>LR991047.1:2664469-3905944 GCA_905163495.3 Cosmia trapezina
AAATAATAAATAATAAGGATCCTACAATACTTCCTTGGGGTACACCGTAGTTATTAGCTCTCTGACTCGATACATACGTACTCTCGGTTTTTGACGTAATGCAGACCTTATCTATTTTAGTAACCTGTTTTCTGTCGGACAGGTACGACTTTAAAAGGTTCAAAGCATTGCCCCTAATTCCATACCTTTCCAACTTCTTTAATAGTACTGTTCTATCTACAAAATCAAATGCCTTGCTCATGTCCATGAATAAAGCAGCTACCGGATCTCTGTTATCAATGCCAGTTATAATTTTTTCAAATAAGTTGAAAATTGCCATATTTATATTCTTTTTTCGTCTAAAACCATATTGTTCATCAGCAAAAAGATTGTTACTTTCAAAAAATGTGTATATTGTATTATAAATAACTTTTTCAAAAATTTTTGAGAATATGGGTAGTAAGGCAATAGGCCGGTAGTTGGCTGGATCGTGTTTGCTACCTTTCTTATATAATGGTTTTATAACAGCTAGTTTTAACCTATCCGGAAACACACCCGATTCTAAACACATATTTATTAAATAACTAAGTACTGGTGCTATAATGGTTGAAACAGATTTGATGACATTTGTTGTAATGTCATCATAACCAGAGCTATTGGTATTATTTAATGAATTAATTAATTTTATAATGTCAGGGGGAACTGTGGGTAGTAAAAATATTGAGTCAGGATGCATGTCAAATTTTAAATTTTGATTAATAATATTAATGTCAGATACTAATTCTATTTCGTTAATAAAATAGTCATTAAAAATTTGGGCGATACTTTTCGGGTCAGTTATATCTACGTCATTTATTCTAAGTCTTGGTATTCCTTCAACAGGCTTGTTATTTTTGCACTTATTTATTATTTGCCATGTAGCTTTACACTTATTAGACGCATTATTAATGTGGTAGTTATTTTGCGATTTCTTAGTCAGACGAATTATTGTTTTTAAGCGGTGCTTATATGTTTTGAAACTTATTTTAGTATTGGGGTTGGGGTCTTTTCGAAATTGCCACAACATTTCGCGCTTGCGTTTACAGCATAATTTAATACCTTTACTGATCCACTTAGGTGATTTTACTGCATATCGTTTTAATTTCTTAAGCGGAAAGCACATATCATAAAATAGTTTAAATGTGTCGTGGAACTTATTAAATGCGTCATTAGGTTCTGTGGAGGAATAAATATCGTTAAATGTCAAATTTTGTAAACAACTTTTAAACTTTTGCATATTTTCTTGACAGTAACTACGTCTAAATATGTACCAATATGGAAGTACGCAAGTTTTTTTAAAAGGACATTGTAGTAGTTGCGCTGTATGATCTGACAACGCCAGTTCGACCGTTACGCATTTACTTCCCCGTATATTGTCGATAATGTTGTCAATGCATGTTCCGCTACAAAGACGTGTTGGAGTGAGTACACCTAATTTTAAATTAAAACTTTGCAACAGGTTTTTAAAACTTCGAGATGCGTAGTTATCCTTTAAAATATCTAAATTAAAATCACCACATAGAATTACCTTTTTCTTACGTTTAAAACAGATTTCATTGAGAATCATCTCTAAACTAACAAGGAATGTATTCACTGAGGCTTTATCCATATTAGGAGGTCTGTAAACACACACAACTATTACGGGGTGATTCTGCAACTCAACCGCGCAAACTTCAATAACGTTTGGTTTACACCATTTTCCTAGATCTACTTTTTGTCCCCATAAAGTATTTCGCATTAATATACACGAGCCCCCGTTCCTGTTTTCTCGTGAATAATAAGTGTGGAGTGTATAATTAGGTATGTGAAGATGTATATGATCGTCCTTTTTCATGTTAGTTTCTGTTATGCATATTATGTCGACCGATTTACCCTCATCTTTAAAATTATTAAGGTGCACACCTAGTAAGTCCGATTTATTTACAAGTCCATTAATATTTTGGTGCAGTACAAAAATATGTTCATACACGAAAAAGATTATCACATGCTGAATTAGAAACCTGTTTATTGTCAACCTGTGCCTTGGCATTAATTGCTACCTTCCTGTCACATGCCATTGGCTTAAAATAATCCATAATTGTCTTCTGACTGGAGCATGATCTGTTAGTTAATTCACTGCGTTTTTCCAGATTATTTTCAGTGAATAACAAAGGCTTTTTCATCAGAAACTCTTTTGTGTATTTAAGATAATCAATTTCAATATTTAATTTAGAGCTAAGTTCATTCAGATAAGTGCGATTATTTTGCTTTATATAAAAGTATCGCTTATAATAGGAGAATTCATTCATATTTATAAATTGACAGTTTGTAAAGTTTTGCGTTAAAAGTTGTAAATTTTGGTTTAACATATTCTTATTTAAATAATTATTACACTGCACGCCTAGTAAATAGATTTGTTGACAAGTTCTTAGATTATTTAGTGCTATACATACTTCTTTCTGGAGATGACATGGATTGTTATCATTTGTCCCTACCGACAGTATAACAATATCTTGTTCCGTTACCGAGTTATATAATTCTAAATTATTATTATTACACAGAATTTCGGAGCATGTTGCACCTGGTTTGACCATGGCCGAGACCATGTAACCATCATTCCATTTAGCCGTCCTTCTATGTATTAATACTTGTGAGAGTCCTCGAACTTGTTCATCTCCCAGAATTATTATTTTAGGTTTATCAAATGCCTGACCATTTGTTCGGTTCTGTAAAAGTTCTTGATTTTGTTCTTGGAATGTTTTTAATTTTATTTCACTTGTCTCATAGTCCTTGAATGCAGTATCACTATCTTCTCTTTCGAAATCAAGTGTTTTCCTACACTGCTTTTGGTTTTTCCTCTTCCGGGCCGGTTTAGTACTATGGGGAGTGCTTGTACATATCGTTTTTAAGTACGAAATTTGCTTTTGTTGTTCCTGTGTTACTTTGTTAAGTGAGCCATTTTCAAGTAACAGTTCGTCAATTTGTTCGTGTGCGCTATTAAGTTGGTCAGTCAGTGATTTTATTTGTTCTTTTAAATTCTCAGTGTAGTCATAGTCGTAGTTTGTAGTTTTTTCGGGTAGACTGTCTGCTATTGACTTCTCAGACGACGATGGGCTGGATAAACATAGTTGTTCAAATGAATTTGATGGTTTTTTATGTTTATGACGGATCGTTACATTATTTCTATTAGCAGAATTCATTTTTAAATGTCGCTAAGCTTCCAAAAAGTAATTTGTTTGACTGCGATTTGAACTCACGATCTTTCGTTCACTCCAACCGGAGGCACACAGTTTCGCATCACGGCTATCGAGTGTTTACGTTGTCGTTCCAAATAAGGTAACTGGTTTGAAACGTTCTGTTCGATGATACTTGCAGTGTAAGTTAATATGGTTGTTAAGATATAGATGGCGTTGTCTTAAGTATTTAACAGTACGACTGTGACATTATTCAAAATATTTTTCTTAACGATTTGTTCGTGATGAGAAGTTTAAAGTTTTATACGGCTTATCACTTTCACTACGTATTTTCTGACTTGAAATGCTCTTTTCTCACTTCTTCACTGATTTGACTGGGTATTACACCGTTTATAAACTTTTTTTATTATGTAAGTATGTAGATATTACTAAGAAAACACTGTCACTTGCACGGTTCTAGTTACATTGTTTATTTGTTTTGCGTCCTTTTTTGGTGCTCGATAACACTATCACTGATGTATCTCGTATATTCAAGTCACTTTAGTTTTAATTCATCGTGATAATACAACTTTTGGAATATTAAGAAATAAAAAATACGGAGTGCTATGTTATCGTGACGGCAGCGCCATCTCCCTTTTTGTCTTCATTGATTGCCGAGATACGACTACCGGTGTCGATTTCACACTTGGTCTCAAAGTTATCTATGATGACGTTTATATAGTACGGTTTATTACCCTTACCTCCAACAACAATAATAAATAAATTGTCTGAATCGTCCTCACTACTCAAATAATTTTGCCGACTGTCCCGGTTGCCACTACTTTTTACTGATTTGCACATCACTCGTAAATGACCTCTTTGTTTACACTCGTCACAATTATAATTCACATAACGGCACCTGTCCGCGCGATGCGCCTTACCGCAACGCCAGCATGCTGGCGCAGCCGCCGCGCCGCTCCGCGATGTGCTTGCCGTGCGCTCCGTGCCCGCCGCGCCTGTCGCGCCGGCTGGGCCAGCCGCACCGCCCGCGCCAGCCGATGAGCGCGAGCCGCGGGCGCGTCCTCGCCCCCCGCGTGTATAGTGCAGGTCCTCGCCTGCCTCGCCGCCGGCACCTGAGGTCGTCGTCGGCACCGTGCTGCCGCCCACCTCCGCGTGCTTCTCTGCAGCCTCCAGTGCTAGTGCTAACTCCACCGCCTCCTTATATTCGATTTTCCTTTCGGCAAATATTCTTGATCGCATTGCGTCATTTGTCAAACCCGAAACAAACTGATCTCTTAGGTTTTCCTCGAGCGTTGAACACTTCTTACATTTGCCGAAATTACAAGTTGTTGCCAGATGTTTTAGTGCCTGTAAATATTCTATCAAGGGTTCGCCGGTCCGTTGTCGCCGCAGCCGGAACACGTGGCGCTCGGCGATCTCGGATCGCTGCGGTTCCAAATGATCGGAAACTAGCTTCACCAATTCCTCGTATGTTTTGTTCTCGGGAAACTCGGGGGAACACAGGTCACTCATCAACGAATAGGTGGCTTCGCCTACGACTGTTATTAACATCGGCACTTTTAGGTCATCTTTTACGTCGTTTAGTAAAATGTACTGATTAACCCGCCGTATATAAGCAGGCCATTGTTTCGAACTGATATTGAACGGTTCTAACTTCCCGATTGGCATCTTGATAACCGTAGGTCCTACGTAATTTTGATACTGCACGCCTAATAAAATATCCCGAGATCCAAATAGAATCAAAAAATATCCCGTACTCGTCGCCAATGCAGCGTCAATGAAAGGCGAGGGTTAGCGACACACTAATTTATTGACCAAGTTTACAGTCTACCCACCACCATACAAATATCCCGTACTCGTCGCCAATGCAGCGTCAATGAAAGGCGAGGGTTAGCGACACACTAATTTATTGACCAAGTTTACAGTCTACCCACCACCATACAAATATCCCGTACTCGTCGCCAATGCAGCGTCAATGAAAGGCGAGGGTTAGCGACACACTAATTTATTGACCAAGTTTACAGTCTACCCACCACCATACAAATATCCCGTACTCGTCGCCAATGCAGCGTCAATGAAAGGCGAGGGTTAGCGACACACTAATTTATTGACCAAGTTTACAGTCTACCCACCACCATACAAATATCCCGTACTCGTCGCCAATGCAGCGTCAATGAAAGGCGAGGGTTAGCGACACACTAATTTATTGACCAAGTTTACAGTCTACCCACCACCATACAAATATCCCGTACTCGTCGCCAATGCAGCGTCAATGAAAGGCGAGGGTTAGCGACACACTAATTTATTGACCAAGTTTACAGTCTACCCACCACCATACAAATATCCCGTACTCGTCGCCAATGCAGCGTCAATGAAAGGCGAGGGTTAGCGACACACTAATTTATTGACCAAGTTTACAGTCTACCCACCACCATACAAATATCCCGTACTCGTCGCCAATGCAGCGTCAATGAAAGGCGAGGGTTAGCGACACACTAATTTATTGACCAAGTTTACAGTCTACCCACCACCATACAAATATCATACCAGCTAATATCGGTACAGGAACAAATACTTGTAGGTCGTACAAATATTTGTTCCGTGCGGGAATCGAACCCGCGACATGCTGCGCAGCAGTCAATCGCTAAACCACTGCGCCAACCGTGTCGTCGCTTAAACCCTATGGAACACATCTGGGACATGCTCAAAAGAAAGATTAAGTCCACCTCCGACCCACCAGAAACTCTAAATCAACTTAGAAATGCGGCACTGGACGCTTGGGAAGACATACTGCAAGTTGGTATCAGAAACAGCATTCAAAGCATGCCAGATCGTATGCAAGCTGTTATTAGGGCAAGAGGACGAAACACCCGATATTAAAACGTAGAGACAATTAAGAAAATTGGTACTTTTTCGTTTTTTAGTGTTTTTAAATTGATAGTGCAAAATCCTTTTTTTCGGCGAAAGTGCTTCATGTCGAAAACATGCTTAGTGGTGTCCTCATTTTGTGGTTACTAAGTTCTAAAAGCATAAGAAACACCTATAGAGTGTACCTACCCTTAATTCAGTGTCAAACATATATTTAAATACGAATTATCGATAAATTCACATGTGGCCAAGTTTCCGTGCCGGTGAGTGTAGATCGAAGAGTTTATCGATAAAAGCTGGGGAGATGGTCTCCAGATCGGCCACTTATGAACCCTTATAACTTTTGAACCAGTGACCGACAAATTCTGATATTTGGCGACAAATTTTTCGTAAAATCCCCGATGTTAGCCATGCCAGTGTCAGTCACCCGACGCGATCTGTGCGTCTTTGTACAACGTGTAACGTTAAATGCGCCAAACCTCTTAAGGGGTCCTTGTACTCATCATTTTGAACAACTTTTACTATGGGATGAAACCTGAAATCGCGAAAAAAAAAAAAACAGCTGTTCAGTACATTTATCTACATCAAACTCGTCAAAATGTACTGAACAGCTGATTTTTTTTTCGCGATTTCAGGTTTGGCCCATAGTAAAAGTTGTTCAAAATGATGAGTACAATGACACCTTAAGAGATTTAGTATAAACAAAAACTAATGTTGTATAGATAGGTAGATAGTATATGTATATAAAAATGAATCCCTATTTCCCTTGGTCATCGCATAACGCGTGAACGGATGGCCCGATTTCGCTAATTCTTTTTTTGTTGTTTTTATTACTGTCAGGAACAGGTTCTTATGAAAGAAAAAATTAAGAAAATTTCGCAGAAAATTGGAAAATTTCAGAAAACTTAACGACTATTTTAACTTTGCGCGTTTACATTAAAATATGCATAGTCAAGACAGGACAACGACTGTCGGGTCAGCTAGTCAATTAATAAAAAACAAGTTTGGTATGACGGTATATCTATTTATTATAGAAGATCTTTTATTAATATAAAAACTTATTATACTAAATTATAAATCTAAGCGGCAACTCCATCTTGACCGTCATCATCTGAAAATAAAGAAAAATATAATTAATTAAATAATTAATTATATGAGCCGTTAGTCTCGGCTATCATTCATAGGTCTTTCGACAGTAGTTACGGGTAGTCAGAACAGAAGCCCAAAAAGTCCCAACCAGTATTACGGTTACCCAGTAACTGGGTTGTGGAGATCAGATAAACAGTCGCTCCAGGTAAAATACTGGTATTCAGCTGCATCCAGTTAGACTAGAAGACGACTCCAACATAGGTGGTTGGTAAAAGGTACGGCAGATTGCTGGGATTACCTTTATCGTCAGTGTCCATAGCTTCCGTCGCCTCCTGGTAAGCCGGGGCCAGCGGGGACACCACCACGCCGTCCCACACGGTGATCTCCGTGGAGATGTCCTTGCCGCCTTCGAAGGGCTGCAGCCCGAGCACGTAGCGGTGCCCGCCGCGGGCTACAACGCGCAACAGGCTGTGGAAAGAACAAATAAAATAAGGCTATTTACACAATTAATTGTAGCGTATAGGTATATCGCGATCTTTAGTGTCTAAACACACATGCGGAAGATCCGCGACGGAAGTCCCGCGCCTGGGGGCCTACTCCCTAAGCACTAAGCCCGTAGTTTCGGACTTCGTTACGGGCGTTTCCTACTCCGTATCACCTACGGATGGATGATTGGTTCGGGGCCCGAACGAAGTATGAATGAAAACATGATTTGCCAGTTGTCCCTACTCCCGATGTGTTTTTGCCCGTCCGAAAAATTTAACTTTTACACTTGTTTTGATGGATCGTAATGTCAGACGGACGGATGAACGGACGTGCGCAAAGACGGACGGACTTAGGGAGTAGGCCCCCTGATTCAACAACAACGTAATTTCGGTCGTAATGTCGTCAGTAATTCAAATAGCATTGCAGGCGTAATCATGCTGAACTTCCGTCGCGGATCTTCCGCATGGTGTGTTTAGACACTTAATTCCAAATTATTATCTCTGTAACATAAGACTTAAAGATAAGTACCTACTTGACACTTATTGTTAATTTCATAGTGCGGCGGGGGATGAAAGACAAGTCAACACACGCGCGCGATGTTCTTTGAGATGATATAGCGTTTCATTGCGATGCGATTTAGTAGGCAAATAATTAAATATAGTAGCAGTTTTCTCGTGCTCCTAGTAGTGTGTACTGTGTATGTATGTAGTGTGTGTATCTCTTTCAATAAACAGTAATAATAATAATCAACCTAGGAACGATTATTTGGATACAATCTGACATTTTTTTTAACGATTGTCGTTGTACTCATATATGTCGATTTTTCCTTCAAATATCTCGGTAACGTGACACTTTGGGGTACGTTACTTGACATTTTTTGTTCGTCTATGTCTCCTCTACCCATACATACCACTTTCATCGTGCGCTGCAATTTCGAAAAAAAAAATCAAAATGGCGGAGGGTCGATATGCCAAATCGGTTCTTTCAAAGATGCTTTTTTCAAAATCAAATAAAGGACTAGTAAATAAATAATGTAAAATTAATAGGTAGGTAACTATTAAAAACACATTTTCACTGTGACATTTATCTGAAAACAGATAATACTCTTTGAACTGAGTTTCTTACATAATGCAATATAAGTGTGTTTTAATAACTAGGTAAGTACTTAACTATTAAATTAACATTATTTACTAGTCCTATAATTGATTAAATTTTTCAAAAAATCTTTTCATTTAACAATCTTAAAAATTTGGTCCCGTGTGAGCGATGGAGGTGACAAAATGCGACAGACCTCGTTAATGTTAATTTTTTTCAGTAACCGGGATTTATAATAATACTTACGTCTGAGCTGTAGCAGCAGCCAGGTCCTGCGCAGCGAGGTCTAGCGCAGTGTGCGCGCGCGCGTGCGCCGCCTCGCACGGGTCGGCGAGCCCCGCGCAGCCGGGCAGGAACAGGCCTCCCGCCAGCAGGGAGAGAGAGCGCCTGTAGGGAAAGGATTTTTTTTTTTTTAATAAAAGGTGTAATATCACGGCTGTATTTTCAAAAGGGGTTTGCAGAGGTGTTTCATATTTTTCCGATTACAAAGTTAAGGCCAAATAGAATGAATTAACGCAATTTCACAGACATGATGGATATCATCAATATCAAATGATGATCATGATCACAGAATAAAAAAAAAAACTCATGATTTCAAACTTATTATTACACCTTAAATATTTATTTTAGTCTGTTTTTTAGTATTTGTTGTTATAGCGGCCCCGGGGGTCCCGTTTTACCGTTTGGGTACGGAAACCTAAAAATGGGAGTAGCATTCGTTTGCATTCGGAAATGCGATGATTGCCGAGGGACATTAAGAGCGTTAACGCCTACAGCATTTCATACAAATTTTCAAGTCATTTTTTTTCGAAATGAATGAACCGAGTTTAATGAAACTTCATACGTATAATAAGCAAGATACACAGGTCTCAAAAGTTAGTTAAGAACATTTTCAAAATGTCTAATTTAAAAGAAGATAATTGGAAATCTCTGTTTCTATGGAATATTTAAAATCGGATGCATTTAGCTGTAACACTATTTTTCAAAAATGTTCTTAACTAACTTTTTAGACCTATGTATCCTGCTTATACGTATGAAGTTTCATTAAAATCGGTTCATTCATTTTATAAACAAGGACTTCAAAGTTTGTATGAAATGCCGGTCGGCGTTAACGCTCTTAAGAAAATAGTTGTACTGTACTAGCTTTGATATTCATTCATATGTTGTTTTTAACTCTCAATTTTCTCAGAAAGTCAAAGAAATAAAAACGCAGATTGCTACGATCATAATAAAATTACCTGAAAGCCACATTAATAGGCAGAGCCTGTCGTGCCGGATTGTTCATGATGCAGTGGTGAGCGAGCAGGTCGATCATCCACGGGGTCAGCGGTTCGAGTCCCGAGTGACGCTGGCACATGTCGCGGAGGAGGCGGATCAGTACCTAAAGAGTATAAAGTTAGTGTCATAAGTCGCAGCTCTATGTGTCCCGGTTACATCACACCACGAAGGTTGAGGAGATCGTGGAGTATGTTCGATCGAAGACCAGCTGGACCTTAAGGGTCGAGAAGTTGGCGTCGCGCCACAACACGAATTTCAAATCGTTTGTGGTGCGAGTTCCGACTCAATATATTGAGACCGTCCTCAAGGAACAGTTTTGGACGAAGGGTGTCATGTATCGGCGATTCCGCGGAAGGTTACGCGACACCACGCAGCGCAATACGACGCCGTCACTTCGTGTTTTTGTGTTTTTTATAATATGTATAGTCTTTTTACGGGTTAGCAGCAGTGATAGCCTAGTGGTGTGAAAGTCGGGCTGCCAAGTCATAGGTCTCGAGTTCGGACCCAAGGCACGCAACTCTGACTTTTCAGACTCATGTAAAAAACAGTGAAGGAAAACATCGTGAGGAAACCGGAAGGCCTTAGAGATATTCTTTAGTAAACTATGAGGGCAAAAAACAGTGAAGGAAAACATCGTGAGGAAACCGGAAGGCCTGAGAGATATTCTTTAGTAAACTATGAGGGCAAAAAACAGTGAAGGAAAACATCGTGAGGAAACCGGAAGGCCTGAGAGATATTCTTTAGTAAACTATGAGGGCAAAAAACAGTGAAGGAAAACATCGTGAGGAAACCGGAAGGCCTGAGAGATATTCTTTAGTAAACTATGAGGGCAAAAAACAGTGAAGGA
This sequence comes from Cosmia trapezina, assembly GCA_905163495.3. Taxonomy (NCBI): domain Eukaryota; kingdom Metazoa; phylum Arthropoda; class Insecta; order Lepidoptera; family Noctuidae; genus Cosmia; species Cosmia trapezina. Next base: position 2,675,324 of record LR991047.1, read on the forward strand.
AAACATCGTGAGGAAACCGGAAGGCCTGAGAGATATTCCTCTCCGGCTTGTGAAGCCATGTCAGGCATAAAAACTCTCGACACCAGTTTAGTCACTAACCACACGAAAAAGAAAAAGAAAGACTAAGGGCCGGCGCACATCTGGCGCAGCGCATTCGCCACTGACAAACAAATATCGTCCTTGCAGCAGTTCAGTTAAAGTTGAAAATAAATAAATTTCCATTAGCTCGAGAGCTCGTCTAAGCGGAAAGGGCGCGCGTCTCAGGTTATTTATTCTCAACTTTATTTTTAGGCACGCAACGTTGATAATAGTTTGACAGTGAAAAATGCTCTGCGCTGCGCTTAAGTGCGCCGGCCCTTATGGTTGATTTTTAATTCGAAAATAATTTTGATATTTTGACAGTATTTCCATGTAAAAACAGTCAGACCTCAATTTTATTCAACGGATAAAAGAAATCTGACGTTGAAAAAATAGGCCCTAAGCCGACGTTCGCACGGACGTAAAAATATCGCGGCGGGATTTTATCGCGCACTGGATTTTCAACTCTCGGTGTTGAGCCGAGCATTGAGAATCCAACCTAACGACAACAGAGTGCATTATATCGCGACGAAAAAACACACTGTTGGATTTTCAACTTTCAGGCGACACGGTTGACGCAGTGGTTGAGCGATTGACTGCTTGCTGCGCAGCACGTCGCGGGTTCGATTCCCGCCCGGAACAAATATTTGTACAACCTACAAGTATTTATTCCGGGTCTGGGTGTTTTTCTATCTATAATAAGTATGTATTTACAAAAAAAAAATGTACATAAGTAGTTTATCAGCCACATCGTTACCATAACACAAGCATTAGGTTGCTTAGCTTGGGGCTAGATGGCGTTGTGTGAAATGTCCAAGGATATTATTATTATTATTTTTATGTGTCTTGACAATTCTCGGGACCCTGGAGTCCCGGACCTTTAGAAGGCGTACGAGGGGCCAAAGCCAACTCGCAGAGGCCCGTTAGACGCTTTCAATGAAATGAGGCACTAACCGACGATTATCCCTGTACGCACTATGCAAATGCACCCATGGACAATATTATTAAACTATCGGCGCTAAGCAGAGCGTTGAAAATCCAGTGCGCGAAACAATATCGACGCGATATTTTGACGTCCGTGCGAACGTCGACTCAGTGATCGTCGCACGGCGGAAGTTCAGTGTATGTACGTACGCCTACAATGAAATGCAAGTTACGCTTCGTTATTTAGGCCTAAAAGATGCGACGGATAGAGGCGTGTCAGTACGATTACAATGCTTTTTCAATAACATAATTATAAGCATCACATTATGTATGATGCATATTATTACAATTATTTTTAATTATCTTAAATGAAACTGTAATATATGTAATATATCTAATGTGTGTAATGTGTGCGTGTATGTATGTGTGTGTCTTGTAATTGGCTTTTTGGTACATTTCCTTTTTTGTTTGTTTTTATTAGCTGTAAGTCCTCCAAGCTCTAAAATAAATAAATAAATATGTCGGGTCGTCAGGATTTACTCAGTTAGATTCAGACACCATGTGGGCAGAAGGTGGGTATCGTGCAATGAAAACACACTGGGAACTATACACGGTGATTATTAAAATCACAATCTAACACAATCACTCCAAATTAAAATTAACACAATCACTGAGCACAACGAATCGAATACAGTTCCGCGACGTAGTAATCCCGATGCGATCAGACACTAGACTGTCCTCCTCGCAATGAGCAACAACATCACGACTCTGTAGAAGCGCGTTGTAGGTGTGGGTAGATCACGTGATGTCACCAGTGGCGCGCTTGCGATTCGTTTTCTGTCCGTGCTATTGACAATATGTATACTAATATGCATAATATTATGTTATTCAAAAAGCATTACACGCCACTATCCGTCGTATCCTTTGGAAGATGTGTCACTAGACCTAGAGCAGTAAGGCGTACTTTGTACATACTTCATCACCACTTCTCTCAGAAGAAAAAAACATTGTAAGGAAACCGGAATGTTCCAAGTGATGTGACATCCACCAACCCGCAGTGGACCCGCGTGGTGGATTACAGGCCGCTCCATCTCACCGAGAGGAGCCTTGTATCCCAGCAGTGGGGATGTTATAGTTTGATTACTTATGCTCAAAAATCTACTGATTTCATGTTGACTGACCTTAATCGAGGAATGATGAGCATTCTCCTCGAACCAGCGGCTGTGACGGATTGCAGCCAGATGACTGCTGATGACCTTGTACTCTAGGTGCACCTGTTAAACAACACATTGCTTTAAATACAGGGGCCGTACTATGACGTGAAAAAGATCGTGGATCCACCATAGATCCGTTGAGAAAAAAGGATGGTGCTATAGGTTGTATATAGCTCCGTCACTCTCTCACACTGGAACTGTTCAACTTCTGCCCTGCTATAAGAGCTCATAGTAAGCCCCCTGGCCAATTTCGCAGGTCATATATTTTGTAGTTTGTGTTGTGCTCTTCTAGTATTGGCTACAAAAAAAGTCTTACCGCCAATTCGAATAAAATGTTCCTACATGGTTTTAAAGTTTTATTTCTGTGCTGGTCAGGGTAATTGCGTTGTGGATGGGGAACATTTTGAGTAGTATGGGGTAATTTTATAGGTAGACGGTATATTTTAAGTGGACAAGGGAATTTAGAGGTGGATGGGATGGATTTTGAGTTGGAAGTGGCGAATTTGGGGTGGAAGGGTTAATTGGGATTTTGGTAACTGGTAATTGGAAGGACCGATGGCCGGGGGAGCAGACGAGTTCTGGAGTGGCGACCGCATATCGGTAAGCGTAGTTAGGACGCCCCCCAGCTAGATGGACCCAAGAAGGTGGCTGGGACAGACTGGATGCGGAAGGTGGAGGACAGGGTGTTGTGGCGCAGCCTGGGAAAGGCCTATGTCCAGCAGTGGGCTGCGATAGGCTGAGTGATTGATTTATTGATTGGGGTAATTGGGACGGGCTAATTTTACAGTATTTAATTTTCTTGTAAACTAAGGTTCTACCGGAGGTAATCCTGAAGTGAACGAAAATTGATGACCTATGTAATAATCTAGTGTACCTCAGGCTCCAGCTTCCTGAGGTTCTGGTGTAGCGTGGTGATGAGCACGCGGACGGCTGCGGTGGGCGCCGTGACGGTGAACCCGCGCTCGTGACACGCTGTCGTCACCGAGCTGCTGGGGGTCTCAGCACGCATTAACTTGTTGAGTTCTTCATTGACCTGAAAAATAAATATTAATATTAAATAAACAGCAGCCTATGATTGCTAAGTAATAACAGCAGCATGGGTCGATCGTTCAGGTTAAGCTACGTTTGGTGCGGTTGGTTTGTGGATTGTTGACCATCTTTATCTGTGCCTCAGACAGCATGTTAAGCCGTTCATTCGTGGATCTCTGACAGTCGTTATGGGTCATCAGAAGCCCGAAAGTCTGACAATCAGTCACCCAGACGTATCATATTACCCAGTAACTGGGTTGTGGAGGTCAGATTGATCGGATATCATACCTTATTAGAGAGCCCCTCCACAGCCTCCTTAGTGGGCAAGGTCTTCATGATGCACACGATGTCAGCCACATTCTTACCAGTCATCATAGTTCCTTTCTTGTAGGAGCCCACCTGGCGAACCTCCTCCAATTGCTGTCAAAGGAATATTGAAAATTAAAATAGTTTTTTATAATCTTTAGGACAGGTAACAGATAAATGCCCGGTTTCTGAGGTCAGATTCCGATAGAAATAAAGACATAGGGTCTCGCATAGCTAGAAAAAAAAAAACTACAGCGGGTCTGAAGACAGAAGACATAGGTACCCCCATATTCTTAGTCATAGCCTCGAAAGCTCCTCGACTCACAACTCGGTCGAGGCGACCTCAAGGCGTGGAAATTAGGAGGTTTCTCAAATGAGTGTGAGTCGAGATAATTCGTCACGAAAACGTCATTGTTTGGAGAAATATCCTATAAGCCTATCGCGGCAATAAACCATATGTATTTATATAATTTTAACCATACAAATCATCAATACATCTCTTTAAGTTAGATTTCGGCAGATTCTTTAGATTTCGTTCGTTTGACGAATCTGCACGAAATCTAACTTAGAGAGACATTATGTTTTATTGCCGCGTACCATATTTTCATCAAGATACAATCTGACCGGACCTGCAAATTGCAAAAAACAAAAAAAAAAAATAATTTCGCGGGCTACACAGCGCCATCACCTTAATAACAGTCCGTGAGCGCGTTGTCTGTGGTTTTTAACTTGAAGTGTCAGATTTTTCAAATGAAAGTAAACTTTTTTATGTTGCAAAAACACAAAACTATTGATGTATCCCATTAACTCAATAACCCCGTTTAACTGCCACATTGGTTATTTACACTCCTTCTCCACCCACGATACTTATATCATAAGTCATAGGGCCCAGCATTGGTGACCTCGACGTGACCTTAGAGACGTGGTTCTTGAGAAATGAAATTCCCGTGTCAAATCAAATCAAAAAACATGGTACAAAAGTAATTTTGTATTCAGAATATTGTCCAGGATAAAGTCTATTGACAGATGACCATGAAATATTAAGCACATGGAAACTTCTAAAAGTTATATCAAGTTAAACAGAATAACAGAACATAAGTTATTGCCACGGTGCGGGGAAGATGACTCTATGTGTGAATGTGTGGAGAATTTTCCATTGTTAGCATTATTGTTACCTGAAGTTCCTCCACAAACCAATATCAAGAGTTAAGAATACCTCAAAAACCGGGCGCTGGAAGTGTTCATGCAAAGCAGGAACCAATATTCACATCTAAAATTGTAGAAAATTCAGTTCAAACATCCAATAAATTACAATAATTGATTGAATTTGAAAAGACAAAGAAGTTGTTCGATAAACGCTGTACCTCAGACTTATCCTGAAGAGGACAGCATAACATTAAAATTATGAATAGGTATAAAAAATGTTACAAATTGCTGTTAATGCAAGCAAATTAACAATATTTTGATTTAAAAGATAAGTTTGTAACACTTGAATGGTGTCCTTGGAGTTTCTAGCCCATTCTTCTCCTTAAGAACCTTCTCCGGGCAACTAGCTTCATTTTTCTAACCAACATCTTGACAATTTAAACGTGCCTGTAATTGGTTTATTTGAAACTAGCTTCTATCCACGACTTCATCCGCGTGACTTTTTCCCCCGTCACATCGCATCGCATCGCCTGTCCGAGCTATTAATTCTTTCTGACTTTTTTCTTGGCTCCTACTAAGGGTCCTAGCGTCATGTTAAATAGCCCTTCCTCAAGGATTGAGCTATCAAATACAAAAAGACTTTTTCAAACCGACTGGTAGTTCCTGACTGGTTAGATTAGCGCGTTCAAACAAAAACAAACTCTGTCAGTTTGGGTTGCAAGCACTGTAGATTCCCTACACTTCATCGGGTCCAGTTTCCAACTGCTATTATACTGTTAGATACGCAGGCAGGTATGAAAATGAGACGCAAATGCAGGTTGAGCATGGAATGAATATATTTCTAAAAATCGGTTACAATCTCTGCAATAATTAATACGTAGTGGGTAGATTTTAAAAGTTTGCTAGAAACAGAAAAATAATACTACAGTAATGTATAAGGTAGGTATAAATGGTAGGTATGCTATTCCGCTACAATACTACCAATGCCTCTTTACAAGTATTCACAGTACCGTAATAGCCTGGGGGCTTTGTTTAGACCCGGTTAATGGCAACAGACTCACCCTCTTTTACATGAGACTATTTAATCATGACAGGTTTGTGTAGCCCTGCCCGAAATAAAGGCATTACATTCCAGTATTATAAAACCATAAAGCAATACTTACAGCAGCTGCAAAGTCACCAGGAGCCACAACCAGGTTGTCAAGCACTGTCTGCAGTTTTGTAACCAAACTGAGTACTGCGGACTGCTCAGCGGGAGTCGGGCATAGCTCTGCATGCCTTTTGAGGAGGGCCTGTAAATAAATAATTTAATTTATAAATAATTTTGTTGTGAAATTGGATGATGATTTTTTGTATGGATCTTTGTTTTGATATTTTATTAATCTATAAGTAGTATCATCATATCCAACCACAATACAATTTTTTTTATTTTTTTTTTATTTTCCCTTTCTTAACTGCCATCAGTCCCTTCTGGACTATTATCAGTTTGGTTGCGTGAGACAGTTGGCGTTTCAGGTACAGGGGCCATTGCCACTGCTACCTCTTCAAAGTACTTGACCTCTCTTAAGTCGATTGACAGATTCGCTGATGTCCAGCAATTTAATAGCCAGGGGATTTGGGTGGATGGCTAGATGGTCAGCATAACGCTTTTTATGTTTCTTAATTTCCTCAAAAATTGTAGGAGTGTTGAGATAATCACAATACAAATTGAATCAAATCTTTTGTTATGTTAACCTAGCCCAGGGATGGCAAAGCAATGGCACACATGCCATTGGTATCAGCCACCATTGGCACAGCATCATTTCAGGAATTTTGGTGCCTAAGGGCCAGTTTCTTGACCTGTAGTTAACTCAACCAATGGTTAAACTTCTCAACTAATGGTTGAATTTTGGCTAAATGTGAAGGCTAAACATAAATGTATGCATGTTAACTCATTCATGTTAAAAAATAGTAACTAATGGCATTTTGGCAAACATGTTTAGCCAATATTCAACTATTAGTTACTATGTTTAACCATTGGTTGAGTTAACTACGGATCAAGAGGCCCTAAGTCATGTGGTTTGCAACTGCAGAAGTCGCACTAATTTGTTACACAGTTGCAAATAAAGAGTATTATTGTGATAGTTTAAAGTTTTTTTTTCAAAGTTAAAATTGTTTGTTGGCATTTGTGGCCACATGAAATATTTATTTGGAAAAAATGGCACGTAGAATCTACGTGCCATTTTTACGTGCCAAACTGTATCCATCTACGTCGTAGATGGATACAGTTTCGCCATCCCTGACCTAGCCTGTAGTGTAATATACAGGGTTATTGGTAAAACACCAGCAACTTTTTAAGGGGTCATTGTACTCATCATTATGAACAACTTTTACTATGGGACCGAACCTGAAATTGAGAAAAAAAATAATCTGCTGTTCAGAACATTTATCTACTCATCAAAATGGAAGGAGCAGCTGTTTTTTTTTGCAATTTCAGCTTTGGTCACATAGTATAAGTTGTTCATAATGAGAGAACAATGACCCCTTAAGAGCTTGCTAGTTTTATCAATAATCCTGTATACATGTTACAAATTATAAACTATTATTATTAACTTGTAGGTAATATTATTCTTAAAATTGTGATAATAGGACTGTAATACTGTGTGAAATAAAATAGTTAACGGGACATACCATTATCGCCATAGGTGTAGCCACAACTTATCGCAATAATTTTATTGTTTATGGCGATAATGGGCATTGACGTTGACGTTGGTATGTCCCGGGCATTATAGGAAAGGCGAGCCAAGATGATCCCGTGTTTCAGTGACGCCATCTAGCGTAATATAGCAAAACTAAATAATTGTTAATTTTGACATGTTACACTTTTAACGACACCAGCTTCTGATTGCCAACAGTCAGATGTTCCACTATTTCATACAAAGAAGTAGATTAAAACAGTCAAGAGGTGTTGTGGGACACCCGGTTTGAACAAAGTGTGTTCCGCTTTTGCACACCCGGCGAATGAGAGCTAGTAACTTTGTTACACATAACAAGGCATGTCGTGACAGTCAAAATGTTACTTTTTTTGGTTTATCTGTCATTTGCCTGAGTATAATGTGTGATAATGAACTTCGTTCCAACAATATTTTGTTTGCATTGTCCCATCGTAGGTATATTTGTCTTTGTTTTGTACCTTCTTGTTCATTGTTGTGGGGGCTTACAACCTAATGTCAGGACACAAAGAACCATACACAAAGTGATTATTAACTACTTTATTCGGCTACAATGAAATTAGATAAGTTGGGAAAGTGAGTGTAGATCCAGAAGCACTTCTTGTGAAACTGTTTTGCCGGTGCACCGCACTTGGAGGCTCTTCTAGATCTTCGTATAACTTTTCCAACTTACCTAATCTCGTTATTGTACATAATATTAAAAGCTGATGGTGCAAAGAGGTTGAAATTTTATGAACCCAGATTACCAGAAAAACATGTTTTCATGCCAAAGTTCATTGATTACCTTCAACAGGTTCTCAGAAACCAAATAAACGTAAAAAGACTACCAATAAGACTAAATGTACCTGTGTCAGAGCAGTATCGTCCGGCGCTGGCTTGCATCGTGGAAAGGCCGGTTCAGCAAGTATGAGGTCAAAAGGCGGCCGTAGCATCAAAACGCGAGGTCTATTGAATGGGGGCCGCCCCATACCACCGCGGACTCCCATACCGCGGCCGCCACGACCCGTTCCACGTACCATATTCAGTTTAACACTAGGATAACTTGCAAAATTACAAAGAGAATTTGATTTGTTAGGTTAGCCGTTAGCTTGGTGCTACACCCACTCTGTCTGTACACTTGAGTTATAGCTAGAGATAATGTTTTATACGCTGTGCTAGCGTAAATAACGTGTCTAATTATTTATTCGCGTCTAACAATGTGGTTTCTTTTTCTTTTTCGATAATTTGCGAATTTAAAACAAAGATGGTAGACGACGACGCGGGCAGTGTTGCCAGATGCATTGAACCTTTTATCCACAGACTACTTAGGGATACTACGTATCTTATCTGTAGTGGAAACTGCTAAAATCTGTAATAAATCTGTATGCCTTTGTATCATGAAATCTCTTTAAAATCTGTGAAAATCAAAGGATTAAATTAGGTAGGATTAAATAAAAATTGACACAAATTAATAAAACTAAAATAGATCCAAAGGCACCGAATTCCGAATATAATTTATAGATATTTATCACTTGTAGTGATGTTTTTGCAAGTCGATGTTTTTAAATGTTTTTAATTAAAAAAAAATTACAGTGGCAACGAAAAGTCCGAGACTCTGAGAACGCTTCCTCTTCGCATTGTCACTGGCAACTAGAAATAATGACAGATATCGGCCATTTTTATTTGAATGAGAGGGAATTTTAAAACCCAAAAAAAAGTTGAAGAATAGTGTGTATTTCTTTTTCTTGGCCATTGATCTTGAGTTTTTGTTTTCAGAAGTTTTGGCAAAGTTTTGGCTAGTTCAAATGTTATTTTTTTTTTACTTAAAAACGTAATTGTATTAAACCATGGTTTCTGTACGTAAAGTGTACGTAATTAATGACCATGTATGAGTATTTTTAAAGGAATATAACAACAAGATCTGATGACAAACGTAAGTATTTATTCATTTCCATAATTCCATTCGTCTGTTCATTTGTTCTTATCATCCTATAAAGAGAGTATCAGAACCACAACATATACCTACCCTGAGACCATACTAGAACATTACTGATATATTTAAGTACATAAGTACCTACTTATGTAAAAACTCGGTCAAAAGTAATGGAAAAATAGAGTCTGGCACACGAAACATGAGCCTGGAAAATAGCGGCAAATTAAAAAAATCGAGATCAAAATTGGTTGAGCCGTTAAAAATTGTATGATGTAAAAGGACAATAATATTTGTCCATTAATCCATGATGTATTTCAAGTATCAAAATGTATTTACCTATTATACGCAGTGATACCAGAGCTAGATTTTTGTATTTGCCGCTATTTCTCAGGATCATGTTTCGTGTGCCAGACTCTATTTACCTATACCAATTTTCTATTCATGTTGTTTATTGAGGTACCTACTCAATGTTCTATGTTAAAGGAAGGTTTCCGCACTTAGTCCTTCATGTGGGATGTTTTCTCGTGGTCCTACTATTTTGTCCCAGCTTAACGTGCTTTCCGAGGCACAGAGGAGTCTCGGCATGTAAAGATGGTCACCCATCCACGGACCAACCCTGGCAAGCGTAGCTTTACCTGATGGATCTATCCGTACGGTTGTTATTAGATAGCCTTAGCTTAGCCACAAGCTCCTAAAGCATATACGGTAGTACTCATAACAAAAAAACTGTTTTTAAAATGTTTGTGACTGTCTGTTTGTTCCAGCGAATCTCCGAAATGGCTGGACCGATTTTGACGGGACGTTCACTGGCATGTAGCTGATGTTATAAGGAGTAACTTAGACTTCTTTATCTTGGAAAAGAATTAGGCTTCCGCGCTTAAAAATAAAAACTCATGGGTTTTATTTGTGAACAAAAAATCCGTCTGTCCGTCTGTATGTCTGTCCGTCTGTCCATCTGTCCGCCTGTCCGTCTGTCTGTCCGTCTGTCTGTCTGTCCGTCCGTCTGTCCGTCTGTTCGTCTGTCCGTCTGTCCATCTGTCCGTCTGTCTGTCTGTCCGTCTGTCTGCCCGTTTGTTCATCTGTCCATCTGTCTGTCCGTCTGTCTGTCTGTCCATCTGTCTGTCCGTCTGTCTGTCTGTCTGTCCGTCTGTTCGTCTGTCCGTCTGTCCATCTGTTCGTCTGTCCGTCTGTCCATCTGTCCGTCTGTCTGTCCGTCTGTCCGTCTGTCCATCTGTCCGTCTGTCTGTCCGTCTGTCTGCCCGTTTGTTCATCTGTCCGTCTGTCCATCTGTCTGTCCGTCTGTCTGTCTGTCTGTCCGTCTGTTCGTCTGTCCGTCTGTCCGTCTGTCCATCTGACCGTCTGTCCGTCTGTCCGTCTGTCTGTCCGTCTGTCCATCTGTCCATCTGTCCGTCTGTCTGTCTGTCTGTCTGTCCGTCTGTCTGTCTGTCTGTCTGTCTGTCCGTCTGTCCATCTGTCAAGGTCATCGGTCCGCCTTGTGGGAAGCTTCCAAACGTTACGTCTTCCGGTACGCGGCCGCCACTCCTAAACCATTCAACTCCATCAGACATTGTTCTGCGAGCAATGTGCCCTGCCCACTGCCACTTAAGGATATGTCGGTTACCTTGGTTTTCCTGCGGATCTCTTCATTTCTGACGGTGCAATTCTTAAAAAAATATATTTTTGGCGGGTTTCCTGTGCTTTTGAAAAAACCCCCAGAATTGTTTTTGTGGTTTAGGTAAATTTTACGCAGTATCCTCAATACAATAATGGGCACAAATAAAGTCCTTATATTTTAAAAGAGATGTTAAAATTGAGACAAATTGACATGTTGAGGATGAGGATAATGACGTATAGTGTTACGTGTCGGTGAATGATGATTTCGGTGATTGTAATGACGTGGACGGTATGTTGCACCGAATGACAAACATTATTATTTCAAAATCAGCTTTATTGTAATAGAGAAAATAAACATTTTCCTTCACATAAACAGCTATTCTTTTTATTATTATCAGAATGGTTTTTACATGCTCTTGATTTTAGGTTAAACTCTGCTTGTTAAAATATATTCTTAAATAAAATATAAAATTATAATCAAACTGTCCTCGAAATCAATACGTAGGTTTTAGTCTAACTTGGGTAAGTTATGTGGTTATATCTACAACACCTCGTGCGAACTAAGCAATCCCACTGACTTCACGCAAAATCCTGCATCGCACAAGCAAAGTTAACCGCGCAATTGACATTATATACAACATCTCGACTCCCTCATTCCCTTTTCCCGTTTGGCAGTAGCCCACCAGACACAACACACGTCTGTTCGGGCGATCCTCCCTTTTGTCCGGAGGTTGAGGAACTTGAACACTTTGTTCCTCATACCTCTATCCTGGTGACCCCGAGCGAATATAAACGTCAGCGCAGCCTTGGTGCAGCTTACTTCATCGTGACGTCATCAGCATCACTTCCTCAAGCTCTCGAGCGGCAAGTCACACAGCCAGCCAGCACTCACGGCTTCAATGGGAATTCTAACTACCATCAGTGCATTTAAAAGTTTGTACGCTTTTTAAGAGATCATTAGTTTTTGTTCTCAACCCTTGCACATTGCATCCTGACTGCGAATTAATTCCCTGTGCGTGATACGACACGCATTTGGCCAGTTTTAAGTAATTATGTGACCTTTCTTTATTTTGGCCCATTCACGTTTTAAAATAGGTATGAGTGGCCGTTAAGTGTGAGAGCTTCGTTTTGATATCACTACTGTTTCATGATGATGTGACCTCACACAGTTTTTGGGTGGGGCATCATAAGCGTCATTTGATTTTAGGTTTTTCAAACAAAATTCAGCACCCCCTCCACCCAGGGTACTTCTGGAAAATTGATGTGTGCCAACGATGTGTAATCTAAGGAATGTGATGTTTCATACAAATTGTTTTACCGCGTTTCACCCCGACCAGTACTGATTTTTTAATTAAATTAAATCGAAGTCAACAATAAAATCCTCCTCTAAAACTTGATTAAGTACCCCTTTTCACCCATTTACGGGTTGATATCCAAAAATACGTAAGTAATTCTTATTTTTATCAAGATTAAAAATGTAGAGTTTCAAATTCATCGGACTGCACGTTACAATTCTTCCATACAAACTTTAAAATCACCGAAACCCCTATTGCAGGGCAGTTTTGAAAAACGAATAATGTCAGAATTTTTATTTACATAACTAAATTTACTGGTGCCAAGTTTCAACTTTATAAATCAAAGGGAGTAGTAACATTTTTTATATGAACGGATTCTCACAATATTCACCTCCTTAAGGCTCAATTTTAGCAAAATCCTTTCATAGTATCCCTTCGTTACTACGATTACTAGTGTCCAAAATTCAAGTTTCTATCTTTAGCTGTTTGGGCTGTGCGAGAGTCTAACGAACGATTTTGATTGATTTTCACTGCTAATGACGTTACTAATAATGACGGGTTGCGCCAAAACATGTTTATAAAGTGAGATTTAAAATGAAGATTCTCGGGTAACGATAAACATTTGAGTGTATTATATAATAGTTCCATTATGAACGACAGTGATATCTATGTAGATAAGTTAGATGACACAAATGATATTTTTTGTGACAAATGTCTGAGAACTAGAAATTATGACTTATCTTAGCAAAACTTCTATCGGGCACCGAACGACTACCGAATGTGTCGAGGGAGAGGTGGGTTGTATTACACACTGCATTCGTGTTTATCGTCGAAATATACACTACTTGCTAACATTGTTGCGACTAATGAAGTTTTTTTTTTGTGAAACAATATCGTTGTTTTTTTTTATAAATTTATGAAAATAAAATGTTTTTATTTTATTTTGAAGACACATTAGTTATCGGTTTAAAGTTATCGTCAAATATTTATTATTCAGTCACTTGTATAAATAACGGTACCAAGACTGTGAGTGGGTGGTATTTGGAAACTGACGTGAATGACGATTAGAGTGATGCTTTGTTAGATTTCCATGTTTTCAACAGGTATATGCATAAATTGAATAAAGCACCTTTGAGTTCATCCCATATTCCCATGAGAACTTTTTAGCAAAACAGTCTGTGTTTATTTTGCCAAACAAGAAACAGCCATGTACCATAAGGAAAACATTAATGTGTTTGCGTTCAAAGTGCTGTCCATAAATGAAACTGAAACATTCCGTGAGTTGCGGTGATCAGTCAGTGTAGTTATGAGACTGAAAGATTCTGTGCATTGCGGTGATCAGTAATAATAACGAATCTGAAACATCCCGTGTGTGGCGGTGATCAGTGTAGTTATGAAACTGAAACATTCCGTGAGTTGCGGTGATCAGTCAGTGTAGTTATGAGACTGAAAGATTCTGTGCATTGCGGTGATCAGTAATAATAACGAAACTGAAACATTCCGTGTGTGGCGGTGATCAGAGTAGTTATGAAACTGAAACATTCCGTGAGTTGCGGTGATCAGTCAGTGTAGCTATGAGACTGAAAGATTCTGTGCATTGCGGTGATTAGTAATAATAACGAAACTGAAACATTCCGTGTGTGGCGGTGATCAGAGTAGTTATGAAACTGAAACATTCCGTGAGTTGCGGTGATCAGTCAGTGTAGCTATGAGACTGAAAGATTCTGTGCATTGCGGTGATCAGTAATAATAACGAAACTGAAACATTCCCTGTGTGGCGGTGATCAGAGTAGTTATGAAACTGAAACATTCCGTGAGTTGCGGTGATCAGAGTAGTTTTGAAACCTAAATTAAACATTCCGTGTGTGGCGGTGATCAATGACATGTTTCATTTGCATTCACGGACAAGACATTATCAATGGCATTGTATTCAACTTATGAATTCCTATGGTGATGGGTGTTTCTCCGTTTTGGCGAAACAACACTTTCCGGTGGCATATGTTTTTGAAAATAAACACTTGAGACTGTTTTGCTAAAAAAATCTAATGTGATGAACTTGAATGCGCTTTATTCAATTTATGCATATACCTGTTGAAAACAAGGAAATCTAACAACGCATCTCGCTAATCGTCATTTACTTCAGTTTCCAAACACCATCACTCACAGTCTTGGTGCCGTTATTTATACAAGTGACTGAGTAATAAATATTTGACGATAACTTTAAACCAATAAGTAATGTGTCTTCAAAATAAAATAATAAGAACCTATTGTAAATTTATAAAAACACAACGATTTTTTTCAACTTCTCAAAAAAAAACTTCATTTGTCGCAACAATGTTAGCGAGTAGTGAATCTATCGACGATAAACTCGAATGCAGTGTGTAATACAACCCACCTCTCCCTCCTCGACACATTCGGTAGTCGTGCCCGATAGAAGCACTAGTTTTGCTAAGGTAAGTCATAATTTCTAGTTCTCAGACATTTGTCACAAAAAATGGCATTAGTGTCATCTAACTTATCTACATAGATATCACTGTCGTTCATAATAGAACTATTATTTAATACACTCAAAAGTTTATCTTTACGCGAGAATCTTCATTTTAAATCACACTTTATAAACACGTTTTGGCGCAACCCGTCATTATTAGTAACGTCATTAGTAGAAGAAAAAATCAAATCGTTCGTTAGACTCACGCACAGCCCAAACAGCTAAAGATAGAAATTGAATTTTGGACACTAGTTGTAGGTAGTAACGAAGGGGTGCTAGGCAAGGATTTTGCTAAAATCGAGCCAAAGGAGGTGAATTGTGAGAATCCGTTCATATAAAAAATGTTGCTACTCCCTTTTTGATTTATAAACTTGAAACTTGGCACCAATATATTTACCCAAGTCAATAAAAATTCTGACATTATTCGTTTTTCAAAACTGCCCTCCAATAGGGGTTCCGGGTATTTTTTTGTATGGAAGAATTGTAACGTGCGGTCCGATGAATCTGAAACTCTACATTATAATCTTGATAAAAATAAGAATTACTTACGTATTTTTGGATTTTAGAAATTGAACCCGTAAATGGGTGAAAAGGGATACTTACTCAAGTTTTAGGGGAGGATTTTATTGCTTGCTTCGATTTATTCGAAAATTTATATAAATTTAATCATAAAGTCAAATACTTAATGGAAACGTATTAAACGATTTTTCAAAAAATCAGTACTGGTCGGGGTGAAACGCGGTAAAACAATTTGTATGAAACATCACATTCCTTAGATTACACATCGTTGGCACACATCAATTTTCCAGAAGTACCCTGGGTGGAGGGGGTGCTGAATTTTGTTTGAAAAACCTAAAATTCAAATGACGCTTATGATGCCCCACCCAAAAACTGTGTGAGGTCACCTCATCATGAAACAGTAGTGATATCAAAACGAAGCTCTCACACTTAGCAGCCACTCGTACTTATTTTAATGAATGGTCCAAAATAAAAAAAGGTCAAATAATTACTTAAAAGCTGGCCAAATGCCTGTCGTATCACGCAGAGGGAATGAATTCGAAAACAGGATGAATGTGCTAGGGTTGAGAACAAAAACTAGGTAATGATCTCTTAAAAAGCGTACAAATTTTTAAATGCACTGATGGTAGTTAGAATTCCCGTTGAAGCCGTGGGTGCTGGCTGGCTGTGTGACTCGCCGCTCGAGAGCTTGAGGAAGTGATGCTGATGACGTCACGATGAAGTAGCTGCACCAAGGCTGCGCTGATGTTTCTATTCGCTCGGGGTCACCAGTATAGAGTTATGAGGAACAAAGTGTTCAAGTTTCTCAACCTCCGGAGAGAAGGGAGGATCGCCCGAACAGACATGTGTTCTGTCTAGTGGGCTACTGCCAAACGGGAAATGGGAATGATGATGTCGAGATGTGGTATATAATGTCAATTGCGCGGATAACTTTGCTTGTGCGATGCAGGATTTTGCGTGAAGTCAGTGGGATTGCTTAGTTTGTACGAGGCGTTGTAGATATAACAACATAACTTATACCCAAGTTAGACTAAAACCTACGTATTGATTTCGAGTTTGATTAAAATTTTATATTTTACTCAAGAATATTTACTAACAAGCAGAGTCTAACCTAAAATCAAGAGGCTGTCAAAACCATTCTGATAATAATAAAATGAATAGCTATTTATGTTGAAGAAAATGTTTATTTTCTCTATTACAAAAAAGCTGATTCTGAAATAATAATCTGTTTGTTATTCGGTGCAACATACCGTCATTACAATCACCGAAATCATCATTCACCGACACGTAACACTATACGTCATTATCCTCATTCTCAACATGTCAATTTGTCTCAATTTTAACATCACTTTTAAAATAAATAAGGACTTTATTTGTGCCCATTATTTTGTTGAGGATAGTACGTAAAAACCTAGACCACAAAAACAATTCTTAGGGTTTTTTCAAAAGCACAGGAAACCCGCCAAAAATATTTTTTTTTTAAGAATTGCACATATAGATAGAGAGGGCTATGCTTGGAGTTAGTTTCCCTACGTGATCGAATCAGAAATGGAAGAGATCCGCAGGAAAACCAAGGTAACCGACATAGCCCGAAGAATTGCTAAGCTTAAGTGGCAGTGGGCAGGACACATTGCTCGCAGAACAGATGGCCGATGGAGCCGAATGGTTTAGGAGTGGCGACTGCGTACCGGAAGACGTAGACGTAACGTTGGAGGCCTCCCACATGTTGGACCGATGACCTTGTGAAGGCCGCAGGATCCGCTGGATGCGGAAAACACAGAACCAGTCGAAGTGGCGGTGCTTGAGGGAGGCCTATATAGAGCAGTAGACGTCTTTCTGCTGAAATGATGATGATGCACATAAATATGAAAATCAGAATAATGTAAATCTAAGTACAACCTACCTATCTATCTATATATATAAAATTCAAAGTCCTGACTGACTGACTGACTGATTGACTGACTGATATATCAACGCACAGCCCAAACCGCTGGACCTAGAGACTTGAAATTTTGCACATAGATACCTTCTATAGTGTAAGCATCCACTAAGGAAGGATTTTTGGAAATTCCATCCCTAAGGGGGACAAATAGGGGATGAAAGTTTGTATGAAAAATCTTATTCCTTGAGTTAATAGACTTGAAATTTGGCATGAATATTTATCTAAGTAAATTATAAAGTTTGACATTTTTAGTTTTCCTAAATTACCCGCTCAGGAGGGATTGGGGGGTGTCAAAGTTTTGTATGGAGGAAGTTTAACGGGCGTTCCGAATAACTCGAAACTCAGTATTTAAACTTGAAACCAAAAATGAAGAATAACGTGTATCACGGTTTTTCGAAAATCTACCCATATAGGGATGAAAAGGGGTAGTCAATTTTACAGGGCAGGATTTACTGCGGGGCTTGATTAACTCGAAAGTTGGTGTAAATAATCTTTCAGTCAAGTTACGGAAATATCCCAAACGATTTTTTAAAATTCCACCCCTATGGTGGTGAAAAAAGGGAATATAGTTTATATGAAAAATCTTACTCATTTGGTTAATTAACTTAAAACTTGTCACAAATACTTGCAAGTAACAAAGTTTGTCATTAATAGTTTTTCCCCAAAGGGAAGGGTAGATGGGGGAGGGAACGGGAGGGGTGGTGAGGAGGGAAACGGGGAAGGGCAGGGTTTGGTGAGAGGGAGAGGGTGGGGAGGGGTGGTGAGGAGTGAGAGGGGGAGGGAGAGGGGGAGGATGAGAGGGATAGAAGGGAGGAGGGTGTAGTGAGGGGTAGGGTGTGGAGAAGGAAAGAGGGGAGGGGAGGAATTGGTGAGGGTAGAGAGGGAGGGGAAGCGGTGTAGGTGATATGAGAGGGTGTGAGAGGGGGAGGGGAGGTTAGCGGGAAGGGTATGTGGTGAGGGGGGTGAGAGGGAGAGTGGTTGGGAAGGGTGAAGGGGTGAGAGGGGGCAGTGAAAGGGATGATAAGGGAGAGAGGGAATATGGGTGGGAAGAGGGGGGGTGAGAGTGAGAGTAGGAGTGGTAAGAGTGAGAGGAGGACGAGTGTCTTTACACCTTAAAGTTGATATTCGTATAGCACTGATTCATTGAAGAAACCCAGCCCGACAGAAATGACCGAAAAATAGAAAGTCGGAAACTCGGAACGGCACAAAAACAGGAACAAACTCCAGTCGTGCATCGGAGCTGACACACACTTTTTTTGTTTGTTTGAACACGCTAATCTCTGGAACTGCCAGTCGGACTTTAATAATTATTTTTGCATTAGATAAGCCCAATTATTAAGAAGGCTATACAGGCATATTTAACATCACTCTAGGACCGTTAGGTGCCGAGCAAAAAGAAAAAAAGTCAGAAAGAACGCTAAACGAAAACGAAGAAATAGCGCGGGCAGGCAATGCGATGCGAGGGGTGTGTCGGAGGCACAAGAAATTTCACGTGAACGAAGTCGTGGGCAGAAGCTATCTCAATATAATAAAAGAAAAGTCCTAACTGACTCATCAACGCCCAGCCCAAACCCTTGGACCTATAAAGCTGAAATTTTGCACAGAGGTTCCCTTTATATACAAGAAATAAGGAAGGATTTTTGTTCCCCTTGGAAGGATATTTTCCGACATCCGCGCGGGCGAAGCCGCGGGCAAAAGCTAGTTGAATATACACTTATAATAAAAACGTTAAGAGTAAACCGGCAGGCGAGATGGGCGGATGACTTTGTTGCCATCGCGGGCAAAACCTGGATGAGGTTGGCACAGGAGCGTGGGGATAGGCACAAGAGAGCCCTATACTCAGCAGCGGCCTATTGGGCGAAGTCAGGCTGTGGATGATCACGATGATGATGAAGTACTTCAGTACGAGTAATTGCAACGATGTGTGGAAACGATATTCAAGCCGAAATTATAGTAAAAAATACTGAATGGACTCGGTTCAAACTGTGCAAAACTATTCTCTAAAGCTCGGGCGCTATTTGCTATGGGGTATGTACAGTATAGTGCATTATGTCTGAGATCTTTTACAGTTTACAGCGGGATTTAATAAGAGGAGACAAAAAGTTAAAATTGCAGTTTAGCAATGAAAATCATCACGCTGTATATCTAAAAGGGGCTAGGCAGTTAATCATGATGGCATGTATAGGAACGGCCTTTTTAGGGTTCCATACGTCTACATCCGAATGAAAAAAACGGAACCCATAAAGGGTCACTCGGTGTGTCTATCTGTCTGCCATAAGTTGATGAAATAAACATTTTTTGTATACTAGCCAGAGGGTACAACTGAACATCCTTTAAAAAAAGTTTCGTACTGACAGAGCTAAAATATTTGAATACTAGCTGTTCGGGTCCCGTCAGATAACTCCGTGCCAGGGGGCCTACTCCCTAAGCACAAAGCCCGTAGTTTCGGCCTTCGTTACGGCGTTTCTTACTCCGTATCACCTACGGATGGATGATTGGTTCGAGCCCGAACGAAGTATGAATGACAACATGATTTGCCAGTTGTCCCTAATCCCGATGTGTTGTTGCCCGTCCGAAAAATTTAACTTTTACACTTGTTTTAATGGATCGTAATGTCAGACGGACGGATAAACGGACGGACGGAAAGACGGACGGACTTAGGGAGTAGGCCCCCAGGCGTCGGGTGGCTGCGCGGGCGCGTGGGACAATTTACCACAACACGCTACCGACGACACACGCGCGCCAGTTACTTCATATTATAACAATTCAATTTTACAGTCCATTCGAGTTAGGGCATTACAAATTGATCCTTCGAGCCTTTTTACGCCGTGGTTTGGAACATACAAAGCGGTCGGCGACTGGCAGTACAGTTGGAGTACTTGGATTCGTCTGTGGATTCGTCATCATCGGTTCAAAAGCACCGTGTCATCGTTCATAACGACTTATTTTAAAAAGACATCCTAGTTCAAGAATCAAGAAGAGATCTTTGTACATCTTCCCGAAGTCTTCGAATACGACGGTGCTACAAGAACAAATACCTTACGCCGAGTCACCGCTTCGAGGGAATCGAGTCAGTTCAAGGAATGTCTGTCGTTGTCGGCATTTACCACGAGATCAAAGGCGTCCTACTGTATGTTGTTATAGTGTGATGAGTGTGATGTCAGTGTTTCAAAGTCACGCGTCTATTCATACTATAACTTATTTTTTCTATGTGCAAACATTGTTTATCGCTTTGAAAATTTTTAATATCAACATAATATTATTATACATTTTTCATTATTTATGGCCAATTAAGAATTGCTAATTTAGGAAACGTAGTGCTATGAAAGCTAAGCTTACCAACTTTGGCAATTATATCAGTGTGCTGCTTAGTTGTGAGGCTATTTCTGACTTACAGCGCATCGAGTTGGAGGGACACCTAAGTAAATTTGATGCCATATACGATGATTTTGATGAATTACAGTTGCAAATCGAGGTGCTTTCGGACAAGCCAAGCGTATACGGAGCGAGCCATGTTTGAAAAGCGGTAATACCATGCCCTAGCAGCGCAGGAAGGTAGTCTGCAGGCTGGCGCCGCCGACGGCGCCGTTGATAAAGGGTCTGTAGCGGGCTCGGCAGGCAGACAGACAGGTGAATCGTTCCAACGTAACTTTATACGCTTACCCACAATTAATTTGCCTAGTTTTGATGGTGATTATCAGTACTGGCTTGAGTATAAACATAAATTGTTGTCACTAATACATAACAGTAGTTGCATAGACGAGATTAGCAAGTTCGACTACCTTCGTGTATCGCTTAAAGGTGATGCAGTGGAAGTCGTTAAAAATATTGATTTTAAAAGTGAGCATTATGAAATGGCATGGAAGTTGCTATGTAGCCGCTTTGATAATAGTGGACTTGTTATTAATAACCACGTGTAGGCATTATTCAATGTTGAGTACATTCCAAAGGAGTCTTGTAATTCCAAGTAGTATTGCCTTATCCACTGACACTTGTGGAGGTGCCTCTAAGTTCTTGCCTCCCAGAAAATGTCGACCTATCTAGTGATGTTTCGTTACAAGTTCATACCACTTCGCACATATTAGGTACTTTCCACAGACATGCTCTAACTGAAATGTTTCCTGAAGAGTACCTATGCCTTATTGCAATCAGGTAAATTATTGTCCCTTCATTGATACGGATGGCCTCATTCGTGTAGACGGGAGACTTGATAACTCTCACTACCAGTATAATGCAAAGCATCCCATTTTGTTATGTGGTAAACCATATCACTAAAATTCTGTACCTTTAGTGAAAAGTGATACAACTCGAGATGTAGCAGTTTTGAGTTCTTTAAACAATCTTGAAGCTTGAATTTTATTTGATTTTTCTATCCAATCGGTTTAACTCTATCTATCATAGAACGGGAAATAAGTTTCGTGTTGAATGATACAAGTTGCATTCTTGGTTAATTTTGATGATATTTTTTGTGTATATTGATATGTCTTTAGTAATATTAAATTGAACTAAAGCTTAAACTTAAACAAGTACGTGTAAATAAGGCTATCTCGATTTGTATTACTTGACACATTTAATAATAATTACATGAGTTTTGTGCTTGTTGATACAATACAATTTATATTAAGTGACACTAAAAATATCATACAATTAGCAATTGTGAATGATAATATAACTCAACTTATATCTCTTAAGTGTATGCAGCATTAAATACCACCAACGTGATAAATGATACAACTAAACCTATATCAAATTACACGTGAAATATTTTTAGTACCGCGTTTAGTTCTTATTAATATAAATGTATTTATATCGCTGTAGTATAGGATTTTTAGAAACCGATCAATAGTGATCATTGTGTAAAGTGATATAGGCAGTTTTGTGGGTAATCGCGCTCAAACGCCAGTCGCAGTTGACCAGTCACGTTTTGGCGTGAGTGGCGAGAAAACGCGTCCATATTTCGCAAAAAACTTTTTTATAAAAAAAAAAACAACTGACTTTCAAAAAAGAACACTACAAAGTGAAAAATAACTTTAATTTTGGAAGTCGGTGTCTTTGGATCTATATTTTAGTTTTTTGCCACCGAATTCAAAAATTAGTTATTTTTCACTTTGTAGTGTTTTTTTTGGAAGTCAGTTGTTTTTTTTTTTGTAAAAAGGTTTTTATTTTTCACTTTTTAGTGTGTCAGTTTGCAATTTATCTAAGCTACAATAGCCCAATGTCAACTGCTCATCACCTTTTACAAAGTATTGCTTTTCCCGATGCGTTAATTGTTGAGGAGTTCTCCTAGTAAGAACCAGGAGAACTGGAGCTCCATGGTGAAGTCTTCATCACGATTATGCATTTTGACGAGCATAAATTACTTATCAACTTAAATCAAATATTAAAGTAATCGAATCGCAACCCGTAAAATACTTAGGTATAATTGAGTAGTTCCAATGGCCATCTGTGGTCTTCATCATCAGTTCCACTTTCCTAAGTGGTGCTTTTCGAGAGAAAATGCACGAGTTACTATAAAAAATACCTAAATCGCTGTAGATGTGCCTATAAAATTTGAGGGTTTCCCTCGATTTCCATGGGATCCCCTCATCAGATTCTGACTTGGTGACAATGGAATTTAATTTTCAGTGATTTTTTTTCTTAGACCCAGCTCGTTGTTTTTGTTATCTTCTTCTTCGCTTCGCTCTTGACAGAGCGGTCGTGGTCACTATGAACTGTATCCAATTGCGCGTTTAGTGCTCGCCTCACGATTTCTCTCCATCTAGAAGTCAGTCTAGCGCATTCATTGACAGAGCCTCCAACGGCGGATTTTACTTGGTCGGTCCACCTCATCGGTGACCACCCACGTAGCCTATCACCTTCCACTCTGCCCTGCACCACAAGACGTTCTATGGAGTCATTGTTCCGCCTGGAGACATGCCCAAAGAACTTAAGTATCCGAGACTGTACTAGTGCTGTTTGATGCTGAGTTCTTGGAGTATGGAGACGCTTGTGCGGAATTCAGTCCATGATACAACAAGCATTCTTCTCCAGCACCACATTTCTAGAGCATCAACTTTTTTCTTTTCGAGTTCTCGTATTGTCCACGTCTCAGCTGCGTACAGAAATATGGGGAATACAAGAGTACGGACGAGAAGTCCAAACTTTCCGACGCATTTGCCAAGCTGCTGGGCATTTACTCCAATCTTGGCGTTAAAGTCGCCCAAAACGACAAGAAGCTCTCTGTTTGGCATTTTCGCTATGGTGGTGTCCAACTCAGAGTAGAATCTCTCTATAACCTCATCATCTGCAGTGCTCGTAGGGACGTAAATCTGTATGAGGTTTAGATTCACCGGCGATGCTTTCAGCTTAATGCTGATTATCCGATCGCTTACTGGCTCGTAACCTATCACACAGTTCCTTTGGTGAATACACAGTTCGTTCTAGCTGGTTTTTTCACTCCCTGAAAAATAGACGGCGTGGTTGTCAGTTAGGAAGCGCCCGTTATTTTTCCAGTGTGTCTCACTGAGCCCACAGATGTTAATACCGCATCTGTCACATTTGTTGTCACGTTGATTTAACTAAAACACTGTTCACTATAATAAATAATAAAAATATTTTAAATTTATTTACACTTTTATTTACTCACTTTTTAAATGAAAATAGACACCGACAGTATAAGTACATGTAGCAAGGCCCCTACAATAGAAACAAAATTAAATTTATATTACTTTACACCTTGAAAGCTTTATAGTTTATTAGATATAAATAAAGATAAATCATTATACACCACCTCTTTTATTTTATTTAATGTGTGTAAAGTGATATAAGTTGGTTTTTATCACAGCACAATAAAAAGACACGGTACCCATGAAATCTCAATGTTTTCTAAACAAAATTAGTTCTAGTGTTTTTATATATAGATCTATTTCTATCAAAAAGACGTTTAAAAAATATTTGTAACATTCAACACCAGTGCATTTTATAAAGTGTGAAATGATATAATTTAAGTTATAACATTATACACATAGGAACTTAAATGTGGCCAATGATATAACTCTAGTTTTTTTAAATTATCATAAAATCTAATTATTTTATAACGTCATCGAAGCATTTCCCATATAAAAGTAACAATTCCCAATTGATAAAAGTTAAAACATCAAAAAATATCGCAGTAGTAAAAAAGTTGTAGCTGTTTAAAAAATGCAAAACTTTTTACTTGTTTTTCTCAAAACGACGGATTCTGACTTATAGCACTTTTCACTAAAGGTACAGAATTATTTTTAGTAAATATCATACAGATTTATTGCACGCTGGTCCTCAGCTATTATTAGCATTAAGGCAAATGTACTGGCCTCTGGGTGGCAGAAATCTTTCCAAATCAGCAGTTAAGAGATGCATCATATGTTTTAAATACAAGTGTCAAGTTGTGCAAACTATAATGGGTCAATTTCTTCTTCAAGGACACAGTTAGAGTTTCCATTTTTAAAGTGCAGCTCGCATCGATCGCAAAGGGCGAGGGTGTAGACTTATCAAGGCATATATTTTTTATTTTTTTGCCTTGCAGCTGTTCATATCGCTACACAGATCTCACTAAGGAAGCATTCATGGCTGCCTTAAACTCTTGTTTCTCGCCTTGGCAAGCTGCTATCTTGTCAGATAATGGTACAAATTTCGTCGGGCCGTGTAATGAATTGGGAAAATTTCTACAAGATTCAAATTTTGAATTCAAGGTCTGTTAGTAAGGTATCGAATTTACTTTCGCACCGCCTTACTCTCCCCACTTCAAAGGCATTGCTGAACCTGCTGTCAAATCAACCAAACACCATTTAAAAAGGCTTCTCGGTCTATTGCATTTAACTGAAAAGATGGCCACATGTTTTAGTCAAATAGAGGCAATCTTAAAATCCCGTCCTCTTACCACACTGTCTTCTGATCCTATTGACTTTACTGTCCTAACTCTCTCATATTTTTTAATTGGACGACCACTCATGTCTGTTCCGCATACTCAGGTGGCTGACATTAACATCGGACGATTGGAGCGTTACCACAGAATCGAACATATTAATCAACACCTTTGAAAGCGATTTCATATAGAATATATGTTTCTCTGCTCCAGCAAAAAACGAGGGCAGTTGGCTGTGGGGACCCTTGTTCTTGGGACGAGTCACGAAGGTCTTCCCCGGCACTGAGGGGGCTACACGAGTGGTCG
The DNA here is from genome assembly GCA_905163495.3 of Cosmia trapezina. Lineage (NCBI taxonomy): Eukaryota > Metazoa > Arthropoda > Insecta > Lepidoptera > Noctuidae > Cosmia > Cosmia trapezina. The sequence continues at coordinate 2,700,690 of LR991047.1, forward strand.
AGCGGAAGACAAAGAAGGGGACAATGCTGCGGGCCTGCATCAATATCTGCCCACTTCCTCTCACTTGAATGCTTCAACCCGGGGAGGATGTTCGGGTGCCGTCGGCTATCTCCGTGTCGGACGTCAGGCGGGTGCGCCACAACACGCGACCGACGATACATGCGCGCCAATTACTTGTAGTTTTTCATTCATTTTAAAGTCAATATACAATTAAATTTTACAGTCCATTGTTTTTCATTTAAAGATTGAGTTAGGTCATTACCCTACCTATTGCTCGCGGCTTCGCCCGTGTGTGTCGAAAATTATCTAACGAAAACGTACTACCGGGATAAAAAGTATCCTTTGACCTAACTAACCCAAGTCATGGTATATCCCTTTCATTCAAATCCGTTCTGCTGTAGGTAATGCCCCGGAAATACTACGTCATCGTAAATGCCTATAATCACTTTAAACACCACTATAGTTCAATTCGGTCAAGATTCTGTCAAAATATCGCCGTAAGTGGTGGCTACACCTACGGTTATCGCCCTTCAACGCGATAATCAACGGCGATGTCTGTATAAAGGTAACAGGCGGAGTTACTTTCGCATTTATAAATAAGTATTATAATGTGAAAATATTATGTGTTTGATGTAGGTACTCAAAATATAACTAATAGTATTCGTAATAAGAATACATCGGGAAATATGGCGCGATTGAATAAAGGTTTTCCTTAAGGTTGATGCGCCAGGGTAGCCCGCGAAATTCAAAATTTCTTACGTTTTTTGCAATTTGTAGGTCAATTTGAGCCTGTATGTTGATTAAAATATAATTCCCGGCCGTAGCTAATATGGCTTTACAGAATTATAATCATTAGAATCAGCAATACAGCTCCATAAGTTAGCATTTATCTCAAACCTCATGATTTCATGAAATCGCTAGATTTGATGTAAATGCTAACTTATGGAGTTGTATTGCTGATTCTAATGATTATAATTCTGTAAAGCCATATTAGCTACGGCCGCGAATCATATTTTAAGAGGAAACGTGGGTGCTCTTTTCTCCATACAAAAAGATACATACGCTCTCGCCTGTTTTCTTTCTGGTTAATGACCATAAAGCAATGATTTTTTAAAGAAATCTAAATAACAGTTACTTGCATGCCCCTATGTTTTCCTTTTTGATGATATATTATTTTTATAAGAACTAGAACCCACCAAAAATGCTCAAAATTGCCTATTCAGACCGCTGTCAACAGACGCCTAGTGTACCAATTTGACAACTATTAATGAAAAAAGAAAAACATAGGGGCATAGTATATATCCTTCTTATTTAGTTTATGAAATATCTTTTAAATTGGTCCAATATTGGAGGAGGAAATAGGCGAGAGCCAAACCTCGAAATGTGACTTTTTACATAGGCTATTTAGTCGGATCTGCAGTTGTCCTTATCGCACGAATCCGAGGGCGGAGCGCTCGCAGAGCGACAGCAATACCTTCTTAAAATACCTAATTTTCAAAAGTCTGGCCACTCGCCTTTCCTCTTAATCAACATACAGTCTCACACTGACCTACAAATTGTGAAAAAAGTAAGAAATTTTGAATTTCGCGGGCTACCCTGGCGATGAAACTGACTTGCCAGCGGCTACGCCCGTGTATATATTGGAAATTATCCCACGGGAACTTACTACCGAGATGAAAGTATCCTATGTGTTAATCCAGGTTATAAACTATCTGTGTGACAAATTTCATACAAACCCACATTTATAATATTAAATAGGATTCTGTAGTAGGATGATTGTGTGAGCAGTACAGACGCGACGTGCACACAGGAACTTGGGTTTAAAGATTATTTATTCTAAAAAAAAGAACTTGCACATGGTGTTCATTGATCTGGAGAAAGCGTATGATAGGATACCTCGGAATGTGTTGTGGTGGGCCTTAAAGAGAAAGGTTTGCCCGGGAAGTATGTAGAGTTAATTCGTTCTATGTATAGTCAATCTCGTACCTATGTCACAGATAGGACACTCCACAAAATCATTTAAATAAAAAGCGACTCTTGATACGGCACAATAAAGTGCAACTCAGGTCGCACAACGCTTATTACCTACAGTTATATTCACCTACAAGTTGCCTCTCTTTCTACCGCGTAACTCTTATACCTTCTGACTCGTTAGGGTTGTCTTCTTTGACGACGCGGCGCGTGTGTGAGTATCGAACTAACGTGCGAGGCGGCCGGCGTGGCGCAGCCCACACTGAATTGCCCCAGTGAGATGAGCCCGCCGCGTACTTGTAGCTTCATAACTAAACTGCGGAGTGTCCCATCTGTATTAATCTGTGCCTATGTCCGGTCCGCTGCTGGCAATGTCGCCGGGTTCAGTGTGGCTGTAGACTTGCACCAAATGTCGGCTTTAAGTTCTTACCTCTTCCTGTTTATGGATGCTCTGACGTCGAACATAGGTACACGAGGAGGCACCCTGGTGTATGCTTCTTGTCGGTGAAGATGAACCTAAGATCCAGACCAGACTGGAGAAATGGCAACAGAAGCTTGAAAATCAGCAGAACCTAAACTGAATATAATATGTTGAGCCCAGAATTAACACTGGATGGATGAAATGGCGGCAGGTCACGGGAACAATCTGTGACTCCCGTATTCCCCTTCAACTTAAGGGGAAGTTATATAAAACAATGGTTAGACCCGCTGCCTTGTATGGATCAGAATGTTAGTCGAATGAAATGAAATTAAAATTATATTATATTCAATAAAAAAAAAATTGAGGTATCTTGGTGATATTTTTTTTCAATCGGTTCATAATTGTATGTATTATGTTTACAACACACTATATCTAACTAGCACATATCCTGAAGAATATCATATTTTCCCCCCCCCCCCTCTCCTAAACAATAAAGGTTTTATTATTACACGACTGCCCCAAAAAGGAGTCTAATGTTTTCAGGGTTCATGTATGTTTGTGTGTATCGACGCCTTGAGAGTGAAAACCTCGTAAGTAAAAGAAGTAACTTTTCAGGAGGAAGATAAAACTGCGTACTGTAAAAAAACGCCGTCTTTTATGTTTTTTTATTAATTACTATGGAAATTTAACCCGCTTCTAGATCAAGAACTGTTTGATTCTTTAGGATTGTCCGAAATGCATAAAATGCTACTTACGAGGTATTCGTGCAAAAAAACTTCGACCTAAAGCATGCAAATACTAGGTACTAATACTAAATAGGTAGGATATAGATGGCGCTACGAGTATCGAATGAACAAATTAGTCAGATCAGCACCCTAATTGCGTAACACATTATCGATCGGAGTTTGAATCATTTTGAAACAAATTGCTAATCTATTGCTTCATAAGTTCGAAAAATTTGTCTGCGCGGCAACGTAAATAACGCAATGAATGTTGTTGAACTGTCAAAATGAAACCAACTCCGATTGATAATGTGTTACGCAATTAGGGTGCAGGATGTGCGTTGCGAGATTACCTTCCTAGAAACGCAATAAAATAAATTTGAGCAAAAATGCATTCCCGAGGTTATCACTATAAGGCGACGGTATGTGAGTTTCTTTATTCCACTGTAACTTTTGAATCCTTACAATATGGGTATCAAATGAAAGGCCTTGATGAGCACATTCCAAAAAAAATATTTATTTTTATTATTTTTTTAAATAAACGTAAAATACCATCGTCCAATGGCAACCGCGGGCTGACAGCAGTTGTGAAACTATGAAGTTCGGTTGACGTTTGGAGCGCACAATGACATGCACACATGCGGTGTCGTGCGACACTCAGGTGTGACAATATAAGCATATGTGACGAGGCTAGTATAAACCGAGCCGGCGACTGAATTCCTCTGGATCACATCCAGCACAGGGCAGCTTCTTGTTAAACTAGAACAAAATAACCAGGTTATTAAAAATTTAAAGCTCGTTCATGCCTTGAGATTTAGTTTAAAACTTTTCTCGCTATTCAAAGAGAATGAAGAGTGCATTAATAGCTCATATTACTACTAATGCCGGTTACTGAAGAATTCTTAAACGGAGTTGAAACTCCTAATAGCTATAGTTTCGATAAAATTATCTATTATCATTCTTAATTCGTTGATACAACCAACATAATTCTCATTAGGTCCACTTTCTAAAAAACTATCATCAAATATGAATAAATAAAGAAAACGCACCAAAATAAAAAATAAATTATGAATTGTCAGTTTGTGACTGTTTTACGATTTCAAATATGATTCATAAATACCTATACCTGATCATAATATGATTCTGCCAAAGTGGCCGTTTTAGCCCCCCAGAGGGGTGAGACAGGGGGATGTGATATCCTCGAAACTGTTCACCAATGCGCTGGAGGACGTCTTCAAGACCCTGGACTGGACTGGTCATGGTATCAACGTGAACGGCGAGTACATCTCACACCTTCGCTTTGGCGATAACATCTTCATATTGACAGAGACGCTGGAACAGTTAGACCAGATGCTGTACAGCCTAAATGGAGCCTCTCGGCGCCGAGGCCTCGGTATGAATTTAGACAAGACGAAAGTCATGTACAATTCACACGTCTTGCTGAGTCCAATCCACATCAAAGGGTCGCTTCTTGAAGTTGTGAAGGAGTAGGTATGTCTACCTAGGGTAAGTCATCCAGCTCGGTAGACAAAACTTTGAGAAAGAAGCCGACAGAAGGATCCAGTTGGGTTGGGCAGCGTTTGGAAAACTTCGGCAAGTCTTTTCGTCACAGGGAGATAGTACAGTTCCAACTCCACGGTAGCTTCTTGAAGTTGTGAAGGAGCATGTCTACCTAGGGCAAGTCATTCAGCTCGGTAGACACAACATTGAGAAAGAAGCCAACAGAAAGATCCAGTTGGGTTGGGCAGCGTTTGGAAAACTTCGACAAGTCTTTTCGTCACGGAGAGATAGTGCAGTTATGTGGGACTCTAACCCACTAAAATTCCACAGTGCCCTCTGCCGCTTACGGTGGGAATACGCCCGCGTTATCCGTAAAAACGCCGGGATATTTCGTCACATATATCCCGAAATGTTTGAAGACTAAGGTTTTCAACCAGTAGGTCCTGCCCGTTGTGACATACGGTGCTGAAACGTGGACACTAACAGTCGGGCTGGTTCACAAATTCAAGGTCGCTCAGCGCGCTATAGAGCGGGCTATGCTCGGAGTTTCTTTGAAGTCTAAAATCAGGAATGAAATTATCCGGAATAGAACCGGAGTAACCGATATAGCTTGCAGAGTAAGCAAACTCAAGTGGCAGTGGGCTGGCCATGTTTGTCGAAGGACCGGTGGCCGCTGGAGCAGACGAGTTCTGGAGTGGAGACCGCGTATCGGTAGATAAGCCTAGTGTGGGACGCTAGCTAGAAAAATCGTAGAACATACATGGGGGTTAAATCGATAGGTATGGTACTCTGCTATCAGCTCGAGCTGGGTTGACACCTTAAAAGAAACACCCTATATATATCCTATGATAATAGTACTTACCTCATCTATAACCTGCCGCAGTTCATTACGTAAAAGTGTAACCTGTGATTGATTCTCTGCGATCTGACGTACATTCGGATAATTATTAGCTGCTATGTCTGGGAATTCTGAAAAAAAAAAACAAAGATGATGCTATCGACACGTACATGCAGTTCGGCTTCGTACCTATGTCAAAATTAAGTAAAAAAAAGAATTGACACAAAAAAAAAAAAACGACAAAAGTAAAATGAAAAAAAAAATCTCTCTTGGCTTTTCACTTCATTGAAAATTTAAAAGTAAGTAAATTACGAGTATATTTTGATGATGAGCGTCGGCGCGTAGACGTAAGTAAATATAATTAATTATACATAATCAAGGATCAAGGGCCAGATTCAGAAGGCAGTACTCCTCGATACGGCTCGTATTGTGAGGAGGTTCCTATCTCTGCAGCCCTAACCACCGGTAGCTTGGACCCTGCTCCCGACACCGGCGGACTTCCATTTTTTTATATTTTTAAATGTTTTTTTTTTTTAATTTTTTTTGTTTAAGAAATATTTAAAAATGTAACTAAATAAGATAAGAAATGAATAAACGAATAATAATAAAAATAATAAATAATAATAAATTTTTTAAGATCTTTTTATGTATAACCTATGCTTAACAAATAAATTATTCTATTCTTCTATTCTATTCAAATACCTACTAGTTTCAATTTGTAGTATTGTGTATGGAGCCATTATTATGGGAAGAGAGTGAGTTATTAAGTGAAGTAACAAAGGAGACTTGGATCTGTGGGTCCAATTGTAATAAGATGAGGTATGGTTTAAAAAAAGGGATATATTTTTTTATTTCCAAATGTGAAAAATGAACCCAATTTAGCATCTGTAAAACGAGAAATCGAAAAATTAAGTTTATGTCACGATAAAATGGAATATCGATTAAATTATAATCGATTAACGTGGAGTTAAAACTATTAAAAATAATTCAATTATAATAATTCTATTACAATTAACGTGTTAACAGTTTAAAAAAAAATCTATCTATAAGATAAATCTTAAAGTCAGTTCACGTTTACTAATCGATTATTGTATATTTTTTAGCCTGTGCCATTATATAATAATATTGTTTTAAAAACCATGATCTGTGCTGAAATGACATGACCCTGACAGTGACAGCTCTCGACCTTATCTATGGTGTATTATCTATGCCTTATTCGTTTCGTATCGTTTAGGGCGTGCGCGTTTTGAGTGTGTTTCCCATAGTTTTATTAAGATTTTCCTCGACCCCTGCTTTCTTTCTACGTACTTCCGATCTTGCTTCTTGTACGACCCTTGCTACCACACCGGACACGGTACAGAGAACACCGCCTAAACGTTGGACTTGGACTTGTTATTTTGGATTCTACGACCGGCGTACCGATTGCATATTGGTTTGGCACCATGCATCGTTGTGTAAATTGTGGCAAAGCGACTAGATGCTGTAGTTTACGTGGTCATCAAGCTTCAAACGTCAAAAATCAGCTGTTAGTATAGATTGTTACGTAACCTCACTTTTACTAAATCTCTTTTAACTCAGCTCTCAGACCGCCAAAATCCGTAAAATATTCTGTGATGGTTTTATAATATAGTAGCTCTATCAATTGACACCAATTTCATCTTTTTACAAACCAGGCAAAACCGTGGCCCCAGATTGTATAGCCAGGTTCCCGTCTAATTGGGTGAAGACATTGACAGGAGTTTACTAAGAATTAACAGGAGTTGACTAAGAAGTTCAATGATTGAAGACAAGTTTTAAAGAGATTCTGTTAATTGATTATTGAGAGTACCTACAGCCATTAAACTGCGAAGATTGGAGAGTGCTAGTGAGCTAGCAACAATGACCTCTAGTGTGCTAGTGCTCGTGCTAGTGATATTGAGGTCAAAATGAAAATCCAAGATGGCGGCTGCGAAAATTTTGCAATTTTTCGTCATAGGTGTCATTTTCATGGTTTTTGAGGTCGCTGAAAACGATAATGAGTTCAAAATCTAAATCCAAAATGGCGGCTTCGACGAACTTGTTCCAACCGAATGTTCCACGACACTCACGCATTTTTTAAATATTTTTTATTATTGACTAGCTTTTGCCCGCGGCTTCGCCCGCGTGGATGTCGGAAAATATCCCAAGGGAACCTGCTACCGGGAATTCCTTCCTTGTTCCTTGTCTACATTATAAAGGGAACCTCTGTGCAAAATTTCAGCTTTCTAGGTCCAAGGATTTGGGCTGGGCGTTGATGAGTCAGTCAATCAGTCAGTCAGTCAGTCAGGACTTCTCTTTTTATTTATATAGATAAATAATAATAATAATTAAAAACAACACAACATTTTTTTTTTCTTCAAAATAAATAAAGGGTCGTGACGGACTGGTCGGTGACGAAATTTTATGAAGGAATTTCGTGACGGAAAAATCTTAAATTATTTTCGCCTAGCCCCCATCCGCCAAGCTTGTACCGTCCGTTAAGGAACTTCGTTTCAAAAATACCTGAACTTTACATACCGAATTGTGTGAAATCACGGACGCACTTTGGCATTCTGGTTGACCACTCGCCCAGCATGCATTGCACCACATTGTTGCCGATGAGCATGTGGCCATGGTTACAGCTCACGTTGAGGTAGACGGTCTCAGCGTCGTCTCCAGGCTTTGCTGCGGGGTCCCCAACTACTTCGTAAAACCCATATTCGGGATATGGTGGGAGGGTGCACTTCGTAGACCTGCGGGATAATTGCGTACGTCACTGTGTACAGTGCTCACTCAAATCTGTGTGGTTCTTTCCTCAAAAGACCACCTTAGAAAATAATCTGCATGGTACTCATATGGCCTGAGCATGATTATGTCTGAACTTTAAAAGAGACTGTAACCTCTGACTTTGTTTCGGTCTCTTTTCTCAGAGTAGTCGCGGAGACACGGCTTAAAAATTGTGTTTGATGCATTGTACGTTGAGGAGTGTACTGTCTATGAAATATAAGTAAATCTCGAGGATGCAGCGACGTAATGTAGTTACTTCATAAATGTTCGACTTTCATTCGGATCGTGCCGATCGAAAAACTTCGGTCAAGAAATAACAATAAAATTAACTTTACATAAACTGATTGATAAAATCTTTATGTTGATATATTTCTGTGAAGGTGGTGACTGTGAAAACGTTGCATTCTTGTGAGCCCTCCGGCCTCGGTGCTGTGGACACGACGCCTCTGAGGTAGTAGCGCGTTGTGCCACGTTCAGTCTCTGGGAAGGACAGTCCGCCCCCACTGTCACCTTTGCAGACTGCCCCAGTACCTAGGATGGGAAGGACAGGCATTTCCATTTTTGTTAAGCAAAACTGGGGTAAACCCAGGTTCACACGTTTTAACGCGACAATTTTTTATCGGGTACTAGATTTTCAACTCTCGGTGCTAAGCAGTGCGCGATAATCGCCCGTGGGTACGAGGGCTAAGCCCACATTTGCACGGGTGCTTTTTAATGGCGACTTTTTTTACCGTACACTGGGGTACTTTTCAACACTCAGCTTAGCACCGAGTGTTAAAAATACAAATGTGCACTTTTAAAACGCTCTAGGATGTGCTCTGTTGGATTCTTAATGCTCGGCTTGATGTCGAGAATTGAAAATCAAGAGTACCTACCAAAACAAAAAAAACCGTCGCGTTAAAAAAAGCGCTCGTGCGTACGTGGGCTAAAGGCTTTTGATTTTTAATCGTTTTATAACGATTAAAAACGATTCGTTTATAATGACTGTTTCACGTTTGAAAAAACTCAATGAAGGAACTGAAAATTATTTTCGCTTTACCAAGTAAAGTAAAAAATTAAAGTGTTTTCTGCTGTCAGTATTATAAGGTTAAAATACTGACAAAATAATGATTGGCAAGAGAACAAACAATTTTTTGAGATTTATTCATATTACATTTTTTGCTAAGTTATTAAATCAAATTGAATTTCAGCACTTACCGTTATTATAACCAGCACATATCTTGTCCCCGGTGATGCTCTCCGTAAAAGTCTGCGGCGTGATGCGTATGCACTCCGGAATGGGCACAAACGGTAGTTGCACCACCTTCAGAACCGGGGAAGCTGGCCCGTTTTCTTCTGTCAAACCCCAGCCCGCAACCTAAAAGTGTTGGTTTGAATGCATTCATCAAGTAGTCATGTCAGTAAAAATATCTATACATATACAACTACCGGAATTAATTTTAAAAGATTTTTTTATTATATTCACAAATGTACTAGAACAATTTATATTATTGCTGTATTTGTAGACTTGTCGGCAGCTTACGACACTGTTAACATTCAGCGCTTGTTGTGGAAGGAATGGGCAAACCAACGTGATTAACCAATAACGGCTTCCTGACGACGTCATTCGAGCGCCAAAATATCCTTGTTGCTGTGTAATTATTTGTTTATCTACGCTCTATGCCACTTCTGTTCTGTGCTTTGATGTCTTACCTTCCCGAAGTTCCCCGCCTGCAGCTGTAGGTCATTGAACGTAGTGTCAAACAAGTCCAAACACACTGGCCTGACGTAGGTATAATACACGAACGGTGTCTCCAGGATCAAGACCGCTATGTCATGTTGGAAGTTTGTGCGGACGCCTCGGTAGTAGGGCGTGATCTCGATGGACTTTAGCTGTGGAAGTACAATTTTTATTTTTCACATCACCTGCTGGATAAATTATATCAAGTCATGCAAACCTAGCCAAAGCCTTGGCGCTGGCCTTGAGAGCCAACGACCTTGAGTGGTTATCTTGCATGTTCTGTGCTGAGCTCACACAACGCGTCGTACGTCCAGCCAGTAATAGGACTGGCCCACCAAGGAGCGCTCCCAAATTAAAAACAAAAAGACGCCATGTTTTAGTTTGTGAATAGTTTTATTTATGTTAGGATATAATTTTGTTATTTTTAGGTTAGGTTTATTTTATTTAAGTAAATAAATACTTTTACACATAAAAAAAAACAAAAAGTATTATATTGAAACACGTATAGGTACTAAAATATAAATAACTAGCTTTTGCCCGCGTGGATTTCGGAAAATATCCCACGGGAACGTAATATTGGGAAATCCTTCGTTAGTCCTTGTCTATATTATAAAGGGAACCTCTTTTTGTACGAGTTCTATCGCAACAACTCAAGTTAGGAATTTGAAACTTCTATTTATCATCTATCTATCTATTTAATTATATAAAATTCAAAGTCCTGACTGACTGATATATCAACGCACAGCCCAAACCGCTGGACCTAGAGATTTGAAATTTTGCACATAGATACCTTATATAGTTTAGGCATCGAATAAGGAAGGATTTTTGGTAATTCCATCCCTAAGAGGGTAAAATAGGGGATGAATGTTTGTATGACAAATCTTATTCTTTGAGTTAATAGACTTGAAACGTGGCATGAATATTTATCTTAATAAATAATATAGTTTGTTATTTTTAGTTTTCCTAAACTACACCCTCAGGAGGTTATAGGGGGGTGTCAAAGTTTGTATGGAGGAATTTTAACGCGCGTTCCGATTGACTTGAAACTCAGTATTTACACTCGAGACCAAAAATGAAGAATAATATGTATCAGGGTTTTTCGTAAATTTACCCCTAAAGGTGTGAAAAGGGGTAGTCAATTTTACAGGGCAGGTTTTACTGCCTGACTTCAAAAATTGGTGTAAATAATCTTTCGGTCAAGTTACGGAAATATCCCAAACGATTTTTTAAAATTCCATCTCTGTGGGGGTGAAAACAGGGAATATAATTTAGATGAAAAATCTTATTCATTTGGTTAATTAAATTGAAACTTGGCTCAAATACCTGCCTAAGCAAGTAATAAAGTTTGTCATTAATAGTTTTTATGGAAGGATTTGTTCCCTTGGGATATTTTCTGACACCTACGCGGGTGAAGCCGGGGGCAAAAGCTAGTGTACCATATAAGTTTAGTATTTAATCAAATACTAAAAACGCCGATTGCGACCGAACAAAACTTTTTTCAAGATTTTGTTTCACAACTTTGCAGGCTTTAACTACATGAGTATAACCATGCTAAATTGCAGATTTTAAGTAAAGGGTCTGAGTCAAACCGTGGACAGACAGCCGTACAGACAGGCAGACGGACTTGTTAAAACTATAATGGTTTCTTGTTTTACTAAGACCGCAACCGCAAGCGGCAACGTCGCTCAATCGCAATGGCAGACCGCAGCGGCTGCAGGCGGGCCGCGCCGCACTATTTTACTTTAACCTTACCTCAGATTTCTGTGCGTCCTTGTCATCTTTATGGTCCAAATCCCTGAACAGCTTAGCGGTGGCCACTGCGTAGTTGGAAGCAGGTTGCTTCTCTTCCTTACCATTATTCCAAAAGCAGTGGGCAGCTAGAAATGTATAATCAATATCACCATCTGTATGCAGTCGTTTCACAGTAATTTTATCTCAGACAGCGCAAGCAACCAGCAACCTTATTTGCTTCTCGCAACGACAGCAAATATCTCTATGGTGTTTACAGTGATACAAAACCAGGGTTGAACGGGGGGGCCCGGATGGAGTTTTATAAAAGTGCCTGTTATTTCAGTATACAGTGTGTTAAAAGACACATCACAAAGCCGTAGCGTTGATTGAAAGAGTGTTAAGCAATTAGGGTGCTGGTACCAGGAGCTAAACCTGACAACTTCTAGACCTAACCAACTCACCAGAAATAACAATCCTGTTAGAAACAATGGATCCTCCGCAGATCTGCTCGTAGTAGTTCTTTCTCTGGGTTGGTTTCTTGTAGATAGCGACGTGCCACGGCAGTTCTCCTCGGATCGCTTCTTTACCGCCCCGGATCAGGCCCTCGGCGTCCGGAGTTACGCGCCCACACTCTGAAGAGAAGCAACCAGCTTTGAGAACTAATACGTTAACCAAGACCAAGAGAACGTAGTTCTTTCACAGTTAGTTTACCTCTGACAGCAGCAACCCAACAACAACCCTATTGTAACGAGAATAAAGATCACTGTGATTGTGACGGACTTGTCAGTGGCAGCAACCCAACAACAACCTTATTGTAATGAGAATAAAGATCACTGTGATTGTGACGGACTTGTCAGTGGCAGCAACCTAACAATAACCTTATTGTTACGATAATACTAATACGATAATAATAATAATACAAGTGATGCCAATCAGAGGTACCTACATATAACTGCGAAAGGAATGTGACGTAACAGCGTCAAATCCCCGCGCGGAATATTTAATTTGTACGCGATACAGTAAAAAAAATACTTTATAAAAAGTAAAAACTGACTTCCAAAACCAAAAACCAATAAAATAACTTAAAAATAAAACATAGCAGCTGTGTCAGTGCGTCTGGGTAACTGTGCGGCACTTTTCAATGCCTTTTATACTGCCTCTCAAGCTTGAGCAGGTTTGTTTTGCTGTACCTCGCTAGCAGTTGTATTACTCCGTAGAGTATCACTGGTAGTAAGCATGCTTGGATGACTAGCAGCTGGACCTCCACACTTAGCTTGGAGCGGTAGCCTATGATTGGATAAAGCCTGTCTACGTTTGTGGCACTCTATAAACAAACGAAAAGCAGACGTTCGATGAGTGAACAACCTCCTTATTCGGGATTTAGTTGGTGGACATGATCAGCTACTGTCTGACTGTTGACAAACAATCAGGGATCAATCAGGGATCAATCAGGGATATAAAGCCTGTCTACGTTTGTGGCACTCTATAAACAAACGAAAAGCAGACGTTCGATGAGTGAACAACCTCCTTATTCGGGATTTAGTTGGTGGACATGATCAGCTACTGTCTGACTGTTGACAAACAATCAGGGATCAATCAGGGATCAATCAGGGATATAAAGCCTGTCTACGTTTGTAGCACTCTATAAACAAACGAAAAGCAGACGTTCGATGAGTGAACAACCTCCTTATTCGGGATTTAGTTGGTGGACATGATCAGCTACTGTCTGACTGTTGACAAACAATCAGGGATCAATCAGGGATCAATCAGAGATATAAAGCCTGTCTACGTTTGTAGCACTCTATAAACAAACGAAAAGCAGACGTTCGATGAGTGAACAACCTCCTTATTCGGGATTTAGTTGGTGGACATGATCAGCTACTGTCTGACTGTTGACAAACAATCAGGGATCAATCAGGGATCAATCAGGGATCAATCAGGGATATAAAGCCTGTCTACGTTTGTGGCACTCTATAAACAAACGAAAAGCAGACGTTCGATGAGTGAACAACCTCCTTATTCGGGATTTAGTTGGTGGACATGATCAGCTACTGTCTGACTGTTGACAAACAATCAGGGATCAATCAGGGATCAATCAGGGATATAAAGCCTGTCTACGTTTGTAGCACTCTATAAACAAACGAAAAGCAGACGTTCGATGAGTGAACAACCTCCTTATTCGGGATTTAGTTGGTGGACATGATCAGCTACTGTCTGACTGTTGACAAACAATCAGGGATCAATCAGGGATCAATCAGGGATATAAAGCCTGTCTACGTTTGTAGCACTCTATAAACAAACGAAAAGCAGACGTTCGATGAGTGAAAAAAAACAAAAAAAAATATGACGTGTAAAAGTGATTTCGATGTCCTATTTACAGAATAAACAATTTCATTTCATTTCATTTCATTTCATTTCATTTCATTTCATTTCATTTCATTTGAAGAACCTCCTTATTCGGGATTTAGTTGGTGGACATAATCAGCTACTGTCTGACTGTTGGCAAATAATCAGGGATGGTGGTGGAACTATGATTTAAGAATTATAATAAAATTAGTTTAGGTCTTACCTGGTTTGCATTTGACAATACGGTTCCATCTTCCATCGCTTCGACATGTCATAGTAAGGAGGATATTTCTCGAGCCGTAAACAGGTGTGTTACATTGTGGCTTGACGAGTGTCCCCGAAGGCTCGAACTGATTGCAGATGCGGTAACTATCGGTACCCGGGTCTTGGCATTTATACTGGACGGAGACGTCGGAATCCAGCCTGCAGAATGCTGGGAAAGAGTAAATTGTGCTATGTTTAAAAAAAGGTTAGATGACGTTGAAGTTTTCGTTCAAGAATTTTGTGGATTGAAAGGCTACCTGCTGATAGATTCATCATATTCATCATATATCATACAATAGGATCGCTTGATTTTCAAAGCGTAGCTTGGTTAAATTTGCCAGAAAAAGTTCAATAAAGCTTACACCGAGCGCACTTACATAGCACATCTACCCACTCCGCTATACCACTTAGCTCTGGTGGAAATAGACACAAAGTTTCGCAGCTTAGCTTCATCGCTTAGCTACCTCGCTCAACTATGGTGAACAGGCAGCCGTCCATAGACTTATATATTACTTTTAGATCAATGCAGCCGTTATATGTTTGTGAATGGGCTTTACCTTCGCTCTCAATTGGTGGTAAGCGATTGGATGAGGTCTACGATGGAACGAGCGCGCCGTGAAGATAGCTGTCTACTCTAGCTTTGATGGCTGACTGGACAAAAGGAGTTTTCAAAACTTAGCAATAATAACATCAATCCGCGCGCCGCTCCTCGGATACTGTAGAAGCAGTGCGAGAAGATATTGTTTACCTGGATTAACACATAGGGTATTTTTAATCCCGGTAATCCGTTCCCGTGGGATATTTTTCTACATCCACGCGGGCATATTACTGTTTTTTTTCCCAAAAACACTTACGAACACATTTTTGTGTAGGTATTAACCAGGTCCCGTCCAGGCAGTATGGCACGGCATCTCCAACCACTCCGTATCCCTGTTCACACGTGATATTCAATTGCGCGAACTCGAAGCTCTGTCCAGGGGTTGCGTCCGGAGCGTTGATCGCCACATAGGTGCCGTGATCAGGGTATGGTGGTAGCACACACTTCCCAGATACAGTTGCCCTCCTGAGGAAGAAAAATGGTCTTGATATTGTTGGCATAGACTAAGACGCCGATCAATTGTTGCGCATACTCTGTTCCCAAAGTATTTATGTTAGAAGTGTTAACAAACCCTGTTCAGGTTCAATTCTTGCGCCTTCACTCACTGATGTGAATTAGTACTTAACACATTTATAAGGTTTCAATGTTATATCTCACTAGTTTCAATGTTATATCTCACCAGTTTTTCCAAGAATTATTGTTTCCATAGCATTAATAAATTGTTAATGAAAATCATCGACGAAACAATCGTGATTCTGTTGCCATTATCCCAATTTATTTGTGGTCGGTGCGGGTGGTTCTCATCTCCACCCATCCATCGTTTCTTTGATCTTCCCCTACTCGTATCCACAGGTAAAATGATGAAATTAAATAATGTTTTAAATTAAATGATGTTTAATTCTGTAAGTACTTAGCAATTTATAGACACTTTTATTCGGCATTTATTTCATTTATCGAATAAATAATTAGCAGTCTAGAGTCTGCATTTGTACAGTGTGGCCATTAGTGCTGTGCACTCCCTGAGGTATGCGCGGTGAGGTGGGAGGCGAAGACGGGCGAGCGCTGAGGTATGCGCGGCGAGGTGGGAGGCGAAGACGGGCGAGCGCTGAGGTATGCGCGGCGAGGTGGGAGGCGAAGACGGGCGAGCGCTGAGGTATGCGCGGCGAGGTGGGAGGCGAAGACGGGCCAGCGTTGACGGCGCACTGACAGAGCGCAGCAGCCGATTCTCCCCCCCGTCTCGCCGCGCGCATACCTCAGGGAGTGCACAGCACTAATGGCCACACTATAATAAATTAACCTGGTTAATAGCTTTAGGCTCGCCCTTAACACATCTGATTCCTCGTTCGGAGAATTCAGATATTATTATAATTTAATAAAGTTGTAAATCGCTTACTTGCTAATCCTGCACCGGGCGTGAGTCTCATCGCTTCTGTCAGGGCAGTCTGTCTTGCCGTCACACTTCCCGCCAACGGCTATGCACGTACCGTCTGTGCACCGCCACTGGGATAATCTGGAGAACGAATATGCAGAAATATTAGAGGCAAATAAGTACTCAAACTCACATGGATAACTCTGAAAAAGGCAAGAGTTTTTGCGATTTGCAACTTTTATGGAGCACACTACTGTACCTATTCCGGGACAATCCTGATGATGTTGAAGCTGCTGAACCACTAATACGATGATAACTTCTGGCACTAGTAAAGGCTCTCCTGGGCCACTATATAAGCTGTTACAAAATGAACTCTAAAAACTTTATGGAGGCTTTAGTCCATCGAACTGAATAACTTTTGAAATCTCAAAAAAATTATTTGGATTTTTTTTTTTATTTATTCAGTACTCGTTTAAAGTTTTTAGAGTTAATTTTTTATCACCTTTTATAATTCTTCTGTACGTTTGTTTGTCACTGAACTCCTCCTTAACGGCTAGAACGATTTGATACCGGGACAAATTGGACTCGATAGGTGGCAGGATAGAATTTAAATAAATTTATATATGTAGGTAGATAGATACATAGTGATATACTTATGTAGATAGATTACGTAGATTACATTTTACACTTACCCACATGGTGACTGCCTTTTATATATCTCGTGAGTAACTGTAGCTTCTGTCAGGTTTCTGGAAAATAATAATATTCAATTGAGTGGGTAGGTGAAAATTGCTTATAATAATGTACAAGGTTTTATCTATCTAGCCATGTCCCAACTATGTTGCGGTCAGCTTCCAGTCTAACTGGATGCAGCTGAATACCAGTATTTACTGAGTAACACGATACCCCTTGGTGAGACTGTTTGTGGCTGTGAGACTGTTTGTGGGTTGACTTGCATCAAGCGACACAAGCCTATGTCTCCTGTTCCCGTCCGTCATTCCGCAAGTCTTGTCGCGGTGACTCGGGGCATGTTCTAAACAACTTCTTTCATTTGTTGTCTCCGCACTCGCTGTCACAAGACGCGTGTCGCTTGAGCGAGCAGCTCGTGGCCGCGGGGTAAGATTGTACAATCAGTTTGGGAGTAAGAGTACTTACGAGTTGGTACTGGAATAGCAGGACGCTTCGTCGGAGCCATCAGGACAGTCCCAGCGTGGATCACACACTGCCTAACTTATTTTTCGGCAAAACTAGCGGGCTATAATTTTATGGTAACAGTGAATAACATCAACTCAGCCTATTGCAGTCATGCGTGGTATGGACATAGGCCACTCCCTGGTTGCGCCACTACAACCAGCGCCCCACCTTTCGCATCCAGTCAGCCCTAGACAGGCAGGTGGTCCATCATCGTTTTTAAGTTTTTTATTACTGAGTAGGTAATGTTTTCAATGTTTTTGTTGGTATTTATTAGCGTGTTCTAGATGCCATGGTAAATAATTTAATGTAATGTTTTGTGTTTCGTTATATTATTCTTACCTAATTTGCATACGTATTGTATAGAATCAAGTTCCTCTAACTGAACAGACAGCTGCGCTGCTGGGCAGTTTCTTGCGCCACAAGGACGGGCGTTTTGGGGACTGTCCTAAGTAATTATGACATTCAGAAGTGCTGATTCTCATCCTTGTTTGAGTACTTAAACGATTTTGTATTTCTGATCTAGCGGGGGGGTGGCTCCACTAAAGGAATCGACTGCTACAACGGCCATCAGTCCTTCGAAAGACATGGCTGGCTCACCTTACTGCCTCTTTAGTTAGCTAGCTCTACTAAGTATAGGTAGGTATACAAGTATAGGTACATATATGTAAGTATAGGTATACAAAGGCCCTAGCACGAACGCGCGATATTCACTTAACTTTTTTTATATCGAAATTATAAGTAGGTATTATCGTACCGTAATTGTGTTTTTTTTCTGAAATAAAAAAAAAATATTCTTTTGTGTTTTGGTTTATATTTTTACGAAGTCACAAGTACCTAATATCACCCATAGATATGAATAAAATCTTAAAACTAGGTAAGTAAAATGTGCGAAACGAGTAGTTATTTTCAATTTTAAAAATTGTTCGAATTCATGTGACTGCGCGCGTTCGTGCTAGAGTGCTAGGTCCACGAGGAGAGACAGAGGCGCAATTCCCTTATTTTTAACAACGTTCGCAATCTCATCTCAGTCTCAAACTGTCAACAATTGTATTGTGTTTAAATTTTTGAAACATTCAAATTCAAGTCGCAATCTCATTCCAGCGACAATCATATTATGATTGTCGCTGGAATGAGATTGTGACATGAATTTGAATGTTTTTAGGTACGAGAATTATTGGCTTTCAGATGGGCAATTCTCGTACCTAAAAACGTTCACAATCTCATGCCAGCGTCAATCAAATGTCAAAAATGTAGGTAAACGCTATACAATTTTTGACAGATTGTGATTGAGATGAGAATGCGAACGTTGTTAAAAATACGAGAATTGCCCGTCTGATCAGATGGCCAATTCTCGTACCTAATAACGTTCACAATCTCATGCCAGCGTCAATCAAATGTCAAAAATGTAGGAAAACGCTATACAATTTTTGACAGATTGAGACTGCGATGACATTGTGAAAGTTGTTAAAAATACGAGAATTGCCCCTCTGTTCAGTGTTGGCAGAAATAATTTTATTTTAGTAAATCGCCGTGGTACGATATGAATACCTCAGTGTAGGATATTGAATATGAATCCAAATTTACCTGCAAGTTGAAACCGTAGCAAGATCCCTGACGGCTGAACTCAAAGCTGGAGACACGGCTGAAATATTCAGAATTACACTTCATAATGTGGTCATTGTCATCACAGTAGTGGGTACCTACACGACGAAACATTAAGCTCAGCATTTCCTGTATAACCTGACCTCGTATTGTATACTAGCTTTTGCCTACGGCTTCGCCCGGGTTAAGGTCGGAAATAATGAATGTAGATTAAATTTTTTATCTATAAACCACGTTTACGCGCCTTAAAAATAATAATATAACCCTCCAAGGGTCTTGATGCCCCATGAGGACATATCCACAAAAACCACACACCACCACCCACATACATGCTTACAGGTGAAATCGAAAAACATGGGTGCATCTTTTTTTTTTTTTTTTTGGCAATTGAGCCGATGTCGACTATTCTGCCAATGTCACGTTTAGACAGCAGCGCAGAGAAGCAGGCCGTCAACTTTGTATGTACTTTGTGGTAGATCTACAGATGTTAGTCGCTAACAGAAAAACGAGAACAAAGGTTAAATGGGCAACATAAATAAATAGTCAAAATTACAATCATATATACAATAGCATGATAAATAGCACTAAAAAAATACAATACAAATTTACATAAATATTACGCACCAGCTACAATTTAATATTATTTTCGTTGAAAAAAGTAGTTAAAATTTTAATAATTTTGGGAGAGAAGTGGGTTAAAAAACAATGGAAGTTAGTTGGAAGAGGATATGTTACCTACATTTAGAAATTTTTCGATAGAGATCGAAGGATTTGGTATTCAAGGAGCAGGAAAAAAATATATGTTCCAGTTATTAAGTTAAGGAGTTACGTATTACTTTTGTGGGCAAAGCCTAATCAGTCGAATCGTATATTTAACGTTTTATTAAAGACCGGTTTTTCAATCGTTAGTTATTTTTTTATGTAAAGCTCTAAAGCATAATAATTATAGCGGTTTGACGTTCACATTCTAGACAAAGCAGTTAAACCAGTGTATCTATGTATAACCTTGAAATGTCTATAGAAATAAAAATGTAAATATTGTTTGTTGGCAAGCGCATCTCTTGCGAACGGCCGATTTGGCTATTTTTTGTATTCAAATGTTTGTAATAGTCCGAATTAGTTTTTTATGGAAAGAAAAATTTGAAACTGAAAACTTGAATGTCGTATTTTTCTATGTTATATTGAATGGCCCTCAGGGCCCGGTCACCACCACCACACCACAATGACATCAAGTGGACGGGGAGTATTTTGTATGAAAATGAACAGTTTATTCACAAGGACCACATTTGACCGTCAAAATTAACCGTGTGGGCGATACCGACCACATCAAAGCCACGTCGCAGCCACAACGCAACGACCAGCGAGGCCGCGCAGCAGCGGCCGGCCACATCGCAAACACAACGACCTGGGGGCTTACTATGAGCTCTTAAAGCAGGCCAGAAGTTGAACGTTTCCAGTGAGAGAGGTCGTATATAGCTCCGTCTCTCTCTCTCTCTCACTGGAAACGTTCAACTTCTGCCCTGCTCATAGTGAACCCCCTGTCTGTCTGCAAACACTAGCCACAACGTAACCACATCGCTCCTGCAAGTAGTTCAGCGACAATATTCACACGTAACCACTGCTTGCCCACATTCTGTCGCTGCGATGTGGCGTGGCTGTGGCACGTGTGAATGGGCCCTTAATTAAGATCAGATCGGCTGTTTTATTGTGATGTTCATGCAAGTACAACTAGAGTTATTTATTGAAATGTTTTCATTATTTGTTTGTTATTGTTTTTAATAGGTATTCAAATAAAAACTTACCAAAGCCAATTAAAACTATATTATACACAAACATTTTGATGAACACTCACTTATTTTACTATTTGGCACTCATTTATTATAATTAATTAGTTAAAGCCTTTTTGGTAATCTCCACGTGACCCACCCGCCTCGAGCGATGTTTTTGCAATAATGAAATCAAGGCGACTCATCGGAATGGAAGCACGTCATTTATAAAACTAATAGTATCTTCTGCCCGCGACTTCGTTCGTGTAAAAGCCATCATAAGACACCACAATGTCTTCAAATAACTGCTTACGACTCCCATACCCGGATTTGTAAGCCGATTTGTTCGTCGTCATTGTTACTAAACAGTTCTATGGTAGAACTAATGGGATTTTTTTTCTCAATAGTCCTTCGATTATAAAAATAGGAGAACTAATGGGAGTCCTTATTCCCACTTGTTCTACTTGTTCTATTCCACAGTTCTATGGTAGAAATAATGGGAGTTTTGGTTCTCACTAGTACCTAATACGTTTCGATTTATTCCCGAATAGTAGAACTAGTGTTGTCACATGCCCTTTTGACAGGTTATCGATTGTAGATGTAACATAAGTTTCCAACCGTGTGAAAGTAAATTTATAAAGGTATATATACATAAATATCTGGAGAGAATGAAATTAAAGACACATACCTCAATACACATACAAAGTTTATTCACTATAAACAAGAAGTATCACCTTGCATAGAAATACAGTGAATGAGGCAACTAATCATAAATAATTCCTCCCAGACTTACACACTAAGATGTGTACCCCTGTTAGACCCTGTCTCCGTACCAAGGTATAACAGAAGTACACCACATGAGATATTACAAAATAACGACTCAGGTCGCTTGTAAGGATTCGCGAGGTGAACGCCTAAATACCATCTAGCTCATCGCAAGGTATTGACCAACCAGGGCTGTGCACGTTAAGAAACCTACTCACTATGGTACAGTATACCCGTGACACAACTTAATACAAAATAGAAGTTATTACTGGTCTTGTTACTTAACACATTAACAAAAGGCCTAACTCTTTGTATGAAAATAAACCCAGTAGACAGGTCTAATGCATCTCCCTCATTATAATTAATAGCAGCTCAATTACTACTCAATTAGTGCTCAAGTAGCACTTACTTAATGCTCAAGTCTCTCTCAATCAGTGCATGACTACTAAATCAGTCAATGCAAAACTACTCAATTAGTGGAACAGAATCCCTTGGCATGGCACCAAGGTTAAAAACCTTGGTACCCACGAACAGACGCGACCTACGGGAGAAGTCCAGCAGGATTGCTGTTACCTGGAAAGTTGATGTTTCTTCGAACGAGGACTTAGCTTGGTAAGACCTTCCTGTACCATGGACGGCCACACTGTCTCAAACCTCGTCGAGCCAATCCTGAACCATGCACGTTCTCTGGATGGCTTCAGGCATTAATCAATCCCGGACCTCCAATGTCCAGGCTAGTAAAACAGCCAGACCTGGAA
Organism: Cosmia trapezina; assembly: GCA_905163495.3. NCBI lineage: Eukaryota > Metazoa > Arthropoda > Insecta > Lepidoptera > Noctuidae > Cosmia > Cosmia trapezina. The sequence continues at coordinate 2,723,039 of LR991047.1, forward strand.
CAAAATCTCCGTAGTCAAATACATGTGCCTTGGACTTCCAGAATGGGAAACAAATGGAGGACGAAATACTCACAGGGTACAGCCTTTTAATGCACTTGGAAACCCCTCGGGTTTCGGATCACCGTTGTAAAAACAAGTGCCTTTATAATAAATATCCTTTGTTCGTTCTGTGCTCTGTCGAAATGAAATGCCCCGATTTCTCTCTCCAAATGGACGATTTTTCTCTCTGTGTCATTGCAATGTCCTTCGCGAGCCTTGCTGGAACCTTCCATGCCACAGACTAAATAGACTCGATTCCGACATGTTCCTAATTATTTAAATTTATTTTAGTTAATGCTTTTATTGCAATTGTTGCGTGTTTTATTTATTTTTCATCTACTTATTTATTATATTTTTAAGTTTTAAAGAGGCGTTCGATCTCTAGCGCCATCTGTTGTTTAAACTGTGGCCTCTGTCAAATGTGATTCTATTAGTCCACAAATGATGTCGCTGCGAGTTACATTTCTTGTTTTTCAACGTCACAATGCCCCCCTTCCCGCAAAAAAAAAGGTTTTTGCGTATTCAAAACCGCACACCGCCCTCGGTGTTATAATATTAAACGTAGAGAACCTATTCTCCAATATTCTTTAGCGGATGAGTATTATCCTACTTCTAAACTGAAGGTTTAGATGGTAGTGTTGGTTTTAAATTAAAAAAAATAAAATTATCTTATTTAATATGCTCTACCAGTAGCTAAAATCTTTTCCAAATAAACCATACTGCCAGGAAACCTGTTCTGCTTAAAATACTTCCTGCAATCCGGGCATCCCCCCCCAATCTTTCATACGTCTTAAGCATACATTCCCAATCATGCCTCTCATCCACACTGTAGCAACCTGCATCTATTTCGCAGGAGGCCACCTCTTTCAGTTCCCCCGAATTCCGTCTGTATACCAGTGGAACTCTGCATTGTTTTTCTAAATTAAACGATCCGCCTGGTAAAAATATGTTCAGCGAGCTGATACATAATAATTTGAAACAATAAATGTCCATTTAACTCACCAGGCAGGACGTATTCAACTTTCCTAGAAGTTTAACTCCTGGAAAAACAAATTGGCGAAAGGCTTATTTAAAGAGTCACCGGCCGCTCTAAACTCGATAAGCAACAATAGTGCTATCAAAACTGAAGCAAGCTTCACAACTGAGGAGCAACAAAGTGCCACCACTAATATTTCACCGAAGCAACAATGCTATCCCGGCAAAAAAATATAATAGTCACGGCTTATTTTATATATACGTGAAGGCTTATTTTAGAAGTCACTATCCGCTTCATAAAAAAATATGGATAAAACCATACAAACGTGAAGGCTTATTTTAGAAGTCACTATCCGCTTCATAACAAAATATGGACGAAGCCATATTGGGAGAAAAATAATTATAAAAAAAAATGCTGATAATTGAAAAAAAAACATGCATCATAACTCATAACGGTATCTTTTCCGTAAAAAAATATGAACGGAATGGTAAACTCACGTTCATTAAATAATTAATAAGCATATGTATCCCTTACACCTGCCTTGTCGTCGTTGTTGGAGTAAACTCCAAACAACACGTGAATACACGGACTACGGCTAACGATCCCCCCGGCTTCAACGACTGGTAATTTAATATTGGCTACCATAGATTAGTTTTTATAGATTTTTATATCCTTTATGTGCCAAGTGCCTAATGGTTTTCCATTCAACCCTACCAGTTCATATACTAATGGTGAAAGCACTTTCCCCACTATGCACTGCTCATATTTTGGTGCCAACTTAGATGCCTTAAACTTTTCCGCGTCGCTTTGAATGTAAGTCTTACGCCAAACCAGTTGACCTTCACGTAAGGTGACGTGTTGCCTACACAAGTTATAATGTTTCGCGTTTGTGGCATGAGCCTTAACTATATTAGTTCGCACCTTCTCGAAGATATCCCTGAGGGCTCCTAATTCACCCGCGTACTCTTCACGAGGCATGGCTACTTCATAATCACAGTCGTCTGCATTTTTGTAAAAAGTGCCGTTAACAATAGGTTCACGGCCGTGTACTAAGAAAAATGGTGAAAATCCTGTTGTTTCATTCACTGAGCTATTTATTGCTAATTGGATTTTCGTTAAATTTTGATCCCATGTCCTATGATCTTCCTTTACATAGGACGAAACTGCCGTCATTACCGTTTTATTGTATCTTTCCACCATATTAACTTGTGGAGCGTACCTTGGGCCATAATGCACTCGAGGTATGTTGTATCTCTTTAATAAGCTGCGAAATTCAGATCCCGTGAATTGAACCCCATTATCGGTAATTACGGTTTCTGGAATACCATGAGCGAGAAGAACATAATTCTCAAAGTTTTTTGCTACCAAAGCACTAGTTGCGCGGCGTAATGGAAACAATAACGTGTATTTAGAAAAACAGCAGGAAACCACAAGCAAATGAACGAAACCCGAGCGAGATTTTGGTAGTGGACCAACTAAATCTATTGATACAGCTTGAAATGGTCGATGACATTGTTTTGGTTGTCCCATGAGTCCCGGTGTGAGAGTAGTCTTATGTTTATAGGCCATACATACACTACATCCCTTAATGAATTCTACTACGTCACGATACATTCCTGGCCAGAAATACCTCAAACTTAGCCTTCGGTGTGTCTTAAAGACTCCCTGGTGACTTGAAGTTGGTGGTTCATGGTTTTCTGTGATGACCTGTGTACGCAGTGATTTGGGAACTACCTCTTTCCAGTCGAACTCCTGTGTCAACGCATATTTACCTTTACTGTATCTGTAAAGTATACCTTTGTCTACACGATAGTTAGGGAAATTATTTGGACATGTCGAACAACCGGCAAATATTTTGTCATACCATTCGTCGCCGGTCGGTGTTGTTGTGTTTGGTGTATCCACCGCCTCAACCTTGAGTAACCTTGGTAAGGCGTCTGGTACAACATTGTCCTTACCCTTCCTATGTTCGATGGTGTAGTTATACTGTGATAAACGACAACCCCAGCGTGCTAAGCGACCAGTTGGGTTCTCCAAATTTTTAAACCACTTAAGTGAAGCATGGTCAGTTATTACTGTGAAATGTCTACTACCTAAATATGGTTTAAACTTTTCTACTGCATAAATTACAGCTAATGCTTCGCGTTCAGTTGCACTATAATTTCGCTCGGTTTTACTAAGTGATCTGCTAATATAAGCAACTGGATGTTCATCCCCATCAATATTCTGGGTTAGCATACCACCTATGCCATTACTTGATGCATCGCAGTGTACTGAAAACGGTTTTTCAAAATACTGGAGCTGAAACTAAAGCCTGTTTTAAAATATTGAAAGCGTCGTCTGCATCCTGGTTCCATTTATATTTTATTTTGGTACTGGTTAGTGCATTTAAAGGTGCTGCGATTGACGCAAAATTTCTAATAAATCTGCGGTACCAAGAACAAGTTCCTAAGAACATTTTTACCTCTTTCGATGTCTTAGGTATTGGAAAATCTAAAATAGCGCGCACCTTATCTGGATCCGTCCTAAGACCACACTCATCCACTACGTAACCTAAATATTTTAAGGATTTTCTAAAGAATTTACTTTTTCCGAAATTTATCGTTAAATTTGCACTTTTAATTCGTTCGTGTAGCCTTTTTAATAGAAGGATATGTGTATCTAAATCTTCTGACACTACGCAGATGTCATCGACGTAACAGAATACTAACCCTTTGGTGATATCACTACAAAACGGATGACCAAATAACTTATCCATTAATCTTTGTTGTCGAGCTGGAGCTCCACAAAGTCCAAATGGCATAACTTTAAATTTGAAAAGTCCTCTACCGGGAACAGTGAAGCTGGTTTTCTCCTGAGAGGCCTCCTCCAACGGAATTTGCCAAAAGCTTGATTTGAAATCTACAGTGCTAATATATTTTGCGTTTTTGAGGCTGTCCAATATTTGTGGTATATATGGTATCGCGTAAGCGTCCCCCTTTGTTACTGCATTTAATTTTCTGCAGTCCAGACAAAACCGCAATGTCCCATCTGATTTTGGAACCATAAGGACGGGATTATTCCATGGGCTCTCACTAGGTACAACCACATCGAGCTTCAGCATGTTGTCCAATTCCTTATGTAATTCTGCTAACTTTTCTGGTGACATTGGATATGGTCTGCATTTAATGGGTAACGCATCACTTGTGTCTATTGTGTGTTGAATTAACTGTGTTCTACCCTAGCCTTTGCTTTCAAAAGAAATATTGTGAAATTGTTTAACTATTAATTCCGCTATTGTTTTATGTTCTAAACTTAAATTATCAAATGATTCTATTGAATGAATTAGTTTTCCATTTGAATTATTATTAACCTGCATAAATTGTTTAGGAGCCTCAATGTAACTAATTTGATTAAACACTTGAGGCATCAAATTGAATTTCATCCAAAAATCCATACCAAATATTACATTGGATGTAATGGAAGGAATGACATAAAAATTAATAACTGCTGTTTCACCGTTAAAAGTAATTGGTAACCTTAAAATACCTATTGGACTACATTCGGAACCATTAGCTACTTCAATCTTTTCATTTATTCCAGTTATGGTGTCTAACGTATAACCTAAACTATTAAATTGTTCATGGGCTCCATTACCTATTATGGAAATTGCTGCCCCTGAATCTAATAAACCGTATAATACTACATCATATAAATTTACACTTAAATAAGGCCGAATTTCTTTATCCCTGTCTGGCTTAAACAGCGCTGTCACAGCTCTGTTATATTTAAAAAAATTGGAAACACATTCTAACCATGATTTCCATTCACCTGGATCGACCGGTTCAGGTGGTTTGTGACAGACTGTCGGAACTAGTTTTTTGGATCCTTTGGTGCATTTTTACAATCTGGACATGATTTTACTGTAAATCCTAACTTCCCACATTTAAAACATTTTACTTCTTTAGGTGCAACCTTACAATTAGGACAATTTGTTTTTTTGAAACCTATCTTCCCACATTTGTAACATTTTATCTCCTTCTTGGTTGATTGTGCTTTGTTTTTATTGTTACGGTGATTCACACTGGCTACTTTCGGTTTCTGTTTGTTATCTGTTGTATTTGTTTGTGTTGTGGATTTGGAATAATTATTGGTTTTTATATCTTCAGCCTCCAGTAGACGACATACATCTTTTAGTTCTGGCACGGTGTCTGGCTTTACTAATACTAATCCCCTTGATATCGATGGTTTTACGTTTTTTTTCAGAATTTTTATTTTTTCTTGTTCGCTTAGAGGTGTATTTAAACGTGAAAATAATCCATTCATGACGGCGAAATACATATGAATCGGTTCATCATGTCCCTGAATCCGTTTTTTGGCCTCGTCCAATAAATTATCCTCATAGTCTATGGCATGAAATTCGCTCAGGAGTAGATCAGCTAAATCCTTCCAAGTAGCCGCTTGACATTTTGCACTCCTATACCATATTAAAGCGTCACCCTTAAAGAACGCAAAAGCCGAATCAAACAACACTGAATCCGCAACCTTAAAAGCCTTCGCACGTTCAGCGATTGAGTCCAAGAATAAAAATGGGCAGGACTTGCCATCAAAAGTGACATTCCATTTACAAATATTTTTACTAACAGCATACTGAATATTGTTTGAATCAAAATTATCCTCAACCTCTGGCTGTGGCTTTTCAACCTCCGTGTTACTAAACAATCTGTCAAGTGTAGTCCCAAACCCCTTCATTATACCGTGGAGCTTATCCTGTAAAACACATTCCCTAGTATCCTTACAATTAAGACGTTGCAAGCGATGGTATAAATGACAATACAAAGCCCTAGCACGAGCAAGACTATACCTATCTCGAGTCCTCTCTGCACTATCCACCTTGGTTTGCAACTCCTTCTGCTTTTCCTGGATGGTAAGTAATTCCTTGCTGGTATCCAACTCTTCATCTAAAAATTCCGAGGGACCAAAACCTAAGGTGAGCGTTTTGAGTTGTTTCCGCAGCTTTGCAACCGTATCTCCTGGTGTCTCTGCTCGAATTGTAACTTCATATGACAATTCGTCACGTAGAAGGGAATGTAAGTACACTTTCTCTAAATCCATTTTTAATTTTTTAATGAAATAAAAATAAACTTTATATTACTTGACAGTAATCTACGAATCACGTTTCCGAACGCACCAAGTCTATGACTTCAAACGTCAAATGTCAAGTTCACTATGTTTTTTAGGTTAAGTTTCAATGCATGAAAAACAATAACTAATGTTGGCTGCTCGTATGATATGACCGTAATTCAATGTTAATATCCAATAAGGAACCGCAAAAATAAGTGTTGTAGCGTTAATGACTAAGTAACTGACCAGGTTTTATAAAATAATTGTATGTTTTGTTTCTATGTGAAAGTTACTGTTTATTGTATCAAAATTCACCTAAGTCACAGTCTCCTGTACGTCACAACCCTGAATTAGCAATGCAAGTTACTAATTAAGTTATTGCGTCACCTCGAAGCACCTCACAAACGAATATGAGTCCGTAATACAGTTGTGGAATGTGTTTACACTTTACAGAATTATCAATTTTCTACCAATATTGGTTTTAACAATGACAAATTAATCTGTTATTGAGTTTTCCTAGGTGATAAATTACACTGTTCTGTAATCAAAACTATTCAGAAGTGTTCATGACTAATTAATGTCTTGTAAACAAGTTCACAATCTTAATATTTTAAGCAATCCTTTTCAAATATCCTGTTGCACCTTATTTTTAATTTTCTCCTGTAAGTGTGTCGTAATACTTGTAATATAATAACTTTACAGTGAATGTTTCACAATGTTCAATAATTTATATAAATGTAGGTACACTTGAAAAAAAAATTATCTAGTGAAATTATTAATCTCTGACCTTTACAGTAACCTTGAGAACTTAGGTTTTCTAGTTAATAATCAATACACAACTTGACCTGGCTGTGTGCTAGGCAAAAAAAAAACAAATAGGTCAGTGACTACACACTGTACTGTACCGATCCAAATTATAGAAAAAACGTTCCGACTGTGGTTCAACGCACCACCTTTAATTAAATCTTAAAAAACTAGCCTTAACCTAATATGGTGTTCCACTAATTGAGCGTTCTGAGAGAGAGAGAGAGAGAGAGAGAGAGATGTTGGTATTAATTGTTCACCTTATATAATAAAATAATTATATACCGTTGAGCGCCAACTGTCCCATGCCCTTTTGACAGGTTATCGATTGTAGATGTAACATAAGTTTCCAACCGTGTGAAAGTAAATTTATAAAGGTATATATACATAAATATCTGGAGAGAATGAAATTAAAGACACATACCTCAATACACATACAAAGTTTATTCACTATAAACAAGAAGTATCACCTTGCATAGAAATACAGTGAATGAGGCAACTAATCATAAATAATTCCTCCCAGACTTACACACTAAGTTGTGTACCCCTGTTAGACCCTGTCTCCGTACCAAGGTATAACAGAAGTACACCACATGAGATATTACAAAATAACGACTCAGGTCGCTTGTAAGGATTCGCGAGGTGAACGCCTAAATACCATCTAGCTCATCGCAAGGTATTGACCAACCAGGGCTGTGCACGTTAAAAAACCTACTCACTATGGTACAGTATACCCGTGACACAACTTAATACAAAATAGAAGTTATTACTGGTCTTGTTACTTAACACATTAACAAAAGGCCTAACTCTTTGTATGAAAATAAACCCAGTAGACAGGTCTAATGCATCTCCCTCATTATAATTAATAGCAGCTCAATTACTACTCAATTAGTGCTCAAGTAGCACTTACTTAATGCTCAAGTCTCTCTCAATCAGTGCATGACTACTAAATCAGTCAATGCAAAACTACTCAATTAGTGGAACAGAATCCCTTGGCATGGCACCAAGGTTAAAAACCTTGGTACCCACGAACAGACGCGACCTACGGGAGAAGTCCAGCAGGATTGCTGTTACCTGGAAAGTTGATGTTTCCTCGAACGAGGACTTAGCTTGGTAAGGCCTTCCTGTACCATGGACGGCCACACTGTCTCAAACCTCGTCGAGCCAATCCTGAACCATGCACGTTCTCTGGATGGCTTCAGGCATTAATCAATCCCGGACCTCCAATGTCCAGGCTAGTAAAACAGCCAGACCTGGAACAAAATCTCCGTAGTCAAATACATGTGCCTTGGACTTCCAGAATGGGAAACAAATGGAGGACAAAATACTCACAGGGTACAGCCTTTTAATGCACTTGGAAACCCCTCGGGTTTCGGATCACCGTTGTAAAAACAAGTGCCTTTATAATAAATATCCTTTGTTCGTTCTGTGCTCTGTCGAAATGAAATGCCCCGATTTCTCTCTCCAAATGGACGATTTTTCTCTCTGTGTCATTGCAATGTCCTTCGCGAGCCTTGCTGGAACCTTCCATGCCACAGACTAAATAGACTCGATTCCGACATGTTCCTAATTATTTAAATTTATTTTAGTTAATGCTTTTATTGCAATTGTTGCGTGTTTTATTTATTTTTCATCTACTTATTTATTATATTTTTAAGTTTTAAAGAGGCGTTCGATCTCTAGCGCCATCTGTTGTTTAAACTGTGGCCTCTGTCAAATGTGATTCTATTAGTCCACAAACGATGTCGCTGCGAGTTACATTTCTTGTTTTGCAACGTCACAGTGTAACTTTTACTTTCAAGTAGTTATACTCTATGAAATGTATTACCAAATATTCTAGTTTTGCCTCACATCAGCTTTAGTTAAAATGTTATTGGACAGATGGACACTTACCTAAAACACTTAACCCCTCAAGTGTCGAATGCACCCCATGTGTGCATAAGGAAAAACCTTTAAATAGTGGTATATGAGCTTATATCGCATATACGTATATATATAAACGTAAAAAAACATCATCCGATGGAAAACCAATCATTATCAGTAGTTGTGCACCTATGGAGTTCGCAACTAACCCCCCCTCCCCCCGCGTGTCGTTCTAGTCATTTGAAGATTACAATGGATAGATAATTTAAACATCTAAATTATCCACGTTTTATTTTTTTTTAAAGTTCGCTATTCTTTTTTTATTTAAATAATTCCAAAAAAATGTGAATTTTTTTATGAAGGGGCGTGCGCATGGAGCGGGACAGAGAAGGACCGAACGCTCAAGGTCGTTTGGTCGGGGTATGGCCTTAAATCGTGAACAAAAAGTCGCATTTTAAAAATTCTTTTTTTATTTGGTAGCCCATTCTCGAGGATCGTTATAGCATCACGCTACGTCCCTTAGGAGCCGAGCAAAAAGAAAAATAGTTTGTAATATCTATGTAAATTACCCATGTTTGAAAACGAATAAATGATTAGATTTGTTTTGAAAAAAACCGGTCAAGAGCGAGTCGGACTCGCGCACCGAGGGTTCCGTTCCGATTTCTGAAAAAGTGTGCTATTTAGAGACATCGTTTTATTTTTCCTGTAATCTTTACATAAACTTCTATCACATAGAATACATTCAGATTTTTCTCTTTGCAAACTTCGGAGATAAGGGAACGGTATTTTTTTTACATTTTTCATCGGAAGTCGAAAACTATGCGACCTAAAAAAAAGAAAAAAATGTCTGACGTGCCCTAGTAGACACACTTTGATTTTTTAAGACCCCCTTTCGGTCCCTGTTGCAAAAAAAAAAAATTTAATTTCTTTCTTATTTGCAAAATAGTTGGGTGAACGTCATCTAAAACTATTGTAAATTTCAAGTTTATAGCATTAGTCATAGACTTATAAAAAAAGATGGACTCCGCGCCACGCATATCGAAAGTGAAGCACAGTAAGTAGACCGTTTGTACAAACACGCCTCGCGCACACATTTACATCATAGTATGCCGACCGGCCGCCATTACGTGACACGAGCGACGGCGTCTTTGCAGGTACTCAAATCATGCACACATAGATCGGTACGGTGCTTCACTTTCGATATGCGCGGCGCGGAGTCCATCTTTTTTTATAAGTCTATGGCATTAGTACTTCTTGAGATATCCAGCTGTGACAGACAGACAGACAGACAGACAGACAGACTGAGTGACACCATAAGGGTTCCTTTTTTACCATTTTGGTACGGAACCCTAAAAATGCTAAGAAGCGAAAACGAAGTAATAGTGCGGGCGGGCGATACAACGCGGCGGGCCGGTTATTTTAGTGTATTGTGTACCTTAGGACTTTCACGCGAATGAAGTCGCGGGGCACAGCTGGTTCACAATATATGAACTAGTGTGAGTGGCAAGCGTGAACACAACAAAAATCATACTCTTTGTCACCACTGCTTGCAATTTCGGATCAAATGCTTCATCCGGGATTTCCTTTTTTTTTTTTTTCGGGGATTTTTTTTCGGGTTTTTCCGGTATTTTTTTATCAATTCCATCGTATCAGCCTTTCGGCTGAGATGATGGCATTGATTTCATCCGGCCTAATTTTGGCAACTTACCAAACCAAAATGTAAACCACGATTTTTCCATTCAACATTCGATTTTCGATTTTTTCATTTTTTCATAGTACAGTTTTGTTTTGAAATTGGCAATAAACACGGTGCATAATGATGAAATCCATCATTTGAAAACTCTGGCAGTAAAGTCATGTCTGTCAACTGGTGTTTGGCCGGGTAGCAGTTCCTTCTTGATTCCCATCAATTAATTAAAAATAAATAAAATTTATTCAAAAATATAAGGACTAACATTAAATACAGTTTTCCTTAAATCTATGACAAGTTCACCCATGACTTGTGCCTGAACTATCTTCTTCTTCTTCTTATCTTCTTTGTATTTTTCCTATGTATGTTATTGTTACATATGTAATAAAAAAAGTATTTAAAAAAAATTAAAAACCCGACTGCATTACATTACATTACTGCAAAAATAAGCTAAAATAACTTAAAAATATAATAATATTATATTTTTAAGTTATTTTAGCTTATTTTTAAGTATATTGAAATAAAATTACATTTTTTTTTTAAACTTAAGTCTGTTTTTCAAACGCAGTCGGGTTTTTAATTTTTTTAATAAAAAACTAAAATATGGCGTCGAAAAATTCCTCCGCATCGCTGTCGACTGGTAAAGTACCCAAGAGACTGGCGGCATTGCCACGTTGTATGGCAATGCTAATCCTCTGGCCAAGGTAAAAGCCAGCCCTTGGGTCACGGGAACTGTCAACAAGCCGTTTGGAGATTTCCTTAAACAAACTATGAGCACTCGGACCCCACGGCCCAAGGGTTTCAACCCCAAACGGCTCAAAAATATAATTACCGATAAGGTTATTATACTTCCGCCACTTGAGGTTTTCCGCAGCCGCAGCAGCAGTGCCAGCACAGCACGCCGAGCCAGGAAGTTGGGATGGCGCAAGAGTATCGACACAAGTTGCGTCCCACACTAAAGGCCTTCCCACCTTCCATGGAAATAATGACATGCCGTCCGGTCTCTTGCCATCGTCGCGTGCCAAGCCATTGGGTTCTAATACAGCTGGAACGCCGACGGTGACGAGGGCTCGTCGGATGATGTCATTGATGTTAGCGTGCCGCGCTAAGCGACCCGCACTTCGGCTGCAAGACAGGCCGTGGTGTCCGAGGCTGCTGACAACTTCGCCACAGTGACAGCGATGAGGAGAACACGAAGGAGCTCCAAGTCGCAGGGAAGCAGCGAGGCGGAAAGTAGTGTCGTCGAACAAAGTGCCAATGTTCGACGACGGTAGCGCATGAAGCCACAGACCCGACTCCCACTTGCCCACAGCAAGCAGGCGCGCACGCTCCGCAGTAGTAGCAGACGTGTCAAGTAAATTGTTCTGTACTACTCTGCAGAGCGGCTTATCCCACCGTCTCTGGGAAGATGGATTGTCGGGTGGGTCTGAATTCGGGCAAGCGAGTTTCCAGGCATCCATAGCCTCGGTGAAACAAGGCACATCAAAATTAACCAGTGTGGAGGCTAGGATTTTCCTGATTAATTTCTCTGCGCCGTGGACCGAGGATATGAACGCCGGTAAACTAATACTAGAAATTTTGCGGACGCCGAGGCCTCCCATACGGATGGGAAGAGTAGCTTGTGCCCAAGCACGGTCGTCCAAGGCCACATTTTAGATCAAAGTTAAAGTATGCCGGATAATTTTGTCCATTTCGTCTAAAAGGTGAGTGTGCTTCCATAACTGGGAAGCGCGAAGGAAATATGTTAATTTAGGGCCAAAACAGCAGTAACGAATTAATGTTATGGCCCAATGCATGTTAATTTGGAATAATCTTTCCGAAACGTCATTGAAATTTTGAATTTTTTCATCAATAAAAAGAGGAAAAAAATTAAAAATCTAAAAAAACAAGCCGGCACCCTAATTGCGTAACACATTAGCGATCGGAGTTGGTTTCATTTTGAAACAAATTGCTAATCTATTGCTTCGTATGTTCGAATAATTTGTCTGCTCGACAACGTAAATAACGCAATGAATGTTGTTGAACTGTCAAAATTAAACCAACTCCGATTGATAATGTGTTACACAATTAGGGTGCCGTTTTAAATAAAATAAAAGTTGGAAGCAGGCGGGACCCATTTGAGTTTGAAAATATAAAAATGGAATGGGTCCCGCCTGCTTCCAAATTTTATTTTATTTAAAATGGGATTGTTTTTAGATTTTTAGTTTTTTTTAAACTTAAGTCTTTTACCGCAGTCGGGTTTTTTTAATTTTTTTAATTACTTACTTTTTTTATTTCCAGCTTTTTAGTTTACAAATGTGAATGATTTCGCAGACGTTTTTATTGTACGTGTTTTTTACGATTTGTCACTTCGAGATACTTTTAACTATACACCACTATTTTTTAATTAGTACAAAAAAAAATGGGGCTCTATCCGTACCCGTTACTGATCATATTTGTGTAGTCAAAAGTAAAAAAAAAGAAATACCAAAATTGTCCACGAAAATTTGTCATATTTGGTAAATTCATTATTATGATACGATAACAGCTGTTGGAGGCGGGGCAAGTTCGAGCGAGAGCACGCAAATGCGAGAGCGAGAGAATGAATACAACTTATGAATAGCCTGTACAATATTTCCATACATTGAGTGAAATTTTGAGATATAAACAAACTCTAATAACTTTGCTGTTTATTAATATTATTTATTGAGACTTTACATATTTAATAACAAGACCTTCTCTAATAAGCACTTTAAGTATTTGTACTAATTAAAAATTAGTGGTGTATAAGTTGTGTATATTTTTGTAATCACCTTTTAATACCCTTTATTTTGACGGTTAGTCCCGCTATGCTCTAGTCCCGCTATGCTCGACTCGTAAAATACCTACTAAAAAGTTTCGCTATGCACGAAATCACATTCGCGGGCAGTGATGAAGAAAACTGTTAGTGTGTTCGTAAAATTTTGTGGGTCCAGTATTGACTTACAGCTCTATTCATAAACATTTCGCTCTGAAATTCATCTGTCATTGATTGTCAGAACGAGACAAAACAAATTTTAACTTACAGACGCTTACACTTATACGAATAGCGCTATAAAAAAAATAACTTGAATTCAAACACTTTTCTTTCCAACTGTACCTTCCATTGTTTACGTAGAATCGAAGAATTTCGTGCATAGCGAAACTTTTTAGTAGGTATTTTACGAGTCGAGCATAGCGGGACTAGAGCATAGCGGGACTAACCGTATTTTGATACCCCACTCGACAGGTTTTGAGAAAAAAAAACTTTTAAGACATAATTTGGCGCAAAAAATTCGCCATTTTGTTTTTTTTTTATTTTGATATACCCAGTGTCACTCTCACAGTAAATACAAATCTAACGACACCTCTCAAGCTAAAATCCATCGAGCCGTTCAGGCTGCAGAGCGTGCCAAACAATTATACATACAAACATACATACATACTCTCGAAAAACATAACCCTCTTTCTGGCGCAGTCGTGTAAAAAGGTGTATAAAATAGATAAAATTATATAATACTGACAATAGTTCTTTAGCACAAAATAACAACTGCTTTATATCTTCACAGGACAGATTGAAAGCTTCCTTAAGGAATTTCTTGCAGTTACCTACTATTATTTAAGGAGTAGATGTTTCCTTTAAAAATTTAATTGAGGGTTACATGTGAATGGCTTCCGTGAAATGGCGGATTAAAGTGGCTCTGGAATGCAAATTTTCAGGATCAGGAGGCCAATTCCGGTGGCATGGAAATTATCTCCATGGTCGAAATATCAGTCGAGAAACTGCTTATCTCCGTCGAAAACGAAAAAATGCTATTCTAACGATCTCCATTCATAAATTTTTCGATCGCAAACCAGCGAGATATCACGGCTGGTCCTAAGGTATGGAGATATGAAATCTCCGTTGGAACATCTGTCAAAATTTACATTCGTAGGTTTATAATCGTATTTTTTTTTGGTACCTATTATGTAGAGGTTTAGGGGTTTATGAGTTTCATAAAGGGGGCCCAATTTTTCATTATTTTTGCGATAGGACACACCGTTTTCGAGATATAAGCAAAAGAAAAAAAAATACAGTACTGTTTTTGCACTTGAAGTCAAGGAGTTGGTGTGAATGTGTTCATGACAACTAATTTTATTCCACACCTATATAATCGCGATTAAAAACAGTTTTATTTACTTTGAAAATTAAAACCTACCTACGCCAGAAAAAGAACAAAAATAATAATAATAATTTTGTCGACGATACTGTACCCACCGCTAGAACTGCAACAACTCGTAGGAAATGGAGCATTGAAATGAATAAATTCATCCTACGCACTTATCTTCATCTTACTAGTATAGAAACAGACAAAAATGCATACCTTCCATCGCTCCATACAAAGTTTTTAGAAAAATACCCGGCTATGCAAGTGAGCCGACAAAGAATAGGTGACCAGCGTCGAGCCATAGTCCAAAAGAAATTACTACCACAGGCCACAATAGATCAGATCTATGAGGAAGTCAGAGCCGAACTACAAATGGTACACACTCAAATACAGCAACACTCTACACAACCTCATACACAAACGGGCCAGCGCATGAAATGGACGAACGAATATAATGAAACAATAATTAAAATATATTATACTGCCACAAAATTAGAAACAGATAAAACAGCATATAGAAAATATTTACATGAGGAATTCATAAATATATATCCGCAATTAACACATCTAACAGAACAAAGATTATCTGATCAAGTGAGAGCGATTTTAAATAACAATTATATAAACCCCAATAGATTAGAAGACATTAAAAACCAGGTAGCAACAACATTAAGGGAAAGTAACACCAATACACAAAATATTGACTATATAAATAACGATCACTTGAATACACAAACGCAGACAGACTTAGAACAACCTGATATAAATACTTACTTTACTGACACACCTACAAATACCCTCACAACTCATATGTTACTAAACAATAGCACAGATACTGACATATTATATCAGACATTAGTAAATACAGATGAAGACAACTTTTTGAACAACATAGATATTGGTCAACTTGGACCTACACAAACTAACTATGATGCTGCCCCAGAAATCAACACAGAAATTGAAGACACATTTCAACAAGCTCAACAAAATTTTACTGACACATTCCCCACTAATAGGCCATACATCCCCAAGCAAAAGACATCTAGAAAGTTTTCCGCCATAGTTGCATACATAAATACTATCATTCTCCCGAAGCACGTAGATGTTGACACTGAATTCCTCAAATTGCAGACCATAATTTACTGTGCAGCATGGACGGCAGCTACATGCAACGGAGCCAAAATACTATCAGACTCTACACAAAATGAACCGCGCACATTTATACAGCATAAGCCTAAATGGCAAATCAGATTAGAAAAGAAAATTAAAAATCTAAGAGCAAACATAGGTAGGCTGACACATTTCATTAATGGTAGTAGAAGTCAAAAATTAATAGCATCAGTAGAAGAAATAAAGAAAAAATACCAACTACACGCACAACACGAAAACTCAAATACACAAATAGAACACTTTTTGGATACGTTAAAACAAAAATTAAGCGCAGCATCCAGTAGACTTAAAAGATATTTAACATGCACGAACCGCAAAGTACAGAACAGAAAATTTACTAACAATGAAAAAATATTTTATAGGAACCTTGCATCTAATAACAGAGATACCACTAACCAAACCCTAGAGACACCTTCATCCGAAACACTAAGAGAATTTTGGGGCAACATTTGGGAAAATCCAGTATACCACAATAATCGCGCAGACTGGGTGAACGAAACAACACGAGAAATCCCCGAAATGGAATTTGAGTTTATACCTATAGATACATTTACAGACGTCATCAAACGTACACACAACTGGAAATCGCCTGGCACTGACCACATCCACAACTACTGGTATAAGAAATTCTCTTACACACATCCATTCTTACATAACCATTTAAATACATTCATCCAATCACCAAATTTACTTCCGACATACATAACACACGGAGTAACTTATATGATACCTAAAGACATGAATGACACTAAAAACCCCGCGAAATACCGACCAATTACTTGCTTACAAACCTTGTACAAAATCTTAACAGCTTGCGTAAGTGAAGTAGTGTATGAACATTTAACTAAAAATAACATTCTAGCAGAACAACAAAAGGGATGTCGTAAGAATAGCCAAGGATGTAAAGAGCAACTTACCATTGATGCGATTACTATGAACAGCGCTGTTAAAAACAGAAAGGAGATTCACACAATGTTTATTGATTACCAAAAGGCTTTCGACTCAGTTCCGCATAGCTGGTTATTACACGTCCTAAATTTGTATAAAATTCACCCAACAGTGAAACAATTTTTAGAAACTTCCATGCAGAATTGGCAAACTGTCCTTAAAATTAATTCATCCTCCTCGACTGTAGCTACTGAGCCAATCAATATAAAATGTGGAATTTTTCAAAGAGACGCTCTAAGTCCTCTTTGGTTTTGTATGGCACTCAATCCACTTTCACACTTGCTTGATAAAACAGACGCAGGATTTACCCTGGCAAACAATGACACACAATACACTCTTACACACCTTATGTACATGGATGACATAAAGTTATACGCAGCTGACAATAAAGCGCTTTTCCAACTAGCTGACATAACACAACAATTTTCTGACGATATTTGCATGTCATTCGGAGTAGATAAGTGCAAAATTTTATCAATTTTAAAATGAAAAATCCAAAGTAATAGTTACACACTTGCATCAGGTGAATCGATCGAGCCAATGGATGAACAGAGTACATACAAATATTTAGGGTTTAAACAGTCCAGGCAGATACATCAAAAGATGTCAAAACAAGAATTGATAAAAAAATTCTCACACCGCCTCAACCTTATCTTAAAAAGCAACCTAAACTCTAGAAACACAATTAAAGCCATCAACACATTTGCAATACCTATTCTCACATACTCTTTCGGAATTATACGATGGTCAAAGACTGACATCAAAAAACTACAGTGCACTATCAATACACTCCTCACCAAACATAGAAAACACCATCCAAAATCATGCATACAACGACTTACACTGCCACGCCAAGAGGGAGGAAGAGGATTAATAGACATACACAATTTACACAACAAACAGATACTTTCACTCAGAGCGTACTTCCATAACAAATCAGAACATTCATCACTACACAAACAGGTAACAGAAACAGATAAAAAACTCTCACCACTAAACCTACAAAACAGAGACACGCAAATAAATGAACACATAGTTAGTACACAACAAAAAATTGCAACTTGGTCTGCAAAAGCCCTACACGGAAGACACCGAGCCTTACTGAGCCAGCCACACGTCGACAAAGTTAAGTCGAACGAATGGCTTAAACGAGGCGAATTGTTTCCCGAGACCGAGGGTTTTATGCTGGCCATACAGGATCAAATAATAGCAACTCGTAACTACAGAAAGTACATAATAAAAGATCCCAATCAGCCGACTGACACATGCAGACATTGCAACAGTGCCTCTGAGACCATTCAACACATAACAGGGGCCTGTAAATCACTCGCACAGACAGATTATAAACACCGACATGACCAGGTTGCCGCAATTATACACCAACACTTAGCACACAAATATAAACTTATAGGTGAAATGATTCCATATTATAAATACAAACCTGAAATCATTTTAGAAAACAGGAATCAGAAAATCTATTGGGACCGAACAATAATTACAGACAAAACCATTCATTACAATAGACCTGATATCACCGTTCACGACAAGATAAACAAAACAGTTTACTTGATAGATATAGCTATACCTAACTCACACAACATTCAAACTACAATATCCGAAAAACTTAGTAAGTACCAAGATCTCGCCATAGAAATAAAAACCCAATGGAAAGCACAAACCGTCCATATCGTCCCTATAGTACTCTCATCTACTGGTGTAGTACCGAAGGCTCTCACACAAAGTCTTAACACTCTACACATGCCCTCTCACACACTTTACATGCTCCAAAAAGCCACCATTCTTAACACCTGTCGCATCACCCGAAAGTTCCTGACTTCGTCTACACTATCATCCACCTTCTCAATTTAATTTGCCCCTTACACACCGCCGCCGGTACCCAGCCCCACCGTGAGCGCTGTGACGACACCGGCCGCGGTAGTTGCGTCGAGCTCGAGCGACGAGTATTTTTCCCCGCCGACGTCGCCAACACCTGCTCGCCGACTTGGAGGACGTGTTTTGTCATCGCGTTTTAAGCAACGATGTGTTCAGGCGGATATTACTGACAGTGTCTATCGAACTGTGTCACAGGAAAATCTGATTCGGTGCTCCGAATGTTCCCAGGAACGTTATTTTAAAGGCCAGAAGGGATTAAAAATACACCAAGGTAAATGTCACAAAATAAATACCATCCCCCTTTCAGCACCAAATTTAAATACAGGTATTTTAAATTCTCCAAGCACTTCTCTTTCGGCTCACCCTTTTCAGAAAATTTTGGCTCATTGTAAAATTTCAATACCAGTTTTGAAGCGCATTCCCCGTGGAGCACGTATTTCTGTCGCCTCTGTTTTGTCTCAGGCTATCAGGACCGTTATATTACAAAATTCCAAGCATGCCTGGGAACATTTATTATACTTTCCGTATGCTGTACTCTATGTTGTTCCTGAGCCTAGTAATAAAAAATCTCTGACAACTAGAGTTAAAGAGAACTGTGTGAAGTACAGCACACTGGAAAAACCAATTTTATTGTCAGGCATTGACTCGATATCTAATCAAAATTCTAAATTTACCGCTACCTACAGATTGGTGGAAAGTAAACTTGGTGACGGAGATATAAAAGGAGCATCACGTGTCTTGTTTTCCAGTGACACAATAGCACCTGCTACCCCTGAAACCCTCTCGGCTCTGGAAGTAAAACATCCGCCTCCCACAGCTACTCTCCTACTTCCTGAAGCACCGTATGGATCTGATATCGCCGTTGAGGTTAACGACCTGGATATATCTGCAGCCGTCGCTTCCTTTCAGAAGGGTTCCGCTGGTGGTTTAGATGCTCTCACGCCGCAACATTTAAAAGACCTTTTGTGCAGCGGGAATGGTGAAACAGGTGGATCCCTTCTTAAGGACTTGACGTCTCTAGTCAACCTTATGTTGTCAGGGCGGGTCAACGGAGATATCATTGAGACTCTATACGGTGCTAATCTTTGTGCTTTAAAAAAGAAAGACGGCGGTATCAGACCAATAGCTATTGGCACAACCTATCGTCGTCTCGCAGCCAAAATCTGCTGCAAAAATCTTCTTCTGAGTTGGCAAATCTCTTTCAACCTTTGCAGTTAGGGTTTGGCTCGCGAGGTGGTTGTGAGGCCGCTGTTCATTCCGTGAGAACTTTTTTAGATCAAAATTGTGGAGAGGTGTTGTTGAAAGTGGATGTGAAGAACGCCTTCAATTCCGTAGATAGGGGAGCTCTATTAACGCAAGTGAAAGACAAAATTCCAAAACTTTACAATTTCCTTTGGCAATGTTACGGGTCTTCCTCTAAATTAACTTATCATGGTAACGAAATTTTATCTACAGTTGGTTGTCAGCAAGGTGATCCCTTAGGTCCAGCTGTATTTGGCCTCGCCATCCATCCCATCATCCAACGTCTTGACTCCAAGCTTAATGTTTGGTACTTGGATGATGGGACTTTAGGTGGTGACATAAATACAGTCTATAACGATCTTACCTTTTTAATAGACGAGTTTCGTAAGATCGGTTTGGAACTAAATTTTTCAAAGTGTGAACTTTTTATTTCAGACACATACCCCTCAAAAGATTTGGTTATACAAAAATTCAATAGCTTGGCCCCCAATATTACAATTATTGACAAATCTTCGCTACGTTTACTGGGTTCCCCCATTCTC
Source organism: Cosmia trapezina (assembly GCA_905163495.3). Taxonomy (NCBI): domain Eukaryota; kingdom Metazoa; phylum Arthropoda; class Insecta; order Lepidoptera; family Noctuidae; genus Cosmia; species Cosmia trapezina. The sequence goes on from LR991047.1 coordinate 2,743,454, forward strand.
GACGAATCCTTCCCCCTTTTCTTTGAAGAAAAAATTCAAAATTTTGTAGATTGTTCTAATCGTTTATCTAAAATAAACGTACACATGGCTTTTACCATCAATAGATTCTGTCTTTTTGTTCCTAAATTTACTTATAATATACGATGTTGTCAACTCTGCAGAAGCACACAGAGCTTCTTAAGAGTTTAGATAACATCATAAGAAATACTTTGGCTTCAATTTTGAACATAAATTTAGGAGAGCGAGAGTGGTTACAGGCTTCACTTCCTATACGTTTTGGAGGCCTCGGCATCAGATCAATTTCTGGTGTAGCTCTACCCGCGTTCCTGTCCTCGGTCCATAGTACTCTAAATTTAACCAAAAAAATTCCCTCTTTGGACAATATTGATATAAGTTTCCTGAACGAGGCCAAGAACGCGTGGATATTAGCCTGCCCAAGTTACGAATTACCACAAACATCGTCTTCTCAGCGGCTATGGGATAGGCCTCTCTGCGAGATAATACGGAACAACCTTTTGCATACGTACTTAAGCTCCGCAGACCGTGCTCGTCTCTTAGCCGTTGGTGAGTGGGAATCAGGTTTGTGGCTGCAGGCTCTCCCATCGCCTATCACTGGAACCCTCATAGATTCCTCAGCTTTCCGCATTGCAGCATCACTCCGGTTGGGTGCATCGTGCTGTGCTCCTCACCGCTGCCACTGTGGCATTGCTGTTGGCCGGCTTGGTCACCACGGCTTGTCCTGTTGCAGAAGCGCAGGTAGGATTCCCCGCCACTCCAGCCTTAATGATTTGATCCGTCGGGCTTTTGCCACTGCTAATTGTGCGGCCATTTTAGAACCTGTTGGCCTCATGCGTGATGATGGCAAAAGACTTGATGGAATGACTCTTATTCCTTGGAAGATGGGGCGACCTTTGGTGTGGGATGCTACTTGCGTAGACACCCTTGCGCCGTCTCATCTTCAAGGAACTCAAAGTAGGGCTGGTGCTGCGGCTGAATCAGCGGAAGGTAGCGGGTACATATTTGAGCCTTTTGGGGTCGAGACGCTAGGGCCGTGGGGACCAGGAGCCCATCGAATTCACAAAGAATTATCTGGGCGTCTGGTCGACGCAACATGTGACCAAAATGCTGGCCTTTATTTTGCCCAAAGGTTAAGCATTGCCATACAACGTGGCAATGCTGCCAGCATTTTGGGAACATTGCCAAGTGATAGCGGTCTTTTAGACTAGTTTTAGTTTTATTTTTAATTTTAGATTAGTTTATAGTAGTTTTAGATTAGTTTTAGTTTATATTTAGTTTATATTCTTACACACTTGGTTCCGGCCCGTGTGTAAGGTTTTAAACTCTCTTAATAGAGAAGAAAAATAAAGAACTCAACATAATAATAATAATAAATATCCTTGGACATTTCACACAACGCCATCTAGTCCCAAGCTAAGCAACCTAATGCTTGTGTTATGGTAACGAGATGGCTGATAAACTACTTATATACATTTTTTTTTTGTAAATACATACATATTATAGATAGAAAAACACCCAGACTCGGAACAAATACTTGTAGGTCGTACAAATATTTGTTCCGTGCGGGAATCGAACCCGCGACATGCTGCGCAGCAGCCAATCGCTCAACCACTGCAAAAATCACAGAGCACTGACTACACAAATCATACGAAATGCGTTTCGGATCACGCTACTTTGCAATTACTATTTTCAGTAAGTAATTATAAAAAAAAACACAGTTATAGAAACACAATATACTAAAATTATCTTTTATAATGTGTTTGCTTGGATTTAATAAATTAAACATACGTTATTAATACTAAAAAAAAGAAAAACGTAGCATAATCGATTATAATCAAAGTGAATCGATAAAAATGGAACGTCTTTTAGACGAGATTATTTTCTCCGGTGTAAATCTTTCTCCATGGTCTACCAGAATAAGGCTATTGATAGTATCGAGATTTGGACCGGAAATTGATGCGGAGATTTGAAACAGAGATTTATCTCCATGGTCGTGATATCTAGCTCGAGCCCGGAATTGGGTCCCAGGTCGAGTCCAGATGCGTGCGATGCGTATATTTAGCCGTAGAAGTTATCTACTTCTGAAAGGATTTCCGGCCCCGAAACGACGATATCCACACTGAATTTGGTCAACTTCTTCAGCTGGCTCCTCCCAAGTGACTGGACGAACACTTTCGACCCCCGATTTTGCTCAATCGCTTTATCTGTAGAGCGTGTATTGGAGCGTGTATTGCAGGTAGCGCCGTACCAGTGTTCTAATATTTTTGTTGAGTGCCCGTTGTTCTGACGAAGAGATAGGTGAAAAAAAAAGTCCGATTAAAAAAATATGACTTTTTATTTTTTTTTAATCATGATTTAATCAACTCTGCAGGATGAGTTGTTTCAGAGATTACCTCCTACATCCTTACTTAAAAAGTTCAGATTTAAATAAAACACATTTCATTTTGGAAAATCATTATATTTTCTCGCTCTCTCAAAACTCTACCACAGCAGGGAATTACTATCCAATGTCCGCAAGACTCACGGCCACACAATACTTTCAATCCAGGGCACATAGGGAGCGATCCTCGTGTACCCTACAGATTGGCGTGCTCCTGAAGAACAAATATCTCCAGTCCAGAATGCAGCAACTCCTATAGCTGTATGTACGCAGCTTACAAAATGTGTGGTAATCATCAACGGTTCTCCACTCAATCCCTGCAAACATTAATAAATGATCACGCCTGTTTTTCCCCCGAAGGATTCGGTAGAAGTGTACAGTCAACGACTTTTGTTCGTCACCCCCATAAAAGCGCTTTTCGTATGCACGGACCAGTGGCTAGTGGTCTGCATTGGTTTCGTCTACCAATAGCGCTTCGGCGCACATTATATAAAAAAGGTTAGAACCATTTTTGTTACGAAACGTTTAAGAAAAAGGGACATTGTTTATTTTAGGGTCATCCTTCTTAGGCGAGATTCATCGTTCATTGGTCAAACAAAAACAATAATTAACTTTGAAAAAAAAAAAGGCTTATCCTTCATTCATTGGTCAAACTAAAAAAGGGCGTTGAAAACTACGATTTCAACGTGCAACCGAAAAAGTTTTGAAAAGGGTGAGGCGCAACGGGTTTCGATAGTACATTAGTACACCCACATTTTTCCAGTTATGTAACCGGGCACGAATACAGACTCAAGTTTGTTACTGAGAAATTTCTGATGGAAAAACCCAATAATGCTTTGTTCGACCTGGGAAACGAAACCAGTACCTCATTCATACTCAGCAGTAATGTCTGGGGTGGTTAAGAAAACAAACCGGCCAAGTGCGTGTCGGACCACGCAAAATGAAGGGTTCCGTAGTTGAAAATAATTTATCCCAAAACAAACTTAACATTGTAGTTGAAAAAATTAGAAAATCTAAAAAAAAAATTATGCGATAACATTACAAACGACCGAGGCCCATGCCTAAGGCACGGAACCCTAAAAATCAATCAAGTGTGGGCTGTGGAACGTCATCTATTTGACAGTCCAATTTATGTAAGTACTATCAACTCTGCTGTCTGTTACAATCCGTGCGCTGCTGGACATAGGCCTTTAGGCGCGATTGGTCCAATTCGCGATTGGTCCAATTCGCAGTTGGTCCAATTCGCAATTGGTCCAATATAGGCTGCCCTTAAGTTGCGCTACAACACCTGGTTCGGTGATGAATGTTCGTGATAGCGAAATGACAGTAGAAATGACATTGGAAGTGTCATTTTACAGATTTTACTGCAGCTAATTAAAAGTTCGACCATAGGTAATAATTACCAGGCAAAATGGCTCAGTCTCGTTCAATTTAGTGTCACAGCAGATCTGTGTAGTATGGTCATATCCATGTTCCAGCAATTTATTTGGGCCATAAGCAGCCTTGCATTCCTGCTCGCTGAGTCTTTTAGCTTTTATCTGAAAACGAAGAATTTTAACGTCAAAAATGGTGTGCTTGTTGGAAGTTCGTGCTGCTGTCTGACACTGCCTGCTGCCTGGACATCGGCAAAACAAGAGGCGTTTTATGAGCGTTTCCACCCCAGAGATGTAACTAAAATTTTGTCTTGTGCCTGTAGTGGCACTTGCAACCGGAATACCACATGCATACGTACGCTAGTGTACCTACACTTTTGCTGTTGCTAGGATGCTTTACCAAATGTGTGTGTCTTTATCTTGTGGAAACTTCCCATAGGGTTTTGGTCGGGTATAGTTAGCACGACGCTTACTAACTATTAAATATACCCGAGTTGGAGTATCATAATCGGGTATATTTAGGACCTAGTATTGCGTGACTACATACTATTAAATAATATCCGGCTAGCGAAAGCGTCTGTAATTAATTATGAAGATAAGGTACCTGTTTTACTAGTAAGTGGTAGTCTAGGAAGGCATAGTCGAGGAGCCAATTTATTAGAAAATAGCTTAGGATTTCTTCTAGGTACCTACACGAAGCATATGGACTTTGCGGCCTGGTCTGCTGCTTTACTGAAGATTTTTGTTACTTAGAGTCGGCAGATTATATTTTTCCCGTTCATTCATCATTCCCCTGCCCTTATCCCAATTTATTTGGGGTCGGCGCAACATGTCCTTTTTTCCATACTTCTCTATTAGTCGTCATCTCGGTAGTCAACCCCTTTCTAGCCATGTCATCTTTCACACAGTCCATCCATCGTTTCTTTGGTCTTCCCCTACTCTTATAGCCATCGACATTCATACTCAAAACTCCTCACCACATTTTCCTCATTCCTCCGCATCACAGGCCCATACCATGACAACCGGTTTCCGCACAACTTTTCAGTCACCGGTGTCACTTTCAAACTTCCTCTTATGTACTCATTTCTTATTCTATCCATTCGTGTAACACCACACATTCCTCTTAGCATTCTCATCTCAGCTGCATGCAGTTGCTTTTCATTCATCCCTTTTGTGGCCCAACATTCTGATCCATACAAGACAGCAGGTCTAATCATTGTTTTATAATCTTCCCCTTAAGTTTAACACTTTAGCTGCCAGACAATAGACACAATAGAAAATTAATTGTTTGAGGTCACCGGTGACCGGCGTGGCAGTTAACATGTTAAGGGGAATGCGGGAGTCGCAGATTGTTCCCGTGACCTGCCGCCATTTCATCCATCCAGTGTTAATTCTGTGCTTAACCGTCCGATCTACTTCGCCATCGCTTTGGACAAGTGAACCGAGATACCGAAAGTCGGAGCAAACTGGGAGAAGCGCGCCATCAAGCGCTGTGGCTCCAGCACTGGAGATACCGCCGAAATTGCAGAACATATATTCGGTTTTGGTCCTGCTGATTTTCAAGCCAACATTCTCCAGCTTCTGTTGCCATTTCTCCAATCTGCTCCGAATCTCAGGTACGTCTTCACAAGAACAATGTCATCGGCAAACAGCATGCACCAGGGTGCCTCTTCCTGTAGGTTGGACGTCAGAGCATCCATAATCAACAGGAAGAGGTAAGGACTTAAAGCAGACCCTTGGTGCAAGCCAACAGCCACATTGAACTCGTCGGTATTGCCAGCAGCCGACCGGACGTAGGTACGAGATTGACTGTACATAGCACGAATCAACTCTACATACTTCCCGGGCAAACCTTTCTCTTTCAAGGCCCACCACAACACATCCCGAGGTACCCTATCATACGCTTTCTCCAGATCAATGAACACCATGTGCAAGTTCTTGTGTGCACTTCTGTACTTCTCGCACAATTGGCGGAGTGCAAAAGTGGCGTCCATTGTTCCTCGACCTGGCATAAACCCAAACTGGTTCGGGGTAATTTCACTATTCTCGCAGTCTTTTCTCTATTACTTTCTCCCATACCTTCATACTATGTGACATGAGCTTTATTCCTCGATATATTTTTCAATATCTCGATTTATTATATTTTTCCCGTTATCCTTCAATTATTTCCATCAAATTAAAAAATAATCGACCGCGCATCGAGAATGTCGAGGTGACTTTTTTTTTGTACGTTTGTAACCCTCCCACTCCCTTACGTCACGCTCAAATCGTCAGATTATTGAAATGCACACTTTTCAGCACGTGATTAACCCACCATACCTTAATCTGACGCGCTCAAGTATTTCTAACCATCGATTTTTTTTACTATTCTGATCGGCTACCCTAGACGCGCGACCTTTAGAGGTGGTACTCAACAGGGTGCAAGGTTATTTATTCTTATTTTGATCTGCCGCGCTTGAGTAAATCCCAAAATTCCCTACTGGGCTCCCTCCCCTACTACAATGAATTCGTTTACTAAAACTATTATGAAACACATTTATTTTGGTGCGTATTACAATGTCCGCACACAACCTAGTTACTACGAACTGTTAGAAAGGTCTAAAGAAATGTGTATAGTTAGCAATAGGCGTCGATAAATTTATTTACAGTAAACAATGAATTTTATTACAGCAAATAATAATAACCTAATATTCCGAACGCCGCCGTGGGATTTCTAACATCTGCTGGACCTTAAAGTTGCATCGCAGTTAGGTACATGCTCATTTTCACAAACTAAAAATACCACGTGCCTTTACTAAATTATTACCATGCGAACTTAAAACTAATGGGTCAGCCGTCCAGGGCCCCAAGTCTGCAATTTTTTAGAAATTCGTCATTCCAACACGATCCCATTGTCACTGCATTGTCATTTTGCTAAAAGTTCGTAATCTGATAAATTCATAATGGTTGATCATTGGTCGGTCAGTGGTCTCGTAATAGAATCGTGGTAGAATGACATTGTCGTACTGCCATTATTTTAAAACCCGTTAGTAGAAATGATTTTCGAAAAACTCAAGGTCACTGATCAAATAAACTGTCAAAATTTTAGCAGATTACTGCCTAAGCCAGTCATTCATTTGCATTATGTACGAGATTACCATTCTATGCCATTTCTTACAATGGAGTGTCAGTGGTTGACCATTGGAAAGTCATAATGACGCCATTATATTAGTAGATTACCAAACTTGTCAAAATCAACAATTATGAAATCAATGATAGACCATTCTGACACTATTGTAATAGCAGACTTGAGGCCCTGCACACAACACTTGGCAGCAAAAATAAGTATGGTGGAAGTAGTTCCCAGAACGAGATTAATCAAAAATAGCTCTACTGAATAAAGTAAGAAGCTAGGTTTTAAGTCGTACCGGTTGGAGATAGTCCGTGAGTTTTAGTTGGCCACGTGGGAATTTCCGCCAGGTCCCAGTGACGGCTTCCTCAACAGAATCGTCTTCTTCCACGTGAAGACAGGCTGGCAGAACATTCTCATCAAATATGAACCTGGAATAATTTGAAAGTGTATTGAACTTGTGATCAAAGCTCGATTCTTAGGTAAGTTGCAAAAAATCATGCATTTAGCGCTAAATGAATTTAAAACTTATATATTTCTGTCAACCGTTTGAAGATGACAGAGACGGAATAGGCATGTTCACAAAAAAAATGTTGTCCCTCCTGTAGTTAGATTATTAAAAAATAATGAAAACGTATTTTTTCTTTTTATGTAATCAAAAGATTACGGCGATACATTGAGTTAAAATATGGCAAGGAATGACTGCTTTTGTTCGCCCGCGTGGATGTCGTAATATCCCACGGAAACGTCCTACCGGGAATTCCTTCTTTATTCCTTGTCTACATTATAAAGGGAACCTCTGTGCAAAATTTCAGCTTTCTGGGTGTAGGTAAGGGTTTGGGCTTGGCGTTGATGAGTCAGTCAGTTAGGACTTCTATTTTTATTTATATATACTAGCTGACCCGATAGCTAGTATATATAACAGACAGACGTTGTCCTGTCCCAATTTCAATGATTCAAAATTCCCATAGAAAATCCACTTTCAGTTTTCCCGAATTTTCCAATTTTCACGGCAACTTTTCCATATTTTCAAACCGTTTAAACCTTACCTGAACTACGACAAACATTTAAAAAACCAAAATCAACTAAATCGGGCCAGCGGTTCTCGAGTTTTAGCGAGACAAATGAACAGCAATTGATTTTTATAAATACTAGCGGCCCCAACAGACGTTGCCCTGTCCCAATTTCAATATTCCCATATAAAATCTACTTTCAGTTTTCCAGAATTTTCCAATTTTCCCGGCAACTTCTCCAATTTTTCTCACCGTTTAAACTTTCCCTGGACTACGTCAAACATTTCAAAACCAAAATCAGGTAAATCGGCCCAGCCGTTCTTGAGTTATAAAATTACAACGAAAAGTGACATTGATGTTTAGACAGATAGATAGATATAGAAGATATCATTGGGTTGGGCAGGCTTTGCCATGCCACGGGCTGGGTCGGGGGCACAAGACATTTTGCACAGAAGCTAGCCAGACGACTACAGAACCTCCTCCTTTTGAAAGAAGTCTGTTAAAAATACTTACGGAGCATCGGTCTCAATGAGTGCGATATTGTGGTATACACTAGGATCCTTAAATTCGGGGTGGGAGATCAACCTCTTTATTTGACGTATCTGTCGGGTTGATGTTGAATCTTTTTGGTTGTTCACCCCCACCACGATGAATTCCGGCCTCCTTCTGTAAGTATATCAAAGAAAATATTTTCAAGAGCAAAATCAATCTTCCTATAGTCCAGGCAACGAATAATATTGTGAATGGAAAAGTCGAAAGCAGAAAGTTTGACATAAGAACTTTGTTTGGACTAGTTAGGAGATAAACATACTAAAAGTCCTTAGCCCTCCTAGGTGAGCACGAGAGTAACCGGTTTTGATTTACTTGCGAAAGTTGCGAGTATCAAAATGTGTCGCAAAATGGCCGTATTTTTTATTGCGTTGACTTGGACGCCTGATTTTTTTAGGACTCTAAGGGACAATAGACTTACGTATTTGATATTAATTTCAACTTGATATCTCCACGCGTCCTTGAGAAAAATGGTCTTGACAGACTGACAGACTTGAACATTTTTTTTATGTGATAGAATTACAAATTAACAAATTTCGGACTTTTTCCTTTGTTTGTGTTGTATGACCTTGCTTCTTACCAAATTTCATGATTCTAGGTCAACGGGAAGTACCCTATAGGTTTTGATTTACTTGCGAGCATTAAAATATGCCACATAAATGTCCGTATTTTTTTATTGCGTTGACTTAGAAGGTTGATTTTTTCAGGCCTCCAAGTGACCATAGATCTACGTATTTGGTATTAATTTCAACTTGATACCTCCACGCGTTCCTGAGAAAAAGGGTCTTGACAGACTGACAGACAGAGACAGACAGACAGACGGACAAACAAGTGATCCTGTAAGGGTTCCGTTTTTTCCTTTTGAGGTACGGAACCCTAAAAAACGGGACCTTCTTTGTGCCCTTCCCCCCTCGGGCTCTCCTCGGAGGGGTAAGGACTTTTAGTAGGTATGTTTATCTCCTAACTAGTCCAAACCAAGTACCTAAGGCAAAGTTTCTGCTTTCGACTTTTCCATCCACATGCCTCGTTTGAGCACTCATTGACTGGATTACTAGCCTTTTCCCAACTATGTTATGTTAAGTCAAGTATCCTCTACAAATCTAATCAATTTTAAAAATCCATCTTTTGAAAAAGGTTTAAAACAGTCACTTGCAACTGTAGTGCTATTCTGTAAATATCTCACAGTGAAAACTTAGGTGAAGTGATCTTATAGTGAGCTGTCAATAGTGTCAATCCCTAGCATTGGGTGGAATGACAGCTCACTCCACGCTCACTTCACTTAAGTTATCACGGTGATATGTATAAGAATAACATTGCTGTTGTCTGTTCCGATAATGTATAAAAATGGTTCAGAAAACGTACAATGGCGATGCCAACTAGTACTGCCACTTCCAAATTGAGTGCTTTGATTTGATTATCTGAAAGATATATCTGAACACTAAAACCTGACACTCTATTTTTTACTTAAATCATCTTAAATAAATTTTAATTTGACAATAAATTGACGTTAATTTATAAACTCAGTTTTCCTCAAAGATTATTTAATTATAATTTATTCATGTTATTTGATGAGATATAAAGTTGAAACCTTCTAAATACAGATGAATGTGTTTCTAATTCCCTTTAGTGAGTGATTGCGTAAGAAATTAACGTTACCAGGGTTTGTTTTCACTCATCCACCAGATACCTACTTTTGTAACAGACTACTTATACTGTTTAGTTAGAGGCTTACAACATAAATACATACGCAAGATTTGCAACGGTGAGTATATATTTATCGCTGACGATCAAGCCGCTTGCAACAAAAGAGAATCCTCCTGCATCTCGATAGCCCATTTCCGCCTGATGATTAAAAAAACAGAGTTAATCATAATAACTGTACAATGCGTTTCAACTAAGAATAGGAAAGTCAATGACTTTTAACTGTCAACTGAAGCTAGAAATCTAAGGCTTGCAAAGTTTTGTAGTGCTATCCTTATCCATTTTAGTACTGTTTTTGGAATTTGTTTTTGTTAAAATATGTCACTGACTTTGCAAATGTGTAAACGAGATGCTATTTTGCTAAATCTTCACAATATGGCGCAAGGTCATTCCTGTTCTTAGTTGAAACGCACTGTACAAATCTTTAGGTGCTCGCCAATATAGGAACTAGTGTCGTTCCGCCATCTTGTTTATTCAACACATTTCACAAAACAAATGCACAAATGTTTCCCGTGTCTGTACGCACGGCTACAGATCAAGCTATACATTTCCAGTATAAACTGATCTCGCATGGTATAGGATTTCCTTACAACGAGAGGTCAGTGTATACTGGAAATGTATAGCTTGATGTGTAACGGGTGTAGCCGTGTGTACTACTTACGCGATAGGGATATTTCACGCTAGGCTTTCTGTATTTAGTTAGTTCACCCCGTACAGCCCACTTATATTGCTTAAAACAATTCTTTTCTTCATCTAATATCCTTGAAATCCCTCTGTAGAAGCCATCTTGCTTACACTGGTATGGCAGCTCTTCTAAATACTGAAGACAACCTGAAAATAACGAAACAAATGACATCTGTGGTCGCGACACTGACCTCTATTGTACAAGTACGCTGGACTTCATATTAGCGATGACAAAATGAAGACATTTGATTTTCGCCATTTTGGCGCTGAAAGCAATGTGAGTACCCATGGAACTAATATTAGAGATGGGACACAGCTGAGATAAAAAAATACTTTTATGGAATTTATCGACCGTGAGTTACGGTTTTATTTATTTGATCTGAAATTGGTATAGAGTATAGACTATCAAATAATAATAAAACGAATTCTATAGTTACTTAATAATATATTGAAGCATTGTTCGCTTTGTAGGAACTTATTGTGCTGTGAAAAGGAAATATTGATGCCAAAATAACCATCCCTTTTTTGTTTCTACAGTTATTAAAAAACCGGCCAAGTGCGTGTCGGACTACGCACAATGAAGGGTTCCGTATTTGGTATTAAATTAAATATTCCAAGAACAAAATTAGATTATAGTTGAAAAACATGTTCTTCCATACATTCCAACAGTAAATGTAAGTTTGCACTCACAATATTGAGAGATTTAACATGTTATTTTAAGACCACAAACTTCTTAGAGGTTTTCCTGTAATGTACAGGTATAGAACTATTTTCTGTATTTTTAAAAAAAAATTAGGCTCAGTAGTTTTGGAGATAAGGAGGGGATGGTCACTTTTCATCTATTCTCTTAAATAACTGTACATTGATTTATTTTTAAATTATGAAAAAATATATATTTTAGACTCTTAATAAGCCCTTTTGTTTGATATGTCACATGGTCTGTACCATGTGCAAAACTTTCTTATTTGGCCCCTAAAAGGGACCCCATATTCAAAATTAATTTATTTACTGTAACCGTACGTGTTTGGGTCTCAGAAATACATATGTGTACCAAATTTCAACTTAATCGGTCCATTACATTCAGAGCAAATTGGCTGTGACAGACGGACAGACAGACAGACAGACACACGAGTGATCCTTTAAGGGTTCCATTTTATCCTTTTGAAATACAAAACACTAAAAAGGAATCAAAATAAATAGAAGTCTCTAAGTATCACTGTGAGGAAACAAGACTTCGGCCAAAGCAAATTTTGAGTGATAAGCAGGCACAAAATATATTATCGGACTGCGTTAACGACAAAATTTCAGCCATGTCATGCTTAGAACGCCTACGGTCGTTAAAATTATTTAATTACATATTAGTTAAATTACACATACATTTTATCTTTTTAAATTAGAAACTTATTTGCTAATTTGTTTTAGCTACTGAAATTGCATATCTGACAACAGTTAATTTTTATTTGAATGACGTCAATTTAAAATGACTCAATATTGGAAGAAAAACATCAATCGACACATTATCGATAATGGAACATTCGCAGCCCTATTCATACGATTGTATTTTGTTACTAACCCGTCGCACGCAAATTACTAGACACATTAGATTTTTATTGTTATCCGCACATAATATGGTGTGCAATCAACATTTTAAAGAGTTATTAAAAACTGAGCTGTAATTATAATTACACTAAGTATGTGATGAAATTTGAGTAAAAAAGTTTATTCTAAATGAAAAATCATAGACGTATAAAAAAGGAGGACTCCGCGCCACGCATATCGAAAGTGAAGCACCGTACCGATTTATGTGCGTGATTTGAGTACCTGCAAAGACGCCGTCGCTCGTTTCACGTAATGGCGGCTGATCGGCATACAATGATGTAAATGTGTGCGTGAGGCGTGTTTGTACAAACGGTCCATACTTACTGTGCTTCACTTTCGATATGCGTGGCGCGGAGTCCTCCTTTTTTTACCCGTTTATGCACGTAAGTTAGATTATTATTCTTAACTTTATTATTGTTCATTCCTCCCATTGATTCTAACATAAGTTTACGTAATTTACCAGGTTTCCAAATGATTGCGATTTAAGAACTTTTTGAGTTATGAAGTTTGGAACCTTGAATTACATACTAATCGTAATCGTTAATCGTATATCGTAATCGGTAATCGTTTGCATGATTTCTAATCTCCCGCCTGTATCACGATTAAAACCATACGCAGCCCACGAGAGCCAATCGCAGCTCAGCGAGACAGAGACAGAGGAAACTATCGAGCATCCATCTCTCTCGTTGCGTTTATCGCTTTCCACCTCCATAAGTTCACAAAGCCCTCAAATGTTATGATTTCGTAAAATTATTACATTTGCATCCGCAAATGGCATTTGCATACAGTCGTTAATGCATACTAAGCCATTTTTTCGAAAATTATTTTCCAAACTAATCAAAGTATATATTTTTTTTACACTTTGTATTTTCTAATTACCCCAGATAAAACACCATATAACAACAAAATATTATTTTTCTGCTTTCCTTGATAATTCATGCACTAAAGGGTTAACAGGGTACATGCGTCATCGATGGGTACATGTCAATTTTAGTTCCTGAGACCCTCGAGGTAGCGCTTCAAATCGGCACAAAAATCAACTGTCATTTCCTATAGTATCTTTAGTCCAGCGTACTTGTACAATAGAGGTCAGTGGGTCGCGAGCACTGGATCAGACTCGGTAAATAAAACAGAATGGAAGAAAGAATTGTGCTGTGAGTGTAGGTAGGTACTCACGGTTCCTTGCTTTCCGACCATCTTTCCTGTAAAGAAGTCCTGATGTTGGACTGAATACTGCGTTTCTATAACAAACAAAAAAAATGCAATTATGGATAAATTCAATACATTTAGGTATATTATTTTCAGAAAGTATTTTCGGAATATACTATTTATTTTGCATGTGCAGTTTGCCTGTACAGTCAAACTGTACAGGCATGCATGATCCTGTGTACGAGATAACTGTACAGTTTGTTACCTGTAAATGCAACATAAATAATACCCGAGCGTGCGGCAGGTCGCATGCACAACGCGTGAGTTCTCAGTTGTTTCGAAAGGAAAATTTATTTATGCGCAATGTCATTTTAGAAGATTTTATGGAAATGTATAAATCAGAGCCATCTGTGGCGGGTGAAATGTAAAAATTATGATGACGGGGATAAAAAAGCGGCTGCATACGATCTCGTCTTCATAATAACCAACTTTTAACCCATTTTTTACGGTTTCTTCTTTTTAGGGTTCCATACCTCAAAAGGAAAAACGGAACCCTTATAGGATCACTTCGTTGTCCGTCTGTCTGTCTGACCCTTTTTCTAAGGAACGCGTAGAGGTATTAAGTTGAAATAAATTCCAAATACGTCAGTCTATGGTCCCTTAGAGCTCTAAAAAAATCAAGCTTCTAAATCAACGCAATAAAAAATACCGCCATTTATGCGACATATTTTGATACTCGTAAGTAAATCAAAACCTAATAGGGTACTTCCCGTTGACCTACAATCATGAAATTTGGTAAGAAGCAAGGTCTCACAGCATATGTAAAGGAAAAAGTCCGAAAATTTATTATTTGTAGTTTATCACATAAAAAAAATAGTTTTTAGTTTTTTTTTTCTGGCAAAATATGGTTGTATAGGTACACCTCTGCCCAACCCTTCGATGAAACAAGGCGTGATGTTATGTTTAAGAATAGTTTTTTGCGAATACAAACTTAAATGTGCAGTTGGAGAATTGTCCGTGACGGATATCAATGTATGGGAGAACATGTTTTTTACCGACTTCAAAAAAAGGAGGAGGTTCTCAATTCGGTTGTATGTTTTTTTTTTGTATATTTGTTACCTCAGTACTCCGCCATTTATGAACCGATTCGGAAAATTCTTTTTTTATTTGTAAGGGTATACTTCTAGATTGGTCCCATTTTTGTCAAAATCCAATTCCGATCATGGGATCCATGAGGAATCGAGGGAACTCCTCAAATATTATAGGCATACATATAGCTATCTTAATATTTTGATCAACAAATCAAGCGTTTGCATTCAGAAAGTATCATCTGGTGAAGTGGAACTGATGAAGAACAGAAAGCCACGGGAACTCCTCAACGATTATAAGTATTTCACGGGTGGGGATAAGATATCTCGATTAATAGTTAAGGCGAAAGCGCCAGGGTAGCCCGCGAAATTCAAAATTTCTTACGTTTTTTGCAATTTGTAGGTCAGTGTGAGCTTGTATGTTGATTAAAATATGATTCGCGGCCGTAGCTAATACGGCTTTACAGAATTATAATCATTAGAATCAGCAATACAACTCCATACGTTAGCATTTATCTCAAATCTAGCGATTTCATGAAATCATGAGGTTTGAGGTAAATGCTAACTTATGGAGTTGTATTGCTGATTCTAATGATTATAATTCTGTAAAGCCATATTAGCTACGGCCGCGAATCATATTTTAATCAACATACAAGCTCACACTGACGTACAAATTGCAAAAAATGTAAGAAATTTTGAATTTCGCGGGCTACCGTGGCGCATCAACCAAGCGACTATGACGAAGCTTTAAATAAATGGTTCTAATGAAAATGGTACCATTGAACCGATCCGATGAAGTAGCCGGAAGGTAGGCATCGGAACTCAGTAATAAAACAATGTATCATACCCGTCTTTGGGCTTATTGGAATTGTCATAAGGTGCACCAGAGTGCATAGCCAGAGCTATAGATGATTTAATGGTAACTATATGCCGCTTCAAGTTGCGCTACTTGAGTTTTATGTTATTGTGTGGCCTTGATTGTCACAAGGCAGATTTCGTAGCCTCGTTATCTCCGCCAACTAAAACTACGGCTACCAAACTTCTGACACGACTTAGCGCGACGTATTTGCCTTTTTGCAAAGTTTTTATTTGAAACTAGCTGTGCCCGCGACTTCGTTCGCGTGCATGTCGGAAATCAATACATAACGTGTCGCTTAGATATGGTGTAGGTATCACTCCTGCAATAAAAATGAAGAATCTTGCGATCTTGCCTGGTGGGAACCGCTACCTGGGGTTCTCTACCACAGCCCTGCAGTTACTACGGTTTATGATAGCGGGGTTTAACACGTATTCGGACTGCTGGAAACACAACGCGCCATTCCAAACTATCGTTTCGGAAAGAACTAATAGCGGGGTTTACACGTAGGTACCTACAGTTTGGACCACGGATCTGTGGACTGCGTTACAAACCGCGGATGGATCTGTGCGGTTTGGACTGCGCATCAAACTGCCTTTCGTTTATACCGTGAACATCCATGTTTATGGAGGCAAAACTTTTAAAAACCATCGAAGTCCATAATTAGTTGACCACGGATAGCCAGTAATTTTCTTTGATTTCTGTACCAAATCACAGTACGTATACCTACTGTAAGTTATTGAGGAGTTCAATTGTCAGATCTTCACCATCTCTGGAGAAAACTCTTTCAAACATAAGGTGTGTGACATACGGACGGACAGACGGACAGGACGTAATGATAAGACTTCCCTTTCTATGTACTATTTGGATACGGAACCCTAAAAACAGAAGAATTGAAAACTTCTTTCTTTTTGAAGTTGGTTATAAAGATGCCTCAAATAATCTCGACCTCTAGAGAGAAATCCAGGTCCAGAGACCGGAATTCCAGGACAGCATCTATTTTATTACTGAAAAAGTGTCACTCTTCTGCGGAAAATCTTGACACCGCGATTCCGTCTATACAACATCTATCAGATACAGTGGTTAACTGGAAGCTCGCTCTGCGTACAATAAATAAACTTACAAAGGTACCCAGTTTGATTTAAAAAAAAAGTGTGTGTGTCAGCTCTGACGACGACTGGCGTTTCCTTTTTTTTTGTGCCGTTCCGACTTTCTATTTTTCGGTCAAAAAGTAACATTAAGGTGTTAAGGCGCTCGTCACCCCCCTCTCACCCAACCTCTCAACCCTCCTCCTCTAACTCTCCTCTCAACCATATCTTACCACCCCCCTCCCTCTCCCCCTGTCATCCTCCCCTCTAATACCCCTCACCGCATCCCCTTCCCCCTTCCTCCCCCTCACACCTCCTTACTGCTTCTCCTAGGGCAGGGACAGGGGCAGCGGGACGCGGTGAGAGGGATCTCACCGCGTCCCCCTGCCCCTACCCTCTCAAACCCTCCCCCTCACCTTCTCTGTGTATGAAAAGTTGGTTGGATTATTATATCTGACATTGCATTCTTTTTCACTCAGAACACCACATCAGTTATTAGTATTAACTATCATCTTACAATTATATGCCCATTTTTAGGGTTCCATACCTCAAAAGAAAAAAAACCGGTCAAGTGCGAGTCGGACTCGCGCACCGAATGTTCCGTTTCGATTTCTGAAAAAGTGTGCTATTTAGAGACATCTTTTTATTTTTCCTGTTTTCTTTACATACACTTCTATCACATAGAATAAGGGGGGGACGGTAGTTTTTTTACATTTTTCATCAAAAGTCGAAACTATGCGGCCTAAAAAAAAAATTTTTTTTTGAGAATGTGCAAACAGCGCTCTTTCATATTATACCCCACATGCCCTAGTAGCCCCACTATGAATTTTTAAGACACCCTTTCAGTCTCTGTTGCAATAAAAATTAAAATATTTTTATTTCTTGCTTATTTGCAAAATAGTTCGGTAAACGTCATCTAAAACTGTTCCAAATTTCAAGTTGACATTAGTAGTTCTTGAGACATCCAGCTGTGACAGATAGACAGACAGACTGAGTCACACCATAAGGGTTCCTTTTATACCATTTTGGTACGGAACCCTAAAAACGGCACCCTTATAGGATCACTCGTGTGTCTGTCTGTCTGTCCGTCTGTCACACCTAATTTGCTCCGAATCTATTGTACCCATTATGTTAAAATTTGGTACATATAATTACGAATTTCTGTGACCCAAACGCGGACAGGTAGGTAAGGTAAATAAGTGGATTTTGGATATGGGGGTCACTTTTGTGGGGCAAATAAGAATATTAAAAAAAAAGTTTTGCAAACTGTACCGTGTGACATATCATATGAAAGGGCTTAATTAATATGAGGGTCTCAAATATGTATAATTTTTTTATATAATTTTAAAATTATATTAATTATTTAAGAAAATAGATGAAAATTTACCAATATATCCCCTAATCTCCGAAACTACTGAGCCTAAAGTTTTGAAAAAAAAATACAGAAAATAGTTCTTTACTTGTAGATTACAGGAAAATCTATAAGAATAGTCTGTGGTCATAAAATAACATGGTAAATCTCTCAATATTGTGAGTACAAACTTACATTTACAGTTGGAATGTATGGGAGAATATGTTTTCCAACTACAATGTTAAGTTTGTGCTTGGGATAAATTCATCCCAACTACGGAACCCTTCATTGTGCGTGGTCCAACACGCACTTGGCCGGTTTTTTATATTTGAAATTCTTTTAGCGTTACTAATCAACCATCAATAGAACCAATTTGCCTAGGCTTTTCCCAACTATGTTCGGGTCGGCTTCCAGTCTAACCGGATGCAGCTGAATACCTGTTTATTACATGGAGTGACTGCCTATCTGACCTCCACAACCCAGTTACTGGGTAATACGATAACCCTTGGTAAGACTGGTTGTCAGACTTTCGGGCTTCTGACGACCCGTAACGACTGTCAAAGATTCACGAATAACAGCCGGGACCAACGGCTTAAAGTGCTTTCCGAGGCACGGAGGAGTCTCGGTATGTAAAAATGCTCACCCATCCACTAACCAACCCCGGGAAGCGTAGCGGCTGAACCTGCTGGATCGACCCATCAGGTTAACCACCCCTATAAAGCGATTTTTATTGTTAGTACCATTTGGTATCAATAGATGTCGTTACGTGCATGAAGACACCGTAATGAAAAGTTCTTCTTGAACACTTCAAATTCATATATCTTTTGATAGACTGAAGCGATTGCGATGAAACAAAAACTAAGTAAAACTCTGAGTTACACACAATATTTGAGTATAAAATTTAACCACATTGGTTTTGTACTTTTGACCTGATACTTGCACAAAAATTTATGAACTCTCACAGACAAACAGACAAACAGACAAACAGACAAAAATGACAAAAATGGTAGAAATGGCATCTGTTGGTGATTCTTTAACACCCCAACTATTTTTTTTTTAAATATTTGCAATGTACAGAAACGCCTCGTCTACAGATTTATTATATGTATAGATATAGATGGTATACTCCTGAGATGGTCGCAAAAAATATATATCTTCAAGTTCTGATGAGTGACTTTTGAGTTAGCTTCAATAATTTAATATCCCATTTAGTCTATGTGGATGATGCTCTAATTTATTTTGCAGAGTGGTATTCAGATTTGTGTGGGGTAGGCACCACTAAAAAGTTAAAAATAAAAACTTTTTACAAAAAAAAAACAACCGACTCCCAAAAAAACACTACAAAGTGAAAAATAACTTTAATTTCGGAAGTTGGTGGCAAAAAAAAACGAAAGTAAATAAAAAACCAAAGACACCGACTTCCGAAATCAAAGTTATTTTTCACTTTGTAGTGTTTTTTTGGGAGCAGGTTGTTTTTCTTTTTGCAAAAAGTTTTTCAACACAATGTTAAGTTTGTCTTTGGGATAAATTCTTTTCAACTACGGAACCCTTATTGTGCGTGGTCCGACACGCACTTGGCCGGTTTTTTTTTTAAATTTTTACCGGTGACGCCATGCTTTCAAATGAGCCAACCGACAGGCTTGCAGTTACGTATGCATGCACATTTGAACCTTTCATGGAAAACCTAGCGCGTGTGGAAATATCTTTGTTTTTAAATTTGAAAATCCTCGTTTCGCTCATCGATATCGCGGGCGTTCGTGCTGTGTGCTAGGGCCTCTAGTGTACGGTCAGCAATAACACGAACACTTATTTCAACTTACTCGGTGTTATTAACTAGTTGACAGTCAGTACAGCACATCGCAGACTCTCCGCCTTGTCTGGAACATATCTGAAAGAAGAAAAGCATAAAACGTGGTTAGTGCCACCCCAACACGTTAGTTCTTCCACTTTTTTCCAGCTAAAAGGAGCTTATAACTTTAAACGTTCAAAAACTGCTGAATGATTTTTTATCATTTCAATGTTATCTTCAAAACAGTAGGTAATTCTTCTAAAAAATGTGAAAGCATGAAAAAATAAATTAAATATGTTTTTATAATTTTTTCCCCGCTCGTGTGTTGGAAACCGTCGTTTGATATTAATCAATCTGCCTAGCCTTTTCCGAACTATGTAGGGTTTGGCATTCAGTCTAACCAGGTGCAGCTGAATACCAGCATTTTTCATGGAGCGATTGCCTATCTGACCTCCACAACCCAGTTACTGGGTAACACGATATGCCTTGATACGCCTGGTTGTCAGACTTGGGCTCCTGACTACCCGTAACGACAGCCAAAGATCTACGAACGGCTTAACGTGTAATGGGCGTGTCTCGAACCCATCCACGTACCGACCGCGGAAAACATAGCTTCAGCTTCGATCGACCCGTGTGGCTGCTGTTATGTAGCCACGAGCCCCTCTTTTAGCATTTTCCATTAGCTACACTCTCGGCTCCATTAGCTACCTACAGCCCGAGCCGATTACAAACGTTGCCCACTTGTAGCAAAATGTACTACTCAGTGAGAGATGGACACACACAGGCTACATTACACCAGACACCTCTTTGTTTTACTAAGAATCGTAAACAAAAAACACGGCTTAGAATTTGATGGGTGACCGGGTTACTACTTACCGGATGCTTCGGGCTCCTCACAGCCAGGGTGGTCAGACATTTTGTATCTTTCACACATGTGCCTGTGAATCCCTCCCATTCACATTCAGATTCTGAAAAGTAAGAAAAATGAGGTTATCATTAAGGCATGTCTCAAATCGGAGCTCCTTGTGTTTCCGGTCCGTAGACAATGTGGAAATACTTATAGAACATTAGCTGTTGCCCGCGACTTCTTCTGCTTTTTATTTTGCATTTCATCATTGTTTAATACAAAATAAGTACCCAGGATGAATTAGTGAAAGTCCTTACCCTTCTGTCAAACATAACGATCAGCCCATCTATTCTGTAAAAATTGCCACTAAAGTTTGGCCAGCGAGTCGTCGTGTCAGAAGTTGTTTATTCAAATTCTTTCTAAATTACAACACTTTTAAGGTGAGCGTCCACTGGTCCGCGCCAGACGTTCAGCTTTATTCGACAAAAGAACTGTAATTTTGAATTAACCCCTGCAACATTATTTTTGGAAGTTTTAACTTTACAATGAAGTTATGTTTAAACGAATAAACGTACTTTTTCTGTATGAGCATTCTTGGCTCGTACAATAACTAAATCTTTACATAGGTACTGCATTGTGTGGTTTAAAGTGAAATTACAGATCAGTACTCACGGACACACTCGGGCATTTTGGTGGACCACTCGCCCAGGATGCACAGCACCACATTGTTGCCAATGATGCTGTGGCCAAGGTTACAGCTCACGTTGAGGTAGACATTCTCAGCTTCGTCTCCAGGCTTCGCTGTGTGGCTCCCAACTACTTCGTAAACCCCATGTTGGGGATATGGTGGGAGGGTGCACGTCAGCGTTGTAGACCTACGGGGTAATTGCGTACGTCACTGTACAGACTCACTCAAATCTGTGTGGTTCTTTCCTCAAAAGAATACTTCAGACATTAATTTGCATGGTCCTCATTATGGCCTGACCATCATTATATCCGGTAAAGTCCCGAAAGACTGTAACTTCTGAGTTTGTTTCGGTCTTTCTTCTCAGAGTAGTCGGTTATGAAACACCGAATCATCTAGCTGTAAAACATTATTTATTTTTAATGTGTAAAAGTCCAATTTACAAAAATAAAGGAGATTGGGATTTCTGGGCCAGATTGTAATAAGTTGATGTATGGTTTAAAAAAAGGGTTATATTTTTCTATTTCAAAATACGAAAAATCAACTCAATTTACCAACTGGAAAACGAGAAATCCAAAAATTATGGTTACGGTTAAAATGGAATATCGATTAAATTATAATCGATTTTGTTGTTTGTGTTGTTGAAGTTGTGTTTGATGCACAATGCAGCAAACACAACTTCAACTTTGAAGAATGTACACTCTGCAAATCAATTCGGTTTACATTCACACACGGATAGCTGTATCGGCATGAATAGTTGCGCACACAAACGTTAACTATTAGATACGAGCGAGCTCAGTTTTTTATTAGTGTGCGTATGTAGCAGCAGCGCCGATAGGCAGTAATAATATATATAATTGAATGAGTTAGAATATTTCGCACTTTTTCATTGTAACAGATTTAGCACAATGGCTGATGTTTCTGGATGGTGAACGAGATGTCCTAAGTTCAAATCTCGGTGTTATATTATTCTCTTTTTGTAAATTCTCTAATCATAATTTTCCTAAAACATATTACCTAGTTGAACTGCTAATGATTCAATCCCGTTCATAGATGAGTAATTTACAACGTTTGACATATGAGCACGGAATTCTCAGCCAACTTATTTTGACTGTATAGCATATCACTACCCACAATTTTTATGTTATATTATTTTTTACACTTCACCTTAATTTACAAAAAAATAGCGAAAGAATGCTAAACCATTAAAATATTGCAGATTCTGTGGTAATGTTATTATTATAAATGGAAATGCATTTTTCTATTTAAATAACATGTTGATTCACTACATAATACAGAATATGTAATACTTAAATCTGTAAAATATTTTACAAATTAATTCATTTTCTTTTTCTTTTTTTTTCATGCCGTTTTTAAAATGTTTATAGTTGAATATGATATTATAAAATGTTGGTATATTAATTTTGAACTAAGAACGTATACTTACTATAACTTAATTAATTAAGTATATTTTAATTAAATAATAAACATTTTCATTTCTTGCAATGATTTTGTGTTATTTCTATACAAACTAATTTATAAAGATATTTCTCGCCTTCGTTTGTTAAAGAAAAGTAAAAAAAAAGATAATAATTAAAAACAAAACATTGTGAACAAAAACCTTTAATTAGGTTATTCCTGGTTTTGAACTCAGGCAACGATGATTATCGAATTGACTTAGGGACCATGAGACCAACTCAACTCTTATTAAACATCTTGAAATTTAACTTTATTTGTGATGCTAGACGCAAGATTCTAAAGAATTTGAACCTTAGCGTATATTTTCATAAAGTTCAATATCGCACAATCACAAGCAGATGTTAAAATGAATCACGGAATTAGCTACATATTGACCGTAGAAACTTAACTTTAGGTGTTTCTGATGCGCGATATTTTTTTATTAATCCACCCTCGCCTTTTTTATTTTTAGTAGTCGTGTTACTCATTCACTTTCAACCTTAATGACAAAAATATAATGATTAATGTCGCGAGTATTCTTAATCAAGTGTTGGCCACATTTTATATTTTCTACCCTCTAAAAATGACATATCATGCTAAGCAAGTAGTTTACGTTTATCGTCATAATGCTATATTGACCATCGGACTTTCGTTACGTTTTTAGTCATTATACCCAGCGTGTTTTGATTGAGAAGTGCTTTTATTTTTGAATCACTATGAATCACATAACTACACTTTTAAAAGCTGAGATAATTATTTTGCATGAGCAAAACGTTTCAATTGGTATAATTGTGAGGCGTTTAAAGATATCGGTGAGTAACAAAATGTTATTAGGTATTATGTTTTGAAGTTTAATACTTAGGTTTAATTTATTGTTTATTGTAACATTACTTTATTATTGTTCACAGAGAATAACTGTGCAATTGTGGGTCCATCGTTATGCAGATTCGGGAAGGATTGATCCTCGCCGACCGGGACCAAAGGCTGGATTTACCAATGTGCGGCACTGTGATAAATATGACTGAGCCCTTCCTCACTACTCGTTCCATGGCAACTAAACATGACGTGACATTACAAACTGTACGGAACCAGTTGCGTGCAGCTGGTGTGAAATGTTGTAGGCCAGCCAAGAAAATTTTACTGTCAGATATTTACATGCAAAACCGGGTACGCTTCGCAAGAGAATATTTGGATTTCGTTAGGTGCAATAATAATTATAGTTATAAATAGCGATGAAAAATGTTTTAAGTCGGACAAGACAAGGACGGTCGCAAAATATTGTGGCGACAAGATGGTAAGCGCTACACTAAAAAAAATATTCTTCTTATAATTAAAAAAATATGGTTGCTAGCATGAGCTATTAATTAAAATATCGGGGGGTAATTAAATTTGTTTTATGTGAGTGATGTTATTGTTAGTGAGACTACAATTTAGGATACCTACTGTATCTTAATATCTAGCTTACTTACATGTTTATTCATATCACTAACAAATAAATTAGCCACTAAATATTAAAAATAATGTTGATTTCTTGTCCGGCTTAAAATATTTGTCATGCACAAAACTTTATAATTTGCAATTATAATTTTAAAAACCTAGTCAGTAAATTATATTGTTGTTTTCTTATTACAAATTGTTTAATTTTTACTTCCATATATTTTTTTTTCGAATGTTTTTAATATCAGGTAAATTACTTAAAAAAAATTCATCAAAATGAAAAAAAAAAGTTTTTTATGATGCAAAAAATTTGCGCCGCCTGCGGTGAGACTCGATCCTAAGGCATTTGATTTACCAGCCGAATGCTTTTGCACCTATGCCACGGGACCAGATAGTTACGTTGTTAAATTTATGCTTCATATTCTTTGCTTCATATATATTGTGAAGCAAACACTAATAGGCGTAGAGCAATACACCCGTTGACTGTACGCACACCAACAACTGTGTTGATGTGCTATGCAAACCGATCTTTTTTGTTGTGTGTACCTTAGTGAATTATGTAAATCTCGAGGATGCAGCGACGGAGTGTAGCTACTACATATATTCGGCTTGTGCCGATCGGAAAACTTCAGTCAAGAAATAATAATAAAATTAACTTTACATAAACTGATTGATAAAAATTTTATGTTGAAATATTTCTGTGAAGGTAGTGACTGTGAAAACGTTGCATGTTTGTGAGCCCTCTGGCCTCGGTGCTGTGGACACGACACCTCTGAGGTAGTAGCGCGTTATGCCGCGTTCAGTCTCTGGGAAGGACAGTCCGCCCCCACTGTCACCTTTGCAGACTGCCGCCGTACCTGGGATGGAAAGGAAAGTCATTTTCATTTTTGCTTAAACTGGTGTAAGCCCATGTTCGCACATTTTAACGCGACGATTTTTTTACGCGCACTGGATTTTCAACTCTCCGTGCTAAGCAGTGCGTTGAAAATCCAGTGCGCTAAAAAATCGCCTGTGGGTACGAGGGATAAAGCTCTGTTTTCACGGTGCAAGTTTCTGGAACGTTCAAGAGCATACCATAGAGCACGTTAATTTTTTTTGCCATTTAACAATTTCATGAGAGTGTTTACCCACCGAGATTATTATTTGTATTTCAAAACTTCGGAAGTACAATGGAACAATTATGATGTCATTTGATTCAGACTGACTTATATTTTAAGTAAAAAAATAGGATTATCGCTTTAGATTTTGTAATAATTGTATTTTTGTTTTTGAATGGCGTAATAAAAACAAGATTACATATTTTGTTTTAGAACTATAAAGAACTAAGTCATTTAGCGTTCTAAAACAAAATGTGTAATCTAGCTTGGTCTATCCACTATAGGAAACAGTCATTAGTTTACTATCAGTTCATAGAAATATTTTGTGTACAAGCCGTGTTTAAGTGGCTATGAGCCCTTCGTTACGCGCTGACAAAAAATGTTCGGGGACAATCCTGGTGAGGTCGCACAGGGAGCGGGAGGCGTCACTGGACAAATTGAGGTCGATCAATGACATCAGTCTTCCATTAACGATCCATAGCGGTCTTATCTTTCTAACAGCATATTATAAGTGGCCGAGCTTAGCCGCCCTGCAAGAGATGTTATACAAGGTGTAACTTAAATAACACACACCTCTTAAGTCGTCGTATTTACTAATCATTATTTTTGGCAACGAGACGCTATCTACAAACATGACCGTGAGTAGCGGGAGGAAGGTCTGCTATGATATAACGTATATAGAGTTAGAAAACATCTATAAGAACTTATAAAGAGATTTGTTTAGTAAGTTTTTCTAATTCTAATTAGGTAGTTTACATAGCTTAGAATTGTTACTAGTTTTTATATTTTGATCTAATCAGACTGTTCTACAGTTAGTTTGCAAGGGAATTTTTGAACTAAGTAAGGATTAATGTATAGTATAACTATGCATTATTTACACTAAGGGAATATATAAAAAAGGTTATGTAATAAAAATTGTAACATAAATATAGAAATATACAGAAAAATACAGGCTCCAAAGATTTCGGCTTAGGAAAAATTTCCGAGTAAAATGGGTTCAAAATACTTTTATAAGATAATGAAACGCCGCTATAAAAAGCGCAAAGACTATGCCGAAGCTAAGAACCTAGTCCCCAACGATCAGTTTGGTTTCTGAACCCCACACTCGTGCATCCAACAGGTCTACCGCATCGTTGAGCACTAAAGCGCTGCTTTTCAGCACAAAGCGACGATTGGCATTTTCATTTTCGACATAGCGAAAGCATTTGACAAAGCCTGGCACAATGGCTTAATATTTAAGCTATACCAACTTGGAATGCCAGACCGTTTCGTGCTCATCTTACGAGAGTTTAAAAAGTCCGAAAATAGTTCATTTGTAATTATATCACTTATAAATTTTTACTAATTACAATTTAATAAGTTTGTTTTTGGGATAAATTATTTTCAACTACGGAACCCTTCATTGTGCGTGATCCGACAGGCACTGGGCCAGTTTTATTTGATTTATTATTAAGAAATCTATCGCATGACGGTTGATCTAGACATTGCAACGTCTTTTGATGAGAAAAGTTTGAGTGCGAATGAAAAGTGGAAGAAAATCATGCAAGGATTTTCCAATAATTTTTTAACCAAACTGAGCATTTGTCCCTTACGGGATCAAAAAAAATCAGGCAACCTACTCTGCGAAGTCTTAGTTGATTGTACCCCGCTACATCCATACGCGTCAGGGGTGTTTGGTGACGTGTGTAGCCAGCAGAGTCAGTCGACTCAGATAGTAGAAATCATACGTCAAAAACAGTAGGAGATTGTCCATTGATTGTTTGTGTTGATTGATTGTTGTGTTGTCGTTGTTGTTGTTGTTGTGTTGTTCTGGACGTGCTCCAGCTGTTCGCAACAATTATGAACAACTTTTACTATTGGACCAAACCTAAAATCGCGAAAAAAACAGCTTTTACACCCCCCCAACCCCCTTACATTTATGTTTGCATATACTCGTCAAAATGTAGGGAACAACTGGTTTTGTTTTTTCAGGGTTGGTCCCGTAGTTTAGTAAGTTTCTTGTCTGCTCTTCTCTACAGTATAAGCCCGTCTATGTCAATTATTAAAATATAAAACAAGCTACCCGAATTAATAAGAAAAGAAAAACAAATCCATCGATTCATAAATAAATAAAAAAAAACTATTCATATGTAAATGTCACTATACAGTGTAAACGAATATTTAAATGACAAAAGTTTATAACCCATGTACAGTGGGCTGCATGACCCCAGTTGTATTAAATTTTTTATCTACACCCATGCTATAAATCCTCTATAAAAGTTTCTGAAACAGTTAGCTTATTGCCAACATTAAAACAGCCAGTGTCATAGTAACCATGGTAACCATAATAGCATCGAAAGGGATGCTTTAATGTTGTACTGAATTTTATAATGCAACTCGTTTTCAAAAAAAGAACATTGTAATGAGCGCGTTTCACTACAACAGCGCCGTAATTTAAAAAAAGAACTTATTCGAATTCACGTCGTATAATATGACGCAGGCCGCCATGTTCGATACGAGTATTAATTAGTATTGCAAAAAACTGTTTCAGAACCTTTTATAGAGGATTGATAACATGGATGTACATAAAGTCTTGTATGCAACTGTACATAATTAGGTATTAAAACACTCATGTGATACTATTAGAGCGAGCGCGCACTGCGGTGCGTTTCCGTTAGTTCTGCCGCACTGGGCGGGGCTTACAGTAACAAAACGCATGACCGCAGTGCTCGCACTTCAAAGACATTCCATACTTCACAGATTATGCGGTAGAAAAACGCACCGCAGTGCGCGCTCGCCCTTATCACACTCGGCTTCCACATTCGTGTTTTAATACCCCTTATTATACGTCAGTTGCATAAATAACTATAATACAACTGGGGTACCCAATTGATGCAGCCCACTGTACAATACGATTGTTTTTTGTTTATATAGTTTCCAGAATAAGTTAGATTATAAGATAAACGCTAAAGTAGTCATCTCTCTCTACTATCTTTCTGTTGCTGTGCCCGACAGGGTCCACGATTCTTTTGCACCTATGCTTATACATTATGGAATGCATTAAAAAATTGAGAATTGAGCCCAATAATAGAACCGTGTACCAAGCTTCTGACGGTTCATAAGTGCTTATGTAGTATCAGATTTTTTCTTTCTTTTTTTTTGGTTTTTAATTTTGTGTTTTGAATTACATCACTTAGTCTTACCGTTAGTATAACCGGCGCATATCTTGTCCCCAGTGATGCTCTCCGTAAAAGGCAGCGGCGCGACGCGTATGCACTCCGGTATGGGAACAAACGGCAGTTTCACCACCTTCAGAACCGGGGAAGCTGGCCCGTTTTCTTCTGTCAAACCCCAGCCCGCAACCTAAAAGTGTTGTTTTTGATGCAGTTATCAAGTTATGTCAGTTATAATATCTTTAGCACTACCGGAAATAAATTTAAAAGATTTTATTTCTATTATATGTTAAACTTTTTATTAGTATCATACATTTCTGAATGCAGCCAGCTCTATCTGTCAAAGTCAATAATGTCAGACTAATGTCAAACTTGCCGCCAATATTAACTTCTGTAAAATAAGGCGTGTGACGCGCTAATATAAAATTCCCTATAAAAAGTCAAGTAATGTTTTAATTTCATCGGCCTCTGACTGTAAATAATAACATTATATTGATATTATAATTGCATTTAAATGATATAAAGCAATTTATATTATTTAAATGGAATTTTAATATCAATGAATATCTAAATGACCGTGTTTATATTATAATAATAAAAAAAAAACTTGAGAGGTGTCAAGGGACACCCGGATGGAACGGAGTTCCTTTCGATTAATTAGTGAAGGAATTGTAATAAAAATTTATTTTTATACTTCATTTTCATCATCATCATCATCATCATCATCATCATCATCATCATCATCGCGACACCACACTGTTCAATGCGAAATAGAAATGAAAATATCTGGCTTGCTTTCTATAAGAGAGAGAGAGAGAGACAGACAGAGAAACATGCGCACGCCGCACGGCTTACAATAGCTTACTATAGCAAAAAGTGTCGTGACAAGTTTTCGTGAGAATTTTTCCGTCTAGCCCCCTTTCACAACGCGCGATAAGGAACTTCGTTCCAAAAACTAAGTAAATAATGTAAAGGATTCATACGTGTTGATTCATAGGACATTTGTAACAAAGTCCTTTGAAAGTTATTAGACTTCAAACACAGGGGACAGCCCAAAAGTGAAGGATACACTTTTATTTGAAAACGCTCAATCATTTCTTCATCTACGCCCTAGGCCACGTCTGTTCTGTGCTTGGATTTCTTACCTTCCCAAAGTTCCCCGCCTGCAGCTGTAGGTTATTGAAGTTGATGTCAATCAAATCCAAACACACTGGCCTGACGTAGGTATAATACACGAACGGTGTCTCCAGGATCAAGACCGCTATGTCATGTTGGAAGTTTGTGCGGACGCCTCGGTAGTAGGGCGTGACCTCGATGGACTTTATCTGTGGAAGTACAATTTTTATTTTTTCACACCACCTGCTTGATAAATTATAAGTCATGCAAACCTAGCCTAAAGTATGTCATTAAAGTCCTGGGGTACATGACATCTTAATTAAAATTCTTTAATTTCTGTAAACTACTGTTTTCCTTCAGCCGCACCGAACTTTTTAGGGTTCCGTACCTCAGAAGGAAAAAACGGAACCCCTTATAGGATCACTTCGTTGTCCGTCTGTCTGTCAGTCTGTCAAGACCTTTTTTCTCAGGAACGCGTGGAGGTATCAAGTTGAAATTAATATCAAATACGTAGGTCGTAGACCTTGGAGTTCTAAAAAATCAAGCTTCTAAGTCAACGCAATAAAAAGTACGGCTATTTATCTATCTATAGGATAAATAAAAAGAGAAGTCCTGACTGACTGGCCGACTGACTGATTGACTGACCCAACGCCCAACGCCCCGCCCAAACCCTTGGACCTAGAAAGCTGAAATTTTGCACAGAGGTTCCCTTTATAGTGTAGACAAGGAATAGGGAAGGAATTCCCGGTAGTACATTCCCGTGGGATATTATCCGTCATAAACGCAGGCGAAGCCGCACGGGAAGTGTTAGTGTGACATATTTTGATACTCGCAAGTAAGTCAAAACTTTTGAGTACTTAATTCCCGTTGACTTAGAATAATGAATATGGCAAGAAGCGAGGTTTCACTGCACAAGTAAAGGAAAAAATCTAAAAATTGTTAATTTGTAATTTAATCACATATTTTTTTATTTTTTTTGAGATTGCAATGTTAAGTTTGTTTTTGGTATAAATTCTTTTCAAATACGGAACCCTTCATTGTGCGTGGCCCGACATGCACTTGGCCAGTGTTTTTTTGCTTTACCCTCACCTCAGACTTCTGTGCGTCCTTGTCATCTTGATGGTCCCATTCCCTGAACAGCTTAGCGGTGGCTACTGCGTAGTTGGAGGCAGCGTGCTTCACGTCCTTATTATTATCCCAAAAGCAGTGGGCAGCTAGAAATGTACGATCAATATCACAGTCAGTCAGAATGTACTGTCGTTTCACAGTCATCTTACCTCAGACAGCGCAAACCACCAGCAACCTTATTGCAACGACACTAAAGAACTCTGTGGTGTTTACAGCGACGTAAAATCAGAAGTAAAATAATAACACTAAAAATCGCGAAAAAAAATTCAGCTGTTCTCTATCAAATCAATCTGCCTAGCCTTTTCCCAACTACATATGTTGGGGTCGGTTTCTAGTCTAACCGGATGCAGCTGAATACCAGTATTTTACATGGAGCGACTGCCTATCTGACCTTCACAACCCAGTTACTGGGTAATACGATACCCCATGGTAAGACTGGTTGTCACTTTCGGGCTTCTGACGACCCGTAACGACTGTCAAAGATCCACGGATGACAGCCGGGACCAAAGGCTTAACGTGCTTTCCGAGGCACGGAGGAGTCTCGGTATGTAAAGATGGTCACCCATCCACGGAGCAACCCCGGCAAGCGTAGCTTAACCTGATGGATCGACCTGTGCGGGGAGATCAGCTGTTCTCTATACAGGGTGTTAAAGTAGTAGCGTGCTTCTTAGGGGTAAGTTCAGTATCGATAAAGGAACCCAGGAAAAATAAAAAAAAATACTAAAAATAAAAACATAAAAAAAATATTGCAAGATCAACCTAATTCAGTACCTACTAACTTAAAATAGCAATCGTTTACAATTAAAATGATTTATTTGTTTAAATGCTTTAATTACATACTTACCTACTATGGAACGCGTTGTCACTGTTGGCTTAAGAGGTTTCATATATGAATAGGCGTCGTCGCTTATCGAATGTTACTTTGTCTTGGCCCGCCGATATAATTATTATAGGCTCTATGATGTCACATAAAATCCAACATGGCGGTTAGCAGACGTAGAATGAGACCGAAAAAAATAATTAATGTTAATTTATCGTGCTCTTTCTGAAAATATATTACTTTTCTATAATTATACACACAAATAAACCTCAGATAAGAATAAAACAATGTTTCTCTCTGACTGTTTTCAATAACATTATATAATATTATATATTCCTTCTCACGTATTATTTAAAACAAAAACATACCCAATTTTCACAGCCGCCATCTTGGATTTTCATTTGACACCAGTATCGTTTTCAGCACCCTCTAAAACCATGGAAACGACACCCATGACAAAAAATTAGGAAATTTTCGCACCCGCCATCTTGGATTTTCATTTTGACCTCAGTATCGTTTTCAGCACCCTCTAAAACCATTGAAACGACACCCATGACGAAAAGTAAGAAATTTTCGCAGCCGCCATCTTGGATTTTCATTTTGACATCAGTATCGTTTTCAGCACCCTCTAAAACCATGGAAACGACACCCATGACGAAAAATTTAGAAATTTTTGCTGCCGCCATCTTGGATTTTCATTTTGACATGAGTATCGTTTTCAGCACCTTCTAAAACCATGGAAACGACACCCATGACGCAAAATTAAGAAATTTTCGCAGCCGCCATCTTGGATTTTCATTTTGACATCAGTATCGTTTTCAGCACCCTCTAAAACCATGGAAACGACACCCATGACGAAAAATTAGGAAATTTTGGCAGCCGCCATCTTGGATTTTCATTTTGACCTCATCATCGTTTTAAGTGTTTTTTTTTACTTCTAGTGTTTTACACCCTTAAAACATTTCACAAGTTCCATGATGGAACTAGTGATAAAAAATTCACCATAAGTTCCATTATTTTCAGATTCATTCAAAATGGAATAAAAATGGCAATAAAAAATATCACTAGTTCCATCATGGAACAAATAATGGAACTAGTGGCAACAAAGCTTTACCGATACTAAGGAAAGCATAAAAAACTTCAAAAGTCCACCATATTGTATTAAGAGTTGATTAAGAGTGATGTCAGAATATTTCTTCTAATTACCTATTCTCGGCAAGCCCATTTGATACCCATATTGCAGAAGTGCATAAAAAATAACTATTCCGCCACCTTGGATGTTCCGCCATATTGGATTTTGAATGACGTCGCATTATTTTTCAGTTACTCTCAACTAGCCCTTTCATTTGATACCCATATTGTAGAAGTGCATAAAAAATAACTATTCCACCATCTGGATGTTCCGCCATATTGGATTTAGAATGACGTCACATTATTTTTCGAGTTACTCTCAACAAGCCCTTTCGTTAGATACCCATATTGTAGAAATGCATTAAAAATAACTATTCCCCCATCTTGGATGGTCCGCCATATTGGATTTAGAATGACGTCACATAGCTTATCGTGTATTGTCATCCAAACTAAACGTGTATACAAAATTTCAGCTCAATCGGTTGAAGATATCTGCTTCAAAATTGAGTAGCAAGATTCCACGCGAACATACATACATACATACATTGCAAGTTAAATAAAAGCTTTTAATAATTAAAATAAAAAGACAGATCGATGTCAATTTTTATCCGGTACAAAATAGTGTTACTGAACGATATTTTTACATTGTTTTCTGTCGTCATCCTCATCGAGCACCAGCCCTCGCTGATGCTCGATGAGGCCAGCAGGTCAAGCCACCCGAAACTGTCAAATTTTCCCAGTCAACCTTGAACCTAATGCTTTAGCGATAAAGATGAAAATCTATTAAAGAAATTTGACAGATTGTAGTAGCTTGATGTGCTGGCGTCTGTACATGCGTAACACGCGGTTACAATGGAAATGCGTTTCGTTTTGACAGTTTAACAACTTTCATTGCGTTTTTTACATTGATGATGAGTCAAATTCAAACATTTATGAAGCGATGAATTAGCTATTTCGTTCAGTCTTTCGGATTGTCATTGAAAGAGTGTTACGCAATTAGGGTGCTGGTACCAGGAGCATATAACTTGACAACTACTAGACCTAACCAACTCACCAGAAATAACAATCCTGTTAGAAACAATGGATCCTCCGCAGATCTGCTCGTTACTTCTCTGGGTAGATTTCCTGTAGACAGCGACGTGCCACGGCAGTTCTCCTCGGATCGCTTCTTTACCGCCCCGGATCAGGCCCTCGGCGTCCGGAGTTACGCGCCCACACTCTGAAGAGAAGCAACCAGCTTTGAGAACTAATACGTTAACCAAGACCAAGAGAACGTAGTTCTTTCACAGTTATTATACCTCTGACAGCAGCAACCCAACAACAACCCTATTGTAACGAGAATAAATATCACTGATTTTGACAGCCTTGTCAGTGGCCGCAACCCAACAGTAAAATTGTAACGATAATAATATTACAGTGATGCAAATCAGACGTATAACTGCGATAGGACTGTTCTGTACCAGCAGACTCGGTGTCAAGCCACAGATAGTTGCAAATATACAGGGTGTAAGGGACAGCCCTCCGCAAACTGATAGGGTGAATTCAGTATGTCATACTAAGATGACCGGTACATGAAATTTTTTCAGGAACTTTAAGGGACTCCAATAAACCTGATTTGTTTGTGTTTTTGTGCACAAATCGCAGCGTCTATTACTGGTTGGGAGGGGTAAGTAATAATTAGGTATGCGGTGAGTTCGATGAACTCTATAGCTAGACAGAAAGTGAACAGCTGATTGCACGCATCGTTGGTTAGAGTATTTCAACATCCATTGCTGGTTTTTTTTTGCTTGTTTTTTTGCAGTTTTTTTACATAAATGGAGTGCTGCGAACACACAATGCAATTTTACATTGAAATAATGAAAATGTAACTGAAAAAAAATTTGAAAAAATGAAAATTTTCCAGAGAAAATTTCCGGAGGAATATGATTCAGAATGAGGAGCTGAATGCACCCTGTTAGTTTGCGGAGGGCTGTCCCTTACACCCTGTAGATCTACTAATGAGAACCCATCGAATCTCCGACGGATCTTAAATTCCTTTACTGTAGTATTCGATCAACAACAGCAAAGTTGACCGGAGACTGTAGTAATTGGCTGTATGAATATTGTGTAGCAGGACACTTGCGCAAAAGACATAATTTCCGCGAAAGATACTTGCGCGAACCCACTTGCGGGAAAATACATTTCCGCGAATGGACTTTTGCGCGCCTATGGACGTTTGCACGAATCCAATTCCGCAAAAGACACTTGCGCGAATCCAGTTCCGCAAATGGGATCTCTTCAACATCACAACTGTTTTTTTCAAAGGGTTGGTCAGGGATGTAGGTGGGTTTAGTACTTTTTTTGGAGTTTACTCTTTGTCTTTGTCTTTTTAAGTTTGACCGAACCGTTTACGCACCAACCTTACTGTCAGTCAGAGACGAAAACGAAACCAGCTAGACGTAAACCACGGAATTGTTAATTATCTATTCCGTGACGTAAACGATGAGAGACGAAAACATTAGAAGTTCGGAACCACCCGTCCTGTCTGACAACGACAACGAAAAGAGACCAAAACAAAGGATAAAAAAAAACATAAAAGGTCCTTCGTTTTCGTCCAACAATAGAAAGTCGCTTGACGTAACAAAGGAAACTTAGGAGCCCAGCAAAAAGAAAAAAAGTCAGAAAGAACGCTAAGCGAAAACGAAGTAACAGCGCGAGCAGGCGATGGGATGCGATGGGGCAGGTCGGAGGGACAAAAATGTCACGCGAACGAAATCACGCGCAGAAACTAGTACTAATAATAAAGCTGAAGAATCTGTTTGTTTGAACGCGCTAATCCCTGGAACTACCTGTCGGATTTGAAAAAATATTTTTGCATTTGCTAGCCCGATTCTTGGGGAAAGTTATATGCTATTCAACATCACGCCACGACCCTTAGAAGCCGAGCAAAAAAAAAAAGCTAAGCGAATTAATAGCACGAAGAAGGTTACACGAACGAAGTCGTGTGGTAAGTGCTAGTCTAGTATATACTTCAATACAACTACTGTGGCAATATCACAAATGTTTACCACAGATGTTTACCACCAACGCCCCTGTTAATGTCTTTCAGGCGCCAGAGATCCTTGTAGCCTGTCTGCGCTTGTAGCACTCTATAAACAAACGAAACGCGGTCGTTCAAAGGGTGATGAACCTCCTTAGTCAGGATTTAATTGGTGGACATAATCAGGTACTCCCTAATTGTTACATAGCTATGAGTGGCAAACAATCAGGGGTGGTGGTGGAATTATAGTTTAAGAATCATAATAAAATTCGTTTTGGTCATACCTGGTTTACATTTAATAATATGGTTCCAATTTCCATGGCTTCGACATATCATAGAAAGGAGGAGATCTCTCGAGCCGTAAACAGGTTGGTTACATTCTGGCTTGACGAGTGTCCCCAAAGGCACGTACTGATTGCAGATGCGGTAACTATCGGTCCCGTTGATCTGGCAATAATAGTGGACAGAAACGTCGGGAACCAGCCTGCAGAATGCTGAGGAAGGGGAAATTGTGGGAAGTTTTAAAAAAATGGTAACATGACGGTTTTTGTTCATGAATTTGGTGGATTGTAAGCCGGCCTATTTACCGTAGTGCTAAAACGGTCTCCTCAGCCTCCATGCAGGCCCTGCATAGAGGACTGTTAAGTTGGATACTTCTCATCCTGCTTTTCTCAGATTGGTGTTTAGGAAATGTATAAATAAAATAAAACACTCACAAACACATTTCTGTATGGGTATAAACCAGGTCCCGTCCAGGCAGTATGGCACGGCATCGCCAACCACTCCGTATCCCTGTTCACACGTGATGTTCAATTGCGTGTAGTCTAAACTCTGGCCGGGGGTTGCGTCCGGAGCATTGATCGCCACATAGGTACCGTGCTTAGGGTATGGGGGTAGCACGCACTTCCTAGATGCAGTTGACCTCCTGAGGAAGAAAAATAGTCCTGAATTGTTTTAGTAGACAAAGACGCTAATCCATCGCCGCGCATAGTCTGGACCTAAAGTATATTTGTTAGAGTGTAAACAAATCCTGTTCAGGTTAAGTTCTTGCGCAATCCACTCAATGGAGGGAATTAGTATGACATTTAGAAGGTTTCAACTTTTTAACTCACCAGTTTTTTCAAGAATTATTGTTTTAAATAACATTAATAAATTGTTAATGAAAAATCATCGACGAAATCAACAACATCATCATCATCATTCTGTTGCCCATATCCCAAATTATTTGGGGTTTGCGTAACATGTCTTTTTCATCCATACTTCTCTATTACTCATCTCCACCCATCCATCGTTTCTTTGGTCTTCCGCTACTCGTGTAGCCGTCCTCAGGTAAAGTGTTGAAATGAAATAGGTAATGCTTGAAATTAAATAATGTATAATTCTGTAAGTAGCGTATACTGTAGCTGCAGTAGTAGTATGTTCATTGTGTAGCTCTTTAAAGACACTTTCACACGGCAATTATTTCATTTATCGATTAGATAATTCTCTTTAGCAGTCTGGAGTCTGGATTTGTATCCGGTTAATATAATTAGGGTTGCCCTTATCACATCTGAGTTCTCGTTCGGAGAATTCAAGCATTATTAAAATTGAATAAGGTTGTAAATCGCTTACTTGCTGATGCTGCACTGGGCGTGAGTCTCGTCGCTTCTGTCAGGGCAGTCTGTCTTGCCGTCACAATTCCCGCCAACGGCTATGCACGTACCGTCTGTGCACCGCCACTGGGATAATCTGGAGAACGAATATTCAGAAATATTAGAGGCAAAACTCACATGGACAACCCTGAAAACGGCAAGTTTTTACGATTTGCAACTTTTAAGGAGGATTTTCACGATATTTTTTTGACGTGAAGCCGTAAGGCGTTGCAATGTAAGGGCCCTCGCCCACGGCGACTTTTTGTAGCGATGCTGTCGCGCGTTTACAAAATGCGCGGCTGCATGGCTACTAACGCGCGTTAGTCGCATTTGCAACGCGTTCCAGAAGCGATGCCAACGCGCTACTAACGCGCTACAGTATCCCGACTGTATCGATGCAAACGCGCGACCGTGTCGGACGACATCGGGGAGAGAATTGAGGGAGGGTGGCGCGTGAGTGGAGAACCGAGCTTTCGTTGCCTACGCTTCGGCTGCGTAAAAGCAGCACCAAAGACAACGTGACGAATGTTGGCTCAACGGAGTCCATCTTGCAACTGTAGCGATCGCAGGTATTTTTGTGCCGTTACTGAATCGCGTTTGCATCGCGACAGAAGCGCACCAGTGTCGCGTATGTATCGCGACTGAATCTGGGCCCGCGGGCGAGGGTACACAGCTAGCGACCGCTTCACGACTGTATCGATGCGGACGCGCGACAGCATCGCTACTGCATCGCTACAAAAAGTCGCCGTGAGCGAGGGCCCTAACTCATAAAATAATATCATTGATAATTTTGTACACATTTCATCAAAAAAATCGAAAAACTACCAAGATTTTCTTTCTGGCGACAAATAAACAAAAGAGGATTTAAAAAAAAAAAACTTTAGCTGGCAGTTAAACCTTTTCGGTGGTGTGAGAGTTCAAAAGAATTTTTTTTTAGTTTGTCATCGGATAAATGAAATCGTACGTATAGATTGTTTTGAGCCAACGCGTTTAATAAGAGCACAGTTAATTGGTGTGCAATAAACACAAAATAACGACTTACTTTAGAACTTGCTGTTTCTAATTTAATTATTATGCTCTGTGACATCTACTAACAATACTTTTTTCACCACACATGAATACATCACCCGCAGAAGCCGCCCAAGCAGCGCCGTTGCTGGGTTCTGGTCTTAGTCAACGTGTTGTGGGCGCAAGACTACATCTAAGCCTCTCGTTTGTTCATAGAGTGTACAAACGCTATCGGGAGATTGGTTTATTCAAGCGGCGTCCAGGATCTGTAGGAATCGGACTTCTTCTGAGCGAGATAACCGATTTATTGCAACAGTTTCTTTGCGAAGTCGACGCCTAAATATTTTTAAACAAAATCAAAATCAAAAGTACTTTATTCAAATTAGGCTGAGAATCAGCACTTTTTGAACGTCGAAATTACAGTAAGACAGTCCCCACAAAACGCCCGCCCTTCACCACTTCCTAGTGCTTTAGCTGGGAAGAAGAAGTAGCGGAACAAACTCCCCAGCAGCACAGCTGTCTGTTCAGTTAGAAGAACTTGATTCTATACAATAGTACCTATGCAAAATAATTTACGCAACACAATACATTAAATTATATTTTTGTCAAAAACTGCATCAACAGTTCCTTGTTGTTCCAAGGGTGACTGAGAGTAACTCCACAATTTGACGAAGAAACGTGGATTGGTATGTAACCACACAATAGCCAGCCAATAGTCCGAAATGAACAACAGACCATCGAAGAGCGCGCCTTCGAGAGGAAAAACGTTATGCACAGTGCTGCATTGAGGAAAAGTAAGCTATGGTGCCGGTTCATGGACACTGCACAGTTTGGGAAGGCTTAGTACCGACGGATAAAACCGAACTCGCTTTCATATCTGCACCACGCCTGCGCCTGCCTGCACTAAACGGCCGTCATTACATCGAAGAATATGTTGAGGTACCCGGGGAGGAAATACTTACAGATTATTGAACAAATTGTACTTAAACCTTTTCTTACGTGTTTTGTTTATTCTTCATTGCATATCATACAATCTCCATATCATACAGCTTAGACGTGTCTAGTTAAACAAAACCAGAAGCATAAGAAAATTTTATTAGAATTTATTTGAATTGTTTAGTTCACAGGCAATTGGAAATATTGTACTACCTGCTGTTATATGGCATTTTAATTTTTTGCGTATTTAATACAATAGTTTTCTAATAGTCCATTATTTAAAGATAAACTTGAGAAGTGTTTCGATTTTTGTGATGAGAAGTGTATACTGTAAATATGTGCAATTCAGAGCCTACTTAGTAAAATTATGTTGCAATGATTCTTTAAGGGGGATGCGCTAAGGTAAAATTCAAATTTTCTTACGTTTTTGCAATTTACAGGTCAGTGTCAGGTTGTATGTTGATTCGCGGCCGTAACTAATATATCTTTACAGAATTATAATCATTAGAATCAGTAATACAACTCCATAAGTTAGAATTTATTTAAATTTTTTGTTTATCTTAAAATGTTTTTATTTAAAGAACAATCCAATATATATGATATTTGTTAAATTAAATACAAAATTAAAACTAAACCTTAAAAATCTAACAAAAGTGGGTGTCCATGAGGCATGGTGCCAACAACACTGGCTGCATTTCCGCGTTGAATAGCAATAGCTATTCTCTGTGCGAGAAATGAGCCAGCCCTCTTGTCACCAGCGGTGTCGACTAGACGAGGAAACAATTGTTTGAAAATTTTTTTGTACGGGGACCCCAAGGACCAAAAGTTTCGAAGCCAGGCGGAACAAATATGTAGTCGCTAGAAAGCGTCACAGTTAGAATTGACCTCAAATCTAGCGAATTCATGAAATCATGAGCAATGTACAACCCGAGCGGTGTGTGGCCGGACGTTATCCTGCATTGATCCATCACCCATATTTACTAAATATGGCCCCTATTTAGTAAATATGGGTGATGGATCTAAACGAACGTCCGGGCCTGCATACTCAATACGTCTTTCGGCTGAAATGTTGATGATGATGACTCATTAAGGATCTTTTGAGCATATCTTTCCTCAGTTAGGGAGCCCTTTTCTATATATGGCCACTAGCACTGTGCGACCTTCTGAAGAGATGCCAGCCCATACATGTACAGAGCCTCCACCGCATTGGACTATTCCACCAGGGCGCTGGTACATTCTTCGCCTTCCATCGGAACTCACCACTCAGACTCATCAGTTATGCACATAATCTTATTGTTATGCAAGATTGAGCGCTATTTTTATGTATCACGTCAATTTTCATGAAATAAATAGTTTGATCAAAACTCTTGACCATTCTCAATTCAATTCTCAATTCTTTATTGCGTACCATAATGTATACAGTTGATTTGATGCAGTTGATTTGAGTTGGTTGGATGTATTCTTCTTCACTCCACTGTATGTGTTCATAGGCGTAGCGCAGTTTTGCTTCTCGATGCCCTCTCTCGAGTTTGGGGCCACTTGCTGGCCTTTGGGGCTTCAGGTTTGCTTCAGCAAGTCTTCTTCTCACTGTACTGGCACTAATGTAGTATCTTCGGGTCTGGAGAAGCTGTTGCTGGACTTCAACTACATTGAGGTGGCGATTTCTCAACTCTGTGGAGACCAAGCGGTTTTCACCGGGTACTAGTGCACCTGGGTCTGCCCAAGGTCTCCTCAGATGGTTTCCTGTTTCTTCGTACCTTCGCTTCACCTGCCGGACCGTTCTTACTGTTATAGGCATGCCCCTTATTACATGGGACTTAAACATTACTGGTGGAAATTTGGGTGTACACAAAAGGTGGGTGTGGGTGTGTAGGTATGTATTACTTGACAAACAGGATAGAACTTCAAAACAATTTATAGGGAGATTTGTATGTAGATAGATAGATATACGTACTTATGTATATAGATTACGTAGATAAAATTTTGCACTTACCCACATGGTGACTGCCTTTTATATCTCTCGTGAAAAACTGAAGCTTCTGTGAGGTTTCTGGAAAATAATAATATTCAATTGAGTGGGTAGGTGAAAATGGCCTATAATAAATGTACAAGGTTTTATCTAGCTATCCATTTCCCAACTATGTTGGGGTCGGCTTCCGGTCTAACTGGATGCAGCTGAATACCAGTACCATAACAGGCAATCACTCCATATAAAATATATGGAGTGCCTGTTATGACCTCCACAACCCAGTTACTGGGTAACACGATACCCCTTGGTGTTGACTTGCATCAAGCAACATGCAGCTCCTGTTCCCGTCCGTCGCTCCGCAAGTCTTGTCGCGGTGACTCGGGGCATGTTCTAAACAACTTCTTTCAATTGTTGTCTCCGAAGTCGCTGTCATAAGACGCGTGTCGCTTGAGCGAGCAGCTCGTGGCCGCGGGGTAAGATTGTACAATCAGTTTGGGAGTAAGAGTACTTACGAGTTGGTACTGGAATAGCAGGACGCTTCGTCAGAGCCATCAGGACAGTCCCAGCGTGTATCACACACTGCACCAGCACTGATGCATGTGCCACCTAGACATGTGAACTCGCTTCCCCTGGAATGTAGATAGGACATTGATATTAGCCAGTTGTCATCATCAGCCTATAGCAGTGCACTGCTGGACATAGTCCTCTCCAACTGCTCACAATTAAGTCGGTCCTCGGCACGTCTCATCCGCTGCTACCAGTCACCCTGCGAAGATCGTCGCTCCACATCTTCCAATTTTATTTTTAGGCCCCGAATTGTATGGTAACAGCTAACAGTGAATAACATCAACTCAGCCTATCGCAGTCACAGGTAGTATAGTGGACGTAGGCCTGTCTCTGTTTACGCCGCAACTACCCGCTCTCCACTTGTCTCATCCAGCCAGCCCTAGACACCTTTTTAAGGTAGGTGGTCCATCAAAGTGTTTTAGTTTTTTATTTCTGAGTAAGTACAATATTTTTTTCTTTTTTTTTTGTTGGTATATTGGCGTGTTCCAGCTGACATGACCAATTTAATTTATTGTTTTGTATTTTGTAATATTAGGTACTTAATTCGCGTACTATTAGAATTAAGTTCCTCTAACCTGAACAGCCAGCTGTGCTGCTGGGCAGTGCACACACACACACTGCGGGCTTTCGGTCTTAACATTTTTAAATCGAAATTATAACTATTCTTTTATGTTTTAGCTTAAATTTTTGCGACAATCACAATTATTATCACCCATAGATATGAATTAAGTCTTAAAACTAAGTAAATATTATGTGCGAAACAATTATTTTCAATTGTAAAATTGTTCTAATATAAGTCACTGCGCATGGTCGTGCTAGGTCCACAGATCAGTGTTGGCAGCAATAAGGTAAATAGACGTGGTACGATGTGAAAACCTCAGTGTTTATAAATATGAATCCAAATACATTACCTGCAAGTTGAAATCGTAGCAAGCTCCCTGACGGCTGAACTCAAAGCTGGAGACACGGCTGAAATATTCAGAATTAAACTTCATAATGTGGTCATTGTCATCACAGTAGTGGGCACGTACACGACGAAACATCAAGCTCGACATTTCCTGTCTAATCTGACCTCGTACTGCTAGCTAGCTTTTGCCTACGGCTTCACCCGCGTTAATCTGTTCAGCCATTAGGGATTGAAAATGTAACAGACAGACATACAGAGTTTTAGCCTTTGACGAACAGCTTAACGTGCTTTCTGAGGTACGAAGGAGTCTCGATATGTAGTGGATGGTCACCCATCCACGGACCGACCTGGGCAAGAGTAGCTTAACCTTCGATCGACCCACGCAGCTGTTATCAATGAGCCACGAGCCTCTTACGAGTAATTTTCGCATTTACAATTATGTTAGTAAGTAGATAAGTTGAAAAAAAGCTTGATGTGTCGTCGCAGGCGTGCAGGCGCAGTGCGGATTGACGTCGCAAATATTTGCATTGTTATTACTAGAACATTTACCGGTTTCCTCACGATGTTTTTACTGTGCAATTTTTTTTTATAATTACTGCTTTGAGAAGTGGTGATGAATAATGAATACATGCCTGTCAAGTCGAGGCCACGTCTGAGGAAGTCTCATATTCTAGGAAATTTCGATTTCATCACGTTGTTTTCCTTCACCTTTCGTACAATTTTGTTGCTTTGGTGATGAAATAAACAGCATACATCATACCTGCGTCTAATACCAACAGGAAGACTCACTTTAAATTAAATTAGTTTTATTATGCTTATAAACAATGGTTTATAAGCATAGCAAAATACAAGGAAAATTAATCAAAACTAAATAGACGTCAGCTGAGTACCTGCTCAATAAAAAGCAGTCTCATCTAAACCGGTTCAGCCGTTTTGGAGATCGTGACATGGTTTGATTTGTGTTTTAAGTTTTTGCTCAATACCAATACCTAATCTCTTTAAAACATAAGTTAATATTTGCTTTGAAAGTTGCTTCTACAGGGTGAAATTTAATTCACGGGCATCATGGGTCATTGTAGGTG
This sequence comes from Cosmia trapezina, assembly GCA_905163495.3. Classification (NCBI taxonomy): domain Eukaryota; kingdom Metazoa; phylum Arthropoda; class Insecta; order Lepidoptera; family Noctuidae; genus Cosmia; species Cosmia trapezina. The sequence goes on from LR991047.1 coordinate 2,787,191, forward strand.
CTCATCATTATGAACAAATTTTACTATGGGATCAAACCTAAAATCGCGAAAAAAAAATCAATTATTCCCTACATTTATGTTCGGATAAATCGTTTAAATGTAGGGAACAGCTGATTTTTTTCGCGATTTCAGTTTCAACTAGTTTCTCTTAGCTAACACGGCTTATTATAATTTAGTTTAATTTTTTGTTTTTATTTTTTTTATTACGGACGATTTTATTGAGCACGTCTTTCTACATTGTTCTCACATTGTATATTTTCAACATGAATGATGTAAGAAACCAATATTTTGTAATAATATTTTGATTTAAAAGAGTGTCCGTTTCTTACCCATTCTTCCTACCTACCTAGGAACCTCCTACGCTTTGGAATGGGCAACTAGCTTCATCTTTCTGATTGACCCCCCATTGACTGCCTGTAATTGGTTTACTTGTAATTAATTGCTTTGAGTTTGAGTAAGGTTTTAACAGAATTATAAAGTTATTAATTTTTTCGGGAAAGCCTAATCAGTCGATTGATCGATTCATCTAAATACCAGTATTGCAATCGTCAGAACCAGATGATTGCAAAACCGGTCTTTAAATAAACCACTATATTTATGCTTTAGATAAATAAATGTGATTTATTCATCTAAAGTGGATTGACATTGATTTTCTAGATATAAAACCAGTTAAACCAGTTTTATAATCTTTCAGATAACCTTTACTATCTATACACGCGGTCAAATTAGCTAGAGAAACTCCGCGGGTTAATTAATTTTATGATGTCTTTTTTTTTGGGTCACCAACCGCTAGAGCATAAACTACTGTCACTGTAAATAATTATCATTTTAAAAATCAGTTTTTTTTTAGTAAACTTCATAGACTAGGGTATTGATATCTCAACACGCACTCGAACACAAAACAGATTTCATCAACTCACACTTCAAGTAACAACACTACCAGCGGTCATTGACCTCAAAAGAAATCATCAAATATTTTTTAAAATTTTTGTTTTTGTCGTGGTCTGCGGAGTTCCGCTAACTAACACAATTTGACCCTGTAATGTATGTAAATAACAATAAATATGCTGTTCGATGGTAAGAGCATCCCTTGCGAATGCTTACAAGCTTTTTTTGTATTCAAATGTTTGAAATAGTAATAGTAAATTTATTTCCAAACTTCAGTGTACGTTACATCAATGAGATCTCGACCCCTGAACTAGGACACCTGTATGACTGGGGTCGAGGTTTTTCCAGTTACATGGATCAATGTGGGCTTAGACCTTAACTTACCTGTAAGTGAAGTTCTATCTCAATTATACGAAGCTCCTTGTCCGAGACGGGACTCCCTCCCAATGTAAATTTTAAGAAATCTTAAATAAGAAATCTTTGTTGTTCATGAAATGTGCTTTAAACAAAATGAAGTTAACAGGTTCGTCCAGAAATACGCAGAGAGGCTTTTGTTTTGGATGGGATCTTTCAATATTGTGAAGCGCCGGAGCACGATGGTCGTACACTAAATACAACATTGCATTTCATTTTAGAATATGTTCATAATGACAAGAAAAATTGAAATAAAATATAAAAGAGAAATAGTCCGAATCAGATTTTTAGGGAAAGAAAAAATTTAATGTCTGTCGTCTGTTGGGTCAGCTAGTGAGCCATAAAAGTTGTTTTTCCTTAGATAAAGGTTGAACGGCGCTTAGGGCCCGCTCACACCTGCCACGACTACACCACAACGACAACACGTGGACGGGTGCTAATTTGTATAAAAATGAATAGTTCATTCACACGGACCACGTTTGACCATAACACACACACACACTACACTTCACACATACACACACTAGCGCACTAGCGGCTAGCCACATCACAACTACTAGTGACAAGGACAACGCCACTGCATAAAGTTGCAGCGACACTATTCACACGTAACCACTGCTTGCCCACATTCTGTCGCTGCGATGTGGCGTGGTATAGTACGACGTTTGAATGGACCCTTAGTTAGGATTAGATCGGTTTTATTGTGATTTTCATGCAAATACAGCGAGTTTTTTTCATGACATGTTTTCACGAAGTAATTGTTTGTTTTTGTTTTTAATAATGAAATAAAAACTTACCAAAGCAAATTAAAACTATATTATACACAAACATTTTGATGAACACTCACTTATTTTATTATTTGGCACTCTTTGACTAAAATTAAGACCTTTTTGGTAATCGTCGCGCGACCCAACCGCCTCGAGCGATCTATTTACAACACTGAAATCAAGGCGACTCATTCTAATGGATGTAACGTCATTAATACAACTAGCATCGTGCATATTTTTTTCCATTGCTTGTGCACTTTAGACTTTAATTAGTACTCGACTGTACCAGACAGGGTAGCTATAGGTACCTCCGACAGTGAGCTCTGGCACTTAATTATCAATAACTGTATTAATTACTGTGTAAAACATTTCTATTACATGATCAAGATATATTTATTTATTTGTTGACAATATAATTTAAGGCCGCCAGTAACAATCACAATACTAGTTTATACTGTAGGATTACAGTAGGGTATTATTCCTCATTGCTGTGACCCATAAAGTAACAAACGAGTAAGAACTTAAGAAATTAAGGCCCCTTAGGAAAATAAATTTAAACAAACGAAAAACTTACAATAATTTTGCAATGATTTTGCTGAACTTAATACTATTTTGGGTTTTCTGTGATTGTGTTTATGTGAGTATAATTGATCGTAGGTATAAGAATATGACTGTGTGTATGTATTATTTATGAATGAATGAATGAGTGAATGTATGTAAGTATGGAGTTTGCTATTTCAGGATTTTAAATGTGTCTTCAGTACTATTATAATTTAAGCAGAGTAGGTAAGTGTTTCCGCACATTTTTTTTAAATATGTGTGAATTACATGTCCGAAGACTTAGAGTTACATTAAATTTATTATAAATATACGGAGCTAGGAAGAAAAGAAATCGCTAGGCAAATTTTGTCCTATATATTGGTTGTTTATAGACTTTGTACGCTCTTCGTATAGCGTCTGGAAAATCCGGTGGTTTGTTATGTTGAATACGTAAAATTTTCTCAATGTATAAAACGCTAAGAACAGCACTTAACTTGTACAGTTCATCGGTCGAAAATCTATATTTTATAAACAGTATAGTTTTTAAAATAGCCCGTTGCGCTCTTTCTGCTTTGATCAGCTGAGTCTTAGCACATCCTTCCCAAATGGATATGCCATATGTAATAACTGATTGGCATAACGCGTAGTAGGTTGTAGTAAGCAGGTTAGGGTCACAGACATATCGTAGATTTCTGAAAACATACAATAGTTTTCTTACCCGCTTCGATAGGATTGAGATTTGGTTGTTCCAGTTCAGTTGTTCATCTATATGAATGCCCAAATATCTGACTGATGAAGCAACATCGAGACAATAACAATCGCAATTTTGAGTGGTAGGCAATTTACATTTGTTGGCTCGTACAGTTATCATTTCAGGAGGTGGTTTAGAAATTTTGTTGAGTGTCAACAGATTGTTATCTAGCCACTTAGTAACGAGACTAAACCCCTTTTCGGCGTTATCGTTTACCTCCTTCCAGTCCCCACCAGTAAAAGTAATGACCGTGACATCTGCAAAGGTAATTATTTCTCCGTGCGTATTAAACTTGAGGGGAGTAAGGGGAGAACAGAAATAACATCTTTATCCGACCCAACAGTCAACCTCACCTGCGCGCGTCGGTGGTTCGTTATGAATAGTCGGCGGCGGCGTCCTTCGGGCGTCGCGGTGCTCCCTGCTAGAGAACGGACGAGGCTCTGGCGACCGAGAAGTGGCGGTATAACCACTCCACCAGTTGGGCAACCGACTGCAGAGGCTACAGCGGCCTGAAGTCTAAATAACTTCTGAAATGTCTGGGGCAGAAGGCAACGGGAAACCACTGCTTCTATTTCCCAAGAGAGTCAGCATGGAAGGTCAAGGAATGGTAGATAGTATGTCTGGCAATCCGGCTAACGCCCGGCGCTGCCTTCCCGGGAGAGGTGGTGTGAAATGTGCTACCGGCCATGCGCTCGTGAATCGTCAGGCGCCGCATGGAAACTCTGTTACTGATGAACTTAACACCAGCAAATCAATCCGCCATCCCCACCGCATCGGAACGTGGAATGTGCGCGGCCTCAACCAACCTGGCAAACTACAGATTGTGGAGAACGAGATGCAGAGAAAGAACGTCCAACTGCTAGGGTTAAGCGAAACACACTGGAAAGGTCAGGGTCACTTTACGTCTGACTCAGGAAGTACAGTGTGTTTCTCGGGCCCTGAAGACGAAAGCAGCAGAGGAGTGGCTTTCTTCGTGCCACGCTTTATGAGTAAGTGCGTTTTGGGCTATAACCCAGTCAGCGATCGGATAATGACTCTCAAACTTAACACCTTACCATGCAAGCTTAACATCGTGCAGGTATATGCTCCCACAGCTCAGTCAACTGAAGAAGAAGTGGAGGGCTTTTACGATACGCTGACTGCGACACTCAGAGGACTTTCAAAGCGGGAAATAACGATCATCTTAGGGGATTTCAATGCCAAAGTTGGAGTTACCAAGGACGACGACCATCTCCGTCGTGTTACAGGGGAACACGGAATCGGGGAACGTAATGATAGGGGTGAGCGACTGTTACAGTTCTGTTGTGAAGAAAATTTTACCATCTCCAACACTTGCTTTCAACATCATATCCGCAGATTATACACATGGATATCCCCTAGCGACAGATGTAGGAACCAAATTGACTACATACTAATAGGGACAAGGTGGAGAAGCTCAGTGACGAACGCCACAACTTTCCCCGGTGCTGATTGCGGCTCCGACCACCAGCTTCTTGTAGCAACAGTCCAAATACGGCTAAAGAGGATACAAACACCTAAAACAGTCCCGAATTTGCAAAGTATAGACTTCAACGGCTTCAGAGAAAACTTTGAACAATTAATGATAAACTTTCCGAATGACATCACAGACAGCGACTGTAAGTGGGATCAATTGAAAAGGATGATAGAGAAAACAGCTACTGACAACAAGCAGATAAGACCTATCATGAAAGAATTCATCACACCAGAGACGGCGCAAATTATCCTTGAGAGACGTGAACTTAAGGAGAGCGGTTTAAGTTCACCTGAGGATCAGCAGTGGTATTCAGAGCTGAGCCGCCAAGTTCAACTACGCTGTCGGAAAGATTATGATGACCACATCAACGGCATCTGTCTCGAACTTGAACAAAACTCTCTGAAAAACGAATCCAGATATCTTTTTCAAAAAGTAAAAGAATTGACTGGAACGCGTAAACCAAAGACCTGTGCCATTGAAGATAAAGACGGGCGTCTACTTACAGATGCGGCTCACGTATTAGAGCGCTGGAAAAATTACTGCGCGGAGTTGTATGACACGAGAGAGTTAACAAACGCTGAAATTACATGGTCAGCAGAAGAACCTGATATCTTGGCTTCGGAAGTTGAGCATGCCATCGGAGCTCTTAAGTGCAAGAAATCACCAGGTAAAGATGGTATAACAGCCGAAATACTAAAAAACCTAGGTCAACGGGGCACTAACGTTATCACCGAAATATGCAACGCCATTTGGAAAACCGGAAGATGGCCAAAAGACTGGACTGAATCGGTGTTCATACCCTTACACAAGAAAGGCTCTTCCAAAAACTGTGGAAATTACAGGACGATAGCGTTAATATAAGTAATAATAAGGAGTAAGATCCTCCTTCATGTCATCAGTCGACGTCTTAACTACTTTTTAAGCCGGCAGATACCCGAAGAGCAGGCAGGTTTTGTTAAGGGCAAAGGAACGCGGGAGCAGATACTGAACATTCGCCAAATCATTGAGAAGAGCAGGGAATTCAACAACCCCGTGATCCTATGCTTTATAGATTATACAAAAGCTTTTGACTGCGTACAATGGGACAAACTATGGAAATTGTTACTGGAAATGGGAGTTCCTGAACACCTTGTCGCTCTAATCCAGAGTCTATACACAGTGAATCGTTCTTTCATTAGGATAGGTACGGAATGCTCTAATATGTTCCAAACTAAAAAAGGTGTGAGACAGGGTTGCATACTATCCCCTTCCCTTTTCAACATATATGGAGAGTACATAATTCGGAAGACGATCGAATACTGGGAGAAGGGTTTTCCTATAGGGGGAAAAAGAGTATCAAATCTCCGATATGCCGACGACACCGTTCTCCTTGCAACATCCATGGAAGATATGAGTGAGATATTCCAAAGACTCGAGAGTGAAAGCAACAGCATTGGTCTCGCAGTGAATAGAGCGAAAACCAAGGTAATGATTGTGGATCGAGCCGGGAAGCTAACAAATGTCACCTGCAACATTCCTGGCATTAATATCGTTGACCGCTACATCTACCTTGGGTCGCAAATCTGCAGTGATGGTAGCTGTGTCCCCGAGATAAAAAGGCGTATTGGGATGGCCAAAGATGCTATGACCCGTCTAAACAACATTTGGAAGAAGAGAGGAATTGGTATCAAAACCAAGGTCAGATTGATACGAGCCCTAGTATTCCCTATCTTCCTGTATGGAGTAGAGACGTGGACGATTTTGGCCCGGGAAAGACAAAGGATTGATGCATTTGAGATGTGGTGCTGGAGAAGAATGTTGAGAATACCGTGGACTGCCAAACGCACCAATGCATCAATCTTAACCCAGCTTCAGATAAAAACCCGCTTGTCGACCATATGTCAACGACGCATTCTCTCCTATTTCGGCCTCATAGTACGCAGAGGCGATGAAAGCTTGGAGAAACTGATTGTGGTTGGGAACACCGAAGGCAAACGATCGGGCGGTCGTTCACCAACACGATGGACCGATCAGGTGAAGGAATCATCGTCCTCTAAATTCTACACGGTGGTAAGGGATGCGCTGGATAGAAACCGGTGGAGGCGAATCATCCGCTCCAGGTGCAACTCCGTAGCTGACCACGATCCTCAGATATGAGGGACCGACTACAGAGAGAGATTAAACTTGATAAATCGTCAATGTATATAAGAAACAGGGTGGGGCCCAAAATACTGCCCTGTTGTACCACCTATTCAATTTACTCTTCCGTACTTGAGTAATTATCAAGCCTAACAAATTGCTTCCTATTGGACAGGTCAGTCAGCGATCAATTTCAGAGGCAGACCCCTAATACCCTTGCATTCTGCCTTTTTAAGCAGTACAGGGACAGAGACAGTATCATAGGCTTTAGCCAAGTCTAGATATATACTAAAACCTTTTTTATTTTTATCGATACTGTTTACTACTTCTGCCATAAGTTGTTGCATAGCGTCATCAGTGCATTTGTTTTGTCTAAACCCAAATTGATTCCTTGACAGTAGATTATACTTTTCTAAGTAATTTTTAATTCTAATATTGCGAATCTCCACTCAAACCGGCCAATAAAGGCAAGAAAGAGGTGGGAGCTCTGTTCCTCGTCAGCGTTCACTCCAGCCGGCCAATAAAGGCAAGCGAGAGATGAGGAACAAGACTTCTCCCGGGAGATAGGGTCCGTGGGGTCGCTACTGCCCAACAGCTCGCCACATGCTGCCCTGCGGGTTTCTGTATATCTCTTGGTCTGACTCCTCATCCTAGACCTGCTCTGGTAAAGTGAACCCTACCGGCACAGACCTAAAATTCGGAGCGCGCAAGCCCTACCAAGACTTTAACGTAGAGATTATTACTTTTGAGACTTTTGAGGAAAACCCAGTCAATTGAATAGTTAAGAAGTTTTGTTCAAGACCGGTTTTTCAATCGTTAGTTATTTTTATCTAAAGCATATAGCAATTTCACATTTATACTCTAGTGAAAAGATAAACCAGATAAATAATTATGACCTTTTAGATAACCTCTAAATATTATACCTAGTAGTAGTATAAATAAAAATCTTAATGCTGTTCGATGGCAAGCAGATCTCTTGCCAACGGCCGATTATGATTTTTTTTTTGTATTTAAATGTTCGAAATAGTCTGGATTAGGAAAGAACAATTTGAAACTAAAAATTTGAAAGTCCTTTTTCTATGGGATTTTGAAATTTGAACCTCTGTCGGGCAAGCCGGTGAGCAATAAAATTGTTTATTCCTCAGGTACAGTTTATGAGAATATTGAAATCCTTAGCGGCTTTACGTAAGGCGCGATTATACGTACTACAACCATACCACAACAACAACACGTAGATGGGCGCTAATTTGTATGAAAATGAATAGTTTAATCACACAGATTTGTCCGTCAAAACCAACCGTGTCAGCGATACCGCCCACATCAAGGCCACATCGCATACACAACGACCTGTCTGTCTGCAAACACTAGCCACAACGTAACCACATCGCAACTACTAGTGACAACAACCTGTCTGTCTGCAAACACTAGCCTCAACGTAACCACATCGCAACTACTAGTGACAACAACCTGTCTGTCTGCAAACACTAGCCTCAACGTAACCACATCGCAACTACTAGTGACAACGACCTGTCTGTCTGCAAACACTTGCCTCAACGTAACCACATCGCAACTACTAGTGACAACGACCTGTCTGTCTGCAAACACTTGCCTCAACGTAACCACATCGCAACTACTAGTGACAACAACCTGTCTGTCTGCAAACACTAGCCTCAACGTAACAACATCGCAACTACTAGTGACAACGACCTGTCTGTCTGCAAACACTAGCCTCAACGTAACCACATCGCAACTACTAGTGACAACAACCTGTCTGTCTGCAAACACTAGCCTCAACGTAACCACATCGCAACTACTAGTGACAACGACCTGTCTGTCTGCAAACACTTGCCTCAACGTAACCACATCGCAACTACTAGTGACAACAACCTGTCTGTCTGCAAACACTTGCCTCAACGTAACAACATCGCACCTACTAGTGACAACGACCTGTCTGTCTGCAAACACTAGCCTCAACGTAAACACATCGCAACTACTAGTGACAACGACCTGTCTGTCTGCAAACACTAGCCTCAACGTAAACACATCGCAACTACTAGTGACAACGACCTGTCTGTCTGCAAACACTAGCCTCAACGTAACCACGTCACAACTACTAGTGACAACGACCTTTCTGTCTGCAAACACTAGCCTCAACGTAACCACATCGCAACTACTAGTGACAACGACCTGTCTGTCTGCAAACACTAGCCTCAACGTAACCACATCGCAACTACTAGTGACAACGACCTGTCTGTCTGCAAACACTAGCCTCAACGTAACCACATCGCAACTACTAGTGACAACGACCTGTCTGTCTGCAAACACTAGCCTCAACGTAACCACATCGCAACTACTAGTGACAACGACCTGTCTGTCTGCAAACACTAGCCTCAACGTAACCACATCGCAACTACTAGTGACAACGACCTGTCTGTCTGCAAACACTAGCCTCAACGTAACCACATCGCAACTACTAGTGACAACGCAACCGCAACAAGCTGCAGCGACACTATTCACACGTAACCACTGCTTGCCCACATTCTGTGGCTGCGACGTGGCGTGGTTGTGGCACGTGTGAATGGGACCTTAATTAAGATCAGATCGGCTGTTTTATTGTGATGTTCATGCAACTACAACTAGAGTTATTTTCATGACATGTTTTCAATAATTGTTTGTTTTTTTTTAATAAACAAATAAAAACTTACCAAGACCAATTAAAACTATATTACACACAAACATTTTAATGAACACTGTCTTATTCACAATTTGGCACTTTTTCACTAAAACTAAGAACTTTTTGGTAATCTTCGCGCGATCCACTCGCCTCGAGCGATCATTTTGCAATAATGAAATCACGATGTTCGTGACGAGGCGTCAGAAAACAGGTAATTTTGATAGTGTTTTTCATAATAGCTTAGTTATTTGTATAGAATAGGTATTATTAATACTAATTTGCATCAAAATTGTGGTCAAATAGTGATTTGCGTAAAAAATCGTAAGAACAACATCTTTGCCCGTCGCGCGCCAATTAGCAGACACAATGGAAATTTTATTGTTATCCGCACACATGGTGTGCAATCGACATTTCAATAGTTAAAATAAAAAAAAATAAAATAAAAAAGCCTTTTATTTCTTGCTTATTCATAATACAGTTTCAATTTCAATAACAATGTGCATGCAAAATCACTGATAGCTTTAAATTTATTTTACGAATATTAGTGCATTTAAAAAGAAACAATAAAAATAATATGATTAAAAAATATAAATAAGATTCATAACATAACTCATAAGTACTCATAACACAATCATAATATAGTAATTAAATAATTATTAGATTTGGAATTAGTGATAATATTGGATAAATTAACAATACGTATTGATTTAATTAATTAGATTTAGTCAGGGTTTGTATTTTGCTAGCAAGAACCCTCTCAATGAAAGGTAAAGGCCTCCTCCAGAGATGACCAGTACTCTCTATTCTCTGCCGCTCGCGGCTACTTTTATAATATCGTCTACCCAGCGTACGTTTGGTCTTCCTCTTTTTCTCTGTCCTAGTTGACCTGCCCATGATGTAGTATTTCAATAGTTACGGGCTTGTAATAGTTACAATCGATCTGCCTAGCCTTTTCCAATCTTTTTTAGAATCGGCTTCCAGTTTAACCGGATTCAGCCGAATATTTTACATGAAGCGACTGCCTATCTGACCTCCACAACCCAGTAAAACAATACCCCTAAGACTGGTTGTCAGACTTTCGGGCTTCTGACGCATCAACAACAACAACGCCCAGCCCAAACCCTCAACAACGCCCAACATCATCAACGCCCTGCCCAAACCCTTGAACCTAGAAAGCTGACATTTTGCACAAAGGTTCCCTTTTATTATTATGTAGACAAGGAATAAGGAAGAATTTCCCGGTTCCTTGTGATAGTTTCCGATATCCACGCGGCAAAAGCCGCGCGGTAAGTGCTAGTTAATATACAGGGTGACCTGAAATTAGTGGCGGACCCGTTAAGGGGTGATAGTAGGCATCAATTCCAGTCGATATCACTCTTAGACCTACTGTCCTAAAGTTAACCCATTTCAAGATATTCCTACTTAAAGAATTTTACAAAAAAATCCTACTTTAAATCTTAAAATAGCTCTAAATCGTAAAAATTGGTCTTTTTGGACCATTTTTTTTTGTTTTGCATCAAAGATATTCTTTAGAATATCTTTGATGCAAAACAAAAAAAAAAGAAGAATTTTACAAAAAAATCCTACTTTAAATCTCAAAATAGCTCTAAATCATAAAAATTGGTCTTTCTGGTACTTTTTTTTTTGTTTTGCATCAAAGATATTCTAAAGAATATCTAAAGAAAAAAGATAAAGATTAAAAGAAGAAGAAGAAGATTTAAAGTAGGATTTTTTTGTAAAATTCTTTAAGTAGGAATATCTTGAAATGGGTTAACTTTAGGACAGTAGGTCTAACAGTGATATCGACTGGAATTGATGCCTACTATCACCCCTTAACTGGTCCGCCACTAATTTCAGGTCACCCTGTATATTAACTAGCACTTACCGCGCGGCTTCGCACGCGTGGATATCGGAAACTATCACAAGGAACCGGGAAATTCTTCCTTTTTGGACCTTTTTTTTTTGTTTTGCATCAAAGGTATTTTAAAGAATATCTTTGATGCAAAACAAAAAAAAAATGGTCCAAAAAGACCAATTTTTACGATTTAGAGCTATTTTGAGATTTAAAGTAGGATTTTTTTGTAAAATCCTTCTTTTTTTTTGTTTTGCATCAAAGATATTCTAAAGAATATCTTTGATGCAAAACAAAAAAAAATGGTCCAAAAAGACCAATTTTTACGATTTAGAGCTGTTTTAAGATTTAAAGTAGGATTTTTTTGTAAAATTCTTTAAGTAGGAATATGTTAACTTGTAGAAATGGGTTAACTTTAGGACAGTAGGTCTAAGAGTGATATCGACTGGAATTGATGCCTACTATCACCCCTTAACGGGTCCGCCACTAATTTCAGGTCACCCTGTATATTAACTAGCACTTACCGCGTGGCTTTGCCCGCGTGGATATCGGAAACTATCACAAGGAACCGGGAAATTCTTCCTTATTCCTTGTCTACATAATAATAAAAGGGAACCTTTGTGCAAAATGTCAGCTTTCTAGGTTCAAGGGTTTGGGCAGGGCGTTGATGATGTTGGGCGTTGTTGAGGGTTTGGGCTGGGCGTTGTTGTTGTTGATGCGTCAGAAGCCCGAAAGTCTGACAACCAGTCTTACAACCAGTCTTAGGGGTATTGTTTTACTGGGTTGTGGAGGTCAGATAGGCAGTCGCTTCATGTAAAATATTCGGCTGAATCCGGTTAAACTGGAAGCCGATTCTAAAAAAGATTGGAAAAGGCTAGGCAGATCGATTGTATTACAAGCCCGTAACTATTGAAATACTACATCATGGGCAGGTCAACTAGGACAGAGAAAAAGAGGAAGACCAAACGCACGCTGGGTAGACGATATTATAAAAGTAGCCGCGAGCGGCAGAGAATAGAGAGTACTGGTCATCTCTGGAAGAGGCCTTTACCTTTCATTGAGAGGGTTCTTGCTAGCAAAATACAAACCCTGACTAAATCTAATTAATTAAATCAATACGTATTGTTAATTTATCCAATGTTATCACTAATTTCAAATCTAATAATTATTTAATTACTATATTATGATTGTGTTATGACTTATGAGTACTTATGAGTTATGTTATGAATCTTATTTATATTTTTTAATCATATTATTTTTATTGTTTCTTTTTAAATGCACTAATATTCGTAAAATAAATTTAAAGCTATGAGTGATTTTGAAACTGAAACTGTATTATAAATAAGCAAGAAATAAAAGGCTTTTTTTTTTTTTTTTTTATTTTAACTTGAAATGTCGATTGCACACCATGTGTGCGGATAACAATAAAATTTCCATTGTGTCTGCTAATTGGCGTGCGACGGGGCAAAGATGTTGTTCTTACATTCTTATTCTATTCTTATTCTTATTCTTATAATATATTCCTTAGTCACTACAAACAAATAGTTCAATTTATTAAACTTTCAGACTTAGGTACGCACGGCTACAGATCAAGCTATACATTACCAGTATAAGCTGATCTCGCATTGTATAGGATTTCCTTACAATGAGAGGTCAGTGTAAACTGGCAATGTATAGCTTGATGTGTAGCCGTGTGTACACGTATCAAACACACAGTAAACATGGTAAATAATAAAAATAAACAAAAATATTTATTTGACATTATGAAATACATGTTACAAGCCAGTTATCATAATAGCACACGAATGTATTGCCACAAATCAGACCCTAACCCTCAAACTAGGCCTAGACCTGTATTTTGAATTATTGTATCTGTATCTGTATTTTAAATATCCCGTTTGTGTTAATAATAATGTTAGTGACCATGACAGTTTAAAAACTTATATTACAGCAATTTAAAATGAATCCAATAATTTACTGGAATAGGCACCGAACAAGTATTTTACTGTGGGATTTTATTTATATTATTAGGCATTCTACCCCACCGAGTCGCGAGAATGACGAGGTGAACGGAATAATCCGATGGAACGAAGGTTGGGAAGAATGCCCAATAATATCTCTCTACGTTCACATGTCAGTGGAGTCTGTGTATAGGGCTTCAGCAATTTTTTTTGATTTTATTGATGACGGGTTCCATTTTTAAAAGTGAGCTATTATCAGATTTTGAGCTGCAGCGTTCAAAATGACAGTACATTGCACATCACCACGCCTGGGCGCCTACTACCTAAGTCCGTCCATCCGTCCATCTGTCCGTTCGTCCGTCCGTCTGACATAACAATCTATCAAAACAAGTGTAAAAGTTAAATTTTTCGGACGGGCAAAAACACATCGGGAGTAGGTACAACTGTCCTATCGTGTTGACATTCATATTTCGTTCGGGTCCCGAACCAATCATCTGTCCGTAGGTTATACGGAGTAGGAAACGCCCGTAACGAAGGCCGAAACTACGGACTTCGTGCTTATGGAGTAGACCCCCCGTATTCCCGAGATTTTTAGTAAATCCCACAGAAATGCCTCGGCGATGAGCGAGCGATTGTCAACACTTTTCATACAAAGCGTGTCACTGTTGACTCACATCTATTCTATACATATAATAAATCTGTAGACGAGGCGTTTCTGTACATTGCAAATATTTGAAAAAAAAATAGTTGGGGTGTTAAAGAATCACCAACAGATGCCATTTCTACCATTTTTGTCATTTTTGTCTGTTTGTCTGTTTGTCTGTTCGTCTGTTTGTCTGTTTGTCTGTGAGAGTTCATAAATTTTTGTGCAAGTATCACGTCAAAAGTACAAAACCAATGTGGTTAAATTTTATACTCAAATATTGTGTGTAACTCAGAGTTTTACTTAGTTTTTGTTTCATCGCAATCGCTTCAGTCTATCAAAAGATATATGAATTTAAAGTGTTCAAGAAGAACTTTTCATTACGGTGTCTTCATACTCGTAACGACATCTATTGATACCAAATGGTACTAACAATAAAAATCGCTTTATAGGGGTGGTTAACCTGATGGGTCGATCCAGCAGGTTAAGCTACGCTTGCCGCGGTTGGTTAGTGGATGGGTGACCATCTTTACATACCGAGACTCCTCCGTGCCTCGGAAAGCACTTTAAGCCGTTGGTCCCGGCTGTTATTCGTGGATCTTTGACAGTCGTTACAGGTCGTCAGAAGCCCGAAAGTCTGACAACCAGTCTTACCAAGGGGTATCGTATTACCCAGTAACTGGGTTGTGGAGGTCAGATAGGCAGTCGCTCCATGTAAAATACAGGTATTCAGCTGCATCCGGTTAGACTGGAAGCCGACCCCAACATAGTTGGGAAAAGCCTAGGCAGATTGGTTCTATTGGTGGTTGATTAGTAACGCTAAAAGGATTATTGTAAATTTTAGCTATTAGTCTGTAAGCTTTCTGTAAAATAAAATAAATAAATAAAAGAATTTCAAATATAAAAAACCAGCCAAGTGCGTGTTGGACCACGCACAATGAAGGGTTCCGTAGTTGGGATGAATTTATCACAAGAACAAACTTAACATTGTAGTTGGAAAACATATTCTCCCATACATTCCAACCGTAAATGTAAGTTTGTACTCACAATATTGAGAGATTTACCATGTTATTTTATGACCACAGACTATTCTTATAGATTTTCCTGTAATCTACAAGTAAAGAACTATTTTCTGTGTTTTTTTTTCAAAACTTTAGGCTCAGTAGTTTCGGAGATTAGGGGATATATTGGTAAATTTTCATCAATTTTCTTAAATACTTAATATAATTTTAAAATTATAAAAAAAATATATACATATTTGAGACCCTCATATTAATTAAGCCCTTTCATCTGATATGTCACACGGTACAGTTTGCAAAACTTTTTTTTTAAAATTTTCTTTTTTGCCCCACCAAAGTGTACACCATATTCAAAATCCATTTATTTAATTTACCTACCTGTCCGCGTTTGGGTCACAGAAATTCGTAATTATGTGTACCAAATTTTAACATAATGGGTCCAATAGATTCGGAGCAAATTAGCTGTGACAGACGGACAGACAGACAGACACACGAGTGATCCTATAAGAGTGCCGTTTTTAGGGTTCCGTACCAAAATGGTATAAAAGGAACCCTTATGGTGTGACTCAGTCTGTCTTTCTGTCTGTCTGTCTGTCTCTCTGTCTGTCACTGCTGGATATCTCTAGAACTACTAATACTATCAACTTGAAATTTGGAACAGTTTTAGATGACGTTTACCCACCTATTTTGCAAATAAGCAAGAAATAAAAATATTTTAATTTTTATTGTAACGGGGACTGAAAGGGGGTCTTAAAAATTCATAGTGGGGCTACTAGGGCATGTGGGGTATAATATGAAAGAGCGCTGTTTGCACATTCTCAAGAAAAAGTTTTTATATAAGCCGCATAGTTTTCGACTTTTGATGAAAAATGTAAAAAAACTACCGTCCCCTCCCCTTATCTCCGAAGTTTACAAAGAGAAAAATCTGAAATTATTCTATGTGATAGAAGTTTATGTAAAGAAAACAGGAAAAATAAAACGATGTCTCTAAATAGCACACTTTTTCAGAAATCGAAACGGAACCCTCGGTGCGCGAGTCCGACTCGCTCTTGACCGGTTTTTTTTCTTTTGAGGTATGGAACCCTAAAAATGGACTATGGATGGATGTGGTGTTCTGAGTGAAAAATAATGCAATGTCAGATATAATAATCCTATCAACTTTTCATACACAGAGAAGGTGAGGGGTAGGGTTTGAGAGGGTAGGGGCAGGGGACGCGGTGAGAGGGAGGGAGAAGCAGTAAGGAGGTGTGAGGGGGAGGAAGGGGGAAGGGGATGCGGTGAGGGGTATTCACCCCCCACGGCGGTGTGCGGTGTGGGGGGGGGGGGGGGGGGGGGGGGGGGGGGGGGGGGGGGGGGGGAGAGGGGGGGGGGTGGTAAGATAAGGTTGAGAGGAGAGTTAGAGGAGGAGGGTTGAGAGGTTGGGTGAGAGGGGTGGTGACGAGCGCCTTAACACCTTAATGTTGCTTTTTGACCGAAAAATAGAAAGTCGGAACGGCACAAAAAAAAAGGAGTAAACGCCAGTCGTCGTCAGAGCTGACACACACACTTTTTTTTAAATCAAACTGGGTACCTTTGTAAGTTTATTTATTGTACGCAGAGCGAGCTTCCAGTTAACCACTGTATCCGATAGATGTTGTATAGACGGAATCGCGGTGTCAAGATTTTCCGAAGAATGACACTTTTTCAGTCAAAAAATAGATGCTGTCCTGGAATTCCGGTCTCTGGACCTGGATTTCTCTCTAGAGGTCGATTATTTGAGGCATCTTTATAACCGACTTCAAAAAGAAAGAAGTTTTCAATTCTTCTGTTTTTAGGGTTCCGTAGCCAAATAGTACATAGAAAGGGAAGTCTTATCATTACGTCCTGTCCGTCTGTCCGTCCGTATGTCACACACCTTATGTTTGAAAGAGTTTTCTCCAGAGATGGTGAAGATCAGACAATTGAACTCCTCAATAACTTACAGTAGGTATACGTACTGTGATTTGGTACAGAAATCAAAGAAAATAACTGGCTATCCGTGGTCAACTAATTATGGACTTCGATCGTTTTTAAAAGTTTTGCCTCCATAAACATGGATGTTCACGGTATCAACGAAAGACAGTTTGATGCGCAGTCCAAACCGCACAGATCCATCCGCGGTTTGGAACGCAGTCCACAGATCCGTGGTCCAAACTGTAGGTACCTACGTATAAACCCCGCTATTCGTTCTTTCCGAAACGATAGTTTCGAATGGCGCGTTGTGTTTCCAGCAGTCCGAATACGTGTTAAACCCCGCTATCATAAACCGCAGTAACTGCAGGGCTGTGGTAGAGAACCCCAGGTAGCGGTTCCCACCAGGCAAGATCGCAAGATTCTTCATTTTTATTGGAGGAGTGATACCTACACCATATCTAAGCGACACATTATGTATTGATTTCCGACATGCACGCGAACGAAGTCGCGGGCACAGCTAGTTACTACATAAATGACGTATCTGTCCGTGGCAGAAGTTGTGCACTCAACGCACTTTCGACGCCATGAATTTTTTTATCACTGCCACCTCTGACTCTAGACGCTGCCGGCACGGTCCGTTTATTCATCCGTGTCTATCACAAGGCTGTAACTTTTTAACCGAAATAGGTCCCATGACTTCTACCATGGGCAATAATTAAAAGACTGTAGCGTAGGTAATGAGAGCTTCAAAACGTTGAATACACAAGTCCGACTCGTACTTGGCCTGTTTTCTATGTTAGACAAGAATAGAAATAGGTATTTTGTAGGTTTGTATAGGTATTTTAGAAAAAAACATTTTATTTCAAAAACAATTATATTCAA
This sequence comes from Cosmia trapezina, assembly GCA_905163495.3. Lineage (NCBI taxonomy): Eukaryota > Metazoa > Arthropoda > Insecta > Lepidoptera > Noctuidae > Cosmia > Cosmia trapezina. Next base: position 2,805,127 of record LR991047.1, read on the forward strand.
TCACAAACTAATTTGAAATTCGCCAGATATTATTCAAACCCACACGACACTTTCAATCCAGGGTTTGTAGTAAGCTACCCTGGTGTAGACATCAGCAGTGGTGGTATTAGGACCACAATGGGACGTGCCGAATGACGTCACTCCAATGATGGTGTAGATACAGCGGGAGAATTGAGTGGTGATCAGCAATGGTTCACCGGATAGACCCTGGAAAAACATAAGAAACATGAATAAAAAGTCAATCTGCCTAGCCTTTTCCAAACTATGTTGGAGCTGGCTTCCAGTCTAACCGGATGCAGCTGAATACGAGTATATTACATGGAGCCTTCAATTAATTATCAAATGTTATTATGCTTAACCAGTTGTAATAAAATTGTGATTGGTGGTTATTTAGAGGCATGAGGAACAGGGTGTAAAGTTCACTCATCCTCCATAGAAAAGGGAGGATCCTCCAACCAGACCGGTATTGTGTCTGGTGGGCTACTGCCCGACGGTTGATGTCGGGACGTTGTATATATGCTAGACGCGCGATAAAATCTGATTGCGCGATGCAGGATTTTTGCGTGACGTCATGATTGTGATGCGTAGTTCGTATGTGGCGATGTAGATACCGCCACAGTTAGATGAGACTTTCTCAAACTGGGTGTCTATTTTCTGCAACCTCCAACACAGAAAGAGCAAGCGCAAATCTCAGTCACAGCCAGCCAGTGTTAGAAAGTCAAAAATTTTATTACAACTGTTGTGAATTGGGATTGGTTGAGCAAAATAACATTTGATATTAAATTGTATAGGATCCATGTAAAATCCTCGTATTCACTGCATCCATTTAGACTGGAAGCTGACCCCAACATAGTTTAGAAAAGGCTAGGCAAATTGAGTATTGATTAAATCAAACAGGCTATCTGAAAAGTGAAACTAGGTAAATCCATTAAAATTCACATAAGCAGTGATTGGGAAGATTCTTGAAAGTATCATGACATGACTGTGAGCAAACCAGCATGATGATAGAACCAACATTCAACCAAACATACATGGTACATCTAAAAACCAGAACTGTGCCCGCGTGGTGCATTACGGCCCACTCCCTCTCACAGGGAGCAGGCCTGTGTCCCAGCAGTGGGAGCATTATAGGGCCTATAATATAGGCTGATGATGTAAATGTGTAGGTATAATATGTTTTGATTACCTTACATGCTTCAGGAGCATGCGACTTGCTTCCGTAGCACATTTGAGTGTTGTAATTAATTCCCTCCTCTAAGTACCGATTTAGACGAGGAGTATCATATACATTCTTACACTCTTCTTCGGTGAACTTGTCCAATTTAATCTGAAAATGAACGAAGAAATAATGAAAATTATTCAATAATCAAAGCCAACCAAGGGGTTATGGCTACGCTTGCCGAGGTCGGTCGTAGGTCGAGTTGGTCGTGGTCGTGCCGGCTGTCATTCGTAGAACGTCGGTCTCGGCTGTCATTCGTAGATCTCTGACAGTCGTTACGGGAAGTCAGTAGACCAAAAATTTTACAACTAATCTTACCAAGGGGTATTGTGCTACCCAGTAGGTAACTGGGTTGTGGAGGCAGTCGCTCCATGTAAATTATAACTGAATGTTGGTATTCAGCTGCATCCTATTTGACTGGAAGCTGACCTCGTCGGTTGCGAATAGGGCAGACAGTTGAGGAGATATATTATGCAGCATTGGACTTCTATAATATACTGATTATGGTGATGACCTACCGTTTGGATCTTGTCAGCCAAATCTGTAAAAGAATCCGATTTCAAATCTCTCCATGTGGTGGCGATAGCAGTCTCAGCATCAGCCTCTTCAACGTGAAGACAAGCCGGCAGCACGTTTTTGTTGAATGTAATCCTGAAATCGAGATAATACTCAATACTCAATAATACAGGATGAAATTTTAATGGTTGTTTTCCTCTTAAAGGGTCATTGTACTCATCATTATAAACAACTTTTACCAAACCTGAAATCGCGAAAAAAAATCAGCTGCTTCCTACATTTTGACGAGTTTGATTAGAGAAATGTACCTACTGAACAGCTGATTTTTTTTCGCGATTTCAGGTTTGGTCCCATAGTAAAAGTTGTTCATAATGATGAGTACAATGATCCTTTAAGAGTAAAACAACCATTAAAATTTCGGCTTGTATACTACTCAAAATAAAATAAGCCACCACTATTTTTCTGCACAATTTAATTCTTGTGAAGTTTACGATGCTAGTAGGTATTTAAATTAAATTAAAACAATTTTTTATCAAATAAAATTTATATTAATAAGATTAAATTAAAAATAACGACTTAATCATGATTTTTAGGTTTCGCCATATTTACGGATATTTAAACAATTAAATTAAAATTAAAGTTCGTCTCAAAATCACAAAATGTACAGTTGCTTTTTATGGAGTTAGTAACGAGTACGTCCTCCCCTTTTTAAAACACACTCTCGAAGCCTCGAAGGCATGCTCTCAATAAGGTGTCTGATGTTCTCGTCAGGAATCTCCTCCATCACCTTTTCACGAGGTCAATCAACTGGCGCTGGGTGTGTACATCCTCATGAGCTGCTCTGACTCACCCTTTCAGCTGGTCCCAAAGACGTTCGATTGGATTTAGGTCAGGGCTGTTGGCAGGTCATGGCAAAACCAGAATATTGGCTTCCTCTAAGACAGATATGGTCGCTCGTGCATTAAGCTGCATCAGGATGAAGCCATTGTCTGCCTGTTGTGGAAACAAGACAATATGGGAACTGACAACATGTTCGATGTAGCTTTGTGCTGTTACTGTACTCTCGTTTAGAAAAAAAAGCTCAGTTTTGCCTTGTCAGCTGATTCCGCCCCAAACCATGACATTGGGACCACCACACCACTCACGTTCGTGTATGTTGGGATCAGAAATTCATTCACCACTCTGACACGTTGATCGTCACTATGAAACTTCACTTTGCAGTCATCCGTAAAGAGTACCTACGTTAGGTACGCCATTCTTCCGTCCCCCATTCAAGATATTGACGCGCAAGTCTTAAACGCACGCTGGCTCCCGTTTAGTTCAGTTCGAATTACTCGCCTTCTTGAACGTTGCTGGTCTTTGTACCTGTAGACGATTTAGCAGAGTGCGCGCTGTAGCAGTTCGTTCACGTCTTGCACAAAGTTGAATGTACCGATCTTCGCTGGCAGTAGTAGCACGTACACGAGTAACACTACACCGAGACACATTACCGGTCTCCTGGTACCGGTTCCACAAGTTTTGAAGAGCCCTTCGTGAATATACTAACTGCAGAGACACGGAAAGTTGCGATTTACCACACTCAATCACTGCTACGTCTCTAATAGCAGGCGCGTTGTCATCATACAGTTAAAATTCTTGATTTGCCCGCTTAGTTTACAAAAACCACCGTAACACACAGCGAACTGATTGAAATAAAATACAAAAATTAAACAAAACTTCCCACTTGAAAAGGTGTGGGATAAAAAATCAGTCAAATCGTACCCTCGACCACAATATACCCATACTTCACTGTTATCGTTCCTCAACCACTTAAGTTCATAACACTATTCATAGAAATGAGTTATCATAACGTGGGTCAACATTCAATTAGTTTAAAATGTAAATGTACAAGTGGCCCATATTTTGTCTAGAGTAGGAATTTTGATGCATTTTTCTATACTTACGGTATTTCTGTCTCAATAAGGGCGATGTCATTATATTTACGAAGAGGATTGTAGTCTGGGTGTCGGATGAATCTCTTCACATCATGAGTCTGCCAGGCAGTGGGCCCGTCTGAGCGTTTCTCAACACCCAACGCGACGAACTTCGGATCACTACTGTGAATGTTTTTAGAAGAATGTTAAAGGGTCTGTTCCAAAAGTGTCTGATGAAAATGTTTGACAATTCAAATGTGCCTGTAATTGGTTTAATTGAAATAAATGCTTTGAGTTTTTTTTTGAGTTGTAATGCCACTGAACAATTGAGTGATTTTAAAGTAGATTTTTGGGTTAAAGCATTCAAATAATCAAGTTTTGACTTGATTATTTGAATGCTTAGTTGTTATTTGGCAATTGAGGTTAATTCTACTTCGCTTCAATATTCATCGATAATTTTTCAATTACAATTTAAAGGGAAACCAAACGATCAATTTCTATTATTGTCAATGTTTACGTGAATGAAGATTTCAAATGATAGAAGAATGAAGCTCTAATGGGGAAGGTCGGGCAAAGCTAATTGTAGATGGCGTGATCATAGCTAGGCCCATAAGGCATGTAATTAATTTGACATTTCGTTCATTCATGAGTTTGGTTTTATTTTCACTGTTTCATTATTTTAATATTTTTAATCAAGTATTTGACATGGAAAGTGTCGGGATTTAAAACCTTAAATTAATCACTTTCTTCAAAATGTTTCGAACTCTAAATATATATTTTTGTAATCTTTACGAATAGCTATAATCCACAATCTTCTAATTTTAGAGTCTCTCGGGAAATGCTGGACTCTAATTTCGTAGGATTATTTCGACAACAGCAATTTATACCTACTAAGCTAACTCATAAAAGTGTACTTCACAGTAGAGGCTTTTATAAGGAAAAACGTCGTAAATTTTTTAATAATGAAGATATTTATTTGAAATTTGGTACCCTTGGTCGTTAATTAATTCATTGTAATATCTTACATTTATTTTTCCTTGATTATTTATATTTTTTGATTTAGCGCACGTTAGCCGTTCATAAACGCAATTCTTCAATATTTTTTTACATATTACACACGTCTAACTTATGTTAGCGTAGTGTAGGTATTATGGGATGTCATAGTGTTAAAGCAGTGTTATTTTTATTGGTATCTCACTATTTTTATTAACACTCCTCAATGAATATTGCTCCTTTTTGGCTGAATCCACTAAATATTTAGCACTAAATATTTTTTTGTAATAATAAAATAACACTAACAATAGAGTTTGAATAACTTGTAACAGTGATGCTATCAATTATGATTTACTGATAAAGTTTTTAAAACTGCGCATGATTTATCAAAGCGACAAGAGTGTCGTTAGACTAATGTAAACAGACAAGCGGTGCGCACCCTCCCCGCGCACACTCCGCTAGTAAGAGTTGGCGTAATTTAAATCGAATGATTTCAAAAAGTACCTTGACTTAGCGTTGTTTAAGATTTGTAACTTCGTTATTTTTGTATATTTCTTCACGATTTTTTTATTACACATAAAAACCCCATTTTAAGCAACTTGGCATAAAAAAACGAATTTACCTAAAATTCGAGTTAGCGTAGTATACCTAAATTGTTGGTGTCGATTTTAGCAACAAAACGCGTTATTTTCACAAAAATAAAACAAAACCACCTCACGCCTTGTGTACCTTAGCTTTTGTTGGGAACTAGCTATGACAGCGCCATTTTGACAAAGGCCTTCCCCATTGAAGGTGTATCATTTGCGCCTGCCTCATTCGATTTCTGAACTGTGCTGACTGAGAAAAGTCGTGTCACTCATAAAAAATATTATGATTTCAAATGCAACTATGATAAGGCCCATGATAATTTTATTTATGTTTTGGGGACCATTAATTTTTAGAAAAGAAGGAAAGAAAAGAAAGAAAAAGTATTTATTGGGACTCGCACTGAACTAAAACTAAAACACAAAATACTTCTAAGTTGAAAATAAAAGAAGAGGAACAAAATTATATAAAAAATAAAATTAAGTGATTAAAAACGAAAAGTCCTGTACGAGGCCAAAAGGTCCCCATCTCAGCATGATGCTGCGGCACTTAACATAAGTGTCGCAGCGCTGGTATTCTGATAGGGCCCGCTGTGATGTTTTTAATCATCTTTTTGAAAAAGTGGTGAGAAATAAAATTTAAATCTTCTAAGTACAGATGTTACTTATTCCCTCTAACCTTGTGCTTCACTAAAATATATTAAATAAAAATAAATATAAATATAGGACTAGATGGCGTTGTGTGAAATGTCCAACATTTCACACAACGCCATCTAGTCCCAAGCTAAGCAACCTAATGCTTGTGTTATGGTAACGAGATGGCTGATAAACTACTTACATAATTATATATATTTTTTGTAAATACATACATAATATAGATAGAAGAACACCCAGACTCGGAACAAATACTTGTAGGTCGTACAAATATTTGTTCCGTGCGGGAATCGTACCCGCGACTAATTGACACTTTCATCAGATATTTATTGGAATGGACTGTAGGTTAGCTTACGTCAGTTGAGTTCCATAATTAACATGAGCAGCGGTCAGGATGTATTTATTGCTGATGATGGAGCCTCCAGCTTGCCACTCAGCCGATGCCAAGTCTTCACCGTAACCCAGTAAAACCTGGTGATTAAAAAAAACCGGCCAAGTGCGTGTCGGACCACGCACAATGAAGGGTTCCGTAGTTGAAAATAATTTATCCCAAAAACAAACTTAACATTAGATCCCAAAAATTTTTTTTTTTATGTCAAAAAATTACAAATTCACAATTTTCGGAATTTTTCCTTTACTTGTGCTGGGAGACCTTGCTTCTTGCCAAATTTCATTATTTTAGGTCAACGGGAAGTAACCTTATAGGTTTTGATTTACTTGCGACAGTTGTGAGTATCAAAATGTGTCGCAAAATGGCCGTATTTTTTTATTGCGTTGACTTAGACGCCTGATTATTTTATGACTCTAAGGGACAATAGACTTACGTATTTGATATTAATTTCAACTTAATATCTCCACATGTTCTTGAGAAAAATGGTCTTGACAGACTGACAGACTTGAACATTTTTTTTATGTGATAGAATTACAAATTAACAAATTTCGGACTTTTTCCTTTGTTTGTGTTGTATGACCTTGCTTCTTACCAAATTTCATGATTCTAGGTCAACGGAAAGTACTTGGTTTTGATTTACTTGCGAGCATCAAGATATGCCACATAAATGGCCGTATTTTTTTATTGCGTTGACTTAGAAGGTTGATTTTTTCAGGACTCTAAGTGACCATAGATCTACGTATTTGGTATTAATTTCAACTTGATACCTCCACGCGTTTCTGAGAAAAAGGGTCTTGACAGACTGACAGACAGACAGACAGACAGTCCGACAGACGGACAAACAAGTGATCCTGTAAGGGTTCCGTTTTTTCCTTTTGAGGTACGGAACCCTAAAAACAGTAAAAAACATAGTAATAACATGACTCATCTCTTCCCTATAAATGCGGCTGTACACTAACACCCGCGTTTCACCGGTTAAGTTTATTCACGTGGTTCACGCTGGAACATGCTTGCATACTAGAACAAGCTTGTTAGTCTATTCACTCTCGACTTGCAAACTTCCGCGTTAGAGCTATCAGGAAACATACATTCCGGCAAGGAACTCCTTATTCCTTATGCTCACGACATAAAAAAAAAAAATAGAGAGCCAGCAAAGTAGTGGTACTGAGGCTCACTAACCAGGTATCTAGGCAAGTCTACTAATTTACAGAAGTAGCAATGGTCTCTCCATTCTAAGTTTTTGACAGATAAACCACAGAAAATCTGTCAAGAACTCACAATGGCGACACCACTGTCAATCTACCTAATCTTTTCCCAACTTATGTTGTGGTCGGCTTCCAGTCCAATCTGACGCAGCTGACTATAATTTTTTCACATGGAACGACTGCCTATCTAACCTCTACAACCCAGTTACTGGGTAACACGATACCCCTTGGTACTTTTAAGACTGGTTGTCAGACTTTTGGGCTTCTGACTACCCATAACGACTGTCATAGATCTACGAATGACAGCCGGAACCAACAGCTTAACGTGCTTACATTGTGAATTTTAAAATGACAAACCTGGTGAGGGTATTCAGCACCAGGTTTAGACCCTGGTGGTGGGGCGCCTCCGATGCCCCACAATCCTATTGTGTGACATTTCTTCTCCTCGTCGTAGTTCTTGCTGATGCCAGAGTAGAAACCTCCTTCGCGACACCTGTACGGCAGCTCGTCTAGGTACTCGAGACAACCTGGAATATTTACATGTTTTTTTATAAATCGGTTATAAACAGGACACTTGGCTCGATGTTGTGATGGCAGGTGGAGCCGTTCTAACGGAATGGTTACCGAGAAACGGTAGAAGGAGCAGACGACCTACAGGAGATCGCGGGGAAGACCTAGATGAGACTCGCATAGATCAGGGAAGTGTGGCGCAAAAGGGAGGGGGCCTATGTTCAGCAGAGGGATCGTCCGTGTGTGTGTGTGTGTGCTGTTTTGTGTCTGTGTAGTTTTTGTTTGTTTTTTTAATTTGTAAATTAACTATTTCTGATATTTTCTTTTACTTATGCTGTGAGACCTTGGTTCTTGCCAAATTTCATTATACTAGGTCAACGGGAAGTAGTACCATTTAGGTTTTGATTTATATGCGAGTATCAAAATATGTCGCTTCTAAGGATATATTTTTTTATTGCGTTGAAAATCAAGCTTCTAAACTTGATTTTTTTTAGAGCTTCGGGGGATTGTCTTTACCTACGTATTTGATATTAATTTCAACTTAATATATCCACGGGTTCCTGAAAAAAGGGGCTTGACAGACTGACAGACAGACGGACAACAAAGTTATCCTGTATGGGTTCCGTTGCTTCCTTTTGTGATATGGAACTCTAAAAAAAAATTTATGCGAATATATTATTCTCCTTTTTTTTTGAAGTCGGTTAAAAATAATATGAAACTTACTGTCCCTAGCCTTAGTGCCATCTTTCCAATAGAAACCAGTGGTTGGACTCAACACCACATTTCTGAAAAGGAAAAAAAATATGATCATAATGCATGCGTGTCGTATTGAGAAGGATTGAGCTTTACTTCTTAATCAGCCTACAATGTTCGCACTGCTGGGATGCAAGCCTCCTCTCTATGAGAGGGAGTGTGCCTTATTCCACCACGCGGGTTCGTGAATGTCATAACATGTCTTCGAATTTTTGACTTTCCTTTTTTTTCTTGAGCTGGCCTAGTCTATTACAGTAGTACCCAACTGATATGGCTTACCGAGGTACCTGCGCAGAAGATGAATTTTCAAAGCGCGGGAAATTATATTGACCAGTCGGCACGCTCCACGCTTTTTCCTGTACCGCTATTGGTAGGCCGCTGCCGCCATGATGTTAGTCAGCCGCCATACTTGCGAGTGAGATGGAACTAACAGCTGCAGTGTATTATGAACCTTATAGTAGTGATCTAAGGTTGATTGTAAGTTTTAAGCATTCTCGTTAATCTTCCGGGCCATACTTTATTATCTGCGCGAACGAAGATTCACGACGCGCCTTATTAGTTGGGTACTACTGTACGGAGTTACAACAGTTTAAGAAGTTAGGCCACCTGCTGAATACTGATTTTGTTACCAATGACGTGCGGCCTACTGAGAATTGGGAATGGAATAAACTAAACAGAAGTGTAAAATGAGTGAAAAGCGACTCACAAAAGGTATTTCAAGGCAGATATGGGTGCAATCGCCCTAGAAGAAACCTTATTGGTGGTTCTTCAGAAAGGTCAGGTGCGTAGTAGCCTTTCTTGCCCGTGTTTCTTCCAGTAGTAATACTGTAAGTATTATTTTTTCTTTTTTTACCCGCCACGGCTCCACTGTACTTTAACACCAGCGCGTGCGGAGCTTCAATTATTTTTTTTTTGGTATTAGAGGTCTTCAAATAAATTGCTTTCGTAAAATTTCGACTAGTAGGTATAAGAGAAAAATAATCCTCAAGTTAAAAAAAATCTTTTTAAAAAAAATTTTTATTATGTAAATAAAATTTACATTTTACCACAGACAATGTACGAATTTCATTGTTGTTGTTGTTCCGTTTTATGTTCAGACTTAGAGCCTGTCCACATGTCCACGTCACGACGTCGTCAACGTGGACGCTGCCGTAACGTGGCACGTTGCGCTTAGCAGGTAAATTTCAATATAAATAAAAATTATCTCAAATTAAAAAAAAAAATATTACCTCTTATCGTAGTAGAACGAACTACGAGTACGTATGAAGTCGGTTATTTATATTTTAGTTAATTGCCAACTAAGTGCTCCAATAGTGCTATTAAAATATTTACAGAATTCATTCGTGACGTGCATTTGTACGATACGGTGACGTAACTTTGCACGTCACGTCAACGTAACGTGCCACGTTACGGCACCGTCCACGTTGACGACGTCGTGACGTGGAAATGTGGACAGGCTCAAAGTGTCAGCAGATTTTATCGTTTTTTTTTTTTTATAAATATTAAGTTTCTAACTTTAAGTCATTATATCTGCTACCCCAACGAAGTGAATTATGAAGCAAATAATATAATTAATTTAATTAAAAATAATAAAGTTTAACCATTTAGAAATAGGAGCCCCGTAAAGCGTGGCTCCTTTGAGTACTCCTTATTATTGCATAGAAACAAAAGATCCACCACTTAATATTCTCCACCCTTAATACTCCCATTATACCACCAATCACGAAATCCTACCCAAAAAAAAATAGCTACTCTATAAAAACGCCGGGTGTTAAAGTACTGTGGTTCCCTTACAATAGGCGTCTTTGTATACCCCGATGTATGAACATAAACGAAGTACATATGTAAGGATCGTAGCAGGTGACGTCGGCGTCGTTGTACTCTCATGTAAGGATCGTAGCAGGTGACGTCGGCGTCGTTGTACTCTCATGTAAGGATCGTAGCAGGTGACGTCGGCGTCGTTGTACTCTCATGTAAGGATCGTAGCAGGTGACGTCGGCGTCGTTGTACTCTCATGTAAGGATCGTAGCAGGTGACGTCGGCGTCGTTGTACTCTCATGTAAGGATCGTAGCAGGTGACGTCGGCGTCGTTGTACTCTCATGTAAGGATCGTAGCAGGTGACGTCGGCGTCGTTGTACTCTCATGGGAAGAAGGCGAGAGTTTATGTATGTATGTGAAAAATTGTAGCTACCTGGTGTTATTGACTAGTTCACAGTCAGTGCAGCATACTATAGTCACATCGTCTTTTTTGGAACAAACCTGAAATAAAAGTAAAAAAATTTAAGGGGTATTCAATAAGGTATCCCGCGAAATTCAAATATTTCAATATATTCTTTGCAATTCACGGCTCAGCGTGGTTGTATTTTGATCAAAATATGATTCACGATAGTAACGAACATGTAAACTATATCTATAAAAGGAAAGCGTTACTGACTGATTGACTGACTGACTGACTGACTGACTGATCTATCAACACACAGCTGAAACCACTGAACGGATTGGGCTGAAATTTGGAACACAGGTAGCTATTATGACCTAGGCATCCGCTAAGAAAGGGTTTTTGGAAATTCGACCTTCAAGGGGGTAAAAAGGGGGGATATTGTTTGTATGAAAAATCTTATTCCTTGAGTTAATAAACTTGAAACTTGGCACGAATATTTATCTAAGTAAATTATGATTTTTGTGATTTTTTGTTTTTCTAAACTACCCCCTAAAGGGGAATTGGGGGGTCTCAAAGTTTGTATGGAAAAATTTTAACGCGCAATCCGATTAACTCAAAACTCAGTATTTATACTTAAAACCAAAAATAAAAAATAATTTGTGTCAGGGTTTTTCGAAAATCTACCTCCAACGGGGTGAAAAGGGGTAGTCAATTTCACAGGGGAGGATTTTACTGCGTGGCTTGATTAACTCGAAAATTGGTGTAAATAATCTTTGAGTCAAGCTATGGAAATATTTCAAACCATTTTTTTAAATTCCACCCCTGTGGGGGTGAAAACAGGGAATACAATTTACATGAAAAATGTTATTCATTTGGTTTTAATTGACTTAAAACTTGGCACAAATATTTGCCTAAGTTTGTCATTATTAGTTTTTTAAAACTACCCCGGAGGGTTAGAGGGGGAGGGGCAAGGGAGGGGTGGTGAGGAGTGTGAGAGGGAGGGTGATGGACGCAGGGAGAAAGGGCAGGAATTGGTGAGGAGAGGAGGAAGGCATGGTGAAGGCTGAGGGGTGGGCAGGGGTTGGTGAGCCGGAGGTGGAGGAGAGGGGGAGAGGGAGGGGACGGGGTGGTGAGAGAGAGAGAGCGAAGGGGAAGTGGTGAAGGGGGTGTGAGAGTGAGTGAGAGGGGGAGGGAGAGGTAGCGGAAGGGGATGTGGTGAAGGAACGAGCTAAACTCTGGAACGGGTAGTACCAGTCGGACTTTAAAAAATCTTTTTGCATTAGTGATAGCCCAAGTCTTATAGAACGCATATTTAACATCACTCTAGGACCCTTAGGTGCCGAGCAAAAAGAAAAAAGTCCGAAAGAACGCTAAGTGAAAACGAAGTAATAGCGCGGGTAGGCAATGCGATGCGACGGGGGGTCGAGCAAAAAATAAATTTCACGCGGACGAAGTCGCGGGCAGAAGTTAGTTAAGTATAGAATTAATCATCAATAACAACTGTTTAAATTCAAATTCGTTTTGGTCTAATTTATGAAAAAGAAAGCGTATAGATGAATGTAGGCTGATTCCTATTTGTAAATATTCGTATGCCGCTTTAACCCTTTGAGTCCCGAGGTCGCGAACGCGATGTCGGGCGAGACAACAGATAATTATGTGACATTGTGTCTCATTACTCGGGATTCAATTGGTTAAGCGGCGGATGTGTCTACTTACCACTTCATCCTATGAATAAATATAATTATTTTTGTCTTTGAAGAAAAAAAAAGCGCAATTAAACTAGTAATGTGCAATTTAAAAGCAAAATAAAATTCTGATTGACTCTGACGTCACTTACGAGATGTTTATCGCCCCGTGTGTCTAGAGTAGTCAGACATTGCGTCTCTTGAACACATTTTCCTTTGACGCCATCCCACTCGCAAGCAGCTCCTTAAATGAGTTAAAAAGATTCATATTATTATGATTACCTATAGTAAGGGTTAATTCTCGGATCTTCCTTCGGCTACCAGATGCGTAATTAATACCTCATCATCTTGTATGTTAGGGTCAGCTTCTTGTCTAACTGGATGTAGCTGAATACCAATTTTTTACACGGAGCGACTGCATATCTGACCTCCACAACCCATTTACTGGGTAATCCTGTAATCTTTACATAAACTTCTATCACATAGAATAATTTCATTTTTCGTTTTGCAAACTTCGGAGAATGGGGGGGGGAACGGTATTTTTTTTTTACATTTTTCATCAAAAGTCGAAAACTATGCAGGCTAAAAAAATAAAAAAATGTTTGAGAATGTGCAAACAGCGCTCTTTCATATGATACCCCACATGCCCTAGTAGCCCCACTTTGAATTTTTAAGACCCCTTTCAGTCCCTGTTGCAAAAAAAACATAAATATTTTTATTTCTTTATTATTTGCAAATTAGTTGGGTAAACGTCATCTAAAACTGTTCCAAATTTCAAGTTGATAGCATTAGTAGTTCTTGAGATATCCAGCTGTGACAGACAAACAGACAGACTGAGTCACACCATAAGGGTTCCTTTTTTACCATTTTGGTACGGAACCCTAAAAAGCCCCATCGAAAGCGGATCTTATAAGGCAAAGATATCCAGTAGCCCCCTTGTAGCCCCTTTTTGGAGGAACTACCCCTACTATCAAAAATCCTCGACGACAAAAAATTATAATAAAGTCGTAAAACCTGTATACCAACTTTCGTCCAGGCCGGTTGTAAAATACGACCTGGTAGAGGAGTAGCAACAGACAGACGAAAGCTAATTTTGCCAGACTTGAAGCAGAGACGCTTCTTCAGTCAATTAATTTAAATAACCAAAAAATGTACCTTCTTCCTTATTCAGATCACACAGTACGCCACTCAAACTGACACACAGACACAACACAATATATGTATACATGTTCAGTGTTTATGAAACACGCGCTTGGCGTGACCGCTGAGCTTCGACTGAACATAATTACATAGCATCGTTATCTACTGCGCAAGTCAAAATACATGGTGTGTCAAGTCTCATCTTTTGTGCACGCATTGTACAACCCAGTTACTGGGTAATACGACACTCCTAAGAAAGACTGGTTGTCAGATTTCGGGCTTCTAACTTCCCGTAACGACTGTCAGTGATCTACGAATGACAGCCGAGGCCGACGGCTGTCCGAGGTTTGGGCACGGACGGGTCTCGGTTTTGGTGACATTTAATAACATTATTAAAGTTGAGGTCATGAAGTCCGATTCCCGAGTCGAGCAACATGTTATTGAGTTTTTCCATCTGGAATTTCTTAGTAGCAGTCTTCTTTTTTCTTTTTTTCTGGATGGGAAATCATCAAATGACTTCTCCCGCTCAGGCGGAGGAGGAGGGCGTGTCAGACTTTTACTAACTAAAACCCACCCGTGTTCCTTCAGTTGCCTATGCCAGGGCCGCGGTATCTTCTTCAAACAACCCGCGACCCCAGCGGCGTCGGCCCTATTGGACCCCATCACTTGCTGACATCTCTTTGAGGCGCGCGTGGAACACAACGCGCCGTCGACCCGGGCCTGGTCCTTACCGGACGGCGAGCTACCCGCTGCTCACCGTCCGCAGGCCCGCGCCTACGGTGGCCGGAAATCGCCCCGCGATTCCCGTCGCCCAGGGCGTCTCCTGCGGTGACTGAGGGCGTGAGGCTGCTTCTCCCTCACGCGTTCCGCCTCCTCCTTCGCGAGCATCACTGCTTCGCAGAAGGAGGTGACGGCCTCCCATGTGCCTTTCGAGTCTGGATTTGTGCCCAGTTGATCGTATTAGGTTCGTCCCCGTACATTTGTAGTGAGCGGAGCATCCCGCAAATTGCATCTAATTGCCGCAACGTAGTGTTGAATCAGTCCGACGCGCGACGGCCCTGGCGCGATGGCGGAGCGGCGGTGGCGTTAATTGCGCTTATTTACCCATTTAGAATCAGAAATACTAAACACCCACAGACCACCTGTATAAGCCGTGTGTATAAGGAATAAAATTTTCACGAAACGGTGACATCTTGTCGTGCGATTGTTTTCATTAAGCTGATACTTGAAGGCTTCTACAAACAGGCGCAATTATCTGTATAATTTTGGATAAGAAGGAGGTAGCCCAAAATTAGCTTGCATAAATACAAGTAAAACAAAAAGGCCTTTAATTATTATTTTTTGGTCATATTAGTAGATCGAGCCCGTGCGAAGCCGGGGCGGGTGTAGCTAGCTAGCTAGTAATAAAAATGAGTAGTTAGTATTTAAAAGAAGAGTGAAAGAACACTAGTCTTTCCATTTCGTCATTTATAGTTGTTAGGAAAGTTATTTTAGTGATATTTATTTTAGAAGTATGTATTTATGGATATATATTGTAATTTTCACAGGCTATTCTATCCATGAATATGAACAACTTTTATTATGGGACCGAACCTGAAATCACGAAAAAAAAAGTATAGATAAATGTACCTACTGAACAGCTGATTTTTTTAAAAATTTAAATGTTTGATTTAATGCGTTAATTGTTTTTTTGGATTTTTTTGTTAAGCCGTTGGTCCTGGCTATCATTCGTGGATCTTTGACAGTCGTTACGGGTCGTCAGAAGCCCGAAAGTCTGACAACCAGTCTTACCAAGAACTATCGTATTAACCAGTTACTGGGTGTTACGTGGAGGTCAGATAGGCAGTCGCTCCATGTAAAATACTGGCATTCAGCTGCATCCGGTTAGACTGGAAGCCAACCCCAACATAGTTGGGAAAAGGCTTAGCAGGTTGATTTAAGTATTATAATGTTTTATTTAATTTAGTTAATTGTTATTTTGGATTTTGTATTTTATTTTCTCTTTTACTCTCACACACGTTATCTCACACTCACCCACACTTTTTACAAAACGCATTGTTATTTTAAACTCTTTTATCATTATTTTTTTTTTTATTTTTTTTTTATATTGTGTTCACTTACATATTTTGTAAATCAACCTGTCAATGCATGCCATAACTGTAATTTATTTTTTTGTCTATCTCGCTTCTACATCATATTCCCTGTAAATTGAGAGATCTGGCTCTTGTGATACAGGAACTCCTAGTACAAGAGTCAGGGCTACACAGATGTTTGTGACTTCGAAATTGTGTAATAAAGATTTTATTATTTTATTATTTATTTATTTATTATTTATCTACATCTATTTTTATCCTCTGTCCTATCGCAGGTATGCTGGAAGAGATTTATTTTGAAATAAGCATCACCTTTGTACCTTCGTCTGTTTAATTGTGTGTACATAAATAGTTAAATAAAAAAATAAACAACAATTTAATTAGACTAAAAAAAATACCTTCTTCCTTATTCAGATCACACAGTACGCCACTCAAACTGACACACATACACAATACAATATATTTATACATGTTGACGCAACACGCGCTTGGCATAACGCTGAGCTTCGACTGAAGATATTTACGCGGCCCGTCTTGATATAAACGTTTAGTTTTAGGTACAGTGGGCTGCATCAATTGGGTACCCCAGTTGTATTAAAAGTAACTTTGCTACAACTTTGCAATTCAAACTTAATACATCCTTAAGAATAATACAAAAAGTGTTTCTAATGCCCGGACGAGATTCGAACCATCGACTCATCGACTCATTGGTTATACAATGATTACCGCTAGCTCTTACGAACTAAACCAGTTAGGTAGTTAATATCTCAACGAATTATCAATCTACTTGGCGTTATAACTCTGTCTCTGTCTATGAAAACGCAGTGAATGAATAGTTTGTTATTAGAGGGTAGTTATGCATACATTTTACTAATCTGATGAGTCTAGTTTTGCTTCACTTTTCGCATTATTATTACACAATTATTATACACACAACTATTTGTCTAGGAACCCATTTGTCTCAGTTGGCAAAATACGTCTAGTAAGGTAACTGTAAATTATCAAATCAAATTATTGTAAAATATAAATCTTTGTAATTTTGTTATATAATATCAATAAAAAATATTATTAAATGATTATCAAAGTATTTTATTTTTCTTGATTTTAAAATTCTTTAGAAATATTACTAAAATAAAATTAAAATAAATAAAAAAAAACAAAATAAAAAAATACAATAAAAAATACAAAAAAAAATACTTACTTAAAATAGAAAAATACTTTATATTAAAAAAATATATAATGCATGACAAAAAACAATTCGTGCTTAAGATTTGAACCTCCAACCTTATGCACGGCAAGTGGTCTTGAAACCTCTGCACCCTAATTGCGTAACACATTATCAATCAGAGTTGCTTTCATTTTGACAGTTCAACAACATTCATTGCGTTATTTACGTTGCCGAGCAGACAAATTTTTCGAACTTAGCAACAGATCAGCAATTTGTTTCAAAATGATTCAAATTCCGATCGATAATGTGTTACGCAATTAGGGTGCTGGTCTATTTAGACGTTGAATAACTCTTCGTGAAGGTCAACCCTATTATTGCTTGTCGTTATACGCAATTAAAGTTTTATTGAAAAAGACAATAATAAAAACAGACTTAAGTAAAAATAAATACTAACATAAACTTATTTATTCACAAAAACAATACATTAATTATAATAAAATGTTTTTGCAAAATACAAAAACCAACTTCGGACTATCGCGGATTTGAACCCACATGTCTTTTGAGGGGTACCCAATTGATGCAGCCGACTGTACATATAAAATTGTTTTGAATTATCTTATTTTAATATTGCAGTTTAAAATGTTTCTGCTTATGTCGGGGCCACATCAACTGGATATGCCGTTGATTATCGCGTAGCCACAATAAGTTGTGGTGTAGCCACAACTTATTGCGATAATTTGACCGAATTACCTTTCGATGATGGGCATTGACGTTTACGTTGCTGTGGCCCGGGCATTATAAACATCTTTTGTAAGGTATATTTTTATATAATATTAACTTTTGCCGGCGGCTTCGCCCGCGCATGTATTATATCTAGAAACCTTCCTCTTGAATCACTATATCTATTAAAAAAAACCGCATCAAATTCCGTTGCGTAGTTTTAAAGATCTAAGCATACATAGGGACAGACAGACAGCGGGAAGCGACTTTGTTTTATAATAGTAGTGATAGTGATATTTTTTTTATTTTTTTTTTGTTCATTAAGGTAGGTACAGCAATTTCTTAATCTAAATCTTAAACAATTTAAATCTTAGATTAGAGGTTGTACGCGGTCTCATAGAATTATGGAATCCTCTTGGAGTGGAAGTGGAAGCTTGTAATAAAGGAGTTAGTGCAAGATGACATTGGTCTGTAGGTACCTACATTATCTACTGATCTTTAAAGATCTCTTTTAGCGATCCCACAGTGATCCCACACCCATGGAACTAATGTACAAACTGGAATGCTGACTAGTGCCGAAAAGTCGGTCTAGAAAGAGAAAACTTCTTAGTAGCGGTGTCCTTTACTAACAAGGTTAGTACTTCTACTTATAAAGTTAGGCCAGGTTGGATTTTTGCAAATATGAAAGAATAAAAAAATATTTTGAATTTTCATTCAGGATATCTAAATAGGAAATACAGAAACACGGAAAGATAGGTTATTTAAAGTTTTCGAAAGTCTATCTTCTGTTGCTTTTAAGAAAAATTACAGATGGAAAGAATATAATGTTACTTATTGCTTAGAGTAGAATCCAATGGCATTCAAATCGAAAAATCGCATTTTTGCAGGGGCGTCCCTAAGGTTTGAGACCCGCGACATGTTAAAATGTCATCTACTATACAAATTATTAGATAATATGACCATAACAAGATTGTGTGTAGTCACTTTCAGCACAGTAAAGATGTATACAGTATTGTGACTCGGCCCGGTTCTAGAGAACATTAATTACCATACCATAAAACACACACGTACATACAAACACACACATACACATACATACAAACACACACACACACCAACAAACACGAATAATCCAAATGTCAAATAAATAAATAGTAATTTTCTGAATTCTGTAATTATGGTCTTTGTTAACTTTAGTTTAAAACACTTGTTCTGCCTGCAATTTAGTAAGTATGTGAAATTGAAGTATGTATATGGGCTTGTACCACCGCCCTTAATACAAGCTATTTTATAGCTTAGTAAGGGTGCTGGTTGCAACACCTAATATAGATCGTTAACTAGCATAAATCGAGTGTTCATAGTGATACATTTTAATGTTAACAGGTTTTGGTTTTAAATAAATTATTATTATTATTATTTTTCTATATGTTTACATATCTCGGGACCCTGGGGTCCCGGACCTTTGGAAGGCATACGAGGGGCCGAAGCCAACTCGCAGAGGCCCCTTAGCCAATTTTAAATTATGAGGAGGCACCAACCGACAATTATCCCTGTATGCACTATGCACGTGCACCCAAGGACAACCCCCGGTTGGTGCAGGACTATTGCAGAACATGGAAAAAAAAAAAATTGGGCTATGGATTTTGGTGGTTGTGGACTGATTACCTAGAACTATGGAAACACTATGGCCCCTGCCTGACTAATGTTTTGTATACACAGATAAAATGGCTGGGGGTGACTTGCACACTCAATAATGGGCCCCCGAAAACGGTCGCTAGCACATAGTGTCGTAGCGGCAAGGGGGCAACATGTCCTGAGGTGCTTGTGAGGAGTGGAGAGGTATCCCACGGTTCTCAGAACAATCCCAGAGCCCGGAAGATGGTCAAGATCCCTACAAACACTTACTGGAATACTTCCTTCCTCCGAGCACATTTGCTCTTGCGAATCTCCACTCAAGCCAGCCAATAAAGGCAAGAATGAGGTGGGAGCTCTGTTCCCGTCAGTGTTCACTCCAGCCGGCCAATAAAGGCAAGCCAGAGATGAGGAACAAGATTACTCCCGGGAGATAGGGTCCGTGGGGTCGCTACTGCCCAACAGCTCGCCACATGCTGCCCTGCGGGTTTCTATATCTCTCTTGGTCTGGCTCCTCACCCTAGACCGGTTTTGGCAAAGTGAACTCTACCGGCACAGGCCCAGAGTTCGGAGCGCGTAAGCCCCACCACGACGTCAACGTAGAGATACGGCGGTGGGGTTATTATTAATTACCTACAGCCGCGCGGTACGTAAACACGCTTCAGGGCTGCCCGCCGTAGCTCGCCGTCCGGTAAGGACCAGCAGTGCGATTCTGTAACCATCTCACCGTGAAAACTTAGGTGAAGTGAGCGTGGAGTGAGCTGTCAATAGTGTCAATTCCTAGCAAAAACAAACTCACTTCACCTAAGTTTTCACGGTGAGATTTTCACAGAATCGACCGGCAACCCCAGTCGACGGCGCGTTGTGCTCCACGCGCGCCTCAAAGAGATGTCAGCAAATGATGGGGTACAATAGGGCCGACGCCGCTGGGGTCGCGGGTAGTTTTAAGTTTGATGATTTCCCAACCTCAAAAAAAAAAAAAAAAAGGGCTGCCCGCCTACTGCAGTATTTCATCGTCGTCAACCTATTTGAGTTTATTTCTAGTTTTGTGATTGTAAATATTATATTATATTAAAATATAAATATTTTATACACATGTTATCATTATAATTGTCCTTGATCCCAGGGCCTCCAGAGCTTACTTATTTTCCTATTAACAAAATGTATGGGCTAAAGTAGTGTTTGTATTTTAAACGTACGCATACCTGCTACCCGACGACGGTCAATTTTCAGGTAATAAGTACTAAAGTTACGTAAAAATATTACTTACTCACTTTTTTTAAAGTCTGACTGCTGATTTGTATGTAGGTACTTATATTTTCAATTCAATTCAATTCAATTCTCAATTTCTTTATTGCGTACCATAATGTATACAGTTGGTAGGGAAATTACAAAATATTATTAAAAATTAATAATCAATACTGCCAGACACTGCCCGTTGGTGGTCTTTTCCGCCAGACACTTTAAAGCTCATCATATTTGGGAAAAGTTAGGCAGATGATGACTAGCCTCCATGTGCAGCAATGAAAAACATCGTACCAGGGGCAAACTAGAGTCAAGCTCGGGTCAATCAGGGCCATCCAATAACTTCAAACCAACCAAGTCCGTGTCAGACCACGCACAATGAAGTGTTCGTAGTTGGCATGAATTTATCCCAAGAACAAACATATCAAAAAAATATATATATATACGGTGACTGGTAATTAGTGACCGATACTTAAACACATGATTGTGCTCATGATAACAAACAACTTTTACTATGGGACCAAACCTGAAATCGCGAAAAAAAAATCAGCTGCTGCTCCCTACATTTTGACGAGTTATGCGAACATGAATGTATGGGGCAGCTGATTTTTTTTTCGCGATTTCAGGTTTGGTCCCATAGTAAAAGTTGTTTAAGACCACAGACTTCTTATAGGTTTTCCTGTAATCTACAAGTGAAGAACTATTTTTGTATTTTTGTTAATTTAATTTTAGGCTCATTGATTTCGGAAAAAGGAGGGGGGGGGGGGTAAATTTTCGTCTATTTTCTTAAATAACTTTAAAACAATTTATTTTAACACTATAAAAAAAAATATATTTGAAAGCCATTCATTCATTTGATATGTCACACGGTAGTTTGCTAAACTTTTAATTTCTTAATTTTCTTATTTGCCTCCTAAAAGTGACCCCCATATTCAAAATAAATTCATTTACATTACCCGTTCGTTTGGGTCACAGAAATTCATTAGTGCAGACTGGCTGTGACAGACGGACAGACAGACACACGAGTGATCCTAAAAGGTTCCGTTTTTTCCTTTTGAGGTACGGAACCATAAAAAGCAAGGTGGCAGCAGTTCAGACTCCGTATAACATACGTGGGAGGCGTTCCAACACTACGTCCTAATCGGTCACCACTCCAGAACCATTCGGCCCCATCAGTCCTCTGTTCTGCGAGCACTGTGCCCTGCCTGTGTTGAAAGGCCTCCCACAAGATGAAAGCACAGGACCCGTCTCTGTGGTGAAGCTTAGGGCAGATCTATGTCCAGCAGTGGATGACTTTTGGCTAAAACGATGATGATGATGAGTTATATTTCTTTTTAAGAGGAAATGGGGGCGAAAAATTAGGTATTCTAAGAAGGTATTGCTGTCGCTCTGCGAGCGCTCCACCCTCGAATTCGTGCGATAAGGACAACTGCAGATCCGACTAAATAGCCTATGTAAAAAGTCACATTTCGAGGTTTGGCTCTCGCCTATTTCCTCCTCCAATATTGAACCAATTTAAAAGATATTTCATAAACTGAATAAGAAGGATATATACTATGTCCCTATGTCTTTCCTTTTTCGTTAATAGTTGTCAAATTGGTACAATAGGCGTCTGTTGACAGCGGTCTGAATAGGAAATTTTGAGCATTTTTTGAGCGTTCTAGTTCTTATAAAAATAATATATCATCAAAAAAGAAAACATAGGGGCATACAAGTAGCTGATATTTATATTTCTGTAAAAAATCATTGCTTTATGGTCATTAACCAGAAAGAAAACAGGCGAGAGCGTTTGTATCTTTTTGTATGGAGAAAAGAGCACCCACGTTTCCTCTTAATATATTTTATGAAATTTGTGTCCATACAAGGCTAAGAAAATGAAAGATAATAAAACACTTTAAATCGTTAAACATTTTCTTTACTTATCATATTTCATTGTAACGTTGAGTTTGAACAAGTGTTACTACGCAGTTATTTGCGCTAAATAAACATTATGCTAATGGAGTCCCCATATACCTATACAATAACATTTGATCATACATGGCGCACACTATGCGACTAGACGCAAAGACAGACTGCGGCAGATGATTGTCGCATATTTTGTTCAAAGTTCCGCACGCTTGGCGTCGAGTTGTAGGATCGCAACGACAGGCTAGAGGAGTCGTACGCTCTCGCTACTTGTCGCAGCATCTAGACGGACGGTTTAGGCGTACACCCGATGGCAGTTGTAGGGTCGCAACGACAGGCTAGAGGAGTCGTACGCGCTCGCTACTTGTCGCAGCATCTAGACGGTCGGTTTAGGCGTACACCCAATGGCAGTTGTAGGGTCGCAACGACAGGCTAGAGGAGTCGTACGCGCTCGCTACTTGTCGCAGCATCTAGACGGACGGTTTAGGCGTACACCCGATGGCAGTTGTAGGGTCGCAACGACAGGCTAGAGGAGTCGTACGCGCTCGCTACTTGTCGCAGCATCTAGACGGACGGTTTAGGCGTACACCCGATGGCAGTTGTAGGGTCGCAACGACAGGCTAGAGGAGTCGTACGCGCTCGCTACTTGTCGCAGCATCTAGACGGACGGTTCAGGCGTACACCCGATGGCAGTTGTAGGGTCGCAACGACAGGCTAGAGGAGTCGTACGCTCTCGCTACTGCGCAGTGGCATGTCGCATAGTGTGCGAGGTGGTTTATCTAAATTACTTACGTCACATTTTATGAAAATAATAATTAAAGACCACGTTTTGAGGCAAGATTTCGCTTTGAATAAAACAATTGTTAACTAATTAAATACTAAAAGAATAAAATTATTATTCATTCAAACAGTTTCCTGCTGAACGCAGCTGTACCTATTTTTATTAATACTTCAATTTATTTTTTCTGCACACTTACTAAACGCATAAAAAAAACTAAGTTCCTACATAAAATACACTCACTGTGCGGTTTTATATTTTGTACACGTCACGGCATCATGATAACTTTGTAATATGAACGTATTTTCATACATTTTATGGACCGTCACGTTAGAAATCTGTATACTTAAATTAAAATGAATGGCTAAATGTGTTGCTAAGCGCAAAAGTCGAGAACGGCTGCACCAATTCGGAAAAATCTTTTTTTCAAATATTCGTTGAAGTCCGAGGAAGGTTTTTATGAAGATACAAAAACAAACACGTTTTAGACACAAATTGGAAAAGTTGCCAAAAAAAAGTTGTTGGAAAATTTGGGAAAAGTGAAAATGCATTTTCTATGAAAATTTTGTATGAATTATTGAAATTTGGACAGGACAACGTCTGTCGGGTCAGATAGTTACTTAAAAAAGCGCACATTAATACAAAGTGCTCGTGGCTAAGTAATACAGCCACACGAGTCGATTCATCAGGTTAAGCTACGCTTGCCGGGGTTGGTCCGTGGATGGGTGACTATCTTTACATACCGAGACTCCTACGTGCCTCGAAAAGCACGTTAAGCCGTTGATCCCGGCTGTCATTCGTGGATCTTTGACAGTTGTTACGGGTCGTCAGAAGCCCGATTAACCCGAAAGTCTGTCAACCAGTTTTACCAAGGGGTATCGTATTACCCAGTTACTGGGTTGTGGAGGTCAGATATGCAGTCACTCCTTGTAAAATAGCTGCATCCGGTTAGACTGGAAGCCGATTTCCCAACATAGTTGGGAAAAGGCTAGGCAAATTGATATAAAACTTATAGAATTATAGTATTACTAGCTGTTGTCCGCGGCTTCGCTCGCGTGGATGTCGGAAAATATCCCATGGGAACGTACATGTGGAAAACATAGGGCCGTCCGATATAACTGTGCAAACTCAAATCGCTACGATATATCGTTACCGTGTATAGTAGGCATAAAGCTACCAGTCGGCATGATTTTTTCCGACATCTTCAACAGTCGTCGTCATATTTCAGCCAATTTACACAAAACCATAATGAATTACACCGAATCACTCCGTTCATTGGAGAAAACCGTATGAAAATCCGTTCGGTACTTTTTGACATTATCGCATTCAAACAGACACACTTACGCGGCGGGGGGACTTTGTTAATTACTTAAAATTTATTATGCCAGTCACGCTCTAATAACAAATAACTTTTGTCCGAGTGTCCACTCGTTCAACTAATTTCCTCGTAAAAACTTCGAATGAAATAAAGACTAAATGTTACCTCAAGATTCGAACTTCGAACTATGACTACATTTCCAATCCCTTAAATCTCTTAAAAAGAGGTAATTACACAAACATTTGTCAACCCCTATTGTACCCCCTCAAAAACGCTGTACCACATATTTCTTTATATATTTCCTACCAAAAGCATAAATTTGAATTTTCATATCCCTAACTTAAGAAATGCTGGGTTTCCCATCTTTCATCCCTTATATCACACCCTGTAGGATTATTTTTAAGACAAAAAGTTGTCTATATCCTTCCCCAGGATGCTATATAAAGCTTTGCCAAATTTTATCGACATCCGTGCAGTTTTGTAAATTTTAAAATCAACCCCTATTTTACCACCTTAGGGGATAATTTTTCAAAAACGCTGAACCGCATATTTCTTAATTTCCTACCAATAGCATAAATTGGTTATCCCTAACTTAAGAAATACTGGGTTTCCCTTACAAACTTTCATCCCCTATATCACCCCCTGTAGTATTGTTTTTGAAAGTATCCTATGTCCTTTCCCAGGATGCTATATAAAGCCTTGCCAAATTTTGTCGAAATCCGTGCAGTTTTGTAAATTTTAAAATCAACGCCTATTTACCCCCTTAGTGGATGATTTTTCAAAAACGCTGAACCGCATGTTTCTTTATTTCCTATCAAAAGCATACATTTTAATTTTCACATCCCTAACTTAAGACATACTGAGTTTCCCATACAAACTTTCATCCCCTATATCACCCCCTGTAGGATTATTTTTGAAAAAAAAAGTAGCCTATGTCCGTCCCCAGGATACCATATATAGCCTTGCCAAATTTTATCGAAATCCGTTCAGTGGTTTAGGCGTGAAAAGGTAACAGACAGACAGACAGACAGACAGACGGACAGACAGACAGACAGACAGACAGACAGACAGACAGACAGACAGAGTTACTTTCGAATTTATAATATTAGTATGGATGCAGTATTAATGGGTAGAACAGAATACCCACCAAAAAACAAGTGTTTTAAAAATATTGGTCTGTATGTACCATCGCGGACATTTGCGGTGAACCACTTTTAAACCTTACAAGGTCTTTTATAAGGTCGAAAAGTGGTTCAGCGCAAATGTGCGCGATGGTACCTGGTGGTAGTACTCCCCGGACGATCTAATCTAGCAGAAATGTTCTAGCATTATAATAAGGCTGCTGCTAGAAATAAATATAAATATGAATTAAATGTACCTCAATGTAGACTGCAATTATTTAGGAGGAATGTATATGTTCATGCCATTCACGTGTATAACAAGTTGCTGAACTCATTTAAGGAACTTCCCATTCCCATGTTCAAGAAAAAGCTGACAAGTTGGTTATTGGATAACTGTTTTTATGACATTAGCGAATATATGGAATATTGTGAAAATCCAAGATGACATGTACTTATTTTTTGACATTGATTTATGAGTGTTTTAATTATAATATTAATTCGGATTGGACTTAAAATGAATTGTACTGTATTGTAGCATAATTAAGATTATTAATTGTATTATTAATTGTATTGTAGCATAATTAAGAGTGACATTTGAATATTTGTACACCATAAAGTTGTGGTAGAATGTTTAGAACTTAAACAAATATTAACATCATACGTACCATGTAAAACTACATTCATACAAATAAAATTCTATTCTATTCTATTCTATTCTATTCTATTCTATTCTAAGGTAAGTTGAAGTTCTCTTTGTGAAGGAGCTCGACCGGTGATTTACACACAGCAGCAGGTCAAGTTACCACAAACTGTCAAATTTCTCATTCGATTTTGAACTTAACTTCAACAAATCATTTGGAGAAACTTGACAGTGAGGTATAACTTGATGTGCTGTTGTCTGTACTACCACCATACCTAACACTGCCGCTAATCAGTGTTACTGTGTTCCGGTGTGAAGAGTATGGGTGCTGGTGTACAGGTAAGGGAGACCGGGTATGGTTGTCTCAAAGGTTGGTTGTAACAGCGGTCATAACGAACGAATACGAACATTGATCAGCGTCGAAGAATCGCGAAGGCAATACCTGGGGAGGGGCTGTGACAACCAACCCGTGAGACAACCGTACCCGGTCTCCCCTATGTGAGACATTCCAGCTTTGTCTCTATGATAGCAATCGCATCCGTGAGGCCGTCTGTATTGCAGGTATCCATAGGCGTCATCAGATGGGCTATAGGCTTGTTTGCCATCTTAGAACTTAATAAAAGTCTTATCGAACGTTCTTCAATAATCTTTAAGGCCACACAATGCTCTCAATCCAAGGTATGTAGTGTATTACTTTGGTGAACAGTTCAGAACTGCCCGCGGTACCACAGGTTCTGTCTAATGATGACACACCCAGGATACTCGGGGCACAGTCGAAGAGTTTGGAGGTGGCTATCAAGGGACTGCCACTGTCACTCTGGGGGAGAAAAATACTTGATTAATACCTAAGGCTCCGTTCACGGCCTCAGGTGTCGCGATGACTCATGGCATGCTCTAAACAACTGCTTTCATTTGTTTTCTCCGGAATCACTGTCACAAGGCACTTCGCAGAACATGAAGCCGCGAACAAGGGATAAAACAAAAGCAAGATTTAGTAGATTTTGCTTCCGAATTTGTTCTCTCGTGTAGGTTATATTTCCGGGATGAAAAGTAGAATATATGACACTCCCCAACTATCTCTTACGAAAAATCGCGTTAAATTGATTGGGATCGGCAGCTCCAGCAGATCCAGCATTTTATCTTATCTCAACTACACAGTAACTGGGTGATACGATACCCCTTGGTCAGATTAGTTGTCAGACTTACGGGCTTCTGACTACCCGTAACTAACTACTCGTATTATATTGAAAAATATTTATATTGCATACCTGACAAGGGTCCATAGGTCTCTTGGTGTCTCCATAGCAGGTCTGTGAGATGTTATTGTACCCATTCACTAATTTATCGTGAGGAGGGTAGAAGATAGAACATTGTATCTCATCGAATTGCTGGAGAGGGGTCTGAAATTATAAAATGATCATGTTTGAACATTCTTCACACATTTAAGTATTTTTATCTCAGGAAGGGACACGCGTTTTACTTGTGTTTACCAAATGTACAAACACGCTGTGAATCCTACCGGACTATGAGAGTGAGGAAAGAGAGCGTGCATCTGTGTCTGCGCGCACACTTGTGTACTTTTTAATATATCCCGCGTGGCTGGTCTCCACTTAGATTGGCTGTCATGGACGAAATTATCTCTGGAGGCCTATTATTACTTAAAGTCGTGATTTATCTGTATTAAGACCATATACCATACAAATACTTGTCCCGTAAGTGAATCAAACAAGCAACCAATCGCTCACTGCGTCAAAAGAATCACACTAATATTTTAAAGGCGAAACTTTGTGAGTGCGTGTGTTTGGTAGTTCTTCACAGTCATAGCTTTTTTTTTTTTTTTTTTTTTTTTTTTTTGAGGGTGGGAAATCATCAAATAACTTCTCCCGCTCTGGGTGGAGCGGAAGGGCGTGTCAGACTTTTACTGACTAAAACCCACCCGTGTTCCTTCAGTTGCCTACGCCAGGGCCGCGGTAACCCCTTCGGACAATCCGCGACCCGATAGCTGACACTCTGGATTAACACATAGCCTACTTTTTATCCCGGTCTACGCGGCCGCGCGGGTGAAACCGTGGGTCGTAGCTAATAGTCTTTAATAAATTTTCACCTGTGTTAAAGTTCCCTGGTCTTCGCCAGCGCTGCCCCAAACAAGGATATTTGCTTCTGTAAATATTTCAGTCATACTTGGATCTGAATGCAGACACGCTGGCAGCACCTCTCTGCTGAAAGTTATCCTGAAGAATATAGAAAGTATTTAAGTATCTTAACTTTTTCTCTCATTTTAGCTTATACTATACTAATGTTCCCGTTTCTGGCCCACATCCCTCTCTATGAGAGGGAGTGGACCGTAATTCACCATTCTGGCACTGTGTGGTTTGGTTTTTAGTGTTCCGTACCTCAAAAGGAAAAAACGGAACCCTTATAAGATCACTCGTGTGTCTGTCTGTCCGTCTTTCCGTCTGACACAGCCAATTTACTCCGAATCTAATGGACCGATTAAGTTGAAATTTGGTACACATATGGATTTCTGTGACCCAAACTCGTATGGCTAAAGTTAATAAAATAATTTTGAATATAAAGGGTCATATAAAGGTCACTTTTAGGGGGAAAATAAGAAAATTAAAAAAAACGTTTTGCAAACTGTACTGTGTAGTTATTAAATGAAAGGGCTTACTAAGAGGGTCTCAAACATATTTTTTTTAATAATTTTAAAATAAATAGTTTCAAAGTTATTTAAGAAAATAGATGAAAATTGACCATTCACCCTTATCTCCAAAACTTCTGAGCCTAAAATTTTCAAAAAAATACAGAAAATAGTTCTATACATATAGATTACAGGAAAACCTATAAGAAGTTTGTGGTCCTAAAATAACATGGTAAATCTCTCAATATTGCGAGTACAAACTTACATTTACTGTTGGAATGTATGGGAGAACGTGTTTTTCAACTATAATGTTAAGTTTGTTCTTGGGATAATTTGATCCCAACTACGGAACCCTTCATTGTGCGTAGTCCAACACGCACTTGGCCGGTTTTTCACGATGTTTTCCTTCATCGTTTTTAAAGCAGAACTGTTGTACAGTACAACTATTTTCTTAATGTCCCATGGAAAACTTCGTGTTTCGTCTGTCGTAGATTTTTTTTATTTTAAAATTTAAAAATGTAATTTATATGTATATTATTGAAATATAGGAAAATACTGACGTCTCCTCAGTCTCCAGCAGTGCGATGTCATTGTACGTGGCAGGTGGCTGGTGCTGCGGGTGAGGGATGGTCCTCTTCACGTTGTATTTCTGCCACATCTTGGGAGGGTCTGTACGTTTGTGGATGCCTACAGCTACATATTTCACTGGACCTCTGGAAATAGAACAGCATAACATTAGAAAGTACTTGAGAACTTTTAAAAAACTCGTCCGGGGAACGCGACAGTCACCGGTGGTTGTGGTCAGTGGTTCCTTTGCGTCCAGCCTTTAACCCCTCAAGTGTCGAATGCACCCCATGTGTGCATAAGAAAAACCCTTTTTTTGTTCGGTACATAAGCTTATATCACATATATATAAATGTAAAAAAACATCATCCGATGGTAAACCAATCAAATCATTAGTTGTGAACTTATGGAGTTCGCAGCTAACCTCCGCTCCCCCCCCGCGTGTCAAATGCACCCCAAGTGTGCAAAAGGACAAAACTTTATATAATAGGTATATAAGCTTAGATCACGTATATATAAACGTAAAAAAACATCATCCGATGGAAAACCTATCATTATCAGTAGTTGTGAACCTATGGGGTTCGCAACTACGATATTTGTACGACCTACAAGTATTTGTTCCGAGTCTGGGTGTTTTTCTATCTATAATATGTATGTATTTACAAAAAAAAAATGTATATAAGTAGTTTATCAGCCATCTCGTTACCATAACACAAGCATTAGGTTGCTTAGCTTGGGACTAGATGGCGTTGTGTGAAATGTCCAAGGATATTTATTTTTATTTATTTATTTAACTAACCCCCAACCCTCCCCACTCGCTGGGGTTTTGGGTCTAAAATCAGCCAAACTCAGACACTTGAGGGGTTATATGACATCAATCTGCCTAGCCTTTTCCCAACTATTTTGGAGTGGGCTTCCAGTCTAACCGGATGCAGCTGAATACCAGTATTTTACATGAAGCGACTGCCTATCGGACCTCCACAACCCAGTAACTAGTTAATACGATACCCCTTGATAAGAACTGGTTGTCAGACTTTCGGGCTTCTGTCGACCCGTAACGACTGTCAAAGATCCTCGAATGACAGCCGGGACCAACGGCTTAACGTGCTTTCCGAGGCACGGAGGAGTCTCAGTGGTCACCCATCCACGGTCCAACCCGGCAAGCTTAGCTTAACCTGGTCGATCGACCCGTGCGGCTGTTAGTACCTACTTAGCCACAGCTGTCAAATATGGCATCATGGGACTTAAGAACTGCCTATCAGTTGGTCTAGTAGTTGCAAGCGATACTGCTGAGCATGAGGCTTTGGGTTCGATTCCCAGGTTGGGCAAAGGGTTATTGGGTTTTTCCATCAGGAATTTCTCGGTACTCGGACTTATACATTTCACTGGGGATACGGCTTCGGGGGACACTATTTGATTTTAGCTCGTGGCTAAGTAATAACAGCCGCACGGGTCGATCCATCAGGTTACGCTACGCTTGCCGCGGTTGGTCCGTAGATGGGTGACCATCTTTACATACCGAGACTCCTCCGTGCCCCCGAAAGCACGTTAAGCCGTTGGTCCCGGCTGTTATTCTTGGATCTTTGACAGTCGTTACGGGTCGTCAGAAGCCCGAAAGTCTGACAACCAGTCTTACCAAGGAGTACCGTATTACCCAGTAACTGGGTTGTGGGGGTCAGATAGGCAGTCGCTCCATGTAAAATACTGGTATTCAGCTGCATCCGGTTATACTGGAAGCCGACTTCAACATAGTTGGGAAAAGGCTAAGCAGATTGACTTACAGTTTTACTTACTTCTCTTTCAAAAGACAGTGAGCTGCCGTTAGGATGAATTTATCACTGATGATGGTCCCTGCGCATTGCCATTCGGCTGTTTGTGTGTCAGCACCGTATCCCAGCAATGCCTGGAAGAAGAAATAAATCTATATAAATACAAATCGACCAAGTGCGTGACGGACCACGCACAATGAAGGGTTCCGTAGTTGAAAAGAATTTATCCCAAAAACAAACTTTGAAGTTGAAAAACATGTTCTCCCATAAACTGATATACGTCACGGTCAATTCTTTAACTGTCAATTTAACTTTGTGATTCGACAAAAATGTTTTTTTATGTGATAAAATTACAAATGAACGATTTTCGGACTTTTTCTTTTACTTGTGCTGTGAGACCTTGCTAATTCTTACCAAATTTAATGATTTTAGGTCAACGGTTTTAATTCACTTGCGATTAGTCAGAAGCCCGAAAGTCTGACAGTCAGTCTTACCAAGGGGTATCGTTGTTCTCAGTGACTGGGTTGTGGAGGTCAGATGCAGTCACTCCATGTAAGAAAATACTGTTGTTAAACTACTTCCAGTTAGATGGAACTCGACCATAATAAGTTGGGAAAACGCTAGGCAGATTGACTTACCAGGTATGATTCTCTTGGGGCTGGCATTTGTACAGGAATCTCTTCTTTGGTGACTCCAATTTCGTAACAAGTAGAGACAGGGTCTAAAACCCTCGTGTAGATAGATCTTGTGTTTATTTTGCAGTCATAGTCCAATTTGTCAACGAAATTCACACATTCTGGAATTAGAAAGTAATAGTAGAATATACAATTATGGACATATAAATTCAGGAACCATTTTGGTTACCCAATAAAAGGGTTTTCGGTGTGGTTTTTCTAAGCAGTTAAACAAAAAAACATACGATGTAAGGTGGGTTATCTTTTGAACGTCTGAAATTAAGCCGTTCAAAAGGGTTAAGCTTCAACTCTCTTTAAAACAATAACAGCGTAACATTCCAACTCGGAGCAATGTAATATGATCTCTCGATGATGTGCATACATTGCAAATGGCTAATATGGTTACACGTTTTTTTTTTTTTTTTTTTTTTTGATAATGGCGTTCTCGCAATTGGTTCCGGGAACCTTTTTTGCTTAACCGGGCGTCGGCGGGGCCAGAAGGGCCTCTCGCCTTACAAAATAATTTATTTAAGTAGTACAGCTAAGGGCGTCCCATAGTGGGACTCGAACCTAGGCTTAGGGCACTACTGCTTACTGAACAAGAGGGGACTTGTAGCAACGAATAATTATTATTAGGGACTAATTTTTATTTACTACTCGCTCCGCGCGGGCGGGCGGGCGTGGTCAAGGGACTGGGGGTCGTTGAACTCTAATGTTATTTCGCGGTGGCGCTCTCCGTAAAGCGCGGCAACGATAGAACGGGCGTCGGTCTTGGGAAGTGTTTTGTTTAGCTAGTCTGATTCTCTCTTGATGGAGAGTAATGTCGTCATCCTTATCTAGTAAGGCATGTTTGGGACGACGTGTGCGTGATATTTGTGAGGGTGTGTATCGGGCAGCTGCGGCCACTAGTGGGTTAGTGTGAGTGGTAGCAGAATCGAAAAAGCGTATGCTTGTCTTTTTAATAAAATGCTTAATGGTCGGCATATTTAAATCGATATGTAATTGATAGTTACGTACGTACCAGGGGCTGCCCGTGGCTCGTCGTAAAAATCGATTTTGGAGGATTTGGAATTTTTTGAGTTGATACGGCTCTGCGTGTGCGAACACAACACATGCATAGGTCATAATGGGACGAATACACGTAGTATAGATTCGCACCTTTGACTTAAGGGCAAGTTTGCTACGTGCATTTAAAAGAGGATGTAGTCGGCCGAGTGCAAAGGCAGCGCGGTTGCGTGTTATCTTTATGTGCTCGGCGAATGAGAGTTTACTGTCGAGGGTAACCCCTAGGTATTTGGCCTTTTTATCCCACGGGATGGGGTGGCCAGACATAGTGATTGGTTGAGTACGGGTATATGCATTGCTGTTTTTGCCATGTTTGGCAAATAGTACAGCTGCACTCTTTGTCGGGTTAAGTTCAATCCGCCATTTGAGAAACCATAGCTCTAGAGCGTCGGCTGCTGATTGGAGGTGTTTGACTATTGCAGTTGTTTTATAGCCTGAAAAATATATAGCTGTGTCATCGGCGAATAGGGCCAATTGACACTTACTATGTTTAGGTATATCGCTAGTGTATAGTGTGAAAAGGGGGGGGGATAGCACGGAGCCCTGGGGGACACCGGCTCGGATCAAGCGGGGGGTTGACAGGGCTTCCCCTATGCGGTAGCGAAAAGTGCGGTTCGACAGGTAGTCCCGTATGATGTGCACGAGACGGTCAGGCACTTTGAGTTGGTACAGCTTATATATTAAGCCGTTGTGCCAGACTTTATCGAACGCTTTCGCTACATCAAAGAAGAGCGCGCCTGTCATGCGGCCCGTTTGAAATCCAGTACTTACGTACTCGACAATTCGGTGGACTTGGCGGACGCAACAGTGTTTGGTACGAAATCCAAACTGTTCGTCGGGGATGAGTTTATTGAATTCGGCAAAATCCATTAATCTTTTAAAGATTATACGTTCATAAATCTTCCCCATTGTACTGAGGAGACTTATGGGCCGGTAGCTGGACGGGTCAGCTTTGGGCTTGCCGGGCTTATGAAAGCCTATGACGGTGGCTTCTTTCCACGCTTGGGGGAAGATGTTATTGTTTAATGCAACGTTAAAAATGGCTGTCATTAAAACAATGAGTGGGGCAGGGAATAGTTTCACCACTCTGTTAGTGATGCCGTCAGCACCAGGAGCTTTCCTGGATTTGAGGTTTCTCACTAGTGAGTGTACCTCGTCTGGGGTCACGGGGGGGAGGGGTACTTCGGGGTCCTCGAGGGGAGGGAGGGTGGATCTACGTTCGACCTCTGCGTTCACTATGTCGCAGTGTGTTTGGTCTACTGGTAGTAGGCTTGGCGAGCATTGGGCCTCTAGGCTGTCGGCTAGGCATTCGGCCTTGTCGGCGTCATCAAAGGCTGGGCTTTGATTAGGACGAGTGATCGGCGGCATGTCAGTCACAGTATCGGACTTGAGCTTTTTGGTGAGTTGCCAAAAAGCTTGATGGGAGGGCTCTATGGTGCCCATGAGCTTATCCCAGCGCTCATCCCGCATCTCACTAATGCGTGACTTTACAGCACGCTGTAATTCACGCATGCGAGCGCGGTTGGTGGCGTCGGGGAAGGCGTCATAGGCACGGATGGCTGCGTTCTTCTTGGTCAATAGTGCACGTACATCGGCTGGCAGTACCCAGCGCTGGTCATCCAACACTGGCTCCCGCCGTGAGCTTTCGCTCACAGCCGTTTGTACGTGACTGGTGAGCGAGTCGATCGCACTAAGCACATCGGGGATTGACTTTAAGTTATCTAGGTTATCTGGGATTTTATTTAAATGTACTGACGTGACGTCCTTAAGGCGATGTTCTACCTTACGCCAGTCTGTTACAAGTCTTGTAGGAGGGGGCTGACCAGGATCAGTGGGGCTTGAGTGGTGGGATAAAGCTAAGATCACTGGTCTATGATCGGAGTCTAATTCTTGTAGAGTTTCAATTGAACGTAACCTTAAGGTTATGTTCTTGAGTAACGCTACATCGAGAATATCGGGGCTATGATTAACGGGACTGGGATAATAAGTAGGCGTCATCGGGGCGATGACGTCGAAGTTGTATTTGACTGCTAACCGAGCAAGTACATTTCCTCTCGGGTTGGATAACCGAGAGTTCCATATGGGATTTTTAGCATTTAGATCACCCGCCATAATGACGGAGTTATCCATGCTCATAAGGATTTGTATATCAGGTTCGATACTGGTCGTGTCTCCTGATATACGTGGTGGTATGTATGCCGATATGATGGTTATGGATGGGTGACCAGTCATACCTAGTCGACAGATTGACGCCTCTACATGCGAAAGTGGAGGGGTATCTATGGGCATGCAATATAGTGAATTTTTGTAATAAATGAGGGTGCCACCCCCTTGCCTACCAACCCTATCGTTGCGAACCACCCGATAGTTTGCAACTTTAGGGACTCGTAGTGACGGTTTAAGAAAGGTTTCTTGGACTAGGAGCAGGTCAAGTTGATGATCGCGAAGGAAGGTCGCGATCTCATCTCGTTGACCTGAGATGCTGTTAGCATTGAAATATCCTATTTTTAGGGACCTGGGTTTAATTCTGCTACCCGTGTTTTGTGTACACATTATGGCTTGAAGTTAATAAAAAATGTGGACAAGTCGGCGTATTCCGACATAAGGGCCATAGTGGCCTGAACATTGCCAGCTGCTGCGCGCAGTTTGGCGTGAAGTTCATTGCTGCGGGCAATGATGTTTGGGTCGAAAAACCTAGCTAGTACTTCGAAAGTACTAGGGTTGTAAGGGGCGGGCGCGGAGGCGCGGGGTGATCCAGCTGGCTGCGAGGCGAGCAAGGGTGAGGGTGGAGTAATGGGTACCGCCATCAGCTGTGGGATAGCAGGTGCAGAAGCTGATGCGGGTGGGGCTGCCTGAGTAGGCTTCAGGGCCGGGAAAGCCTGCTGGTGGTTTAAAAGGTTCCACGGTGAAGGCCTCTGGGGACGGAGAGCGGTGGGCTGCTCGAAGTATGATGGCAGCTTTCGCTGCTGAGGCTTGGCGCGTGGGGCTCTGGGACACCCGCGATAGTTAGCGGGGTGTCCGGCCTCTCCACATAGGACGCAGCTCGGTGGCTCTGAGCATTGCGTCAGGTCCTTGGGGCGAGAGCATTCCGCTGTCGCGTGATCGCCGAGGCACTTAACGCACCTGGCGCGCGCGAAACAGTGGCGCTGGGCATGACCATAAAGTTGACAGTTATGGCACTGTCCGGGGAGTTTGTTAGCGCGGGCGCGCTCTATCGTGATGCCGGATAGGCAGCATATTGACTTTACGTCACAAATGGCCTTGCCAGCGGGAGTATTTTCCGAAACGACAATAATCATGTCGTACGGGGCACCATTGCGACCGCGGTGCATGCGGTGGACTTCAACAATAGGGAGGCCCTGAGCTTTGAGATCCTCTGAGATCTCGTCGATGGTCAGCTCTTTAGGCACGCGTTTTATAACGCACCTAAATAGACGGTCTTCGGGCAGAGCGTAAGTGTGGAATTCCACCTTACGCTCTTTGAGCAGGCGTGTCAGCGAACGGTAATCCGCTGACGTCGGAACCTGCACTTTTATCCCTACGGCAGTAGGGCGGGCATGAACGTAATTTATGCGCTCGACGGCGCAGGCTTTGGAGATGGTAGTCCAGAGCTCCTTGGAGTGAATGTATAGCGGTGGTGGGGTGGGGGCCTTAGGGGCCATGGGGACAGCGGGCTGGGTGCCCGGCTTGGGTGAAGAAGGGCGGCTGCCCTGAGGGGTGCCCTTTGGCAGGAGTTGTCCACTCTGCTTCTTTGCAGGTGGGGGAGAGTCGGTGGAGCGGGGCTTGGCCTTGCGCTTCCCTTTCTTATTTTCAACGATGGTGA
Source organism: Cosmia trapezina (assembly GCA_905163495.3). Taxonomy (NCBI): domain Eukaryota; kingdom Metazoa; phylum Arthropoda; class Insecta; order Lepidoptera; family Noctuidae; genus Cosmia; species Cosmia trapezina. The sequence continues at coordinate 2,842,008 of LR991047.1, forward strand.
AGCCATCGTTGGAAAGAGCTGGGGGCGCCTCGTCGGCGTCTGACATGGCGGAGTTATAGCCGATCATGTCGTCATCCATTACTGGAGTGGGGGTCGGGGGGCTCGAGTACTCATAGGTACTGGCTGGGCTCAGGGGGCCTAGCGAGAATGCTGGGCTCGGTGGGGTGGCCGTGCTGACAGGGCTGTCAGGGCTGTCGGGGATGTTGGATGGGCCAGGCGCGGCTGGCGGGCCAGAGGGCTTGAGATTAAGGGCGGCGAGTTGAACGCCATACTTTTCCCGTATGTACGGGTCGTTAAAGAGAATCTCCAGGAGGAGATGGATGCTTTTAGTGTCAGCCATCCTGTCGGAGGCTGACTTACTTAATTTAGCTGCGCCTAACGTCCCTAGGCTGAGGGCCCAGGGGTGAGAGGGTAGTGGCTACCCTCCCTGCCTATGCGACAGGGAGGTGGGTGGGTGGTCGTGTAGGAGGTCAGTTGACGGGATTGAGTAACCCTAAGGGTTCTGGATCGGGTGACACTTGGTTGAGTATCTAAACCTTGTACTCACGCGTCTACTCAATCCAATTTTGCACGTTGGAACGAAAAACACAAATCACTATTTTTAAAACACGGAACGTCTCTGCTTACAAAGTCAGATATTAATTCTTCGTAATAGAGCCGTCCAAAGTCACTAACAATGTCACTTAAACAATGTCACTAAAACACTGATCACAGAATTTGATTACGCGCACAAGTAATTAGTTACGCGGGCGCGGACCGGCTTCGCGCCTTTTTCCTAACGGTTAACCGAGATGGTTACACGTAAAAAACCCTTGCATTATATAGGTTATCTTAATGAAGGGGTAAACCTTTCACTGTGTTTCAAGTATAGAACCCATCCAATGGGTTATCCGTAAAGGGATAACCCTTTCACTGGGTTTCAAAGCTTAAACCCATTCAAGGAGTTACACATGATAAAGGTTATCTCATAGACAGCTTATCCCTTCGAAAGACTAAACTCTTAACCGAGATTTTCCCTGCATATAATTAGGAACGACTAATAATGAAGTCGCTTTTGGATCAACTAATTTATCTAAAAGTGACTTCGTCATCAGGCGTTCCTAATTATATATGACCAACTTAGAGACAACAACTTTGAACCACCAAAATGGTAACGTTATTAGTAGGTTTTAATGATGTTTTGGGATGTTTCTCAGGGCATAGTGTTAGGCCAGTTAAAAAGATTGAAGGCATTTTAGACCAATTTCAATACAGGCAAATATTGGAGGAGACTACGCTTCCTCATGATGAGGAGACGCTGCCTGTAGTTTAGACATTCCAACATGATAACAACCCCAAACACAACGTTCATTTAGTGTAAAAGTTTCTTAGTAATAAACAAGTCACTTTTTAGATTGGCCTGAAATACCATCATCCTATGAACCATAAAAAAAAATTAAGTTAATGAACCATGGGGTTCGGTTGACATTCGAAACTTACTGTCATTAGCTTTTTGTCCTGTTAGAGACAACAGTTCTGTTTTCGGATTGAATATGATTTTTCTGAAAATAAACGAGAAAGTTTTGTTAGAAAATCACAACGTCAGAAAAAGATAATAATTAAATTTAGTCAAGGTATTTAAAAAAATATTTTATTGGCCTATTGAAATTAAATAAAAATTTATATTTAGACTAGCGGACCCGACACACTTTGTCCTGTATGAACTATCGTAGAACCCGAGTTCAGCGCCACCTATCGGGTCCAATTGTGAGTTAAAACCATCCAGAAACCAATTGAAATATACCCACAAAATTTCATCTAAATCGGTCAGTAGATTTAAATTGCAAAGAAAGTTTTACTTGACGGCGTTAAGGTAAATCAGACTTACTCAGAAATGAAGCAATTTTACTTATCAGTATGTTTAAATTGCAAAGAAAGTTTTACTGACGGCGTTAAGGTAAATCTGACTTACTCAGAAATGAAGCAATTTTACTTATCAGTATGTTTAAATTGCAAAGAAAGTTTTACTTGACGGCGTTAAGGTAAATCTGACTTACTCTGAAATGAAGAAATTTTACTTGTCAGTAGATTTAAATTGCAAAGAAAGTTTTACTTGACGACGTTAAGGTAAATCAGACTTACTCAGAAATTAGGTCATTTTATTAATTTATCCACCACTTATTTCCTAAAATAGCCTTTAGAGTGATAGACAACATAATGAATGAAGATAAAAAAGGAAAAAAATAAATAAAAAAAAATAATAATAAATAAATAAATGAATAAGATACGATTTTTTTTTGTAAAAAAAATAACTATAAATGTCTTTATTCCTAAAATGGCGCTCGAGTAATTTTGCCTTTCCAGTGACGATCATGATTATTCATAGAACGTATCGTTACATATTTCAGGTGACTATAATTACTGCGTTCGATGACAGCATAAAAAAATCATCAAATTAATTTACTTTGGTTTTACCTCTCATGTTTTGATATCAATACCCATCGCGTCTGCGGAGTTTAAATTAAAATTAAATAAATAAAAAATACTGTACAAAGGCGGACTTAATGCCTGAGGCATTTTCTATCAGTCAACCTTAGGGTGATGCAGAGACAAAACATGGTATGTACAACATAAGGGACATGAAAAAGAATAAATACTAATAAATACATACATATAAACAAAATAAACTTTGTCAGGAGAAATAACGAAAGGTAGAGGAGAAAAAGAATCCAGCAAATCAGCGCTGCGATGATTTTGCCAACTTTTCACGAATATGTTCACGTGCCTTCACTTTAAAAATTAACGGATTGGTTGCCATCCTGATGTTCAGAGGGAGCGCATTCCAAAGAAATACCGCCTGGACAAAGAAAGAAGAATGAATAAAACCAGAGCGGTGAGAAGGACATCGTAGAAGAAGATTGTTGGTTGAACGAAGATTTCTACTATGGGCAGAGCATAAGTATTGAACATGGGAAGTCAGATAAGAAGGAGAATTGGGCTTGTTTAGTATGGAATATAACATATACAGAGCTCTCAGCTCTCTGCGCTGACGAATGGGTAACCATTTTAAAACCAATCGGTGCGCAGACATATGATCATACTTACGAAGATTGAAGACGAATCGAATGCAGTTATTTAGAAGGCGATCAAAATATTTGAGGAGATCTGCATTCAGGTCATAATAACACACATCACCATAGTCTATTATGGGGAAGATAAGGGACTGTACAAGACTGTACTTTAGTCAAATGCCGAAATTGGAATTTATTTCGAGGTTTGCCCGAAGGCTTTGGTCAAACCTAGGATAAACAAGTCATTCCGGGAAGAGACTGCATATCCACCTTTGACTATGACATTTAGACCAAACTTAGTTTTTAACTATACAATATTATGTAAGGTAATACTATGTAAATTACAATATTATGTAAATACCTACACAATATTTACTCATTCTTTTCAAGTCTTGACCGATCTTGTCATAGTGTATGCTTACCTAACATCGTCGACTATAGTGCAGTCCGTGCAGCAGATGATTGGTTCCTTGCCTTTGAATGTGCATATCTGAAGGGAACAAATATAATTTGTAACATAGGACCTGTGGCCTTAGAGAGAATTTTTATACTTACTTGACTGCGTTTACGTTATCTTAAGGTGCTCCCTCACCAGGAGCATACGCGGGTAATGTAACATAACAGATTCGACTTTGAGCATTACATTACAATACTACCTCCCTGACTGATGAACATTCGCGGGTAATGTAACATAACAGATTCGACTTTGAGCATTACATTACAATACACCTCCTTGACTGATGAGCATTCGCGTGTAATGTAACATTGTAATAATTACAAGTGGAGCGCATTGATGTTACAAGTTGTATCAAGGTATTACACATGCATTGTATAATTTAGTCATTACAAGGTGCGCGGTGTAATGCTCGATTTTCCTCCTTCACTGATGTAATGCTCGAATCTGTAACTTCGAGCATTACATCAGTGAGGACAATACAGGCGAATGCTCCGGGTGAGGGAGCACCTTTACGTTAATTCTAAGGAATAACTGTATTTCCCATTATAGTCACCAGACGGCGCTTATTAAGATTCAGTACAAATTAAAGTTTACGTTAACATGATCGAGTAAGTATAAAAACTCGCACTAAGGACACACAGATGATAGAATATGACGGCGGGAGGTCCCGGTAAGCAGTTACCCTGTGATGCTATGAAACTGCGGGCAACTGCTAATAAGGCGGGCGTACAAAATTCTAGCTTATAATAGACGTTAAATCGATTTAACACCAGATTTTATTTGTCTTAAATGTCTGTTAAATCGATTTCCAGATTCGTTTAGTAGATAAATGAGTGTAAAATGTAACTGAATCAAATCAAATTAAATAACTAATAATAATAAAAATGTTTTTTGTCCATCAGTGGATCTTTCGGCTGAAATGATAACTATGTTCCGTGGTATCGGACTTAAAGAATATCACCACCCCGCCCCCCTATTTCTTCCCGTGGATGTCGTAAAAGGTGACTAAGGGACTTACTAGAGAATAGGCAGCAGCGCATGCATTCTCTATGCATTTTTAAAAACCGTACTGCGATCGCCAACCCGCCTGCCAAGCGTGGCGATTATGCCAAACCATAGGGGGAGGGAGAGTCCTAAAAATGCAGGATTTGGGAAGCACAGAGCCGGTCGAAGTGGCGGTGCTTGGGGGAGGCCTATGTCCAGCATTAGACGTATTTCGGCTGAAATGATAACTACGATAATACGTAAAAAATTGTAATGCTCACCGGTGGAAACTCCTTCGTCTTGAGAAATATCTGAGAGCTTTCACACTGAAATATACTGACGCAGACACCGCTGGCTTCTTTCCAAGTACAAGTAGAACCTGCAACATAACATAGCTTTACGCCTGCACTCCTCAAAAAGGGTTAGCAGAGGTTTATAGTACACGTTCAATTTTTTTATTTTTTTTTTACTTTTTGCTGTGATCCTACTAATATTATAAATTTTCTTTACAAACTTTCACAGTTTGTAAAGATGTTTACTCAGTCACGCAAAAACGGCTATACGGATTTGGATGAAATTTGACACACAGATAGTTTATAACCTGGACTAACACATAGGATACTTTTTATCTTTAAAAAAAAAATGTATATAAGTAGTTTATCAGCCATCTTGTTACCATAACACAAGCATTAGGTTGCTTAGCATGGGACTAGATGGCGTTGTGTGAAATGTCCAAGTATATTTGTTTATTTATTTATCTAGGTAGTAGGTTCCCGTGGGATAATTTCCGACATCCACGCGGGCGAAACCGCGGGCAACGGCTAGTAATAAATAAAGCTTAGAGGATTACACATCTGGTCAATAAAAAAATATTAACGCTTTGAAGGACACCATACGGCTATAGCAGTAGTAACAATAAAACTTGTATTATGTCTCGTAAGGTCCTTCAAAGCGTTAAGAGGAAAGGCGGGTGGCCAGACTTTTGAAAATTAGGTATTTTAAGAAGGTATTGCTGTCGCTCTGCGAGCGCTCCGCCCTCGAATTCGTGCGATAAGGACAACTGCAGATCCAACTAAATAGCCTATGTAAAAAGTCACATTTCGAGGTTTGGCTCTCGCCTATTTCCTCCTCCAATATTGGACCCATTTAAAAGATATTTCATAAACTGAATAAGAAGGATATGTACTATGTCCCTATGTCTTTCCTTTTTCGTTAATAGTTGTCAAAATGGTACACTAGGCGTCTGTTGACAGCGGTCTAAATAGGCAATTTTGAGCATTTTTGGAGGGTTCTAGTTCTTATAAAAATAATATATCATCAAAAAGGAAAACATAGGGGCATACAAGTAACTGTTATTTATATTTCTGTAAAAAATCATTGCTTTATGGTAATTAACCAGAAAGAAAACAGGCGAGAGCGTTTGTATCTTTTTGTATGGAGAAAAGAGCACCCACGTTTCCTCTTAAGGCTCCTTCAAACAGGCGCGACACGTGACGCGAATCGCACGCGACGCAAAGGTATCGCTTATGTCACGCGACACGCGGTGCCTTTGCGGTGCCGCTTTCCGATCCGATGCGATGCGAGCCGTTTGGTGGAAATAATCCTTTACTTGTAAAACTTGTAACTATCCCGCCAAACTTGGCGTGTTTTAGGTACCTATATAAATATTTTATATCCCAGAGAAAGACATGAAACTCCGCTGATAACTATGTACTAATGATTACGACATTAATTCAGTTTATTGGTCTCATTTCCTTTCGGTACCTACCTAATAAAAATGTATGATTCTCTTTCCCCGAACCGGAAACCGCGGTTTCTAGCAAATGTGACACGTGAAATGAGTTAATTGAGTACCTATTCGATAGTATAATTCAAATAATATTTTTTAGGGTTCAGTACCTCAAAAGGAAAAAACGGAACCCATATAGGATCACTTCGTTGACTGTCTGTGTGCCTTACTGTCAGTCTGTCAAGACCCTTTGTCTCAGGAACGCGTGGAGATATCAAGTTGAAATTAATAACAAATACGTAAGTCTATGGTTCCTTGAAGTTCTAAAAAAATCAAGCTTCTATCTCAACGCAATAAAAAAATACGGCTATTTATGCGATATATTTTGATACTTGCAAATAAATCAAAACCAGGATACTTCTCGTTGTCCTAGTATCATGAAATTTGGCAAGAAGCAAAGTCTCACAGCACAGGTAAAGGAAAAAGTCCAAAAATTGTTAATTTGTAAATTTTACACTTTAAAAAAAAATTAATGGGATTACAATGTTAAGTTGTACTACATTACTAATTCAATTATATTATCGAATAGTACAAAAAAGACTTATTAATATAATGGAACACTGAGAAATATAATGATTATGAATAATATTGTCGTCAGTAAATGTTTAAACAAAAATACGGGGCGAGTAGGTAAAACAAATAAATCTTGTAAAAATTAATAGATAGTTACTCATCATTATTTGTCTTTCCTTTTCCCCACTATATTGGGGTCGGCTTCCAGTCTTACCGGATGTAGCCGAATACCAGTATTTTAATTGGAACGACTGCCTATCTGACTTCCACAACCCAGTTACTGTGTAAAACGATACCTCTTGGTAAGTATGACTGATTGTCAGATCTTCGGTCTTTTAACTACCCTTAGCATAAGCATAATCAGCCTATAACGTTCCCATTGTTGGGACACAGGCCTCCTCTCTGTGAGTGAGAGGGAGTGGGCCGTAACCCAACATGCGGGTCCAGTGCGGGTTGCTAGATGTCACATGTCTTTGAATTTTTGGTTCTAGGACATGTTTCCTCGCGATGTTTTCCTGCACGGTTTTGAGAGCAGTGGTGATGATCTATAAATGACAGCTAATGGCTTAACGTGCTTTCCGAGGCACGGAGGAGTGTCAATATGTTATGGATGATCACCCATCCATGGAATGTCCTTGGCATGTTATTACTCAGCCACGATCTCGTCTGAATAGCTATGCATATAATTTTGCATAAGTATGTCTTACGTAAATTATGCATAGTCTGACGTTAGTACAAAATGATAGGTAATTAGAAGTATTTTATGACAGCCTGCACTAAGTGCGCATTTATATCTAGATCGAAGTGAGAACTAAGTACTTAATACAGTTAAATCTTTGTTGTCGGCCAATGAAACATAATAAAATACGACGTTTATGCGGCTATCCCAGCCTTAAGTGAATAATTATGTTTGGCAACAGGCTCGCTCCCTATTATTACATGGGATCAACGAATTAATATTAATATTAATATTTAATTTATATATAATTAATATATATATAATAATTAATACGTTCGATTCCCGTACGGAACAAATATTTGTACGACCTACAAGTATTTGTTCCGAGTCTGGGTGTTTTTCTATCTATAATATGTATGTATTTACAAAAAAAAAATGTATATAAGTAGTTTATCAGCCATCTCGTTACCATAACACAAGCATTAGGTTGCTTAGCTTGGGACTAGATGGCGTTGTGTGAAATGTCCGAGGATATTATTATTATTTATTATTAATATGGGATTTAAACATGGCGAAACGTGGGTGTACTGTAGGTACACCTCTGCCTGACCTTTCGGGATTACAGGCGTGGTGTTATGTGAATTTATGATTGTATCTTTAACTCTCAAACGTCGAACGTAAGAGAAAACTCAGTCATACTTTATACAAGGCGTCCCACGGATATACCTCATGGAGGGAAATTACCTTGAATAGTGTAGATGGAACATTTTAATGAAAGAAGACATTACTTATTTTAATAAAAAAAAACAATTTAAACTGCTCTGGTCACTAACATTATTACTAACACAATTAACACATTAGCATGGTAAATATCCCGTTTGTGTTAATAATAATTTAAACTGCATTCATAGATATTTAAATAATTACATGGTTGAACTGGAAATCGAAACCGTTACATGACAAAAATAATCACCCTGAAGTTTCATCGTACCAAACGAAAGGCTTCATCATAAGGATTATTTTTTGCTAAATAACATAAGTAGTGTCACAAATAAAAGGAAGACTATGAATTTTAACATTTTTAATACAAAATTAATCAACTTATCAAATGCTCAGGGAGTCAGTCCCTTCCTGTTACATACAAAGTCGCACTCTTTTGATTATTTCGCTCCCTGTCTGAATGCCTGAATTTTAAAATTCATGGTCTTCCTTTTTGGTTCTTAGATAAATATAAATGACATTGACCGGTGATGCATATAAATTACATCCGTACATTGATATAAATATATAAGTCAATGCATCCGTAACTATCCCCCAGCTCTCAACCAGTAGACCAAGCTCACCTCTCTGAGGTGGACGCTGAAGTCGAACGTAGAGCCTCCCTTCCTCCGGTCGAAGACCCTGATTGTCCCCTGCCCCCCGTCACTCCAGACGAGGTGCACGAGATAATCAAGGCTCTGAAACCCCGTAAAGCCCCTGGTTCAGATGGAATGACCAATAGGGTCTTCCGACTCTTCCCTGCCCGTTTGATTATGCTCTTGACCATCATCTTCAATGGTGCCATGAGTAATAATATCTTTCCTCAAGCCTGGAAACAGGCCACCGTTATCGGTATTCCTAAGCCCGGCAAGCCTAAGCGCGAGCCCTCTAGTTACCGCCCCATTAGTCTGCTCAATGTCCTCGGCAAAATCTATGAGAGACTTATTTATAAGCGACTCAGGGATTATGCTGAGACAAAGGGCCTTATTTCTAACGAGCAGTTTGGTTTTCGAACCCAACACTCTTGCGTACAACAGGTCCACCGTATAGTCGAGCATGTCAGCGCTGGTTTCCAGCGCGGTGCGATGACTGGTGCTGTTTTCTTCGATATAGCGAAAGCGTTTGACAAAGTCTGGCACAACGGCTTATTATATAAGCTTTACAAACTTGGTGTGCCAGATCGTCTCGTGCTCATCTTACGAGACTTTTTGTCAAACCGCACCTTTCGCTATCGTATCGAAGGAGCGCTTTCCTCTCCCCACCCTATTCGCGCAGGGGTCCCTCAGGGCTCTGTGCTTGCTCCCTTAATTTTCACACTTTTTACTAGCGACATCCCGCGTAGCGAGAGGGCACAGTTGGCTCTGTTCGCAGACGATACGGCCATCTACTACAAGGGCATGGTTCGAGACTCGATCTCTCGCACTCTCCAAACCGCTGTCGATGCACTCGCCAAGTGGTTTCGGAAGTGGAGAATCGAAGTTAATCCCGATAAAAGCCAAGCTGTTCTCTTTACGAGACAGCGAAGCAAAAACTGTAAACCCCCCCGCCCGATCACCATGTTTGGCAAGCCGATCCCTTGGGAGAAGCGAGCCAAATATCTAGGTGTGACGCTCGATGAGCACCTTACGTTTTCAGAGCACATAAAGAAGGCTCGTTCGCGGGCCTACTTTGCTCTTGGTAGACTCCATTCGGTTATGAATGCACGCAGCAAGTTGTCCCTTAAGTGCAAGTTGCGTATTTATACAGCGTGCATTCGCCCCATCATGACCTTTGCGGGCCCAGTCTTTGCTCACGCAAAGTCCCACCACATCCATAGGATGCAGACCCTTCAAAACCGTTGCCTCCGAAAGGTAACGGGAGCCCCTTGGTTCGTGATAACCTCCATTTAGACCTTAAAATCCCGACCATCCGTCAATTCTTGAAACGCCTTTCCAAGCGTTTCTTTGACTCTGCCGCGAAGCACCGCAACCCTCTGGTTGTCGCGTCCGCTAATTATGTCCCCTCTAGAATCAGTATAGTCCGCCGTCCGCGACTTGCACTCTCTGAACCTGATGACCCTATTACCCTCCTCCAGGAAAGTAGTAGTGCTACTAGTACTCTAGTACGCAAACACAGATCACAAAAATCATCATTCCGACCTCGCCGCCGAGGTCCTCCGCGTAGACGAACTTTCCCTGTAAATGTAAATTCATCTCCCTTGATCGGTAATAACGAGCCAGCTGGTGGCGTAGCTGAGCCTGTAGCTTTAAACTCCCCTGTTAATAATAATAACCCCGATTTGAGCCAGCCAATTGTACCTTGCTGTCCTCTCTTAGTCAGCGACGCCCTAAGCCGAGGTCCGTACCCCACAGGGGGTGCCCTTAGTGCGCAGTCGCTTAGTTTATAAGTAAAAACATGCCCCTGGCTGGAGGCTTTGAGTTCGCTTAAGGCACCCACAGGATAGTCCGGTTAAGCAGTCTCGACCCCAAGTGGTCACACTGCGAGATGCCATACAAAAAAAAAAAAAAAAATCCGTAACTATTCTGACAGGTAAGTATGCGTTTTTACTAGAAAATGTTCAACATGACAATTATGTTTCAATACTTATGTCATGTCAAACAAATCTCACAATTTGTTTTATTTAATTTGTGTTCGCATCTGCACGAAACATGAGTAAGCCGACATTTACACAGACGTACAAATATCGCGGCGGGATTTTATCGCGCACTGGATTTTCAACTCTTGTTGTTGAACCGAGCATTGAGAATCCAACTTACAAACAACAGAGTGCATTCTAGCGCGTCAAAAAACACTGTTGGATTTTCAACTCTCGGCGCTAAGAAAAGCGTTGAAAATCTAGCGCGCGAAACAAAATCTCCGCGATATTTCTACGTCCGTGCGAACGTCGACTAAGTCACAGATACAGATGTCAAGATTTGTTGTGAAAATGTGGTGGAAAACATGTCAAAAGATTTGAAACGTCAAACATATTTCGCTGAAACAAGTTGTGTAACGCGCGTTGCTATCTACATTGACAGGAAACCATAGAGATTTCAACATGTTCTTTTTTGTGAATGTTTCACCGGATTTTAAACGCAGTTTATCGATTCGGTGCTGATTATTGGTTCGTTATCTGAACATGTTGTTGAGGAAGAATAGCTTAAAAGTTATCTGAACATGTTGTTGAGGAAGAATAGCTTAAAAGTTATCTGAACATGTTGTTGAGGAAGAATAGCTTAAAAGTTATCTGAACATGTTGTTGAGGAAGAATAGCTTAAAAGTTATCTGAACATGTTGTTGAGGAAGAATAGCTTAAAAGTTATCTGAACATGTTGTTGAGGAAGAATAGCTTAAAAGTTATCTGAACATGTTGTTGAGGAAGAATAGCTTAAAAGTTATCTGAACATGTTGTTGAGGAAGAATAGCTTAAAAGTTATCTGAACATGTTGTTGAGGAAGAATAGCTTAAAAGTTATCTGAACATGTTGTTGAGGAAGAATAGCTTAAAAGTCGAGTGAATTAGTATCGAGGGTTTATCTGAAGACCTCTTAAACCGAGCATAAGGAAGGATATGTCGAATCAATGGCTATATTGAGAATTTAAACTTCGTTTAAGAATTCTGCAGAAACCGGGCAGTAATCAATTAAAAATGAATTAAAAATGTGACTGATTAAAAAAAAAATACAGGAAGTTATACAAAAAAAAAACAAAAAATTAAACATGTTTACTGGGTCTTGTCAGGCACTTTTGAACTGTCAAAGAGTCGGTCAGTAAGTCAGAAAGTTGAAGCAATAGCCCATTCCAAAACGTAGATCTCTATGGAGAAGAACGGGCAAGAAACTCCACGGACACTTTTTATTCTTTTCATTTTTTTATATTCTTGTTGCTTTTGTATAAATGAGGACAATGTAATATCTGAAGACCTCCAAGGGGGCTTATGGTTATGTAATACCAGCCGCACGGGTTGATCAATCAGGTTAAGCTACGCTTGTCACGATAGTTCCGTGGATGGGTGACCATCTTTACATACCAAGACTCCTCCGTGCCTCGGAAAGCACACTAAGCCATTGGTCCCGGCTGTCATTCATGGAGCTTTGACAGTCGTTACGGGTCGTCAAAAGCCCGCATCTGAGAACCAGTCTTACCAAGGGGTAATATCGTATTACCCAGTAACTGGGTTGTGGAGGTCAGATAGGCAGTCGCTCCATATAAAATACTGGTTTTCAGGTGCATCCGGTTAGACTGGAAGCCGACCCCGACATGGTTGGGAAAAAGCTATAGGCTGATGATCTGAAGAGCTCAGACATGACACCAATACATGAGGAAATCAAAATTATAAAAAAAAAACTATAAAAAAACAAAATAATAAAACCAAACCTTCAGGCTTATTAATAATCTCGCTTAGCACACACAAACTCAAGGAAAACACTGCTAAATAATGACGAAGCATTTTGGTATAAAAACAACTAATAAATAGTTATATTGTACACGACCGGCCCGCGAAACAGACGCCCCAGACTGAACAAAATAATAATAAATAATTTATGTAGCGTGTTTCGTGAGATAAGAATATACAGTTGTGAGTTTAAGGTGGAGTTCCATTGCTGATCTTTTATAACAGTGTACTTAATTAGATTTGCTTTGTATCAAAAAACTTTCTAACAAAAAATGCCACCGGCTTCCATAAAAAAACCGGCCAAGTGCGTGTCGGACCACGCACAATAAAGGGTTCCGTAGTTGAAAATTATAATTTATCCCAAAAACAAATTTAACATTGTTAGGTACCCAAAAAAACAAAAATTTGTATGTGTAAAAACTACAAATTAATAATTTTCAGACTTTTTCCTTTACTTGTGCTGTGAGACCTTGCTTCTTGCCAAATGTCATGATTCCAGGTTAACGGGAAGTACCCCGTAGGTTTTGATTTATTTGCGAGTGTCAAAATATGTCGTATATATGGCCGTATTTTTTTATTGCGTTGACTTAGAAGCTTGATTTTTTTAGAGCTGCAAGGGACTATAGACTCACATATTTGTTATTTATTTCAATTTGATACCTCCTCGCGTTTCTGAGAAAAAGGGTCTTACAGGCTGACAGACTCGAAAATATTTTTTGTGTGAAAAAATTACAAATGAACAATTTTCGGAATTTTTCCTTTACTTGTGCTGTAAGACCTTGCTTCTTGCTAAATTTCATGATTCTAGGACAACAGGAAGTACCCTATAGGTTTTGATTAACTTGCGAGTATCAAAATATGGCGCTTAAATGGCCGTATTTTTTTATTTCGTTGACTTAGAAGCTTGATTTTTTCAGAGCTCAAAGGGATCACAGACTTACGTATTTGATATTAATTTCAACTTGATACCTCCACTCGTTCCTGAGAAAAAGGGTCTTGACAGACTGACAGACAGACAGACGGACAACGAAGTGATCCTATAAGGGTTCTGTTTTTTTCTTTTGAGGTACGGAACCCTAAAAAAAACTAGAAAGTGAAAAAATAGATTTTTTTTTCGTTTTTTGCCATCGACTTCCAAAATTAAAGTTATTTTTCACTTTTTTGTTTTGTTGTGGTACTTACCCCACACAAATTCTAATACCAATACCTGATATATAAATTACAGTGTCAGGAAGTTATAACACCATCCACATAGGAAAGTGAAGTGAGTGAAGTGGGTGTGACCGATTTACATTTTCACCTCGATAAAATAGTAATTTACTGTAGTGTAGCGACCTCTATCGTTGGGCGGTAGAAGAAATGTTGTTTGTGTAGTTCATTTGCGCTAGTCGCTGATAGATGGCGCTTGCGTTTATGAATGAAATCTTTTGTACTCCCATTGATTATTTGATAGTAGTTATCGCTCCTCCACGCCAGAGGGCCGCTTTTAGAATGGGTCATTGTGTATTTATCAATGGCCAGCGTAGTTATCGCTGCTCGACGCTAGGGGAAGCACTGTAGAATACGCTGGAATATTGTGGAAACTTCTAGAACCGAAAGTGGTCGTAAATGTTAATCCTTTTCCGCCCACTCTTAAATTTAGATAGTTAGTCCGCTTTCAGAGTTACGATGGTGTACAAGTTTTCGTAATGTTCTAGCGCGTAGTTTGTAGAGGGTCGGTAATTATTTAACCAAAGCCATGTTTGCCTATATCAGTGCGTGTAATTACCTAATTAGTTTGTTAGCTATGGAATACGGACAATAAATCGGGTAATAACGAGTCGTGGTTTTATTATTCGATTTAGTCCTCTGTCCTCAACAGTGGGAAAAATACAACCTATGCGTGCACATCGTACGCAGCAGTGGAATTGTGCCTTAATTCGTCTGGGAATACCCAAACTTTGCTATCAAAATCGGTTGCTAACTTGCTAAGCGTTGCTGTAGGTATTCCGTTTTTAACTAACATTTATTTACGAATCATGAACGAAGAATTTTTAGTTTTTCTGCTAAAATTGAACTTTTCTGCCAACAATGAAAATATGAAAGAAAATAATATAATTTTTTTAAAACTAATTATGACTAACTTTTTTATGTTTTTTTTCACTTTATTTAACTAAGACTCGGTTAAACAAAAAAAAAAAAACCGGCCAAGTGTGTGTCGGACCACGCACAATGAAGGGTTCCGTACAATCACACACTTTTCAATAAAAGAAATTATCCCAAAAAAAAAGTTTTTGTCTCAAAATTACAAATTCACAATTTTCAGACTTTTTCCTTTATTTGTGATGGGAGACCTTGCTTCTTGCAAAATTCATTATTCTAGGTCAACGGGAAATACCCCATAGGTTTTGATTTACTTGCGAAAGTTGCGAGTATGAAAATGTGTCGCAAAATGACCGTATTTTTTTATTGCGTTGACATAAGTTATAAGCTATATGCTTGATGCTCAACGGCAGTGTGAATGATGCCGTCGTCGATGTCTTGTACGGGGCCAACTTATGCGCCGTGCGCAAGAGGGACGGCGGCATTCGTCCTATTGCCGTTGGGTGCACCTACAGGCGTACGGCAGCCAAAATTTGCTGCAAATTATATGGCGAAATCTTGACAAATAAGTTCCAGCCCCTACAGCTTGGCTTTGGATCCAAAGGGGGCTGCGAGGCTGCCGTACATGCCCTTTCCAGTTTTTTAAATGCCGGGAAAGGTGAGATCATCCTCAAGGTTGACGTTAAGAACGCATTCAATACCGTTAACAGGGACACTTTGTTGGCCGAAGTAAAAAAGGAGTTACCAGAAATTTTTGGTTTCATGTGGCAGTGCTATAGGCACCCTTCAAAATTATTATATAAAGATAACGTTTTGGAATCTGCAGTCGGATGCCAACAAGGGGATCCTCTCGGGCCAGTCATTTTCAGTTTAGCTATCCATCCCATAATACAAAAACTAAATTCAAAATTTAATGTGTGGTATTTAGATGATGGAACACTAGGAGGTGACGTAGACACCGTTCTAAAAGATTTTCAGTTCCTAAAGCAGCAGTTCCAATCTATCGGCCTTGAGCTTAACAACTCCAAATGCGAAATTTACCTTTGTGACAATACCGACAGACAATCAACTATACAGAAGTTCAATTCAATAGCCCCAGATATTAAAGTTTTGGATAACAGTTCACTGCACCTCCTAGGTTCCCCAATTTTAGAAGACAGTTTTTCAGCATTCGTCGATGATAAAATTAAACATTTTAACGATATTTCGGATAGACTTTCTAAAATTAATTTACACTCTGCATTCACACTTATCAGATATTGCTGTTTCGGTCCAAATTTTATGTATTTTCTCCGCTCTTCCTCTTTATGGAAGGAGCCATACCTTTTAGACAAAATTGATCATATTATTCGAAGTACCCTTACATCAATTTTAAATGTGGCATTGGACGACCGCGCGTGGCTGCAAGCCACACTACCCATTCGTTTTGGTGGGCTCGGCGTCCGCAAAATTTCTAGTGTAAGCTTACCGGCGTTCCTGTCCTCGGTCCACAGCACCAAAGAGTTAACCACAAAAATCTTAGCCTCTTCTCAGGTTGACTCTGACGTGCCGTGTTTGTCCGATGGGGTGAACGCCTGGAAAGTGGCTTGCCCGGATACGGTTCAGCCAGAGAACCCATCTTCCCAGAGACAGTGGGATGAGCCGCTCTGTAGGTTGGTACGGTATAATCTTATTAATACGTCCACCAATACTGCAGAGCGTGCCCGCCTGCTGGCTGTGGGTGAATGGGAATCGGGCCTCTGGCTTCAGGCACTACCGTCACCCAACATAGGCACTATGCTGAGTGACACCACATTCCGGCTCGCTACATGTTTGCGTTTGGGGGCTCCTTGCGGGGCTCCGCATCGCTGTCAGTGCGGTGAAGGAGTCGACTGCCTCGGACACCATGGCCTATCCTGCAGCAAAAGTGCTGGCCGGATGGCACGACACGCCAGCATTAACGACATCATCCGTCGGGCTCTTGTCACCGCCGGGGTGCCAGCTGTTTTAGAACCTAATGGCTTGGCGCGCGACGATGGGAAGAGACCAGACGGAATGACCATAATGCCTTGGAAGTTGGGTAGGCCTTTGGTGTGGGATGCAACCTGTGTCGACACCCTCGCGCCATCCCATCTTCCTAGCACGGCGTGCTGCGTTGGAGCGGCTGCTGCAGGTGCAGAAAACCTCAAACGGCGCAAATATAACAACCTTATTGGAAGCTATTTGTTTGAGCCGTTTGGGGTTGAAACACTAGGGCCTTGGGGTCCGAGTGCTCATCGAGTATTTCGGGACATCGCCAAGCGGTTGGTCGACTCCACACGGGACCAGAGAGCTGGCCTATTTTTGGCCCAAAGAATTAGCATTGCCATCCAGCGTGGCAATGCCGCCAGTCTTTTGGGCACTTTTCCCACTGACAGCGATGCGGACGAATTTTTTGATGCCCTATGAGCTCTTTTTTTTAATTTTTTTTTTTATACCTACTTGTACATAGTATAAATAATTTAATATTACCATTGATTGTGTAAAACAATCGAATTATATTGCTGAATTATAAAAATCTAGATCTATTTAAAAAAAAAAAAATAATAAAGTTATAAGCTTGATTTTTTTATAACTCCAAGGGACCATAGACTTACTTATTTAATATTAATTTCAACTTGATACCTCCACGCGTTCCGGAGAAAAAGGGTCTTGACAGACTGACAGACAGACAGACAGACGGACAAACAAGTGATACAATAAGGGTTCCGTTTTTTCCTTTTTAGGTACAGAACCCTAAACACGTTATTGTTACGCAAATAAGTTTTCTTTCCGTACTTTTCAATCACAACTTTTCATTTCACGGATAGAGGTCATTGACGTTCCTATTCTTAACTAAATCGCATTGTGCAACCGGTGAGACATTTCAACTTTCTCGATAAGCTTGGAAACGGGAAATCCCTTGGGCGAGTGCGCTGGTAGATTTTCAACTTATGGCGCTGAGCCGAGCGTTGAAAATCCAACAGCGCCCTTTTATTTCGGCATTTGTTTAGGTGTCGTCTAATGTTAGTGAAAATGGGTACTTTTGCTGGAGGTGCCTTTGGACGAAGATAACCTCTTCCCATCAGGTAGGCAGTCTCGTTACTTGCCACTCCATCATCTGCCTAGCCTTTTGCCAACTATTTTGGTGTCGGCTTTCAGTCAAGTTGAATACCAGGATTTTACATGTAGCGACTGCTTATCTGATCTCCACAACCCAGATACTGAGTAACCGATACCCCTTGGTAAGACTGGTTGTCAGATTTTCAAACTTCTGACTACCGACTGTCAAAAAAGCCGGGACCGATGGCCTGTAATTCTAATATAGGATTATTGTACAAGAACATACGCAGTCTTTACCGATAATAATAATTGAATGTTAAATGAATAAGGTAAATCGTGGAATAAAATGATTAAATAAATAAATTAATAATGCAGTGTTATATTTTACGAGTGATTAAAACTTTGTTATGCTATACTTAGGCATAGTAGGATGTAAATATGGTAACCTGTTGTTGTGTCCATACCAATATTATTACATATTATCTGTATGCATGTATATTAATACAAAGTCGGGTTTGTTCGAACACTTATAACTCGAGAACGGCTGAACCGATTTTCTCTCGATTTTGTCTCTGTTCCAAATAGTAGAGTAACTATTAAGAACATAGAAAAATTGACAAAAAAAAAAAAAAAAAACCAATACAAAATGTTCATGGGTTTCGTAACTGTCAAACATTTAATGTTCATCCCGTCGATACGGTAAACTCTCTCCTCAAATTAAAGAACGTATTTAAATAAAGGTCTCAAATCGATAACATATATCACAGCGCTAATTTGCTGGTTCATTTTCTCCTCTACTGATCGTTATTTCTCCTGTACCGATCGTTATTTCTCCTTACAAAGTTTATTCCATTTATTTAAATGTATGTATGTAGGTATATAATATGTATGTATTTATTCTTTTATTTTATAGTTATTTTCGTGTTATCTATCCTTTATGTTGCACCTGCCATGTTTTCTCTCTGCATCACCCTAAGGTTGACTGGTAGAAAATGCCTCAGGCATTAAGTCCGCCTTTGTACGGTATTTTTTTTACTTGTGCATAAAGATTTAATAAATAAATAAATATATCCACAATATTCGGATAATGGCGTATTTTAGATTTTAAAAATGTAGAATAATGCCAGTACTTAATGTCAAAGGATTGACATATTTACAGGGTGTAAGTGTAAACAGTAGCAATCTTATAAGGGGTAATTTTGACGAATTATGTGAACATAAATGTACTGAACTGCTGATTTTTTTTCGCGATTCCGCGAAATTTGTTTTTTTGTAATGTGTTTGTTTTTCGATGTCGAGTATGTGGACGAAGTTCTTGGAGTTAATTTTTTTACACCTAATATACTGGCGGCTAAAGGAAGTAATGAAGAACACAGAAACTAAGATGTCCGTCAAATCAAAGCTGTACAATACCTGTGTGTTACCAGTCCTTACATATGGCTGCCAAACTTGGGCACTTACAAAAGCACAAAACAAAAAACTAGAAACCTGTCAGACAGCAATGGAGAGGAGCATGCTGAACATAAAGAAATCGGATAGAATAAGTAACACAATTATAAGGAAACGTACGAAGATAGAAGATGTAACAACAAGAATAAGGAAACTTAAGTGGAAATGGACAGGCCATATAATAAGAGGCAATGAGAAGTGGAACAGAAACATTGTATTCTGGTACCCAATAAATATGAAAAGGAAACGAGGTAGACAGTTTAGAAGGTGGGAAGACGAAATAAAAGCCATAGCAGGAAAAACATGGACCAGGAAAGCGATAAACAGAACATAGTGGAATGAAATGGATGAGGCCTTTGTCAAAGTTGGGCAAACAGAGCAAGTTGTCGGTGTCAGCGACTCACCAGAGTCGTTATTATAAGTTAAAATTATTGTAAAATAAAGTGTCTGAATGAAGGCTTATATTGTTATCTCGTTTATTCATTTCTTATCTTATTTAGTTACATTTTTAAATATTTCTTAAACAAAAAGATGTAGAAAAAAAAAAACATTTAAAAATATAAAAAAATAGAAGTCCGCCGGTGTCAGGAGCAGGGTCCAAGCTACCGGTGGTTAGGGCTGCAGAGATAGGAACCTCCTCACAATACGAGCCGTATCGAGGAGTACTGCCTTCTGAATCTGGCCCTTGATCCAACCGCCTAACGAGAGCCTCAAGAGATGTTGATCGAGGCTTTCGGCCATCAGGCCGTTGGCCGTTAGTCTTGTTCCTCATCTCTGGCTTGCCTTTATTGGCCGGCTGGAGTGAACACTGACGGGAACAGAGCTCCCACCTCATTCTTGCCTTTATTGGCTGACTTGAGTGGAGATTCGCAAGAGCAAACGTGCTCGGAGGAAGGAAGTATTCTAGTAAGTGTTTGTAGGGATCTTGACCATCTTCCGGGCTCTGGGATTATTCTGAGAACCGTGGGATACCTCTCCACTCCTCACAAGCACCTCAGGACATGTTGCCCCCTTGCCGCTACGACACTATGTGCTAGCGACCGTTTTCGGGGGCCCATTATTGAGTGTGCAAGTCACCCCTGCCATTTTATCCGTGTGTATTATATAACATTGGTCAGGCAGGGGACATAGTTCTTCCATAATTCAAGGTACCCGATCCACTATAGCCACCCAAACCCATAGCCCAATATGTTTTGATTCCATGCTCTGCAATAGTCCTGCACCAACCGGGGGTTGTCCTTGGGTGCACTTGCAAAGTGCATACAGGGATAATCGTCGGCTGGTGCCGCCACGTCATTTAAAATTGTCTAAGGGGCCTCTGCGAGTTGGCTTCGGCCCCTCGTACGCCTTCCAAAGGACCGGGACCCCAGGGTCCCGAGATATGTCAAAGAAGAAAAATAATAATAATATCCTTGGACATTTCACACAACGCCATCTAGTCCCATCTAGTAATGATAGACCGATCCCAGTACAACGTGACATGGTCATTTTCGAGAACTGGGTCGGGCACATACTTGTAATACGGTACCTCAGAGTCCACAAGCTTATATTTCAAAGCAAAGTTGCTGGTGAATAATCCTGGCCACTTGGTTATATCTGTGCAAGTACTCGCATATATTATTATTATTATTATGTGTAATAGTGTAATAATGTATTTGACGGCAGCCATATTATTTAGCAGCTTCGAGAGACGGCGACTAGATGGCGCTAGTGGAACTTGCAACAGACGCATTTGGCTTAAAAGACTTGAAGTCAGTCAGTAAAATATTGTGACGTTTCCCCACCACTAGCAATCGCCTTTATAAGGAGGTGCGCTGTGGAGTCGGGGGGCTGCGCCGCCCGCGCACCCCGCGCCGCCCGCATCATCCGTGCGCCTCCGCGCACCCCCCGCGCACAGCTCTGCGCCACCGCCGCGCTTCACCTCGCCGCCCGCGCCCTCGGGGGCTGCGACCAAAGCTGCGCCAGCTCCGCGCACCGCGACGTCCGGTCCCCGCCTCTCGCTGGCGGGACCGGTGAGTGCGGGAAAAAGTGCAGTGAAAGTGAGTGTATGTGAAAGTGCAGTGCTCCCACGGGTGCCCGACTCGCCGGCGCCCCCCCGTACCTCCGCCTACGACTCGCCTGCCGTGCTATCGGCATGCTCGTCACGCGCGGGATCTAGCATGTCGCTAGCATCGGCGTGCTCGGCCGGGTCCGGTCGCGACGACGTGTCTCCGGATACGACACCGCGATCCGGGCTGCGGCCCAACGTGGGAGGAGCCAGAGGAGCTGAAGGCATGAAGACGCCAATGCGTTTCGAGCCCCAACCCCAAAGACAAAAGATGTCACGCCGGAGGAGTTCGTCGGACACCAGCGTGGAGGTAGCAAAGCGGTCCTGCCGCGACACGCCGCAGGCACCACGCGAAAGTGTGCCGCGGAGTCGGGCCACGCCGCTTGCGTCACCGTCGCCGTCGCCTACGTTTGCGGACGCGGCGCGCCGCACACCACCTCCATCACCGACGCCAGTCACCATGACCGCTGGGGTAAGTGTTTTTAATTTATCACCTGCCCTCTCTACCTCCACCGCAGCCCCTGCTGCCGTCCCCGACGCCTCCGGCGCCCCGATGGCGACGAAGAAGCAGCCGCAAAAGGTCCCCAAGTACCCTCCGCTGGTAGTCGAGAAACTGCCAAATTGGGCCACCCACTTCCGGGCCATCGCCGCCAAGCTGGGCCGGCCTCCAAATGCCCGTCCATATGGGGCGGGTGTGAAGTTTAGTCCCGAGACGGAGGAAGAGTACAGGCTGGTCCAGCGTTACCTGACCAACCTGGAGAAGGAGATAGGCATCTCATGGTTCGCCTACTCGCTGCCAGCGGAGAAGAGCCTGAAGATCGCCATACGGGGAATACCGGCAGATACGGACCCGAAGGAGATCGAGGAGGAGCTCCGGGTGATGGGATACCAGCCGGAGTACGTGCGCCACATAAAGGGGGCGCAAGGAAGACCCGGCTGCGTGTTCCACGCCATCATAAAGAGGACGCCAGATGTCCGGGACATATATGACACCACAGTATTCATGTACATGCGTGGTGTCAAAATTGAGGCCTGGAGGGGCAAACGTGGGCCCGCACAGTGCCACCGGTGCCAACAATTTAGGCACAGCTCGCACCACTGCCACCGCCCGCTCGCTTGTGTGCGTTGCGGGGAGGGGCACGCAGCAAGAGACTGCCCGCGCCCGCGGGAAGAGCCGGCCACCTGCGTCAACTGCGGGGGCCCGCATCCCGCGAGCAATCTCAAGTGCCCCGTGTTTCAGAACGAAATACGAAACAAGCGGGCGGGGACCGCCGCCATCACGGCCAATTCGCGCCGGCCACAAGCGGCCACCGTTAGGCCGCAAGAGAAGCCGGAAGAGGCCCTACAAGGTACGTCGCTGATGGCGGCGGCCAACGGGCCCACAGACAGGCAGCAAGCCTCCTCCTCAGGGCGGAGGAAGAATAAGAGACGCGGGGGTAAGGGGAAGGGAAAAGGCAAGAAGTCGACCCCCCCCCCCCCCCCCAGCGACACAGGAAGATGTCCCGGAGGCCGACCCTGCCACAAACAGGGCGCAGGCTGTGAACATTAATGTACCGACTACTAGCGCCGGCATAGCGCAGCGACAAAAGTCGGAACTTAATAAGTTCACTGGAGAGACGAGTGGCGCTGCCGGCGCCAAAGAAACAAGAACAAAGCGAGAATTCACAACCTGCGCCATCAAATTGTTGATGAACCTTATTAAGGCTATAAGGCAGGGTCAAGACGTAGAAACGGTCATCCTTGATGGCCTGGCCACCCTACTGACGCTCTATCATGGCTAGGTCATTAAGGGTGATTCACTGGAATGCCCGCGGCCTACGGGACAAGGTCGCCCCCCTCCGCCATCTCCTTCGGGAACAAGACATAGACGTGGCGCTCATAAGCGAGACGCTCCTGGGGCCCGAAGATAGGGTTAGGTTCCCGGGTTACCTCGTTTACAGGAAGGACGAAAGGTCGGCACAGAACACCCGCTATCGTGGTCTGGCGGTGATTGTGAGGCGAAGAGTCGTCCATCAGGAACTCCCCTTGCCGTCACTCAGCACATTTTACGCGCTGGGTGTGCAGCTAAACATAGCCGGCGAGGATATAAACATATATGCCTGCTATAAGCCGCCCGCAACTCGGTTGGACCAGTCAGAGTTGCGGGCCCTCATCAGTACCTCGCAGAAGGCGACCATACTCGCCGGTGACTTAAATTGTAAGCACCCAGCGTGGAACTCATATACTATGAACACCGAGGGGAGACGGCTCTTCGCGGACGCGGAAGCCTTCGGCTATACGGTGTCCGGCCCAGAGACGCCCACCCACTATCCGGACGCCCACATCTACATGCCGGACGTGCTGGACATCGTAGTCCACCGAGGGCTACAAGGCCAGATCACGCAACAAGTGATAGACGACGAGCTACAGTCAGACCATCAGCCAGTACTCGTCGTCTTATCGGGTATGCCGACCCGACTGAAGCCCATAGCGCCACGTCGAACAACGGATTGGACAGCGTTTCGAGAGAAGTTAGAGATCACCACGCCGACTCGGCCTATTGTTTCCTCCGCGGACGTAGAGCAGACGGCGAACGACGTCACTGCTTGCATTCAAAGCGCCTTGGAAGCGGCGACAACAACGCAGCCGCAGGGGAGAGGGCTACTGCCGCCCCTGCCGACCCATCTTAAAGCTATGATCGCCGTGAAGAGGCGCCTACGCAAGCAGTGGCAACAAACTAGATGCCCGACAATGAGGAGGCAGCTCAACCGTCTCGCGGAGAAGGTTAAGGCCGAGCTTAGGGCTTCGACCGCCGCGGGCTGGGAGGAACGAATAGAGGCCGCTACAGATAGCTGGCCTTCTGCTTACAGACTATGCAGAGCACTCTCGAATACCCCAGCTCCGGTGCGCCCTCTACTCAACAGTGACGGGGCGCTCAAGTACGTAGCGGAGGACCGGGCGGAGGTCTTCGCCGAGCACCTGGAGCGTCAGTTCCAACCGAACCCGACCAGCGACAACGAACATGTCGCAGCAGTCGAGAAACACCTGGAGGCCTACTTCGCGCCGCCGATAGCTCCCGAAGAAGACGCCATCTTTTTCTCGCCTGGCGCAGTCAGACGCGCCATCCTGAAGACGAAGCCCCGTAAGGCCCCTGGTGCTGACGGTATCACCAACACAGTGCTGCGCCACCTGCCGTACCGTATGGTAGCGGCGCTGGCGCGCCTGTTCACGGCGATACTGCGCACGGGGGTCTTTCCCGCTGCGTGGAAGGAGGGGCGCGTCATTATGCTGCCCAAGGCGGGCAAAAACATCCTGAAGCCGGAGAGCTATCGGCCGATAACTCTGCTGTCCACGATCTCCAAGGTGTTCGAATCACTCCTGCTGCGACATCTCCAACCACACATCGCGCCGCGTCCGGAGCAATTCGGGTTTCGGGCGGAGCACAGCACGACGCTCCAGCTGTCGAGGGTACTGCACCTACTCGCAGCTGCCAGAAATAAGAAAGAATACTCGGTCGCAGTACTCCTCGACATGGAGAAGGCCTTCGACCGCGTATGGCATGACGGCCTTGTTTACAAGCTGGCCACCTCAGACGCGCCCCGTCGCGTTGTTAGGGTGGTTTCTGACTTTCTCTCGAACAGGACTTTCAGGGTGGTGGTCGACGGCGCGCTTTCTAGCGCCCGCCCGGTGTTGGCGGGCGTACCCCAGGGTAGCTGCGTGTCGCCGGCGTGTTACTCACGATACACGGACGACATCCCCACTACAGCAGAAGCGACGCTCGCGCTGTATGCTGACGACGCCGCGTATATCACCACTTCGCTGAATGCGAACTACGCGGCGGTCAAAATGCAGCGCGCCCTCGACCTCCTTCCCGACTGGCTGGCCAAGTGGCGGCTGTCGGTGAACGTGGGTAAGACGCAGGCGATAATTACGGGAGCTGCGCGTCTACCACCACCCCTCAGGCTGCAAGGAGTCGACATCGATTGGTCGCCCCGGGTCAAATACCTGGGTGTCACCATCGATCGTCGGCTCACCATGGGGCCACACGTCCGCAATGTCGCCGCGCAGGGTAGGGTCGCCCGCAACCTACTCAGACCTGTGCTCTCGTCCCGCCTCCCGCATCGTGTCAAGTTGGGCGTGTACAAGTTGTACGTGCGCCCAATCTTGACCTATGCCGCCCCATCATGGTTCGCCCTCACGAGCGAGCCTAGCCGAAAGTTGCTCCGCGCGCAGCAGAACCTTGCGCTGCGGACAATAGTCGGCGCGCCCCGCTTCGTGAGGAACGACGTGCTCCACCGCGACCTCGGGATTGAGAGCCTGGACAAGTTTGTGGGCCGCCTGGCGAAGGGGATGTTCGCGCGTGCCGACGCGTCTGCCTGGCCACATGTCAAGCAGATCGCGCCCTGGCATACGCGCCCCCCGGACGCTAGGCCCCTGCCCCGCGACCTGCTTGCGGACGATGACCCCATCACCGTACCGGACTGACCTTCCGAGTGAGCCGTTCCCGGCTACACGCGGCTCACTTGTGACAGCAACACTTTCACCACAAATACATACGCTGTCACGTGGTGCGTGCTAGGATAATTTAGGCGTATCACGTGGCAAACCCCAGACATGCACCTCTATACAGGCACAAAGTACACACGCGAATACGCAGTGCGGGCGTGCGCGTATTTGCATAGACACCGGGTGGCGGCACACAGTACAATGCCACCCTCACACCCATGACACGGTCCCCCTAACCCACGCAGGCTCGGCTAGCTCTGAAAGTGTGATGGGCGGGGGCCACTCACCCTTCTGTAGGAACGTCGAGTCCGTACCTCTGTCGCTGGTCGCCTTCTGCTGGGCTTCACCCATGTAGATGGGGGTTCCACCTGGTAGGGGCTGACCGCCGGGGTTCGGTGAAGAAAGCGGCGCTGACTAGCAGCGTCGTGGCGTGCCTACAGACACAAATATAGCATCTACACACAGGGGCGCGAGGCGCCCCATCATCCTAGGCCGTGTTAGGCCCACAAAATGAGGGGTCCGTATTTACGGACCACCGCAAAGCTTCCGCGGTCGGGGGGCTTAGCCCTGGAGCCGCACGCCACGCCCCTTGCGGGGCGTAGCGATATCCACGAGTAGTCGGGGGGCATTTCGTACGGATGCGTCTTGGACCACGGACCACTGTCCCTCGACAGCCAGTGCTGCCAGGTTATTGGATGTGGAACACTGTCTCTGACAGTTAGTACTGTCCTTATTGCGGTGGGTGCGTGGACCACTGTCTCTGACAGTCAGTACTGCCCTATGTGACCGCCTTCACTATCATTATTAGTTATTTAATTAATTTTATATCATTTCATCATTGTTCGATTGAATTAATTTGTGTATTGCCATGTCTGACTTCTACTTCTGGTGTTTGGGCCAATCCTACATATTATTTAATATGTTGTATATTATAAGTTAATTTCTGAACGCACGCAGTTCAGAAATTTATTTTTATATAACACATAGTCTACTTTTTATCCAGGTAAAAACGCGTACGCGGGTAAAACCACGGGGCGAAGCTAGTATGACAGTAAATTATACTTGGTCATCATTCTCCTGCCCTTATCCCAATCTATTTGGGGTCGCCGCAACATGTCCCTTTCTTCCATACTTCTCTATTAGTCGTCATCTCTGTAGTCACCACCTTTTAGCCATATCATCTTTCACACAGTCCATCCATGGAGATGGATGTACCCAATAACATTTTGCCTGACCCGGGAATCGAATCCAGGACCTCGTGCTCAGCAGTAGCGCTAGCGTCCACTAGGCCAATGAAGCAGTAATAAATGAAGGGAAATATTTAACAGAGAGGATTTAAAACTTATTGACCTTCTAACGATGGACAATTTTATAAATAATCGAGCTTCTTTTTAACTGGCCTTGGTTGTAGTAACTAAGCCACCCCAACCAAATGGGTTAGGTCCAGTTAGAACTGGAATCAATCATGCGCGAGCCGAGCGAGCAAAGCAAGCGGGGTTGTATAAACATCCTCGAAAATTGGGCTACCAAATGTAAAAAGAATTTTTCTAATCCAGCTTTTTGTTTCATGGGTTTTATTTTTTTGGCGGGGAACCCGAATTCTTTTTCCAAAATAAAAGTAATAATTCTTTTGCCATAATAAAAGTTTCAGTTACTCCTTATAACATCAGCTACATGCCAGTGAAAGTCCCGTCAAAGTCGGTCTAGCCGTTTCAGAGATTAGCCGGCACAAACAGACAGACAGACATAATTTTAAAAACTGTCGGCAACAACAAACTTTCATTAAAATGGCAAAAGCGAATCGACAATAATAGCTTTAAAAAAAAAAATGTTTAATTTCATCTATGTAAAACGGCAATTTCATACTAAGGCTATATTTCATTTTTTTTATCTAGTATTTTTAGGATCCCAAAATAGGAATTTGAGGTTCACGAAAAGAGGTGCAATAATTATTTATTATTAGATTGTTCAATAACATTTTTAGGAGCGCAATTAGACAATTATTAGACGTGCCAAGTAAATGAAAATGATTTTGTCACACAGTGAAAGTAATATACAATTTTCTAGAGGCGTAGGGCCTACATCGTAGCATTTCGTAGGCAGTACTATCCGCGGTGGATATTTGGTGCAATACGCAATAAGGAGCTCGTGGCAAAGAGGAGCTCGTGGCTAAGTAATAACAAGCCGCACGGGTTGATCCATCAGGTTAAGCTATGCTTGCCGGGGTTGGTCAGTGGATGGGTGACCATTTTCACATACCGAGACTCCTCCGTGCCATTAAGCCGTTGGTTCCGGCTGTCATTCGTGGATCTTTGACAGTCGTTACGGGTCGTCAGAAGCCCGAAAGTCTGACAACCAGTCTTACCAAGGGTATCGTAATACTCAGTTACTGGGTTGTGGAGGTCAGATAGGCAGTCGCTTCATTTAAAATACTGGTATTCAGCTGCATCCGGTTAGACTGGAAGCCAAACCCAACATAGTTGGGAAAAGGCTAGGCAGATTGATTGATTGACGCAATAAGGACCCGTATGGGAAAATAAAACATGAATCGTTGATTTTTAGAGTTTCATACCTTAAAAGTAAAAAAAACCGGTCAAGAGCGAGTCGGACTCACACACCGCGGGTTCCGTTCCGATTTCTGAAAAAGTGTGCTATTTAGAGACATCGTTTTATTTTTCCTGTAATATTTACATAAACTTCTATCACATAGAATAATTTCAGATTTTTCTCTTTTCAAACTTCGGAGATAAGGGGGGGGGAACGGTATTTTTTTTACATTTTTCATCAAAAGTCGAACACTGTGTGGCCTAAAAAAAAATTAAAATATGTTTGAGAATGTGCAAACAGCGCTCTTTCATATGATACCCCACATGGCCTAGTAGCTCCACTTTGAATTTTTAAGACCCCCACCCCATGTTGCAAAAAAAATACATATATTTTTATTTCTTTCTTATTTGCAAAATAGTTGGGTAAACGTCATCTAAAACTGTTCCAAATTTCAAGTTGATAGCACCAGTAGTTCTTGAGATATCCAGCTGTGACAGACAGACAGACAGACAGACTGAGTCACACCATAAGGGTTCCTTTTTTACCATTTTGGTACGGAACCATAAAAACGAAACCCTCATAGGATCACTTTGTTCGCCATCTGCCAAGCTAGACCCTATTTTTCAGGAACGGGTAGAGGTATCGGGTTGTGGTCTAAAGTCTGCTGTCAGCGCAATCAAGAGATCAAATTATCTCACTTTTAAAAACCTGTAGGTTACTTCCCGCTTACCCAGTATCGTGGGCAAGAAGCAAGGTCTTACGGTAAAAGTATTATAAAATATCAGTTTTTGAGATTACAAACTTACATTTGCAGTTGGAGCATCGATCGTAAAGTAGAACGATGTATGGAAGAACACGTTTCTTCATCTGAAAACTAAGTTTGTCCTTCAATTAGAAATTGGAAATGCATGTAGACTTATACGTATTACAGTTACCGGCCATAAATATTGCACATGGATTTTTACAGTTGCCGGCCATAAAAGCACATGAAACAAGTAGGTATACGTAAAAGTACGTAAATAACGTACTACAATAGTACTACATACATATATACACATACACTATACACACATACATACATATATACATCGTATATATGTAGTTACGTATTTAACGTACGTAAATCCCATGTGCAATATTTACGGCCGGTTACTGTACATATATTTTGAAGCAACACTATTAATATGGTAAATCAATGTGTTAAATCATCAGTTATCTCGGCAATTTGTAGACAGTAAGACATTAACTATAAGTATTTTATCAGGCGTTAAGCTTACTGTCTTTGGATTCATTTTCAATGTCAGTCTTGTCACAAATATAAAGGGATTTACTGCTTGCTACATCCTGAGTTTAATTCCCTGAATTCCTAAGAAGTTATTCCAGTTTTATACAATAAAATGTCTCGAAAAAAGGTTTTTAAAGCAACCGATTTTTTATTTATTTTATTATTATCTTTTAGGAGGACTTACAGACAAATAATTAAAATAATTACAATATAGGTAACTATTTAGCTAATTACAAGTCCACACATATAGGTAACTTAGTGCAATATATATTATTGGTATACAAACCAAGGGGAGTGATAAAAGATTGAAAAAAAAAAAGAAGAATAGTAAACAATTACAGTTTTTAAACAACTACAAACACTACAGAAAATGAGATTAAGTTCAAATTTATATGTAGTTCAGTCAACGTTCCACCTATGTCGACACCCTATAGATTACAGCACAAGCAGTAATCGAGTATGCACAAGTGAAAAGCTCCCTAAAGGACGTTCACAAGTATATTCAAAGCTGTCAAAAGTATGAGTTTCAAATTGTGAGATAAAATTTTAAAAAAACGAACGTCACTTTCTAGATTTCAGATTCGTTAAGGTCGATTTCTTAGATAATATACATCTAGATCGAGCCACCGCGTGGCCGGTCATGAGACAGCAATATTAACAGTGAAAGTACTTTGTTTGGCAACATTTTGAAATTTTACCATACAAAGTACTTTGTTTGGCAACATTTTTAAAGCAAAAATACGGCACGCCGTAAGGGACAGAAGATACGATTCTTTGTCTCAATTTTCCTAATTATTTCGTATATGTGTGTCTCACTTCCACACTTCACACTCTAATCATGGCAACGTCTAGATGTATAATGTCATTGGTCGATTTAGACCTTCGTTGGTCTCTCCCTACTAAAATGTCAAGAATATCGACAAAAGAATGCTCTAGTTCTTAAGATAAAGATAAGATAAAGATTTTTTATTTGTCCAATTTTATTCTTGTTCTGGTTCTATGTTCGTTTAGTCAAAAATCCGCCTTAAAGTGATTTTTCTTCTATGGGATATTACCGTCTGAATCTGTCTGAATCAAAGACATGTCTGAGTTATTCTAGTTTAAAAAAACAAGAATTGACCATTGCCAATTTGACATTGACGCGGCGAAGTAAAATTTTTGGTTCAATTTTTTTTTATATTTAATCTTGTTAATCACCTCCTATTAATCACAGAGTACATTTTTATAATGATCAAATCAAAATGTGTGAACTACGAGACACAGGTACTGTAACTTCATTCAAATTATTAAATTTACGAAATGAAGCTTTAGAGAGAAGATATAAAAGATGTGCGCTTCTCAAGCTGATCCAACATGTCGATGTCTACAGGAAGTACCGTTCAACTTATTGCGAAATCAACCGTTTAAAACGATTTATGAACAACGCTGCTGTTACCATTACGGGTATATCTTCAATAGAGTGCAAGGTTACTGATGGCAACGGAAGAATTCAGTACTCTGAATGTGCGTCACCTAGAACTGGAGATTTCAGACGCAGTCGATACTCCATGTCCCCAAAGCTCTCTGGATTGCATATTGGCTCGGAAATCATGGCTAGGTATGCTAACAAGAACAGATTGTGTAAATGAAATGTTTATTCAGCGGTGTAATTCAGCCCTTTGTAAGCCCGAAATAATGTGAAAGTCTTTTGGAGTTGGATAAAAAGTTAAGTTTCTGAGTTCGTTTCATTGTTTAATTTCTTAATCCCCTCTTCAGCTTAAGGCTGAGACCAAATAAAAAATTAAGACAGCGCTGCAAACAATATAATGAAGCTTGCGCAAAACTACACCTCGGTCTGTGCATACACTCTCAAACGCACACATTTACACCAAACTACAACTAAACTACACCTCACTAAGTGCACACATGTTTACGAAACCGGCCTCACGTCACTAATGACAGCACTATGTCTTGGTTTTTTATTTAATCTGAGGCTCGCTACTGACCTGATAAGGTTTAGTAATCTGTCGCATCACGGACGAGGAAGTTACTAAATTTTCCCAGAAACATACAAAATATTGTAGGACCCGTGCTCAGACTAAGCGAGTGTCGAACCACGCACAATGAAGAGAGCATGTTATAGGCATGAGGAACAGGGTGCAAAGTTCACTCATCCTCCATTGAAAAGGGAGGATCCTCCGACCAGACGGGTGTCGTGTCTGGTGGGCAACTGCCCGGCGACGGTTCATCGTGGGATGTCGGTACGCCCCGCAAGGGGCGTGGCGTGCCGCTCCAGGGCATAGCCTCCGACCGCGGAAGCAATACGGTGACCCGTAAATACGGGCCCCTCATTGTGGTCGCTACTGGCGATGAATGGTTGGACGTGCTGCATTAACACGCCCATGTGCCCTACGGTTGATGTCGGGACGTTGTATATATGCTAGTCGCGTGGTAAACTCTAATTGCGCGATGCAGGATTGCGTGACGTCATGTCATTGTGATGCGTAGTTCATATGTGGCGATGTAGATGCCGCCACAGGTTCCGTAGTTGAAAAGAATTTATCCCAAAACAAACTTAACATTGGATGCCAAAAAAAAATGTTATAATATGTCATAAAATTACAAATTAACAATTTTCGGACTTTTTCCTTTACTTGTGCTGGGAGACATTGCTTCTTGCCAAATGTCATGATTCTAGGTTAAAGGGAATTACCCTGTAGGTTTTGATTTCCTTGCGAGTATCAAAATATGTCGCATAAATGGCCGTATGTTTTTATAGCGTTGATTTAGAAGCTTGAGTTTTTTAGGACTCAAAGAGACCATAGACTTACGTGTTTGATATTAATTTCAACTTGATACCTCCACGCGCTCCTGAGAAAAAGGGTCTTGACAGACTGACAGACAGACAGACAGACAGACAGCCAGACGGACAACAAACTGATCCTATGAGGGTTCCGTTTTTTCCTTTTGAGGTACGGAACCCTAGGCGAGCGCGGAGCCATGTTGAAAAGACAGTGTTTTCAAAATGGCTCCGCGCCTGCGCCTGGCGCTTGTGCTGGGTCCCAACCGACCGTCATGAACTTACTCCGAAGGCGAATGCTCGCGTAAACTATTTTAGATTTTAATTAAGTTGCACATCTACTAAATTATAATTAAGCTTATGTTCCACAAAACGCTTGTCATTTCACACACCCTCCAAGCAACCTTAACTTCAGTGGGCAGATTATTAATATGCTTGTGTCCGGAAACCTAAATCTTTTAAGGTATTGCCTTCAAAGAGTAATGTAGCTCATTATCATCTGCCTAGCCTTTTAGAGTTCCGTACCTCAGAAGGAAAAAACGGAACCATTATAGGATCACTTCGTTGTCCGTCTGTCCGTCTGTCTATCTGTCAGTCTGTCAAGACCCTTTTTCTCAGAAACGCGTGGAGGTATCAAGTTGAAATTCATATCAAATACGTAGATTTATAGTTCCTTGAAGTCCTGCAAAATCAACCTTCTAAGTGAAGGCAATAAAAAAATACGATCATTTATCTGACATATTTTGATACTCGCAAGTAAATCAAAACCTATAATAGGGTACTTCCCGTTGTCCTACAAACATGAAATTTGGCAAGAAGCAAGGTCTCATAGCACAAGTAAAGGACGGAACCCTTCATTGTGCGTGGTCTGTCACGCACTTGGCCGGTTTTTAGGGTTCCGTACCTCAAAAGGAAAAAACGGAACCCTTATAGGATCACTCGTGTGTCTGTCTGTCTGTCTGTCACAGCCAATTTACCCCGAATCTAATGGACTGATTAAATTGAAATTTGGTACACACATGGATTTCTGTGACCCAAACACGTACGTACGGCTAAAGTTAATAAATTAATTTTGAATATGGGGTCACTTTTAGGGGGCAAACTAGAAAATTAAACAAAAAAGTTTTGCAAACTGTACCATGTTACATATCATATGAAAGGGATTAAAGTCTCAAATATATTTTTTTATAATTTTAAAATAAATATTTTTAGAGTTATTTAAGAAAATAGACGAAAATTGACCATTCCCCCCCCTTCTCTCCGAAACTACTGAGCCTAAAATTTTGAAAAAAATACAGAAAATAGGTCTATACCTATAGATTACAGGAAAACCTATAAGAAGTTTGTGATCTTAAAATAACAAGTACAAACTTGCTTTCAACTTTTGTTAAGTTTGTTATTGGGATAATTTCATAGCAACTACTGAACCCTTCATTGTGCATAGTCCGACACTCACTTGTGCGCTTTTTTTTACCCAATTTAGGTACCTACAGAAATAAATATAATTTATCATTTTGTAGTCTGCGCCTGCAGCACTTGGAGAAAGTGGAACTTCGGTACAATTGTTGTTTTGCATCTTACATAAATACAACAACTGCATCGTATACCTGACATCGAAGTCAGGTCGCGATCAATATCGTGACCTGCGCAGTGCAGCCAGATATCTAGAGTTCTAGACTTCGGTTCCTTTGTGCAATACCGCAGTGCGTCACCCGCCGTCTGCCGTGCAGGACGCTGGTCTTTCGCTCATAGGGGCTCCGGGCCCTGGAGCCCTGCGCACCGCGTATCCATGGATTCAGGTTGGCCAATTAACATTTTTTCTGAACTAAAAACTAGTGTAAAATATCAGGATTGTTTAATGAAGATGGGGTTGAAATGCGAGCTAGATGTGATTCTGCGATCAACGAAAGTGTTACGTCATTCTTTAACATCTTCGATATTCTTCTATATTTGAAATATGGTCATAACTAGTCTGAAATTTACGAATTTTATTTTTTTATATTTCTTTGTCAAAATTTTCTCTTTTCATTGAAGCTATAAGTGCCATCGCAACTATATTAAATATCATTGTTTACTGTTATCAGGTTCCTGGTAGACCAGATCAAGTCAGGCAAAACAAGTTGCAGTTTATAGTCAGCATCGCAGACATCAGCCGTTTGCAGTCAGAAGAGTGGGTTCTTCGAGCCGCCACCGCAGCTGCAGCTGAGTGCAGCTCGATAACTATACATGTAAAAGGTAGATCTTTTATCATGGTCTAGATCATGGATAGTCATGGATGACTATCCATGATCCAGACCATGATAAAACATGTAGGTAACATACTTTTTTTTGGCTTCAAATTTGATATCCAGCCAGAGTTAAATTCAATTTTATTTAAAGTACCTACTCATAATAACGGCAAACCTATTGCCACTAAACGGGCACATATCCAGACTCCTGACAGTGACTGAGAATTTCCTCATGAATAGTTATACCCAATAACAATACAATTGTTCCTGACCTGAGGATCTAATACGGAACTTCAGCTTCAGCAGCAGAGGCTCATTGCTTAACATTCACGTTAACATAACTTCTTTTATACAACTTGTCGTTTTGCATCCTCATCAGATTTCAGGGTGGGATACAGAACATCAAACCGAACAACTTTCTCCATGGGACCAACATCGTAATCACGACAAAATTTTCAACTGTCCAATAGAAAACTTCAATATCTACTCGACGCAAATGACGACGGCTGATTATTTTTTCGCGACGACACGTTGTATATCGTATATTTTTTCACATTTCAGGTCTCTGGTAAACGGTCAGCATCATCCACTCGTCGAACTAGAGCCACACACTGTAGCCTGCAGTACACTAGCCATGTCACACGATACGATGGGGTGTAAGTGGCTCTACCAACACCTGAAGAGCCAAAGTCAACCTCACCTGCCCGCGGTACACCCTGCTGAATCACCGACGAGGCTCTGACGAATCTCCTCATATGAGGTTTTGGAACTCTTCTAGAACTTAACCTCATTTGCGTAGATATAGCCATGTATATGCACTGTCACCATTTTGAGCAGTGACAGTGCATATGCTTATATAATAAGTTGCGAGACAAATGTCTTGTTAAGGATACGAGTAACGACAAAGCTTGTTTCACGTATTCTTCAATCTAAATAAGAATAATTTACACATTGAGAGATATATATCAGAATATACATTGATTTTGTTAATGAGACTCATAACCTTATTGAATAACACGGGGGCTAAATACGGCAGGGGCGGATACAAAAGGAGGGGGCTTGGATCCGCGCCTAAACGTAAGCTCCTCCAGCAGGTAACTGCATTTAATTTCATTTAAGTAATGTAACGCAATTATCTTCATAGAAATAAGTTCATTATTATGTAGTTCCAAGTTTCAGTAAACGTCTATATTCTCTGGTGGTGTCTGTAACTTATAGGGTTTCATTAAGCTTGTACATACTCTGTAAAAATGATACAATAAAAAAATGTGATGAAGTTTTCGTTTTATTTCTTAGCTGTAACCTTCTGCTCCATCATCATCTGCCTAGCCTTTTCCTCTAGCTATATTGGGGTCGGCTTCTAGTCTAACCAGAACCAGTTGAATATATCTGCCTTTTACATGGAGCGACTGCCTATCTTACCTCCACAAGCCGGTAACTGGGCAACACTATAACTCCTTGGTGAGTCTGTAGGTACCTTAATTATGATTAATAGCTGTAATTCAATGCAGCCTGGTCATCTTTCCATGAGTCGACTTGGGATCATATCTGGTTGGTAGACTGCAGCATAGTGAAAACATCATGTACCTCAGACTGTATGGGGTATACCCCCTGTATCCCTTGATGTATCCTACCTTGTTTGTTTTAGGCATGGTGGGATACAAGAAGTTGGAGACGAGAAGGGATCTAGCGTTGGCATCGTATGTCCTTGGAGTGTTCCGAGGTAACACCAACAATCCTGTGGTGTTACAGGAGATATGTTTGTACGTGCCCAATGGGTACGTGCGGCGTCGTAGACGGCCCGATTTGTTCGCACTGCCGCGCGCTCGCACCCAGCTAATGGCCAAGGCCCCGCTCTCGCGCACATTGCGCACACTGAACCTGTACCCTAATTGTGTAACACATTATCAATCGGAGTTGGTTTCATTTTGACAGTTAAGCAACATTCATTGCGTTATTTACGTTGTCGAGCAGACAAATATTTCGAGCATAAGAAGCAATGGATTAGCAATTTGTTTCAAAATGATTCAAACTCCGATTGCTAATGTGTTACGCAATTAGGGTGCTGGTTGCTCATAAGATAGATGTACTCTCTTGTTCACTGAACGAGTTCGCAAAAGTTACTTTACACGTTTTATGTTATGGTAATGAGTTGAATGTATAAAATTGATTGTATTGTTTTTTAATTGTTTTATTAATGTTAATTTGAATTGAATTTATTGTATAATCTTTGAATTGAAATGTATTTGTAATTATCGTTATTAATTAATATTATTTTTTTCCTACACTATCGCTTTGGGTTACTGTAATGATAGCTGTATGTATGTCTGTAATAAATAAATAATAAATAAATAAATAAATAAAAATCATACTCAGGAGTCAGAATTAGAAGTGAATTAGGGCTTAAATCTAGATTTATCTTAGAGATCTATTACACTAGAGGTAGCTGGTAAGCATAATCAGCCTATATCGTTCCCACTGCTGGGACACAGGCCTTCTCTCTGTCAGAGGGAGTGGACCGTAATCCATCACGCGGGCACAGTGTGGGATAGTGGATGGCACATGACTTCGAATTTTTGGGTCTAGGACATGCCGGTTTCCCATTTTCAGTACAAAAGGCTACAGGATGACGGGGCTTGTAAAATGGTGGTGAAAACCATACTGGAGTAGCGGTGAATACATGAGTCAATATATAAGTCTTTATCTATAGTTCAAGAAAATACCATGAGCACAATGATCCACCTGAAGCACGTGTGGAAACCAAACCCCTATAACATAGAACATATAAATACCATGAGATTTTATTCGGGGAGCTTTAACCTGCTTTACAAATTAAATTAAATTAAATCCGTGTAGTAAAGAGAACTACATTTACGTGTCCATAATTAATATTTTTCGCTAGAACTCTGAACGTCTAAACAATATAAACTGCATCCTATCGAAAAGTGGGTCATATGCATATCAAATCCAAGTATTGATCGCCAAGCTGTGTGACCTGCGCAGTGGAAGTGCACTGCGCCGCGCCGGTCACAGCTCCGCGTCTAGCCTTTTTCTAGACTTGAAACTTCCTTTGTTCATCCATCCAGTGCACCACCCGCCGTGTTCCGTGCAAGACGAATTGGTTCTTCGAGCCAACACCGGGACCTAAGCTCTGCAGCGTGTCTCTGAGTTAAAGATGGAGGTAAGTAATTCAGTATTTCGTCCTGACTATTGATACGATTTCAATATTCTTAATAATAATAATTAATTACGTAACTGTAAGCCGAAAGCCTCGATCAGCATCTCTCGAGGTTCTAATGGGGGCCTAACCGCCTAACGAGGCGGTTGAATCATGGGCCTGATTCAGAAGACAGTACTCCTCGATACGGTTCACAACGTGAGGAGGTTCCTGTCTCTGGAGCCATAACCAGCGGTAGCTTGAACTCTTCTCTGGACAACGGTGGATCCCTATAATTTTCTCATTTGTATTAAACATTTTATTTGTGAAATATTGAAATTGTAAAATAATATGGGTTGATTGATATGATGTATTCATATCAATCAACCCATATTATTTTACAATTTACGAAGTCCTTGATTAGGACGGCTTGATTGAATAGTGCATTGATACAAGATTAGTTCTTAGATCACTACTCAAAAGCATTTCAAATTCTGCATTTTAAATTTAATTTGAAATTTTATTCTTGAAAATATAGTCATCGGTAGCGGGGGAGCAAGATGTTAGAAGTGAGACACCCCACTTCGAACATCTAAAGCTCCATTTACACGGGGCAAGTTTATTGCCTGTGGCATACCGTAAAATTGAAGGGCAAATATCTGGCACCGTCTAAACAATACGTACAATATTGTTGCACGATACGGGCAACTTTCAAAACTGGTATAAGCATGTACAATAAAATCGCACAGCACATACAATAATTTCTCGTACAACAATCGCATTCAATTCTGGCATGATCTGACATTTGTGCTGTCATTGAAATATGAGTGCGGTGAG
This sequence comes from Cosmia trapezina, assembly GCA_905163495.3. NCBI lineage: Eukaryota > Metazoa > Arthropoda > Insecta > Lepidoptera > Noctuidae > Cosmia > Cosmia trapezina. The sequence continues at coordinate 2,880,569 of LR991047.1, forward strand.
TGAGGGTGTGGTAATCATTGTTGCTATTTTGAGGCAAGAAATCAAATCAAGAACAACTTGAAAAATATCTTAAGAAGACGTTCAATAAAATTAAATTAAATATAATTTCTAGGCAAAACTTGCATGCAATAATCGCCTGTCAATTTTATTGCCTGGTGTAAGTCGCATGCGATTTTATTGAATGGAAAAACTTGCATTCAATTATTGTACATGCCATTTTATGGAATCGCACGTGTGTAAACACTTCATGCAATTCTTGAATGTCAAAAAACTTGAACGTGCTTTATGGCATGCAATTATTGCTCTTGAACGTTCCAGAAACTTGCACCGTGTAAACGGCGCTTTACACCCCTGCAGTCTGTTTTTAGAATCAATAAAAGGGTGACGTCATTCTCTTACGTCATTGGTTAAGACCACGAGCACGGCCGTAGATTTCAGGGGTGAAAAGCTATTAACGTTGTAGGGGAGCAAAGACGATGACCAATAGAATTCTTATATTAATTCTCCGCCTCTCCGGCCTTTTATAAAACAGCTTTGACCTACATTGTAGTTTTTGTACTTTTTCAGATCTCTGGGGTGGTCGTGGGTGTCGTGAATTGGTCCATCGAGCCGCCAGCATGCAGCAAGGCTCAAAGGTGGAGGTAAGGTTTTCATAAATATAGTGATATTTTTAACTAATTATTGTTGCTTTGACAAAGTGCATCCCTGTACGAGTACTGGGTGCGTAGTAGCCTACCACCATCTTAGGACAGCTTTATTTTTATTTTTATTCAGTTTGGGAAATACATGGAGCCATAAAGAACGTATAATTGTATTATATAAATCAGGTCTTCAAACAGCCGCACGGGTCGATCGAAAGTTAAGCTATGCTTCCCACGGTTGGTTTGTGGATTGATGACCATCTATTAGGTACATATCGATAAAAGTTTTTGAAATTTAAAAAACCCCTGATACAAAATTTCAAATTGTTTTATTTTTCAGACCCTGCATGACCCACTCGTCTCTAAAGGCGACTGAAATTCAGTTCGCTTTCAACCTTTTCATCCAAGCATGACTCCACTTGAGCATACACCGATGGGGTGTAAGTGGCTCTACCAACACCTGAAGAGCCATAGTCAGCCTCACCTGCCCGCGGTACACCCTGCTGAATTTACCAACGAGGCTCTGGCGACTCCTAGGTCTTAGAAGACCGAGGACCTAGGAAAAAGAAGGACGTGGTTAAAAGAAATAAGGATTTTCGTCTATTTCATTAAGTATTTAAGTGCCGTATTTTATAAACTTAGGTTAAGAATATTATTCTTATAAAAAAATACGTATTTGTAGACATGACACCATTTAATGTTAATTATAATCAAAAGTAGGTTAAGGAATTGTGTCGTTTTATTTTGGAAAACCTCAGCCTTCCTCTCTCATTTTGCCTTTTTTCTCTTTGGTGGTTACTCTCATGGGTACCCGCTGTCTGGGGAAAACGGAGGACTCCTACTGATTGAAACCCCACGGTTTCTTCCACTACCATTTGTCGAGGTCTGGGAGATACCTATGCGTACATTCACGCGCACTCCGACTGGAATCAGAACGCCATGCTTAGCAGCGCCATCAACAATTCTCATTTTGCCCGACAGCCGGAGACACTATTCTCGTGGACCTATGAGGCGGCTGAAAGAATTTTGAGTCAGATAGTTGATTATGTAAATACTTATCTGTACAGGAAAACGAGTCTAACATCTTAGGCCTCATTTACGGAGACGCGGGGCGGGCTGCGGGCCGTCAAGACAAGTGTAAGAAATCTTAATCGCTTCTCCGTATACGATCTCATAGAACGCCCTATGTTTGAATTTAGTGCGGGCCGCGCCGCACAGCGCGACGCGCGACGCCCCGCGTCTCCGTAAATAAGGTCTTAGACTTGTGTCTGTTAGATCTAACTGCAATACTACTGAATCCACTCCACTCCACTCGCTACTTGATCTGATACTGAATCTGTCCTCTCTGCGCGACTGCTGTTCTTAGACACTACCTACTTAATACCTGCATTTATTGTTTATTTAAGGCTTGTCCGCCTTAAAAAGCGCGGTCACTGTCGGACTGCATATATATGGAAAAGAAAGAGAAGCGCGATGACACAACGCTTGCAAAATATGAAGTAAATACCGATTTACAAAAAATCTAGGGATTGGACTAAAAAAGTAATCACATGAAATCATTCCTTATTATTTTGTAAAGAACTGTATAAATTTCTGAACACTTTTAATGAAAACTGTAGGAGTATTAAGGAATAAACTCGAAAAAATAGACAGAAATAGACCTGATTTTAGATAGATAAATAGATAGATAGAATACACTTAGCGTTTTTTTTCTTTAGTTCTACAAACTAAAATAGATTTCAGGACACATAATATCACTTATTAATTATTATGTATTCTAGATGATTGTGTATTTTTTTCTATCAAAAAGGTGCTATAGTTACTGTAAAAAAACCGGCCAAGTGGGTGTCGGACCACGCACAATGAAGGGTTCCGTAGTTTAAAGGAATGTATCCCAAAAACAAACTTAACATTTGATCCCAAAAATTTTTTTTATATGTAAAAAAATTACAAATTCACCTTGCTTCTTGCCAAATTTCATTATTCTAGGACAACGGGAAGTACCCTATAGGTTTTGATTTACTTGCGACAGTTGCGAGTATCTAAATGTGTCGCAAAATGGCCGTATTTTTTTATTGCGTTAACTTAGACGCTTCATTTTTTTAGAACTTTAAGGGACAATAGACTTACGTATGTAATATTAATTTCAACTTGATATCTCTCCGCGTCCTTAAGAAAAAGGGTCTTGACAGACTGACAGACTTGAACATTTTTTTTATGTGATAGAATTACAAATTAACAATTTTCAGACTTTTTCCTTTATTTGTGTTGTATGAACTTGCTCCTTACCAAATTTCATGATTCTAGAACAACGGCAAGTACCCTGTAGGTTTTGATTTACTTGCGAGTATCAAAATATGACGCATAAATGGCCGTATGTTTTTAATGAATTGACTTAGAAGCTTGAGTTTTTTAGGACTTCAAGAGACCACAGGCTTACGTATTTGATATTAATTTCAACTTGATACCTCCAACCGTTCCTGAGAAAAACGGTCTTGACATACTGACAGACAGACAGACAGACAGACAGACAGACAGACAGACGGACAAACAAGTGATCCTATAAGGGTTCCGTTTTTCCTTTTGAGGTACGGAACCCTAAAATGGAAACAAAGTTACTTATTTTCGCCGTATTTTAGGGAGGACAAGTCTTAATATTATTCAGGCCCACAAAGAGATGATGGGATGGACATCACTCTTTTATATCGGCGCCTCTTCACAATCAGTGATCATAAACTTTCATCCCTTTTATCACCTCCTCTATGTTTATTTTGAGACAAAAAGTAGCATAAGTCCTTCCCCAGGATGCCATCTGTCTCCATGCCAAAGATAATTATCACACAACGATGTCACTTCTTTACCACACGGCATGACCATACTGCATTACCGAATGCACCCCATCTTCCCTACAAGTAGTACGTGTGTTCACCCATAGATGGCGTTAAAAAAACGAAATATTTCACCCACAGATGTCGCTAGTTACAGCAAAAACAACTATATACCTACCCGACAAATATTAAAAAACTGCATCGCTTATCTCACATCGAGGTATTGATCGTGCCCTGCGCAGTGCAACTAGCTTTTTCTAGACTTCCTCTGTCCTATCACCGCTGTGCCGCATTGCGCCACCCGCTGTCTACTGTGCAAGATGGATTCGTCCTGGTTCTTCAGCTGCCTCCGAGGTTCCAGCCGTGTGACCCAGGGCTTATGATGAAGGTAAGCATCAATTTAGTTTGTTAATTTAATAAACAGTAACTGATATTGTTATTAAGTAGTTGACTGCACAAACAATTTTTTTTTTTTTTGTGAGGAGGAGGTTTGTAAGGAGGGGGGCAGGGAGCCCGGCGGGGGCGGGAGCCGATTTTGACGAAGGTGCGGCCAATGAATGAAAGTGTTACGTCATACTTTGACCCCATTGGCCTATTTATAGATACGTGCAAAGCAGTCAAAGATGGAGGGGAGATAAAGAATAATTTATAACTTACCCAAGACTTGACTTGAACATAGAATCCACAACTGTCAATACCTTATTCAACATCAATAATGTAGATTTATATTTAACTAAATTCCAAAATATTTGTTTTGAATTATTTTCAGGTTTCTGATGGCCCAGGAGTTTCACGCAGTCAGCGAGAAGATTTAGTTCTTCATGCTACAAGTGGAGGTAAGTGTTTTAGCATTTTATCTGCCATAGAACTCTTGTTGAACTACGATGATTTCCTTTCCAAGAGATGAAACCTCCTCTCTGTGAGAGGGAGTGGGCTGTAATCCACCACGCGAGCCCACTGCGGGTTGGTGGTTGTCACGTCTTTGTATTTTTAGGACACGCCAGTTTTCTCATGGTGTTTTCCTCCACCGTGGTGATTAAATTGCACAAAGTTGAGTTCACGACCATCATTGCTTATATCATCTGCCTAGCTTTTCCCTTCCATACTGGGGTCGGCTTCCAGTGTAACCGGATGCAGCTGAATACCAGTTTAACATGGAGTGACTGCCTATCTAATCTCCACAACTCAAATAATGGGTATCAGGACACCTGTTGGTAAGACTGGTTTGCTGGACTGCCTGTCTTTTCTATAATAATCTCACCGTCAAAGCTTAGGTGAAGTGAGATTAAAGTAAGCTGTTTATCCACCTGATGCTGTGGATTGACACTTGGATTGACACCGGTTACACTGGAAGCTGACCCCAACATAGTTGGGAAAAGGCTAGGCTGATTGCTGTGGATTGACACTATGGCAGCTCACTTACCTAAGTTTTAATGGTGAAATTTTAACAGTATATACTGGCTGATCTAAATATAGGAAATATAGGTAGAAACCCTCGCTCGTGGCTAAGTAATAACAGCAGCAGGCGATCCATCAGGTTAAGCTACGCTTGCTGCGGTGGGCCTGTGGAATTGACCATCTTTAGATACCGAGACTCCTCCGAGCCTCGGAAAGCTCGTTAAGCCGTTGGTCCCGGCTATCATTCGTGGATCTTTGACAGTCGTAAAGTCAGAAGCCCAAAAGGTTGGATAGGCAGTCGCTCCATGTAAAATACTTTTATTCAGCTGCATCCGTTTAGACTGGAAGCTGACTGCAACATTTGGGAGAAGGCTAGGCAGATTGATTGAGGTGGAAACCCTCGAAAGAAGTGGTGTATGAAGTAGAACTACATACAATTAACATAAATTCATTTCACTTTCCAGTTCCGTGGTGGAATCTCTCATCATCTTCACCCGTGGTGCGACCTGCTGACTTCCCAACATCAGTTACTATGCTCGGGCAGGTCTCTGGACTGGAATGAGGTCAAGGAGTAGAAGGGGCCGTCAACTTTCTATTTATTTATTTATTAATTTTAATTTGTAAACTTCTTTTCTATTAAACTTTTTAAACTTTCGCGATTTGTACACATTATAAAACAATATGGAGAACGGGTCTTATCGCGATCTTCCTTTTTACGAGGTAAACAGGTACCCAGGATCGCGATAAGACCCGTTCTCGATATTGTTTCTTTTCTATTGATTTGTATTCTTTCCTCGGAGGAGGAGCTCGTGGCTAAGTAATAACAGCCGCACGGGTCGATCCGTCAGGTTAAGCTACGCTTGCCGGGGTTGGTCAGTGGATGGGTGACCATCTTTACATATCGAGATTCCTCCGTGCCTCGGAAAGCACGTTAAGCCGTTGGTCCCGGCTGTTATTCGTGGATCTTTGACAGTCGTTACGGGTCGTCAGAAGCCCGAAAGTCTGACAACCAGTCTTACCAAGGGGTATCGTATTACCCAGTTACTGGGTTGTGGAGGTCAGACAGGCAGTCGCTCCATGTAAAATACTGGTATTCAGCTGCATCCGGTTAGACTGGAAGCCGACCCCAACATAGTTGGGAAAAGGCTAGGCAGATTGATTTGTATTCTTTCCTCCACACATTTTAATATTCTTATAATTAAATACTCCTATTTGTTGTTCTATTTGAAGTAAAGTATCTAAACACTGAATTTTTAACTTATGTGGGGGCCCTAATTCACTTTAGCAAATCCTTACTTCCAAACCACATCAATTTCTTGTGCTAATCACCACATCTGCTAATAACGTATAATTCTCTATGACACAATGCACGAAACCGCCTAGACCTGTAAAAAATTAAGTTTAAAAACCGTACCGCCGCAGTCGGGTAAAAATAGTATAAGAGGCGCACGAGTCGATCGAAACTTAACATAAGCTACTGTGCCCCAAATCTGTAAGATTCCCCGTTTATATCTTACCACGTGCAAACCACGTCAAAATAGTATAAGAGGCGCACGAGTCGATCGAAACTTAACATAAGCTACTGTGCCCCAAATCTGTAAGATTCCCCGTTTATATCTTACCACGTGCAAACCACGTCAAAATCGTGTCTTGTAGAAACCCCTTTTTAACCGACTACGGCGAAGCAAAAAAGAGGGTTATGATTTTGACCGGTATGTACCTATGTATGAATGTTCATCTGTTCCCTCATAACTTCTAAACTGCTTGTCATAATTAGACAAATGAGGTATCATTGGAAGCGTCTTGATTGTCCGCTAGTTATAGGCTATAAGACGGCACATTAAACTGAAAATGGCGCCCTCTAGAGGACATAAAGTCATGAACTAAAAAAAAAACTTTTTCAATGATACTGTATCAAATGAAAGGGCTTAATTAGCACATTACAAAAACATATACATTGTAAGGTATTTCACGCAGCTTTGCTTGCATGCTCCCGATCATTGGGAATAATTTCTAAAATCATGCCTCAGATGTGAGCCAAACATATTTTCTGTCCAAACCTACACCAAAATACATATAATTATAATAATTATTCTTCTTTATAAATTTAAAGTGGCTCTGCAAATACTTTATCACGAAGTTAGAACCCCAAAATAATTCAAATAAAAAGTTAGTTTTAAAACTAAAACCCGATTACTGAAAAATCCTCTAAAAAGTATGAACAAGAAAATATTGACTCTTTCCACTACAAAGGGCGTAAAGACCATTTTGGCCAAAATTCACTTTTTTTCATGAAGTTTTCTATCTATCAGTCAACTAAGACTGCATCAAAAAGTGAATTTGGCCCAAAATGGTCTTTACGCCCTTCATAGCGGAAAGAGTCGAATTATTTTCATCTGAAATTAGAAAAAGACAGACAAATTAAAAATCCGGAGTCACACGTAATCTGTCCGATGTATGCTCCAACATAACGTGTGACTCCGGATTTTTAATTTGTCTGTCTTTTTCTAATTTCAGATGAAAATATTTTCTTGTTTCATACTTTTTACAGTATGATTTTTCAGTAGTAGCCACGAGCTAAATTATTTCATTACCACTGCTCTCAAAACGGTAAAAGAAAACATCGTGAGGAAACCGTCATATCCTAGAACCAAAATTTCGAAGACATTTGACATTGCACAACCTGCACTGGGCCCGCGTGGTGGATTACGGCCGCTGAGAGGGAGCGCTCTCAGCGAGATATAAGGCCTACTGTGTCCTAGCAGTGGGAAAATTATAGACTGATTACGCTAAGGTGCTGCGATGTTGCTGCAGATGACCACAGGGGGTGACCACTAACCATCAGATAGCCACCTGCTGTTTGCCACACAATAAAAATAGTTTGTAAGTAATGTAGTTTTGTACTTCATTCATAAAGAAAAGTTTAAATATTTAGGGAACAGACGTTGTTTTTTACTTTTAAACCCCAGAGATATTTCAGTCTAAAACTGCACGCACCTCCACCATCTGTACAAACATTTGAATAATGACTATGCAACAAGCAGTGATGGGACGTGCATTTGTAGACTGAAAAAAAAAAATAATAGACATATTAAGAAAACACACACAGGTATTTAGAAAAAAAAAATAAAGAAAAAAAAAACAAACAGAAAAGATTTCTACCACTCTTGTACTTTTGTAGACTTAATATAGAGGCTCTTAAACAGTGCTAGTTGGTGACTGTAATCAACAGGAGCACTAGTCTCAATGGCGATTGCTGATCCACAGGTGGCAGTGACCAGTTAATATCAGGAGGGCCCACACTGGCTCTTCTGCCATCACAGCATCGTCATCTGCCTAGCCTTTTCTAATTGGTAGCCTAATTTTTGAGGAAGGCTATAGGCTATTTAACATCACGATAAGACCCGAAGGAGCCGAGCAAAAAGAAAAAATGTCTGAAATAACGCTAAACGAAAACAAAGTAGGTACCTAATAGCGCGGGCATGACCCTCCCCGTCGCATCGTATCGCCTGCGGGCGATACGATGCGACGGGAGGGTCGAAGAAACAAGAAACTTCACGCGTACGAAGTCACGGGCAGAAGTAAATGCATAGTAAGTACCTACATGTAATATGCAAATATGTCGCGCATGGATTGTAGAATCCGCTGTTTTACAAAACCGCCGGTTGAAAACAGCTCCGTTATGTAAAATAACTGAACGACGTTTAGCAATTTTACATAATTATTGAACTTTAACACGCAGGATTGTATAAACGTTTTGCGTTTATCAATGCAGCTGGTCAACGATTACAGGTTTTGTAAAACGGCGTGAAATGATACGTCAAATTGTAGATTTTAATTCTAAATTTTGACGCTCATGCTCATGACAACAACCACGGCGTCCGAAACAGAAATAAACAAAACGAGTCATGCGAGTGAAAATTACCCTAACTCGAGTGAAAACAGTGATTGCACAATTTTAGTAACTAAAAAGTTATCAGAGTTTTAAGAAAGTCAGTTCTTAGAAGCCTCACCTAATGCTTATGAATTGACTGCAGATAAAACATTCTGCAATACGTCTAAACGTGGGTAGCTGTATGGTAAAACGAAGTGCAATGACAATATAGCTAAATGTTGTTCAGATGTTTTACATAACGGCGCTGTTTTGTAAAACAGCGGATTCTACAATCCCTCTGCGACAGACCCATCACTAGTATTGCCAACTTTGTAGAAACACTACAGAAGGTTCATGTCTCTCAGTCAGTGAGAATAAGCTCACACGCTGTAGATTTCAAAACAAAACTAAAGAGTGAGAAGGTCTTTTTATAACCAACTAGCTGCGCCCCGCGGTTTCACCCTCGTAGACCGTGATACAAAGTAGCCTATGTATAAATTCAGAGTGTCAGCTACGTCCATACCAAATTTTATCGAAATTGGTCAAGCCGTTTTACAAACACACACACTCACAAACTTTTGCCTTAGCCTTATACGAACATGTTGGGTTCAGCTTCCTGTTTAACCGTTTGCAGCTAAATACCAGTTTTTTAGATGGATCGACTGCCTATCTGACCTCCGCAACTCAGTTACTGGGTGGTTGGCAAGACTGGTTGTCTCACTTTTGGGGTTCTGACTACCCGTAACGAATCGATTGTCAAAGATCTACGAATGACAGCTGCCTTAACATCTTGTCCGAAGCACGGAGGGGTCACCCATCCAGAAACTGACTGCGGCAAGCCTATCTTAACCTTCGATCGACCCGAGCGGCTATAATCATTTAGCCACGTGCCTCTCAAAAATGGTCTTATAACCATCATTTGAAAAGAAGACTACTCAACTAGTGAGTAGGTACAAAATGTTGTTTCAGCGAAATATCTATGTATGAAGATATTCCGCTAAAACATGTAAGTGAGTAGGTAGTGAGACATCATGGTTGAGAGAATCTCGTGGCTAAGTAATAACAGCCGCAAGGGTTGATCCATCAGGTTAAGCTACGTTTGCCGCGGTTGGTCCGTGGATGGGTGACCATTTTACATACCGAGACTCCTCCGTGCCTCGGAAAGCACGTTAAGTCGTTGGTCCCGGCTATCATTCGTGGATCTTTGACAGTCGTTACGGGTCGTCAGAAGCCCGAAAGTCTGACAACCAGTCTTACCCGTAACTAGGTTGAGGAGGTCAGACAGGCAGTTGCTCCATGTAAAATACTGGTATTCAGCTGCATCCGGATAGACTGGAAGCCAACCCCAACATAGTTGAGAAAAGGCTATACTTAGGTAGATGATGAGACATCATGGTTGTCCAGCATTGGTCGTGTAGCAGCTGAACAAGTCCAATGGTGGACATTGCATGGGCTCCCCCAAGGATTGCCACATCGACCGGCTTGCTTTAGTTAACTAATTTCAAAAAAGGAGGAGCTTATGCATTCGAGCGGATTAAAAAAAACTTCCACAAGGCGCGCCGCGTCCACGCGTTGGGAAAAGGATAGGCAGATTGATTGGTTCATCTGGGCAGTGACCATGAATTAAGGCCCTACCTTGAAAATAAATAGTAGTTTAAATGGGCGTGGCTTATTTCCCCGCACGCGGGGAGTGGCAGTTCCATCTTCCGTGGTCGTTCGGTCGCCGCCACAAACTTGAACACACAAAATATCTGAACCTGTGCTCAAAACTGGAACTAACGAAATCCTGACCGGAATTTAAAAAAAAGTTAAAAACAAGATAGAACTTTGCATTTTTTTTTTATCGAGAAAATTTCATTGTATCGTGTATTCCTTTTTCTAAGATACTAGGCCTTAAAGTCAAAAAACAACACACCAAAATGTTAAATCCCTATTCCATAAACATAATAAAGTAAACTATAAAGAAAAAGCACATTTTTCTCAATACCTTCATTACGTGGCTGTCCCTGCGGAACTGCGCTCGAACTGTTGAGTAACTGAGACTTCGACCCGCGTCGTCTAGCCCATTTTCTATGAAGATAAACTACTGTATCATCATTATACTGTGCTTTGGCCGTTCTGTCGTTGACACGTAGATATTTTGGAAAACAGAACCCTGTCTTTGCTGTCAGCGCAGTCGTGTAAAAAGTATAAACCTTCGGTACGCCTTTTCTTTAGTGACTTACTTAGGTAGGTACATAAACATAATAGAAATTGCTTCATATATCTCACATCAAAGTATTGATCAGTGCTGTGTGACCTGCGCAGTGGAGCTAGCTTTATTTTAGACCACCTAGACTGCGTCTGTGCAACCCTGCAGTGCCGCAGTGCGCTTTCCGACGTCTCCCGTGCATGACGCATCGGCTCCTACTAAGAGCTCTACCGGGACACCGGGCTCTGCAGGACTCCAGGATCTCATCTCCAAGGATTGGAAACGAAGGTAAGTGAATTAGTATTTCTAGATAAATCTGTGATAGAATATAAATTTTGTTACGTAACACTTAAAGTAGCTAATGAAGGGAAATTCGAAATTGATTAATTCATGGAAAAATGTAGGTGTTATTAGTTGATTGCACAGTAAGTAAATGTTAAGAGAGTTTTGTGAAATAATTTCCATGAGGAGGGGGAAACGAGGCGGGGCGTGCAGGGGCGGAAGGGTTGCTAAAATTTTATTCATCATAATCTATTTCTTAATCATAACATAATAAGTAACTGACAGCACAGAAAATAAGGATTTTATAAAAGAGAATTTCTTGAAAAAAGTGCGTAATTGGGACAAGGACTCAAGGCACCGCGCGGGGGCATGGGGGTAGAGGGGGAGGAACGAATACGCGCCAGGGAGGGGGGGATGTAAGGGAAGAAAGGCGGCGCGGGGAGGTTTTGGGGTGATGAAGATGTGGATGTAGTCCCACAGACATTATCAAAATAAAAAATAAATCATTGTCAAACTTAATATCAAAATGTCAATCAATCTGCCTAGCCTTTTCCCAACTATGTTGGAGTCGGCTTCCAGTCTAACCGGATGCAGCTGAATACCAATATTTTACATGGAGCGACTGCCTATCTGACCTCCACAACCCAGTTACTGGGTAATACGATACCCCTTGGTAAGACTGGTTGTCAGACTCGGGCTTCTGACGACCCGTAACGACTGTCAAAGATTCACGAATAACAGCGGGGACCACTTTCCGAGGCACGGAGGAATCTCGTTATGTAAATATGGTCACCCATCCACTGACCAACCCCGGCAAGCGTAGCTTAACCTGACGGATCGACCCGTGCGGCTGTTATTACTTAGCCACGAGCTCCTTAATATCAAAATGTGTGATCTATAATTATGAGATTATGTGATAGATACTCATTGGTACTTTATAATTCACTCTATCTTTAACTCACTCATGAATACACATTATGCCATATAATATATTAGATACAAGAAACTTATTATTATCTTTTTACACATTATGCCATATATATTAGATACAAGAAACTTATTATTATCTTTTTCTTATTATTATTAGGTTGACTGCAGTGCATTTTAGTAAAAAAAATTGTGTCATTGTGTGTTTTAAATTATTCTATAAAAAAATAAATATCACTGAAATTAAGAATTTTATGAGAATCTCGTAGGAAAGTGGGTCACTGGGGCAGGGAATGAAGATGCGGGGGTAATGGAGGGAGAGGTGGGCAAGCAAGTTACGCAGGGCCCCCGGGCTGCGCGGGGATGAGCTGTGGGTGTGTCCTACAATCGATAAAGGCGCGCACATTAGGGGCGGGCCGCGCAACTTCGCACCGCATTGCAGAGATCCTCCTACTCAGATCTCTGTCGCACTCTGGTCCAATGCGGCTGTACTTACATCGCATCGAGAGAATGCGATCATGACACCTGTCAGTTGGACAATTTCTAGTAGTAATAAGGATCAAATTCGCAACACATATTCGTTAGTATACGAAAGTGACAGATCTCAAGAACGCATTCCCTCGACTGTGGTAATATGCCCTAAGTGTTACGTCTTTCATTTACTTAGTCGGAATCGGTACGTCCTCTACGGAGCGCCCGGATTTACAAAATTCGGATACTGCATTCGGATTTTGCATCGGAAATCAATACAAAGCAACAAATCCGTACGCAGCTCCGATTCCGACCCGGTGGACGCGCAACTTTAGACCTATTAATTTTGGGGAGGATACCTAGTTGAGCCACTTTTTCTTCCCACTAAAGCACAAGGAAATGGTGAGGGGCACGTGGTCCGGGGGACTGTCAAAGATAACTTTGACGTCCTAATTTTAAATGATTTCTTCTGCCAGCTAATAACATACAAAGAAGGCAAGATGATAACATTGATTAATTAATAACAAGCAAGATTTTTGACTTTTTTTTCTCATAATTAGATAATACAAAAATACGATAAAATAATCATACATACCTATAGCTACATTCGATAAGCTCCTTATAGGTACATACTAAGTTAAATAACAAACTATTAAACAAATAAAACAAAATTTAAGGCTGCAGTTGCCTCTGCCGTTGGCAACGTGCCGGCTTTTGCTTCGTTTACACGTTCATACACAATCTAAAATCCCATCTAGTAGCATCAGAGTAGAGAGAGTGAGAGTAGAGAGTGTAGTAGTAGTTCTATTTTACAATTTCTTAATATATTTTTCATAATCCTTTCAGGTCACTGTCGTGTCTGAAAGATAAGAAGACCTTGGTCCTTCGAGCCGGATCTTTGTAGACCTACGTTCAGCGTAACTGAAGATCGAGATGAAGGTTACTGTTTAAGTACTTATTTTTTCTCAGATCCTAAGTCCCTTAGGTACTTACCTTATGGCCTTAGTAGTACAATCTTTTTTGAGATAACACCTATATCATCAACAGTAAAATCTACAAATAAATTAGCTTCAATATCCGAAGCCAAAAATTCAAAGACATTTCAGTCCTGCAATTGTGCTTGCGTGGTGTATTACCTACGGCCCACTCCCTCCCACAGAGACGAGGCCTTTGTCCCAGCAGTGGGAACATTATCTCATTACGAAACGAGTTCTAACTCTGGTCCAAGCAATATTCGAGCTAGTTTTTGTATTTCGTATCTTATTCCGACTTAGATAAAGTCTTTATACGAAATAGACAACTTGAAACTCGGGTTTCAAATAAGTTTTTGTATTTATCTACAATTTTTTACTAATATAACATTATTTAAAATTACAGTTCGTTGGAGCAGCCGATATGTTCCTGGCCTCATCAGCACCACCCATAGACGAAGATGAAGACATCACGAAAGGGGCCGTGCCGTCTCCGTGGTCTCTACTAAGGCCGAGGAGTAGACGGGGTCGTCATTTTGATCTAATTTAATTTCTAAAATACTTAAGTACTTATTTTTAGCCACGAACAGATATGCATGGCCACCACCAACTCGTACTGTGATCTACACCAACATGTTTTCGCCTTTTTGCCACCATTCTTAAATCTCGTCATCTTGTAGCCTATTGTAACCATAATCAATCTGCCTAGCCTTTTTCCAACTATGTTGGGGTGGGCTTCTAGTATAACCGGATGTAGCTGAATTCCTACCAGTATTTTACATGGAGCGACTGCCTATCTGACCTCCACAACCCAGTAAGTGGACTGGTTGTCAGACTTTCGAGCTTCTGACAACCCGTAACGACAGTCAAAGATCCACGAATGACAGCCGGGACCAACGGCTTAACGTGCTTTCCGAGGCACGGAGGAGTCTCGGTACGTAAAGACACTCATACACATTACCAAGCCCGGCAAGCCTAGCTTAACCAGATGGATCGACCCGTGCTGGCTGTTATTACTTATTTTATTTATTTTTATTTTATTTTATTTACCAACAATTTATTGAATACGCTTACACACTTAGCCACCAGCTCCTCTCGAAACCCTACATGTGAACTAATATTTCGAAGACATGCGAAATCACATTCTTCCAAACTATGAATCCACCCTCCAAACTTCGAGGAGAAGCTCGTGGCTAATTAATAACAGCCGCACGGGTCGATCCATCAGATTAAGCTACGCTTGTCGGGGTTAGTCTGTGGATGGGTGACATCTTTACATACCGAGACTCCTGCTTGCCTCGGAAAGCACGTTAAGCCGTTGGTCCGGCTGTCATTCGTGGATCTTTGACAGACATTACGATTCGTCAGAAGCACGAAAGTCTGACAATCAGTCTTACCAAGGGCTATCGTATTACCCAGTTACGCAATAAAAAATACGGCCATTTATGTCACACATTTTGATACTCGCAAGTAAATCAAAACCTATAGGATACTTCCCGTTGACCTAGAATAATGAAATTTGGCAAGAAAGGTCTCACAGCAACACATGTACAAGTAAAGGATAATGTCAGAAAAATGATATTTTGTAATTTTATTATATAAAAATATATATTTAGGATTACAGTGCTGTCAATCGTGGATCTATGACAGTCGTTACTAGTCGTCCGAAGCCCGAAAGTCTGACAAACAGTCTTACCAAGGGGTACCGCATTACCCAGTCACTGGGTTGTGAAAGTTAGACAGGCGGTTGCTCTATGTAAAATACTGGTATTCAGCTGCATCCGGTAAGACTGGAGCCAACCCCAACATAGTTGGGATAAGGCAAGGCAGATTTGCTCTCACAGAGAGGAGCCCTGTGTCCCAGCAGTGGGAACGTTATAGGCTGATTATTAAACAACAGCCGCGAATGGTTTGCAACGCATGACTCGGGGTGTGTGTATGTATGTGTGTATCTCACAGCGAGCATTTGTCGATGTGGTGATTTGTTGAGCTTGAGACGAACGTGGCAATGTCATTCGCAGCGGTTGCCTCACGATTCTCTAGGTATGTGGCTTTTGATTTGTATTCTTTCTGCAAAGAAATCGCGCCACCCGGTGTACACCTTGATAGGCAATGGTCTCTGTTGCACCATGTAACATGAGGCCACAGGGGCTAGTGTGAATCTTTGGGTTCATTCGAGTAATCGAGTCTAGTTAATCTACGCTCGGGCCAGTGTATTTCATTAATTAATTCATTCATTCATTTCTGGTAAGAATACCAGTAGAACCCCATTTAGACGATGCAAGCTTCTTGCATATGACATACAATAAAATTGAAGCTACAAATGACTTAAATCCTCTAAACACTGTTTAGAAGATTGCATTCGTTATTGTTGCTCCAACTTATGATAAGCCACAGTCAATTAAATTGCACCGTGATAAATCAGGCTTAATCAGGCTCAGGGTTTTGGCTCATTTGCTGGTGTTCTTGCAGGTTTTGTTTTATTATCAAAATGTTAAGTTGGTATGATGGTGATGCGATACGGTGAATAGAAATGCGGGTATATTATATTTTATAGATGCAAAGAGAGAAAATGCTAAACGATTCACACTCAAATCAAAGGAGTAGCATGAGGACCATTGCACTTACTTATTAAACAGCCACACAGTCTTCGAAGACTTCTTGAGCAGGCCCTGGTGGATGATTCAGGTGGTGAACACATTTACACAAGCGTTATTCAAAGCGGTTAGATTTCGTATTTAGCGAAATATGGCTAGGTGTAGCAGATTATCCATCACGCAGCGCGCATGCGAGAGAGATTCTTCGACCATTTTTTCAAAGAATTTGCAGGAGGAGAAGAAGATGACTGGTTGAGCATAAGGCTGCTTTTTCACCAAAGATCTGCTATACCGCTATGCTGCGAGGATGTGAAAGCTAAGCTACGAAACTATGTGACCGTTTGCACTAATGCTAAGTTGTGTAGCGGAGCGAGTAAGATGTGCTATGAATATGCACCGCCACGAAGCTGTACGAAGAAGATGCATATACTACACACGGGCGCATCATAACTACCATTTATAGCACGCATCCTTCCATTTAAAAAACATAGCTTAGTTGAACCCGTTTCAACCAGTGCTATGCTATGTGGACCAATGAATCATGATTGGTAGACATCAAATGCATCCATAGCAGCGTAGCATAGCACATCTCTGGTGGAAAAACACCCTCGATCGGTCCTCTCCATGCGTTCATTCACACGTGAACTGATTTAATAGCAAGTGAATGATTTCAAAACTCACTCTTTGATTGGGTGAAGAATCGGCGTGAGCATAATGGGTTAGTTGTAGGTAGTAGAGCTCTTTATGTGCAGAGCTCACCCGGGGAAGTACTACCACCATACCTTCGTCTGCCGTCAAGCAGCGTTACTGTGAAGGGTATGGGAGCCGGTGTTGTTACAGGCACATCAGACATACCAGCTTTGTCACTTGCATGGCAAAGCACCTGCGCTGCCTCTCGTTGATAAGTACTGCAGGTGCCACAGGTGGCAGTGACCACTACCACCGGTGGACTGCCGACTTGTTTGCCATCCAATATAGCGTTAATAAATGTTAAATAAGATTTTATATTATATTCTTATAAAATAATCACATAGATTCTATTTGTAATAACACGAATACGCATGATTATTAACATAGCTATAAGGAATTAGATAATAAACTTAGGTTAAGGATTGTGTTATTTTATTTCGGAAAACCTTAACACCGACCTTCTTTAGGGTTCCGTAGTCAACAAGGAGCCTTTATAGTTTTGTCATGTCCGTTCGTCTGTCTGTCTGTCTGTCTGTCTGTCTGTCCGCGGCTTACGGCTTAGCTCAGAGACTTAGTACCTACAGACAGTCAAGCCAGCTAAATGGTGTTTTGGATATGGTAAAAAAATTCACGGCAGTAGTAATCATCTGCCTAGCCTTTTCCCAACTATGTTGGGGTCGGCTTCCAGTCTAGTCGGATGCAGCTAAATACCAGTATTTTACATAGAACCCGTTAATGGGTATTACGATACCCCTTGGTAAGACTGGTTGTCAGACTTTCGGGGCTTCTGACGACCCGTAACGACTGTCAAAGATCCACGAATGACAGCCGGGACCAACGGTTTAGCGTGATTTCCAAGGCATGGAGGGGTCTCGGTATGTAAAGATGGTCACCCATCCACGGACCAAACCCGGCAAGCATAGCTTAACCTGATCGATCGACCCGTGTAGCTGTTATTACTTAGCCACGAGCCCGGTATTAGTAATAAAGGGTTAAATTAAATTAGCTAGCGAAACTCTGCAGACGTGATGAATATCCATGTATAAATATGATAAAACAAAAAATAAATTAATTTGATAATATTTTTTTTGGTCTGGTCATCTGTTAGTACAAATGACCGGCGGTTGATGACCCAAAAAAAAATATCATCAAAATAGTATATTATACAATTTGTGAATAAAGGACGGATTTAAAGCGAGGGCCATAGATGAATCACGAGCTAGTGAAGGATGCTAACGATTGAATCACGACCGTGGGGAGTGATTCATGATGATTGAATCACGAGTGTAGCGAGTGATTCAAGTGTTAGAATCCTGAGCGACGCGAGTGATTCATGGCCCTCGACATAAATCCGTTTTATTCAAGAGTTGCATACTTACTATACTTTATACCATGACTACGAGAAAAAGAAAGATTTAAGTGAAAATAGACATATAATGAAGAAAAAGGAAAGTTAAATTGGCTTTGATGTAAACCAGCCGTGATTTTTTGGGTAGCAAGTTTTCCACTATATCGGCCACCCTCTCTTTCATAAACTCAGGTGTTAACACATCTTCATCACTAGAATGCATTTTTAATCGATTAGAACAACACTAAACAAACACAAATTAAAGATTAAAGTAACACTAAACTTTGTGTTCGTACAACTTACAGTATTCAAAATAGCGCCAATTTACTAATGACAGCAAAGAACACGAAACAATTTTTATTCTAATGCTAAACTCCTTGTCGAAAATGTCGACCAATCAAATTGAATTTAGAACACATCAACATAGGTCGAATACACAGATTACACTTACACTAGATACGGCAAGCCATCCGACCAAGCGTGCCCTGCATATTCGACTGTTCGTACTAAAAAAAGTCTGTTAGCTCAGTGACGCTTAGCGATTGAAACAATTCTGTTTACGTTAAGCACATCACTGAATGGCTTTTTTTTTTTGAGGGTGAGAAATCATCAAATAACTTCTCCCGCTCTGGGTGGAGCGGAAGGGCGTGTCAGACTTTTACTGACTAAAACCCACCCGTGTTCCTTCAGTTGCCTATGCCAGGGCCGCGGTATCTTCTTCAAACAACCCGCGATATGGCTGGGGTGAAGTTATCGTAGGTATAAAAAAGATGACACGTTCGGTTTTCATACCATCTAATAACATGCCGTATCTAGCCTAGGTATTCTAAATCAGTGGTCGAATACAGTGGTGTGTTCCATTTTCAAACATCAAAACAGTGAGTAAAAGTGCTTTTTATTCACTGTTTTCAGTGAATAAAATAAGCTTTTTAGAGGATGGTATAAAATAGTATATTATGCAATTAGTGAATAAAGGACGGATTTAAAGCGAGGGCCATAGATGAATCACGAGCTAGTGAAGGATTCTAACGATTGAATCACGACCGTAGGGAGTGATTCACGATGTTTTAATCACGAGCGTAGCGAGTGATTCAAATGTTAGAATCCTGAGCGACGCGAGTGATTCATGGCCCTCGATATAAATCCGTTTTATTCAAGAGTTGCATACTATATTTTATACCATGACTACGAGAAAAAGAAAGATTTAAGTGAAAATAGACTTAAAATGAAGAAAAAGGAAAGTTAAATTGGCTTTGATGTAAACCAGCCGTGATTTTTTGGGTAGCAAGTTTTCCACTATATCGGCCGCACTCTCTTTCTTATATAAACTCAGGTGTTAACACATATTCATCACTAGAATGCATTTTTAATCGATTAGAACAACACTAAATAAACACAAAATTAAAGATTAAAGTAACACTAAACTTTGTGTTCGTACAAGTTACAGTATTCAAAATAACGCCAATTTACTAAGGACAGTAAAGAACACAAAACAGTTTTTATTCTAATGCTAAACTCCTTGTCGAAAATGTCGACCAATCAAATTGAATTTAGAACACATAAATATAGGTCGAATACAAAGATTACAGTTACACTAGATACGGCAAGCCACGACCAAGCGTGCCCTGCATGTTCGACTGTTCGTACTAAAAAGCGATTGAAACAATTCTGTTTACGTTGAGCACATCACTAAATGGCTGGGGTGAAGTTATCGTAGGTATAAAAAAGATGACACGTTTGGTTTTCATACTATCTAATAACATGCCGTATCTAGCTTAGGTACTCTAAATCTGTGGTCGAATACATTGGTGTGTTCCATTTTCAAACATCAAAACAGTGAGTAAAAGTGCTTTTTATTCACTGTTTTCAGTGAATAAAATAAGCTTTTTAGAGGGGGAATGGTATAATATAATTTAGTATCATTGTTCTGTAACAGCCGCACGGGCTGATCGAAAGTTAAGCCACGCTTGCGGCGGTCGGTTCGTGGATAGGTGATAATCCATTACATATCGTGACGGCCCTCCGTACCCCGGCTGTCATTCATAGATCTTTGACAGTCGTTACGGGTAGTTAGAAGCTCAAAAAGTCTGACTACCAGTCTTATCACAGGGTAATCCTACACGATACCCTTTGGTTATAGCCAGTAGCTGGGTCGTGGAGGTCAGCTAAGCAGTCACTCCATGTTAAATACTGGTATTCAGCTGCATCCGGTTAGACTGGAAGCCAACCCCAACATAGTTGGGAAAAGGCTGGGCAGATTGATTTATGTCCTCTAAAGGGCACCATATTCAATTTAATGTGACGTCACATAGCCTATGACCAGCGGACAATCAAGACGCTTCCACTGAGCTTCCAACGATACCTCATCTGTCAAATTATGAGTAGTTTTGAAGTTATGAGGGAACATACGAAAATACATACCTACATACATACTGGTCAAAATCATCACTACTTTTTGCTTCACCGTAGTCGGGTACAAAGATCATAAGACCAGGGCAGAAAACCAATTTAAAACACTTACATCCAGCCCTGGGGGCCTACTCCCCAAGTTCATCCGACTTCCCGTCCGTCCGTTCATCCGTCCGTCTGACATTACGATCCATCAAAACAAGTGTAAAAGTTAAATTTTTCGGACGGGTAAAAACACATCGGGAGTAGGGACAACTGGCAAATCATGTTTTCATTCATACTTCGTTCGGGCCCCGAACCAATCATCCATCCGTAGGTGATACGGAGTAAGAAACGCCCGTAACGAAGGCCGAAACTACGGGCTTCATGCTTAGGTAGTAGGCCCCCTGGTCCTAGGCCCCAGTCGTCTCGAAGGAAGGAACCTGGGAGATGGAGTTCCTTCTGATGCTTCAGCCTTCCGGTTCAACGACGACGGAGTGAAGATCTGAGCAGACCAGGGTCCTAAAGATTTACTTTAGGACCCTTTTTTTTTCGTATTTTAAATAGGTACTAGGTGGGGTAGGTACGTAGGTACTTTTCCACTGTATGGGCGGACAACCTGACGGCCCGCAACATTGCAATTCTGAAATCACCACAGAGAGCAATGGCCGTCAGGGTGATAAGAGGATACCGTACGGTCTTCTTCGAGGCGGCGAGCCTCTTAGCCGGATCACCACCCTGGGATCTTGACGCCAAAATCCTAGCGTCACTATATCGGTGGCGTCGGGACGCGCTGGAGCGGGGCGAGCACCTGATGCCTCGTCATATCGAGGTGTACAGAGCTGAGCTCCGGCAGACCCTAGTGGTGGCATGGGAGCAGCGACTTGCGCAACCCAGCGCAGGGCACACTACTATGGCGGCGGTAAGACCCGTTGCGAGGGAGTGGCTGGAGAGACGGCATGGCACCCTTACTTTTCGGCTGACACAGGTACTGTCCGGACATGGGTGCTTCGGAAAGTACCTGTGCCGCATAGGTCGGGAACCGACACCCGGTTGCCACCATTGCAGCTGCCTCTATGATACGGCGCAGCACACCATTGAGGAATGCCCTGCTTGGGCAGTGCAACGCCATGACCTCGTCGAGGCGGTTGGTGCTGCGGATACTCTCTCGCTTTCGGACATGGTCCAGTCCATGGTCAGAAGTGAGAGCGCGTGGGACGCCGTCGCCTCCTTCTGCGAGGAAGTGATGGTCGCCAAGGAGGCGGCGGAAAGGGAGAGGGAGGATACAACCTCCCTTCCAATCCGTAGCAGACGCGCCGGGCGCCGGAAGGCGCGGAATGATCTCCGGCCGCCTTAGGGTGAGGCCTGCAGGCAACAGACTTGGGGAGTTTGTTGCCTGAACAGTGAAAGGCCCGTGACGGCGGCGCGCCGCGTTCCGCGTCCGCCTCCCTAGAGGAATTGCGGCCATAGATGGCCGCTGAGGGTGACGGGGTCCGCATGAATTCATGCGGGCCGACACCTGGCCGGGGGAGCGTGATGAAATGCGCAAGCACTCCAGCACCCCGGCTAAAGGTAGCAGCAGAACACCGTGTGGTTTTAGTCAGTAAAAGTCTGACAGACCCCTCCACTCACCCTAGGGTGGAGGACTTCCATGAGGATTTCCACACCTTAAAAAAAAAAAAAAAAGGTAGGTACTTTTCCAAACTATGTTGGGGACGGCTTCCAGTCTAAACAGATTTAGCTAAATACCAGTATTTTACATGGAGCGACTGCGTTTCTGACCTCCATAACCCACTTACTGCAGGGTAACACGACATCCCTTGGTAACAGAGGTTGTCAGACTTTCGGGATACTGACTACCCATACATACCTAACCACTGTCAAAGCTCTACGAAATCCAGGTCTAGACAAATTGACAGTTAAGAGTAATATCATGATTTTGAGAAATTGGGTTGGTTTTATTTTTATGAAAGGTAAAATAAAACCAAATACAAATACAAATACAAATATTCTTTATTGTGGTACATAGGTAAGCAATAAGTTGTTACATGTTTCCGAAATTGTACACAGCTATGACCCGCTATAATGGCATACAATAATTTTACAGTAAGTAACATTTTAACAGCACAATCAAATAGAAAATTAAAATAATAACAATTTAAATATGCAGCACTTCAGAATTAACGAATATTTTTACATGTCAAGGCAACAATTAAAATAACGAGACATAAATTATAAATTCAGTTAGAATTAAATTATACAAATTAAGAAATATACATTTTACTTATCAGGGGAACAATTAAAATTAAATAACATCATCGAGATAATCTTTTAAAGTATAGTAACATTTGTCTAACAACAATTGAAATAATTTCTTTTTATAATTATGCAAATCTAAATCTCTAATTGTCTTTGGCAATTTATTATATATGTCAGGTATTAGATAAAAAACACTTTTGTGGAAAAGAGCAGTTTTGTGGGGTTCACGTGTCATTTTGTCTTTATGTCTGGCTCTATTACTAAATTTGAAACGGTGAATATTTAATTTTGCGAAAATGGCAAATTCGTATATAAACATACAGGGAAGTGGTAGTATTTTCAGTTTCTTAAAATGTGGAACACAGGTGTCCGTTGAATCAATGTTCACGATTGATCGGATACACCGCTTTTGCGCCTTAAAAGCTAGGTTTTTGTTGGTTGAATTGCCCCCGAACATAAGACCGTACCTTAAAACGGAAGAGACATAACCATGATACGCACTAAGAACAGCAGATTTATCTGCTATTTTACTTAATTTATAAAGGGCATATGACTGTTGATTTAAGCGTTTACAGACATAACCTATGTGATTTTTCCAGTTAAGTCTTCTGTCAATATGTAGCCCCAAAAACTTAATTTCATCTATTTCTTCAATATTTGTATCTTTGAATGTTATATTTAAATTTGGCGATGCTAGAAAATTTTGTCTAAATTTCATAATTTTTGTTTTTGACAGATTTATGTTTAAATTATTAGATGATAGCCATTCAGTTGCCTTACTTAAAAACATATCAATCTCCACATTAATGCTAGAATGCAAATTGTCACCATCAAACAGAACTGTGCTGTCGTCCGCAAAAAGTGTCATTTGATGGTGCGTTATGGATGGTAAATCATTAATATATACAATAAAGAGTGGTGGGCCCAATACGCTACCTTGTGGTACCCCAAAACGGACATTAGTGAACTGAGATTTGTAAACTTTTTCTTCTTTCGATATTGGGCATACTCTATTTATTTGAGTAGCTTGGTGTCTATCGCTTAAATAGGATTTTATTAGATTATTAACATTACCCCTAACACCATAGTCATTTAATTTTTGGAGCAAAATGTCATGACGAACGTGGTCGAAAGCTTTTGACATGTCTAAGTACATGGCTACAGCTGGTTTTCTATTATCTAAATTGGTCATTACTGTATATATGAAATTATAAATCGCATTATTTATTGATTTACTTTTACGAAAGCCGTATTGTTCGCTGGCAAGGACGTTATTGGTTTCAAGACAAGTATACAACGATGTATATATAACTTTTTCATAAATTTTCGAGAAGATGGGTATTAACGCTATCGGTCTGTAACAATTGAGATCTTCAACATCAACCTTCTTAAACATAGGTTTTATAATGGTGTACTTAAGTTTATCTGGGAAAACTCCGTGTTCTATACTCAGGTTAATAGTATAGCTTAAAACAGTAGAAATTATAGGAGCTACATCTTTCACAACTCCAACTGTAACCTCATCGTAACCAGTGCTGCGTACATTTTTTAAAGAATTAATTATTTTAAAGATATCATTAGGAGTTATAGAGTTAGGTTGACTTTTACCCGGTAAATGTGGTATTGTGTTTGCTCGTTCACAGTTAGCTACGTTTAAAAAGAAATCGTTAAATAATTGAGCTATCTCTTTCGGATTTGAAATTGTATTACCATTATCATTTTTCATTTTATTTATGTTCTCCTTGAGTACATTATTTTTGTTTTTGTTTATAACTTGCCATGTAGCTTTACTTTTGTTAATAGAAGTTTTAATATAATGGCTATTTTGTGATTTTTGGGTAAGATTGAGAACAGATTTATATCTTTTTGAGTAAGATTTAAAATTACTTTTGTTTTTGCTAATTGGGGATTTTCTATACTTCCATAAGAGTTCTCGTCTACGTTTGCTGCACAAACTAATGCCTTTTGAGATCCATTTTGGCCTTTTGTCTACCATAACTTTAACTTTAATATAAGGAAAACATAAATTATAAAACAATGTGAACGTATTATGAAACTGAGAGAAGGCATTATTAGGGTCATCTGTTTCATAAACTTCACTAAAACTTAAGCTACTAAGACATTTTATAAATTTATCTCTGTTTTCATTTGAATAGTCTCGCCGTTGGACGTACCAGTACTTAATGGAGCAACTCTTTTTTACGGGGCATTTAAGAATTTGGGCCACATGATCTGATAGGGCCAACTCAACCAATTCGCCTTTGCAGCCTTTGACGTTGTGAGCTATGTTATCCAGGCACGTGCCACTAACCAATCGTGTTGGAGTGTCAAACTGAAGTCGCAAATTGTAGGATGCGAGTGAGTGAATGAGCTCGGCTGTTATTTTATTAGTCTTGAGAATATCAATGTTTAGGGCTCCTGCAATTATAATTTTCTTATCTTTAGATCTATATTTATTAAGAATTTGGTGTAAAATCCGAAAGAAAGTGTCAAAGTCTTTAGAAGTATTTTTTGGAACTCTGTATACGCATATGATAATTATTTTATGTTGTAATAATTCAATTCCTGAACATTCAACTACGTTAGGCACTGAAAGTGATACTACATCATCAAGTACTTTATATGAATGAATATTTTTGACCAAAATGCAAGAACCTCCACTTCTGTTATTCCTACAAAATGTTGAAGCTAATTTATATGATGGTACACAAAGTCGTGGGATGTCATCTTTAATCATATTGTGCTCAGTAATGCACAATACGTCTATAGTTTTAGAAGTAAAAACGTTCAAACAGACTGTTAACATATCTGATTTACCAATTAAACCTGCAATATTCTGATGTAACACATGTATATAGTTATAGACGAAATAAATTATTACCATTTATAGAATTAGTATCAGTATCATTAATTCTATCTGCCATGGAACTTTCTTGTGGATTGTCTTGATTATTAAATAATTCATAGTCCACTATTATGTTAGCCAGGATTTGTTCATATATGCTACTCCATCCGTTTTTGTTTATTCTTCCTGTGACGTGCGAAAACATCTCATGTTTCAGGTATGAGTTACTGTCAAAGAAGTATGCATATTCATTATCTCTTATATCCATATAGAGAAGGTTGGTAAATAACTCGACTTTATAATTAAATATTAGTGCGCCTTTTATATAGGTTGGAGCACAAATAACGCAATTCGTGTGAGAAGTGTTTTTCAGCAGTTTCTTTAATTTGTCTAAGATATGTAGTCCCCATTTTTCAAGTCATCCTCTCCGATAAATATAAGGCAATATTAATATTAATATATAAATATTAAACCATTAATTCTATTGGGAATTAAAATGAATTGTACATAAATAACAACTTACTTACCTAATTAATAGTTAAAGAAAATAAAAATATAACATCCTGACCTCTAACGGCCGACCATAATAACCTACTGTCAGTAAAAGGTTTTTCTATTAAGGTATGCCTAAACTGGTGATAGACAGGTTATCGGGTTCGGCCGTTAAGCTATTATAGTTATTTATGCAACTGACATATAATATTCGCCTCGTGTGATAATAGTATCACATGAGTGTTTTAATACCTAATTATGTACAGTTGCATACAAGACTTTATCTACACCCATGTTATCAATTCTCTATAAAAGGTTCTGAAACAGTTTTTTGCAATACTAATACTCGTAGCATGGCGGCCGGCGTCATAGTATACGACGTGAATTCGAATAAGTTCTTTTTAGGGTTCCGTACCAAAACGGTAAAAAAGGAACCCTTATGGTGTGACTCAGTCTGTCTGTCTGTCTGTCTGTCACAGCTGGATATCTCAAGAACTACTAATGCTATCAGCTTGAAATTTGGAACAGTTTTAAATAATATTTACCCAACTATTTTGCAAATAAGAAAGAAGTAAAAATATATGTATTTTTTTTGCAACATGGGCTGAAAGGGGGTCTTAAAAATTCAAAGTGGGGCTACTAGGTCATGTGGGGTATCATATGAAAGAACACTGTTTGCACATTCTCAAACATATTTTTATTTTTTTTTACGCCGCACAGTGTTCGACTTTTGATGAAAAATATAAAAAAAAATACCGTTCCCCCCCCCCCTTATCTCCGAAGTTTGCAAAGAGAAAAATCTGAAATTATTCTATGTGATACAAGTTTATGTAAAGATTACAGGAAAAATAAAACGATGTCTATAAATAGCACACTTTTTCAGAAATCGGAACGGAACCCTCGGTGCGCGAGTCCGACTCGCTCTTGACCGGTTTTTTTAAATTACGGCGCTGTTGTAGTGAAACGCGCGTGCATTACAACGTTCTTTTTTTGAAAACGAGTTGCATTATGAAATTAAGTACAACATTAAAACACCCGTTTGGATGCTGTTATGGTTACCATGGTTACTATGACACTGTCTGTTTTAATGTTGGCAATAAGCTAACTGGCTCAGAAACTTTTATAGAGAACTAGCTTTTGCCCGCGGCTTCGCCCGCGTGGATGTCGGAAAATATCCCACGGGAACAAAAATCCTTCCTTATTCCTTGTCTACATTATAAAGAGAACCTCTGTGCAAAATTTCAGCTTTATAGGTCCAAGGGTTTGGGCTGGGCGTTGATGAGTCAGTTAGGACTTTTCTTTTTATTATATTGAGATAGTTTCTGCCCACGACTTCGTTCACGTGAAATTTCTTGTGCCCCCGACCCACCCCTCGCATCGCATTGCCTGCCTGCGCTATTTCTTCGTTTACGCGTTTTTTCTGACTTTTTTTCTTTTTGCTCGGCACCTAACGGTCCTAGAGTGATGTTAAATATGCATAAAGCCTTCCTTAACAATTGGGCTTATCAAATGCAAAAATAATTATTAAAGTCCGAAGGGCAGTTCCAGAGATTAGCGCGTTCAAACAAACAAAAAAAGTTCAGCTCCGATGCACGACTGGAGTTTATTCCTGTTTTGTCTGGTCTAAAGACACTCGTCCTCCTCTCCCTCTTACCCTCCTCTCCCTCTTACCCTCCTCCTCTCACTCTCACCCCTCCCTCTTTCCACCCATATCCCCTCTCTCCCTTAGCATCCCTTTCACTGCCCCTTCTCACACCTTCACCCTCCCCAACCCCTCTCCCTCTCAACGCCTCACCACATCCCCTTCCCTCCCCCTCCCCCTCTCACATCCCCTTCACTGCTTCCTCTACCCCTCTACCCTCACCAACTCTTCCCCTCCTCCTCTTTCCTTCTCCACACACTACCCCTCACTACACCCTCCTATCCCTCTACCCCCTCCCTCCATCATCCTCTCCTCTCCCTCCTCACCACCCCTCCCCTCCCTCTCCCTCTCACCAAACCCTGCCCTTCCCTCCTCACCACCCCGTACCCTTCCCCCTTTCCCTCCTCACCACACCTCCCGTTCCCTCCTCCCCCTCTACCCTTCCCTCTGGGGAAAAATTATTAATGACAAAGGGAATTGCCCATCAGCCACACAAAAAAATGCTTGAAATGGACAACAATGAAATATACGCCAAATTGCACTAAAAATCGTAGGGAATCCTTTACAAATTCAATAATTATCAAAAAACTAGGTAGAAGCCAGTTCCAATAATTTTTTCTAAAATATAGGTTAAGTCAAGGTTAAGGATTAATATGCAATAATTACACAACAAAACAGCATTTAAATGTTTTAATCATCATTAAAAACCACTAATATATCATAAAGAAACTGTGCAGGAGGATAGATATTGGATTGGTACCGGGCCCAAGCTAAGTACCATATTATTGACATAGTATGAGCACAGGTACCAACTGTTCGCCGTCCCACTAGGCAGTTACAATAACGATGCTATATATGCCTACTTGTCGACTATCTGGTCGACTGGTTCCTGGTGTCTCGGTGATAGTTTGAATTGCTAATCTTAGACACGCATCACAAACAACACTGTCTTGTTCAACCTGTGAAAAAGAACAAAACATAATGTACTTATTGTTGTATGTCAGTGCGTTCAACATAAATAGGCAAGACACATTGAGACACCTAGGGAATCTCAGTACTTACAGCTTGTGGTGTTATCCATGCCTGTATTAAACGACGTACTTCATCATTTTGCACTGATATAAGATTACGTCTCATCGATGCAATATAAAAAAAAAATAAAATCAAATCAAATAATTTATTTGCCTGAATATGGGTATATAAGGTGATACATGTTACATTAATGGCCTTTTATGGCCTGGTTTTATCGAGATAGCAATTAACACAGTGTACGTTTCTATCCATTTTTAAATAAACACGGCACAAGTCCGAAATAATAGCAGCGTCGTATAATATAAAGCAGGTTCAGGTCCGTCGTCAAAAAGCCGAGTCGAAGTTTCGGCGGGTCCAATCTAAGCCCGTGTTCAAAAATGGGTAACGTGTACAGAAGTAAAATCAAAATCCTTAAAAAATGGCCAAAGTCGTCGTTAAATATCCTAAAAAGTAATACACTAGTAACTCAAGTCGCAAACGCAAAACCATGAATCGATCAAATCAACAATCGAAAAAATTAAATGCAGTAATGTCAAAGTGTCAGTAAGGCAAAGGACATTATGATGCATACAGCCTACGATACGTTTTCTATTTTGAAAATAATTTGATTTTAATTAATATTGACATGCATATATTATTTTAATTAGATTTACGGTATAAATAGGTCGAATTATATTAAATGAATGATAACTGTGCAATAATTCTATAAAATAGTTCGTTAAAGATTATTTGACGATTCCTGTTTGGCTGAATGTCGATTACTCATGTCAAATAAACACTGACCTCCATGATAAAATAAGAAGGAATTAGACGGATATCAAGTTAAATATTTTAAAGATCGTTATATTTTCACCCTAGGTATACAAACTTGAGAATTATTTCATTATACTTAATTTATTCTAAATAGAATAAAGGACTGTAAGTAGTTTCTGTCTATTTCAAGCATTTTTCAGGCATTCCCCTTTATTACTTGCTTAGGCAAGTATTTGTGCCAAGTTTCAAGTTAATTAACCAAATCAATAAGATTTTTCAAATAAACTATGTTCCCTTTTTTCACCCCCATAGGGGTGGAATTTAAAAAAATCGTTTGGGATATTTCCGTAACTTGACTAAAAGATTATTTACACCAACTTTCGAGTTAATCAAGCCCCCCCCGTAAATCCTGCCCTTTCGTTTCGAGTTAGTCGGAACGCCCGTTAAAATTCCTCCATACAAAACTTTGACACCCCCCAATCCCTCCTGAGGGGGTAGTTTAGGAAAACTAAAAATGTCAAACTTTATAATTTACTTAGATAAATATTCATGCCAAATTTTAAGTCTATTAACTCAAGGAATAAGATTTTTCATACAAACTTTCATCCCCCATTTGTCAACCTTAGGGATGGAATTTCCAAAAATCCTTCCTTAGTGGATGCTTACACTGTATAAGGTATCTATGTGCAAAATTTCAAGTCTCTAGGTCCAGTGGTTTGGGCTGTGCGTTGATATATCAGTCAGTCAATCAATCAGTCAGTCAGGACTTTGAATTTTATATATATAGATTTATAGCATGGGTGTAGATAAACATGCTTAATTACTAAAACATGGCATCGAAACTCGAAAAATTCCGCCCTATCGCCACAGAATGTGCCATCGCTGTCGAGTGTAATGTAAGTACCCAAGAGACTGACGACATTGCCACTTTGTATCACAATTTGGTAAATATTAACATCTAAGCTCCGCCTATGATAATGGCTTTGACTTCAAAACCAATGAGGTGAAATAATGGCGCTTCACTTTTATCGATCGTATAAACACGCCTACTTAAACACCTCTGAGTGATGACACCCCTCTTTCTCCCCGCACTGAACCATGACACGTTTTGACAATATCCTATATGAATTAGTTAATGGGGAGAGACCTGTCAATTTATTGCAACTGGTTCTTTAACTGAAGGTGCGATGTTTGTTATAGTTAAAGTAAGATGGTGCAACCCAGCCTAAATTTTTTTTTTTTAGTTGGTCGTAGTTAAACACCCATTAAGTCTGCGGAGTTCCGCTAGCTAATTTAAAAAACGTATGAAATGAATGTATGTATGATGTATGTTGAAATGTATGTATGTATGTTTATGTCAAAAATATATATTTTTTAACTAGATCAGGCCGATGTTTCCTAACCGACTACTCTGAGAAGAAAGACCGAAACAAACTCAGAGGTTACACCAGACATTGTCTTTGTAGATCAATCTGCCAAGCGGCTTACAGTTACAGGTACCTACGGTTCACATTCCAATCGTAGTCTCAAATCCATCAGTCAATCTGCCTAGCCTTTTCCCAACTATGTTGGGGTAGGCTTCCGGTCTAACCGGAAGCAGCTGAATACCAGTATTTTACATGGACCGACTGCCTATCTGACCTCCACAACCAAGTGACTGGATAATACGATATCCCTTGGTAAGACTGGTTGTCAGACTTTCGGGCTTCTGACGACCCGTAACGACTGTCAAAGACCCACGAATGACAGCCGGGACCAACGGCTTAACGTGCTTTCCGAGGCACGGAGGAGTCTCGGTATGTAAAGATGGTCAACCATCCACTGACAAACCCCGGCAAGCGTTGCTTAACCTGATGGTTTGAATCGTGCGGCTGTTATTACTTAGCCATAAGCTCCTTGTATTGTACAGTCTTGAATAATAACAACAGTATTAATTATTCTGAAATATAAACTTCCTACCTTCATCTTTTAGATGCTGCTTCATGAAGAGCTGCTGGTGGTGGAGACTCGAAGGAGCAACTCATGACAACGAAATACGACAACTTTTGGGACCTGAAAAGTACAACAATGATCATTTTTGAAAATTGACTAATAAGAGAGAAAGAAGAAGAGAAGTCAATAAGAGTCTTCTTCTTATTACTAAGATGAGCAGAGACGACACAATATTACTACAATAAAAGGAAAAATGTGGGTGTATTCTAGATACACAGCCTCAATTCTAGATACACAGCCTCAATTCTAGATACACAGCCTCAATTCTAGATACACAGCCTCAATTCTAGATACACAGCCTCAATTCTAGATACACAGCCTCAATTCTAGATACACAGCCTCAATTCTAGATACACAGCCTCAATTCTAGATACACAGCCTCAATTCTAGATACACAGCCTCGATTCTAGATACACAGCCTCAATTTTAGATACACAGCCTCAATTCTCAATTCTTTATTGCGTTCCATAATGCTATACCAGCTGGTAAGCTTAAAATTAATGACACAATTATGGACCCTGTCGGGCACAGCATAGTAGCCGAGAGGAGGAAGAGCGCTTCTTTTGTGTTTCTTATTATTTTAATTAAAATTTATGTGATTAAGTATTTTTATTATTTGTTATATTTGTTTAATTATGAATGTTTTATAATAATATACCTAGTATTTAATGAAAAGAATGAAAAGTGGATGAAAAGTGGTCCACCGCAAATGACTCTATGGTATTTACTCATGTCACCTTAACGCTTTCAAGAACACTGAATGCGATACAATAGAAGTGTTAAATTATTGTCATGACGTCTTTGGGCATTTGCAAAGTATTAATATAGATAGCCAATCATAGCACGACATCGCGTCATTTTACTTTACTGTGATTGGCTGGCGATCTTGCGTTTGCATCGTATGACAACAATTTAGGTCCCGAATAATTAAGGGGAAGTCCGGGGAAGTTAGGGAGAGATGGCCGTAAAAACATTCTTAAAACTGCTCACATAAATCAAATCAACAAATAATTTGTAGCCTAAGCTAAAAGTTTTTTTATGGTTAACGTTATTATTATGCAAAAATTAAATTAGGAGTCGTCTTGTCGATTTATGTAGGTACTTGAGCATATTAAAAATTTAGGGAACGGTACCAAAATTTTTTTCGCGATTTCAAGTTTTCTCTCATACATACTTAATATAAAAGTGGTTCTAATGATCCATTTTCGGGTCTAGGCTAAAAAACCGCCAACTGCATGTTGGACCACGCACAATGTAAGGTTTCGTTATAAGGATGAATGATTTATCCCAAAAAAAAACAAACTTAAAATTTTAGTTGAAAAAAAAAGTAATTAAAAAAATTAAAATCAAATTCCAACATTTATTTAATTTGAAATGGGCTTTTTTTTAGCTTTTCAGTTTTTTTTACTTAAGTTTTTTTTACCGACTTGATAGGTTTTTGAGAAAAAAAATAAATTTTAAAACATTATTTGTCGTCAAAAATCCGCCATTTTGTTTTTTAGGGTTCCGTACCAAAATGTTAAAAAAGGAACCCTTATGGTGTGACTCAGTCTGTCTGTCTGTCACAGCGGGACGATCCTTACATGATATACCGTCAGTACGCCAGCCAAAACCGTTATGTGCATTATTGTTTTTCCTAGTTGGAATCAAACATCTATTTATTTATTTATTTATAATAGGTACGCCAACAACATATACATTGTACATTAATACTAAAAATTAACAGGTATGGGTTCTTATGAATATACCAATTACTGGTGTACACGACATTCACATAATACAAAGCAACCATCGTAAACTATATCAATTAAAATTATTAATTAAAATGAAAATGAAAAACAAAATTATAAACAAAACAGCTTTGACTTAAGTAAATCTAAAAAGAACAAAAAAACTGATTTACACAAATATCATAGGATATAAAATATAGGTACAGTCTGCAACAGAGATAAGTAACCAGTGTTGTAGTGTGCGTGACACTACAAAACTATATTGCTACTGTTAAAACGATTCATTACGTACAGCACACAATGCCCTCACGCACAGATCGCGTTCATGTGCGAGTGAGTGCGCTAATGTCTTCTCAATTATAGTATAACATAATTTCGCGTTGAAAACTTAAGCGTTCGTAG
This sequence comes from Cosmia trapezina, assembly GCA_905163495.3. Classification (NCBI taxonomy): domain Eukaryota; kingdom Metazoa; phylum Arthropoda; class Insecta; order Lepidoptera; family Noctuidae; genus Cosmia; species Cosmia trapezina. The sequence goes on from LR991047.1 coordinate 2,914,322, forward strand.
CCCAACGAATAAGGCATTATACTTCTGAGTACTACGGTGTGAGTTCAAATCTCTGAAGTGATGATTCTTTTTGCGATTTATTATTTTAAGCTAAAGCAATTAGAACAATTTTTGTTAAGAAAATGTTTTATTTATTTAAAATTGCTTAAATAAATAAAACCATTTTTAATAAATATCTTTATTTAAAAAAAAGAACATCAAAAGGGAACATGTTTTATTATAAATACAACAATATGTTTAGAACATGCTATTACATCTTTTTATAACATTATATAATATGTATACAACAATGGGCGGAGTGAATAAACATGTCACATAGATAACAAATATAATCTGATCCAGTAACAATAACATCACTCACACACTCCTACCTACACAGTACCGCCGACTTAATTTATTATGGCTAAATATGCTGTGAAAGTATTAAGTATTTCGTTTAGGTATCTATTATAAAATAAAGTCGCTTTTCATGTCTGTCTGTGTAGCCGCGTTGTTCTTCTAACGCCACAGATTTTGATGCGGTTTTCACTATCATGATAAATATTTAACTTATATATTATAGAAACCTTCATGTTTTAACAAGTCGTAAAAACCGTGCGAATCAGGGCCGGGTCGCTAGTTCAGTTATATACAGATATGAATTACCTACATTTTTGAAAATTAAAATTAAAATAAAAACATTTACCACCTGTATCGGGAACAGTAGGTATTATAATTATTACCAACCATTATTAATTATTTCTAGGAAAATAATAGATTTAAAAACGTTAAAATGTCTGAAATTTAAAGGTAGTATATAATATGTATGTTACGATAAGTCGGTGGTGATTTTCGACGAAGACATTTTTCATCAGTAATTATGACGACATTGTTTTGTCAATCGAAGTGCCGATATTCCGCGATTTTGACGGTGCACGGTATATAACAAAATTTTACGCGTCGGTTTGCAACATGTCAAACCGTCTGCTTGCAGGTGGTTCCGTACAGTTTGCATAATGACGTTGTGTGCTGCTGCTGTTATGCTGGTCTAAGCGAATGGATCTGATGTATGGGTGGCAACAATCTCACGCACGATGCCGAGGCGAAACATTTGTGTAAGCCAATGGTGTCGGTCCAGGCAGGCGACGGTTATTTCGCTTGTCTCAGTGACAATGCACCCACAGTCAAACGGTTTTTCTCTACAAAAAAAAAAGTGAAAATATTAGGTCTAAACATACACCTCCCAAATTATAAATTAAGAAATAAAAGTTACACAATATAAATACAATGCAGAGAATATATATTTATATACTTAAATACAATTGATATATAAGGCTAGTGGTCAGTAATAATAAAAATTATAATACGATAAAATGGAAATAAAAAGGCAGGGCGAGTGACCTAGGAAATACATAATATCATACTTATAAAAAATAAAAAATAATATAATATAATAATGACACAAATAAAAAAAACAAACAACAAATAATATAATATAATGATGATTTTTTATTTTTTCTAAAAAGTATTAAACAATATTATTATACTTTATTTAGAATAGAAATCCTTTGTTTAATTACCATACATGCAATTTACATTTTTAAATATTTTAGATAAAAAATGAAATCTTTTAAAATTGTATTTTATTATTATTATCTAATCATTTACAAACATATTCATTATTTTTGAATATTTTATTACAAAACACAGATAAAAAACTATTACTATAATACTGTGTAAACCAATAATGGAAATGATTAAATAATTATCGATATAATGAGTGGCTATGCAGTTAACAAAAATTGTATTTATTTGTTAACTGCATAGCCACTCATTATACTAAATTCAACTATTCCGGTGTCATTTCCTATACAACTATTCATATCCACAATTCGTTAAATGAGATACAACAGACAATCATAATAAAATTACTGGGTGGGATCACGGTGACATAATAAATTAATACATTCTAATAATAATTTCACTCACCGATAGCATTAGGCGCCTTGCGATTTCACTAATAGAAATATTTTTTTTCTCATGCAAAACAATAATCTGAGCTTTTTGAAATCTTGTTAAATGATGCATGGTCTAAATTAATCAATATATCACAATCACAAACTTCAAGTGCAAAAGAAAGAGTATAATGTGTAGTTGCTAATGCAGACTGACTACATAAGTTCACAATTAAAGGCAGGAATATATTTTTAAAGCGGGTAGTTAGCTTCTAAACTGGGAAATAATTTTAAGTAGGCGAGAAACTTGTGGTAGATTCTCAAACTGGTCAGAATATCGCTTTATTCAGTTAGTATATTCATTTTAAATTACAAAATCTCAAAAATAATATTTTAGTAAACTCGAGGCTCGAACTCAGATCATTCTGTCACTGTAGGTTGAATGCTTACCTGTTGCGCCACGAGAGCAACTATCCTACATTGCGAAATTATGTTACACTATCATTTAAAAGACGTCAGCGCACTCACTCTATGAATGGGATGTGTGCGAGGCTGTCATTGTGAGCAGTACGTACAGTAGGATATAGTTTTGTAGTGTGCGTGTCTGGTTACTTAATTCTTTTGGTGTGTGTACATGACTAACTAAAATAAAATATTAACTAAAATAAGCTTACATCAACAACATCGACTACAAAAACAACTATGTCTTATTTCCCTCTTAGAAATCGACTTGACAAAATCTATAAGTGTTTAGAGGCATGAGGAACAGGGTGTAAAGTTCACTCATCCTCTATTGAAAAGGGAGGATCCTCCGACCAGACGGGTGTTGTGTCTGGTGGGCTACTGCCCAACGGTTGATGTCGGGTCGTTGTATATATGCTAATCGCGTGGTAAACTCTAATTGCGCGATGCAGGTTTGCGTGACGTCATGTCATTGATGCGTAGTTCTCATGTGGCGATGTAGATGCCGCCACATCACTCCCCTCCGGAGACCGGAGGTCGATAGTGGGCTGAGTCGTGTATCTTGCGATGCTTGCCAGTGCCAGTTGTGGTTCCAGTGAGTCGGAACCGGGTGCCGCATAGTTCACGGTGAGTCGGAACTGTCTGCGGTGATACCCCAGTGAGTCGGGGTGGCGCTGCGTTATGCTCCAGTGAGTCGGAGTGTACAGCGCTGGGTTGAGGCTGAAGGTGATGACCAGGAATGCGCGTCCGCTGCATGCTGGTGGTCAGAATATCTGTTGAAGCCGTGGATGCTGGCTGGCTGTGTGACTTGCCGCTCGAAAGCTTGAGGAAGTGATGCTGATGACGTCACGCTGATGTAGTTGCACGAAGGCTGCGCTGACGTTCATGCTCGGGGTCACCAGTTTAGAGGCATGAGGAACAGGGTGTAAAGTTCACTCATCCTCTATTGAAAAGGGAGGATCCTCCGACCAGACGGGTGTTGTGTCTGGTGGGCTACTGCCCAACGGTTGATGTCGGGTCGTTGTATATATGCTAATCGCGTGGTAAACTCTAATTGCGCGATGCAGGTTTGCGTGACGTCATGTCATTGATGCGTAGTTCTCATGTGGCGATGTAGATGCCGCCACAAGTGCACCTAATTTTCATTTTTGGCAAAGAAAAATTGATTACCTATGAGTTTCTTCTTATTGGTAAATCGCAAGACAATTCTGATATTTGCAACTACATGACAAAAAAAAAATTGTGAATGAACAGTACATTTTATAATTTTCTCAGTTCATACATATTTTTGACACCATACTTTTTAATTTATAGATACTTAAGTCCGTCAATCATTAAATAAAATAGTTTATTGTCTCCCCTGAAAACTTGACTAATATGTTTATAATTTACGTGCTTCTAAAAAAACTTTGTTCAACTACCCCGAACTTACTCTCCCATTGTATCTCATTGAAGAGAATACCTACTTTTTTATGTGTTAGCTGTTCGCTAACACCTATAAATAAGTGAATCACTTCAAATTACTTTCAATAGCCGTGTTCCTACCGTCGAGCACTGTCACAAACGTACTGTTTAAAAAAAAATATATAAAATGGCCGACAAACAAAAAGGAACATGGGGTAATAGTCAAAAATTGTCCTACCAAGACCCAAAACGCGATTATAAACCTAGCAGTGTTAATGTGCAGCATACTTTACTAAACCGAGAGAACCATGGGCCTAGTTCTAGGACGGGAAAAGACATCAACAATTTTGGAATGATGAAGACTTTGGACCAGGGTATCGCGAAAGATCAGCAGAGGAAGTAGTTTTCAATGCAGTAGAGAAATATTTTATTTGGTGAGCATGAACTTACATTTTTTTTCAAACGTTTATAATAAAATATACTGGATTATTTTATTATAACTTATACTGGGTTATTTTATTGTAACTTATACTGGGTTATTTTATTATAACTTATAAATACTGGGTTATTTTATTGTAACTTATACTGGGTTATTTTATTATAACTTATACTGGGTTATTTTTTTGCTAGCTAAACTCCGCAGACGCGGTGGGTATCGATATCTAAACGAGATGAAATAAAGTTTTGATGTTTTTTAAGAAGGTCAACGGCCTCTGTTAGTGTTGTTTAGTTGAGAAAAAATGTTTTCTTTTGTTTTATCGTGTTTAGGTATCGTTATTTACCAATAACGTTTGTGGAGTTTACACAAAAAAAGAAGATTTTCTATACTATTACTAAAGTAAGTAGGCACTTAAAATGTCAGTTTAGAAAATCTGGTTGTTTTCGATTCGATTCGATGGTTTTTTTCTCCTGTGGCAACACTACAGCTAACAGCTGATTTGAATTTGTTCTTGATAATTTTAGCTTAAATATTTAAATTTTATGTTTGTGAGGCCTATTTCCAATTACTCATCAAGTAAATAGGATAATACTGTGTATTTTGTATTAGATTCACATACTAAGTGCAAAATAAGTGATATTATATCAATGTGAATCGGTGACAGTTGCCGGCACAAGTGAATTTTTGCATTGTCATCTAGTTATCAGGTACAATATTCAGTAATTTACTTTCTTTTATTTCGTTTACGTGTTATAACATTACACCAGCAACTTATTTCACTTTTAATACGGTTACTTGTTGATGCCAATGACCTTTGTACGTAAACATAACCCTAATTTGGTTTGGTGACAGAACTCCTTGCTTGTCATCTAATCTAAATTTCGAAATTTCGTTTTCTTTTTAAACTAATCATCTGTGTAATCATCTTTTAAACTGCTGCCACAACTACCTACTCTCTTCTAATTTGTTTGTCTTTTCCTTATTAATCATGATGACTCGCAGCGCCCGTGCTCGCCATGAAGAGTCCAAACTCAGCCAGGCTTTGAGCGAACTAAAGGCGTCAAAGGAGTACTGTGACCAACTAAATAAGGAAATATATGACAATGAAAGAGTGCTCTTTGATGCCCATGAATTGAATAGGAAGTTAAAAAATGAAATGGCTCAGATACATATTCAATACAATGATGCCATAGAAGCCCGGGATAGACTCCAAATTGTTGTGGACGGGTTCAGCCAATGTAGCATAGAGTATGAACAAGCTCTTAGTCACAAGCATTTACTTCAACAGCAGCTGCATGCTGCTGTTGAAGTAAATGGGCTCAAAGTCAGATTACAGAACTTGAGACCACAAATCTTAACATCACTGCCTCGCTGAATCAAAGTCTGTTCAGCGAATTGGTGTCTATTGCCCCGTCAATGGTTTCTGCCATAAACTCCACATGCAATATTGATTTGACAGGTGATGATGAATCAGAATCATGTAATTCAGTAAGGGTAGTCACCAGTAAAAACAAGCTAAAAAAATACATTAAAATTAATAAATACATTGTAAAAACTCAAAAAATGGTAAAAAAACAAAAATTCTTCACCAAAAATGTTAAACTTCATAGAGATAGATTAAATTTAGTTAAACAATTAGATAACTATTCTTTTAATTTGGAGCAAAGCAATAGGAAATACAACATTGACACACAGGCCTTGCAATCTCAACTTGACCATCTAAAGGAGAAACTTAGTTTAATGACCGACAAGTATAATACCTCCGAGGATCTGATAAGGGAATCTGTGTTGGCTATGAATGAGCTGGTTAACTCACAAACCAACAACTGTGAGTGTTGTCAAACAGCGTCCAATGTACCTATACCAGACCATTCATCGTCAACATGCAATACCACCTTTCCGCAGCCTTGTGTTGATTTGACAATTCCTGTTATTAATAGTTCCAATAAAAAACATTGTAAACCAATTGTAAATAATGAGATTGTATTATTTTGTGATGAGATTGGAAAGGATTTAGGTCACTTGTTAACACATAATTATCCGGGACACTCAATAATTAATTACTGTATGCCTGGTTGTTCCTTACTTGATATTATGAAAGAAATTATTAAATGTAACTTTAGTCAGGAAACAACATTATTAATTTTTATGGGAAATAGGGGAAATGTGAACAAAGGGGAATTGCTCAAATATCATAAAACATTGTGCAACCTTAGATTGAAAAAAATTGTGTTGTTTACATTCCCTTATAGTAAAAGTTTGCCACAGGAAGAAAATAACATAAGATTTGACATTAACATGACTTTGCACAATTTGACATATAATGATAGTCTATTCCATTTAATTGATACTAACAATTATGTTGGTAGTAATTTGTATTTGACAAAAGATAGACATAATATTGTTATGTACTATCTTTCTAATTATCACAAAAGACAGATAGCTGTGTCGCTATCATATTTTTTTTCTATTTCAGCCAAAAATTTGGCTAAACAACTTGCTTCTTTTGAGCAATGCAATGACATTTTAAACAATTCTGCCAATAATTTGGCCACAATTATTAATGACATTGATTTTCATTTAAATTAGAAATTAGGACAAAAGAGGCAACCTCTTGCAAAAATGTAAGGAAGGTAAAATCAAATAAAAGTGTAAAAAATTTAAATAGTATCAACCTGGTGCATCAAAATATTCAAGGTTTTTTGAACAAAGATTTAGAAGTAGAATTATTCCTGAATTGTAACGATATAGACATTCTTTGTTTGACAGAACATTGGCTTAAAAGCCACCAGTTCATGTTCAATTTTAGTAATCACCAGGTTGGTAGTTCGTTCAGCAGAGTAAATGCTATACACGGTTGTTACGCTACGGTGTAATAGAAGGACCGCTGAGACTATGCGACGCCAAGACGGTGTGAGATGAGGACGTGACACCGTCTAACATTACACTAGACGTCGACGCAGCATATTTCGTGCGACCGGAGCGTAGCATCCGTTCCGAAGATTTTGCATTCTCGGTACAACCATCGTCCGATTATCTTCTAAATTTAGACCTAACTATTGTAATTTTTATATTTAATTAAACTAGGTTTATGAATAACTTGGTTTTCTTTACATCCTCCGGCTTCAGCCTTCGTAATTGGCGCAGTCGGTAGGATACTCGCGGGCCGGTTCGCGAGAATATATGCTAGGATCGAGATAAGTACCATACGCGACTCGCGGGTCACCCGGGTGGCTACCAAGCACCGAACGAGTATCCGAATCTACAAGAGCTGCGGCCAGGAGGTGTATCAAGAAATAGATACCGCAGAGGGACCAGTTATGTATATGTAAGTACTCTAGAATAGTTCTTGAGTTGCTTCCTTTTATCCTTATTGTGTTATTATAAATATCCAAGATTTTCCATCCCAGGCAATCGAGGACCATTAGGTTAGATAGACCATTAAGTTCAAACTTATTAGATTCATTTAGGCAATTAGATATTAGTGAATATATAGAGCCTCTAAGTGAAATGGCGACAATAGATGATATATATAAAGTTTTGCGTGTGGTTCCCGAGTTCGACGGGAACACGAATGTCCTTACTAGATTTATCAAGCTATGTGACCAGTTAGTTAATGCTTATGTGTCAAATGAGCCAGCACATCAATTAATTAACTTAGCGCTCTTGAATGGCATCCTTAATAAGATCACGGGACCTGCAGCACGTTTGATTAATACTAACGGCGTTCCGGAAACCTGGGAAGGCATACGTAATTCATTAGTGAATAATTTTTCTGACCAGCGAGATGAGACCTCGCTTTATAATGACATGGCATTATTAACTCAAGGCTCTTCTACACCTCAGGAACTTTACGAAAAGTGTCAAACTTTATTTGCTACTATCATGACTTACGTTACATTGCACGAAACGGTTCAAAGTACAATAGACTCAAAGCGTTCTCTCTATAAAAAGTTAACCCTACAATCATACCTGCGAGGCCTTCGGGACCCCCTAGGCTCGCGTATTAGATGCATGCGACCGGACACGATTGAGAAGGCGCTAGAGTTCGTTCACGAGGAGATGAACACCCTCTATTTACAACAACGTAATGAACACTTGCCGGTTAAGAAACCACCACCTCAGTTACCTAATTTTCCGTTGAGATCATATTTTAATCCTGTCCTGCCGCATGTTGCTATGCCTATGCAGAAGCCATTAAATTTTAATATGCCCGGTCCTACCAGACCAATTTACGCTATGCCTCCCCCACAGCAACGTTCACCGCAAATGTGGAGACCAGGTTTTAATCAACCTCAACAGTTACAAGGGCCGTCGCACACGCAACAAATATTTGGCGCTCGTCCTTTAAATTACAATCCGCAAAATAATACTTTTAGGAATTTACCTAAAGGACCAACTCCAAATGATACACCAAAACCTATGAGTGGTGTATCCCATTTCGTACCAAAACCAATACTATTCCGCGGTCATGATTGGTCTAGGCAGGGCAATCCACCCCCTTCTAATTATTTTAAGAGCAGGGAAATGAATTTTAATGAGTGCTATGAATATCCCTACATGTACGAGCCGTACTACGATTGTAGCCCTGAAGAGTATATGTATGTTATGTACGATCAACCTGACTATACTTACTATGAACCGGCCGTGAACCAGCAACAAGCCGCAAGTCCAGATGTAAATTCTATAACCCTCGAGGAAAAATCACCTGCAAATTCAGCGTCTTCTAGCAAAGAGGATTTTCAGAAGGGACCGACTATAAGCGAATTAAAATAGAACTTAACTTACAGACACAGCGCTACCTACCTTACATAGAAATTTCAAACCCACCGTTAAAATTGCTTATAGACACCGGAGCGAACCAATCATTTATTAGTCCTGAAGCTGTAAAAAAATATTACCCCTACTTACCTTGCAATTATGACCCTTTTGAGGTGACAAATGTGCATACTACCAGCCGTAATGATTATTCTATTAACTTACCCTGTTTTCAGGAATTCAATGATGTCAGCAACTTAACGTTCTATATTTACAAATTTCATGATTACTTTGACGGTTTGATTGGATGGGATCTATTAAATAAATGGGAGTCAAATATTGATCTTAAGAACAGTAAATTAGTAACAAAATATGCGGTTAATTCTATAGCAATGTATAACTCACGTAATTGCAATTTTTATGAAGATATGATTCCAGCGAATTCTTCAAAGTTGGTTAGAGTTCCAATTAACATAAGAGATGGTGATGCATTAATTCCCGAGCAGGTTATTTCAAATTGTTACATAAACGAATGTATCACTAGCGTCAAAGATAATCGCGGCTATTTAGAAGTTTTAAATCCAACATCTAATGATTTAATTTTTTCCATGGACCAACCCGTTAGGGCAGAGATAAATAATTTAGGGTGTACCAGACAACCAATTCAATCCCGTGTAAAGGAAGTATTATCTCGGCTACGGACTGATCATCTAAATGAAGAGGAGCGGGCTAATCTGAAATCCTTAGTTTCACAATACGCTGATGTATTTTATATAGAAGACGAACCACTTACTTTTACTGACAAGATAAAACATAGCATTCGCACTACGGATGAAATCCCGGTTTATACAAAAACTTATAGATATCCGTTCATACATCGCCAAGAGGTTCGCAGTCAAATTGCAAAGATGTTAGAACAGGGTATAATTCGACCTTCGGAATCAGCTTGGAGCTCACCTATTTGGATAGTTCCAAAGAAGGCCGACGCATCAGGTGATACCAAATGGCGAATTGTAGTAGACTTCAGGAAGCTCAACGAAAAGACTATTGATGATAAATACCCTATCCCTAATATAACAGATGTTTTAGATAAATTAGGAAAATGTCATTATTTCACAACCCTCGACCTAGCGAGTGGATTTTATCAAGTTGAGATGAGCCCAAATGATATTCAAAAAACCGCATTTAACGTAGAGCATGGCCATTTCGAGTTCTTACGTATGCCAATGGGACTAAAAAATTCACCATCTACTTTCCAAAGGGTAATGGACCATGTTCTTAAAGACCTTCAAAATTCTATCTGCTTAGTATATTTAGATGATATAATCGTATTCAGCACCATGTTTACAGGAGCATATTGTTAATTTAGAGAAAGTTTTTAAAAGACTCCGAGACTCCAACTTTAAAATCCAGATGGATAAGTCTGAGTTCTTAAAACTCGAAACAGCCTATCTTGGACACATAATCAGTAAAGACGGCATTAAACCGAACCCTGATAAAATCACAGCCATTCAGAAATTTCCAATTCCTAAGACAGCTACAGAGATCAAAAGATTTCTAGGGTTAATAGGTTATTACAGGAAGTTCATTCCCGATTTTGCGAAAATCACAAAGCCGATGACTCAATGTCTAAAGAAAGGGGCAAAAATCACGTATGATGATACTAACTATGTTAATTGCTTTGAAATATGTAAAACACTGCTAACCAATGATCCGATTCTCCAATATCCCGACTTCGATAAAAATTTTCTGCTTACAACAGATGCATCAAATTTAGCTATAGGAGCCGTACTCTCACAGGGACCGGCAGGGTCGGATAAGCCAATAGCCTATGCTTCGCGTACGTTAAACACTAGCGAGATAAATTACAGTACAATAGAGAAAGAGCTTTTAGCTATAGTCTGGGCCACTAAATATTTTCGTCCCTATTTGTTCGGCCGCAAATTTAAAATTATTACGGATCACAAGCCACTCCAGTGGATTATGAGTTTGAAAGAACCTGGCTCGAGATTAACTCGTTGGAGGCTTAAGCTTAGTGAATATAACTATTCAGTAATCTATAAACAGGGTAAAAGTAACACAAATGCAGATGCATTATCGCGTGTAGAAATCAATAATGTGGAAACTAGCTCAGTAGAAGTTAACGTATCTGAGAAACCACCATCTCTGGCCGGCTCCTCCACACTCACAGCCCATACCAGCGCTGAAAACCCAATTTTAGAAATACCGATTTCAGACGAGCCCTTGAATAAGTTCAATAGGCAAATATGTTTTACAGTAGTAGGAGATATTAAAAAACATCCAACAGTTTCTAAGCCATTTGCTCATACTCGCACTTCCATTCAACTCTCAGAGTCTAACCTCGAAGAGGACGTAATAAACGCTATTCAAGAATTTGCAAATCCTAAAGTTAAAACGGGTATTATAATACACCCCCCATTAGCAATGTATAAAATAATTCCCATAATCCAAGAAAAGTTCAAAAGCTCTGCTATTAATCTTGTTTTATCCAAAGTCGAAGTAGAAAATGTTAAGGAATATCTGAAACAGCAAGAAATTATTCAGAAATACCACGAGGGTAAAACAAATCATCGTGGTATTAGTGAATGTTACCTAGCCCTGTCCCGAAAATTCTACTGGCCTAAGATGAGAGAGCAAATTTCTAAATACATCAATGATTGCAATATCTGTGGGCAAGCCAAATATGACCGAAACCCAATTACGCAAAGATTCTGCGTAGTTCCACCACCGTCAAAACCTTTTCATATAATTCATCTCGATTTGTTCACCGCTCAAAACGAGAAATATCTAACTATTATCGACGTTTTTTCTAAATACGCCCAGGCATACCATCTTAGAGACGGCACAGCTGTTAGCGTAGTCCAAGCCTTTTTGAAATTTTTCTCTCATCACGGCGTTCCCATATCCATAGTTACAGATCAAGGGCCCGAATTCACTAACCAATTGTTTACAGAATTTACCCGAGTTCATAGGATTCACCACCATAAGACTATGGCCCATACTCCCAACGACAATGGGATGGTTGAACGCCTACATTCCACGCTGTTAGAGCATTTGAGGATTTTAAAATTACAACACCCTAGTGAACCGATTGTTAATCTTATGACATACGCAATACTGGCGTATAACAGTAGTATACATAGTTTCACAAAATGCAGACCACTTGAAGTAGTCACTGGCCATACGGACCCCCGCGACCCCTTGGATATAGATTTATCTGTGCACTTGCTTCAACAATACGTGCAGGAGCATCGAGATAAGATGTCCAAGGTATACGAGGTTATTAATGAAACATCTCTACATAAGCGTACGGAGTTAGTAGACAATAGGAATAAGGATAGAAAGTCCGAAAAGGAATACGAACCAGACCAACAGGTATTTGTTAAGAACCCATTAGCTAGCAGACAGAAACTCGCACCCCGTTACACACCCGATATAGTACTTGCTGATCTGCCTATCCAGATTTACACAAAAAAGAAGCGTGGTCCCGTTGCCAAATCACGTCTTAAAAGAACACTAAAACAATTGTTTCAGAATACTACTGATGATATCGCTACACCTGGTCCGAGCGGAGGACATATTACTTGAGCCCCTAGAAGACGGACCTGGATTACTTCCTTTTAAATTGGGAACAACAAAAGTTATATCCCATTATCATTCTTTTCTCCTTTACATTGATCTGGAAGACATTCAGTCAAAGATCGATTTAGTTAAGTTACAATTAAGTGAGTTTAGGTTATTAGTTAACAATAAGACGTCTTTTCTTTTTGAACCCCATATTAGTTACCTCGCGGACAAACTTGAAAAGAATGAAGTAAAAAATCCGGCTGCTGCCGCTGTGTTATTAAGGCTTCGAAATAATGGACTTTTAATATTATTAGTCTGGTTTATATTTCTGATAATTATGGTTTACAAAGTATGTAAAATTATTAATTACGATGAGCGACGTCTCATGGTCGGACGACAACTGACGTGGGCGCGCTGCGCCCTGCGGCACGGCCACGCGCAGGCACGGCATTAGTATGTCCATGGCGGCGGGGCCGTAACAGGCTCCCGGGCTTGAAGTCTGCTTCAAGATGTGATAGGGAGAGGGCATATGTTATTGTATGCCCTCTGGATGATCCCCTTGGAGGTCCGTATGTCTGCTACCCTGCTGATGCTGTCCGGCCCCGGATACAGCTTGATTATTCTTCCCAGCAGCCACAGCAGGGGAGGCTGGTGCCGGTCCCTGACAAGGACTAAGGATCCCAGCTTTAAGTCTTCACCAGCTGCTGAATGCCACCTGGTTTTGGTCTGTAGAAGGGTAATATAAGCTTGTGAAAATCTTAGCCAGAAATGTTCTTTAAGTTTTTGTATCCTTTCATGGCGCTGCAGTCGGTTCATATCAGCTGCGACGGGAGCATGGGGTACTGATGTGAGGGTTCGTCCGATAAGAAAGTGGGATGGTGTAAGACATGTAAGGTCTGAAGGGTCTGTAGATAAAGGAGTAAGGGGACGGGAATTAAGGATAGCCTCTATCTGTGCCAGACAAGTCGACATCTCCTCGTATGTGAGGTGTGTCAGCGAGAGTATTCTCTTGAGATGATGTTTGACTGACTTTACTGCTGATTCCCATAACCCACCAAAGTGTGGAGTATAGGGTGGAATGAATTTAAAATCTATACCCTGGCTGGCCATGTCTGTTTGAATATCGTCTGAATAAGTTCTAAAAAATGACTGAATATCGTTACTAGCTCCGACGAAGGTTGTCGCATTATCTGATGAAATAGTCTGTGGCTTTCCACGGCGACTCATAAACCTATGAAGAGCAGCAATGAATGCCTCTTTGGTAAGGTCCGTGACGAGCTCGAGGTGCAAGGCTTTAACTGCGAAACAGACAAAAACACAAATATAAGATTTCGTGAGTCTACTACCTCTGCCTTTTCGATCTGATATCAACACTGGCCCAGCGTAATCAATACCAGTATGTAGGAAAGGAAACTCTAAATGTGTCCTGTCATGTGGTAAGTTACTCATGATAGGCTGAACCGGCTTAGGTTTAAATCTAGTGCAACGTACACAATTGTGTACGGTACGCCTGGCGAGGTTCCTCCCCCCCACTGGCCAGTAAGATTGTCTGATGTGTGACAGTAACAATTGTGGGCCTGCGTGTAGCAAGTATATGTGTTGCTTGTGAAAGATGATCTGTGTAAGATGATGTTTGCTACTAAGTAAAATTGGATGTTTTACATTGTATTCATAATTTGAATTGTTTAGGCGTCCACCAACGCGCAATATGTTGTTGGAATCAACAAAAGGTGATAATGAATTTAATCTATGTTTTTTATGTAAGGACTGGCCTGATTTAATTATGTGATATTCCTCAGAGAAATCTCGTCGAGTGTTCTCTGCAAAGCTCTGTTCACAAGCTCGTTCCTCCTGTGATAAGTTGTGCTTTGAAGACACTGATTCCAACTCCCAAAACCGAAGTTGTAAAGCTTCATTCTGTGTTTATTGTTCTGTATATTTATTGTATTTCTGTAAGTTCTGATTTTTCTGTTTATCTGTATTTTTATAAGTCTGAATATGATAATTCTGTATTTCTGTATTTTTATGTGTCTGTTTGGTTATATTAATTCTGCCTGTAACTAACCAACCTAATTTAGTTTGCTGCAACTTAGGACGTTGGCTACCTAAATCTATGAAATTGGAAGTTAATATATCCCAAAAGATCTCTGCTCCAACTAATATGTCTATAGTGGAGGGAACGTTAAAAGAGGGATCTGCTAGAACTATGCCCGTAGGAAGAGGCAAGTCTTTGATGTCTATGTGAGACGAAGGCAAAGACTTTGTAATTCTAGGTAATACATAACAACTAAGTTTTGCTACATAGTTGCCTGAGAATGATTGTATGGTTATGTCACAAGACTCTGCACTATAGGAACATTGATTGTTGATACCTGATACAATGGAGCCTGCGTTGTATAAAATAAGACCTAGTTTCTCACAGAAGTGCTGCGTGATGAAGTGAGAAGTGCTGCCGTTGTCTAGAAGGACTCGAGCTGTGCAAAGTCTTCCCGTGGAATCTGCCACCTTCACGAGCGCTGTGGAAAGCAGGATACAAGATCTGTCATTCTGAATTTCAGCTGCTAAAGCGACAGGAGCTGAATTTTCTGTCTCTTTGTCCATATGTAGAAGAGTATTGTGTCTGTTTGTACAGTATTTGCAGTGTGTTAATTTGCAATATTTTTCTGTATGACCTGACCGCAAGCAATTTTTACACACTTTAAAATGAACCATTTTCTGATTGCGCATGACAACATCTAAGTTTCTGAAATCTTGACAACTAAAAAGTTCATGATTCTTTTTACACATAGGACATGTTATTGAAGATGAATCATTATAATTAGAGGCCAATGATGTTTTAGTTTTATTACTATCTGACTTTTGAAAATTTTGTTTATTGTTTTTGTGTAATGTTTCTTGTTGGATAGTATCCAACAAGTCTGCTCGATTTGTTAAAAAAGTAAGAAATTGTTCAAGTGTAGGACGACCTCTTATTGAACTGCGATGCTCTTCCCATTCCCGGAATGATTTATAATCTAATTTCTTTGTCATGAAATAAATAATGATATCATCCCAGTGGCCTGTTGGTAAACCTAAAGTGGAAAGCGCACACAAGTTTTTCTTAGTAATGTCAATGACATTCCTTAAATAGGCACTCGATTCCTTATGAGCTTGTTCTAAATCAAAGAGCGCATTCATATGATTATTAATTAAGAGGCGTTCATTGTCAAACCTATTTGTTAACAAATCCCATGCTATATTATAGTTGTCTGATCTGAAGTCTACACTTTGAATGACTAAAGCTGCGTTACCTTTCAAAGCAGCTCGAAGGTAATGAAACTTGTTAATCTGATTTATGCTTTTGTTGTTGTGTATGAGTGAAATATACGTATCTTTGAACTCGAGCCAGTGTTGAAAGTTGCCGTCGAAGTGAGGCAGGTTGATCTTAGGTAACCTCACGAAACCTTGATGAGCATCGTTGTCGGAACCGCTGGCGTCGTGCCAGCTTGCCTCCCGCTCGTCACGGGCCGCCCGTTTCCGTGCTGATTTAACCAGCGCGGTGGCTTCTGCTAGCAGCGCGTAGAGCCGGTTGTCAAACAGCTCTCGTTGCTCGTACTCATCTTCATCTTCGTGGGATAGCGCCTCAATCTCCGTCTGTATGGTATCAAATTGAGCGGTGATTGTATCTAATTTTGTTAAGCGGCATTCTAGTTCGGTTAGCTGAATTTCTGTTAATGGAATTAGGGATTCTGTTTTTAATGAATTTACATGTTTGTTAAAATGAGTCAGCTTGGCTTTCAAGCTGCCACGTGCTGCTATTAATTGTTTTAAGCGATTTTCAGACATTTTTATCGAACGCGTGCATGCTGCGTGTAGGTTCGAAGGTAATGTTAAGTGTAGTGAAATGTATTAAGTATAGAAATGTCTGTAAGCTTTGAAAATAAGCATATCTGTGAGTGAATAAGGCCAAGCACACCCCCGCCCACGAAAAAGGCGCCGACTCAACAAGCACAAAACGAGGCAAGAACACAGTTGAGTTAAAAGGTTAATAGAGAGGAAATCGGAACGAACTCACTCAGCTACAGTCCCCAAATCCGTTTTTCTTTTGTTTGTTTTGCGTTTGCTTCGTTGTAGTCGTACGTGAACAAGATGGCGGAGTGGTATTCCTTGATTTTCTTTTCTCCCGGTAGAAGGACCACTGATCCGGCTGCTGCCGCTGTGTTATTAAGGCTTCGAAATAATGGACTTTTAATATTATTAGTCTGGTTTATATTTCTGATAATAAAATTATGGTTTACAAAGTATGTAAAATTATTAATTACGATGAGCGACGTCTCATGGTCGGACGACAACTGACGTGGGCGCGCTGCGCCCTGCGGCACGGCCACGCGCAGGCACGGCATTAGTATGTCCATGGCGGCGGGGCCGTAACAGTATCCTTACAGTTAGAAAGTTTTAAGCCTAGTCGGATTAAACGAGGACTCATTGATGGTCTAGGATCAGTTATCAAGAGCATCTCAGGCAATTTGGATTACACAGATGCAACAAAATATAATAATGCCATCCAGGTTTTAGAAGGTAACGACCATAAACTAGAAACAGAACTTAATAGTCACATAAGTTTAACTAAAGAATGGATGTTAAAGCACACGAATGTACTAAAAAACATCGTAGAGAATCAGAATATCATTGCTAAAAAATTGAACCATATTATAAGTCAGGATATCTCCAAACAGGCAGATTTAGTCACTATTGCCCATATCGCGCAGCACCTTTTCATTTCAAACGATAATATAGAGACATTATCAAATGAATTAAATAAAATTGAATTTATGATAGCATTTATACATGCCTCAAGTGCTACCCATTCTACGATAAGTTTAGTTAATCTTAAAAATATGTTAAGTAAATTAAGGTTATTATATTCGAAAGAGGAAATCATTGATATTGATCTTCGAGAATATTATAATATTTTAAGGTTAGGTTTATATTATACTGATAGTAAAATAGTTATAGTCATAAAGGTGCCGATTGCCTTACCAAAAACCTATATCCTATATAAGTTGTCCATCGTTCCTAACAAAAATAATTTGGCCCTCATCCCTTCCGCACCTTATATAGCGATTCAGGGATCATATTCTATGTACATAGAGACAGAATGTCCGAAGCTGAGCTCATGGTACCTCTGCGAAGAGAAAATTGGATACAAAATTATGGATAAACCAGATTGCGTACAACAGCTCATCACTCAACAGCATCTCAACTCTTGCACATTGACATCAATTATCTTACACAAGCAAGCCCTAGAACAACTTGACGAAAGACACTACACATTAAGTTTCCCGGCCCCAACAAGAGTACAGACATCCTGTAGACAGGAACAATTCAGAACACTTCAAGGAAGTTACCTGGCTACAATACCAAAGGACTGCTTCATAAAAACGACGGAGTTCACCATCGATAACTTTAACAACCAAATTAAAGGGCAAGTACTTAAAATCCAATCACCACCGGATCTGAAAACTACATCAAGGACTGAAGAATCAATGGTACAGCTCAACTCAATCAATCTCGAGAGTCTCCATGATAGTTACAAGAAAATTTCAGTGCAGCCTCCAGTAAGACTCCACCAGATCTCTGATGACAGTATCTATCATACTACCATACCTATATATCTATTACTACTAAGTGCAGCCGTACTTACTATTGTCTTCACATACCGGCGATATTATGCGAGAAATAAAGGTAAGAAGATTAACACCACATCCCCTGAAACAGATGGAGCCCAGGACATACATCCTCAAGTAGAACCCAGAAGGAACTTAAGCCCTGCTGAAATAATAATCGACCCGAATCATCTTACACCAACATTTTTAACAGCAGTTAACAAATAGTTACTGTTCTACGGGGAGAGATGTTACGCTACGGTGTAATAGAAGGACCGCTGAGACTATGCGACGCCAAGACGGTGTGAGATGAGGACGTGACACCGTCTAACATTACACTAGACGTCGACGCAGCATATTTCGTGCGACCGGAGCGTAGCATCCGTTCCGAAGATTTTGCATTCTCGGTACAACCATCGTCCGATTATCTTCTAAATTTAGACCTAACTATTGTAATTTTTATATTTAATTAAACTAGGTTTATGAATAACTTGGTTTTCTTTACATCCTCCGGCTTCAGCCTTCGTAATTCGGTGGCTCATTAATTTTAGTAAATAAACAGCTTAAATTTAAAGATCGTAAGGATATTGTGAGCCTATCTGTTGAGCGGACAATTGAATTAGCCTGTATAGAATTGGAGCAGTTCATTATATTAAGTGTGTACAGGCCTCCATCAGGATTGTATAATTGTTTTGAAAAGGTTATGGATGAAGTATTGCACAAAATCTATAATTCTAACAAGTCTATCATCACTTGTGGTGATTTTAATGTTAACTTGTTAGAAAATTCTGGGTCAAGTACTAAAATTATAAGTTTGTTTCAGTCATACAATCTTGCTAACCAATTTTTAGAGCCCACTAGAATAACTCCCACTAGTGCCAAAATCAAAAAAATCAAAATCAAAAGTCCTTTATTCAAATTAGGCTGAGAATCAGCACTTTTTGAACGTCAAAATTACAGTAAGACAGTCCCCACAAAACGCCCGCCCTTCACCACTTCCTAGTGCTTTAGCTGGGAAGAAGAAGTAGCGGAACAAACTCCCCAGCAGCACAGCTGTCTGTTCAGTTAGAAGAACTAGATTCTATACAATAGTACCTATGCAAAATAATTTACGCAACACAATACATTAAATTATATTTTTGTCAAATAAAATAAACAATTTTAGTACTTAACTCATGTAACCTGTCATTATGTAAGCTGATCCTGGAGAAAGAACATAACATAAACATTGTCTTGAGTTAATCACAGCGACCAACTATTCTTATCGTTTAAGTAATCGTTGATAGAATAGTATGCCTTTGAACAAAGATTGGATTTAACTTTAATTTTAAACGCATTAAAAGGCAAATCTAGCAAAGAAAAAGGTAGCTTGTTATAAAAAGCTATACCAAGACCAACAATTGAGTTATGAACCTTATGAAGCCGATGAAATGGAGCACGTAATTTGTCCTTATTTCTGGTGTTAATATTGTGAATATCACTGTTTTTACTGTACAAATGTATGTTTTGCCTAATGTATAAGATGTTGGCGAAGATGAACTGTGATGCCACCGTGAGAATACCAATATCCTTAAAAAATTCTCTCAGAGAAACTCTAGCTCCTAGCTGGTAAATTGCTCGAACAGCTCGTTTTTGAAGAACAAAAATATTTTGAATATCAGCCGCTTTGCCCCATAGCAGAATACCGTAGGACATAACGCTATGGAAATAACTAAAATAGAGAGAGAGAGCTGTATCAACGTCAGTGTATTGTCTTACTTTCCTGACGGCGTAGGCGGCTGAACTGAGCCTTCCCGCTAGGCTTGATATATGTGGGCCCCACTGAAGTTTAGCATCTACTGTTATACCCAGAAAAACTGCTAATTCTACAGTCTTAAGTACCTCTTCATCTAAGACGATGTTGGGTCCCAGATTTCTAACATTCGGTAAGGCAAACTTTATACATTTAGTTTTCTTGGCATTGAGAACTAAGTTATTTGTCGTAAACCAATCCGTAACCATTGAGAGTGCACTGTTTACATCATCAAAATCATGTCTGTTTCTGTCTACTTTAAAAATAAGAGAGGTGTCATCTGCAAACAGTACAACATCACAGATACCCTTTAAATAGAATGGTAAGTCATTAATATACACTAGGAATAAGAATGGACCCAGTATTGAGCCTTGAGGTACACCTAACTGAACTGGTAGCCCGGAAGATTTCACACCATTAACATCTACACATTGGAACCTATTATGTAAATAAGAATTTATTACTTTGAGAGCTTCGTTTTGGACACCATAATGACGTAATTTACGCAAAAGCGTGTCATGGTGCACGCAATCAAAGGCTTTGGAGAGATCACAAAAAACTCCAATAGCATTTTGCGAGTTCTCCCAAGCGTTAAATATGTGTTTCAGCAGAGCAACACCCGCATCCGTAGTCGAACGACCTTTAGTGAAGCCATATTGTTCATCGTGAAGGAGTCTGTTTAAATTAAAATGTTTTAGCAACTGCTTGAGTATTAACTTTTCAAATATTTTGCTAAATGCAGGTAAGATAGAAATAGGCCTGAAATTTCCAACGTCATTTTTATTACCGGATTTAAATAATGGTATGACTTTGCTACTTTTCATGAGGTCAGGAAAAGTTCCTAAATCAACACATTTATTAAAAGTAACAGCTAGATAGGGGGCTACGATGTATATTATATTACTTAATAGTTTAATGGAGATGCCCCAGTAATCACCAGTGTTTTTAGACTTAAGTGTGTTAAAAACATTAACTACATCACGAGGTGTTACATATTCGAAGCTAAATAAGCGACTACATTTGGGCACACTACTATGCAAAAGGTTTTCAGCTTTAGATGGGGACGAATTTAAGGAGCGAGTCGTAGTAATAGGTATGTTGGCGAAAAACTCATTAAATGCCTCAGCTACGTCAGCTGCTTTACTAATTAACTTATTGTCAACCATAATCTCAAGTTGTTTTTCTTGTTTCACCGACTTACCCGTTTCATTGTTCATAATTTTCCAGGTTGTTTTTACTTTATTATTGGATTTCTTAATTGTATCGCTTAAAAATTTAGATTTAGCAAAAACACAAATGTTTTTAAATAATTTTGAATATTTTTTGACATACTCTAGGAAACCACATGCCTAGATAACATTTATACAAATATTACACCAACCCACAAAGAAATTATTAATTTATTAGACTCAGATCATTGTGGACAATTGATTACCATTCCAAATCTAATAAAAAAAAATACTAAAAAGGATATCACTGTTAATCCAAAAACAGCTGATCGTTTGGAATCATTTAAAACTAAACTTTTGAGTAAATTACCACTTTTGTCAACTAATGATGACCCTAATGAACAATATAATGATTTTTTTAATATGTATTGCACACAATTTGATAACACTTTCATTCCAAAGGCATTCTCGGTTAATAATAACACTTGCTTCAGTGACTGGGCCACCATTGGTATACATAAAAGTAGAAAACGACTTTATGAGTTGTATGATGAACGGACTTGTATTAACACTGCTGAATTTAATTTATATGTTAAGAACTATTCTAAATTATTTAAAAAAGTTTGTTGTATGGCCAAGTCACGTTACTTGAGTACAAAAATAAAAAATAGTAGTAATGTAATAAAAATGACATGGAATATCATTAATAGCGAAACAGGAAGGTCAAGCAACCGAAGTAGTGACTACAGCCTTGCTATTGATGACAACATAATTAAATCAGATTCCCAAGTCGCCGCGGCCTTTGAAAAGTTCTTCGCTGAGATTCCCGTATCAACTACTAAATCTCTAAGGTCATCACCCACTGCTGCAGAGTCTTTACTTAAAGAAAACGTTTCAGTTTGTGATTCTGAGTTTAATTTCCAATATGTTACCTGTAGAGACATAATTAAAACCTTTCACACATTAAATATTAAAAAGACTGCTGATCTATGGGGTAATTCTGTGGACGTTGCTAAATCAATTATAAACATTGTAGCACCTACTTTAGCAGTTATTTTTAACAATTGTATTGACCGTGGTGAGTTTCCTGATCTTATGAAATATAGTAAAATAATACCGTTGTTTAAATCGGGTAGTACATCTGACCCTACTAATTATAGACCTATTTCAGTGCTACCTACCTTTAGTAAAATTTTTGAAAAAGTTATTTTAGATCAACTGCAAAGATTTTTTAATAAACATAAATTATTACATAACAAACAGTTTGGTTTTATAAGGGGTCGTTCGACTACTGATGCCGGTGTTGAACTTTTAGGTCATGTTTATAATGCATGGGAGGATAAATGCGATGTTTTGGGCATTTTTTGTGATTTGTCCAAGGCATTCGACTGCGTTCTTCATGAAACATTAATCAGGAAACTGCATCACTACGGAATCCGGAAAGCCTCTCTGGATCTTCTCACTTCTTACTTAAGTGATAGGATTCAAAGAGTTGATGTTAACGGGAAAAGATCACCCGGATCCGTAGTAACAATGGGGGTCCCCCAAGGCTCAATTCTTGGCCCGTTTTTGTTTCTTATTTATATTAATGACTTGCCTTACCTCATAAAGGATAATCATGATATAGTGTTGTTTGCAGATGACACTTCACTTTTATTTAAACTCAAACGTCAGCAGCTGGTTACTGATAATGTAAATAGCGCCCTCGCAAAAGTAGTTAACTGGTTTAATGTTAATAACCTACTTCTTAACGAGAAAAAAACTAAGTGAGGAGCTCGTGGCTAAGTAATAACAGCCGCACGGGTCGATCTGTCAGGTTAAGCTACGCTTGCCGGGGTTGGTCAGTGGATGGGTGACCATCTTTACATATCGAGATTCCTCCGTGCCTCGGAAAGCACGTTAAGCCGTTGGTCCCGGCTGTTATTCGTGGATCTTTGACAGTCGTTACGGGTCGTCAGAAGCCCGAAAGTCTGACAACCAGTCTTACCAAGGGGTATCGTATTACCCAGTTACTGGGTTGTGGAGGTCAGACAGGCAGTCGCTCCATGTAAAATACTGGTATTCAGCTGCATCCGGTTAGACTGGAAGCCGACCCCAACATAGTTGGGAAAAGGCTAGGCAGATTGATTGACCTCATGTTAGACAAGTAAAAACTAGTGTTCTCATAAAGGGTGAAGAGTTGATTCCCGAAGATACCACAGTGTTCTTGGGCATAACTTTGGATGCCAAACTTCAATGGGGCCCCCATATAGATAAATTGTCGAAAAAGCTTAGCGCTGCAGCATACGCCGTTAGGAAAATTCGTGATTTAACTTGTTTAGAGACAGCCCGTTTAGTTTACTTTAGTTATTTTCATAGTGTGATGTCGTACGGTATTCTGTTGTGGGGAAATGCCGCCGATATTCAGACAATTTTTGTTTTACAAAAAAGGGCTATTCGTTCAATTTACAAATTAAGTCCCAGACACTCCCTCAGAGATAAATTTAAAGAAATTAATATAATGACTGTGCCTTCTCAGTATATCTATGAAAATCTTTTGTATGCTCATAAAAATATCAATTTGTTTAAAAAATACAGTGACGTCCATAATGTGAATACTAGAAACAAACACAAATTTGTTGTTCCTACAACCAGGCTTAAGAAAATAAGTGGTTCGTTTAGTTGCCAATGTATACGTTTTTATAATAAACTACCTAGCCACATTCAAGAACTAAGCCTTAATAAATTCAAAAATTGTATAAAGCGGAAACTTTGTCAGAAAGCCTTTTATACTGTCAAAGACTATATTGAGGACAAAAAGGCTTGGGATTGAGCTGCTCCAATAAATTTACACTATTAATGTTGATTTAAATACCTTTTTACATATTCTATACAATGACATGAATATTTACTTTGTAAAGTATTACTTATACTATTTTTAATTATTGTGAATGTGAAGACTACGTGGATCATTGTTTTTTATTTATTTTATCCTTTTCTCAGTTTTAGTTATAGTCTGACAGTTTGAGTAATTTATGCGGCCTACCCAAATGTCTTTTCTTTGGTATTGTTCGTCGAATCGTTAAGCTCCTTAAGTTTTGAGTTGAGCTGCACGATTACTGACAAATGCGTGCACTGACTGGACAGGTCCACTCAATCTGTGTGGTTCTTTCATCAAAAGACCATTTCAGACTGCAATCTACATGGTCTTCACATGATCTGACCAAGATTATGTCTGGACTTTAAAAGAGACTGTGACCTCTGAGTTTGTTTCGGCGTTTCTTCTCAGAGTAGTCAGATAGGAAACGTCGAACTCATCTAGTTTAAAAGAAAAATATGTTTGACGTGTAAAAGTGTTTGTACAAACCTACTTACAGAAAATAAATCATTTATCATTTATCATTTATCATTTATCGATACAAAAAACACCCTCTTAAAAAAATCATCAAATTAATATGGTTTTTTTTTTCAATTAAATACTATTCCTTTAGGTATTTCTTTGTAAAATTACATTATGTGTACGCAGCACTACATTTATATAAATAAAACAGCTAAAAAAACTGGTCAAGGGCGAGTCGGACTCGCGCACCGAAGGTTCCGTTCCGATTTCTGAAAATGTGTGCTATTTAGAGACATCGTTTTATTTTTCCTGTAATCACACTAATATTATAATATTATAAAGGCGAAAGTTTGTGAGTGTGTGTGTTTGTATGTTTGTTACCTCTTCACGCTCAAACGGCTGGACCGATTTTGATGAAATTTGGTATGTAGATAGATTAACACATAGGCTACTTTTTATCCCGGTATACGCGGGAAAAACCGCAGGGCACAGCTAGTCTTTACATAAACTTCTATCATATATCCCATAAACTTCTATCACATATCACCTGTAGGCCCTGTCAGAATATCAGCGTTGCGGTATTTATTTTCTAAATATCGCAGCTTCATGCTGAGATGGGAGCCTTTTTGCTGAGATGGGAGCCTTTTTGGCCTCGCACAGGTCTTTTTTTACTTTGATTTTTTTTTTTTTACTTTTTATTTTTATTTTTTTAAATGTTTACTTTGTTACTTTTATAGGTTCCTTCTAAACTGTACTTCTTGTACGTGTCCCAAATAAAATATTTTTCTTTCTTTCTTTCTTACATAAAATAATTTAAGATTTTTCTCTGTGCAAACTTCGGAGATATTGGGGGAACGGTATTTTTTTTACATTTTTCATCAAAAGAGCTATTGGCTAAGTAATAACAGCCGCACGGGCCATCTGGATAAGCTACGCTTGCCGGGGTTGGTCAGTGGATGGGTGACCATCTTTACATAAGTACCGAGACTCATCCGTGCCTCGGAAATCACGTTAAGCCGTTGGTCCCAGCTGTTATTCGTGGATCTTTGACAGTCGTTACGGGTCGTCAGAAGCCCGAAAGTCTGACAACCAGTCTTACCAAGGG
Organism: Cosmia trapezina; assembly: GCA_905163495.3. Lineage (NCBI taxonomy): Eukaryota > Metazoa > Arthropoda > Insecta > Lepidoptera > Noctuidae > Cosmia > Cosmia trapezina. The sequence goes on from LR991047.1 coordinate 2,939,937, forward strand.
GTATATTGTATTACCCAGTAACTGGGTTGTGGAGGTCAGATAGGCAGTCGCTCCATGTAAAATACTGGTATCCAGCTGCATCCGGTTAGACTGGAAGCCGACCCCAACATAGTTGGAAAAAGGCTAGGCAGATTGGTTGATTGAATTCAGAAGTTAAGGAGCTCAACGACTCGACGAATAAAGAAAGGACATTAGGATGGAACGCAAAAAGTACTCAAACTGCCAGACCATCATCAAGAACTGAGTGAGAAAAGAAAAAAAAAATGTATTATAATAAATTAGAGTAATATACTTGACCGAGCGAGAGAAGCGTCTCTGCTTGAAGTCCGGCATTTGCTCTCAGTTGTCAGTTGTTACTAGACTTTAAAATATTTCTGCGGTATTATTTTTAACCGACTTCAAAAAAGAGGTGGTTATTTATGTATGTTCTTCTGTATGTATGTATGTTGAATCACCACAAAACAGTCTGCGATACCAAGTCTTGTCATTCTCTTTTATTTATTTAATCATTTAATCTTTGCAAGTCTATTGAAAATCATCATTTATCGTCGTGAGATCATTACATATGTGGCGGCATCTACATCGCCACATATGAACTACGCATCAATGACATGACGTCACGCCAACCTGCATCGCGCAATTAGAGTTTACCACGCGATTAGCATATATACAACGTCCCGACATCAACCGTTGGGCCCACCAGACACAACACCCGTCTGGTCGGAGGATCCTCCCTTTTCAATAGAGGATGAGTGAACTTTACACCCTGTTCCTCATGCCTCTAAACATACTTGCATCAAAATGTACATGATCTACTATTTTTATTCATTTATTTTCTTTTTTTATTTGACAGATGCTACAAAGAGGCCATAGTGGAGCTGGAGCCGCTGCACGTCAACACATTGGAATAGATCGCAAATAATGGTCGAAAAACTATCATACAAATCAATCTGCCTAGCCTTTCCCCAACTATGTTGGGGTCGGCTTCCAGTCTAACCGGATGCAGCTGAATACCAGTATTTTACATGGAGCGACTGCCTGTATGACCTCCACAACCCAGTAATAACTGGGTAATACGATACCCCTTGGTAAGACTGTTTGTCAGAGTTTCCGGCTTCTGACGACCCGTAACGACTGTCAAAGATCCACGAATGACAGCCGGGACCAACGGCTTAGCGTGCTTTCCGAGGCACGGAGGAGTCTCGGTATGTAAAGATGGTCACCCATCCACTGACCAACCGCGGCAAGCGTAGCTTAACCCGATGGATACCCGTGCGGCTGTAATTACTTAGCCACGAGCTCCGAGCGACCTCAAAAACTATCATACAAAGAGCAGCTTAATAATATTTCTCTTTGAGTTAGTAATACCAACTATACATTGTTATTAATAAATAAATTAAAGAAATAACTTTCTGCCATAATTATTATTTCCAATTATTCTTGCGTTGGCGAAAAGCGTTATTACAGCACTGAGATCGAGCCATGATCATTATGATCATATCAACATAAACAATCATAACTCTGGGTACAATACTCGCGTCAAATAGCTACCAATAGTCTCCACACTGTTGTCAAATTCGTGACCTAGGTATATTTATATACTCTTCAGATGAGAATCACTGGAGTTTTGGTCGATACTTACAGATAAATATTTCAGCCGAAAGACATCAACTGATGAACATATTTCTTCCCCAAGCCATGCCTAGTTTTTTCTCAAGTAAATGTTCGGGCCAGCCGGTCGATTCTGTAAAAATCTCACCGTGAAAACATAGGTGAAGTGAGTTTATTTTTGCTAGGAATTGACACTATTGACAGCTCACTCTACGCTCACTTCACCTAAGTTTTCACGGTGAGATTTTTACAGAATCGCAGTGCAGGTTCCAGTCTAACCGGGTGCAGCTGAATACCAGTATAGCGACTGCCGTTCTGACCTCCACAATCCAGTAAATGGGTAACACGATACAACTTGGTAATTGGGCTTCTGACTACGGCTCGGCTGGACGGCGCGGCGGGACAAACGACGCGATATCGCGATATTATATCCGTAGAACAATTTCTATGGAATCGCGCGCGACCATACACACAGGAGCGACGCGATATCGCCTCTGTCTGTAAGAGCCTTTAGCGACTGGTTAGATTATTGCAGGTAAATAAAACGACTCGTTCCTAAGCCTATGATTACATTTTTAATTAATTAATTATACCTATATTGTTGTGTTGTGAATGTTATTATAGCTTATAAACATACTTGCTTATATCTAAGTGAAGGATTACTTATTTTAATGACTACAGTATCAAGCCAATTTTATTTGCCATTTGAGGTAAATGATTTTAATAAATATGTAAGAAAATATTGGAAAGGAGAAGAGTGTTGACTCCCTTCCTCATGTGAGGAGTAGGTTCACTACAATAGTAACATTACGCTGTAATATTACTATTCTCACTGTTTGTGTAAATGCATTATTATTAACCAGAATAATAATGCAGTTACTTTAAAGGTTCGATCGGATATCTTCGGAAAAACCAGAAGTTGACAAATCAAATTCGGCTTTTCCGAAAACGTCCGAAGGCAACGTGATCTTACCACATGCTTCATCGCCATTATTCAGGCGCGGATCCAAGATTAATTAGGAAAAAATCAAAGGATCATAATTTTAACTAAGATCCCTTGATTCCTTTGCCCTCCTAATCTTAAATCCGCGCCAGCCATAGTCATATAATAGGACAATTCATTTTGCAAATCTTGTCGAGAGCATTAACATGCAATAAAGAATATCTCATGGTATATTTTTCAAAGCATGTTAATAGAAAAACTATAAAAATAAGCTGGGAGTGATTTCTTCAGTGTGTTAGGTACTGTCAGGAGCCGGGTAGCGAGAGAAGTGGCCGGGAGAGACGCTGCAGTGCCCACATCGTGTCACATCAGCCGCCTGCGACGAGTGGATGATGACATCGCCCACTAGGACCTGAAACAGCATTACATAACATATGAATACTTGCACAAGTAACCATCATGTCTTATGGGTAGGAAGTTTAAAAAGTAGCATCCATAAAGTGGGTTTAAGTGAGTATTTGATGAGCAGTTCTTCATCATTAACTAATTTACAATTTAATGATCTTCATCATCTGCTAAGCCTTTTCCGAATGTTGTGATCGGCTTGCAATGTAACTGGATGTAGCTGAAGACTGTTACAATGGATTCAGTACATGATTCCGAACCACCCGCGTTGAAATATTTCGTCGGTTATTATCTGTCATAATTTTATTATGTCATAGATTTTTTTGATAACCGACGATACAGAATATTCATGGTTACAGTTTACGCGTCAATGTATGCCATCTTGTATTTATTGTAAGGGGTGACAAAGATAAGTGAACGCACAACGTTTTAATATTGAAAACATCGTGAGGAAACTGTTATGTTCTGGATTAAAAAAATCTAAGACATGATTGTGACATCCACCATGTTCTGGTGTTCTGGACCCACTCCTTCTCACAGTGAGAATATTATAAGCTAATTATATATGTTTAGTAAATAAAATAATATTCTTTAAACCACGGGGCAACCACTGCTCCACTGCAAGTGAATATCATTCACCAAATTTTAATATTTTATGCAGCCACGACTATCTTGTGATGAGATTACGAATTTAGGTCACGTAATAGCAGCGAAATTATAATTAATTAAATCACATAAGTACCTTGGTCTTCAAATGCTGTGACTCGGAGTTATGTAGGCCTGCAGAGTGGAGCCCCGGTTGCAGCTGCAAGATGAACTCGTGATGCACGGCAGACGGCGGGTGGCGCACTGCGGCATTGCACAAAGGAAACTCGTCTAGCATAGTCCGAATGCAAGGCGCAGGTCGCAAATTGACGATCAATACTCTGATGTGAAATTCGGCAACGTTGCAACTTGGGAATGTTGCAGTATTGAAAATCCGCTGTGTTGTACACCTACTAAAAATTACACGAACTTATTTGTGACCTTTACAAAAATTATTTTGGTTGCTTACCTCTATGTAATTTTTTAGTGAACTGCATAATTTTTGGGGTTCCGTAGTCAACAAGGAACCCTTATAGTTTCGCTATGTCCGTCCGTCTGTCTGTCTGTCCGTCTGCAGCTTATCTCAGAGACTCTTAGTACTTACTATAAAGCTATAATTTAGCATGTATATACATATTCATCACGCCGACAAAGTGGTAAAATAAAATCATGAAAAAAACAATTTTTTTAGGGTACCTTCTGTACACGTAAACTGGGGAAGTTTTTTTATTTCTCGTCTACCCCATAGTGTGGGGTGTTGTTGGATAGGTCTTTTAAAAATATTGCGGGTTTGTGAAAACAGTTTTTCAATTTAGGGATCCGTTTCTGAAATATTAGGCTTTAAAGTCGATCAGGTTAAGCTACGCTTCCCGCGGTGGTCCATAGATGGGTGACCATCCTTAGTTAGTTTAGTTTAGTTTATTTATTAATAATTATCAAAAATTACATGTCAATAGTCATTATAAGTTACAAACTAGAGCATAATTATACAAGGCCGTGACTTACATACCAAGACCCTTCCGTGCCACGGAAAGCACGATAAGCCATTGGTCCCGGCTGTCATTCGTGGATCTTTGACAGTCGTTACGGGTCGTCAGAACCCCGAAAGTCTGACAACCAGTCTTACCAGTTACTGGGTTGTGAAGGTCAGATAAACAGTCGCTCCATATAAAAATTTTATATGGAGCGACTGTTTATCTGACCTTATTTTATCTTACCTTACCAGTTTATCTTACCTTACCAGTATTTAATACTGGTATTCAGCTGCATCCGGTCAAACTGGAAGCCTTCTGCATCCAATCTATCCTAGCCACCTTTTTAAGGCCGTTGGTCTATCTAGTTGACAGCCAATATACGTTGGTTTGCCCACAACATTATTCCTACTACGGAATCAGGTAGAATAAAGTGTGAATATGTGGGGATGGATTAGTAGTGGAGTTGGAATTTATATTTACGCGTGCCAACAACCGCCACTGGATGGATGGAGATTTTATTCTTGATCATAAAAATAAAAATAAAATAAATAAATATCCTTGGACTTTACACACAACGCCATCTAGTCCTAAGCTAAGCAACCTAATGCTTGTGTTATGGTAACGAGATTGCTGATAAACTACTTATACTTATACATTTTTTTTTTGTAAATACATACATATTATGGATAGAAAAACACCCAGACTCGGAACAAATACTTGTAGGTCGTACAAATATTTGTTTCGTACGGGAATCGAACCCACGACATGCTGCGCAGCAGTCAATCGCTCAACCACTGCGCCAACCGTGTCGTCAAAAAATACATGATTATAATCAGGCAACTCTGTTTATGATAACTGTATCTATATTTATCAATGATTACCCGTGACTTCGTTCGCGTGGAAGAAACTTATCCTAGCTACCGACTAGCGACTCGGCAATAGTGTGTCAGCAATAGTGTAGCTATAGGTATATCAGTGATAGTTTTTTTTTTTAAATCGGACTAAAGTCCATTTTCTTTGCAATATTGTTTACATAAGGTCTTAAAAATAAATAGTTCCACATATTTTGCTCAGATACTTATTTCAGGATGACTGGCTTGAGATGATTTAAATCACTTTATAAGAATCAAGTGATTTTTTTAAAGAATCACTTGATTTAAATCAATAAATTCAATCAACAAAAACAGAAACCAGGCAAACATTTCAATGTATTTTTTTTTTTATCAACTCTGCGAGATGTGTGGTTTCGGAAATTACCTCCTAGATACTTACAATATTCATTATGAGTGCGGATTCAAATAAAACACAATATTTCAGTCTGGAAAATTGTTTTATTTCTCTTTCTCAAAACTCTACCACAGCAGGGAGTTACTAATCTATGTCCGCAAGACTCACGGCCACACAATACTTACAATCCAGGGCATGTAGGGAGCGATCCTCGTGTACAAATCAGGTACGTATGTTCTTGATAAACAATCCCTCCCACCCCCCAATGAAGTAAGTCCTATAGCTGTATACACGCAGCTTGAAAATTGTGTGGTAATCATCAGCGGTTCTCCAGTCCATCCCTGGAAGTATTCATAGATGATTACGTCTGTATTTGCCCCAAAGAAGTATACAAAGTAAACCCACATTTTTCCAGATATGTTTAAATCCCATGTAATACGACGAGTCTATTTCATGAACTGGATAGAAATCCAGACTCAGGGCTGCTACTAAGAAACTGATGGAAAAACCCAATAAAATTTTGTCCAACCTTGGAAAACGAACGACCATTACGTCATGCTCAGCGGTAACGCCCACGACCACTAGACTAACGAGGCAGTCGAGGTTGACGAAACATTCATATACGCATATTATAGGAGACAGTAGGGTGACAAATAAACGCCATGGTCGTTCAAAGGCACTTGTCACTATATTTCACAATAACGTGGTAAACAATAATATCGCATATACTTATCTATAAATAACTTGCTCTAACAACGAACTCAACTCTAATCTTTAGCGTTTTTCTTTCTTCAATAAATCTTCGAGCTCTTCAATAGCCCAGGAAATATGTAGCTTGCCTGCGTCGCACGTGCTTCGAGAGTGAGTGTGACGACCTTCTCTGTATACTCTCCCTGAGCGATCTCCGTTGGCCAGTCATCATCATTTCAGCCGGAAAACGTCCACTGCTGGACATAGGCCTCCCCAAGGACCACCATTTTGACCGGTTCTGTGCTTCCCGCATCCAGCGGATTCCTGTGGCCTGTACAAGGTCATCGGTCGACCTTGTAGGAGGTCTCCATTAATATTTTAAGGTAATCAAAATGGGAATTATTTTTGGTTCGATTAAATACTAGGATAATTACCGTGCAATATCGTTTGGTCTTGTTCGATTTAGTGCCATAACACATTTGTGTCATATGGTCATATCCATGTTCCAGCCATTGTTTTGGGCCGTAAGCAGCCTTGCATTCCTGCTCGCTGAATTTTTTTACCTTTACCTGAAAAAGACGAATAATTTTAACGTTAAAAAATGGTGTACTTGATAATAAGTTAGTACTGATGTCTGACGCTGCTTGCGCTGCCTATGAACATCTGCATAACATCATAGGAGCGTTGCCATCCCAGAGACATAGCTGAAACTTCTCTTGTGCCTGTAGCGGCATTTACAACCGGAATACAACATTTGGCAGCAAAAATAAGCACGGTGGAAGTAGGTTCTTCCCCACTGTGCACTTCTCATCGAGATTAATCATCAAAAAAAGCTCTACTGAATAAGAAGCTGGTTATAAAGTCTAACCATATGGATGGTATCAGTGCGTCCTCGATGGCCACTTTGGAAGTTAACCCAGGTTGTGGCGATAGCATCCTCAACAGAAGCATCATCTTCCACGTGCAGGCAGGCTGGCAGAACATCCTCATCAAACTCAATGCTGGAATAATATTAAAATATCTTGAACCCGTGATCAACGCTTGATTCTTAGCCCGCTTGCACCACAAATTACTAAATGCATTTAGCGCTAAACGAATTTAAAACATCTTTCTATTTTTGTCAGTCGTTTGAAGATGACAGAGACGAAATTGTGTTTTAAGTATGGTTAGCGTTAAATGCATTAATTAGTGATTTGCTGTGTTTATTCGCGCAAAAGTCCATTCCTGCAAAAGTCCCCGTTTGTTAAAGTCCATTCGCGCAAGTGTCCCTTCACGCAAAAGTCCGTTCGCGTAAAAGTCCATTCGCGGAAATTTCATTTCTCTTAAGTGGGTTTGCGCAAGTTTAGTGTCTTTCGCGGAAATGACTTTCGCGCAAGTGTCCCAGACCCTAATATACAGAGGAAAATTGAGAACCTCCTGAAGTCGGTTAAAAATACTTACGGTATATCGGTCTCAATGAGTGCGACATCGTTATATAAGACTTCGTGATTCTTAAATTCAGGGTGGGAGATAAATCTCTTTATTTTACGTATCTGCCAGTTTGATGGTGAATCGAAGAGGTTTTTCACTCCCATCGCGATGAACATCGGCTGCCCTCTGTAGGTAGGGATATCAAAATAAACATCTTGATGAGCAAAATCAATCTGCCTAGACTTTTCCTATGTTGGGGTCGGCTTCCAGTCTCACTGCCAACACTGCAGGGATGCCAACTTATTAAGCCACTTGCAAATTGAGTTTTTGATTTGTTTAATTCATTTTCTTTTCTTTTCTTTATATTATGATAGAAAACAAGTAAATTAAACTAATTGAATTCTTATTTTAAATCACCTTAAAGTTTTCGTTTGATAATTATTGAGGTTCATTTTATAAACTCTATTTTCTTCGAAAATTTTTCAATTCTAATTTAATAAGTACTAATTGTTTTCAAATTCAAACAAAATTTCTCGGAAAAACTGGTCAGATATAAAGTTGAAACCTTCTAAATATAGATGAATGTGTTTCTAATTCTCTTCATGCCTAGGATAGACCAGCAATGTAATTTATTATCCTGGCTTGGCACATGACATGCTAGAGCGGTTTACACTTAGTCCATAGATTAAAAAACTTTTTAGCAAAAAAAAAACCGACTTCCAAAAATCACTACAAAGTGAAAAATTACTTTGATTTCGGAAGTCGGTGTCTTTCGTTTTTTATTTACTTTCTTTTTTTTTTGCCACCGACTTCCGAAATCAAAGTTATTTTTCACTTTGTAGTGATTTTTGGAAGTCGGTTTTTTTTTTGTTAAAAAGTTTTTATTTCTCGCTTTTTAGTGGGTCTGTTTATAATTTGTATAAGTTACAATAGTCTAATGTCAATTGCTCATCACATGTTACAAAATATTGCTTTTCCCGATGCTGGGACGTTAATTGTTGAGGAGTTCTGCTGGTAAGAACCAGGAGAACTCCTCAACAACCACTCACCACACGCATTGTGTGACGAGCGGAAATTGCTTAGCAACCATATTAAAGTAATCGAATCGCAACCCGTGAAATATTTATCATTGAGTAGTTCCGGTAGCCATCTGTGGTCTTCATCATCAGTTCCACTTCACCAAGTGGTGCTTTCCGAGAGCAAATGCACGAGCTAATATAAAAAATACCCAAATCGCTAACAAAAATGGGACCATTTGGGAAGTATACCCTTTCTAACAAAAAAATATTTTTTCAAATCGGTTGGCAAGCGACGGAGTTATGCGCGAACAAACATAAAAAAAAAAATACAAACATCCGAATTGAGAACCTCCTCCTTTTTTAGAAGTCGGTTAAAAAACCGGTCAAGAGCGAGTCGGACTCGCGCACCGAGGGTTCCGTTCCGATTTCTGAAAAAGTGTGCTATTTAGAGACATTGTTTTATTTTTCCTGTAATATTTACATAAACTTCTATCACATACAATAATTTCAGATTTTTGTCTTTGCAAACTTCGGAGATAAGGGGGGGGGGGGGAACGGTATTTTTTTTACATTTTTCATCAGAAGTCGAAAACTATGCGGCCTAAAAAAAATAAAAAAATGTTTGAGAATGTGCAAAGAGCGCTCTTTCATATGATATCCCACATGCCCTAGTAGCCCCACTTTGATTTTTTAAGACCCCCTTTCAGTCCCTGTTGCGGAAAAAATATAAATATTTTAATTTCTTTCATATTTCAAAATAGTTGGGTCAAGGTCATCTAAAACTATTCTAAACAAGTTGATAGCATTAGTAGTTCTTGAGATATCCAGCTGTGACAGACAGATAGACAGACAGACTGAGTGACACCATAAGGGTTCCTTTTTACCATTTTGGTACAAAACCCTAAAAAATTATCCGATTGGAAACTAGCTCTGCCGGCTACCACCAGGCAATAATACAAAAGCCAGGATGATAAAATCAGTTATGGGGGCGCTACTAGCTCGAAAATAGAACCCCATCCTAATAAGGCGAGTATAGCCGCTAACAGCATCACTATTGAGGAAATAATTAATAAGCCAAGAGCTATGGAGCATTTTGAAATTTCCTCTGCAAACATTTTTAATCAGATGTTGAAGAATTTTTTGAATAAAAAAAATCAACACTAAACCTCCAAGGTTTGAAGTTATAGCAAACGCCAAACGCCAACGGTTTGGTTAACGCCAAATAAGGCAAACAAAATGTTGTCTTATTTTTAGGGTTCCGTACCAAAATGGTAAAAAACGAACCCTTAATGGTGTGACTCAGTCTGTCTGCCTGTCTGTCTGTCTGTCTGTCACAGCAGGATATCTCAAGAACTACTAATGCTATCAACTTGTTTGGAACAGTTTTAGATGACGTTTACCCAACTATTTTGCAAATAAAAAAGAAATAAAAATATATGTATTTTTTTTGCAACAGGGACTGAAAAGGGGTCTTAAAAATTCAAAGTGGGACTACTAGGGTCTGTCGGGTATCATATGAAAGAATGCTGTTTGTACAATCGCAAACATTTTTTTATTTTTTTTTAGACCGCACAGTTTTCGACTTTTGATGAAAAATTTAAAAAAAAATACCGTTCCCCCCCCCCCCCCTTATCTCCGAAGTTTACAAAGAGAAAAATCTGAAATTATTCTATGTGATAGAAGTTTATGTAAAGATTACAGGAAAAATAAAACGACGTCTCTAAATAGCACACTTTCAGAAATTTCCGTTCCAATTTCCTCGGTGCGCGAGTCCGACTCGCTCTTGATCGGTTTTTTTTTCTCAATGGTGACGCTGTTAGTTTTTTTTTTTTTTTTTTTTGTGATTGGCTTCTCGCAGTTGACCACGGGGGGCGCTGTTAGCAGCTAAACTTGCCTTAAACTGTCTCTCTAGCTTACCTACTAGCCTAAAAAGACAGCCTTTTATTTATAAATTTTGACGTTCAAAAGTGCCTATTATGTGCCTTTTGAAATAAATGATTTGACTTTGACTTTAAAACGAGTATGACTATTGGATTGTATAACGAAGCCAGAGTGACTAGTAATCTTTATATCAAAATGTGCCTACAGAATTAGTGGAAATTCTGAAATTTTGGTATGACAATCAATTTAATTGATTGTCATACCAAAATTTCAGAATTTCCAAAAAATAAATTAGCACGTTCAAAAGGGTTAAGCTTCAACTCTCTTTAAAACGATAACAATGTAATATTCCGACTCGGAGCAATGTAATATGATCTCTCGATGATGGGCATATGTTGCAAATTGCTAATATGGTTATCCGTACAAAATCCTTAAAATAAATAGGTTATCATAATGAAGGGGTAACACTTTCACTGGGTTTCAAGTATATAACCTATTCAATGAGTTAGGTATCCATATTGAAGGGATAACCCTTTTACTGGGTTACAAGGCTAAATTCAAGGTGTTACACATGCTTTAGGTAACCTCTTAAACGGCTTAGCCCTTCGCAAGATCTTACTCTTACCGGGGGTTGTAAAGGTCCCTGCTTGATATCCTAGCTTACCCAGGCATTAATGAGTGATTGCGTAAGAATCCTAACCAGGGTTTGTTTTTACTCTCATCAGACACCTACTTTTGAAACCGACTTCTAAATACAATATATTTAATTAGAGACTTACTTGGCTTGTATACTGTAAAAAATTCGTGCATTGGTGATTATGTATTTATCGCTGATGATAAAGCCTCCTGCAGTCCATTTAGCTGTCTCTGCATCAGCACCAAAGCCCAGCAACACCTGATTTAAAAAATATAGTTAATCATAATAACTGTACCTGAATCTTCAGGTACGCGGCAAAAAAGAACTAACTCCGACATCGTGTTTATTCAATACTCCTTACAAAACGATTGCACAAATGTTTAACATGAGTGACTCCTGTTAAAGCATCATTATTTTACGCTGGAGCCAACATTGTGCCATAAACGAGTAGTTTTGCTTTATTGGTCTACTTCATCGATTTCGTTTGTGGCATGCCACAATGTCGCACGATGTCGCTCCGCTCCGCATAAATGAGACTCGACGTCATTCAAGCGCCAAAATATTGATCCTTGTATCTGTGTACTTACACAAATACAACGATCAGTTTTTTGAAATACAGTTCGTTCATATTTTATTTACCTCTGACAATACAAGCAGCAACCCAACAGCAACCTTATAACGTCGCACATAAAGATCACAATACAAAATTGTGGTGTGTTGGTTCGTACTTCTTTATTAAGCAACAAGGGATCGACGTTATTTTTTGCATAGAAAGAATTTATTCTGTACAAATTAAACGCATTAAAATGATAATATATTATTATGAGTGAGCCGAAAGTGCAGTATTCACAGAGGTGTTACAAAAATAGTGGGCCGGAGCTGGATCCACGTGACAAGTATCTTAGTTCCGGTCCATAAACACTTTTCGTCAGTGGCCAGAGACATGTTGAAGGATCTAGTGGCGCGTGGGCAAAATCGGAACTAACTCCACCATCTTATTTTTTCTATACAAATACTGGGAAACAACGGCCCCTGTCAATGTCACTCCAGTTCCAAAAGATCCCTGTAACAGTATATTCAGGAAAAAATCCCGTACCTGTGCTACCTACTTACTCGATGAGTATATTTCTTGCTAGGCTTTGTGTCTTTAACTGAATCACCCTCAATAGCCCACTCATAGTGTATGTAACAATTGTTTCCTTTATCCAATGCCCTTGAAATCCCTCCGTAAAAGCCATCTTGTTTACACTGGTATGGCAGCTCTTCTAAATACTGGAGACAACCTGAAAATAACGAGACAAATGACATCTGTGATCGCGAGTATTGCAAGACTTCACAAATAAAACTGACGAAAGAAAGAATTGTGCTACGAGAGTAGGTACTCACTGTCCCTTGCTTTCCGACCATCTTTCCAGTAAAGTCCTGATGTTGGACTGAATACTGCGTTTCTGTAACAAAAAATGTGCAATTAAGTCCCAATTCGTTACATCTATATTTTTAGAAAGCATTTATAAATTTGTGCAATATATCTTCTCGTACTCCGCGAGGAGGAATCGCGCGCGCGCGTACCGCTACACGCACACGAATAGTGATAGCTCCGTTGCAAAAAATTCTGCAAGTTATAATTACGTAAAGTTATCATTAAAATATAAACTATCCGAAGTGAAAACGGTCAGTGTAAACGATGGAAAAAACAGAAGTGAATTAAATCAAATAATGTGTGAATAAACAACAAAAAACAAAAATCAAAATCAACAAGTTTAGTCTCGGTACTCAGTGCTCAGTGTGACTCACCGCAGCGACAGTGCGCGTGCTACGCGTATTCGCTACCTTATATGGTCATCTACGACGACCTCAAGGCGATGACTAATAATTACTCCACGCGAGCAAGCACACACAATTTTCGAGCTGAGAGTTCGTAGCGCCGTAGCGCGGTGGTTAAGCACGACGCATGAAGCTACAAAGGCAGTGCGTTCAAACCTCACTAATAGAAGAATCACTTTTTGTTTTGTTTTATTTTTTTAACATCGAGTATAAATTTGAACACTTAAAATACTCGGAATAATATAAAAACACTAATTCAAATTAATTAATTTACGCTTTTTTTATTTGAGAAATAATTCCACATTACTTGACACTACTATGATGAGCTTGCCCACGGAGTCCGTGAGCTTGCCAAACACCTCACTGAATGACAGTGACGTAATTGAGAACTATAAGGACACAATCAAAAGCCTCACCACGGAACTAGAAAGTGCTCATCAGGAAATTGACAACTTAATTAGTGAAAATTATCGACTAAAAATGGATATCGGACAATACCAGAAAATAATAGAGACATATAAAAAAGTTAACTTCTTAGAAACAAAGTGCCTTACACCGAAGTCTACACGCAAAAAGAATATTATAAGAACGAGCTGCTTCTCTACTCCGTCCAAGTTGATTCTTACTCCGACAACGGCTCATCAACCTGACACGGTCGTAGTAGCGCAATCCCCAAGCGAGGGCGGAAATCTATCATTTAACACAGCCGGCTCAATATGCAGTTTGGAGGGAATACAGCCCACTCAATCAAAATCCCCGGATAAAAGCACGAAAAATGACACTTTAATAGGTTTGATTGACGAACAACAATTCCAACAGAAGAACGCGGATGATGGGACTGCAACGGATTTCATGGATCAGCAACAATCCCACCATACGAGCGTGAAAGAAATTGCTCCAATCAGTGTAACGGACAAACGTAATAGAATAATAATTTTCGGAGACCAGCAGGCCTGCGGTCTCAATAAAACTATGACTAATGCCAGGTTAGACAAATGGAATGACAAATACACAATAACATCTTTCATCAAGCCCAATGCAACAAGTGCTCAGATTCTTAACAGCTGCAATGATGACTTCGTAAAGACGTTGACCAGAGACGATGTTATAGTTTTAGTGATAGGATCTAATGACAAAAACCCTTACTCTTTGATAACTGAGTTGTGTAATGTCCTTTATAAACTACGAAACAATACTGTATTTATTACTAACGTACAATATAATGCTTACTTAAACGAAAATACAATTAACTACAACCTAGTTAATAATACAAAATTATACAAATTGTAAATACATAAAAATACACAATTCAGGATACATAAATAGTATCAACGACAGGTCTATGAAAAGTTACCACCAGTACTATGTATCACATTTATGTTTGAAGTTGAACACAAGAATTGACTTCAAGGAATATCAGACTGAATTTCTTAATCGATTTAAAAATAAGCACATTATACAGAACAGAACAAACACACATACAACACCGCGAAAAACCACGCAAACAAAAATTACTGCATTCTTTGGAAAAATGAAACAAGTCGGTGATGACACGAAAACTGGGTTTTTTCGTAAACAAAACTAAATATACTACAATCACGGTAATTCATCAAAATATTGCTGGGGTACTGAACAAACAGGAATTAATAGAGGTGGCCATTTCAAATTTACAAAAGGAATTGGGGTCCGTAGATGTCATATGTTTGACTGAAACTTTCCTAAAAAGTGGTTGTGAACCAAACCTTATACTTAGTAACTATAAACTGGTATCCTTCTTCTCTCGATCTAACCAACGACGGGGAGGCTCGTGTATATTATTAAAAAATAACCTACAATTCAGAGAAATAAAAAATCTACCGTTCCCCACTCTCTTTCAATTCGAATGCTGTGCCATCGAAATAATTAAATTTAACTTAATTATAGTGTGCATATATAGAACACCTACACGTGATGCTACAATTTTTTTGGATAATTTGGAACTTCTAACCAATAAACTATGCCAAAAAGGTAAGAAAAAAATTATCATCTGTGGCGACTGGAATATTGATACTCTGAAAACAAATAAAACAACGAAGGACTTACATTCTATACTTATTAATAATAATTTATTAAACGACATAAAACTGCCTACGAGAAAAAGCGCATGTTTGGACTTAATAGTAAGTAACATACACGACGCCAAATCTGCAATTCACTATCTAGCGCTTTCAGACCACGAATCGGCACAATCAATAACGGTTAGCTTAGAAACGGATTTTCAAGTTAAAGACTTTCATAGCTTTTGGTTTAAAAATGTAAGAGAGCTTAGTGACGAAAATATAATAAAATTTAATAACTGCATCTCAAGTCTATCTTTTTCCGAAGTTTACGAAGCTCAAACAACAAACAACGCCTTCGATAGACTACACGATATAATTACCCTTTTCTACAATTTATGCTTTCCTATAGTTAAAGTTAAAGATACTTGTAAACAAGTGAAAAATAGAGGTCTAACCAAGGGTATAAAAAGATGCTGCGTTAAAAACCGAACATTATATTTAAAATATCATCTTTACAAACATAACAAAAAACAAAACAAAAAGAAATATGACGACTACACTCAAATACTGAAAAAATGCATACACAAGGCTCAGCAGATTAATAGCTTACACTACATAAATAAGGCCAAAAATACAAGTAAAGCGGCCTGGAACATGATTAAAACAAACACAAATAATATGACAAGTAACTCTGAAGTTGACGCAGTGAATGCTAATAGTAATGTTTATGACAATCCAAATCAAATATGTGACTTATTTAATGACTACTATATATCCCAAACAAAGACGACCAATACTGCGCATAAGGACTCGCAATATGACATGAAAATAAACACTCCTCAAAATCCTAAAAGCATTTTCCTTACACCAGTAGATGAATCGGACATTTATAAAATAATTTGCAGTCTAAGAAACACTAACTCGACGGGTTATGACGACCTGAGCACTAAAGTGTTAAAAATATGTGCAAAGAGTTTAGTGTCTCCATTAACCTACATTATAAACCTATCTCTATCAGAAGGAGTATTCCCAACACGTCTGAAAAGGTCAATTGTCAAACCTCTTTATAAGAAAGGTGTAAAAACTGACATGAGCAATTATCGCCCAATAACTTTGGTACCAATACTATCTAAAATCTTTGAGAAAGTTATGTCCATTAAAATAGAGAACTTTTTATTATCATGTGATATTCTTAAAAAAGAACAATTCGGTTTTAGGAAGGGCAGTTCCACTGCTTTGGCATGTTTTGCGCTAGTAAAATACATAACTGAAAGTTTAAATCAAAAATCTAAGGTAAGTTGCGTGTTCCTAGACATGACAAAAGCCTTTGATTTTGTTTGCCATAAAACACTACTCTCAAAGCTTGAGCATTATGGAATCCGGGGTAAGGCCAACGACTGGGTCAAAAGTTATCTTTCTGAAAGAGTACAATGCGTGGAAATAACAAAAACGTGTCAAAATGAACAAAAAACCTATAGGTCAGAATACAAAAAAAAATAATTATGGCACGCCACAGGGAGGAATCGTATACCCACTACTCTTTCTAGTTTACATCAACGACATTCCAGAGGCTATAGGTAAAGATTGCATACTGTTCGCGGATGACACTACAATAATGATTAAGAGTGACAGTAACAAAAATTTAGAAAAAGAAATCGTCCAAGCTCTGGATAATGCAATCGATTGGCTAGAAAAAAATAATTTAAAAATAAATATGACTAAAACAAACATAATACAATTTCAGACATACAATGCAAACATAAATAAACTAGACATTAATTATAAAGATTCTCAATTGACTACTATCGATAATTGTGTATTCTTAGGTATAACGATCGATAAAAATTGCAACTGGAAAACACACATAGATAAAATTCTGGTAAAAATAGATCGTTTTATTTATGTGTTGAAACGAATTAGGCAAACAGTAAACCGTGACACTGCAACGCTGGCTTACCATGGTTATGTATCGTCCGTACTTAGATACGGCATTATAATATGGGGTAACTCAGTAGATTTTGACAGAGTTTTTAAAGCTCAAAAAAAATGTATTCGAGCCATTTGTGGAGCTCACTTTTTAGACAACTGTAAGCCCCTATTTCAAAAACTTAATATTCTACCTTTGCCGTGTTTATATATTTTTGAAATTTGTATTTTTGTTAAAAGAAATTACAATTTATTTGAAATTAGTACTGAAAGGCCAAACAGCCGAACAAGGCATAAAGACAGACTTCGGCTGCCACAAATAAAACTAAAATTATTTAAGAAAAATGTATACTGCATGTCGATTATTATTTACAATCATTTACCAAATACTATTCAAGATTTACCGCTGACAATGTTTAAAAAAATGCTTTTCAAATTTTTACTATTTAAAAGATATTACACCATTATGGAATATTTAGAAGACAAGTCAATAGACTCTGTAATTTGTAACATAGATTAATTTTGACATCGCATGATTTTTTAAATACATTTGCACGCCATGTTATGGCAGGATATGCTGAACTAAACAAATTAACACCTTATTTACCATATTCTAGCAAATAAATATTTTGATTTGATTTGATTTTGATTTGGAGTAGTAACGGAAATTCAATCAATTTTAAATTTGACAATACTCGTTTCGCACATCGAAATCGCGCGCATTCGTGCTACTTATGTTTGTTAGGGTCACTAATGTACGGTTAGCAATGAAACTTCGGGGCATATTACATTACCATATTTTGGATCATAGCCTCTACGTGACATAGATTTACAGTGGATTTCATTTATTACGACCTTGGTACAAAACCTACTTTAGTACAAAATTAATGTGGCTATAGCGACTTTGGATGTAACGCCGAGTTCGGGTGTAGCGACTGTTTTTAATGAATCATTTGTAACAAATTCCTAGAAATCCCATGCAGATATTGCGACCGGAGTCGGCCGCCAAAGACACAAAGGTTTCTTTCTTTCACAAACATTTCTTATCTTTTGTTTACATCCACACAGATGGTCAGCAAGTGTGGAGACCTTTACCTTTTGTTTATAGATATCAGCTAAGTAGAAGTAGGTAGGTAAGCGTGTACGTTTCGGAGTTTTTATGGTTCAGTTACAAAGTGATATTCTGAGTAGCAACTGGATTTAGTAAACTTTAAGCTGTAACGACTTCCGGACATAACGACGAAAATAGAGTGGTCCCTTCATCGTCGTAATACCCGAAATCCACTGTAAATGGCAATGTAGAATAGACATAATATTTCATATTTAATATAGGTACGGAAGCTCACAAATATGTCTTTTCTACATTGTCTTGTATCTTTGACTCGTACATCTATGATCCTAGATATGTTATTGTAATAATATTATATTAAAAGGGGAATACCCCCATAACATACTTGAACTTACTCGGTGTTATTAACTAGTTCACAGTCAGTACAGCATATGATAGACTTTCCGCCTTTTCTGGAACATACCTGAAAGACGAAAAGCATAAAATGTAATTAATATATTATGAAGTCTATGATCAACATTACCTAACCTCCTTCCTCCTCCTACCTCCTGGACTAGTTTTAACCAATTTGAACCTCATCGCGAATAGAGTAACAATGAATTTGGACCTTACTCCCAACGAATTAAGAATGATATTCTTAATTCGTTGCTTAACGCACTCATTTCTTAATAAATGACGAATTATTATTATAGGAGCACATCTAGGTATTATTTTATAGGAAAATAGTGTGTGTTGGATCATTAAGTTCCCTTCAAAATGGTTGAGCTAATTGGTGCTGATCCATGCGTCATGTTCGTGAACGGGCGCCGTCAGTTGGGACTGGTCGTCTCTTATTTTTATTTAGTTGTTTTTAGTTTTTATCTTTTTTTTTTATTACGGACGCTTTTAACGTGCACGTCTTTCTACATTGTTCTCACATGTATATTTTCAATATGAACGATGTAACCAATATTTTGTAAAATATTTGATTTTAAAAGAGTGTCCGTGGAGTTTCTTGCCCGTTCTTCTCCATAGGATCTACGCTTTGGAATTGTGCGGCAGATATTAAAGTCCCGTTATTAATATCGAATGTGAATAAGGAGGCCTCTGACGATGACATTATTAGCTACATAAAAAGTAAGACTAACGAAAATGTATCGTTAAAAAAGCTAAACATCAAGTCGTATAAAAAGTATAACGCTTTCAAACTATATGTATCTAAACACAAGGTGGGCATGTTTTTAAATGATCAGATATGGCCTGATGGTATTACTTTTAAACGTTTTGTACATTTTATGTACCGGGCAAATAGAGAGGCTCATACAGTTAGTTAGATTATAATTTATTATGGATAGTCAAAATAAGTGTCATGTAAAATTAACTAGTTTCAATTGTAAATCTGTAAAAAGATCAGTTGATAATATAAGAAAAATATGTGAATGGTCCGATTTGGTGTGTCTGCAGGAGACTTGGCTGCTACCTCACGATATCTCGATGTTAGGAACGATAAGTCCAGAATTTGAATTCACTGGGAGGTCTGCTGTAGACACTTCAGAAGGGCTCCTACGGGGGCGGCCGTATGGAGGAGTAGCTATTCTCTGGAGAAAGGGTGTTTTTGAGTCTGTTTCGGTAATATCATGTAATAGCTCTCGGTTAGTGGCCATTAAAGCCGTCTCTGGTAGTCGCACTATTATTGTATTTTCTGTATACATGCCTACAAACTCACCAGAAAACCTGCCTTTGTTTACCGAGGTCCTGAGTGAGGTAAGTGCAATAATTGCGACACATGATGTTGAAAACATATATATAATGGGCGATTTTAATGCACATCCGCAAGAATTGTTTTATGTTGAGCTATCTAGTTTTTGTAAAGATCAGTCCTGGGTCTGTGCTGATACAAAAAAGTTAGGATACGATCTAAAATACTACACCTTCATTAGCGAGGCTCACGGCTGTAGGAGGTGGTTAGATCACTGTGTGGTCTCTTCGTCAGCCTGGCAGACAGTGGTTAGTGTAGGTATTGATGAAGATGTTTATGTGTCTGATCACTTGCCTATATATATTATATGTGACTTAGATGTAGTTAGGCCAAAGTTGATGCCCAGGACTGCGGCCTGCAGTGCTGTTGTTTGGGGCGTCAGAAATAAAACAGAGATTGAGATTTATCAAGGTATGTGTTCTGATAAACTGCGGGAGATAGACTTTCCACAGGAGTTTGCGGTGTGCAGCCATGGGTCTTGCAGCTTGGATGATCACAAACTTGTCCTTGATAAGCTGTACAATAATATTGTAGATGTCCTTTGTGAAGCAGCTAGGGAATCTAATGGAGTACACAATATACCTAAGCGTGGTAGTCAGTTATGTGGGTGGAACAAACATGTTCGAGACGCTCACCGTGAGGCCAGGCTTAGATTCCAGGCCTGGGTTTTGGCTGATCGACCAACCTCTGGGACTGTTTATGATCAAATGTACGAGACGCGTAAAATTTTCAAAAGCAGGCTAAAATACTGCCAAAATAGGCAAGATCAAATTAAAATGGACGTATTAGCAGAACAACGAGCTACAAATAATTTCTGTGCATTTTGGAAGTCCACAAGTAAGCTGGAGGCTAAGCCTGGTCTGGCAGCAGGTGTGGGAGGGGTTACTGAGCA
The DNA here is from genome assembly GCA_905163495.3 of Cosmia trapezina. NCBI lineage: Eukaryota > Metazoa > Arthropoda > Insecta > Lepidoptera > Noctuidae > Cosmia > Cosmia trapezina. Next base: position 2,960,807 of record LR991047.1, read on the forward strand.
TAGAGACATTGCTAATTTATTTAGAGACCATTTCAAAGTGAGGTCTCCACTTGGCCCCTCAGTGTCAGGAATCGGCTTTGTGTCTCATGTCCAGAGAGAGGAGCCGCTACTACGTATCACCACGAAGGAAGTGGGGGCGGTGATAAATAGCATGAGTAGGGGCAAATCCCCTGGACATGATGGGCTAAGCATAGAACATTTAAAATATGCGGGAGTGCATTTGCCGAGGGTCCTGTCCTTGTTCTATACGATGTGTCTCAGCCATTCATATTTACCGGCAGACTTAATCAAGACCATTGTAGTTCCCATTGTAAAGAATAGGACAGGAGACATCTCGAACATAAGCAATTATCGCCCGATCTCTCTTGCAACAGTTGCGGCTAAGGTGTTGGACAGTGTGCTTGACTCTTATTTGTCTAAATATGTAAAGTTGCATGATGCACAATTCGGGTTTTGTCCTGGATTATCAACCGAGAGTGCTATCCTAAGTGTCAAGCATACTGTCAAATACTACACTGACCGTAAGACGCCGGTGTACGCCTGCTTCCTTGATCTCTCCAAGGCTTTCGATCTCGTTTCTTACGACGTGCTTTGGAGTAAGTTGAGGAGTAGGGGTATACCGGAGGAATTGCTCAGTGTATTGCAGTTTTGGTATCAGGGCCAGACAAACTGTGTTAGATGGTCTAATGCGCTCTCGGAATCATATGGATTGGAGTGCGGGGTGAGGCAGGGGGGCTTGTCGTCTCCTCGGCTCTTCAATCTATATGTTAACGACCTCATTGCCGAGCTCAGCAGCATGCGTGTCGGATGCAGGGTAAATGGTGTTAGTTGCAACAACATCAGTTATGCGGATGACATGGTGCTGCTGGGCCCGTCACCGCAGGCGATCTTGGAGCTGTTAAAGGTGTGTGAGACATACGCTGCTGCACATGGACTGGTCTACAATGAAAAAAAATGTGAATACATGGTCTTTGGGGTCGCTGGTAAGAGCCGGGAAAGTACACTCGAACTTGCCATTAACGGTACGCCATTACGTAGAGTGACCAGGTTTAAATATCTTGGGCATTTTCTTACCGACGACCTCAGTGACCATAGTGACATTGAGAGGGAGCGTAGGGCGCTGGCGGTCAGGGGTAATATGTTGGCACGAAGATTTGCTCGGTGTACTGACCAAGTTAAGGTTACGCTTTTTAAAGCTTATTGTCAGAGTTTTTACACCGGTAATCTTTGGGTCAACTATTCGAAAAGGTCGCTGGATGTCCTACGCGTCCAATACAATAATGTTTTTAGGATGCTGTTGCGACTGCCTCGGTATTGCAGTGCCTCGGAAATGTTCACGGTAACCCATACAGATGGGTTTCATGCGATTATCCGCAAAAAGACGGCTTCACTTCTGAGCAGAATAAGGGGCAGTCGCAATAGTATCCTGAAGGCTGTGGCGGCAGACACTTCCTCTGCGATAATAAGACAGTTTGTGAGAAGGCTGATACCATAGTGTCCATTTCTTGTTGTGTAGGTTCAGTCTTGTTATTGACTGTCTCTTTATCTGTATTTAAATTGTCTTTAGCTTAAGTTACTAACAGTAGTGTTTTAAGTTCTAATTTTGTTACTAACCTTTTATGGATCTTTAGTTATCTGAAATAAAATGATTTTATTTTATTTATTTATTTTTGGAATGGGCAATCTAGCTTCATTTTTCTGACTGACCGACCCAAGACCGACCCTTTGACAATTCAAAAGTGCCTGTAATTGGTTTATTTGAAATAAATGCTTTGAGTTTGAGTTTGAGTTTGAATAACTATTTAGTAACCTGTCACTTTGGTTTAAAAGCACAACAAAATGAAGGCCTTTAAAAGGTGATTACAAAAATATATACAAATTATATGTTTAAATGTAATTTGGAATGCGAAATGACAAAAATACAATCCCGAACTTTTGGAGTGAGTAGATTTTTTCATATCAATCAGTCTGCCTAACCTTTTCCAAATATTGCTGGGCAGCTTCCAGTCTAATCGTATGCAGCTGCATGATAAACAGTACTTTACACGGAGCGACTGCCTATCTGACCTATACACCCTGGTTTTCAGACTTGGGCTTCTGATCTCCCGTAAAGACTGTCAAATATCTACTAATTGCAGCCGGGACCCATTTCAGAGACATAGGGGTCTCGATTTATGTATGGGATGGTCACCCTCCACGTACTGACCGCGACAAACGTAGCTTGAACTTAGATCGACCCGTGCAGCTGTTAATACGCGATACCCGTATTGTGATATGCGTGAGTAACTAAGCATTTTTAATTTCACACCTTTAGGTACAGCCCGAGCCGATTACAAACTTTGCCCACTTGTATCAAAATGTACTCTGTGACAGATGGACGCGGCTTAGAATTTGATGGGTGACCGGGGGGCTACTTACCGGATGCTTCGGGCTGTCCTCATCCAGGGTGGTCAGACATCTTGTTTCTTGCACACATTTGCCTTTAAGTCCTTCCCATTCACATTCAGCTCCTGGAAAAAGTAAGTAAAATAAAGTTATCATTAAGGCATGTCTCAAGTTGGAGCTCTTTGTAAAGGTTCCTGTAATCTGTTGGAAATGTGAAAATACTTATAGAACATTAGCTGTTTCCCACGACTTCATCTGCGTTTATATTTTATAAATTACTCAAACTCAAAGCATGTATTTCAATGATTCATATTCATATTCATTTATTTGCATTCCACAAGGAAAAAAAGGTGTAAAGAAAAGTTTAAGGCTAACAGCCGTTGCAGACCCTGTCACGGCACAGCAAAAATTATTGGTTGATACATAGCGCGGTATCTTCTTAAAACTACCCGCGACTCCAGCGGCGTCGGCCCTATTGGACCCCATCATTTGCTGACATCTCTTCGAGGCGCGCGTGGAGTACAACGCGCCGTCGACTCGGGCCTGGGACCCAATTCCGGGCTCGAGCTAGATATCACGACCATTGAGATCAATCTCTGTTTCAAATCTCCGCATCAACGTCCGGTTCAAATCGCGATACTATCAAAAAACCGTATTCTGGTAGACCATGGAGAAAGATTTACAACGGAGAAAATAATCTCGTCTAAAAGACGTTCCATTTTTATCGATTCACTTTGATTATAATCGATTATGCTACGTTTTTCTTTTTTTAGAATTAATAACGTATGTTTAATTTATTAAATCCAAGCAAACACATTATAAAAGGTAATTTTAGTATATTGTGTTTCTATAACTGTGTTTTTTTTTATAATTACCTACTTAGTTACTGAAAATAGTAATTGGAAAGTAGCGTGATCCGAAATGCATTTCGCATGATTTGTGTAGTATTTATATAGTGCTCTGTGATTTGTGTCCTTTTCTGACGTAGGTAGGTTTTAATTTTCAAACTAAATAAAACTATTTTTAATCGCGATAAAGGTGTGGAATAAAATTAGTTGTCATGAACTTAAATTCACACCAACTTAACACCTTGACTTCAAGTGCAAAAACAGTACTGTATTTTTTTTTTCTTTTGCTTATATCTCGAAAACGGTGTGTCCTATCGCAAAAATAATGAAAATTTGGCCCCCCTTTATGAAATCCATTAACCCCGAAGCCTCTACATGTAGGTACCAACAAAAAAAAACGAATATAAACCTACGAATGTAAATTTTGACAGATGTTCCAACGGAGATTTCATATCTCCATACCTTAGGACCAGCCGTGATATCTCGCTGGTTTGCGATCGAAAAATTTATGAATAGAGATCGTTAGAATAGCATTTTTTCGTTTTCGACGGAGATAAGCAGTTTCTCGACTGATATTTCGATCATGGAGATAATTTCCATGCCACCGGAATTGGCCTCCTGGTCCTTACCGGACGGCGACCGGCGGCGGCTACCCGCTACTCACCATCCGTAGGCCCGCACCTACGGTGGCCGGAAATCGCCTCGTGATTCCCGTCACCCAGGGCGTCTCCTGCGGCGACTGAGGGCGTGAGGCTGCCTCTCCCTCATGCGTTCCGCCTCCTCCTTCGCGAGCATTACTGCTTCGCAGAAGGAGGTGACGGCCTCCAATGCACTCTCGCTCCGCACCATGGCCTGGACCAGGCTCGGACGAGAGAGATCGCCGCCGCCGATTGCCTCCGTGAGAACACGGCGGTGCTCTGCCCAAGCCGGGCAGACCTCCACTGTATGCTCCACCGTGTCCTCCGGGCGATCCACACAATGGTGACACCCGGGCGTTTCCTCCCGCCTTATGCGAAACAGGAACCTCCCGAAACAACCGTGTCCGGTGAGGACCTGCGTCAGGCGGAAGGTGAGGACGCCGTGGCGCCTCTCTAACCACTCCTCAAAGAGGGACTTGTCGCCGCAATTGTGGCGTGCCCAAGATATGTTACGCCCTAAAATCGCAATCACTAAACCTGGACTTGGCGGCGGCGCACGACTACATGCACAGAAACTCGCACACCAACCAACCAAACAACAACCAACAACCAATAGACAAGGACAGAAATAGGAGCTAGCACTTTCGTGCAAGCGAAATCGCGTTACCCGCCCAATGCTTACGATTATGAATGACGTTGCATGTCTATCTCGCTCTCACAAACATGGCGAAGCAAACATTAAAATATTATTATAATTTTAAACAAATTAACATTTTTTCTGTAAAAAATCAGTGAAAAGTAATCGCGTAGAACTTTTTTTTAGTTTTTGAATTATTTATGCACATTTCAAAAACATCAAGGCATTGTTGCTGCTTATTTAGACGATTACGGTAATTTTACTTAACGTGCTACACAAACGCCAGTTCGATTGTGACTAAAGTCAATTGTGTGCGGTCCGTCGAGGAGCGCGCGAACCTTATCTTCCTAATTTATACATCAATCCACATATTGCTTAAGGCGGGGTGCAAGCAAGCGCCGTAGGTATTAAATGCTTACCGCAGCCCCCGCAAGGAGTAGCGATACGTAATAAATTACGATGCGCGGGAAACGCGCGCCAAGCGCACCGCTCATGAGTTCATGAACTCGAGTAGGTACTATGTTGCGTCACAGAATAGAGCAATGCAGTAGATAAACTTGAACTGATTAGTATACAAGTTTATTTTGTTTTATTTTTCTAGTAAGTATTTTTGAAAGTTTTAGACAGATTATTATTTCATTGTAAACTTGAACAGTTAAAATAAATAAAAATAACTACTTATACTTATTTAATTTTCTGAATAAGGTGGATTTAAAATCTGACTGACACGAAGACCTTTACCCGTACGATTCAAAACTAAGCGCCGCGCACCATTTTACTTTACGTTCATTCCCCACGACAGCGACACCATTGAAAACGATACCACTGGTGTGGTATCGTGGGGAATGACAGAAACTACTATTCCTCACGCCATGCGACACCACCGACTGTATTGTGCTGTTAGTGATGTCCAGCTACATAACAATGATGTGTTACATAACAATTTAGACCTTATTGACATTCATGTTTTCTTGTTAAATTTAGCTTCCAGACCATTTACCAAGTATCTTGGACCAAAAAAACAAATGGTTTGTAAAATGTCTATAAGGTCGAAATTAGCTTGACACCCTAGAAATGATGTGCATAATAATCTAGACACTTTCTGAGGTGGCAAGCGAATTTAGACCTTATTGACATTCATGTTTTTTTGTTAAATTCAGCTTCCAGATCATTTACCAAGTATCTTAGGCCAAAAAAACAAAGGGTTTGTAAAATATCTGTTACGGACGCCGAGAATAGTGTAAATTAAAAGACTATGAAAGTTGTGCAGGATAGCTGCTTCATTAGTTAGCGTGGTAATATCATAGTCTTTAGGCATGTGGTATTTTCAGTTTGTAGAAAATTAGCATGCAGCTTTAAGTCCAACAGATGCTAGAGATTCCCACGGCGCCCGAAATGTTTTGTTTTGCTTATCGCCGGGCGTTTTCGCAGTAAAATGCATTGTTTTATATTCTAAAATGTTTACTAGCGGCACTGTTAAAGGAACTCATTATTGTCGAGACCTTTTGTTGAATAGGTAACAGTTCTGCGTAAATTGTAATCCGCACAAAATATCTTTCTTAGTTTTAGGAAACGAATTATTTGTTGTCGGTGTCTATTGATATGCATTTCTTTAGCCATTTGTAATAGTTCTAAGAAAGTTTGTTTTTATGTGTTTACAATAGTTTTAAATAGCGTAGCCAGTACTTTGTTAGACCACCCAAAGCGTGGGAAATAGTAGGGATAGAACTAACGCCACTGGGGCATATAAAAAGCCTTACTTGTAAAACCAAAGTCAGTCAGTCGGCCTCCAGCTCTACAAGAAGAATAAACTAGAAGACAACAGCAAGAAGTCTTTTATTACTCCAACCTAATACAGTCCACCACAGTCTGGTCCATCGAGCAGCGGATAATTCTGAAGAACGAAGAACCAGCGCCAACCAAGCGGCAGAAAAACGAAGAAATCTGCGGCAAGAGCAAGAATCTACGAGGCCGACTGCATTGACCGACCGATCGAACAACCGGTCCCGAAGAATCGACGTACCTACGACGCGCCGCCATACCGACCCGACGTACCCGATCGTCGCTGGGTCGAAGAGGGGCTGCGTTGAAGAGGGGCCACGTTGAAGAGGGGCCACGTTGAAGAGGGGCCACGTTGAAGAGGGGCCGCGATAGAAGAGGGCCGCGTGAAGAAAACGAGGGCCGGGTTAAGAAAGAAGAGGGACGCGTAAAGAAAACGAGGGCCGGGTCAAGAAAGAAGAGGGCCGAGTCGAAAAAACTTCAAGATGGTGGTCACCAGAAGCCAAGGGGAATTAGCGGAAATCGAGGAGCAGCAGCGTCGCATCCAAGAACAGGAGGCGCGCCGCAGAGAAGCTGAACGAATAGAGCAAGAACGATTGGGAAGAATCTCACTGGACCCGCCGGCATCATCATTTTGGAAATCAGCGGACGCCAGTACAGCGGGACCATCCGGACTTCGGGCTACTGCGGAGCAACGAAAGCCATCACCGACTAGATCCGTCAGGTCAACAACCAGCGTGACAACACGACTACGGATGGCAGAACTGGAGGCAGCAGAGAAGCTAGCGACGATCCGAAGAAAGGAGTTGGAACTGGAGGCAGCAGAGAAGCTAGCGACGATCCGAAGAAAGGAGTTGGAGTTGGAGGCCGACCTAGTCAAAAAGAGACTAGCAGCCGAAGTATCCGCGATCAACGATGAAGGCAGCATGCACGAAGAAGCCACTCCTCCCCGTGAAGAACCACATCAGAAAGTGGACAACTGGTTGAGGACGAACCCCCTCAACTCTCGGGAAGAAGAAGGAACCAGGGAAGCCAGGGAAGAGCCAAAGCAAATACGCTTCGAAGCACCGCGAGGAAGATCGCCAACTCCAACAAGGAAGAACAGCATCGAGCACTTGGCCGCCACATTGGAGAAGATGGCCAGACCCAGGCCTCGACACACTGACCTGCCGACCTTCTCCGGAGCAGCCAACGAATGGTTGCCATTCAAAGCAGCAGTTCGAGATACGACCGAGATGTACCAAGTGTCAGCAGCGGAAAACATCCAGGGGCTAAGGAGCTGCCTCAAAGGGGAAGCAAGAGACGCCGTGGCCGCCCTTCTGCATACAGCTACGGATCCGGACGTCATCATGAAGACCCTCGAGCAATGCTTTGGAAGACCTGAAGTCATCATCGACCGAGCACTAGAAGACCTCAAGAAACTTCCGAAACCTGGATCATCAGCAGCCGAACTCAACAGCTTCGCCATCAAGTTGCAGAACATCATCTGCGTGCTGAAGACAATCGACCGAAGAGGCTACCTGTTCAACCCCCTGATGACGCGAGAAGTATTGGACAAGCTCAGCCCGCATCTTCGATCCCGCTGGTGCGACTACGCCTACGACCACGAAGGAATGACTGACCCGGAGATCGTCATTTTATCCCGTTTCCTGATGAGAGAAGCGGACAGAGCACTGCGGTATACATACACCCCGTCTACGAGTAGCACAAGCCAGAAGAAGGATACTCGACCCATCGTGACACTCAAGAAGAAAGCGAGCGTCTTCACTACGGTCCAGAGCGCAGAAGAAAAGGTCAAGTGCCCCAAATGCGAGCAAGCTCACGTCCTGACACAGTGCCCGAAGTACAAGGCACTTACTGTGGACGAGCGATGGAGCTTGGTAAAGGAGAAGAAGATATGCTTCAAATGCGCCCAGAAGCAACACAGGCGCACACACTGCAAAGCAAAGGCGTGTGGCGTGGACGAGTGTCGCCGCCCGCATCATGCGACTCTTCATCAAGTACGAGAAGCAAAGACTGAAGAAAAGAAGACAGATGCACCCAAGGAGGAAGCGGTCCTGTCCCTAGCAACCCGACCAGCTGCCGGACCAAGAGCAGTCTTGCTGAAGATGTGCCCTGTCGTCATAGCCGGACCACGGGGGGAGGTGAAGACGTATGCTCTACTGGATGAAGGAGCTACAATCACCCTCATCGATGAAGAACTAGCAGCGAGCATCGGAGCTGAGGGACCAGCGCAACCTCTCCACCTGAACGGGGTCAACATGTCACAGCAAGAGATGAAGAGTCAGCTGGTGGATATTCAAGTCAGAGGATTGAAGAGCGACGAGAACTACAAGGTCAGAGCGAGGACTATGAAGAATCTCCGCCTCCATCGTCAATCCGTTCCTGACACCCTACTGGACTACGAGCATCTGAGGGACCTGACACCAGAAGAGGTGTGCTACGATGTGGCCCGTCCTGGAATCCTGATGGGGACAGACCACTGGGAATTCATTGTGTCCCGCGAGCTACGAGTCGGCGGCCCTGATCAACCGGCCGCATCAAGAACACAACTAGGATGGGTGGTGCACGGAACCGCGCCACGCAAGACCATCTATCAAGAGCGAAACGTGCTGCACGTCTTCGAGCCTGAACGAACGCCGAGGACAAGCGAGCAAGAACTCCACGACTTAGTCGAAGCCCACTTCAAGATCGACGCACTCGGCATCCAGGGGAAGCCGCGAGTCAAGGAAACCGATCAGCGAGCTATCGACATCGTCAGGAAAACGACCAAGAAGATCGACACCGGGTACGAAGTTGGACTGCCGTGGCGACGAGATGACGTCATCATGCCACCAAGCTACGGGCAGGCGCTCCGCCGACTAAAGAAGATAGAACAAAAGATGGACGCCGATCCTGAGTTCGCAGCTGAATACACGAAGCAGATCAACAACCTCTTGGATAAGGGGTACGCAACGCCGTGCGATGGATCGGAAGAAGCGAGCGCCATCTGCTGGTACCTGCCACACTTCGCCGTGCAGAACCCGAACAAACCCGGCAAGCATAGGCTGGTATTCGACGCAGCGGCTAAAAGCAACGGCGTGTGCCTGAACGACGAGCTGCTGGAGGGGCCCGATCTACTATTATCACTGCCAGGGATCTTATTCAGATTCCGAGAGAAGACAGTGGCGATCACAGCGGACGTGCAAGAAATGTTCCTGAGGATCCGAATAAGACAGCAAGATCAACCAGCGCAGCAGTTCCTGTGGCGAGGCGACGAACGAGTAGAGCCTCCAAAGAAGTACAAGATGGCCAGCATGATCTTCGGCGCAGCGAGCTCCCCGTACATGGCCCACTATGTCCGCAACCATAACGCAGATGTACACGGGCAGGAGTATCCACGAGCGCTGGAAGCCATCAAGAAGAGTCACTACATGGACGACCTGGTAGCCAGCTACGAAGACACGAAGGAAGCTTGGAAGGCGGTCGAAGAAACGAGAGCAGTACACGCGCATGCGGGATTCACGCTACGAGGATGGAGCTCCAGCGACAAGTCGGTACTACGCGACGTGCCACCAGAACTGCACGCCACCGCTCCCACAACACTGGGGGGAGATCAGCCCGAGAGCAAGATCTTGGGACTATTCTGGAACGCAGAACGAGATGAGCTGGGATTCAACACGTCGATGAGCCGAGTTCCAGCTGAAGTAAGGACAAGAACTCGCGCGCCGACCAAACGTGAAGCCCTCAGCGCCGTGATGTCCATCTACGACCCACTAGGACTGCTGAGCCACTACACCATACGATCGAAGATCATACTGCAGAACTTGTGGCGCCTCCAGACGACGTGGGATGAGCAGATTCCGGAAGAAGAGAACGAACTCTTTGCATCATGGCTCGCGCGTCTTCCCGAGCTCGCCCAGCTTCGACTACCAAGATGCTACGTGACACAGAAGTACGAGCGCATCGACTTACACATCCTGTGCGACGCCAGTGAGCAAGCCTACGCGACCGTGGCCTACTGGAGAGTGAAGAATGTCGACGGGAGCCTGAACGTCGTGCTGGTCGCCGCCAAAGCTAAGGTGGCGCCTCGACGAGCGCAGACCATACCACGCCTGGAACTGCAAGCTGCGGTCATCGGAGCAAGACTCGCCGACACTGTGAAGAAGGAGCATCGAATCAACATCAGCCAGACGACCTACTGGACCGACTCATCCACCGTGGTACATTGGATTCACCACGACATGCGACGCTACACGCCATTCGTCGCGCACCGACTAGGGGAAATCGCCGAGCTAACCCAGAAAGAAGAGTGGCGGTGGCTACCCACCGCAAGCAACGTAGCCGACGACGCCACGCGACTCGTCGACACACCCATCAGTGCAACGGATCGCTGGTTCCAGGGGCCCGACTTCCTGTTCCTACCAGAGGAGCAATGGCCTAGAACAACGACGTCCGAGCAAGAGGACGAAGAGGTCCTCCACATCAGCGAGAAGACAGAACGAGACAGCTGGCTACCGAACCCCGCCCGTTTCTCGAAGTATGAAGTCTTGGTGAGGGCCACCGCTCGAGCAATCGCCTTCACCGACATCTGCCGTCGACGAGCAACAGCGATGGAACATCGCCACATCCAGCGCGCCGAGGCCGAGCTGATACGACAGGCGCAAGAAGACAGTTTCGGCGAGGAACTGAAGAGGATCCGGTCTGCACGCCCGCTGACAAAAGCGAGCCGGCTGTACCGGCTGGATCCAGTATTGGAAGACGATGTCCTGAAGGTGCGGGGCCGGATCGAGGCCTCTTCCGCACCGACCGAGACAAAGCGGCCAATCATCCTGGATGGCCGTCATCAGCTGACCAAGCTCCTTGTACTGCGGGAGCACTGCGCTGCGGGTCACGCCAACAGAGAGCGCGTGACGAACGACCTGCGACAGCGGTACTGGGTCATCCACTTACGGCCCACAGTACGCGCTGTCGAGAAGAACTGCGCCTTCTGCAAGAGACGGCGAGCAACGCCGCAAACGCCAGCTACGGGAGACCTGCCACACGCCCGCCTTGACCCCTTCCACCGCCCGTTCACTAATTGCGGGGTGGACTACTTCGGACCAATGATGGTCAAGGTCGGGCGACGCCGAGAAAAGAGGTGGGGCGCACTCTTCACGTGCCTCACCTCCCGCGCCGTGCACATCGAGCTCGTCGCATCACTCTCCACTGACTCAGCAATCATGGCGCTGAGACGTATGGCCGCACGCAGAGGGTGGCCCCGAGTGATGTACTCCGACAACGCAACCAACTTCCGCGGAGCTGACCAAGAGCTACGCAACGCCTACGCCGAGTGGATGCCTGCCCTGCGAGACGAGGGGCTACTGCATCGAATGGAGTGGCGCTTCATACCTCCTGGCGCGCCCAACCAAGGTGGCGCGTGGGAGCGAATGGTGCGCTCCGTGAAGACTGCTCTCAGCATCACTCTGCGAGAGAAGGCGCCAGCAGAAGAAGTCTTGAGAACTCTACTCACCGAAGCCGAGTTCTCCATCAACGCAAGACCACTGACCCACGTTAGCGTGAACCCCAGCGATCCAGAGGCCCTTACACCCAACCACTTCCTGTTGGGGTCATCGGAAGGGCTGCCAACGACGGGACCCTGCGACGAGGCTGACAGAAGAACATGGCGAGTTAGTCAAGCACTCGCTGACCACTTCTGGCGACGCTGGCTGCGCGAGTACCTACCCACTCTGGTACCTCGCGGCGAGCCGCAGAACGATGTGCGTCCAATGCAAGCTGGCGACGTGGTCCTCGTGGTCGACAACACGCTGCCCCGGAACACCTGGCCGATGGGAGTCGTCGAGCGCACGCATCGTGGACCGGACGGCGGCATCAGGGTCGTCGAGGTGCGCACCAGAGCCGGCGTCTTCCGACGCCCCGTGAGCAAGCTCGTCGTCGTATTGAAGATCGAGGAGGCTACGCGAGCTGCGCCGGGGGGAGAGCTGTTACGGACGCCGAGCATAGTGTAAATTAAAAGACTATGAAAGTTGTGCAGGATAGCTGCTTCATTAGTTAGCGTGGTAATATCATAGTCTTTAGGCATGTGGTATTTTCAGTTTGTAGAAAATTAGCATGCAGCTTTAAGTCCAACAGATGCTAGAGATTCCCACGGCGCCCGAAATGTTTTGTTTTGCTTATCGCCGGGCGTTTTCGCAGTAAAATGCATTGTTTTATATTCTAAAATGTTTACTAGCGGCACTGTTAAAGGAACTCATTATTGTCGAGACCTTTTGTTGAATAGGTAACAGTTCTGCGTAAATTGTAATCCGCACAAAATATCTTTCTTAGTTTTAGGAAACGAATTATTTGTTGTCGGTGTCTATTGATATGCATTTCTTTAGCCATTTGTAATAGTTCTAAGAAAGTTTGTTTTTATGTGTTTACAATAGTTTTAAATAGCGTAGCCAGTACTTTGTTAGACCACCCAAAGCGTGGGAAATAGTAGGGATAGAACTAACGCCACTGGGGCATATAAAAAGCCTTACTTGTAAAACCAAAGTCAGTCAGTCGGCCTCCAGCTCTACAAGAAGAATAAACTAGAAGACAACAGCAAGAAGTCTTTTATTACTCCAACCTAATACAGTCCACCACAATATCAATAAGGTCGAAATTAGCTTGACACCCTAAAAATGATGTGCATAATAATCTAGACACTTTCTGAGGTGTCAAGCGAATTTAGACCTTATTGACATTCATGTTTTTGTGTTAAATTCAGCTTCCAGATCATTTACCGAGTATTCTGGACCAAAAAAACCAAGGGTTTGTAAAATGTCAATAAGCTCGAAATTAGCTTGAGACCTTTATCGTTTTCAGCGAACTTAAATACTACGAAATGACCGTTCATTCCCCAGGACACCACTGGTGGTGTCGTCGGGAATGACAGAAACTAGTATTCCCCACGACACCAATGACTGCATTGTGAGTGATGTCCAGCTAATTTTTAAACGTAACAATGATGTGTTATTTTTAAACGACTTAAAAAACGGAGGAGAATATCAATTCAGTTGTATTTTTTTTTTTTTTTTATGTTTGTTACTGCAGTACTCCGTCATTTAGAAGCCGATTTGGAAAGTTCTTTTTTTATTTTATTCGTTATGTCAACACAAAAAAAAAACGGAGGGGCATAACTTCTTATGCTTTAGTTTTTTTTTCTTGAGAGGACGTGATTACGGTCAAAATGAAAATCCAAGATGGCGGCTGCAAAAATTTTCGAATTTTTCGACATGGGCGTCAATTTCGTGATATTTGAGGTCGCTGAAAACGATAATGGGGTCAAAATGAAAATCCAAGATGGCGGCTGCGAAAATTTTCTAATTTTTCGTCATGGGTGTCATTTTCGTGATATTTGGGGTCGTTGAAAACGATAGTGGGGTCAAAATGAAAATCCAAGATGGCAGCTACGAAAATTTCCAAATTTTTCGTCATGGGTGTCATTTTCGTGTTATTTTAGATCGCTGAAAACGATAGTGGGGTCAAAATGAAAATCCAAGATGGCGGCTGCGAAAATTTCCTAACTTTTCGTCATGGGTGTCATTTTCGTGATATTTTAGGTCGCTGAAAACGATAGTCGGGTAAAAAGGAAAATCCAAGATGGCGGCTGCGAAAATTTCCTAATTTTTCGTCATGGGTGTCATTTTCGTGATATTTTAGGTCGCTGAAAATGATAGTGGGGTCAAAATGAAAATCCAAGATGGCGGCTGCGAAAATTTTCTAATTTTTCGTCATGGGTGTCATTTTCGTGATATTTGGGGTCGTTGAAAACGATAGTGGGGTCAAAATGAAAATCCAAGATGGCAGCTACGAAAATTTCCAAATTTTTCGTCATGGGTGTCATTTTCGTGTTATTTTAGGTCGCTGAAAACGATAGTGGGGTCAAAATGAAAATCCAAGATGGCGGCTGCGAAAATTTCCTAACTTTTCGTCATGGGTGTCATTTTCGTGATATTTTAGGTCGCTGAAAACGATAGTCGGGTAAAAAGGAAAATCCAAGATGGCGGCTGCGAAAATTTCCTAACTTTTCGTCATGGGTGTCATTTTCGTGATATTTTAGGTCGCTGAAAACGATAGTCATTCATTTTGACCCCATTATCGTTTGCAGCGACCTCAAATATCACGAAAATGACACCCATGTCAAAAAATTTGAAAATTTTCGCAGCCGCCATCTTGGATTTTCATTTTGACCCCACTATCGTTTTCAGCGACCTCAAATATCACGAAAATGACACCCATGACGAAAAATTAGGAAATTTTCGCAGCCGCCATCTTGGATTTTCATTTTGAACCCACTATCGTTTTCAGCACCCTCTAAAACCATGGAAACGACACCCATGACGAAAAATTAGGAAATTTTCGCAGCCGCCATCTTGGATTTTCATTTTGATCCCACTATCGCTTTCAGTGACCTAAAATATCACGAAAATGACACCCATGACGAAAAATTAGGAAATTTTCGCAGCCACCATCTTGGATTCTCATTTTGACCCCACTATCGTTTTCAGCGACCTCAAATATCACGAAAATGATACCCATGACGAAAAATTAGGAAATTTTTGCAGCCGCCATCTTGGATTTTCATTTTGACCCCACTATCGTTTTTAGCGACCTAAAATATCACGAAAATGACACCCATGACGAAAAATTTGGAAATTTTCGCAGCCGCCATCTTGGATTTTCATTTTGACCCCACTATCGGTTTCAGCGACCTCAAATATCACGAAAATGACACCCATGTCGAAAAATTTGGAAATTTTCGCAGCCGCCATCTTGGATTTTCATTTTGATCCCACTATCGTTTTCAGCGGCCTAAAATATCACGAAAATGACACCCATGACGAAAAATTAGGAAATTTTCGCAGCCGCCATCTTGGATTTTCATTTTGACCCCACTATCGTTTTCAGCGACCTAAAATATCACGAAAACGACACCCATGACGAAAAATTAGGAAATTTTTGCAGCCGCCATCTTGGATTTTCATTTTGACCCCACTATCGTTTTTAGCGACCTAAAATATCACGAAAATGACACCCATGACGAAAAATTTGGAAATTTTCGCAGCCGCCATCTTGGATTTTCATTTTGACCCCACTATCGGTTTCAGCGACCTCAAATATCACGAAAATGACACCCATGTCGAAAAATTTGGAAATTTTCGCAGCCGCCATCTTGGATTTTCATTTTGACCCCACTATCGTTTTCAGCGACCTAAAATATCACGAAAATGACACCCATGACGAAAAATTAGGAAATTTTCGCAGCCGCCATCTTGGATTTTCATTTTGACCCCACTATCGTTTTCAGCGACCTAAAATATCACGAAAATGACACCCATGACGAAAAATTTGGAAATTTTCGCAGCCGCCATCTTGGATTTTCATTTTGACCCCACTATCGGTTTCAGCGACCTCAAATATCACGAAAATGACACCCATGTCGAAAAATTTGGAAATTTTCGCAGCCGCCATCTTGGATTTTCATTTTGACCCCACTATCGTTTTCAGCGACCTAAAATATCACGAAAATGACACCCATGACGAAAAATTAGGAAATTTTCGCAGCCGCCATCTTGGATTTTCATTTTGACCCCACTATCGTTTTCAGCGACCTAAAATATCACGAAAATGACACCCATGACGAAAAATTAGGAAATTTTCGCAGCCGCCATCTTGGATTTTCATTTTGACCCCACTATCATTTTCAGCGACCTAAAATATCACGAAAACGACACCCATGACGAAAAATTGGAAATTTTTGCAGCCGCCATCTTGGATTTTCATTTTGACCTTGAAATACAAAAAAAATATGAAGATACCTAATTAGAAAAAAAACTTAATTTAAAAAAAAAATCTTATTTATGTAGGTATACAGAAAAATACATTTGAGGGCCTACTTATTTTCTGAACATCCCTGCCCAACCCTTTGAAAGAATTCAGGCGTGATGTTATGAAGAAATCTCATTTCCTATCCGATATTCATTATAAAACCACCCGTACTAACTTTATTCTGTGGCACCTACCTATTTGAGATTTGAAAATAGTGAACCAAAAATTTGCGCGTCAGGCGGCTTTATAAGCTCCAGTGTAGGGTTCAAATTCAACTGTTTTACACACTTGATGCGATTGGTAAACATAGGCCGTGATAAAAATAAATACCAATAAAGCTTTTGCGCGCGTGACGTCTTTATTTACATAGGCATAGCGTTCAAATTCAACTGTTTTCAACACATGCTAATTTGTGCCGGTCGCAGCCGGTGACAGAAGTTAGCGGGGGTGGCGGGTTCGAAAAATTGGCACACGTCCGACCTCCGTCACGTTCCGCTCGGGACTAAACGGCTCAGGGCGAGCGTTTGCGAGGCTGAAAACACTTGACATTGGAATTAGTGATATAAATATTTTGATATTTCAAATTATGATAGCCGTTATAAATTACATTTTTTACGACCTTTATTATGGCATAAGTTTTATTGTTCAAAGCCTAATATAAATCAAATGAAATAAGATATAGATCATAATTTAGACTTGTCTTTGCGATTTAATTGGATGCAGTAAAGTGCAAGTAATCGTGTATCGGACGGCCGAAATTTCTAGATCGAAGTCTGAACTAAGTAATATATTTTTTTCAAAATTTAAATCCGTGTTATCTACGAATAAAACACTAAACAAAACGACGTTTTTACGGCTCTCACCGCCTTAAGCATGACGCACCTTTGTATAGTTGCGCATGAGAAAATGTGGAGATCATGCCGCACCCATGGCCAGCTTGGTATTCTGGTGCTGCGTTAAACTGGTTAATGCTCCTTCTTCCATGTCATCATCTGCCTAGCCTTTTCCCAACTAGGTTGGGGTCAGCTTCCAGCCTAACTGAATGCAGCTGAATACCAGTATTTTACATGGACCGACTGCCTAGCTGACCTCCACAACCCAGTTACTGGGTAATACCATACCCCTTGGTAAGACTGGTTGTCAGACTTTCAGGCACCTGACGACCCGTAACTACTATCAAAGGTCCACGAATGACAGCCGGGATCAAGGGATTAACGTGCTTTCCGAGGCACGGAGGAGACTTGATAATTATGTAAAGATGGTCACCCATCCACGGACCAACCCCGGCAAGCGTAGCTTAACCTGATCGATCGACCCGTGCGGCTGTTATTACTTAGACGAGCTCGTTCTTCTATATAAATGTGTAAAACACATTGCCTTGTAGGAGGAAAATATTAAATTAAAGCTGGTTTTAAATCTATTTAATGGTTCATCAAGCGCGGATGAAACCAGTTATTTTAACGTTTTGAATAAACTTCACCTACATATAATTAAATATGCGAATATGCGCGTGCACTAAGTGTAAACAGTGACAATCTTTTAAGGGGTCATTGTACTCATCATTATGAACAACTTTTACTATGGGACCAAACTTGAAATCGCGAAAAACAACTCAGCTGTTGACAAATTTTGCGAACATAAAAATGTACTGATTGATAACCTCCTATTTTTAAGTTGGATAATTAAGTCAGAGATAAAATATGTGTGTGTGAACGACGGGCAAAGAAAATCAAGGCGTTTAAATAAAAAATCCTTTGTAGTTATTTGTTATTATGTTATTAATAATAAAACCTACCTTCATTCTTGTTAAGATCACACAGTACGCCACTCAAACTGACACACAGACACAACACAATATATTTATACATGTTTACGACACTGGCAGTTGGCATGAACGCTGAGCTTCGACTGAAGATATTTACATAGCACGTCTTAAATCTATATTTATGTAAGTATATGGAAGGCAGCTTCAAAGAATAAAAAGACCCTTAGGACCAATCTATATCTAATCACGAGTATAGTATTATTTACCTTACACTCACACAAGATGCAGAAGCAATTTTCTCGTGATATAACAATTTCAACTTTGAAGAGGTGACATTATTTCATAAAAGAATGGTTTTCGAAAATATCTGTTCTTAACACCACAAAATTTATATCAATACTCTAGGAGAAAATTGCTTTTGAATCTTGCGTAAGTAAGTATAAGGTAGGTATTTCTGCTCGTGACTGTACATTACATACCTACCTATATTCAAGACGTATTGAAAACCTCTAAAAAAAATAAAACCTGACTGGTTTCGTATCCTTATAAAACAAGTTTCTTTCAAATAGAATGTGATGTCGTAAAGACGTGTCTCCTGCGCGTGTTTTTTTATTACACAAAACATCTAAACAAAGAGGCGCGGCTATACACATTTGTGTAGACCACGAAAACATAATGTTTTTGTACGCAAACACAGTGTTTTTGCAGAGCTTGAGCTTCAGAGCTTTGAACTTCAGGGTGATTTGTAATTTGACGTAGGTATTCCTTCCAGGAGATAATAGTGTGATCCATTTACAATGACACTTTTAACCACATAAATTGTCAGTTAAATTAACTACAAATTTTCAGAAAATACTACTTTTGACCAACATATTCAGTCAAAATTACTTTTGCCTGATTTACTTTAATTATTAGTGCAGATTCAAATAAAACACAATATTTCAGTCAAGGAAAATTATTTTATTTCTCTTTCTCAAAACTCTACCACAGCAGGGAGTTACTATTCTATGTCCGCAAGACTCACGGCCACACAATACTTACAATCCAGGGCACGTAGGGATCGATCCTCGTGTACAAATCAGGTACATATGTTCTTGATAAACAATCCGGCCCACCTCCCAATGAAGTAAGTCCTATAGCTGTATACACGCGGCTTGAAAATTGTGTGGTAATCATCAGCGGTTCTCCAGTCCATCCCTGGAAGCATTCATAGATGATTAGGTACGTGCCACATGATTATTTGCTCCAAAGGAGTATACACAGTAAACCCACATTTTTCCAGATATGTTTAAATCCCATGTAATACGACGAGTCTATTATCATGAACCAGGCAGAAATCCAGAATCAGGGATGCTACTAAGAAATTTCTGAAGAAAAAGTCAATAAAACTTTGTCCGACCTCTTTGTTTGTGGATGGGAAATCATCAAATGACTTCTCCCGCTCTGGACGGAGCGGGACGGCATGTCAGACTTTTACTGACTAAAACCCACCCGTGTTCCTTCAGTTGCCTGTGCCAGGGCCACTGTATCTCTTTCGAACAACCCCGACCGCGGCGGCATCGGCCCTTTCAGAGCCTATCACTGCTGACATCGCAGGCACGCGTGGAACACAACATGCCGTCGACCCGGGACTAGTCCTTACCGGACGGCGAGCTACCCACTACTCACCGTACGCAAGCCCGCGCCTACGGTGGCCGGGAATCGGCAATTGATTCCCGCTACCCAGGACGTCTCCTGCGGTGACTAGGGGCGTGAGGGCGCAAAAGTTGCCTCTCCCTCACGCGTTCCACCTCCTCCTCCGCGAGCATCACTGCTTCGCAGAAGGAGGTAATGGCCTACCATGTACTGTCGCTCCGTACCATGGCCTGGAGCAGGCGGCCTACTCCCTAAGTCCGTCCGTCTTTCCGTCCGTCCGTTCATCCGTCCGTCTGACATTACGATCCTTCAAAACAAGTGTAAAAGTTAAATTTTTCGAACGGGCAAAAACACATCGGGAGTAGGGACAGCTGGCAAATCATGTCATCCATACTTCGTTCGGGCCCCGAACCAATCATCCATCCGTAGGTGATACGGAGTAGGAATCGCCCGTAACGAAGGCCGAAACTACGGGTTTCGTGCTTAGGGAGTAGGCCCCCAGGTTCGTACGCGAGAGATCGCCGCCGCCGATCGCGCGATCGCGTTTTTGAGATCCATCTCCATTCATCATCATTTCAGCCGAAAAACGTCCTCTGCTGGACATAGGCCTCCCCGAAGCACCACTTCGACCGGTCCAGTGTTCGCATCCAGCGGATTCCTGCGGCTTTTACAATATGATCGGTCCACTTTGTGGGAAGTGCCCATTAATATTATAAGGTAATTAAAATGGGACATACGCTACGTTTGCCGGGGTTGATCCGTGGATGGGTGACCAACTTTACATACCGCGAGACTCCTCCGTACCTCGGAAAGCACGTTAAGCCGTTGGTCCCGGCTGTCATTCGTGGACCTTTGACAGTCGTTACGGGTCGTCAGAAGCCCGAAAGTCTGACAACCAGCCTTACCAAGGGGTATCGTATTACCCAGTTACTGGGTTGTGCAGTCGCTCCATGTAAAATACTGGTATTCAGCTGCTTCCGGTTAGACTGGAATTTGACCTCAACATAGTTGGGAAAAGGCTAGGCAGATTGATTGAATTAAAATAGGAATTATTTTTGGTTCGATTAAATACATGTCTAAAATAATTACCGTGCAATATCATTGACTGTTCCTATTCGATGTAAGGCCATAACACATTTGTGTCGTATGATTATATCCATATTCCAGTCATTTTTTTGGGCCGTAAGTAGCCGAGCATTCCTGCTCGCTGAATTTTTTTACCATTACCTGAAAACGACGAATTTTAACGTTAAAAATGGTGTGCTTGATGGTAAGTCGGTACTGCTGTCTGACGCTGCCTGTGCTGCCTTTGGTCATCTGCATAACAAGTCAGAGGCGTCATAGGAGCGTTGCCATCTCAGAGACATAGCTAAAACTTCTCTTGTGCCTGTAGCGGCATTTGCAACCGGAATACAACATTTGGCAGCAAAAATAAGCATGGTGGAAGTAAGTTCTTCTCCACTGTGCACTTCCCAGAACGAGATTAATCAAAGCTTGTTTTATAGTCGTACCATATGGGTAGTGTCAATGCGTCCTCGGTAACTGGTCCCTGGTCACTTTGCTGCCGCGCTAGCGATATCAGCAGTAAGTGCAATTTTTGAAAAAAAATCAACTATTGATCCCGAATCAGCGCAATGAGCTCTACCAGATGTGCTGACAGCTGTTTTAATAGCTTATCGAGAACCGGTAAATTTAATTAAGAATAAAGGCAATACGTTCAATAAATGAGAAATCTTCCATAACATAACACAGTAAATATAGTTACCTCGGGTTTAAAGCTCTATCATTTAAGTTTTACTTTTACTTAAGTTATGATGCAACCCATGTGTGTATAAGGAAAAACCTTTACATAATGGTATATAAGCTTATATAACATAATATATAAACGTAAAAAAAAAAACATCATCCGATGTAAAACCAATCATCATCAGTAGTTGTGAACCTATGGAGTTCGCAACTGACCATGGGGTTTTGGGTCTAAAATTAGTCCTGCTCAGACATCTGAGGAGATAATAAGTGAAGCATGTTTTTTATTTCAGGACAACGTCTGTCGGGCCAGGTAATTTAATATAATATAATATCTAAGTAAATAAATATTAATAAACAGAAACGTTTTTTATCTAAGACTTTGTTATATTCTAAACCTAGTATGAGTTGCCTATAATAACAGCAGTAACTTACTACTTACTGTTATTATTCTTAGCAAGCTTCAACTAACACTAGATATAAAAGGATTTTCGAGTTCGGTGCGGTCGGTCAAGGGTGTGATTAGTCAAAAGTCGTTTTCGTCAAAATTGTACTTCGTCAAGAGCATTTTCAGTGAAAGTTGCGTTTCGTCAAAGTTTATCACAGCTGAGCATCTGGGTATTCAAATGTTTGTTGCGCGGCATACTATTTTCTCATACAAAATATATGACGATTAGTGACGTTCTGGTTTTTCATACAAGCAAAGGTCATTCATACTTTAAGGTGACTTAAAATTGGAAAGTAAAATTCCAATTTTAAGTCACCTTAAAGTTTTCCATTGACAATTATTGAGGTTCATTGTATAAACTCAATTTTTGTCGAAGATTTTCAATTATGATTATAATACTAATATTAACAATAATCAAATTTTCAAATTCAAACAATAATTTTATTATTGGAAAAACTGGTGAAATATAAATTTGAAACCTTCTAAATACAGATAAATGTGTTTCTAATTCTCTTTTAGCCCAGTATAGACGAGACTAGTTTTTGAAGTTAGAACAGCAAGCAACGTATTATCCAGAGACAGAGGGCTTAGTGCGAGTTTTTATACTTACTCGATCACGTTATCGTAAACGTCAGTTTGTACTGAAAATGAATAAGCGCCGCCTGGTGACTATAATGGGAAACACAATTATTCCATTCGAATTGCCACCAGCCAGCTGGTAACGATCGGGTTTACGTTATCGTTACCAGCTGGCTGGTGGCTTATGTCAATTTGTATGGAGTAATTGTGTTTCCCATTATAGTCACCAGGCGGCGCTTATTCATTTTCAGTACAAACTGACGTTTACGTTAACGTGATCGAGTAAGTATAAAAGCTCGCACTAAGGCCTCAGTTCTGTATAACGAGGGCAGATGAATGACTAGTTAAACTAAGAACTTGCTAGCACATCTTGATATCCTGAAGTTGACTAACCAGCCTCGTGTATCCGGGAATTAATGACAATTTGCGCAAGAATTTAACCTAACGAGCACGCATAGCATGAGCACTATAGAAACGGGTTTTGTCGACGGAAGAATAGACAAAATGACGCTTTCATGTAGAGAGTACGACGGCAGCAAAGGAGAAAGAGTCAACCTCACTTTTTACGAAATTAACTGTTTTGCATAATTCGACTCAGAATTCTATGTTTTATCATAGGATTTATTTTTTACTAATATAAACATACGCGTACAAAAAGGTTCCCCTGGCTCAGACGGAATCACCAATAGGGTGGTCCAACTGTTCCCTGCCCACTTAATTATGCTAATGGCCACCATCTTCAATGGTGCCCTGAGCAATAACATATTTCCGCAAGCCTGGAAACAGGCCACCGTTATCGGTATAAATAAGCCCGTTAAGCCCAAGAGCGAGCCCTCTAGCTACCGCCCCATTAGCCTGCTCAGTGTCCTCGGCAAAATCTATGAGAGACTTATTTATAAGCGCCTCAGAGACTATGCCGAGACAAAGGGCCTCATACCTAACGAACAGTTCGGGTCCCGTACCCAACACTCTTGTGTAAATCAGGTTCACCGCATCATCGAACACATAGGCGCTGGCTTTCAGCGCGGTTCGATGACGGGAGCGGTATTTTTCGATATAATAATAATAATAATAACCCCACCGCAGTATCTCTACGTTGACGTCGTGGTGGGGCTTGCGCGATCCGAATTCTAGGTCTGTTCCTGTAGAGTTTACTCTGCCGGAACAGGTCTAGGATGAGGAGCCAGACCAAGAGAGATACAGAAACCCGCAGGGCAGCATGTGGCGAGCTGTTGGGCAGTAGCGACCCCACGGACCCTATCTCCCGGGAGAAGTCTTGTTCCTCACCTCTCGCTTGCCTTTATTGGCCGGCTGGAGTGAACAATGACGGGAACAGAGCTCCCACCTCATTCTTGCCTTTATTGGCTGGCTTGAGTGGAGATTCGCAAGAGCAAACGTGCTCGGAGGAAGGAAGTATTCCAGTAAGTGTTTGTAGGGATCTTGACCATCTTCCGGGCTCTGGGATTGTTCTGAGAACCGTGGAATACCTCTCCACTCCTCACAAGCACCTCAGGACATGTTGCTCCCTTGCCGCTACGACACTATGTGCTAGCGACCGTTTTCGGGGGCCCATTATTGAGTGTGCAAGTCACCCCCTGCCATTTTTTTTCCGTGTATAATAATAAAACATTGATCAGGCAGGGGCCATAGTCCTTTCATAGTTCTAGGTAACCAGTCCACAGCCACCCAAACCCATAGCCCAATATGTTTTGTTTCCATGTTCTGCAATAGTCCTGCACCAACCGGGGGTTGTCCTTGGGTGCACTTGCATAGTGTATACAGGGATAATCGTCGGTTGGTGCCTCCTCATAATTTAAAATTGTCTAAGGGGCCTCTGCGAGTTGGCTTCGGCCCCTCGTACGCCTTCCAAAAGTCCGGGACCCCAGGGTCCCGAGATACGTCAAAGACACTTTAAAAATAATATTAATAATAATAATGTTTATTTCCAATAAAATTATTACAAGGTTACAAGTACAGTAATATTATGATACAACTTATAGTACAATAAGTATTATCTCCTGGCACCCAAACTAGGTTTATAGCCTGTGACTTGGGCACCAGTGATTCCATGAGGGTAGATAGTTGATCAAAAAGATTCAATAAAACTGTTTTCACCAGCAACATGGTTAACATAACAATATAATTATTATTTATGTACATAGAAAAAAGTAAAAATAAAATTAATAATAAAACTGTTTGTAAGTGTTAGAGTGAGTGTATTGGTTGTGGAAGGTGTAGTAGGTATGTTGTGTATGTGTAAGTAATGTGAAGGTGCGGTTTGTGTATGGTGTGAATGTGTCCTGGTATGTGTAGTAATGGTGTATTGTTAGTAAGTGTGAAAGTGGAGGGAGTGTACGAGTGTTTGTGTGTGAAAATACTTAAATAAGAGGAGATCTGTCTTACGCATGTGGGAAGAGAAGTTTTTCGGTCTCGTCATATGATTTCTCAATTAACCATTCCTTAACTGTGCTTTTGCATTGGTAATAATTTAAACTGTGGATATGGAGAAATTTATTGATTTTATTATATAGAATATAGCTGAGGTAGGTGAATTGGTGTTTTGCGAAGGTGGTTTTGTGTCTAACTGGTGGAAGGGCAATGTCTGCGCGACGTTTTGTACTTGCTGTGAACGGCAGCCGATGTTTCCTTAATACACATTACAATGTGTATTAAGGAAACATCGGCTGCACATATAAGCCTCTCACTGTCAGAACCCTGCTTTCCCTAAAAAGTTCCAAAGTAGGGTATCTATAGGGCTTGCAGAACATAACTTTGAGAACTGCTCTCTGGGCTCTCTCTAATTTCAGAAAGTATGTTTTGCAAGCGCCACCCCAAGCCGGTAAACAATATAGGAAAAGAGACTGACAGAGTGAATAATAGACCATCATAAGTGTTTCCGAATCAGCTGAACAACGGAGTTTCTTAAAGATGGAAATGAGTTTACGCGTTCGGCTGACTAGGTTATCAATATGACTATACCAGTTCAGGTGTTTGTCAATTTGCACGCCCAAGTATTTTATACAAGATGTGGTTGCCAGAGTGGGACAGGTACAGCAGGAGTTTGGAGAACAACTATGTACCTTAACAATAGGCGTTATGTTAGGCTGAGTCTTATTACTTAAAGAAAAAGAAACAAGCTTCGTTTTTTCTGCATTCAGGGTCAATAAATTATTGCTAAACCAGTTCATGACAATGTCCAACACCATCTGAGCATATTTTTCTGTTTCACTCCAATCATTCCCATGAACAAGTAGGGCTGTATCATCAGCGTAGGTGAATATGAAGCAGTTAGTTAATGAAAGTGAACACAGATCATTAATGTAGATGAGGAACAAGGTTGGACCTAGAATGCTGCCTTGTGGGACGCCGTATTCTATTCTAGCTTTATCGCTTATTACCTCATCCAATTGAACATGTTGGAAACGATTCTCCAGATAACTTGAAAAGATGTCAAGTGCAGGACCACGAATACCCATGCGTTCCAGTTTCGACAGAAGTATGGGCGCAGAGACAGTGTCAAAAGCTTTCGAGATATCTAGAAATAAACCAATACACCGCTGCTTCTTATCCATGAGGTGCGTCACTTTTTCAGAGAGTGCAATAACAGCATCCTCTGTTGCAATTCCGGCTCTGAAACCATATTGGTTTCCGGAGAGAAGTTTATGAGCATTAATGTATTTAAGCAAACGGTTGTTCAGTATCTTCTCCAGAATCTTCGAAATTGTTGGTAGAATAGATATAGGTCTATAATTTTTGACACTGTCTCTGTCCCCTCCCTTATGAATAGGGTGGACTAGAGCTGTTTTGAAACTGTCAGGGAAAACACCGGTAGATATCGAAAGATTGCAGATATGTGTGATGTAGGGGATTAAAATATTGCGCGTTAACTTCAATATATGTCCAGAAATACCGTCAATTCCAGCTACAGAACTTGATTTCAAGTTGATTATAATTCGCTCTACTTCCGAATCGTCGGTTTCCAGGACGCACATTGAATTACAAGTTGAAGCTGTACTTGATGGGTGAACTGGCCTATTCAGACACTGGTGTATATTTGTAGCTAGGTCTTTGCCTACATTAACAAAGTAATTGTTGACTCGGTTTGCTGATGCAAGTTTGTCAGGTTCGAGTTGTTGCAGTTCTTTCAATGGCGAGGGTGTGGATTTTGAGTGCGTTATAGATTTAATTAGATCCCATGTTGCTTTGGAGTTGTTTTTTCTTTTCATAAATTCCGTTTTCTCGTAATTTATTTTCAATTTCCGGAGCAAAGAATTACAGAAGTTGCGATAGCGAGAATACGTTACTTTGAGGATGGGGTTGTCTGATTGTGTTTTTAAAGTAAGATGCATTTTATCCCTGTTTCTGATACAGCGAAGTAAGCCGGGAGTGATCCAGGGCTTGATGTTACGGTTCTTTCGTGAGACTTTGGAGAAGCGAGTGTGTTTGTCAATAATTTGAGTCAACAAAGTTGTTAAGGTGTCCGCTGCTTCATTAGCGTCTTTCGAAAAAAGGATTGGAGAGAAGTCAGTACTCTCAATATCTTTTTGGATGTTTGAAATATCAACAACTTTGGCAGTGTAGGTAGGCTTGGGGTTCGGAACATCTAGGTTGACACTCAGGAATACAGGTAAATGGTCGGTAATAGGTGAGTCTATGACAATGGATGTTCCTGGTTGTTTGGTTTTTAAAAGGATATGATCTAAACAGTTATTTACTCGGGTAGGATATAAGTGCGCCGGTAATAAACCATGGGAGGCAGTGAAGGTGAGGTATTCGTACGAGTGTCTATCATTGTTGTTGGGCTTGATATCGATATTGATATCACCGACCAAGGCAATGTGTTGAAATTTTGTTAGGGGTTTTAAAATGGAATCCAAACTGTGTAAAAAATTATCAACGTGGATGAAGGAAGGTGATCTATATATGGCTAAGATGCCAACATTATGGTCAATTTTGCAAAGCAGACAGTTTGCGTCAGTTATATCAGGTTCCGAAACGGTGCAGTGCAGTGAAGTCTTTATATACATAACCACCCCATCATTCTGGTTTTTTGTATTTTTTGTGAAATGGACATTGTAACCATTCATGTTGGGAATTACAGCAGATTTTAGCCAGCACTCGGTCAATATAATGATATCACAATCAATTTTAAGGAGATGTAAGAACGCTATAAAACTATCAAAGTTCTTGTTTGAACTGCGAATGTTGAGTTGTAGTATGGATAAGTTTCTTTGTGTCTTCGGTATTTTAGATATACATTCAGCTAACGGCAATTTATAAGATTTAGATACTTGGTAGGCATCTAATTCTAATTCAAGGGCATTAATGTGGTTAGCCATTGAAAGTAAATAATATGTTCAAAAATAGGGTGGTGCACATATTTAGGCATGGGAATGTGAGGCAAACTGTAACTGCATCCGGTACATTTGCCGAGTGGAGGTGTCCATTGTCAACCGAATTGGTGAAGTTATTATTCTCCATTATAAAAATTGTGATATAGGAGTGGATACAAAAAGTTAGGAATGACATTTTCGGCGAGAATAAGTGTGTGAGTGATGAGAGTATGAGTGTCCAGAGGTGTATGGATGGAGAGTGAGTGTATTGAGGATTATGTGTATGTGAAAGATGATTGTAGTGGTGTATAGTTCTTAAAACATAAGCAAAACAAACGGTGTTAATAATCTTAAACGTGCGGGGAATACAACTTATAATACAGTAGAAGTTAGTTATTATGAAACATGTATAAAAAAACAATAATGAATGGCCGTTTAGTAGTCATTGGTTGTTTTGTGCTAGATCCCGTAGCGTCAGCTCGGATTTTACCAGTATAGGTTTGACTCCCTCTTCCTTCCGCAACAGTATGTTACCATTGGTCGTCCAACAAAATTTATACTCCTTATTCTTTGCAAACTCGCGTGCAGCAAAAAATAGTTTTCTTGAGCTGGCCGGGAGGTACTCACTGACATTATTGGACGGCGGTCGCCAAGAACTCCTATGTTTGAAGTACTGAGTCGAGACTCCTTCGGTTGCTTGTTGTTGTAGCTGCGCACCGAGCTTAGCAACACGTCCTTAGTCTCCATAGTGGTAAATTCGGCAACAACCGGCCTGAAGGTACCTGGTTTGCCAGGCAGTCGGTAAACGTCGCGGATATCGTTGTCTTTAAGAGGCACGTTGACGGCAGCGCTCACACGGGCAACAATCGCAGACAGGTCTTTAGCACACTCATTTTCTTTGGGTGGTATATTGCGAATCTCAACGCAAGAAGAGCGTGATAATTGTTGCAAATCTTCGATTTTCATCTCTAAATTTTGTATGCAATCCCTGTACATTTGTTTATCTTTTTTAAATAAATCAATTTGTTTCATCAGATCGTCGTATTGATTATTGATGAAACTGACCGTCTTCTCAATTTCAAAGTTAGCTTTTTGAATGGCTAAGTTTTGTGATTTAAGCTCTGCTACCTCCGAGAATAGTTTAGCGAGGGATGAGCTTTGTTCTTGTGAAAACTTTAGGAAATTGGCTTGTTCCTCCGCCTTCCATGTATTGAGCATATCTAAAATTTCCTGCTTGAAGTCTTGCAGTTCACTACCAGGAGAAAAAGCCTGACGTGGACGTCTATATCGCGAGGTGATATTAACACTTTCATAAGGGCTGTTTGTAGTAGCCTGAGGAATGTCAGAATCAGACATTGACTGAACCATGCTACTAATAGACCCAGGAGTAGCTGGGGGAGTCCGTTTTAAGCGAGGCATTAGGAAGCGTCAACCAACACTCAACTTTAGCCCACAAGAAATAAGAAGCAAGGCGTAATCTCAGGGACTCCCGTAGCGGCGCGGCGCGTAGCCGATGCGCAAGCTCGTAGGCGCGTAGCAGTCACGCGGCACGTCGTAGCACTCACGATGACGTCAGCTCGTAGCACTGCTCACACACGGCGACCGCAATTTCGCCGCTCGATGACTAGTTCGGTTGGTTCGGGACGACAGCGCGCGACCGCCGATGCACCAGTCGCGGGTTCAAATCCACCGCGTCGGGAGCAAATTAGAGCGCCACAATTTTAGGTGATATGACAACAGTCTATTTGTTTCACTCTACGACCGCCCAATAGGCGGAGTCAGACCATAAAAACACTTAAGGTGTAAGAGGGAATTAAAATTTTAAACAACACCCAATCAGATGAGGGCACACAAATTCAGTGAGTTACTGGGGAACACAGTCACTGTACGCGTCCGCACGGCGTTGCGACTCGCGGTGGAATGAATATAGCGGATATAGCGAAAGCTTTTGACAAAGTCTGGCACAACGGCTTAATTTATAAGCTTTACAAACTCGGAGTGCCAGACCGTCTCGTGCTCATTTTACGTGACTTTTTGTCAAACCGCACTTTTCGATACCGTATCGAAGGAGCGCTATCTTCACCCCACCCAATTCGCGCAGGCGTACCACAGGGCTCTGTAATTTCACCCCTTATCTTTATTCTATTTACCAGCGATATCCCGAAAAGTAGAAAGGCTCAGTTGGCTCTGTTCGCAGACGATACGGCCATTTACTACACGGGAAAAAGCCCAGACGCGATATCTCGTACTCTCCAAACCGCAGTCGATAACCTCGCCTGGTGGATTCGTAGGTGGAGAATCGAAGTAAACCCGGATAAAAGCCAAGCGGTTCTCTTTCTGAAACCGTACCACACACGTCCTTTACCCCGACCAATCATGATGTTTGACAAGCCGATCCCTTGGGAGAAGCGAGCCAAATATCTCGGTGTCACGCTCGATGAGCACCTAAACTTCTCCGAGCACATAAAGCTCGCTCGTTCACGGGCCGCTTTTGCCCTCGGTAGACTACATTCCGTTCTGAATGCACGTAGCAAATTGTCACTTAAGTGCAAGTTGCGCATTTATACAGCCGTCATTCGGCCCATCATGACCTATGCGGGCTCGGTATTTGCTCACGCCAAGCCCCACCACTTACATAGAATGCAGACACTGCAAAACCGTTTTCTCCGAAAGATAACGGGTGCCCCCTGGTTCGTTCGGAACGAAAACCTCCACCTTGACCTCAAAATCCCAACGATCCGACAATTTTTGAAACGCAATTCTGTGCGTTTCTTTGAAACCGCCGCGAAACATCGCAACCCTTTGGTTGTCAAATCCGCCAACTATGTTCCTTCCCGGATTAGTAGGACCCCCCGTCCTAAACATGTTCTCTCCGAACCTGATGACCCTATAACTCTCCTACAGGAGAGTAATAAGGCCACCAGTACGCTCCGCAAACGCAAATTAAGATCTACGTTCCGACACCGCCGTCGAGGTCGAAAACGTAATTGCCCACCTCCCCCTTGCCCTCTACTCGGCGAGGCTGCGCCAGCCGGTAGCGCAGCCGAGCCTGTAGCCTCTAACCCGCCACTAAACTCCCCTTGCCCACCGATCATTCTCGTACCTCGTACCTTGGAGTTATCGCGTCACGACCCAGCCCGAACCCTCTGGCTGTCCTCCCTACCCTTACCGCAGCGACGTGCAGAGTCGCTCAAACCCCTAGTTTTAAGTCTTAGTTTTAAGCCTGGCCGGAGGCTTTAAGCTCTCGCTTAAAGCAGCCACAGGAAAGTCCGGTTAAACAGTCTCGACCCCACGTGGTCAACTGCGAGAAGCCACTCAAAAAAAAATAAAAAATAAAAAAACAAAAAGGTAAAGTAAAAGTAACGAAATCTACCGTATTTTATCGTTTTTAGGGTTCCGTACCTCAAAAGGAAAAAACGGAACCCTTATAGGATCACTTGTTTGTCCGTCTGTCTGTCTGTCAGTCTGTCAAGACTCTTTTTCTCAGGAAGTCGTGGAGGTATCAAGTTGAAATTAATATCAAATACGTAAGTCAATGAATAATTATTACTATTAATAATAATATAATATAACCCCACCGCAGTATCTCTACGTTGACGTCGTGGTGGGGCTTGCGCGCTCCGAATTTTAGGTCTGTGCCGGTAGAGTTCACTTTGCTGGAACAGGTCTAGGATGAGGAGCCAGACCAAGAGAGATACAGAAACCCGCAGGGCAGCATGTGGCGAGCTGTTGGGCAGTAGCGACCCCACGGACCCTATCTCCTGGGAGAAGTCTTGTTCCTCACTTCTCGCTTGCCTTTATTGGCCGGCTGGAGTGAACACTGACGAGGAACAGAGCTCCCACCTCTTTCTTGCCTTTATTGGCCGGTTTGAGTGGAGATTCGCAAGAGCAAACGTGCTCGGAGGAAGGAAGTATTCCAGTAAATGTTTGTAGGGATCTTGACCATCTTCCGGGCTCTGGGATTGTTCTGAGAACCGTGGGATACCTCTCCACTCCTCACAAGCACCTCAGGATATGTTGCCCCCTTGCCGCTATGACACTATGTGCTAGCGACCTTTTCGGGGGACCATTATTGTGTGTGCAAGTCACCCCTTTTTTTTTTTTTTTTGAGGGTGGGAAATCATCAAATAACTTCTCCCGCTCTGGGTGGAGCGGAAGGGCGTGTCAGACTTTTACTGACTAAAACCCACCCGTGTTCCTTCAGTTGCCTATGCCAGGGCCGCGGTAACCCCTTCGGACAATCCGCGACCCCAGCGGCTGCAAGTCACCCCCTGCCATTTTATCCGTGTATTACAAAACATTGATCCGGCAGGGGCCATAGTCCTTTCATAGTTCTAGGCAACCAGTCCACTTTAGCCACTCAAATCCATAATCCAATCTCTTTATTTCTATATACTGCAATAGTCCTGCACCAACCAGGGGTTGTCCTTGGGTGCACTTGCATAGTGCGTACAGGGGTAATCGTCGGTTGGTGCCTCATTTCATTGAAAGCGTCTAACGGGCCTCTGCGAGTTGGCTTTGGCCCCTCGTACGCCTTCTAAAGGTCCGGACTCCAGGGTCCCGAGAATTGTCAAGACACATATAATATAATAATAATAATACAAATTAATACTAATACTATTAATTATGGCACATTATTATGGCACGATAAGGTTTGCTCATTGAAATGGGTTTTTTTTAATTTTAATTTCTTTTTTTTATATTAGTGCAGATTGAAATAAAACACATTTAATTCTGAAATTTTATTTCTCTTTTTCAAAACTCTACCACAGCAGGGAGTTACTATTCTATGTCCACTAGACTCACGGCCACACAATACTTTCAATCCACGGCACGTAGTAAGCGATCCTCATATATCCATCTGGTATGTGTGCTAATCCACAATGAGGTCCAAGCCAGAATGAAGTAGCTCCTATAGTTGTATGTACACAGCTTGAAAATTGTGAGGTAATCATCAACGGATCACCAGACAAACCCTGGAAGCAATCATATATGATCACGCTTGTTTTTCCCCCGAAGGATTAGGCAGAAATGTACATAATAAATCCACATTTTTAAATTCCATGGTGGTGACCGAGTCTATTGGCATGAACCAGGCAGAAATCCAGACTCAGAGTTGCTACTGCATTATGTTGCATTATGCTGATAGATCGATATAATTTGATTTCGGACTTGCCAGGCTTTTTAATCATGATGATCTCCGTGACCTTTCACTGTTTGGGGACATAGGGTTGCTGCAGTATAGCATTAAAAATGTAATTATGAAATATATAACTGATTTAGATCGGACGCGGATATTAGGTCGTAACCTGGAGCCTTATGGTTGTTAGGGTTCCGTACCAAAATGGTAAAAAGGAACCCTTATGGTATGACTCAGTCTGCCTGTTTGTCTGTCTGTCACAGCTGGGTATCTCAAGAACTACTATGCTATCAACTTGAAATTTGGAAAAGTTTTAGATAACGTTTACTCAACTATTAACAAAGAAATTTAAAAAAAAATCAAAGTGGGGCTACTAGGGCATGTGGGGTATCATATGAAAGAAAGCTGTTTGCACATTAATAAATTTTTTTTATTTTTTTAAGCACCATAGTTTTCGACTTTTGATGAAAAAAAAAAAAAAATCCGTCCCCCCCTCCCTTATCTTTGAAGTTTGTATAAAGAAAAATCGGAACTTATTCGGCGTTTAATTAAATACATGACTAGGATAATTACCGTGCAATATTGATAGGTATTCTTCGATTTTCTGCCATAGCACATCTGTGTAGTATGGTTATAACTAAAATTCTGGTTATCATAAATAGCCTTGCATTCTTTCTCGCTGAATTTATCAACTTTTGTCTGAAAACGACGAATTTTAATGTTAAAATGGTGTGCGTTATGATAAATCGGTTTATGCTATCTGACGCTGCCTGCACTGCCTATGGACATCGGCAAAACAAGAGGCATTATAGGAGCGTCGCCATCCCAGAGAGATAGCTAAAATTTCTCTTGTGCTCTGTAGCGGCATTCAAAACCGGAATAAATTACTTGGCAGCCAAAATAAGTATGGTGGAAGTATCTACGAGTATGTACGAGTATATTCCTCGAACGAGATTGATCAAAAAGAGCTCGAGAAAATAAGTAGCAAATTTTTGATCGTACCATTTGGACATTGTCAGAGAGTATTTGATAGGTATTGACGTCCGACCGACCGACACTGTTATTTACAGATAAAATGACGGCATTCTCAACAGAAGCGTCTTCTTCCACATGGAGGCAGGCTGGCAGAACCATCTCATTAAACTTTATCCTGGAATAAAAGCCCATCATCAACGCTCGATTTTTACACTGTTTGACCACCGCACCGAGAATGGGACATCAACGAGAAAACAGATGACGGCGCTAGTTTAGAATTATAACCTGAATTATCACCTATTTTCTCGTAGACGTACCATACCCGAGTAAAACTTTTTTACAAAAAAAAAAAAAAAAAAACAACCGACTTCCAAAAAAAACTACAAAGTCAAAAATAACTTTAATTTCGGAAGTCGGTATCTTTGGATCTGTATTTTAGTTTTTTGCCCCCGACTTCCGAAATTAAAGTTATTTTTCACTTTGCAGTTTTTTTTGGAAGTCGGTTCTTTTTTTTTTTGTAAAAAAGTTTTTATTTTTCACTTTTTAGTGGGCCATTTTGTAATTTTATTTAAGTAACAACATCCTAATGTCAACTGCGCATCTTCTTTTACAAAATATTGTTTTTCCCGATCCTGGGACTTGACTGGGGACTGGACTGGGGACTGGGAATTGTTGAGGAGTTCTCCTAGTAAGAACCAGGAAAACTGGAGCTGATGGCCATATGCATTGTGAAGAAGGAGCATAAATTGTTAATCGAATCGCAACGTGAATACTTATTGTTGAGTAGTTCCCGTGGCCATATGCGGTCTTCATCATCAGTTCCACTTCACCAAATGGTGCTTTTCAAGAGCAAATGCACAAGTTACTATAAAAAAATACCCAAATCACTATAGGTGCCCCTTAAATTTTATATTTGAGGGTTTCCCTCGATTTCCATGGGATCCCCTCATCAGATTCTGACTTGGTGACAATGGGACTACCTCGAGAGCATACCCTATCAAATAAAAAAATATTTTTTAAAATCGGTCAACAATTGACGGAGAAATCGGTGTACAAACATAAAAAAAAAATATACGCGACGAATTGATAACCTCCTCTTTTTTTTTTGAAAAAAAAAGAGGAGGTTATCAATTCGTCGCGTATATTTTTGGCCACTCGCACCACAAATCATTAATATGCATTTAGCGCTAAACAAATTTAAAAATACCTTCCATTTTGTTTTGTCAACCGTTTCATGATGACCGAGACGGAATTATGTTTTATCTACGTTTCGCGTTAAAGTGATTGCGCAGTGGTAGCCACGAAATTCAACTTCTTTTTAGGGTCCCATACCTCAAAAAGAAAAAACGGAACCCTTATAGGAAGGATCAATTCGTTGTCCGCCTGTCTGTCTGTCAAGACCCTTTTTCTCAGAAATGCGTGGAGGTATCAAGTTGAAATTAATGTCAAATACGAAAGTCTATGGTCCCTTGGAGTTCTAAAAAAATTAAGCTTCTAAGTCAACGCAATAAAAAAATACGGCCATTTATGTTACATATTTTGATACTCGCAAGTAAATCAAAACCGTAGTATAGGGTACTTTCCGTTGACCTAGGATCATGAAATTTAGCAAGAAGCAAGGTTACAGCGAGGCTTACAGCACAAGTAATGGAAAAAGTCTGACAATTCATTTCTTGTAGATTTATTACTTAAAAAATGTGGGTGCACTAATAGATACACCCCTACCCAACCCTTCGGGGAAACAAGGCGTGATGTTTTGTTTAAGAATAGTTTTTAATATGCAGTTGAAGAATTGTCCGTATATCAATGTATGGGAGAACATGTTTTTCTTTGAGATAAAATTTTCCACTACCGAACCCTACATTGTGCGTGGTCCGGCACGCACTTGGCACTTTTTTTTTTTTTCAATATGCAGGTCAGTATCAAAAAAAAAAAATCTAAAACTTTTTATTTCAAAGAAACATTACATAATTTTGTTTTGATCACACATCGCTTAAACTTAATAATAAAAGATTATGTGCGAGTGAGGCGTCTCGCTTGTTTACATTAAAATTAAATTATTTAGGTATGTATTTGTGAAAGATCTGGAGGAACTTTGTATTGATCCATTTTAAGGTAGTGTTTTATTAGTCGTTTTATTTGCAAAGTTGCTTTTGATTTTAATTTATTAGTTAATTGCTTAGGGAGTTTATTCAACAAGAATCAGATTATATGTTGATAAAAATATGATACGCAGCTTTAACAAATATAATTATGCATTTACATAATTTTAACCATAAAAATCACCAATAAATCTTTATAAGTATGATTAAATTCTTTATTCAAATAAGCAATATGGAATTACATTATTATTATAAACTAACACTAATATATTATTTACATATAATGTGCAAGTATATAATAGAAAATGAAAAGGGGAAGAGCTCATAGGGCATCAAAAAATTCGTCCACATCGCTGTCAATGGGAAAAGTGCCCAAAAGGCTGGCAGCATTGCCACGTTGGATGGCAATGCTAATTCTTTGGCCAAAAAATAGGCCAGCCCTTTGGTCCCGTGTGGAGTCGACCAACCGCTTGGCGAGTTCCCGAAAAACTCGATGAGCACTCGGACCCCAAGGCCCTAGTGTTTCAACCCCAAACGGCTCAAACATATAGCTCCCAATAAGGTTATTATATTTGCGCCGTTTGAGGTGTTCTGCTCCTGCAGCTGCCGCCCCAGCACAGCCCGCCGTGCTAGGAAGATGGGATGGCGCGAGGGTGTCGACACAGGTTGCATCCCACACCAAAGGCCTACCCAACTTCCAAGGCATTATGGTCATTCCGTCTGGCCTCTTGCCATCGTCGCGTGACAAGCCATTGGGTTTTAAAACAGCTGGCATCCCGGCGGTGACAAGAGCCCAACGGATGATGTCGTTAATGCTGGCGTGCCGTGCCATCCGACCAGCGCTCTTGCTGCAGGATAGGCCATGGTGTCCAAGGCAGTCGACTCCTTCACCGCATTGACAGCGATGTGGAGCCCCGCAAGGAGCACCCAGACGCAAACATGTAGCGAGACGGAATATGGTGTCATATGGTGGAATATGGTATGATTATGCGTTACAAAAACGCACCGCAGTGCGTGCTCGCCCTTAGGAAGGCAGTTGAAATACTTACGGAAGGAGGAGCTCGTGGCTAAGTAATAACAGCCGCACGGATCGATCCATCAGGTTAAGCTACGCTTGCTGGGGTTGGTCCGTGGATGGGTGACCATCTTTACATACCGAGACTCCTCCGTGCCTCGGAAAGCACGTTAATCCGTTGATCCCAGCTGTCATTCCTGGATCTTTGACAGTCGTTACGGGTCGTCAGAAGCCCGAAATTCTGACAACCAGTCTTACCAAGGGGTATCGTATTACCCAGTAACTGGGTTGTGGAGGTCAGATAGGCAGTCGCTTCATGTAAAATACTGGTATTCAGCTGCATCCGGTTAGACTGGAAACCGACCCCAACATAGTTGGGAAAAGGCTAGGCAGATTGAGTTGAAATACATACTTACGGTCTAACAGTCTCAATGAGTGCGAGATCGTGAGGCACAAGGTGGTCCCTATATTCAGGGTGGGAGATAAACCTCTTTACTTTACGTATCTGCCAAGTTAATGGTGAATCCGAGACTCTGTTCACTCCCATCGCGACTAAGTTCAGCTGCCATCTGTAGGTAAAAGAAAACAAAGAAAACATCTTGAATCAATCAAATCAATCTTCCTAGCCTTTTCCCAACTAAGTTTATTTATTTAGATGAATCAAAACTTAATTAACCCCTCAAGTGTCTGAGTTTGGCTAATTTTAGACCCAAAACCCCAGCGAGTGGGGAGGATTAGGGGTTAGTTGCGAACCCCATAGGTTCACAACTAATGATGATAATTGGTTTTCCATCGGGTGATGTTTTTTTACATTTATATATATATGTGATATAAGCTTATATACCTAACAAAAAAAGGGTTTTTCTTATGCACACATGGGGTGCATTCGACACTTGAGGGGTTAAAATTAAAAATTATAGGCGATAGCCAAGTCACACACCTAAAATTAAAATTAAAGCACAAAATACATCTAAAGATCATAAAGATCATTGTTTGTAACATAATCTAATAGTACTTTTGCAAATTCACCCCAGTGACATGTACATACCTATATCAATTTCGACCTGAGGGGCAATTCTCGTATTTTTAACAACGTTCGCAATATCATCTCAAGACTCAATCTGACAGAAATTGTATAGCGTTTACCTTCATTTTTGACATTTTGATTGACGCTGGCATGAGATTGTGAACGTTTTTAGGTACGAGAATTGCCCCTCTGAATATTGATGGTGCAAATTGCTCGATTCAGAAGGGTTTTGGCCAGCAAAAATGGTTGGTTTGGTTTTGCGGTTTAGGTGTGAAAAGGTAACAGACAGACAGACAGACAGAGTTACTTTCGAATTTATAATATTAAGTATGGATTTACATACATTTGAGCTAAATATTTACCACAATCAATGACCAAAAGTACTGGCTGGTAGATTGCCACAGAAAAAGAAACATAATAAAAACTTTTTTACAAAAAAAATACAACCGACTTCTAAAAACAAAGTGAAAAATAACTTAGTCGGTGGCAATAAAATAAAAAAATAAATACGTGTCAAATTGAGAACCTCCTCCTTTTTTTTCGTCGGTTATAAAAGGCGGGAAAGTGGCAATTCGATCTTCAGTTGGAACAGACTACATGTATACTATTTAAGGCGACGCTATCTGACTTTTGATGATTTTAAACTGGAGATCACGCCTAAACGATGACGGTGTTAATGATTTGGAAAAAATATATTTTAAATTAGAGCATTTTTTTAATAACTTCATATGTGAATATTTTAGATTATGTTTATATTAAATAGTGTAATTAATTTGTAAAGTTATGTCTAACGCAGATAAAAAACTGAGAATCACGCAAAAACTGTCAGGCGTATTTTAATGAAACCTTCACCATTTTAAAGATAATTTAATTTTTAATCTTTTAGTATACGTGTTTTATTAAAATGCCTTTTGTTTTATATATAATAAATTAATAATGCGTCTAATTTGGGACAGCGCTCCTTGATGGGCGAGTCCTATTACTGGCTGGACGTACGACGCGTTGCGTGAGCTCAGCACAGAACGCGCAAGCTAACCACTCAAGGTCATTGGCGTATAGTTGCGCCTTAATTTGAGACTTACCCCAGAACAAACTTAACTTGTGCAACGGTTAATATGTATGTTTCGCTGATAATAACACCTCCTGTAATCCAATAAGCTGTCTCTGGATCATCGCCTTTGCCCAGTAACGCCTGATGATAAAAAAAAAATAGTTAATAGTTATTTATGCAACTGACGTATAATAAGGGGTATTAAAACACGAATCTGGGTTCACAGGGTGGGGTGGTTTAATAGTATCACATGAGTGTTTTAATACCTAATTATGTACAGTTGCATACAAGACTTTATCTACATCCATGTTATCAATCCTATAAAAAAGGTTCTGAAACAGTAAAGT
The DNA here is from genome assembly GCA_905163495.3 of Cosmia trapezina. Lineage (NCBI taxonomy): Eukaryota > Metazoa > Arthropoda > Insecta > Lepidoptera > Noctuidae > Cosmia > Cosmia trapezina. Next base: position 3,000,094 of record LR991047.1, read on the forward strand.
TTTTTGCAATACTAATACTCGTATCGAACATGGCGGCCGGCGTCATAGTATACGACGTGAATTCGAATAAGTTCTTTTTTAAATTACGGCGCTGTTGTAGTGAAAGGCGCCTTACAATGTTCTTTTTTTGAAAACGAGTTGCATTATGAATTTCAGTACAACATTAAAACACCCGTTCGGATGCTATTATGGTTACCATGGTTACTATGACACTGGCTGTTTTAATGTTGGCAATAAGCTACTCGTAACTGTTTCAGAAACTTTTATAGAGGATTTATAGCATGGGTGTAGATAAACATAATTATGTACCAGGATCTCCAGACGCGCGGCAAACTAGGAACTAACTTCGTCTTATTTATTCAATACATTTTACAAAATGATTGCACAGATGTTTACCAACCGCTCCCCTTGTCGACGTGATTTGAGCGCCAAAAGATCCTTGAAGCAGTGAAAGTACACAGTTTTTGGAATACACATAACTACACATTCATTAATTTACATTTATTTGGCCTCTAACAGCCAACAAAAGCGGCAACCCAACACAAATCCTAAAGCAATGGAACAGTCTAGGTTACAGTTTTTAGGAAACCGATTAAAAATTTTCCTTGTGATCTATTTTCCTTAAAACATGAATATTTTTTCAAAATACTAACATTACTAATAAAAAAAATCATTTAATTATCTTAATTTAATTTTCGGCGGCAATGGCGGCTCGAGTGATCTCATCAGGCCTGTGTTCCACAAACATTCAAACCACCGGTTAGGTATTTAGACAGTTGGTTATTGTCAAATCTCCTAAGGAAAGAACTGGTTAACTAAACAGCCGTTTTAAAAGTTAGTGAACTTCGCCCTTATATATCTGTGATAGATTGTCTGCTGTTAAAAAAAGTAAAAACAAAATAATCAGTGTTTTCACCCTCTGCTTTTGGATTTTATGATGTTCGATATCGATTCGAATAGTCGATTATTTATTGGTAAGTTTTTTTTTACTAATTACCATAATCGATGTCATCGATTATTACTGTCGAATCAAATCGATTCATTGCGATTTCAAAATAAAGAAGTAATGATAGTAATAAATTTTTCAAAACGTGACGTTTTCCTTTTGATATTTCTTAAAATCATAATTTAAATCATTTTTTTCTGACTATTCCTTAAATATACATGTGAATGCTATTTACTTTTTATAAAAAATCCTCTAAATTTAGGGAAAAATATCTTGAAGTGGGAACCCTGAAACAATGTTATTTTGTCAAAGTGACATGACTGAAAAGCGAGACGTGTCGCGCTCTGATTGGCGTTCATTTATGATATATATTTTTTAAAATCATAAAACCAGTACACATAGAGTTTCGTTCAGATCGGTTGTGAAACCGACCTACGTCGTACCTGTCGTGGAGTAGCAAAAAAACTGACAGACGAAAGAAAATGTTGCCAGACTTGAAGCAGCCACGCTTTACTCGCTACGCTCGCGCGGTTAATTACTGGGAAAATTTCACTAATGTTTACCAACAACGCCCCCTGTCAATTCAAGCGCCAAAATATCCCTTTAACTCCATATCCAGGAACATTCCCGTTTCTGTGCTACTTACCACATACGGATACTCCACGCTAGGCTTTCTGTCTTTAGCTGGTTCACCCTCAACAGCCCACTCATAGTGCATGTAACAATTGTTTTCTTTATCCAATACCCTTGAAATCCCTCCATAGAAGCCATCTTGCTTACACTGGTATGGCAACTGTTCTAAATACTCTAGGCAACCTGAAAGTAACGAAACCAATGACATCTGTGATCGCGAGCACTGGATCAGATCAGACTCGTTATATAAAAACCGGTCAAGAGCAAATCGGACTCGCGCACCGAGGGTTCCGTTCCGATTTCTGAAAAAGTGTACTATTTAGAGACATTTAGGTTTTATTTTTTTTTGTTATATTTGCGAACAGGTTTGATTGTCAGTACATTTTAACCATTGCTATATGGTTAATGTAATGACAAACAAACAAATGACTCAGAGGCAGGCGTTATTTTATTGTAATTTTTTTATTTTATTTTATTTTGATTTTGTGGTTTTTAATTTAAAGATTTTGATTTGATTTTATTTTGATTTTGTGGTTTTTAATTTAATTTAATTATTTTGATGTGATTTTATTTTGATTTTGTGGTTTTTAATTTAATTTAATGATTTTGATTTGATTTAATTGTATTTTGATTTAATTTTACAATTTTAATTTTATTTTTATTATTAATTAATTTGAATTTATTTTATGATCAAAGGATTGAAATAAATGTTTTTGATTTGATTTGTAATCTTTACATACAATTCTATAACATAATTAATTATTAATAATTTCTGATTTTTCTCTATGCAAACTACGGAGATAAGGAGGGCCGAACGGTATTTTTTTTTACATTTCTCATCAAAAGTCTGCAAACAGCGCTATTTCATATGATACCCCACATAACCTCGTAGGCCCACTTTTGAATTTTTCAGTCCCAGTTGCAAAAAAAAAAGAAAAATTTTCTTGTTTGCAAAATTTATGACATTCTGTGGCAAAAGTTGTCGGATGAAACAGACTTACCAATTGAGGTTATAAAGAAGAAGGGTCATCTGTGACCCAAGCCAAACCAAACATATCTCACTTTTTTTGTTATTTTATGTATTTAAATATATAGTTTTTTTTTTTTCGATTTTAGTGGCTCCGTTTGCGCCGGGCCTGGGTAAATTTTGTATGGATCGTGACCCTTCTTCTTTATTTAAGTACTGGTAAAAAAACCAGAAAAATTCTGTTGGGTGGGCGGATGCCCATTCTGCATGGTACGGGCTAGGTTGTGGTGTGAGGCAAGGGGGGTTAACTTCACCTAGTTTGTTTAACCTTTATATGGAGCGGCTGGTTGGTCAGCTGAGTCGCACCTTGGTCAGATGCTCTATTGATGGAAAGATGATCAATAACTTCAGTTACGCATCATGATATGGTGCTACTCAGTCCATCAATCTGTGGTCTAAGGAAGCTGTTGGCAATTTGTGAGAGCTATGCGGAGGCTCATGGCTTGAGGTATAATGCAACAAAGAGTGTAGTTATAGTGTTTAAAGTGCGTAATAACACACCTGCAAATGTCCCACCTGTGAAGTGGCAAGGTACTCCGTTGCAGGTCGTCACTCAATTTAAATACCTCGGCCATGTGGTCACGGATTGTCTCTCGGATGACCAGGATATTGATAGGGAGCGCAGGGCGTTGGCAGCCAGATGCAATATGCTTGCCCGCAGGTTTGCACGGTGTACTAAAGAGGTAAAATTGACTCTATTCAGAGCTTATTGCCAGTCGTTCTACTCGTGCAGCTTGTGGGGTAGGTATACGCAGAAGGCTTACAACGCTCTGCGCGTTCACTATAACAATGCGTTGAGAGTGTTGTTGGGGCTGCCTCGATTTTGCAGCGCGTCCGGTATGTTTGCGGAAGCGACGCTAGACGACTTCTATGCCGTCATGCGCGAGCGATGTGCATCTGTGCTGCGACGTTTCAGAGACACTCCTAACAACATCCTTGCTACACTGGTGGACAAAATAGATGGGCCGCTTATCAGCACTGGGTGGGCAGACATGTGCGCACAGATGTACAGTCGGCAGCAAAAGTCCATGGATAGAACAGAAATAAAATCGTGTGAAGCGAGAAATGACGCCACCTAGCGTAAACCAGTTATCGACTAACAAAACTTAATTATGCTGTTACTAGATGGCGTTGCTTTGCTTTAATAAACGATAAAATATTTTTAATAGTTAATTTTTGTCTCTTCAAACATTCAAATAATTTATAACTGTTCTAAACACTATTAATTTAAAATTGAATATCTATTAAATCATATACTTATAAGTATATGATTTTCTGAGTTTTAGTTTCCAAACTTGAGAGGGTAGGTTGAATATGGATTTATAAATAATTGGTAGGTAGTATAATTAATACTTAGATCGATGAGTTATGACAAAGCTCAATTTGATTCGCTAAGTTCATTTCGATTACCTCGTTCGAGAGCCTTTTGTTCAGTTTTTATTTGTAATCAGGTGAATTACTTATTTTACCATAATGAGTACGCGTTGTGATATTGATTTGTAACGGAATCAGCTCAAATAATTGCTTTGCATAATGAAGGCAAAAACTTGTCAGAAATAGACAAAGAGACCGGTGTAAACGTAAGTAGTTTTATTTTTACACTATTTTAAAACTACAATAATTTTTTTACCATGCTACATAATAATCACTATTTGGTATTATATATTTCTGTTTTATTGTTGCAGAGAAAAACAGCTGTTCTATGGGTACGACAATTTGAAGAGAAGGGTTCTTTACAACACCATCAAAGAACTGGTAGACCACGGCTCAAAACTCAAACTCATGTGGTCAAACTATGATAAGGGACTATGAAGAAAATAGATTTCTGCCGACTAACCACTATGATGGTTTAAGTGTCACAAGTGTTGACACTGTCCGCCTGCTCTTCACAGTGGGGGGCTGCATTATCGGAGGCATGCTGTGAAACCATTGCTCACGGAAAACCATAAAAGGGCAAGATTACAGTTTGCTTTGGATCACACTTCGATTGGAGTAATGTCGTCTTTACAGATAAAAAAACTTTTAAGTGAAGTGAACACGGACGCTTATGTTTGTGGCGGCGAAATATTACGCGTTTTAAAAGTGGTCACGTAGTGCCCAGTATGCAATCTGGTCATATAACAGTGAACATGTGGGGATGGATGAGTGCAGCCGCTCCGGGAGAAGTAGTCAGGCTACCAAGTCGAGCAAATAGTGCAAAGTGCTGGAGGAGACCATATTGCTTATCATCTATGGGGTGTTATCGTTCAACGGTGGAATAATCAAAATGAGCGTTCTCCAGATGCGTTAGAGGCTCATTATTTACAAATATGGGAGAGTAGCTATTTGTGGTTCAGATTTGTGTAAAAAATTAATTAATTCAATGCGTTCCCATATCATGCAAGCTGTTTATCAGCCAGACCCGAACTATTAGTACTTAAATAAAATTATACTTAATTAATATTATTTTACTTACTGCTTATTATTTATATTAACTGGAGACCTGGTTATGTGTGTAACCTGTGTAACATATTATTTACGTATTTTTAATAACTTAAAAAGTTATGAACACTTCAAGTTCAAAAAACATAATTTTTAGTTTTTTATGTTATTTACTAACCATTGTTTTTGTGCAATTGAAAATTGTAGTTTTTAGCCTAACTATTTAATCCATTTAATCCGTTTGAATTTTGTGATAAAATAATCTGGTCTCCTGTTGGTTTTTATTGAGGTTACATAAGCTTCAATCCTCTTTCCAATTTTGGAAACGAATACTTAAGCTATGGCCTCAATAAGAAGTTATACATAATATTGTAATGTTATACGATATTTAATAAAGTAAATGTTAAATTTGAATAATAAACTGTACGAAATAAATCTCTACATTTTTTTAATAGTGCCTTTTTGTTTGGCGAACCTGTTTACCTGCTATGACTCTGCTCTTTTTTCTGATTGATAAGTAACTACCAACTCGAATACCTACTAAATTATTAAAAGTTGAATACCCACTCGTTATTCGTATCGGTTTCTTTTGATAATAGACTTAACATTTATGAAGTGTTATTGAATGTCTTAATAGGCCAGAGGTATCAAGACCGTTTGCCGTGTATCAGGTTGGAGGTTCAAATCCAAGGCACGGCATATGCTTTTTTGGCATGCATTATATTTTTTTTAAAGAAAGTATTTTTCTATTTTGTTTTAGTAATATTTATAAACAATTAAACAAGAAAAATAAAATATTGTAATACCATTTAATAATATTTATTATTGCTATTATTTAACAAAACGTTGATCTTATTTCACTACAAAGATTACAATTTACAATACAATTGCATTGACATTTTACAATTTGACTTGATCATTTACAGTTCTCATAATATGACATGACATATTTTGCCAACTGACACAAACGGGTTCCTAGACAAGTGACATCCTATAACGCAACATCAAACGTTGTAGTTATAACTTGAGGGTATGGATTAATTTTATAAAGAAAACGTAAGTAAGTAAAATTAATGGATACCCTCAAATTATAACATCTATCGATTAGACAGAGACCTAAAGATAAAGTTACTCGGACGATAGTAGATAACAATTTCATCACATTTCTTAAGGTCTCGCTGGCTAGTTCGTGAAACTGCTGGCATGAGTATTCGACGTTTGGTGATGCGATGATTCGAATCCAAGTCGAAACAATGAACTCTTTTTGCAGTATTCTTTAAATTATTCGTAACGGGTTCAATGTTGTAGCAGTATAACATTTTAAAACTTGAGGGACACATACTGACGCCTGTGTGCATTTAGTTAGGACAAGAATATAAAAAAAACCTATAACCTACAGGTATAACCTACAGATGACACTGGGTATTGTCTTTGTGTAAAGTTAATACTTTAAAGGACATGCGATTTTTATCATTCTTGTAGAAATTAAAAGTAAAATTGCCTTGTGGTAGAAAAAAATGAAAAAAACCATAAAAACTTTTGTCACCTACAAGTGACACTGGGAATTGAACAGATAATACATTTCGTAAATAATTAATCATAGTTGTGAAGAAACAAACGCCATCTAGTTTGATTTTTGAAAACTTCAACTCAAACGTTCACAGGAAAATAGACACTAAGGTATCCATGCAATTTTGCAGGTGATTGTACATGACGCCAATCCATACTAATATTATAAATTCGAAAGTAACTCTGTCTGTCTGTCTGTCTGTCTGTCTGTTACCTTTTCACGCCTAAACCACTGAACGGATTTCGATAAAATTTGGCAAGGCTATAGATGGTATCCTGGGGACGGACATAGGCTACTTTTTTTTTCAAAAATAATCCTACGGGTGGTGATATAGGGGATGAAAGTTATAAATAAATAAATAAATAACTTTATTAGCAACTCAAATTACAATTTACAAAAATAACAGTGAAACCACACTAGGCAGAGCCTGAATCGTGGCTATCAAACAAAAACGATTACTCTAATAATAATAATAAATTAAATCTGCATATCATTCTCATGAAGTTTAAGTGCGAGTGTGTTGTATGTATATGAGTGTGAAATGTGTAAATAAGTGTTTGAGAGAGTATTATGTGTGAAGTGTGTTATGTGTGTCGTGTGTGATAAAATGTAATGAGAGTGTTTAGCTTAGTCTTTAGACAACTGTACGTAGCAATTGTTCCATCTGATAGTAGTTCATGCCGGTGATCAATTTCCTAACTTTAACTTTGGCTTCACGAGTTGTATTATGCTGGAGCTGGTATTAGTTTGTATGGGAAACTCAATATTTCTTAAGTTAGGGATGTGAAAATTAAAATGTATGCTTTTGATAGGAAATAAAGAAATATACGGTTCAGCGTTTTTGAAAAATCATCCCCTAAGGGGGTAAAATAGGGGTTGATTTTAAAATTTACAAAACTGCAGGGATTTCGACCAAATTTGGTAAGGCTTTATATAGCATCCTGGGGAAGGACATAGGATACTATTTTTTCAAAAATAATACTACGGGGGGTGATATAGGGGATGAAAGTTTGTATGGGAAACTCAGTATTTCTTAAGTTAGGGATGTGAAAATTAAAATGTATGCTTTTGATAGGAAATAAAGAAATATGCGGTTCAGCGTTTTTGAAAAATCATCCCCTAAGGGGGTAAAATAGGGGTTGATTTTAAAATTTACAAAACTGCACGGATTTCGACAAAATTTGGCAAGGCTTTATATAGACTCCTGGGAAAGGACATAAGATACTTTCAAAAACAATACTACAGGGGGTGATATAGGGGACGAAAGTTTGTAAGGGAAACCCAGTATTTCTTAAGTTATGGATAACAAATTTATGCTATTGGTAGAAAATTAAGAAATATGCGGTTCAGCGTTTTTGAAAAATCATCCCCTAAGGGGGTAAAATAGGGGTTGATTTTAAAATTTACAAAACTGCACGGATTTCGACAAAATTTGGCAAGGCTTTAGATGGCATCCTGGGGAAGGACATAGGCTACTTTTTGTCTTAAAAAATAATCCTACAGAGGGTGATATAGGGGATGAAAGTTTGTATGGGAAACTCAGTATTTCTTAAGTTAGGGATGTAAAAATTAAAATGTATGCTTTTGATAGGAAATAAAGAAATATGCGGTTCAGCGTTTTTGAAAAATCATCCCCTAAGGGGGTAAAATAGGGGTTGATTTTAAAATTTACAAAACTGCACGGATTTCGACAAAATTTGGCAAGGCTTTATATAGCATCCTGGGAAAGGACATAAGATACTTTCAAAAACAATACTACAGGGGGTGATATAGGGGACGAAAGTTTGTAAGGGAAACCCAGTATTTCTTAAGTTATGGATAACAAATTTATGCTATTGGTAGGAAATTAAGAAATATGCGGTTCAGCGTTTTTGAAAAATCATCCCCTAAGGGGGTAAAATAGGGGTTGATTTTAAAATTTACAAAACTGCATGGATTTCGACAAAATTTGGCAAGGCTTTAGATGGCATCCTGGGGAAGGACATAGGCTACTTTTTGTCTTAAAAAATAATCCTACAGAGGGTGATATAGGGGATGAAAATTTGTATGGGAAACCCAGAACCACTAAACGGATTTCGATAAAATTTGGCATAGGCTACTTTTTATTTCAAAAATTATCCTACAGGGGGTGATATAGGGGATGAAATTTTGTATGGGAAACTCACTATTTCTTAAGTTAGGGATCACAAATTTATGCTATTGGTAGGAAATTAAGAAATATGCGGTTCAGCGTTTTTTAAAAATCATCCCCTAAGTGGGTAAAATAGGGGTTTATTTTAAAATTTACAAAACAAGACGGATTTCGATAAAATTTGGCAAGGCTATAGGACTGGGAAAGGACATGGCTACTTTTTGTCTTAAAACATAATCCTACAAGGGGTGATATAAGGGATGAAAATTTGTATGGGAAACCCAGCATTTCTTAAGTTAGGGATATGAAAATTCAAATTTATGCTTTTGGTAGGAAATAAAGAAATATATGGTACAGCGTTTTGAAGGGGTACAATAGGGGTTGACAAATGTTTGTGTACCTACCTCTTTTTAAGAGATTTAAGGGATTGGAAATGTAGGCATAGTTCGAATCTTGAGGTAACATTTAGTCTTTATTTCATTCACCGTTTTTACGAGGAAATTATTTGAACGAGTGGACACTCGGACAAAAGTTATTTGTTATTAGAGCGTAACTGGCATAATAAATTTTAAGTAATTAACAAAGTCCCTCCTGCCACGTAAGTCTGTCTGTTTGAATGCGATAATGTCAAAAAGTACCGAACGGATTTTCATACGGTTTTCTCCAATGAACGGAGTGATTCAGTGTAATTCATTTTGGTTTTGTGTAAATTGGCTGAAATATGACGACGACTGTTGAGGATGTCGGAAAAAATCATGACGACTGGTAGCTTTATGCCTACTATACATGGTAACGATATATCGTAGCGATTTGAGTTTGCACAGTTATATCGGCCGGCCCTATGTTTTCCACATGAACGTTCCCATGGGATATTTTCCGACATCCACGCGGGCGAAGCCGCGGGCAAAAGCTAGTTAATTTATATTTTAAATAATTGCTAACAATTAGGCTAAGGCTACTATATGGATCTATGGTCTGAATTAAAGAATTTGATTCTGAATTTGAAAATAGTTGGCCAAAAGTAATCTAAAACTGTTTCAAATTACAAGTTGAAAGCATTAGTAGTCCTTAAGATATCCAGCTGTGACAGACGGACAGACAGACAGAGTAAGTTGCACCAAAGGGTTATTTTTTACCATTTTGAAACGGTACCTAAAACTGATGAAATAAAAATCGTGCTACGAGACTAGGTACTCACTGTCCCTTGCTTTCCGACCATCTTTCCAGTAAAGTCCTGATGTTGGACTGAATACTGCGTTTCTGTAACAAAAAATATGCAATTAGAGCCAAATTCGTGACAATTAATAGTTTTAGTAAGAATTTTTATATTTTATAGTTTTAGAAAGAATTTTTATATTTTATAGTTTTAGAAAGAATTTTTATATTTTAATATCTGACCTGACAGACGTTTTCTTGTCTCAATTTCAATAATTCAAAATTCCCACAGAAAATTCACTTTCAGTTTTCCCGAATTTTCCAATTTTCCCGGCAACTCTTCCAATTTTTCTCACCGTTTATACCTTCCCCGAACTACGACAAACACTTCAAAACCAAAATCAGCTAAATCGGCCCTGCCGTTCTAGACTTTTAGCCAGACAAACAAACAGCAATTGATTTTTATATATAGATATAGAATATAGCTATATAGATTTGTACGGGGTGTAGTAGTTAACTCCGTACACCGATTTGTCGTGAAGATTTGAAGTTCAGTTGTATAGAGAAACACGTTCCACCAAGATGCACTAAGTAGTAGTAGTTTATTTAAGTTATGAGTAAGTAACAGTTCAAGAGTGGAAGGCGATTATTTCTCTCAGTTGTTGATAGCTACTCAGTTATAAGTTCATTATATTTAAATTCGCTAGTCATGTTATTTTATAATGCTAAATTATGACGCGCATCGTTGGCCTAAAGTAGGTTACAGAGTAAGCAGAAAAATGTACGGCGATGAAACCGTACAAGATTAGTTCTAAAATGTCCCAATATTTCTTCTCAACTCGGCTTGGCCCGTATGCGTGGATAAAGGTACCTTTCCGAGATGGGCTGCAGACCGCAAACTGCAAGCGACACCACTTGTTTCTACGAATCTCTATGAAATTGATTCCGAACGCGGCAACACTGCCTGTAGCGGCGGCGCGCAGCGACCGCAGACTGCAGCGCCAGTGGTGTCGCGAACCGCAGATAGTTCACACGTACAAAAAAGACGACTTTTTTGGAAGATGATGAAGTAAAATTAATTAACTTTTTTGCTGGTCATCCAGTCCTTTACGATATATCAAATCCAAATTACCGCAATAATTTGGCCGACATTCTGTCTCGCACGAAGGTACTGGCGTGACTGAGGCATGGGTCTATGCATTCTGCAGCCGCGGCATGTCGCCGCGCTAGGAATAGAAGCAACCGCGACCGCAGGCAGCACTGCGGTCAACCGCAGCCGGTAGCCGCAGTGTCGCCTGCGGTTGCAGTCTGCAGCCCATCTCGGACTTGTACCTTAAACGTAACGGAAATTCGATCGATTTTAAATTAGAAAATCATCGTTTTTAAAACTTATTACTTTGAACTAACCTGGTGTTATCAACTAGTTGACAGTCAGTACAGCATACGATAGCCTCTCCATCTTTCCTGGAACATACCTGAAAGATGAAAAGCATAAAACGTACGATGGAATTCTGACATATCAGAAGTGTTGGCAGTAATAAAACGGTCCTACTAAAAACGGAACGCATTTAAGCGAATTTAAAAACCGGCCAAGTGCGTGTCGGACCACGCACGATGAAGGGTTCCGTAGTTGAAAAGAATTTATCCCAAAAATAAACTTTTATAACCATTGGATCCCAAAAAATATTTATGTCATAAAATTACAAATTCACAATTTTCGGACTTTTTCCTTTACTTGTACTGGGAGATTAATAATACTATTAATATCACATACGTAGGTCTGTGTTCCCTTGAAGCCCTAAAAAACTCAAGCTTCTAAGTCAATGCAATAAAAACATACGGCCATTTATGTGACATATTTTGATACTCTCAAGTAAATCAAAACCTATACTGTACTTCCCATTGTTCTAGAATCATGAAATTTGGCATGAAGCAAGGTCGTACAATACAAATAAAGGAAAAAGTCCGAAAATTGTTAATTTGTAATTCTATCACATACAAAAAATGTTCAAGTCTCTCAGTCTGTCAAGACCCTTTTTCTCAACGACGCGTGAAGATATCAAGTTGAAATTTATATTAAATAGGTAAGTCTATGGTCCCTTAGAGTTCTAAAAAAATCAAGCTTCTGACGCAATAAAAAAATACGGCCATTTTGCGACACATTTTTATACTCGCAACTGTCGCAAGTAAATCAAAACCTATAGGGTACTTCCCGTTGACCTAGAATAATGAAATTGGGCAAGAAGCAAGGTCTCCCAACACAAGTAAAGGAAAAAGTCCGAAAATTGTGAATTTGTAATTTTATGACATAAAAAATTTTTTTTTGGGATCCAAGGTTGTTTGTTTTTGGGATAAATTCTTTTCAACTACGGAACCCTTCATTGTGCGTGGTCCGACACGCACTTGGCCGGTTTTTTCCTTTTGAGGTACGGAACCCTAAAAAAAAGGTCTCAGTTACAAAAACTAAAATTTAAAAATTGACTGACAATTTTAAAATGGTGATGATGAGTACATTCACCTCCGAATAGAGAGTTGTGAATAGAGGCATTGAACCAATTTGGACTAAGGGGACTAAGTATAGGTATAAGTTATCTGTGGCAGTGGCATTCACGGCATGACACGTGCGTGGAAAATGAAAAATCGCACGCGTGCGACATACATTGCATTGTGAACCTAATCGTAGTGCGATATGAACCAGTTTTCGAGGAAGTGTATTGAAAAATAATTTGCTGTTTTGGTTGTTTTTTGAAAAAAGTAGTAAAAAAAAGTAGTAGAAAATTAGATTAGACCTGCAATTTTTTTTAAATACCAGCAATAGTAGGTAAACAACTCAGTGTGATATCGTTTTGTTAACTGAAGGCAATTCAGTGGAATTGCCTTCAGTTTTGTTATTTCATTCTAAAGAAAAGAGAGAGAGGCGTCAAAATATTAGAAAGAAAAATTTAAAAAAATGCCGGGAAAATTGGAAAATCAGGGAAACTGAAAGTGCATTTCCTATAGGAATTTTTATGAATTAGGTATTGAAATTTGGACAGGACAACGTCTGTCGGGTTAACTTGTTACATATAATTTACTAGCTTCGCCCCGCGGTTTCACCCGCCTAGACCGGCTAACTATATACTAAATTTCATCCAAATCGGTCCAGCCGTTTGAGTGTTGTACACCCACCCTTAACAGATGTCACGTAAGGCCGCAATACTGTTAAAGGTGCGATGGTACATGTAGCTATGTGATAAGTTACGGGAACCTACTAAGACCTACAAGCCTAATAACGGTACCTACGACCCTAAGCCCTATAAACCCTACAGCCCTAACCTACCATATACCTAATATGTGATAAATAAATATATAAATAAATTCAGGATGTCTGCACCATGCGACCTAAGGTAACAGACGGACAGTAGACAGGAATCCAGGGTGCGGGAAGGGTACACTCACTGCCAGTCCCGCAGACTCACGAGACTGATCAGAGATGGCTAAAGGTGTCTTGGCCACAGTGAGTGGTAATGAGACAAGAATATAAAATTCCAATCTGATTTATTTACATAAAGATTCCGCTTATATACTACTTTTACCTAACACACACTATTGCACAAAATCTTTGTGTTTCATGCGTGTTAGATGCAACGAAATCACTTATTTTTATCTGGGCCGCGTGCTGAGTCAATGTCCAAAGGTAGCATTGAACAAGCGTGAAGAAGTAACAAACATAAAAACACATACACACTCACAAACTTTCGTCTTTGTATTATAAGTGTGATATTTTTTTGTTTCACATAGTATCATAAACAAAAAGAGCTGCGGCTTAGAATTTGATGGGTGACCGGGTGGCTACTTACCGGATGCTTCGGGCTATCCTCATCCAGGGTGGTCAGACATCTTGTTTCTTTGACACATTTGCCTTTAAGTCCCTCCCATTCACATTCAGCTCCTGAAAAAAGTAAGTAAAATTTGAATTTGGCGGGCTACCACTGCGCAATCCCCTTAAAGATAAGCCCTGATAGTAAGACCTCTATCTAATGTGCAAAACGCATTGCCTTGTAGAAGGCAAATATCATGACTAAGACTTACGACTGGTTTTATATTATCAATACTTATTATTCATGTAGCGCTGACGAAACAAGTTAGTTTGATAATTTGATTAGACTTTGCACTAAACTAGCAAGAGTTTTATTAGATTAAAAAAAAAATCAAGCTTCTAAGTCAACGCAATAAAAAAAATACGGCCATTTTATGCAATATATTCTGATACTCGCAAGTAAAACCTATAGGGTACTTCCCGTTGACCTAGAATCATGAAATTTGGCAAGAAGCAAGGTCACAGCACAAGTAAAGGAAAAAGCCCGAAAATTGATTATTTGTAGTTTTATCACATAAAAAAAATTGTTTTTAGTTTTCTTTTTCTGGCAAAATGTGGGAGCACTACAGGTACACCTCTGCCCAACCCTTGGAGGAAAAAAGGCGTAATCTTATGTTTAAGAACAGCTTTTTGCGAATACAAACTTAAAAATGCAGTTGGAGAATTGTCCGTGACGTATATCAATGTATGGCAGAACATGTTTTTCAACAGACTCAATGTTAAGTTTGTCATTGGGATAAATTCTTTTCAACTACGGAACCCTTCATTGTCCGTGGTCCGACATGCACTTGGCCGGTTTTTGTTGACGCCGTGTATCCGAACGTCAACCGTGGCTGTCATAGAGCCGCGGCCAATAGCGGCCCTTCGCCATGACGTGATGTTTGGATCGACCAATGACGTGCCTACACATCACGCTACGCCAGCTGCGCCTGAGAACATTCGCGACGCGGCACACATTCTACAACTAACTTGCTCGACCGCCATCCGCCATTATTAACTTCTGCTAATTTTGTTCTCATTTTTATATACCTAGTAAATCAGTATATTGTAATGTTTAACGTTAAATATTAACGTAATTAAACTCAAGCTAACAAGTACTAGACTATCATTTAAAGTTTGTCCCCTATTCTGGACAAAAGTGGCGACCGTGACAGGACGCGAAGATACGAATCGACTTTAAAATCTTTTGTTGAGTTCGACAGGTCCGTACGTCCTTACAAACAAATTACACCTAAAAGCCGAAGCGGATTGCTCAAGAACGGACGGGCTACTAGAAGATTGCCGTTGGGTTGGAAATCTTGCGTGAAGACGAACAAGGCTGCCACGTCCGCATACCTAAACATCGACGTGCCGCATTGGAGGTGCCTACGACCTGGAGCCGCCTAATCAGTTGTGGAGCCGGGACACCTACCTGCTTTTGCTTGCCGTCATTAACGTGAGCCCGTTCCTATCATTTTCCTTCCTAGTTTGTCCTCTTTTATCTGTGTTCATACTTGGGGTCTGTTTCTCTAAATGCTTGGTGATCATTATTAATCTATCTAGTACTTGTGAAATTGCGTGCCTATATTGTTTAGCTCTAAGCATTTTGCCTAATCATTCAAAGGGAATCTGCAAGCTAAATTCCTAACACGCCTTCACTTTGCGATTAAATCTTTTCACTATTGCACGTGGCATTATCTATTTCAAGTCGAGTGAGCCTAAATCTAAATCTATTCATAATTCAAATACTTACCTACAGCCTACAGTCATTCTTATTTTCTAAAATTTGATTAATTTGCCTATCTATTAACTTCAAGGTTATTTACATATTGTAACTTCTCATACCTAGATATTCTCTTCAGTCCCTCACTGCACGCTTATTGCAATCAGGTGCTTATTTGTATTTGACGTTGATTCCAGCGCAATCTGGTTTGCGGGGTTAACAACCTGCCACATGCTTCGCTCCTGCGGTTGCCTGGCCTGAGTACATACGCTGCGCCGCTGATCGCTTGCTTCGCTGATACAAACCGGTTTCTGCACGTGGGACTACGAAACGAGGAGCGTATCGTATACATTTTCACTATTTTATTTCTTTTTATTCTTTGATAGTTTATCGCAATGTCTACTGATATAAAGTTTAAAGAGTTAACTGCTAAGCGCGGGTCCATTAAGGGACGGTTAACTAAATTTAAATCATATCTAGACTTATTGGAAACGTTTGACAGTATTTCTGCTGTTGAAACAAATAGGCTTGCGATGAAGTTATCAAGAATGGAAGCGTTATTCATTGAGTTCGACAGTTTGCAGAGCCAAATAGAAATACTTAATGAGTCTAATCAAGACGTAGAGTTGACTACTCGTGATATAGTTGAGCAAGATTTTGATACTTGCATTTCCATTGCCCAAAACTTACTTCAAGCGCGCGGCTCCACCCCCAAACAACCTGAAGGTCCTACTAGCTGTTCTCACAGCAATGGTTGCCCTCATCATGAAAATGAAGGATACAATAATTTAGGTTTCAAATTGCCTACTATTACTATACCTAAATTTGATGGTACCTACTACAAGTGGCTTGAGTTCAAAGAGATTTACTCTTCATTGATTCATGACAATCCTACAATAAAAAACATTCATAAATTCCACTACCTCAGCTCTTATTTGGAGGGTGAAGCTGCGCGAGTTCTAAGCAACCTGGAAGTATCAGATAAAAACTACATAGAAGCTTGGTCACTTCTCTGCAACCGCTTTGACAACAAGAGGCAATTAATTAATAATCATTTAAAATCCCTATTTAATATTGAGTCAGTTCGTGAAATTGATAAGTCTATTAGATATATTATTGATCATGTGACAAAAAACTTACGTGCCTTATGCACTCTAGGACTCCCTACTGACAAGTGGGATGTTCTAATCATTCATATTCTGGTGGCAAGGTTAGACAACAGTACTATGTTTAAATGGGAAGAACACCGCAACACTATATCTGATATACCTACCCTGGACGAATTCTTCTCATTTTTAAAAAACCGTGCAGACGTTCTTGAGACTGTTCACAAAAACAGGACAGATAAAGCAGCCGGTGCTAAACAAGCTCCCCACAACCCAACCTTTTACAACAAGAACACTACACAGACTAAATCATTAGTTGCTACATCCAAGGAATCCTCCTCCACCAAAGCGGACAAACAACACAAACACAAACCCGGACAATCTCAAACCCCGGTTGAATGTGTCGTATGTTCAGGCAATCATCGCGTATACGAGTGTCCTACATTCAAATCTAAGACACCTGAAGATAGGAATTCCACTGCTGCAACACTAAACTTGTGTCGTAATTGTCTAAGGCCTGGCCACGATAGTCAAGCTTGTAGACTCCCTGGTTCTTGTAGGTCCTGTAAACAAAAACACAACTCACTACTTCACTTACCTGATGAAGTCTCGTCCGACCTTAGCCAATCTAAATCTGTAGTCATGTCTGCATTGTCCTCCCCAGAAGTTCTTTTGTGTACCGCTAAGGTGCGACTAACTAACCCAAAAACTAACGAAACTATTAGCGTTAGGGCTTTACTTGACAGCGGGAGCCAATCGTCTTTCATCACTGAGCGTGTGAAGCGGTTACTCAATTTGACTCCTCAGCCATCAAACGTCAGTATTGTAGGTATAGGTAACAACACCCTAGACCTAAACCCAGAGCGCTGTTCTATAAAACTCCAATCTAATTCAAATTCCTTTGAAGTACTAATGTGCTGTCTAGTATTGAAAACTATAACTGATGATCTGCCCAAGCATCATTTCGATATTAGTTCACTAAACCTAAACGATTTTGATCTTGCAGACCCCAGCTTCAACGAACCATCCCCTATTGACATGCTTATCGGCTCAGATCTGTTTTGGGACTTGATAGGTTCCAAACAGCAGTCCCTAGGTTCCAATAAACCTAATCTTCGAAGCTCTAAGCTCGGATGGCTCATAGCAGGTCCTGCGCCTATTCAAAGTCGCATTCCGCCGACTAAGTCCCTAATGTGTAATTTTCTACTAAAAACTGAAAATCCCACTGACATCCAGGAGGAGCTATCTAAATTCTGGGAGCTGGAAAGCGTCCCTAAAGTCCAACCTCTATCTGAGGAACAAATGCTTTGCGAAAGGCACTATCTCTCCTCTACTATCCGTGAAACCGACGGTCGTTTTTGCGTAGGTATTCCACTAAAGGATAGACTAGATTGTCTAGGCGAATCCTATTTCATAGCAAAAAAACGATTTCTCAACCTAGAAGCTAGATTTAAAAAAAATGCTGAGTTGAAGAAAATATACTCGGACTTCATTCATGAGTATGCTGACCTAGGCCACCTATCCGAGTCTATGGAGACTAAACCCCCTAACTCCTATTTTCTTCCTCATCATCCAGTCATACGAGAGAAAAGTGAGTCAACTAAACTTAGAGTGGTATTTAACGCGTCGGAACCCACTACTTCCGGTCTATCGGTCAATGACCTCCAGATGGTAGGCCCCCCAATTCAAGATTCATTGTTTGACATTCTTCTGCGATTTCGTCAGTACCGATACGTCCTCTCGGGAGATATAGAGAAGATGTATCGCCAAGTAAAAATAAGAGAGTCTGATCGCAACCTCCAGCTCATACTATGGCGCGACAACGACAACGAAAATCTTCGTACTTTAAAACTAAACACAGTAACTTATGGGTTTGCAAGTTCAAGCTTTCTTAGTACTAGATGCATTTGGCAGGTTGGCGAGGAATGCAACGACTCTAGAATTAAAACTATTATCCAAAGAGATTTTTATTGCGATGACCTCTTAACTGGGTCTGACACCGAAGAAGACCTCCGTTACATTCAGCAATCGGTCTCTCATGAACTTGCCAAAGGCTGTTTCCCACTCCGAAAGTATAGATCCAACTTACCTGATCTTCTATCTTCCGACTCTATCAATTCTGAGGATCTAATTATAAGCAATGCCTCTAGTACTCTAGGTATCGGCTGGTCTTCTCAGACCGACCATATTCACTTCCCTCTCGCCTGTACACCTGACACGATATTCACTAAAAGAAGTATTCTGTCGTCAACCTTTAAAATCTTTGACCCCCTAGGCTTACTGTCCCTTTGCACTATTAGTGCAAAAATATTACTCCAGAAACTTTGGGCCGAAAAAATAGGTTGGGACGAACCTGTTCCCTATTCTATCCAAGTTGTTTGGGAAAAATTCAGTAAACAACTTAGCACTCTAGCGTGTCTTGAGGTCCCAAGACAGGTATGTGCCGATAACCCATGTGAAGTTGAACTTCATTGTTTTTGTGACGCTTCACAGCTGGCCTACGGAAGCTGTGTCTACCTCAGATCTATAGACATGGATGGCAACGTGCATGTCAATCTACTGTGTGCCAAGGCCCGTGTAGCTCCCATCAAGGCTTGCACTATTCCTCGCTTAGAGCTCTGTGGTGCTCTGCTAGGTGCCCAATTGAGCTCCGCTGTCAAAAAAGCTCTAAGACTAGACCTAAAGCGCTGCGTCTTCTGGACTGACTCTAGTGTTGTGCTAGGTTGGCTCAAATCGCCTAACAAAACCAAAACTTTTGTAGCTAACCGAATAGCGGCTATAAGTGAACTCACCAATCTTAATGCGTGGCGTCATGTTCCCACTACTGCAAATCCCGCAGACCTCGCTTCACGAGGTGTGGAACCCCAAGAAGTCAAAGATTCTATTCTATGGTGGCATGGGCCTACCTTTCTCAAGGAACCGGAATCATCGTGGCCTTCTCTTTCAACGGGAAAAGCAGTTGACCTACCTGAATTGAAAGCGCTGCCCGCTTTGGTGGCGGAGGATGCACCTGTGGTACCCATAGTAAATTTTAAAAAATACTCAAAATTATTCAATCTACAAAGAATATACGCCAGAGTCTATAGATTTATCTATAATTGCAAAAATCCCACTAATAGGCTAACGGGAACTCTACAAGTTCATGAACTAGAACACTCTATGAATGTTCTCACTAAAATAGCTCAAATGGAATCATTCAAAAAAGAAATAAGCAACCTAAAATCCGGCAACCACTCAAAACTAATACTCACTTGTGCTCATTAAATCCTTTTGTGGATGATGTAGGTCTACTTCGTGTTGGAGGACGCATTGACACTTCTGCCTATCCCTATGAAAAAAAACATCCTATTGTTCTAAAATGTGATCACTATTTAACTAAACTAATTTTTCAATCTAAACACACTCAGCTCTTGCATGCTGGACCACAGCATCTACTCTCGTCTATCCGTGAGCGCTATTGGCCTATAGGAGGTCGCAAGCTCGCTAGAGAAGTAGCAAGAAACTGTTTTGTCTGTCGTCGCTTCAAGGGGACCACAAGGTCCAATATAATGGGAAATTTACCCGCTGATAGGGTAGAAGCTGACTTCCCATTCAGTACTGTTGGCACTGACTTTGCCGGTCCTTTCCTTATAACCGATCGCAAGGGACGAGGATGCAAAATAACTAAATGTTATTTATGCATTTTCGTCTGCTTTCGATATAAATGCCTACATCTAGAAGTGGTAAGTGAATTATCCAAAGATGCTTTCATACAAACGTTAAAAAGGTTTATTGCTCGCAGAGGCGTGCCCAAGCTTATTTACTGCGACAATGGCCGTAATTTCGTTGCCGCTGCCAAGGAGATTGGCAACTTTCTACAATTTAATCGGGACTCTATATGTGACTTTGCTGCCAGCCGGAGCATTGAATTTCGCTTCTCTCCCGTATACGCTCCTCATTTCAATGGTCTTGCGGAAGCCGGCGTCAAATCAGCGAAGTTTCATCTACACAGAACAATAGGTCACTCTCACCTAACATTTGAGGAATTGACCTCTGTGTTTACACAGATAGAAGCTATCCTAAATAGCCGACCCCTATGTCCTTTAAGCCCGTCCCCTAACGATTTCCAGTCTCTTACCCCGGCTCACTTTTTGATTGGTAGACAAATGACTGCGCTCCCGTCACCGAGCTACCTGGATTCCAGCACAAATCGCCTCAACCGGTTCCAGCGCCTAGAGCAAGCCAAGCAGCACTTCTGGAAGAGATGGTCTTCTGAGTACGTCGCCGAGCTCCAACAAAGGACCAAGTGGCGAGTGAAGTGCCGGGATCTCAAGCTTGACAATCTAGTCCTGATAAAGGAAGCCAACACGCCACCTCTCTGCTGGCGACTGGGAAGAGTTAGCCGACTCTACATTGGTTCCGACCAGACACCTAGAGTGGCTGACATAGCCACAGCTCAAGGTACAGTAAAGAGAGCTCTCAATCGTCTGGTGTTACTTCCAACCGCCGAGATAAATTAAGTTTGAAAGCTGCCATAGAGCTTTCAACGGCCGGGAAGATGTTGACGCCGTGTATCCGAACGTCAACCGTGGCTGTCATAGAGCCGCGGCCAATAGCGGCCCTTCGCCATGACGTGATGTTTGGATCGACCAATGACGTGCCTACACATCACGCTACGCCAGCTGCGCCTGAGAACATTCGCGACGCGGCACACATTCTACAACTAACTTGCTCGACCGCCATCCGCCATTATTAACTTCTGCTAATTTTGTTCTCATTTTTATATACCTAGTAAATCAGTATATTGTAATGTTTAACGTTAAATATTAACGTAATTAAACTCAAGCTAACAAGTACTAGACTATCATTTAAAGTTTGTCCCCTATTCTGGACAGTTTTTTTTTTTACAGGACCTTTTAAAAGAGTGGCCCTTTCTTGTGGTAATATTTTATGCAGCTAGAAAACATGTGTTCAATAAGAAAAAAAACAAGTACTGCAAAGGGTTCGGTCTGGCAAAAATTTTTCTCAATTTTCGAGCGATTTAAAAAAAAATTGCAGGGTTAAAAATTTTGAAAATGCCCTTGTTTACGCCTCTTTTTGATTTGATCCATATTTCCAGGAACACCCTGTATAATAGCATAATCAGCCTATAACATTGAGAACATGTCCTTTTGCATCCTCGTCAAATTGAAGGTTGTGGTATAGACCATCAAACCGAACAACTTTTTCCATGGCACCAACATCGTCATCGCGAAAAAATAATCAGCCGTCCAATACATTTGCGTCGAGTAGGTATTGAAATTTTCAATGGGACAGTTGAATATTTTTTCGCGAATACGGTGTTGTCTGAAATTTGTCGAGTATGCAGGACGACACGATGTACAGACTGAAAACTTTGGGACAGGACACAAGCCTCCTCTCTGTGAGAGGGAGTGGGCTGTAATCCACCACGCGGGCCCAGTGCGGGTTGGTAAATGTCACATACCTTCTTCGAATTTTAGTTCTATGATATACCGGGTTCTTCACGACGTTTTCTTCGCGGTCATTAATAACACTATGATTAAATAAGTAAAGCAATGAAATTGGAAAAGAAACTAGTGGCATTTTTTAAAAGAAAATTATCAGTAGGTTTTTAATTATTATTTTAATAATACAACCTACCTTCTTCCTTGTTATGATAACATAGCACGCCACTCCACAGACACAACACAATATATTTATACATGTTTACGAAACGCTGAGCTTCGACTGGAGATAATTAGGTGCCTAACACAATTTAATATAGTCAAAATTATGCTAAAAAACCGGCCAAGTGCGAGACGGACTCGCACACAAAGGGTTCCGTACCATATTATATGTTTAACAATCGCAAAGATAACTTTGTATTTCGTAATGATACTGTGAATTACAACGTTATTTTTTGCAGATGCAGAAAATCGCCCATATTTAAACAAAATACCTTACGAATCGCCGTTTTTAGTATTTCTTGATTAAGTACAGTATAAGGTACATTATATCACCCGAACAAAAACTCGAGCTCGAGCTTGAGCTCGTACAAAAATGGTGTAAAATTAAGGCGGTGAGAGCCGTAAAAACGTCGTTTTGTTTAGTGTTTTATTCGTAGATAACACGGATTTAAATTTTGAAAAAAATATATTACTTAGTTCAGACTTCCATCTACAAATTTCGGCCGTCCGATACACGATTACTTGCACTTTACTGCATCCAATTAAATCGCAAAGACAAGTCTAAATTATGATCTATATCTTATTTCATTTGATTTATATTAGGCTTTGAACAATAAAACTTATGCCATAATAAAGGTCGTAAAAAATTTAATTTATAACGGCTATCATAATTTGAAATATCAAAATATTTATATCACTAATTCCAATGTCAAGTGTTTTGCGCTCGCTCCGTGTCGTTTAGTCCCGAGCGGAACGTGATGGAGGTCGGACGTGTGCCAATTTTTCGAACCCGCCACCCCCGCTAACTTCTGTCACCGGCTGCGACCGGCACAAATTAACATGTGTTGAAAACAGTTGAATTTGAACGCTATGTCTATGTAAATAAAGACGTCACGCGCGCAAAAGCTTTATTGGTATTTATTTTTATCACGGCCTATGTTTACCAATCGCATCAAGTGTGTAAAACAGTTGAATTTGAACCCTACGTTGGAGCTTATAAAGCCGCCTGACGCGCAAATTTTTGGTTTACTGTTTTCAAATCTCAAATAGGTAGGTGCCACAGAATAAAGTTAGTACGGGTGGTTTTATAATGAATATCGGATAGGAAATGAGATTTCTTCATAACATCACGCCTGAATTCTTTCAAAGGGTTGGGCAGGGATGTTTTGAAAATAAGTAGGCCCTCAAATGTATTTTTCTGTATACCTACATAAATAAGATTTTTTTTTTAAATTAAGTTTTTTTTCTAATTAGGTATCTTCTTATTTTTTTTTTGTATTTCAAGGTCAAAATGAAAATCCAAGATGGCGGTTGCAAAAATTTCCAATTTTTCGTCATGGGTGTCGTTTTCGTGATATTTTAGGTCGCTGAAAACGATAGTGGGGTCAAAATGAAAATCCAAGATGGCGGCTGCGAAAATTTCCTAATTTTTCGTCATGGGTGTCATTTTCGTGATATTTTAGGTCGCTAAAAACGATGGTGGGGTCAAAATGAAAATCCAAGATGGCGGCTGCGAAAATTTCCAAATTTTTCGTCATGGGTCTTATTTTCGTGATATTTTAGGTCGCTGAAAACGATAGTGGGGTCAAAATGAAAATCCAAGATGGCGGCTGCGAAAATTTTCAAATTTTTCGACATGGGTGTCATATTCGTGATATTTGAGGTCGCTGAAAACGATAGTGGGGTCAAAATGAAAATTCAAGATGGCGGCTGCGAAAATTTCCTAACTTTTCGTCATGGGTGTCATTTTCGTGATATTTTAGGTCGCTGAAAACGATAGTGGGGTCAAACTGAAAATCCAAGATGGCGGCTGCGAAAATTTCCTAATTTTTCGTCATGGGTGTCGATTTCGTGATATTTTAGGTCGCTGAAAACGATAGTGGGGTCAAAATGAAAATCCAAGATGGCGGCTGCGAAAATTTCCTAATTTTCGGTCATGGATGTCATTTTCGTGATATTTTAGGTCGCTGAAAACGATAGTGAGGTCAAAATGAAAATCCAAGATGGCGGCTGCGAATATCCTAATTTTTCGTCATGGGTGTCATTTTCGTGATATTGTAGGTCGCTGAAAACGATAGTGGGGTCAAAATGAAAATCCAAGATGGCGGCTGCGAAAATTATCACATTTTTCGACACAGGTGTCATTTTCGTGATATTTGAGGTCGCTGAAACCGATAGTGGGGTCAAAATGAAAATCCAAGATGGCGGCTGCGAAAATTTCCTAATTTTTCGTCATGGGTGTCATTTTCGTGATATTTTAGGTCACTGAAAACGATAGCGGGGTCAAAATGAAAATCCAAGATGGCGGCTGTGAAAATTTCCAAATTTTTCGTCATGGGTGTCATTTTCGTGATATTTTAGGTCGCAGAAAACGATTGTGGGGTCAAAATGAAAATCCAAGATGGCGGCTGCGAAAATTTCCTAATTTTTCGTCATGGGTGTCATTTTCGTGATATTTTAGGTCGCTGAAAACGATAGCGGGGCCAAAATTAAAATCCAAGATAGCGGCTACGAAAATTTCCTAACTTTTCATCATGGGTGTCATTTTCGTGATATTTTAGATCGCTGAAAACGATAGTCATTCATTTTGACCCCACTATCGTTTGCAGCGACCTCAAATATCACGAAAATGACACCCATGTCGAAAAATTTGAAAATTTTCGCAGCCGCCATCTTGGATTTTCATTTTGAGCCCACTATCGTTTGTAGCGACCTAAAATATCACGAAAATGACACCCATGACGAAAAATTAGGAAATTTTCGCAGCCGCCATCTTGGATTTTCATTTTGACCTCACTATCGTTTTCAGCGACCTAAAATATCACGAAAATGACACCCATGACGAAAAATTAGGAAATTTTTGCAGCCGCCATCTTGGATTTTCATTTTGACCCCACTATCGTTTTCAGCGACCTAAAATATCACGAAAATGACACCCATGACGAAAAGTTAGGAAATTTTCGCAGCCGCCATCTTGGATTTTCAGTTTGACCCCACTATCGTTTTCAGCGACCTAAAATAACACGAAAATGACACCCATGACGAAAAGTTAGGAAATTTTCGCAGCCGCCATCTTGGATTTTCATTTTGACCCCGCTATCGTTTTCAGCGACCTTAAATATCACGAAAATGACACCCATGACGAAAAATTTGGAAATTTTCACAGCCGCCATCTTGGATTTTCATTTTGACCCCGCTATCGTTTTCAGCGACCTAAAATATCACGAAAATGACACCCATGACGAAAAATTAGGAAATTTTCGCAGCCGCCATCTTGGATTTTCATTTTGACCCCACTATCGTTTTCAGCGACCTAAAATATCACGAAAACGACACCCATGACGAAAAATTAGGAAATTTTTGCAGCCGCCATCTTGGATTTTGATTTTGACCCCACTATCGTTTTCAGCGACCTAAAATATCACGAAAATGACACCCATGACGAAAAATTAGGAAATTTTCGCAGCCGCCATCTTGGATTCTCATTTTGACCCCACTATCGTTTTCAGCGACCTCAAATATCACGAAAATGATACCCATGACCGAAAATTAGGAAATTTTCGCAGCCGCCATCTTGGATTTTCATATTGGCCCCACTATCGTTTTCAGCGACCTCAAATATCACGAAAATGACACCCATGTTAAAAAATTTAAAAATTTTCGCAGCTGCCATCTTGGATTTTCATTTTGACCCCACTATCGTTTTCAGCGACCTCAAATATCACGAAAATGACACAAATGACGAAAAATTAGAAAATTTTCGCAGCCGCCATCTTGGATTTTCATTTTGACTCCATTATCGTTTTCAGCGACCTCAAATATCACGAAATTGACGCCCATGTCGAAAAATTCGAAAATTTTTGCAGCCGCCATCTTGGATTTTCATTTTGACCGTAATCACATCCTCTCAAGAAAAAAAAAACTAGAGCGTAAGAAGTTATGCCCCTCCGTTTTTTTTTTTGTGTTGACATAACGAATAAAATAAAAAAAGAACTTTCCAAATCGGCTTCTAAATGACGGAGTACTGCAGTAACAAACATAAAAAAAAAAAAATACAACTGAATTGATATTCTCCTCCGTTTTTGAAGTCGTTTAAAAATAACACATCATTGTTACGTTTAAAAATTAGCTGGACATCACTCACAATGCAGTCATTGGTGTCGTGGGGAATACTAGTTTCTGTCATTCCCGACGACACCACCAGTGGTGTCGTGGGGAATGAACGGTCATTTCGTGGTATTTAAGTTCGCTGAAAACGATAAAGGTCTCAAGCTAATTTCGACCTTATTGACATTTTACAAACCCTTTGTTTTTTTGGTCCAGAATACTCGGTAAATGATCTGGAAGCTGAATTTAACAAAAAAACATGAATGTCAATAAGGTCTAAATTCGCTTGACACCTCAGAAAGTGTCTAGATTATTATGCACATCATTTTTAGGGTGTCAAGCTAATTTCGACCTTATTGATATTTTACAAACCCTTTGTTTTTTTGGCCCAAGATACTTGGTAAATGATCTGGAAGCTGAATTTAACAAAAAAACATGAATGTCAATGAGGTCTAAATTCGCTTGACACCTCAGAAAGTGTCTAGATTATTATGCACATCATTTCTAGGGTGTCAAGCTAATTTCGACCTTATAGACATTTAACAAACCATTTGTTTTTTTGGTCCAAGATACTTGGTAAATGGTCTGGAAGCTAAATTTAACAAAAAAACATGAATGTCAATAAGGTCTAAATTGTTATGTAACACATCATTGTTATGTAGCTGGACATCACTAACAGCACAATACAGTCGGTGGTGTCGCATGGCGTGGGGAATAGTAGTTTCTGTCATTCCCCACGACAGCGACACCACTGAAAACGATACCACTGGTGTGGTATCGTGGGGAATGACAGAAACTACTATTCCCCACGCCATGCGACACCTTCGTAAAGTAAAATGGTGCGCGGCGCGTAGTTTTGAATCGTACGGGTAAAGGTCTTCGTGTCAGTCAGATTTTAAATCCACCTTATTCACGAAAATAAATATGTATAAGTAGTTATTTTTATTTATTTTAACTGTTCAAGTTTACAATGCATACCTAATCTGTCTAAAACTTTAAAAAATACTTACTAGAAAAATAAAACAAAATAAACTTGTATACTAATCAGTTCAAGTTTATCTACTGCATTGCTCTATTCTGTGACGCAACATAGTACCTACTCGAGTTCATGAACTCATGAGCGGTGCGCTTGGCGCGCGTTTCCCGCGCATCGTAATTTATTACGTATCGCTACTCCTTGCGGGGGCTGCGGTAAGCATTTAATACCTACGGCGCTTGCTTTCACCCCGCCTTAACAACTTTTACGGCCCCTATTTCTTCATTTTAGAAGAAAAAAAAAATATCTTTGTACTCTACTCGACGAGTTCTACACAATAACAGGGACACACAGGTTATATATTTTTTTTTATAATGAAAGCTTTTTTGTATGGGGACGGGCGGTCCCTTTTTAATTTTAACTTTACTTTATTTTTATTATTTGTTGTTATAGTCGTAATAGTCGTCACAATCTGTGAAAATTTCAACTCTCTACCTATTAAGGTTCATGAGATACAGCCCTGTGACAGACGGACGGACAACGGAGGCTTAGTAAGTTTGTACGCACAACATTGAGACACTCGCTAGACTGCCCGTGGCTTCGCCCGCGTGGATGTCTGATTTCATGGGTTTTAATTTTCTTATTATTGTTTATTTTGCATCAAAAGTATAAATACTGAGTTTCGAGTTAATCGGACTGCGCTTTAAAATTCTTCCATACCAACTTTAACATCCCTAAACCCCCTTTGAGGGGTAGTTTTGAAAAACTAATAATGACAAACTTTATTACTTACTTATGGAAGTATTTGTGCTAAATTTCAAGTTCATTAACCAAAACAATAAGATTTTTCATATAAACTGTATCCCCGTTTTTACCCCCACAGGGGTAGAATTTCAAAAATCGTCTGGGATGTTTCCATAACTTGGGTCAAACATTATTTACACCAATTTTCGAGTTAATCAATCCCCAATTAAATCCTCCGCTGTAAAATTTGCTACCCCTTTTCACCCCTTAGGGGTAGATTTTTGGAAAACCCTGATACTCGTTAGTTAGTCTCTAGTTTTGGTCTCAAGTACAAAAACTGCGTTTTGAGTAAATCGGACCGCGTGTTAAAATTCCTCCATACAAACTTTGACACCCACCAATCCCGTCTTCTGGGGTCGCGGGTTGTTCGAAAGAGATACCGTGGCCCGGCCCTAAGCAACTGAAGAAACACGGGTGGGTTTTAGTCAGTAAAAGTATGACACGCCCTTCCGCTCCACTCAGAGCGGGAGAAGTCATTTGATGATTTCCCTTCCACAAAAAAAGGGGGTAGTTTAGGAAAACTAAAAATGAATAATTTTATAATTAACTTAGATGAATATTCGTGCTAAGTTTCAAGTCTAATAACTCAAGAAATAAGATTTTTCATTCAAACTTTCATCCCTTATTTTATTCCCTTAGGGATGGAATTTTCAAAAATGATTCCTTAATGGATGTTAACACTATATAATGTATCTATGTGGAAAATTTCACGTCTCTAGGTCCAGTGGTTTGGACTGTGCGTTGATTATAATCAGTCAGTGAGTCAGTCAGGACTTTGAATTTTTTATATATATATTTACAAGACCACAAACTTCTGATAGGTTTTCCTGTAATCTATAGGTAAAGAACTATTTTCTGTATTTCTTTCAAAATTTTAGGCTCATTAGTTTCGGAGATAAGGGGGGGGAATGGTCAATTTTCGTCTATTTTCTTAAATAACTTCAAAACTATTTATTTTAAAGTTTTAAAAAAAATATGTTTGAGACCCTCACAGTAAGACCTTTCATTTGATATGTCACACGGTACAGTTTGCAAAACTATTTTTTAAATTGTACTTATTTTCCCCCAAAATCCCACCCCTATATTCAAAATTCATTTATTTACGTTACATGTCCGTGTTTGGGTTACCAAAATACATATGTGTACCAAGTTTCAACTTAATCGGTTCATTAGATTCGGAGCAAATTGGCTGTGACAGACGGACAGACGGACAGACAGACAGACAGACAGACAGACACACGAGTGATCCTATAAGGGTTCCGTTTTTTCCTTTTGAGGTACGGAACCCTAAAAAAGGTCAAAAGTCAAAAGTGAAATAATTTATTTCAAGTAGGTACATAAAATGCACTTTTAATGTCAGAAACACAGTATAATAAAGTTAACAGTTCACTCCGCCGCATCCTGTCGCGCCGCATCACATTCCAACCTTCAGTTGTAAGTTCTCCGTCTTTAATAGAACCATTGCGAAAGCTCTGGGCCGTATTATGACGTGTTAATGCCATCATGATTCCGTTGAGAAAAAAGGTCGGTGCTGTCAGTCGTATAAAGCTCCGTCTATCTCTCACACTGGAACAATGAGGGCTTTAACACGTCATAATAAGGCCCTTGTAGATTTTGGTACACACACGTTAATGCGCTGAGTTTGGTTAAGGCGCAACTATACGCCAATGACCTTGAGTGGTTAGCTTGCGCGTTCTGTGCCGAGCTCACGCAACGCGTCGTGCGTCCAGCCAGTAATAGGACTCGCTCATCAAGGAGCGCTGTCCCAAATTAGACGAATTATTAATTTATTATACATAAAACAAAAAGCATTTTAATAAAAAACGTATACTAAAAGATAAATAGTTAAATTACCTTTAAAATGGTGAAGGTTTCATAAAAATACGCCTGACAGTTTTTGCGTGATTCTCAGTTTTTTATCTGCGTTAGACATAACTTTACAAATTAATTACACTATTTAATATAAACATAATCTAAAATATTCACATATTAAGTTATTAAGAAAATGCTCTAATTTAACATATATTTTTTCCAAATCATTAACACTACTCGTTTAGACGTGATCTTCAGTTTAAAATTATCAAAAGTCAGATAGCGTCGCCTTAAGAGGCAACTTAGGTACGAAATCTCCGGTGAGTTGGTTGGGCCTTGTCATACAAAAATATTAACCTTGCTTGGAAAGTTTTTGTGTTGGCTTCAAACATACGTATTTTTTCTACATAATGAATGTTGATGTTTTAACAACTTCATGTCACTAATAATTATATAAAAAGTGGTATATGAATTTGTGTGTGGTTCCACCACTAAAAAGTGAAAAAATAAAAAGTTTTGGACATCAGTTGCTTTTTTTATTTTTTTAATCACTCGTGTGTCACACAAACCTTTAAAAATAAAAATGACGCCTGCTTCCCATGTCGATAGGCAAAAACTATAGAACATTTTACATTCTCCTTTTGTTTGATCCTTTTTCTGTAAAGGAAGAAAAATATATTATGTTCATTCTGCACTAATATGACGCACATTATAGAATGTAAGAATATCATATCCGGAGTTGTTCTGTACTTTCTGCATACCCCGATGAGACAAAGCGTGAATTGTGTTTTAGTCAAATACGATAAACTAAAAAACAGAAAATTTTATGTCTAACTTGTTTTGTAGTTTATCCTTAGAAAACAAGTTTCA
The DNA here is from genome assembly GCA_905163495.3 of Cosmia trapezina. NCBI lineage: Eukaryota > Metazoa > Arthropoda > Insecta > Lepidoptera > Noctuidae > Cosmia > Cosmia trapezina. Next base: position 3,030,879 of record LR991047.1, read on the forward strand.
TTAAACAGGATGTGATGTCATTTATTTCTGTTTATTTTAATTAGTTCTTGAAGGTAACAAACACATAAAGTCACGCCACCTTCCCATAGGGGTAGGCAGAAACTACAGAACGCCCTTAACCCTGCCCCTTAGGTAGTCGCAACAGTCGTGTATGACCAGAGGTATCTGATCCTGATACTTCTGAAGAACATCATCAACAAAGTCACTATTACCACAGTAATCTGTGGTAATAGTGACTTTGTATTTGTATACAGATGGGACACTCCGCAAAATTATTTAAATAAAAAGCGACTTTCTACGACACAATAAAGTGCAATTCAGTTCGCAGAACGCTAATTACCTATTGGAGAAAATTGGGCGTATCCTCCTGGTGGTACGAGGACTAAATAAAACCGGTGACTTTATAATGGACTGTAATACTGGTAATACTATGAAACTTTACAAGGATAGCAAACAGATTAAAATTTAAAGATGGCGAGAAAATCAATGTAGGTCGTTCAGTAGCGCGGACGACGACGCAGTGATGTGCCGGTCAGCTGTGCTGCACGCTCGCTGCTCGAGGGCCCCCCCGCGACCGCAGCTACCGCCCGCGGTTGCCCGGCGCGGCGTGATATTCTCAACATGCTCCCGGCGTTGAAGACTGGTGTTCAATGATCATACTGGAAGAGGACAGATGGTGTTGTAAGCGCGCCGGACTATTCCCTTTTTTGTTCTTACGTCTGCGACTCTGCTTATTCCGTCCCTCCCAGGTATGAGACGTACGATACGACCGAGTGGCCACATCAGTGGCGGCGACTGTCTCACCTACTGATTGCCTATACACCCTTCTATGGCCTCCCCTACCAGAGTTTCTACTCACATCTACCTTGTAACCTTATAAAAAACATCTATCTATATCTATACATATAATAAAACAGTAACGAAAGAAAAACTGTACATTGAGAATTTTCGAGAAAAAATAAGTGGCTTTTGTTAGAAAAACGTAACTGATGACAAAAAGTGACTTTTTAGAATTTTTGTCTGTTTGTCTGTGTGTATGGTACGGCTTCACGCCAAAACTACTGGATAGATTGAATTGAAATTCAGCAAAAATGTTCTTTGTAAACCAAGGAAGGCTTTAGGCAACATATTATCACGCCGTATGCTATGGGAGGTAAGCAATATTGATTTTTAAAGGTTTTTGTTCGTAATTGAATGCACAAAATGACAAGTTATTAGTTAATCAAAATTTAACTCTGGGAACATAATAATCACGTTATTTTTATAAAAGAGCGGGGCAGTAATATTATAAATTGCAAGGGAACAGCTATTCAACAATATGTCAACGGGGAATTTAGCGGTAAGGTCAGGCGACCGTTTACCGCACTACATGGTGATTTATACGCAATAAATGATAATTTTTTAGACGTACCTGGTAGTGGTAGGGTTAGTTCCGCCGACTTAAGCTACTTTGAGCACCACAGATTTGGTAATAATCATTTCCAGCTTGAGCCAATCCAGGAGGACACGGTGCTGAGGCTTTTACGTGGTCTTAAATCTAACGCTCAGGGATCTGACTGTATTTCACTGGAGATGCTGTTGATGACTCTTCCTCGTACTCTTGCAGCTATTACGGCCATCATCAATAGATCCATAGCCTCCTCCTCATTTCCAGATTTATGGAAACTGGCTATAGTAAGGCCCATACCCAAGGTACCTAATCCCACCAGTGTGAAGGATCTTCGCCCAATTAGTCTCTTGCCTTGTCTCTCCAAGATTCTGGAGAAGGTTGTCTCTAATCAGCTTCGGGCCTATCTTGAGCAGCACGGCATTTTGCCTATGGCTCAATCTGGATTTCGTAGGGGGCACAGCACTGCCACAGCTCTTCTTGACGTGGTTGGTAACATCCTCGAAGCCAGGGACCAGGGCATGGGTACCATGCTTGTGCTGCTGGATTTTTCACGTGCCTTTGATTCAATTAATATCTCCCTTCTCCTCTCCAAGCTGTCCTTCTACGGATGTCAGCCTGAAACAGTCCAGTGGTTCCAGAGTTACCTGAGTAACCGTTCTCAGTTTGTCCAGGTGACAAGTGACAGTAATGGAGATGTTGTGTCCTCTAGTCCAAGGCAGGTGACCCGGGGCGTGCCACAGGGATCGATCCTTGGTCCTCTTCTTTTCATTCTGTACAGTGCCGACATCATCAATTGTATGGTCAACACTAAATTTCATCTATATGCTGACGATCTTCAGATGTATCTCTCATTCCGCCCTCAGCACTCTGCTGAAGCTGTAAAAAGAGTGAATGAGGATTTAGATAAGATTTCAGCATGGTCAAGAAGAAATTCTTTGGTTCTGAACCCAGCTAAGTCCAAGTACATTGTGATAGGATCAAGAGATTTCCTAAATAAAATGTTAGGGTACAATCTGGACTTGAAGATTGATGGGTGTGCTATTGATAGGGTGCGAGAAGCCCGTAATCTTGGTGTGGTGTTTGATGAGCATCTGCATTTTGAGACTCACATCATGGAGGCTGTACGCAACTGTTTTTACCGTCTTAAGCTTTTGTACCGTGTGCGGCCCTACATAAGTGTGGATATGCGTGTCATGCTGTGTGAGTCACTTGTTCTATCCAAGCTGAACTACGCTGACACTGTGTATGGTGCATGCATTCTCGGTAGGACAGAAAAGTTGATCCAGCGAGTGCAGAACGCTTGTGCAAGATTCTGTTTCAATGTCCCTCCTCGTTCTCATATAACTCCATTTTTGAATAAGGGTAATTTGATGAGAATGTCAGATCGCAGAAAGCTTCATCTGGCTACCCTACTCTTTGGCACCATTCTCACAAAAAAACCAGAATATTTATATCAGAAATTGGCTTGGTCACGAGATATACATAAAATTAAAACAAGAGCATCATCGTACCTTTTGTTGGCCGGTGCTCACAGAACTGCTGCTTTCCGTGGAAGCTTTAAATTCGCTGCCTCTCGGTGCTGGAACGATTTGCCACCGCCGTTTCGTGCTATAAAAACAGTTGGTACTTTTAGTATGAAATATAAACAACACTTGTTACAATTACAAAAGGAAACTAGTCTCTGAAAGTCTGAACTCACCCTGGGACTGCACGTAGTTGGTATTTGTGACCTTAGCTTACACAACACAAGCATATAAACACTCAACAATTCTTTATATTATTTATCTGCACCATTTTCTTGCCGTATCTATTATACACTAATTGTTTTATTTGTACCGATACTTTAATTTCTTTTACATCTTGGTCTGTGCAATAATGCATTGTTGGTTGACAGCCAGTCGCCTGACTCGCCTGCGCCTGCGTCTCATCTGTCATCGCTTGTCTAAATGTCAATTTGTCACAGACTATAAATAGACAATAGTCTGAGCAAGTGGGGTTAGAGTCGGGCGTCAGGCATTCACTGCACTTATAATTTACGGTTTTTGTTTTTTCTTTTCTTTGCTATACTATAAGTAGGTATTCTAGTATTTGTATTTTATTTTATTTTATTCCCCTTGTGAGTTATAGATATCCGTGGTGTGTCCGTGGCATCACACAGTAGGCCCTGTCAGAATACCAGCGTTGCGGTATTTATTTTTTAAATATCGCAGCTTTATGCTGAGATGGGAGCCTTTTTGGCCTCGCACAGGTCTTTTTAGTTTGTATTTTTTGTTTATTTTTTTTACTTTTCTTTATTTTGTAATGTTTGCTTTGTTACTTTTTTATGCTCCTTCTAAACTGTATTTCCTGTGCGTGTCACAAATAAAAATTTTTTCTTTCTTCTTTCTTTCTATTAAAAGACCCATGGCCAGTTAAAGCAGCTGTAACTGTACGCAGCTGTTGTTTAGTTAGTCGAAGAAACTGTTTCGTGAGGCGGCCATCAATTGTAGGGAGTGCTTCCCTAGCCTGCCTACACTCACCTTGGTCCGACCATAGCTTATGATGCTGGTCCCTGGTACGTTTCCTTACCAGAGTGCGCAAGTACCCGAAGGGGAGCGGCACTATGGGTTCAGGTCCCACTGGTGCCATGCTCGACCCCCTTCTGGCAAGTTCGTCGGCTGCGTCGTTGCCTAGCGAGCCGCTGTGTTCCTTGATCCATTGAATGGTTATATTATTGAGTCTACCCACCTGGTTGAGACGCTGGTGGCACTCGTATATTAGCCCAGAGTCCACTGTGTGACTACTTAGCGCTTGCAGAACAGCCATGCTATCTGAGAGTATGCGGATCGAGTGGTCCTTAACTTCCCTGGCCATGATGGCAGTAGCGGCCAGAGAAATGCCCATGCACTCGGCCTGGAACACCGTGTTATGGGGGGTCCATGGTGTAGCTATGTGTATGTTGAAGTCCTCCGAGAAGATTCCAGCACCTGTGCCACTACCTGTTTTAGATCCATCCGTGAAGATGCGCAGCTCTGCGGGGCACAACCCCTCGCATCGACGATCCTCGTGAAGCTGGATCTTGTATTTTTTATTAAAAAATAAATTGTTTGGGTACCCGGTCATTTACAGCTTTCGTAATAGGGAACTCCTTGTTGAGTCCCTCAAGCAGCGCGGTGTGTGGTGAGTTAGTCTTACCCCAGAGATCTAGTGCATTAAGACGTACCGCTGCCATCGTTGCTTCCTGCTGTATGAACAGGTGGAGCGGTGGTAAACCAAGCATGGCTTCAACCGCTGCAGTCGGAGTAGTCCTCATGCAGCCCGTAGTCGCCGTGCAGGCTAGTCTTTGCATATGTTGTAGTTTATTGGAGGCTGTAACAAGTTTGGTGCGGGGCCACCAGACCACAGTCCCGTAGGTGATCATGGGGCGGATCACTGCGGTGTACAGCCATAGTATAATTTTAGGGGATAGGCCCCACTTCTTACCTATCATTTTCCTGCACTGCCAGAAGGTGATACAGGCCCTGTTTAGTTTGTTGTCTAAATGACTACTCCAGTTTAAGTTACTGTCTAGAATGACCCCGAGATACTTGACTTCGTTGGTAAGCTGGAGTTCTGTATCGAACAGTTTTGGTAGGCGGAAAGGGCCTAATGCTCGTTTATGGGTAAACATGACTAGTTCAGTTTTAGTGGGATTCACTGATAGGTCAAATTCCCTGCACCATCTTTCTACAATACGTAGCGCTTGCTGAGTGAGGTTGCAGATAGTTCCTGTCACCTTCCCCGACACAAGGATTGCGAGGTCGTCTGCATAACCTATTGTATAATAGCGGCTGGCGTTGAGTTTGGTGATAAGGTCGTTAATCACTAAATTCCATAGCAGGGGCGACAAAACCCCTCCCTGGGGGCAGCCTTTGGCTATCATGGCCAAATGCTGCTCACCCTCAAGGCGAACCACTCGTTTACTTAACATGTTTGTAATCCAGTCCGTTAGTACCTGTTCTACTCCATGTCTGGAGAGGGCGCTGCTGATGCTGGAGAAGTTGGTTTTGTCGAAGGCTCCTTCGATGTCTATGAACGTGCCCAGGCAGGTGCCTTTCTGGTAAATCGCTTCCTCTATCTGTCCGACCACTAGATGAAGAGCGGACTCGGTCGACTTACCCGAGCTGTATGCGTGTTGATTACCGTGTAGCGGTACCGTTTTCATAGCGCCGTCCCTCAGCTCCCAACCAGTAATAGACGCTCCAATTTGTACACAAAAACACAAACAAATCAGGTTTATTGGATTCCCTTAACGTTCCTGAAAAAATTTCATGTACCGGTCATCTTAGTATGATGTACTGAATTCACCGTGTCAGTTTGCGGAGGGCTGTCCCTTACACCCTATATAATACGAGTACCTAATCATAACAACTTTTTTAAATCAATCTAGGTTTCACTTTGTATTTATTGTACCTACGCAGAGCGAGCTTCGAGTTTAACTACTGTATCCGATAGATAGCGTTCAGCAAATGTCGTCTTTTTCTGAATGATTTTCCGCAGAATAGTGACACTCTTTCCGTCTTAGAATTAAATAAAATATTTTACAATAATAATCTTAATAAAAATTGAAAATGGTTTCGGTTTCGGGTAGATCATGCATTGCTATTCTGGTCTTTAGACAGGTCCAGGCCCAGGGGTCGCGAGTGCCGCCGGGGTCACGGGTTGTTCGAAAGAGATACCTGTGGAGATACCGTGGCCCTGGCACAGGCAACTGAAGGAACACGGGGGCGGGTTTTAGTAAGTAAAAGTCTGACACGCCCTTCCGCTCCACCCAGAGCGGGAGAAGTCATTTGATGATCCCATTCACAAAAAAAAAAAGTCTCAGGGGTCTAGGAATATTTGGTTCTGAATTTCTCTCTACAGGTCGAGACGAGATTGTTTGAGGCATCTTTAAAACCGACTTCAAAAAGGAAGAAGTTTTCAATTCGTCTGTTTTTTAGGGGTCCGTAGCCAAACGGCACATAGGAATGGGAACTCTTATGATTTCGTACTATCCATCTGTCCGTTCGTATGTCACACCTTTACTATGGTGAAGATCTGACACTTGAACTCATCAATAATGTACAGTAGGTAAACGTACTGTTATTTAGTTATTGTACAAAATCAAAGAAAATTACTGGTTAGGTAGTTACTATCTGTGGTAAACTAATTATGGACTTCGAAAGTAAGAAGGTAAATACCTATTTACCCTATGGAACTCCAGTAGTACATTATTGTGAACGGGTAACCGAACGGAAGATGAGTAGGTTAAGTACCTAACAGTGGTCAACTGATCATTGACTGCTAAGAAACCCTACTGTCACGGAACTCCTCAATGACTAACAGTATCTATAACCCATGTCACAATATGTAGGTAGGTATACATTCTATACCTACCTACATATTGTGACATGGGTTATCGCGCGGGATGTGAAAAAAAGTTGCTGAGTATCAATTTAGAGAAGTAGGTACTTACGCGAATTAGTGTGAGGTAGGTAGGTGTAATACGCGCCACGAAAGATGAGACTTGACGAACGGCGTACCGCGCCTCCCGCGCTGCGCGATTAGGCGATGACGCCCGATCCCTTGCCGTCTCTACCTCATACCGCTAAAGAGACCTATAAATCGTCTACTGCGCAAGTCAAACCACGTGGTGTGTCAAGTCTCTAAGTGGCACGTATTGTACCATAACGCAAAATAATTAGGTATTAGTAGGTATTTATTAAAGACCGGAAAGTTTCGGTAATTCGCACGGACGTAGAAATATCGCGGCGGGATTTTATCGCGCACTGGATTTTCAACTCTCGGTGTTAAGCCGAGCTTCGAGAATCCAACCTAATAACAGGGTGAATCCCAGCGCGTCGAAAAAACACTGTTGGATTTTCAACTCTTGATTAATGCGCAAGTTCCTTGATATTTATTTATTTTCAAAAATCAAAGTGACACTTCGTCGCTTTGTCATTATAAACCGCAGTGACTGCATTCGGAAGGGCTGTGGTAGAGAACCCCAGGAATGAAGAATCTTCCGATCTTGCCTGGTGGGAAGCACTTCGTCCCACCAGGCAACATCGGAAGATTCTTCATTTTCATTGGAGGACTTATAATTATGGGTTACCTACACCTTATCTAAGCGATACATTAATTGTTTTCCGACATGCACGTGAACGAAGTCGCGGGCACAGCTAGTATTATATAAAAGAAGAAACTGACTGATTGACTGACTGACATATCAACGCACAGCCCAAACCGCTGGATTTAGATATTCCAAATTTGGTACGTAGGTTCCTTATAAGGTCTAGGGGTGCACAAAGAAAGGATTTTTCAAAATTCACCCTCTAAGGGGGTGAAACGGGGGTCCAAAGTTTGTATGAAAAATTTTATTCCTTGAGTTAATAGACTTGAAACTTGGCATAAATATTTATCTAAGTAAATTATAAAGTTTGCCGTTTTTAGTTTTCCTAAACTACCCTCGGAGGAGGGATTCAGGGGTGTCAAAATTTGTGTGGAGGAATTTTAACGCGCGGTCCGATTAACTCGAAACTCAGTATTTATACTTGAGACCAAAATGAAGAATAACATGTATCAGAGTTTTTCGAAAATGTACCCCTAAAGGGGTGGTAGTCAATTTTACAGGGCAGGTTTTACTGCGGGCTCGAAAATTGGTGTAAATAATCTTTCAGTTAAGCTACGGAAATATCCAAACGATTTTTTAAAATTCCACCCCTGTGGGGGTGAAAACGGGAAATATAGTTTATATGGAAAATCTTATTCATTAGGTTAATTAACTTGAAACTTGGCACAAATACTTGTCTAAGCAAGTAATAAAGTTTGTCATTAATAGTTTTTCCCCCCAAGGGAAGGGTAGAGGGGTAGAGAAAGGGTAGGGGTGATAAGGAAGGAAAGGAGGGAAGGAGAGGATGTGGTGAGGAGGGAAAGGGGGAAGGTGAGGGGGAGAGGGTGGTGAGGAATGAGAGGGGGGAGGGGGACGATAGGGTAGGGTGAAGTCTCGGACTTAAATACAGATAGCGCGCGAGTTGAATGCACTCGGGGTCTGAGGTAAAGAGCGGGAGCATCTCCCCCCGCTATCCGCACGCCCCACCTCACGCGCCTGCAGTGTATTGTAATTATAATTAGGTCACAGCACTACCGCATTCCTAAGCTCTGCATTCAACTCGCGCGCTATCTGTACATAGTTATTTTTGCATTTGATAGCCAAATTCTTTAGGACGGCTATAGGCATATTTAAGATCACTCTTGAACTCTTAGGTGCAGAGCAAAAGGAAAAAGTCAGAAAGAACTCTAAGCGGAAACGTAGTAATAGCGTGGGCAGGCAACGCGATGCGACGGGGTGGGTCGGGGGAACAAGAAATTTCAAGCGGGCGAAGTTGCGGGCAGAAGCTATCTCAATAAATAAAAAGAAAATTCCTGACTGACTGACTAACTCATCAACGCCCAGCCCAAACCCTTGGACCTACAAAGCTGAAATTTTGCACAGCAGAGGATTCCTTTATAATGTAGACAAGGAATAAGTACGGATTTTTGTTCCCATGGGATAATTTACGACATCTACGCGGGCGAAGCCGCGGGAAAAAGCTAGTTAAATTATATTATTTGAATTTTAGTTTTTTGAAACACAAATTCCATATCAACTTGAGGCTATATCAATCGTGAGGAAACCGGCATGCCCTAGAACCAAAAAATCAAACATAAAATATGTTACAACCACCAACCCGCACTGGGCTCGCGTGGTGGATTACGGCCCACTCCCTCTCACAGAGAGGAGGCCTGTGTCCCAGCAGTGGGGACATTATAGGCTAGTTATTATGCTGTAAAATAATATACAGTAACGAGCGGTTGGTTCAATAGTGATTTTTAGGGTTCCGTACCAAAATGCTAAAGAAGGAACCCTTATGGTGTGACTTAGTCTGTCTGTCTGTCACAGCTGGATATCTCAAGAAGTACTAATGCTATCAACTTGACATTTAGAACAGTTTTAGATGACGCTTACCCAACTATTTTGCAAATAAGAAAGAAGTAAAAATATTTGTATTTTTTTTGTAACAGGGACTGAAAGGGGGTCTTAAAAATTCAAAGTGGGACTACTAGGACATGTGGGGTATCATATGAAAGAGCGCTGCTTGCACATTCTCAAACATTTTTTTTATTTTTTTTTAGGCCGCATAGTTTTCGACTTTTGATGAAATATGAAAAAAAAAATACCGTTCCCCCGCTTATCTCCGAAGTTTGCAAAGATAAAAATCTGAAATAATTCTATGTGATAGAAGTTTATGTAAAGATTACAGGAAAAATAAAACGATGTCTCTAAATAGCACACTTTTTCAGGAATCGGAACGGAACCCTCGGTGCGCGAGTCCGACTCGCTCTTGACCGGATTTTTTCCTAGAGTGTTGATAGAAATTGTATGGTGTTACGAACAGAATTTTCGCGAAATTACCACTTGAAATAGGTCTTTCTTCACACCTGGAATAAGTATTTCACGAGGAAATCGCTTCTGAATGTTGCGATACGATACGATACGTTTAAGGTAAGATATTTACACTCGTGACTGTACATACCTAATGATAATATTATAATAATATTCTTTATTATTCTGTCATAATCACAAACACAGTACAAAGTCAAGATAACACTTAATAGAGACTGGTGTCTGTTGTAGGCAAAACCTGTATTACAGGTCACCAGGCTTACCCTCCATCGGACAACTCACTAACGACCTATGACTATATTAAATTAACATACAGGTTGTACATATTATAACATTATTACAAATTAATAGTACCAAAAATGAAAAAATAATGTATAGTTAAAAACTAAAGTAAAACAAATCTGGTGGCAAAAGAGGCTTATTAATATTGATTTGGGGGTGAGTATGTGTGGGTGTGAGTTTCAGTGAGAGTGTATTTGATGGTGTGATGGGTACGTGTGTGTTAATTTTATATCGTTTTGTTCTGGTAAACGTTATGTTAAGGGTTTTATCTACACCCATGCCATAAATCCTCCATAAAAGTCTCTGAAACAGTTTGCTTATTGCCAACATTAAAACAGCCAGTGTCATAGTAACCATGGTAACCTTAATAGCATCCAAACGGGTGTTAAATGTTGTACTGAATTTCATAATGCAACTCGTTTTCAAAAAAAGAACATTGTAATGCTCGCGCGTTTCACTACAACAGCGCCGTAATTTAAAAAACCGGACAAGTGCGTGTCGGACTACGCACAATGTAGGGTTCCGTAGTTAGTATGAAATTACCCCAAGAACAAACTTAACATTATAGTTGAAAAACATGTTCTCCCATACATTCCAACAGTAAATGTAAGTTTGTACTCACAATATTGAGAGATTTACCATGTTATTTTAAGACCAGAAACTTCTTATAGGTTTTCCTGTAATCTACAGGTATAGACCTATTTTCTGTATTTTTTTCAAAATTGTAGGCTCATTAGTTTCGGAGATAAGGGGGGGGGAATGGTCAATTTTCGTGTATTTTCTTAAATAACTCTAAAACTATTTATTTTAAAATTATTAAAAAAATGTATTTGAGACCTTTATAGTAAGCCCTTTCATTTGATATGTCACACGGTACAGTTTGCAAAACTTTTTTTTTTAATTATCTAGTTTGCCCCCTAAAAGTGACCCCCATATTCAAAATTCATTTATTTACTATAGCTGTGCGTATTTGGGTCACAGAAATCCATATGTGTACCAAATTTCAACTTAATCGGTCCATTAGATTCGGAGCAAATTGGCTGTGACAGACGGACAGACAGACACACGAGTGATCCTATAAGGGTTCCGTTTTTTTCCTTTTGAGGTACGGAACCCTAAAAAGGACTTATTCGAATTCACGTTGTATACTATGACGCCGGCCGCCATGTTCGTGTTTTAGTACCCCTTATTATACGTCAGTTGCATAAATAACTATTAATAAACGTTCTGTTGCACTGTAATCAATGCCTTTACATAGATTGGTTCTAAGAGTCTTGTTATTTTATTTGTTGAAGCCGCCTTTCATATACTTAGATTGTTAGGGTTCCGTATCTCAAAAGGAAAAAACGGAACCCTTAAAGGATCACTCGTGTGTCTGTCTGTCCGTCTGTCACAGCCAATTTGCTCCGAATCTAATGGACCGATTAAGTTAAAATTTGGTACACATATGGATTTCTGTGACCCAAACATGTACAGCTAAAGTAAATATATGAATTGAATATGAGAGTTACTTTTAGGGGGAAATAAGAAAATTAAAAAAAAAAGTTTTGTAAACTGTACCGAATGACATATCAAATGAAAGGGCTTACTATGAGGGTCTCAAATATTTTTTTTTTATAATTTTAAAATTTATTGTTTTAAAGTTATTTAAGAAAATAGACGAAAATTGACCATTCCCCCCTTATCTCCGAAACTACTGAGCCTAAAATTTTGAAAAAAATATAGAAATTAGTTCTATAGCTGTAGATTACAGGAAAACCTATAAGAAGTCTGTGGTCTTCAAATAACATGGTAAATCTATATATATAAAAAAAATCAAAGTCCTGACTGAGTCACTGACTAATATACCAACGCACAGCCCAAACCAATAGACCTAGAGACTTGAAATTGTGCACACAGATACCTTATATAGTGTAAACATCCACTAAGGAAGGATTTTTGGAAATTCCATCCCTAAGGGGGTAAAACAGGGGATGAAAGTTTGTATGAAAAATCGTATCCCTTGACTTGAAACTTAGCACGAATATTCATCTAAGTAAATTATAAAGTTTATCATTTTTAGTTTTCCTAAACTACCCCCTAAGGAGGGATTGGGGTTGTCAAAGTTTGTATGGAGGAATTTTAACACGCGGTCCGATTAACTCAAAACTCAGTTTTTACACTTGAGACCAAAAATTAAGACTAACGTGTATCAGGGTTTTCCAAAAATCTACCCCTAAGGGGTGAAAAGTTAATTTTATAGCGGAGGATTTTATTGGGGGCTTGATTAACTCTAAAATTGGTGTAAATAATGTTTGAGTCAAGTTATGGAAACATACCAGACGATTTTTGAAATTCTTTAGGTGTTCGTGAAAACAGAGATACAGTTTATATGAAAAGTCTTATTAATTTGGTTAATGAACTTGAAACTTAGCACAAATACTTGCATAAGTAAGTAATAATGTTTGTCATTATTAGTTTTTCAAAACTACGCCTCAAATGAGGTTTAGGGATGTTAAAGTTTGTATAGAAGAATTTTAAAGCGCAGTCCGATTAAAAAAATGTGTACTTTGAGTCAAGTTAGGAAACTTGCCAAAGGAATTTTCACCGATCTTGACGGCATATAGCTGATGTTTTAAGGAGTAACTTAGGCTATTTTTATTTTAGAAAAATAAACATATAGGTATGGTACGGAACCCTTCGTGCGCGAGTCCGACTCGCACTTGACCGGTTTTTTATTAAGATGTGATCTCGAAGTGATGTGTAAATATTTTCAATCGAAGCTCAGCGTTCATGCCAAGTGCAAGTTTCGTAAACATGTATAAATATATTGTGTTATGTCTGAGTGTCAGTTTGAGTGGCGTACTGTGTGATCTTAACAAGAAAGAAGGTATGTTTTATTTTAAAATAATAACAAAATAACTAAATAGACGACTTTAATTTTCCAATGTTTTCGTTCACACAGACATTAATTGGTTGACTGATTTAATAATATAGCATAGCCCGATATGTTTTGTTTCCATGTTCTGCCATAGTCCTGCACCAACCGGGAGTTGTCCTTGGGTACACTTGCATAGTGCATACAGGGATAATCGTCGGCTGGTGCCTCCTCGTCATTTAAAATTGTCTAAGGGGCCTCTGCGAGTTGGCTTCGGCCCTTCATACGCCTACCAAAGGTCCGGGACCCCAGGGTCCCGAGATATGTCAAAGACACTTTAAAAATAATAATAATAATCACTTTATCATCAGGCAACTAGGCCCATAGATAAAATTCACAAAATATCTTAAACAATAATAAACTAATACATATGAATAAATGTTAACCCCGACTTGTGGGATCAACACACACAGAGTGACATCAAAATATACCGTGCTTCTTTTTCTCTTCTCTAGCCCTCGGCTAGTGTTTTTATTAGATAACAATGTGTCCCACTGCTGGGCAAAGGCTTTTCCATTTTTCTTCCAAGCCTCCTTGTCTTGTGCGCTTTCTGTCTTTCTGTTAGTGCAAGAATTTTTGAAATCGAATGAGTAATTTCGGAGATAAATTTACTTACAAACTCACAAATATCTCATTAGCTTTTGCCCGCGGCCTCGCCCGCGTGGATGTCGGGAAATATCCCACGGGAACGTGCTACCGGGAAATCCTTCCTTATTCCTTGTTTACATTACAAAGGGAACCTCTGTGTCTGTCTCTCTGCAGGGTGTCTCTGTGTGTGTTTTGCGTAGATGTGACGCATATTTTCCCCAAACTTGTTTTACAAATTGTTACTTTTATTTTGTTGTGCTTTGCGTCATGTTTACCGCAAATAAACGTATTTCTTTCTTTCTTTCTTTCTTTCTTTTTCTTTCTCTGTGCAAAATTTCAACTTTCTAGGTTCAAGGGTTTGAGCTGGGCGTTGATGAGTCAGTCAGTCAGGCAGGACTTCTCTTTTTATTTATATATATATATACAGATAGATAGATAGATAATAATAATAACTAGCGAATTCGTTCACGTGGAAGTCGTAAGACACCAAAAAAAACCAGTCAAGAGCGAGTCTGACTCGCGCACCGTGGGTTCCGTTCCGATTTCTGAAAAAGTGTGCTATTTAGAGACATCGTTTTATTTTTCCTGTAATCTTTACAAGAATAAGAATAATATATATTACACACACAAGATTCATGATAGGTACACAAGAGCAGATGTATAAAACAACAAAACACAGATAACTATATAAATCTACACAGAACATATAACCCTGTCTCCTAAACTAGATACTCCTGTATCTTAGGTGACAGTGTTAGGACAGGGCAGTTTATCATTTATGTATAGCTGCAGCCAGAGGGTTTAGTGCGAGGGAGGTTAAGTCATACATTTGTGTGCCGGTGTGTAATGTTTTGTTTGGGTGAATAGAGAATAGAATAGAATAGTTTTTTATTTGCACAGAAAGTAGGTACAAGTTACAGGTGTTTAGTTTAAAAAGTTCCTTATACTAACTACCTTAACTAAGGCATGCAAACAGCTTAAGCCATAATATTAAAGACATTAAAAATATATTAGGTACTATCACATTCAATCAAATCAGTACAAGTTTACCATGTCAAGAAGAAATTCAGCAAAATTTGAAATAGGCAATACAGTCAATACAGTTAAATTAAAAATATAAATGAGATTAGTACAAGTCAGGAAAACAGAGATGCCATATTATCAATTTAAATTTTTGTCGGTTAAAAATTCGCCAATTGAGTAATAACATTTATTAATTAATAGATCTGTCAATTTCTTTTCAAAAAGTGGAAGTGTCTCATTTTTTATTACATCGGGTATTTTGTTAAATATAGCCGAGACCCATACGTAAAATACTTTTCTTTAATAGGGCGGTATCGGAACCACTAACAATTAGCAAATTCTTATAATGTCTCCTAATTGGCCGGTTTCTATTTCCAGACACTTTTTTAAAAAGATGTATATTTGACTTAACAAAAACTGCCACCTCTAAAATATAAAGTGATGGGAATGTTAGCAATTTTAGGGACTTAAATACAGGTATGCAGCTATCTGTTACTATTAAATTGCACATAGCCCTTATGCAGCGTTTTTGAGCCTTGAACACCTGTTCCTTCAGACTACAATTTCCCCAAAATATTATGCCGAATCTCAAAATCGATGCGACTAACCCATGGTATGCAATTAATCTTGTGGCCAAATTCACTTTTTTAGACAAGTTAAAGATTACATACGCAGCTGCACTAAGTTTTTTGCATACCTCTTCTGCTTGTGGCTTCCAAGTTAGTTGACTATCTATCTTAATGCCAAGGAATTTTGCAATTAGTACTTGGTCAACTTTTTGTCCATTATAGTGTAAATGTAAAACTTCTGGTAGAATCCGTTGATAAAAATGCATTACGTTAGTTTTTGTTAAATTAATCATTAAATTATTTTGGTCAAGCCAGCGTATAATGTTTGTTAAAGTAGCATTTATGTCATGTTCATATGTTTTTTTGTCAATACATCTAATCAAGGCGGTACTATCGTCGGCGAATAAGACCATAGGATGTTCAATGTGGCGAGGTAAATCATTTATGTATAGCAAAAATAATGTGGGTGTGACTGTGTGTGAGTGAGTACAAGTGTATGATTGGTGAGTATAGGAGTGTGTGTGTACCTCTAAGGGTGCAAGTGAGAGTGAATGTGTATACAGGGATAAGGGTTGGTAGATGAATGCGTGATCATTACTGAGTGTGAGTTGGGTAGTTTAATTGAACTGAATGCTTCTAGTTTGTGTTTGAGTAAAAATCTATAAACACTGATGAAGACTCGGGAAACAGCCATTGTTGTCTATCTACGTATATTTCCACATTTCTACGGACTAGTATAGCAACTTTTACAAGGAGCTCCAACTTGAGACATGCCTTAATGATAACTTAATTTTAATTACTCTTTTCAGGAGCTGAATGTGAGTGGGAAGGACTTAAAGGCAAATGTGTGAAAGAAACAAGATGTCTGACCACCCTGGATGAGTACAGCTCGAAGCATCCGGTAAGTAGCCACCCGGTCACCCATCAAATTCCAAGACGCGCTTTTTGTTTATGATTCTTATTAAAACAAAGAAGTGTTTGATGTAATAAATACATGTTGATACAAATGGGAAAAGTTTGTAACCGGCTCGGGCCGTAATGGAGCCGAGAGTTTAATGAAAAATGCAGACCGAAAAGTACGAGGGAGACAAAGCTTGTGGCGGCATCTACGTCGCCACATATGAACTACGCATCAATGACATGACGTCACGCAAACCTGCATCGCGCAATTAGAGTTTACCACGCGACTAGCGTATATACAACGTCCCGACATCAACCGTCGGGCAGTAGCCCACCAGACACAACACCCGTCTGGTCGGAGGATCCTCCCTTTTCTATGGAGGATGAGTGAACTTTACACCCTGTTCCTCATGCCTCTAAAAGCTAATGTGCGGCCAGTAGTTGTTTCTTCCTAGAATTCTGATTGGTCTAATGATGTTTTAATTAGTGGAAATGAAAGTATTTCTACTAATTAAAACATCATTAGACCAATCAGAATTCTTGCTCATGCTTCATGCTTGTAAAATATCATTATGCAGTACCTAAGGGACACTGCCCTCCGCAGACTGTTAGGATCTGTTTTTATATTTCTATGGATACCTGTCGATGAAGACCTGAGGGTCTACTACCTAAGCACGAAGCCCTTAGTTTCGGCCTTCGTTACGGGCGTTTCCTACTCTGTATCACCAAAAATGGATGATTGGTTCGGGGCCCGAATCAATGACAACACGATTTGACAGTTGTCCCTACTCCCGATGTGTTTTTGCCCGTCCGAAAAATGTAACTTTTACACTTGTTTTAATGGATCGTTATGTCAGACGGGCGGACTGACGGACGGACTTAGGGAGTAGACCCCTGCGCCGGCAACAGACCACACACTCTGGGATCGCATTGGTCGGTCATTGGTCGTCAATCTAAAACCTTAAAAGGTACTATGGGTCTGTGATCTATAGCGATTAGCTGACAGGCTGATATCCACCGGCGGGCTGTAAATGTGTGGGGGCCTTTTAACGCTCAGTTGGGTAGTACTAATTACGTTTTATGCTTTTCATCTCTCAGGTATGTTCCAGAAAACATGGAGAGTCTATAATATGCTGTACTGATTGTCAACTAGTTGATAACACCAGGTAAGTTCAAATAAGTTATCGTTTCATTGCTGACCGTACTCACATAGCATGAACACGCGCGATCACGATATAAGCGAAACGAACGTTTAGTCCGCGCATGCGTGCCAGGCCGAGTACGAGAAGAAACATTGAGACATTTCAGAACTAATACAATATGAAAATGATTTCCAAAAATAATATAGCTATTATAGATAGTGCAATCCATGAAGACGCGCCCCACTCCTCCTCCTACCCGTTGCAAACATTATACTTTATACGGCTAGGAGGAGTAGCGGGGCGCGTCTTCGTGGATTGCACTATCTATATAGATGTATCGAATTGCGCCCTAATTGAATATTTTTTGTTGAAGGAACGCAGTATTCAGTCCAACATCAGGACTTTACTGGAAAGATGGGCGGAAAGCAAGGGACAGTGAGTACTACAATTTCTTTCATCATTCTTTACCGAGTCTGGTCCAGTGCTCGCGACCACAGATGTCATTCTTTACCGAGTCTGGTCCAGTGCTCGCGACCACAGATGTCATTGGTTTCGTTATTTTCAGATTGTCTTCAGTATTTAGAAGAGCTGCCATACCAGTGTAAGCAAGATGGCTTCTACGGAGGGATTTCTAGGATATTGGATAAAGGAAACAATTGTTTTAAGCACTATGATTGGGCTGTTGAGGGTAAACCAGCTAAATACACAAGGCCTATCGCGAAATATCCTTATCACGTAAGTACCAGAAAAGCCGCCATTTTTTCCTGGATATAGTGTTACAAGGATCTTTTGGCGCTCAAATAACATCCCGGAGGGGTGCTGTTGGTAAACATTGTGCAATCGGTTAAAAAACAATAAAAAACAAAACCATAAATTAAAAAAAAAAAATAAAAAAAACTAAAAAAGAAAATATAAAAAAAAACTAAAAAAAAATTGTAAATGATGGTGGTGGTGGTGGTGGTGGTAATGGTATATGGTAGCTGTATTGAATAAACAAGATGGCGGAGTTATTTGCGATTTTGGCGCGCGCCGAAAGAACCACGTAAAATTGCTGTTAGAATAATGCTTGTGTTGCTAACAGAGGTCAAATAAATGTGAAAGTACTGTGTTTAAGAAAATTTTAATTACCTCCTTTGCTTCATTTAAGCAATCGTTTTGTGAAATGTATTCAATAAACAAGATGGCGCGTGTTAGCTCCTATTTTGGCGCGGCCTGAAGGTCCTTGCGCAGTTATAGGTATGATTAACTATGTTTTTCTATCATCAGGCGTTGCTGGGATTTAATAGTGCTGATGCAGAGACAGCTACATGGGCTGCAGGAGGCTTTATCATCAGTGATAAATACATAGTCACCATTGTACCTTTGTATGTATGTCTGTTGTAAATCTCTCTAATTAAATAGTACAACTACGCTTGCCGCGGTTGATCCATGGATGGTGACCATCTATAGATACCGAGACTCCTCCGTGCCTCGGAAAGCACGTTAGGTCGTTGGTCCCGGCTGTCATTCGTGCATCTTTGACAGTGGTTACGGGTCTTATTCTGGGGTATCGTGTTCTAATAGGGTCGCGGGTTGTTCGAAAGAGATACCGTGGCCCCGACACAGGCAACTGAAGGAACACACAGGGTGGGTTTTAGTCAGTAAAAGTCTGACACGCCTTCCCGCTCTGCCCAGAGTGGGAGAAGTCATGTAAAGATTTCCTACCCAAAAACAATGGATATTGTGTTACCCAGTAACTGGGTTGTGGAGGTCAGAGGCTTTAATGACAAAGGCCTTAGTGCGAAGTTTTGTGTAGTGCAGAGGCTTTAGTGCGAGTTTTTATACTTACTCGATCGCGTTAACGTAAACTTCAATTTGTACTGAAACTGAATAAGCGCCGTCTGGTGACTATAATGGGAAACACAATATTATTCCATACAGATTGACTAAGTTAAAAATTAACTTAAACGCAGTGTAAAAACTCGCACTAAGGCCGCAGTTAGACAGTGAGTCTGGAAGCGAACCTTAGCTTTGTTGGGAAACGTCTAGGCAGATTGATTTTGCTCCTCAAGATTTTTTCTTTGATATACCTACAGCCCCTGGGAGAAGCCGAAGATCGTCGCGATGGGAGCAAACAACACCAAGGAATCAGCATCAAACTGGCAGATACGTAAAATAAAGAGGATTATCTTCCACCCAGAGTTTACGTATCCTGTTGTAAATCACGATATCTCACTCATTGAGACCGATACGCCGTAAGTTTTTATAATCGACTTTTTAAAAAAGGAGGTTCTCAATTCGTCTGTATTTATTTAAAGGATGTTTCTTTTAGGCCCTGCGCCCACTGCGGTGCGTTTTTGTAACGCATAAGTAGAATATTATTGGGCATTCTAGCCTACGGTCCCTCGGCTCTCTCCGTTCGCCTCGTCACTCTCGGTGGGCTAGATGCCCAATAATATAAATAAAATCCTAATGTGGTTCAGCGCGTATTCCACACGATGAAACAGAAATGTTTTTCAGTGTGCGCTACTCCGCATTTTGAATCTCGTATAAATAAAATCTTACATAGTGCAGTAAAATACTGGTTTAGCGCCTATTCCACCTTTCGGAAGGTGCAATATGAAATCCTACATCATATGGAAGTAAAATAATCGAACGGCGCCTACTCCACTTCGACCTATTCCTCGCGATGAAACAGAAATATTTTTCAGTGTGGTTTGGGCGCTACTCCACTTTTTGAATCACTTTTGGTTGTGAATGGAACGAAAGAAATTTAAAGGTTTAGAAATAGCTACTAACATAAATGATTGATCTACAAACTTTGCGGTTTAAGCCCTATTCCACTTTTAAAATCTTATTTGGTTACATTAGGTCGATCCCTGCGAATCTACCGTTTACCGTTATGTAACTAAAAGTTAAACTCTTTTAGCTGTTGGTCTGAAAGTTTAATAAAGTGAACTATTTGTTTATAGTGACTAATGAATACCGATGGTTTACCTCGATCAACTACAGCAGATTCTCGGATTGAGCACTAAGCCACTACTTTGGTTGTCAAGTTTTATAACAAGAAGTATCACACACAGTTTGTTAACTAATCGAACTTTAAGAAAATAGTAAGCTAAAATTCAGGACAGATTGCCCCATGTCTCTTCATAAAGCAAGAATTAGCATACACCTACAGGCATACACACATTCTATTTCTATGACCCCAGATTGGGGTACCAAGGATATCTGAACTTTAGGATACCGTAAACATTAAACTAAAATTTGGGACAGTTTGTCTCACGTCTCTCCACGAAAGTAAGAAATAGCGCAAAACCAACCAATTTTAATCATAAAATTACATTCGCTCCAGTATCTTCCAGTGATCTACATCATCCTACAACTATAAAATGTGAGTAAGTACTACCTACTAAGTTTAACATAGTTGTCAGCTACGGACCAGGTTCTTGCCTGCCGGCTGGTCTAACTATCATCAAATGAATTTGATAATGTGATTAATCGCTAGTCAGCTACGGACCTGGTTCTTGCCTGCCGGCTGGTCTAACTATCATCAAATTAATTTGATAATGTGATTAATCGCTAGTCAGCTACGGACCTGGTTCTTGCCTGCCGGCTGGTCTAACTATCATCATCTGAATTTGATAATGTGATTAATCGCTAGTCAGCTACGGACCTGGTTCTTGCCTGCTGGCTGACGTAATTATCCCCATCATACCATCCATGCCATCTTCTAGTAATCTATATTCCATTAACATTCTCCTCTCCATAATTATTGAGGTTGGTTACAGTTAAAAAATTAATCTTAGTGTGTTCTATTTAAGGTCTGACACGGAATCATAATACCAATCACAAAGGCCTACTGCTGCAGTAGCCAAGGTGACGAAAAAAACAGCCTTAGAAAAATGTGGTGAAGCGCCAAGCACCCGAAAGCGTCGACTACTCATCAGACTCTAAGTCAAGGTAATTTATATTGCTGCTTCTATGTTTAGGTGTTTGTGGTAATTTAAAATGATATACGCACTGGTACATGATGGTTAGTGAATTTAGAACTGTAAATCAATTTCCGATCATATTCAATGCAGGAATGATGACAGTTACATGAAATTATTATATCCCAATATGTATTACGCTATTAATTCCCCATAGAATTCAACACAGGTGTATAATACTCCTTAATTTCGTTATTTAAGAAATAAATGCAAATTATTATAAATAAAATGTGTAATTGTTTACAGTAAAAGAGGCATCTTGAGCACGGACCTCTTTGGTTTGGAGGACGATCAAAAGACGAAGACCTCAAGCGGGGACTTCGGTT
Source organism: Cosmia trapezina (assembly GCA_905163495.3). Classification (NCBI taxonomy): domain Eukaryota; kingdom Metazoa; phylum Arthropoda; class Insecta; order Lepidoptera; family Noctuidae; genus Cosmia; species Cosmia trapezina. Next base: position 3,052,430 of record LR991047.1, read on the forward strand.
CATCGCTCATCACCCGTGTTGCCAACGGCAAAGTACGGCGAGCGGCAGACCTTACAGGAGAGTTCTACGTGAAAATCAAGGTATATTCGAAAGACGAAGTTGTCTCTACCCCCATGGAAGAATGGTGGAAGAAAGCCCAGGTCGCGTTAAAAGTACAACTAGATCGCAACACTCCCCAGTGGGACGGGCTGCAAAGGTTTATGAGACGAACTCACGAATTATTTGACAATTCCGAGCCTGTCTTTTATAGGGATAGTGTAAATTTAAAATAAGTTAGCTTTAAATTGATGGGGACACCAAATTAATTGTATTGATTATTGCAGAATCTACTAGTATTGTTAATCTAATCCTAATTAAGCGTACAAAATTAGTTCACGTAATTATAATCTAAAATGCCTTTCTGTACCGTTTGTAACACATCAGTTGAGCGCAGTCACTGGATAGGTCATTTACGTAGTACTAATCATAAAAACAAAAACATTTCGCATTTTTGTGAAGGTGTTGAAATAATACATTCTGCATTTCGTAATCGTATAGCTTCTTATAGAATTACCGATCCGTCTGAGAATTGTTCTCTGGAACCATTTCTTAATAATATTTTGGACAGAATTAAAACTTTAACTGACATGTCTCTTAAAGAACATACTTGTATAAAAGTTAATTTCGAATATTTTGCTTTGTTTTTAATGTTTAAAAATGATTCTCAGGAGATGAAATAATTTGCCACAAAAAACGTAACTCTACATCAGAATTATGAATTTGATTCACTATAAAGTCTCAAGTCAAAAATACTTTTAAAAAAAAGATAGAAGAATTTCAGGACCGAGACAGTGGATGGACGTTCTTGAGCAGTTCTCATTTGGAAGTCAATGTTAACAAATATCAACCTTTGCGTGGTTCAGGCTTTATCGAATTGCCTTCTGCAATAAAATCTAAAAAAGCATGTGTTAATATCCGCAATAATGATGACTATTGTTTTTTATGGTCTGTTGTAGCTGCTTTATATCCAGCTAAGACTCATTCTGAAAGAGTATCTTCTTAGCCTGATTTTCGTAACGTGTTAAATGTAAAGGGCATGTCATTTCCAGTGAATTTCTCAGATATTGCGCGGTTCGAACTGAATAACCCCGAAATTTGCATTTACATTTATGGTTTAAAAAACAATACTATCATAGGACCGCTTTACAAACCAAAAGCTTTGAACGGAAAGGTGATTCATTTACTTTATTTATAAAAAAATGATTTGTCACATTACTGTCTCATTAAAGACCTGTCGCGACTTGTTAAGAATCAAATAACAAAACACCACAGTAAACTGTACTTTTGTGACGTTTGTTTAATGTTTTTTAATTCATGTGATAATCTTAGTTCACATAGTTGTGGAGGTGTCGCCACTGAACTACCTCCAAAGGGTTCTTTCATACAATTTAAAAATTATAATAGAAAGCAATTCGTACCATTTGTTATATACGCAGATTTTGAAACAATGCTAGAAACGGTATGAATCTTGTGACCCTGACCCCACTAAGGCGAGTACTGTAACACGACAGCGACATGTGCCTGTAGCTTACGCTTATCATATAACGTGTACGCTAGATGAATGCCACAATCGTTACTTTTCTTATCGCGGTTCGGAATGTGTATCAAATTTTGTAAAGTCTATCTATAAAGATGCACAAAAAATTTACGATATTTTACAAAATAGTGTTCCTATGATTTATTCAAATGATAATGCTCGTGACTTTGAAAACGCGATAACATGTCATATTTGTGAACACTTCTTGTTCGGCGACAGGGTTCGCGATCATTGTCACTTGACTGGTAAATATCGTGGCGCAGCTCATAGTTACTGTAACTTACAATACAAAATACCAACATTTTTGCCAGTATTTTTTCATAATTTGTCCGGTTACGATTGCCACCTTTTCATAAAAGAATTAGGTGAAGCTTCTGGATCTATTAAAGTGATACCTAAAACAAAAGAAAACTATATTTCATTCACTAAGTTTATTCCGATTTCTACTGGGGAAAGCATCCAGGTTCGGTTTGTAGACTCTTTCAAGTTTTTAGGAACTAGCTTAGAAAAGTTGGCTAGTACAATGAAAAACCAAGACTTTAAGCAATTGAAATCTCATTTTCCTAATAAAAAACAATTTAACCTACTCACTCGTAAAGGAGTGTATCTATATGACTATATGTCTCAATGGGAACGTTATGAAGATACGTGTTTACCCTCTAAAAAATATTTTTTCAACTCCTTAACTAATGAGACAATTACCGACGAAGACTATGAACACGCTCGGTCTGTTTGGTCAGTGTTTAATATTCAAAACATGGGTATGTACACAGATTTATATCTCAAAACAGATGTTCTGTTGCTAACAGATAAATTTGAAAATTTTCGAAAAACTTGTAAACTGCATTACAATCTCGATCCCGCGTTCTATCTTACAGCACCAAGTCTATCTTTTGATGCAATGCTTTTAAAAACAGGAGTTCAATTAGAATTGATTAGTGATGTTGAAATTTTTAGAATGATTAAAAAGGTATTCGAGGAGGAGTTTGTATGTGTTCCAAAAGACATGTCAAAGTCAATCATAAATATTTAGATACTTACGATCCAACTCGTCCAAATTCATTTATCATTTATTTAGATTGTAACACTTTATATGGTTATAGCATGTGTCAATCCCTACCTTATTCCGATTTTAGATTTATGAATAGACAAGAAATTGATTTTTTACAATTGAACTTAGCAGATATCAGTGATACTGCAGAAAACGGATACATTCTTGAAGTTGATTTAATATATCCGGAGAATTTACACATGGAACACAATGACTTTCCCGTTTGTCCAGAAAAATGCTTGCCACCTGGTGGTAAGAATAAAAAGTTAATACCAAATTTGTACGATAAATATCACTATGTTATTCATTACATACATTTAAAAAAATGTTTACAGCACGGTTTAGTATTGAGAAGGATCCATCGCGCTATTACATTTCAGCAAAGTTGTTTTTTAAAGCAATATATTGATATTAACACTCAGTTACGGCAAAAAGCAGAGTCAACGTTTGAACAAGACTTTTTCAAATTATTGAACAATAGTATTTTTGGAAAGACGCTGGAAAATAATGAACATCGAATAGACGTTAAGTTAGTAAACAAGTGGTGTGACTCGACCAATAAAACAAAAAAGACTACTTGTGCTGAAAAATTGATAGCCAGCCCATATTTTCATAGCGCCTCTGTATGTTCTGATGATCTAGTGGCAATCCAAATGAAACCTGTGCGTATTATACTTAATAAACCAATATACATAGGGTTTGCAGTATTAGAATTATCTAAGACTCACATGTATGACTTTCACTACTCTATAATAAAACCTTTTTATGGTAACCGAATTGAATTGTGCTATACTGACACAGATAGTCTAGTATATGATGTACAGAGCAATGACGTTTATAAAGACTTCAAGCTCCATTTTCTAAAATATTTTGATACCAGTAATTATGACTGTAACAATGACTATAACTTACCAATTATTAATAAGAAGGTTCCAGGACTGTTTAAGGATGAAATGGGTGGTAACATTATCAAAGAATTCGTAGGACTGCGCTCAAAGCTTTATTGTATTAAAACGTTAAACAAAACTATTAAAAAGGCAAAAGGTACAAAAAAATGTATAACCAAAAATTTTAATATGTTAGATTATAAAAATGTTTTGTACAATAATTGCAATGTTATTCGCAAAAAAAATGTATTGTTTAGGTCAATAAAACATGAAATATTCACTCAGGACGTAAATAAAATTGCACTTTCAAGCAATGATGACAAACGGTTGCTATCATTTGATAAAGTATCTACTTTAGCTTGGGGTAATGCAAATATATTTATGTAATGCATTACCCACCACGCACGACCACGCACGGCACGGTTGGGCACGTGTGACCAGGATGGCTTCGTGAAAGTGGAGCGGAAGAAGAGGAAGAAGCCTCCTAGCCGAAACCAGTGCGGAACCGCGCTGGCAGGACCCAATATGCTGCGTCCGGCAATACCTACGACGCAGCTCTATGTGTCCTGGTTACATCACACCACGAAGGTTGAGGAAATCGTGGAGTATGTTCGATCGAAGACCAGCTGGACCTTAAGGGTCGAGAAGTTGGCGTCGCGCCACAACACGAATTTCAAATCGTTTGTGGTGCGAGTTCCGACTCAATATATTGAGACCGTACTCAAGGAAGAGTTTTGGCCGAAGGGTGTCGTGTATCGGCGATTCCGCGGAAGGTTACGCGACACCACGCAGTGCAATACGACGCCGTCACTTCGTATACAATAGTTTATTTTTGTGTTTTTTTTTTTTTATAAATATGTATGATAGTTTGTAAGGTATTTATGTTATGGGTCGTAGTTACCCGAAATAAATGATATATTATTATTATTATTCGTTTATTCATTTTTTATCTTATTTAGTTACATTTTTAAATATTTCTTAAACAAAAAGATGTAAAAAAAAAACATTTAAAAATATAAAAAAATAGAAGTCCGCCGGTGTCGGGAGCAGGGTCCAAGGTACCGGCGGTTAGGGCTGCAGAGATAGGAACCTCCTCACAATACGAGCCGTATCGAGGAGTACTGCCTTCTGAATCTGGTTAATCTAATCTTATTATTATTATTATTACCATAATTTTAAGTGTATATTCTATTTGAAATATGATTAGACATAAATTAATTTAAACTTTTTACAGTCTGTTCAACCGATTTTGACTTCTATTCAGTAGGCATAAGGATGGTATTAAAAGCAAAAAACGTGGTTACCGTTCACTGCACCTGTAATTTTTCACGCAACCAACGCAATACAAGTCAAAATCGCTTGAACGAACTGTAAAAAAATGTATGTACCTACTAAACATGTACTTAAATAAATATGATATTTTAGTTCATAAATCTGTTTCATTTCCACTCCCGCTGACAAAGCGCATTGCGATGACTGGTTTGTGTAATACAATACCGTTCGCGCACTTGTCGCTTCATGTTGCCCATCAGGTTGAACGTGATAAAACATGAAATTGATTACAGTGCAATGTTAGGAGTTTGCATTTCTTATTAATATAACTACTTGATCATACATCACAAGGCAGTTAGCCGGACCAGTCATATCACGTTGAATAAAAACGAAACGAATTGTAAGTATTGTACAAGTACCCATGTATTTATAACATTATTGCATCATGTTGATTATGTAATTATAATTAATTATTATTTCATTTGTTTCAGATCATTGATAATGTGTGACTCTCCAGATATTATCGACTTCTCACAATACGCTCAAGGTTTTCCGACTCCGAGTTTAAGCTGGCATATCCCAGATTTGCCAGAACAACAAACACCTGCTAATACTACGGACCCGCCAACAAGAGACCTAGAGCCAGAAGGGAGTGTCTAAAACAGAAGTCATCTCTGCCTACATGTGAATCATACGTTATAAACAATGAGAAGAAAAAAGGTTTACGACTGATCCAGGTACAAGTGTTGGATATCAGTGAACAGCAAGAACCTGCAAATGACAATCAGGGTGTGGTAATGTTAAGTGCGCAGTATGTAGTGACTGAATTGGTGGACCATGTAATGGAGGAAACGCAATCGTTAATTAACAAAATATCGAGAAAACTTTGTGGGGACAGTTGTTATTATTAACATGTGTCATTATTTTGTAAGTACCTACTTCATAAGATAATGTGTAAGATTTGTAGTAATATTATTAGGTATGTAACATTTATTTGCTTTCTTATTCTTTAGTGTTTATACATATTAGGTTTTTATGTTGAGTAAGTTTTGAATGTATAAATTATTAAAATATCAAATATGTAAGTTTTATCGTAGTTAACTTAGTAGGTAGGTAAGTAGGTAAGTTAAAAAAAAAATGTAATGTAGATAATAATAATTGCTTTGTATAATCTAGTTGGTACAGCAAAAGTATTGACATTTATTTGCTTTCTTATTCTTTAGTGTTTATTCATCTTAGGTTTTAAATATATAAATTATTAAAATATCAAATATTTAAGTTTTATCGTAATTAACTTTTGTATTTTAATGTAGGTTAAAAATAGTAAAAAAATAAAAGAAAAAAAATGTAATGTAGATACTATTAATTTCTTTTATACAATCGGAATAATGTTCATACATCACAAGTTTGTAAGTTAAGAATGTAGGTAGGTATACACAAAGCGAACATTAAATAAACTATGTAGTGGCAGTTGTTATTATTAATGGGTAGGTAGTTATAATTAGTTTCTAATAATTGTAAATAATATGAAAAAGTAAATAAAATTATATTCTTATAAAATTTAAATTATGTTTTATTTTGTATTAGGTACTTATTTATACTCGAACTCTAAATTAGCTCTAGTCTAATGATATATAATATAGAGTTTATTTGCTAACAGTTTTTTTATTACAATAAATCGTTTTAAATCGTGATGTAGGTATTTCAAATTTTGTAAGTAATATCATTTTGCTGCAGCTAATTTAAAGTTTGATGATTAAGTTACCCTGAAAACATTTAAATAAAACAACCATAAGTAAATTAATTAATCATTTTTATTAACTGCATAGGTATGACAAAATAAATTGAAATAGATTAAATACAGACATATTACATTGTATTATCAACATACCATTTTCTAATACACACCGCATTATTTAATGCACAATTCATTTTATGGTTCACACAGTTAAAATCACTTTTATTTCTACAGAACTTTTTCTTTAATGTTGCAAAATTAGGACATCCCTTCTCACCTATGTCGATCACTTCACAGTTTGCACACATGTCTTTAATCCACTTTATTTTTTCCAAACCCTTTGTAATAATTTTTTTATTTTTTAAATACGGTACGATGACGTGTTGGAACTCTCTGTAGTCTATATAGCCCTCACTCCAGAAAATTCCACGATTTCTTTCCAACCATCGCACTTGCTTCTTTTCTTCTTGAGTTAAATAATAAAACGAATGCGGTGGTTTAACCAAGAACGTCTGTGTGTGCTCATTACTTACTATGGCCACTTCCTTGACGATAAAATTATTGTCTAAATCTTTGAATCCTTGGAGTTCGACAATGATGAGGTCCGCGTTCATGATATATTCTTCACAATGTTACTTAATGGTTTGTATTCAACAATGCAATCGTTCAGAATGAGACAGTATGCTGAAGTTTGATCTGGTATCTCTGAATCACTCTCAATTTCTACCCTCACATCCACAACAGGTCCAGTCTTTAGATTATCAGCTTGTCTAGAGCAATCGACTACAAACAGCGGTGCTAAATCCCTAAATTGTTTCTCGCTTAGTATGGGCTCCGAGCGACGTCCGTAATACGACTGTTGAAATCTGGTGTATTGCTCGTATAATAAAGCGATTCTGTTATTAGCAAAACTCACATTTAAGTTTTCATAAGGAAAATAGGTTGAATTGAGATACACTCTAACGTCTCAAATATAACAGTGATCGAATTGAGACATGTCAGAACTTGCATTGTTTCTTCTATTTGTCTGTAGACCAATGTATCTTGGTTTTTCTATTTGAGATGAAGTTTTGATAGACCAGGTATGTTTTGTAGTTTTAGGCAAGGCTGGATATTCGTACAGATCCCAATTTCTGTATATCATTTGAAGTCGGCGATCTTTCTCTAATACTTTTAACAAACCAATTTTTTCTTTGTCTGATACTTTAACATGCGGTACGCGCCAGATGATTTTGTTGATCTGAACATCATCCACTACTTTGCCAGTATTAAGTTTTACAGCGTTCAAATTAGTGTTACTTCGTAATAATATCAGTTCATGTCTACTATTTATCACAACTTTTTTAAAATCTTTTGCAAAACCGAGGAGGTTACGAAGTGGTATAGAGACAGAAAATCTTCCTCCATGGATATTTTTTATGCCATCAATATTCCAACCCCAGGCATTAGACATTTTTGATTCACTTTCGGTCATTGAAATTAGTGATTTCATGGTTGTTGTTATACCTGCATTTTTTATTTTATCAATCTCCACTCCATTTAGCTCATACCTAATGTCTTGGAACAAGTAGAGTAGAGCATTGTTCGTGAAATTGACACTAGTAGCTGGGTCCTTCGAATCTTTTTTGCTAACGATAACAGTTCCTTCCAGATATAGGGTGCTAGCTGATGGTAATATGTACAAGTCCTGTTGATTGATAGGTATGCGGATTTCATCGTTCCTGTTGAAACTCGTTATATATTCGTTTATATATATATATATTACTCGTTGACGACTTGTAAATTTATGTATGACCATGTTTTTCTCTCTTGTCAACTTGTGAGTAGGTATAGGTAAAGTCGACTGAAATTACTGTTTGTTTGATGTACATGATAATTATGGATATTATTTTTAATGACATGTGTTCCATTCCTTTTATTTTTTAAAAATTAATTATTATTACTTATTATTTTTTTTTTAAGTTGACATTGAATAATATTGTATTTTTTTAAATTGTTGTATTGGTAATTTTTAAATTGTAATTGTATGTGTATTTGTGTATTTTATTATGTAAAATTATTTCAAACACAATGTAAATTGTTAGTGAATAAATTGAATTGAATTGAATTGAATTGAATTGAATATAGGGCTTGTAGGAATGAAATTCGATTCCTTCTATAGTATTATCGTAATTCGGAGCGGATAAAACGTCTAAGATATTCATTTTAACAATTCGATCGCTCTAAGGAATGCTTTATTGTCTTTAGTTAATTTTATTTTCTTCTTAGAGGCAGGTCTTATTTGATAAGTAGCTCGAACAGAACTGATATTCTTTACTTGTTGAGACACATTTTTATTGAAATCAATCATTTTTTCTTCTGAGATGCAGATATACCTGAGATGCACTTCTTCACCACGTAAATTAATTAATCTGTTGTTTATATCTATCAGCCTGATGTGTATGCAGCTTATGTTTTTTTGATTGATTGGAAAGTATATTGCGTTCTTCGGAATTTCTATGATCCTGTATCCAGGTGGTACATTAAGTGCAAATTCGTGAATAATATGACTTGGTTCACCGTTTACATATGAACCGCTTACAATATCACATTCAATCCTGACTACGGTCGTAGGTAGAATGTTGACTGGAGACTGTGACACATGCCATTTATTTGCTTTCAAGATTTGTTTGTTAAATCCTAATAGTCTTCTAAAAGAGTCTTCTTTGATAAAATTAATGTCTTTTGTACAGAATATTGTAGTTTTTAAAGTATTATTATTGCACCGTAGTTTGATCGCTGCATCTTTTATTTCGGATTTTAAATAATTGCTGATATCTTGCAATTCATAAGTGCCTTCCGGTATTTCAATAACTTCATTAAAACCATAATAGAACTTATTATTACTTTTATCAATGTTTGGAATAGAATTAAAAGTTGAAAAGTGCAATAAAGCACACTCATACTCTCCATCTAGTTGCAACGTATTAGGATAGTATGTAGTTAACACTGACGAGTCTCCAGTTATAGACAAAGTGAGCGACATCTTGCAAATGATTGAAATTAAAGAAAATCATAATTATATTTTATAATACATTTTTATTCCAAAAAGTTGACAAATAATTTAAACATAAATGACCACAATTGATTGCGTTAAATTTTTGATATCTTGTGTAGTTATAAAACACATTACAATTTTTGAAATATTGCATCAATTCCATTGGAGGTTTTAAATTTCCATAGCTATCAAAGTATTCACAGTGATTGTAAACTTTAGCATAAGCTACCCAATGCGTTCCTTCGTTCTTAGAATCGTCTAAGTTAACGATACCACATTCAATACATTTCGGCTTCCGAGGTAGTTGATCCTTCATGTAGACCCCACGAAAATATGGGATGTCTCTTGAATACTTTCGGATGTCTATATTAGTTAGAGGGCGATTGGGTAGCATATCACTTGACGCTTGGCACTCGTTGTGGACGGTCGTGGGTTCATTGCTCCGCCGTTCATGACCCGTTGTCCTGAGTCTTGTTAGCTTTCGTTGCGCTCTCGTAACGATTTCGTAGCCTCTCTCGGCTACTCCGATCATCGATCAGTTGATTATTTATTTAATTAGCTGGTCGGTCCATGGTCAAAAAAAGTGCCTTTTTCAAGGCAGAATATTTCTATAACTGGTTTCGTCATATCGCGAGTCCCTGCATTAAGCCCCTTCCGGGCAAATCCACAGTTTCGTGGTCCTCGGTGGATACCTTACGGTGCCAACGAAGCCGAGTGGGGTGTTGACCCAACACACCCGCCGAACCCCTTCAGGGCGAGGCAGTCAGTTGGACGGGTCCCAGTGATAACCGGCCTTGGGGGGTCTCCTAGTCGGCACTGGATGACAGTTTTCCCTCAACAGCGTAGGAGCTAGTGTCTTTAGGGTGTGTCTACACCCTTCGCGCTAGTCGCTAGCCAGGGCCCCGTTGCACATTAAGATTGGCAACGGACGACACACTTATAGGTTACACCATAGGTACACACCTCCCTGCCTACACCCGGCAGGGAGTGACACACATCCCCGGGCCTTCCCACCCGGGGAGTTAGTTAGGGCCATCAGGTTCCTTTGTCTACCGCGATCGCGATTTCTTTTTTTCTTTTTTGAGTCATGTCTAACTCCGCGGAATTTCTCGAGTTCGCGAAAGGGTACCTATTCAAGGACCCCGAATTTTTCCTTGGGCTCCTCCTTGGAGTCCCCGATGTTAAGGCGCGCATAGCCACTGCCTATCAGCAGGCAGCGTCCCCCCCCGTCCCCTCTTCCTCTAGCATCGCTGAGTTCAGCGATGCATTAGAGCTTACTCCCTCCGCGACCGTCGCGATGGACACCGACGCTCCAGCGTCGGTGTCCTCGGCTCGTCCCTCCTCGCCTTACTCAAGCGGCTCCTCCGTCTCCTCGGAGGCAGAGGAGTCCGCTTCCGCTTCGGCCTCTTCTTCCTCCTCTTCTACCGAGGACGATGGTTTCACCACCGTCCAAGGAGGGAAGAGGAAGAAGAAGCTGAAAGCCAGCTCTCATGCCCCGGCTGCAAAGAAGGAGGCCTTAAGGGTTATCCCCTCCCCTCCGCCTTCAGCTCCCGCCCCCGTTCCCGCTACCGTAGCGCCTACTCCGACTGTGGCTTCCTCTGCCGCAGTCCCTCCTTCCGTCCCAACCTCTGGGGTCCCTTCTGGCTTGACCGCTACTTCTTCTTCTTCTGCTTCACAGAAGAAGAATTCTCCGCCTCCGCTATATATTCAGGATAAAGCGAAGTGGACGGATGTCTCGCGCTGGTGCGTTGATCTTAGGATCAACTTCACCAGTGCTCGTTCTACCCAAACGGGTATTAAGGTGACGGTCCCGACGTCTAATGACTTTCGGGCTCTCTCTAAACTCCTCAGGGAAAGGAATGTGTCTTTCCACACATACACCCTCCCGGAGGAGCGTCAGACTCGAGTGGTGATCCGTAGGATCCCTCGTGAAATCCCCGCTGAGGAGATAAAAGCCGACCTTCAGTCGCAAAATATCCCCGTAGACGAGGTACACCGCATGTACCGCTCCCGTACCGGAGACGCGTATGATATGGTGCTCGTCATCTGTTCCCACGTCGATGGGTATCACCCCATCTTCCAGGTCCGTTCGATCTGCAATCTCTCGGGCATTGAGATTGAAAAGCCCCATAAAAGCGGCATCATCGGTCAATGCCACCGTTGCCAATTATATGGCCATTCCCAACGGAATTGCCATGCTAAACCCAGGTGCGTCAAGTGCCTGGGTGATCATGGTACTTCTGATTGTACCCGCCCTAAAGATCGTGCTCTCTGCACTGATTTGCCGAGTTGTGTGCTCTGTGGCGAATCAGGGCATCCAGCCAATTACCGTGGCTGTCCTAAAGCCCCCAAGTCCCACTCCTCTAAGCTGGCCAAGCGTGCAAACGCTCGCCAGCAGCGAGAATGTCCTCCTCCTCAGCCTCAGTATAACTTTAACATCCCGTTGAACACGCGATTGAGCCCTCAGCGGCCTAATGCGTGGTTCCCAGCTCCCCAAAAGCAGGCGTTCCCTGCCTTGGCGAGCTCTCAGCCCACACCTACTTCCACTCTTACCCCAGCCACCAGGGACCCCAGAATTAGCGGACTTCTTCCCACTCCTTCTCAGGCCCCCGTGCCTTCACCACCCGCTCCTAAAGCGGCCCCTGCCGCTCTGGCTACCCCTCCCGCACCCACCCCAGTGGCTAGCGGCGACGATGTTGTTGATCCTTTCAGCATCATCGCCTCCACCTTCCTGACCTTTAACACCCCGCGAGCATGGCAAATGGCCAGGGAGTTGCAAGTCGCGCAACGTGCCCGCGATCTTCCTCAGATCCTTAAGATCTATCAAGCGTATCCCGAGATCACGCGCGCCCTGAATTCCTACTCCAACAATTAACTCAATAATGGATAGAGGAATTATAGAGCGTTTCAAACCCCGGTCCCTTAACCTAGGCTTTTTCAATGCCGATGGCCTCCTTGGCCAACGCGATGAGATCGCCTCTTTCCTCCGCGATCACCAAATAGATATCCTCCTCATACAGGAAACCTTTTTGAAGCCCAGAAATCGTAACCCGTCAATTGCCAACTATCGCATAGTTCGCAATGACAGGGAGCGTTGTCATAAGGGCGGAACCCTTATTTATTATAAATCTTCCCTATACTGTATTCCTATGGATGCTCGTCCTCTATCGCGATTAGAAGTGTCCGTCTGCCGCTTAGGTATGACAGGCCACCAGCCGATCACTCTTGTATCGGCTTATCTTCCCCCCACTCCCCGCGTCACAGAGAATTTCCAACCTCTGTCTGACGACCTCTCTGTCCTTCTTAGCTTGAGCGACTCCGTTATCATAGCGGGGGACCTCAACGCTAAAAATGCCGCCTGGAATAGCTCCACCACCAATACCAGAGGCAGACACCTGCTCGACCTCTGTTCGCGTTTACATTTCGATGTTGTTGCTCCCATGACTCCCACTCATTTTCCCTATGAGTCTAATCACACCCCTGACGTACTTGATGTAGCGCTTCTAAAGAATATCAACCTTCGGTTGGACTCTATAGAAACGATGCATGAACTATCGTCTGATCACCGTCCCGTTATTCTAAATCTGGTCCCCCGCATCGGTCGCCCCGATCCCTCTCAACCCCCTCCCTCCCGAATAGTGACGGACTGGAGGAAAGTAAGCGAATGTCTGAAATCCTCCACATCCCCACTCTTAGATTCCATACCTGACCACTTTGACTCTATCGCTGACACGACAGCTGCGATCGACTCATTCACGGAATACGTACAATCAGTCATGAACGATTGTTCAAGGGAAGTTCCTGCGGTGGATGACCACCGCTGGAAGTTGCCTGACGATGTACGTGCTCTGTTGAATGAGAAGAACGCGGCTGTCCGTGCCTACAGCAGCTTTCCCTGCCGCTTGAACAAAGTCCACATGCGCTATTTACAGAAATCTGTAAAGACACGCATGGAGGAATGGCGTTCCGCCGGTTGGGATAAGATGCTGAGCGAGCTTGAGCCTACCCATCTTGCCTTCTGGCAGCTTCAGAGGAAGCTCAGGTCCAAGGAGTTTACCTCCATGCCCCCTCTAGTCCGCCCAGACAATACCATCGCTTTCGATGATATCGACAAGGCTGAATGCCTTGCCGATAGTCTTGAGGCCCAATGCTCTCCCAGCTCTCAACCAGTAGACCAAGCTCACCTCTCTGAGGTGGACGTTGAAGTCGAACGTAGAGCCTCCCTTCCTCCGGTCGAAGACCCTGATTGTCCCCTGCCCCCCGTCACTCCAGACGAGGTGCACGAGATAATCAAGGCTCTGAAACCCCGTTAAGCCCCTGGTTCAGATGGAATGACCAATAAGGTCTTCCAACTCTTCCCTGCCCGTCTGATAATGCTTTTGACCATCATCTTCAATGGTGCCATGAGTAATAATATCTTTCCTCAAGCCTGGAAACAGGCCACCGTTATCGGTATTCCTAAGCCCGGCAAGCCTAAGCGCGAGCCCTCTAGTTACCGCCCCATTAGTCTGCTCAATGTCCTCGGCAAAATCTATGAGAGACTTATTTATAAGCGACTCAGGGATTATGCTGAGACAAAGGGCCTTATTCCTAACGAGCAGTTTGGTTTTCGAACCCAACACTCTTGCGTACAACAGGTACACCGTATAGTCGAGCATGTCAGCGCTGGTTTCCAGCGCGGTGCGATGACTGGTGCTGTTTTCTTCGATATAGCGAAAGCGTTTGACAAAGTCTGGCACAACGGCTTATTATATAAGCTTTACAAACTTGGTGTGCCAGATCGTCTCGTGCTCATCTTACGAGACTTTTTGTCAAACCGCACCTTTCGCTATCGTATCGAAGGAGCGCTTTCCTCTCCCCACCCTATTCGCGCAGGGGTCCCTCAGGGCTCTGTGCTTGCTCCCTTAATTTTCACACTTTTTACTAGCGACATCCCGCGTAGCGAGAAGGCACAGTTGGCTCTGTTCGCAGACGATACGGCCATCTACTACAAGGGCATGGCTCGCGACGCGATCTCTCGCACTCTCCAAACCGCTGTCGATGCACTCGCCAAGTGGTTTCGGAAGTGGAGAATCGAAGTCAATCCCGACAAAAGCCAAGCTGTTCTCTTTACGAGACCGCGAAGCAAACAGTGTAAACCCCCCCGCCCGATCACCATGTTTGGCAAGCCGATCCCTTGGGAGAAGCGAGCCAAATATCTAGGTGTGACGCTCGATGAGCACCTTTCGTTTTCAGAGCACATAAGGTTGGTTCGTTCGCGAGCCTACTTTGCTCTTAGTAGACTCCATTCGGTTATGAATGCACGCAGCAAGTTGTCCCTTAAGTGCAAGTTGCGTATTTTTACAGCGTGCATTCGCCCCATCATGACCTTTGCGGGCCCAGTCTTTGCTCACGCAAAGCCCCATCTCATCCATAGGATGCAGGCCGTTCAAAACCGTTGCCTCCGAAAGGTAACGGGTGCCCCTTGGTTCGTTCGGAACGCAAACCTCCATTTAGACCTTAGAATCCCGACCATCAGTCAATTCTTGAAACGCCTTTCTAAGCGTTTCTTTGATTCTGCCGCGAAGCACCGCAACCCTCTGGTTGTCGCGTCCGCTAATTATGTCCCCTCTAGAATCAGTAAAATCCGCCGTCCGCGACTTGCACTCTCTGAACCTGATGACCCTATTACCCTCCTCCAGGAAAGTAGTAGTGCTACTAGTACTCTAGTACGCAAACACAGATCACAAAAATCATCATTCCGACCTCGCCGCCGAGGTCCTCCGCGTAGACGAACTTTCCCTGTAAATGTAAATTCATCTCCCTTGATCGGTAATAACGAGCCAGCTGGTGGCGTAGCTGAGCCTGTAGCTTTAAACTCCCCTGTCAATAATAATAACGCCGATATGAGCCAGCCAATTGTACCTTGCTGTCCTCTCTTAGTCAGCGACGCCCTAAGCCGAGGTCCGTACCCCACAGGGGGTGCCCTTAGTGCGCAGTCGCTTAGTTTATAAGTAAAACTTGCCCCTGGCTGGAGGCTTTGAGTTCGCTTAAGGCACCCACAGGATAGTCCGGGTTAAGCAGTCTCGACCCCAAGTGGTCACACTGCGAGAATGCCATTCCAAAAAAAAAAAAAAAAAAAAAAAGGGTAGCATATTATTCAGTTTTTTGAAGATGTTATAAACAATCCTTTACCACTTTTATATGGCTTAATGTATAAACCCTTGCCCAACACTAAAGCCTCCATAGCTTTATTATGTCGTTCTGTTTCTTGCAAATTTTGTTTGCTTGCTTTGTAATCATTGACGGTTTTTGCAATGCCAGCTGCACCACCAGCTAAAGTTCCTAAAGCCGATAAACCAGCGAAAATTGGAATTAAAGGTAGAATTCCTCCAGTCTTTGGTAGGGGTATTACTCGGGGTACTCGGATTCGATGATGAGTGTTTGAAAATAACTTTTTTACGGTTAAATAAGCTGCTTTTATTAAAGTCTTATTATCTTTGCGTTTGAGTTTCTTAATTTTTGATTTTATTTTTGAAACTAAGGTTTTAAATGTTTTGATGCCTAATCCAGACTTTAGTTTCGCTTTCATAACTTTGTTCACTAGCCAAGAGCTTAGTTTTTCACCTTTCCCGGCATCTTTTGATTTAATTCTTTGTTTAGCCATGTTAAGTAGTTGTAAATCGGCTTTGTGACGATTTGCTAAGTCTGTATGGTTTTTATACGCAATGTCGTGTTGCTTGCAAGCTTCGTCTAGCTTATTTACACCTGGGTCACCTCGCGCTAAGCGTTTGTGAAGTTTGGTTCCTGGTCCGCAATAATTGTATCCTGGCAAATGAACTTCGAATGGTAGATTATTAATTATGCTGTTAACTAGTCCACCTCCTTGCATAATTCAAATTATAATGATAGCATTTCAAATGAAAAATGGTTATATAATATTCTAGTCCATTATTGCAGTTTTTTCAATCCAACTGTTTTCTGCACTGTTTAGACCTAACCATTTGACATACAATTTATTTCCTTTCTTTATCAAAACCTTTTCTATCAAATAAACATCAGGATAGTTAGATCTTTGCAGGTCTTGTTCGTAAAATGCTCCTAATATGATTTGTTTTCGTTGATCTTCTATGTGATATGTTACTGGTATAGTTTTATTTACTTTTTTTATAATAAATAATTCAGTTGACCAATTAGGAGTGTAACCTTTCTCAAAACTATGTTTGTATTTACTTATACGAACACAATCACCAACTTTGAATTTAGGCTTCCACTGTACTAAATCATGTTTTTTATTTTTTTTATATTTTCTTTGATGACTTGTTCATTACATTTATTCACATCAACCGGTTTAAATTGAATAGTACGATGTTTTGTGTTGTTATATCTCTTCAATGTATCTTTCAATGGTAGACCTAACCACTTATAGTTTCCAATGAGACTAAAATGTTTATATAATTTATTTTTTGCCGTTCTAATAAGTCTCTCTACAATTGATGCTTTTTTAGTAGAAAACGTCGAGTAATGGTTAATGTTGTGCTTTTTCATAAGTGTTTGAAAAGTGATGTTATAAAATTCTGTCCCCATATCAGTTTGTAAGTTAACAGGATTATTACGACTACTAAGCAGTATATGTTTGAATGCACGAGTAACATCAAATTTATTTTTCGATTTTAACGGTTCAGCCCAGGCATATTTTGAGAAGCAGTCAATCACAACTAAGATGAAACTGTAACCTTTGTTATACTTTTTCAGGTTTTGCATATCCATCAAATCTGCTTGCCATAAGTCGTGGATTCCTTTCAGAATAACAGAACGTCGAAAGAAATTTCTTCGTGCAGCTTTGTGTATTTCATTTACAATTTGCTGTTTTACCATTACGGGGTTTTTTGAGGTAATTTATGTAACTATGCTTTAGTATAAAACTTATCTTCCAAATGAGTTAAAACCTCAGGTATCTTATCTTTTAAAGTAGCTTGAACTGTCGCCTTTGCATCTTTTATGATTTGAGAACGCAATGCACCAATCAGATTATTACGTTCTTTAATCGTATTAGCATTCAATCGATCTACATAATCCTTGCTCACAGCCAGATTATTAAATTCTTTTAACGTGTTAGCATTCAATAGATCTACATAATCCTTGTTCACAACCTGATTATTTAATTCTTTTAACGTGTTAGCAATCAATCGATCTACATAATCCTTGTTCACAGCATCGTCTGCTTCTACTGGAGATCTAATTCCTCTCAGTCTTGATGTTTTTAAATCAAAATCTCCATTTTCTGATTTTAACAATGCATTCTCATTAAACTCAAATATCTCTGATAAACGCATTCTTTTGTGAATGTAGTGTCCGAATTTGTCTACGTTCATGTTTAAGGTGTATTGTATCGAGAGGGTGATAGTAAAATAAACACATTTTTTATTTTTTATTTATTTATAACTTTACTTTCACGCAATTCTTCAATGATAGATATAATTTCATTATCTAATCCTGTGTTGCCAGCATCTCTAGATGCAATTAATAATTTCAACCTTTCCACTAATTCATTAGGATCATCCCAGTACACTAAATCAACGTTTTTTCTCCACTTTTTTAGTAACGGTAGACCCTTTCCCTGAACTGCATTCGTCAATTTAAAAAGAGGTTTAATAACTTGCAAATATTTTTGACCTTTATTACTTTTTATTGGCTTACTTGGCTCATAGTCTCGACGATGTGCATTTGTATCAATTAGCATCGACATATAATTTTGCATATCACTATCTGTAACCAAACCTAAGTCTACATCTTTCTTAAGCAATAACTGTTTTAAACCAGGTGTATTTCGGTATTTACATCCAGCCACGGTGATGTATTGATCGTTGATCGTTATGAAAGCAGAACCTAACATCAGTTTCCCGCGCTCTGCTCTAACCCCAAATGGAATATCTACCAACGCTTCTGAAGATAATGACCAGGATGACGTATCACAATCTTGATTCCTGTCAACTACTGATTCATAAGAAGAGGCACTGCTGATATCGGATTCATATTTGCCTTCATCACCATTATTATCGTTACTTTCTGCGCTACCGGTTCCTTCTTTCTGCACAGATTCGTTAATAAACGGAACATCAGCAAAATCATCACTAGCACGCAGTAGAGGAGTTTGCTTACTAGCATTAGCAATTAGATTTAGAGGTTCTGTTACAGGTTTGAAAACAGACTCCAGTGTTTGTTTATTGTTAATCTCAGCATCTCTCATTTTTCGTACTTTTATCTTTACAGCTTTTGCCGCATCAACAATTTGTCGTTTCAAGGATTTTTCCATATTGGTAAAATAGGTTGTAATGATTGTGGTTGTGTGTTATTGATGTAGTGTCGTAAGTTGAATAATAATGTCAAGCAGGTAACAGCCTTTTATATGTATTCGTGTTCTTAGTCAAAGACTACAAACGTGTCAAATTTACTTCTGTAACATCCTTTGTTTTTGGAACAATCTTTATTAATTACAACATAATTCAAAGGTATACTCCATATTTTAGAACACATTTCACGAAATTCAATCCATATCATGTCAGTGTTGACGTGTTCTTCATAAACATGTCTCATATTTCTTTCATCTTGCTTAAACAGTACGATTAGATTTGCGTTGTCTCTTATTAACTGCTTAGGGATTTTATTATACGTCTGATTTAGATAAAACAATCGATGAACTTGTGTCTCCCCATAGAAAAATAATCACGCATACTACTTTGTTTTTCGCAAGCAACATCATCAAATACAATTACTGAATTCGGTTTTGCGGTCTGAACACTCAGTACTTGCTAATTTTCATGATATTTCTGAAATGAAATGCCTGGTACTCGTTGCAAGACTTTTTCTAAAAAAACGTACTTGGGTTGTTGCAAGGTTTTCGAATAAACATAAACATTTTGAAATCTTAAGCCATTCTCGTGTATAAGAAGACCAATTAATAAATTTGTTTTTCCACAATTTGACGGTCCACAAATGATGCATCGTACCGATTTAGGTAATAATTCTCCATGACGTAAACCAGTCTCCTGAGAATGAACACAAAGCTTATTTACGTGTAACGATTGTGGTTGTTTTACAAATTTCATGACGACTGCATGAACTGTTATATTAATAATGAGTTAATTATTGTATTACGTTGACATTTATAACTCATTGTCGCTAACTCGAGCAAATGTACGAACAACCTTACCATGGTTGTCCTTCAATATAAGATAGTGAGTGTTTTCTAAATTAGATTTAACCGAATCTTGTATCTGTCGGTGGAACAAATCTTCTGTTTGGGCTGTATAGCTGTTCTGGTGTTTTGAAGAACCGTTATCTGTATTTTTCTGACCAATTTGCAAATCTTGAATAAATATAACCTCGCCACTAGAATTCTTGATAATAAGTTTATTACAAATATCTTCTAAATCAGATTTCACTGAGTCATGCATTGTAGTTAACTTAGTTATGACAGGTGTATTTAGTTTCGTAATAATTCAACCTTCTCACTACAGTAGTAAAGATCGAATGTAGCGTTAAATTACTGCGATCAATTATTTATAAGTTATTCACCTTCCTTGCTAATAATAATGAGTCAATTAATGTATTACATGCAAACCACACTGAAAAATATTTCTGTTTCATCGCGAGGAATAGGCGTCGAAATAGAGTAGGCGCCGTTCCAGTATTATACTTCCTTACGATGTAGGAATTCATATTTCACCTTCCGATCGGTGGAATAGGCGCTGAACCAGTATTTTACTGTACTATGTAAGATTTCATTTATACGAGATTCAAAATGCGGAGTAGCACCCAAACCACACTGAAAAATATTTCTGTTTCATCGTGTGGAATACGCGCCGAACCAGTATTTTACTGCATTATGTAGGATTTCATGCTCAGTCCCTTTCATTTATATTATTGGAGCACGCAACTCCACAAGCGAAGCGATTGTGGAGTAGCGTGCCCAATAATATCCTACTCGCATAATCTGTGAAGTATGGAATGTCTTTGAAGTGCGCGCACTGCGGTGAGACAAACGCATGCGTTTTGTTACTGTAGGCCCCGCCCAGTGCGGCAGAACTAACGGAACGCATTCCACCGCACCGCAGTGCGTGCACGGGCTTAAGGTGTCAAGCCAGTGCGAGCTGATAGCAGAGTACCATACCTATCGATTTAACACCCATGTATGTTCTACGATTTTTTGTAGTTTTCGAGTTATATTTTGTTTTCGATATTTTTCCTGCTTCAACGAGATGATGGCTTTAAAAAATTATATCTTTTTTTGGGTCAACTTTGAACAAGAATGTACTAAATATGGCATTATTTGCTGAAATCGGTCGTTGAAAGTGGTGTAAGTAAGTATCTGAAATCTTGTGATTTTCATATTTTCTAATTTACTAGCTGCGCCCCGCGGTTTCAACCGCGTAGACCAGGATAAAAAGTAGTCTATGTGTTAATCCAGGGTATAAGCTATCTACGTACCAAATTTAATCCAAATTGGTCCAACCGTTTGAGCGTGAAGAAGTAACAAACATACACACACACACACACTCACAAACTTTCGCCTTTATAATATTAGTGTGATTTATTATTATCTTTGCATATTTTTGTCAATCCTGATATTTACTATTTCTCTACGTTTAAGCAGAGCTCAGTTGATAATAAAAACATAAATTTTATACCTACTACTACTACTACTACTTAACCACTACCATTGATATGAAATGAGGCATCCAAAATATAGGTATGGTACTCTGCTATCAGTTGGCAGTGGCTTGACACCTTAAAAGAAACACCTTGTATATTATATTTACATAGCAATTCTGTTTACAAAGTACAAAGTAAGTCAATTTACAAAGCCGAACCATGATTAGGTACATTCTGCAAAAGAGATAAGTAACCAGTTTTGTAGTGTGCGTGACACTACAAAACTGTATCGCTACTGTTAAAACGATTAATTACGTACAGCACACAATGCCCTCACGCACACATCGCGTTCATAGTGAGTGCGCTAATGTCTTCTCAATTATAGTATAACATAATTTCGCAATGAAAACTTAAGCGTTCGTAGCCCAACGAGTAAGGCATCATACTTCGGAATACTACTGTGCGAGTTCAAATCTCTGAAGTGATGATTCTTTTTGCGATTTATTATTTTAAGCTAAAGCAATTAGAACAATTTTTGTTAACAAAATGTTTTATTTATTTAAAATTGCTTAAATAAATAAAACCATTTTTAATAAATATCTTTATTTAAAAAAAAAGAACATCACAAGTGAACATGTTTTATTATAATTACAACAATATGTTTAGAACATGCTATTACATCTTTTTATACCATTATATATGTATACAACAATGGGCGGAGTGAATAAACATGTCACATAGATAACAAATATAATCTGATCCAGTAACAATAACATCACTCACACTCCTACCTACACAGTACCGTCGACTTAATTTATTATGGCTAAATATGCTGTGAAAGTATTAAGTATTTCGTTTAGGTATCTATTATAAAATAAAGTCGCTTTTCGTGTCTGTCTGTGTGGCCGCGTTGTTCTTCTAACGCCACAGATTTTGATGCGGTTTTCACTATCATGATAAATATTTAACTTATATATTATAGAAACCTTCATGTTTTAACAAGTCGTAAAAACCGTGCGAATCAGGGCCGGGTCGCTAGTTCAGTTATATACAGATATGAATTACCTACATTTTTGAAAATTAAAATTAAAATAAAAACATTTACCACCTGTATCGGGAATAGTAGGAATTATAATGATTACCAACCATTATTAATTATTTCTAGGAAAATAATAGATTTAAAAACGTTAAAATGTCTGAAATTTAAAGGAAGTATATATGTATGTTACGATAAGTCGGTGGTGATTTTCGACGAAGACATTTTTCATCAGTAATTATGGCGACATTGTTTTGTCAATCGAAGTGCCGATATTCCGCGATTTTGACGGTGCACGGTATAATAATATATAATATATAATAAAATTTATACGGTATAATAATATATAATAAAATTTTACGCGTCGGTCTGCAACATTTCAAACTGTCCGCTTGCAGGTGGTTCGTACAGTTTGCATAATGACGTTGTGTGCTGCTGCTGTTATGCTGGTCTAAGCGAATGGATCTGATGTATGGGTGGCAACAATCTCACGCACGGTTCCGAGGCGAAACATTTGTGTAAGCCAATGGTGTGGGTCCAGGCAGGCGACGGTATATTTCGCTTGTCTCAGTGACAATGCACCCACAGTCAAACGGTTTTTTTCTACAAAAAAAAAGTGAAAATATTAGGTCTAAACATACACCTCCCAAATTATAAATTAAGAAATAAAAGTTATACAATATAAATACAATGCAGAGAATATATATTTATATACTTAAATACAATTGATATATAAGGCTAGTGGTCAGTAATAATGAAAATTATAACACGATAAAATAGAAATAAAAAGGCAGGGCGAGTGAACTAGGTTATACATAATATCATACTTATAAAAAATAAAAAATAATATAATAAAATAATGACACTTATTATTTACTTTATTCATTAGTGCCCATATAAAATGTCATTTTTTTATTTTTTCTAAAAAGTATTAAACAATATTATTATACTTTATTTAGAATAGAAATCCTTTGTTTAATTACCATACATGCAATTTACATTTTTAAATATTTTAGAAAAAAAAATGAAATCTTTTAAAATTGTATTTTATTATTATTATCTAATCATTTACAAACATATTCATTATTTTTGAATATTTTATTACAAAACACAGATAAAAACTATTACTATAATACTGTGTAAACCAATAATGGAAATGATTAAATAATTATCGATATAATGAGTGGCTATGCAGTTAACAAAAATGTATTTATTTGTTATCTGCATAGCCACTCATTATACTAAATTCAACTATTCCGGTGTCATTTCCTATTAGATTCAACTATTCATATCCACAATTCGTTAAATGAGATACAACAGACAATCTTAATAAAACTACTGGGTGGGATCACGGTGACATAATAAATTAATACATTCTAATAATAATTTCACTCACCGATAGCATTGGGCGCCTTGCGATTTCACTAATAGAAATATTTTTTTGCTAATGCAAAACAATAATCTGAGCTTTTTGAAATCTTGTTAAATGATGCATGGTCTAAATTAATCAATATATCAATCACAAACTTCAAGTGCAAAAGAAAGAGTATAATGTGTAGTTGCTAATGCAGACTGACTACATAAGTTCACAATTAAAGGCAGGAATATATTTTTAAAGCGGGTAGTTAGCTTCTAAATTGGGAAATAATTTTAAGTAGGCGAGAAACTTGTGGTAGATTCTCAAACTGGTCAGAATATCGCTTTATTCAGTTAGTATATTCATTTTAAATTACAAAATCTCAAAAATAATATTTTAGTAAACTCGCGGCTCAAACTCAGATCATTCTGTCACTGTAGGTTGAATGCTTACCTGTTGCGCCACGAGAGCAACTATCCTACAATGCGAAATCATGTTACACTATAATTTAAAAGACGTCAGCGCACTCACTCTATGAATGGGATGTGTGCGAGGCTGTCATTGTGAGCAGTACGTACAGTAGCGATATAGTTTTGTAGTGTGCGTGTCTGATTACTTAACTCCTTTGGCCTGTGTACTTGACATTTTTTCGATAGAAATAAATTCCTAATTAGCTGTTTCTTTTTATACGATAAACGAAGCGCGTTTAAATTATGGTGCGCGTGAGAGCCTTCTATCTCTCGCGTCAAACTACACAGCCATAATACCCTTTCACTTACGCAAAAAATCAATGTCGAGCCTTAATTCGGCCTTAAATGCATTTATTGTTTTGTGGTGCAAATGCCCTTCAGAATTGAGCGTTGAGGGCCCGCAGACAACCGCGTCGTGAGCTCGTGACGATGCGACGCGATTCTAGTAGAACAATGGTCATGAAGTTTTCATAAAAATTAATCTACTAGAGTCGCTTACCTGCCTTTGATGACGAGTTTACGAAACTTTTATTCCAGGATAAATGCGACGCGATTCTAGTAGAACAATGGTCATGAAGTTTTCATAAAAATTAATCTACTAGAGTCGCTTACCTGCCTTTGATGACGAGTTTACGAAACTTTTATTCCAGGATAAAGTTTGATCAGAATGTTCTGCCAGCCTGTCTTCACGTGGAAGATGACGCTTCTGTTGAGGAAGCCGTCACTACATCCTGGAGTACGTTTCGAAAAAAGCATATAAGAGCCACTGACACTATCAAAACGGTACGACTTATTTTATTTTATTTTGTAGAGCTCTCTTTTATTATTATACAAGGGCCTATTTCACGATCTCCGAATAGCTTTACTACTTACTGAATAAATTCAGAAATGGAACAGACTGCCAAGTTAATAGGAACTTAATCGAAGGTGGTGAAACAGGCCCTTAAACTCTTTGTGGGAAGTACTTCCCCACGCTTATTTTTGCTCCCAAGTGTTTTATTCAGCAGGGCAGGCAGCGTCAGTCAGCAGTACCGACTTGATGACATACTATTTTTAACCAACTTCAAAAAACGAGGTTCTGTATTCGACCCGTATGTATGTATGTTTGTATGTCTGCGATTTTCTCAAATACTAATGACCCAATTTTGATGATTCTTTCACTAACGAGACATACATACTTTTAGAAAGGATTTAGTATATTACACATTACATAATTATTCTTATGTACGAAGTTTTGAGCATAAATGTACTGTCTCTGGAATTTCTAAGCCGATTTTGATGATCATTCTTTTCGTTCGTTTTGGGCTTGCTTATGTAATTGTATATTCAATTAAAAATGGAAAAATAAATTTACTTAAAAAAAAAGTAAAAACCGACTTCAAAAACCAAAAACGAATAGAATAAATTTCATAAAAAACTTAACAGCTTCTGCAGTCGGAGTCTCCAATTTTTCAACACACCTTAAGCTTGGCACCGACTTCAGAAGCTGTTAAGTTTTTTAGTTTTTTATGAAATTTATTTTATTCGGTTTAGGTTTTGAAGTCGGTGTGGCCAACGACCGTTGTAAATATGTACTCCTTTTAGGTACTTTTTATTGTCTTTGTATTTTTTTATATTTTGACGTTGTTACCTAGTAACTCTGAAAAACATCGTATTAAATTCAATGATATTATACGTCATTGATTAAATTAGAGAATTTGGGCGATAAATGTTTTATTTATATTATTAGTCGTCCAAAGTCGGTTTTTACTTTTTTAAAGAAATTTTTGTACGATAAAATTCCTCGTTTTCAGGTAAAAGTTAAAAGATTCAGGGAGCCGGAGTGCGAGGCGTTGCAACATGGATATAACCATACCACACAGATGTGCTACGGCAGGCAATCGAACCAGACTGGTGTGACTTGCAGTGTAATTATCCTAGGCACATTGTTTAATCGAACCCCAAATAATTCCCATTTGGTTTCCTAAAAATATTGTAATAAATGGACGGCTCAGGCGCAAAATGTCGCTTTCGCAAAATGTCTACTGGTAGTAAAATGTCGCTTTCGCAAAATGTCGCGTTAGTATGTAACTTAGAAAAAAATTTAGCCAGGTTTAAAAAAAAATGTTATTTTTTTCCAATTTCAAAAAACTCCAAACATAACATAACATATGTTGTATAACTTGTAAACATTTAATAAGAAATTGGAAAAAAAATACCTTTTTTTTAAACCTGGCTAATATTTTTTCCAAGTTACTAATGCGACATTTTACGAAAGCGACATTCTGCGAAAGCGACATTATGAGACAGCGACATTTTACTACCAGTAGACATTTTGCGAAAGTGACATTTTGCGCCTGAGCCAACTCCTGGATAATTCAAAAGTGCCTGTAAATGGGAAGGTCGGGCAAAGCCAATGGGGAAGAAAACTAACAACTTTTTCCGAAGAAAACTAAAAACTTTGTATGGCATCTGACAAAAAAAAAACCTGCGTTTGCGCGTAATCTGTTGCAATAACAATGGAAATCATTCATTTTCTAAAAACTTACTATTACAAAAATATGGGAAAGAGCGATTAAGATACGCAATTTTACAGCTTCCGAAAATTCGAGGATATGTTAGTATCCATCTTGGTATCAGCAGTTCCATACTGCTGAGGTATTCCACAGTTCAAATTACGATCAAATGATTCGATTCTGTAACAGATTTAATATTTTGCCGATCCACGCGAGCGAAAATCAACACTAAGGTCCGTATTACAGAACGAAACTCAAGCACTGATCTTTGTTTAAATCTAGTTTAAAACTAGTTTCAACCAATCAAATGGCTTGAATCTAGTTTTAAGTAATGCTTGAGTATTGAGTGACGTTCTGTAATACGGACCTAAATCTCCTAGGTTCGAAGCCTTAGCAGTTAACGACAAAAACGGCCGTTTTTGGAGCGTAGGAAATTCCAAAATGTTCCCTATCTCGAGACTTATGTTATATTTTTTCCCAAGTATGTTGGGGTCGAGCATGGGACTCCCCGCGGCTAGGTATGGACTGGGATGAACTAAATTAAAATAATAGATTAAACTAGGGACAGCCAGCAGTCGGTTTTGATAGCCTGAGTTGATACTGTATAGGACTGTCAAACAGACGACTTTCCACAGCCTTGATTGATTCTTTTCTTAGACCACAATATTATTATAATTAATAACTGATTTTTAACCGGCTTCAAAAAAGGAGGTTATGTATGTCCGCGATTTTCTCCAAAACTAATGAACCAATTTTGATGATTCTTTCACTAACGCGATCTTCATACTTTCAGGGAGGTTTTAGTATGTGTATAATATTATTCTTATGTACGAAGTTATATACACAAATGTACTGCATCTCCGGCAATTCTAAGCGGTTTCGATGATTTGATGATTCCTTTCGTTCGTCTTGGGTTTATGTACTTTTATTTCAACTAAAAATGGAAAAATAAAAACCAACTTCAAAACCTAAAACGAATAAAATAAATTTCATAAAAAACTTAACAGCTTTTGAAGCCGGTGTCTTAAATTTTTCAATGCACTTTAGCATGGTACCGACTTCAAAAGCTGTTAAGTTTTTTTAATAAATTTATTTCATTCGTTTTAGGTTTTGAAGTCGGTATTTTTTAAAATCATAAATATAAGTAAATAAATGTTTCCTGGGCTTGCGGCTAAGTAATAACAGCCGCACGGGTCGATCGATTAGGTTAAGCTACACTTGCCGGGGTTGGTTCATGGATGGGTGACCATTTTTACATACCAAGAACCCTGCGTGCCTCGGAAAGCACGTTAAGCCGTTGTTCCCGGCTGTCATTCGTGGATCTTTGACAGTCGTTACGGTCATCAGAAGCCCGAAATTCTGACAATCAGTCTTACCAAGGAGTATCTGACCTCCACAACCCAGTAAATGGGTTGTGGAGGTCAGATAGGCAGTCGCTCCATGTAAAATACTGGTATTCAGCTGCAACCGGTTAGACTGGAAGCCGACCCGAACATAGTTGGGAAAAGGCAAGGCAGATTGATTGATTGAATGATTCCTCAACCTCGATTCCCTTTGGGTGAAAAATAGACGTGATCATTTTTATTAATGTTTCCAGGGTTCGCCTGGAGTGCCGCTGGTAATCACCACACAATTTTCAAGCTGCGTGCATACCGCTATAGGAATTGCTGCACGCTGGTCTGAGACCTCTGCACCTCCTTGTGAATCTGAAAGACGGGTACCTGATGTGTACACGAGGATCGCTCCCTACGTGCCCTGGATTGAAAGTATTGTCTGGCCGTGAGTCTTGCGGACATAAAATAGTAACCCCCTTTGGTGGTAGAGTTTTGAGAAAGAGAAATAAAATAATTATCCAGACTGAAAAGTGTTTTATTTAAATCTGCACTAATATCATTTAAGTTTGTAAGTTGGGATGTAGGAGGTAATCTCTAAAACCACTTATCCCATAAAGTTTGATAAAAATAAAAAACCTTAAAAAAAAAACCGGTCAAGAGCGAGCCGGACTCGCGCACCGAGGGTTCCGTTCCGATTTATGAAAAAGTGTGGTATTTAGAGACGTCGTTTTATTTTTCCTGTAATCTTTACATAAACTTCTATCATATAGAATAATTTCAGATTTTTCTCTTTGCAAACTTCGGAGATAAGGCCCCCCCCCGATCTCCGAAGTTATTTTTTACATTTTTCTTCAAAAGTCGAAAACTATGCGGCCTAAAAAAAATATAAAATATGTTTGAGAATGTGCAAACAGTGTTCTTTCATATGATACCCTACATGCCCTCGTAGCCCCACTTTGAATTTTTAAGACCCCCTTTCAGTCAATGTTGCAAAAAAAAATATAAATATTTCTATTTCTTTCTTATTTGCAAAATAGTTGGGTAAAAGTCATCTAAAACTGTTCCAAATTTCAAGTTGATAGAATTAGTAGTTCTTGAGATATCCAGCTGTGACAGACAGACAGACAGACCGACTGAGTCACATCATAAGGGTTCCTTTTTACCATTTTGGACGGAACCCTAAAAACCAGTCAAGTGCGTGTCGTACCACGCTTAATGAAGGTTTCTGTAGAGTTGGGATGAATATCCCATGCAACTACAGAGAACCCTTCACCGAGCTATTGGGGGAATTACAAGGGCGTTGTCGTCGCGAGGGACTTCTGACGCGAGATCGGTATGTAGATTTATGTTTGAGTTCGTAAATTGTACTGTACCCTAATTGCGTAACACATTATCAATCGGAGTTTGAATCATTTTGAAACAAATTGCTAATCCATTGCTCCATATGTTTGAAAAGTTTGTCTGCTCGACAACGTAAATAACGCAATGAATGTTGTTGAACTGTCAAAATGAAACCAACTCCGATTGGTAATGCGTTACGCAATTAGGGTGCTGGTGGTCCTACTTTTCTTCTGGAGGAGGATTATGGGGTCATCGGGGTCAGTGAGAATTTACCTTGGACGGCGGACTTTACTGATTTTAGAGAGGATATAACTAGCGGAACCGACAACTACAGGGTTGCGATATTTTGCGGCGGTATCGTAGAAATTCTTGGAACTGCACTTCAAGAATTGATGGATAGTGTGTGAATAAATTAAAAAACACGACTGCTCTGCCCAAAAACTAACTAAAAAGTAAACAAACAAGTTTTAGGTATTCCCTGACTAAACAGATAAATAAAATTGTCATTACAGTCGGGGGACCCCTTAGATTAAAAAGTATTCCACAGAATGGTCCCCCGACTGCAAGTACAATTTTATTTATCTGTTGAATACAGCTTGTTTTTAGGATTCCGTACCCAAAAGGGTAAAACGGGACCCTATTACTAAAAACTCTGCTTATAACTTAAGACTCCGCTATCCGTCCGTCTGTTCGTCTGTCTGTCAGGCTGTATTTCATGAACCATGATAGTTAGACAGTTGAAATTTTCACAGATGATGTATTTCTGGTGCCGCTATAATAACAAATACTAAAAAAAACAGAATAAAATCAATATTTAAGGGTGCTCCCATACAATAAACGTGATTTTTTTGCTCACTTCGTTGTCCGTCTATCTGTCGGTCTATCCATATTCTGTCTGTCTGCGTGGAGGTATCAAGTTGAAATTAATATCAAATACGGAAGTATATGGTCCCTTAGAATTCTAAAAAAATCAAGCTTCTACTTCAACGCAATAAAATAATACGGCCATTTATATGTGACATATTTTGATACTCGCAAGTAAATCAAAACCTATAGGGTACTTAGAATTTACTGTCTTCGCTACTTCCCGTTGTACTAGAATCATGAAGTTTGACAAGAAGCTAGGTCTCACAGCACAAAGTCCGAAAATTGTTCATTTGTAATTTTACTACATAAAAAACAATTTTCAAGTCTGTCAGTCTCTCAAGACCCTTTTTCTTAGGAACGCGTGGAGGTATCAAGTTGAAATTAATATCAAATACGTAAGTATATGTTCCTTTAGACATGGATATGTAGATACCTCATATTAATTATAAGACCTGTATACATTTACTCATGTTTCACAAAATAAATATATGTTATCTTGTCTTATCTTATCTAATCTTAAATCAAAACATAGGTTACTTCCCGTTGACCTAGAATCATAAAATTTGGCAAGAACACAGGCCTTACAGCACAAGTAAAGGAAAAAGTCTGAAAATTGTTAATTAGTAATTTTATCACATAAAAAACATTAAAAAAAAAATTAAGATGTTAACTTTGTTTTTGGGATACATTTTTTTCTACTACGTGTAGTGTAAATACTTCTTGCTATTGTTTATGTTACCATAGACTTTTACCAAAAGAAGGTAGACAATTATTCTCTGTCACAGCTGTCATACCATCTGTAATTTTTATGCAATAAAACCATATATCTCAAATGGTTTCTTATTATATCTTGTATCAATTTATTGCATAAATAAAAACACAGTAATGGTTTCTATTGCACGACTTCTCAGGCCTGAGAAGTTCGACGTGGATCCGGGGGCTCCAACCGCCGAGCTAAAATATCGACATTGGAAAGAAACATTTTTGAACTATCTTTCAGAAGAAACAGAGGCTGAGGAAGTGAAGATTCCAGATGGAACAAAACTAAAAATTCTTTTTAATAATGTGTCTCCTAATGTTTACTCGTTCATCAGAGAGACAAAAGAATATGCGAACGCTTTTCGCCTCTTAGATAAAATTTACCTGAAATCGAAGAATGAAATCCACGCTCGGTATGTACTATCTTCAACCAAACAAAAGCCTGAAGAAACAGTGGCAGACTATGTACGCACGTTACAACAACTAGCGTTTGATTGCTCTTTCAAATCCGTTACTGCTGAAGAATATCGAAATGAATATGTCCGTGACACTTTCATTGCTGGCTTAAGTTCTCAAAAAATTCGTCAAAGGCTACTTGAAAATTTAGAAATAAGCCTGGAAGAAGCGTGCAACCAGGCCATGTCGCTCGAAATGGCTGAAAAAAATTCTAGTGAGTACCAAACTGTAAAAGAACTCTACCAAATCGAAAACACAGATGACGCGGGAAATAATTCCAATCTTGCCGCGGCCCCATCACGTAGACGCTGCTTCTTCTGCGGGGGCAATGTACATCAGAGAATAAAATGCCCGGCTTTTCGCTCAACTTGTCAAAACTGCGGAAAGAAAGGCCATTTTGCCAAAGTATGCAGGGGCGGAAACGCAGATATTCCCGTTAGCAACGCTGTAGCGCAACCAAAGGAGCCAGAAGTGTCAGCAATATCAGCAGCATCTCCAGCAAGTTTACATAGGACTACAGTTTCAATCACCGTCAACAACCATAAAGCTGATGCCTTGATTGACAGTGGAAGTTCTACAAGCTTTATTAACAAGAAATTTGCTCTATTGCTAAACTTGAAACGCCATCCATGGAAAGAAACGGTAACACTGGCTTCAAGTAAACGGACTTCACTCATAGATGGATTTTACTACGCTACAATCAAGCTAAGCGAGCACATCTACAAAGCGAAGCCTCTGTACGCCTTGGAAGATCTTTGCGCAGATGTGATAATTGGTCATGACATTCTAAGCGACCATTCATCAGTAGAAATCAAATTCGGAGGTACGGCAAAACCCCTTAAGATATGTAACGTCATGGAAGCTATGGTGCCTCCTGTGTCACTCTTCAGTAACCTTTCAAATAATCTAAAACCCATCGCTATAAAGTCGAGAAAACATTCTGAAGCTGATAATCAATTCATAAGAGAGGAAATCAGTAAACTCTTAAAAGATGGGGTTGTCGAACCTAGTAACTCGCCATGGCGAGCTCAAGTCTTGATCACTGGAGGTACAACGCACCGCAAACGTCTCGTCATTGATTACTCATTAACGATCAATAAATTTACTGAACTGGATGCTTACCCTTTGCCAAACATAGAATCGATCGTATCGAAGGTAGCACAGAACAACTTCTTCAGCCAAATTGATTTACGAAGTGCATATCATCAAGTACCTATCTTGCCAACTGAGAAAAAGTATACAGCTTTTGAAGCTTGCGGTAATTTATATCAATTTACACGTATACCATTTGGAGTCACAAACGGGGTAGCTGCATTCCAAAGAACACTTCATTATATTATCATTAAAGAAAAACTGACAGGTACTTATTCGTATTTGGATGACGTCACAATTTGCGGCAAAACAGCAGCGGAACATGATCAGAATTTGTCTCGATTCAGGGAGGTTGTAGCAAAATACAGTCTCACTCTTAATGAGGAAAAGTGTGCATATGGACAAGAGTCTATAAAATTGTTGGGTTACAAAATTGAAAAGAATACCATTCGACCAGATGATGATCGCCTTAGTCCTCTATTGAACTTGCCTATTCCAACTGACTCGCGATCACTTAAAAGGACACTAGGCATGTTCGCCCATTATTCAAAATGGATTAGAAATTTTTCTGAAAAGATCAGCCTCTTGACTAAAGTTTCTGAATTTCCACTCGAAAAGGACGCTGTCGATTGTTTTCAACAACTAAAAGCAGATATAATGAAATCAGCCTTAACTATCATCAATCAGAACGAGATATTCACAGTTGAAACTGATGCTTCGGAACACTCTATTGCAGCTTCCCTGTCTCAGAACGGCCGCCCAGTAGCTTTTTTCTCACGATCACTTAACATTTCCGAACGCCGACATTCCTCAATAGAAAAAGAAGCAAGCGCTATTGTTGAATCCTTGAGAAAATGGCGGCACTACCTCATTGGTAGACATTTTTTAGTAATAACTGACCAACGATCTATCTCTTTCATGTTCAACCAATCCCATAACAGTAAGATCAAAAATGAGAAGATAGAGAGATGGCGTCTTGAGCTATCAAATTATAAATACGATATAATTTACCGTCCGGGTAAAGATAATGTTACTGCTGATACCCTCTCCCGTGTGTGCTCAAGTATGAACACGGACAGACTAAATGAGTTACACAATATCTTGGGACATCCCGGCATCGTACGAATGTTTCACTGGGTACGGTCTAAAAATCTGCCTTACTCTGTAGATGATATCAAGAAGATGACATCCGAGTGTCGTATTTGCGCAGAAATCAAACCTAGGTTTGTTAAAAAGCAGGGAACGCTCATAAAAGCAACCACTCCATTCGAAAGACTCAACATCGACTTTAAAGGACCTCTACCTACCAACACTCAAAATCGCTACATCTTGACAATAATAGATGAATATTCAAGATTCCCATTTGCCTACCCAACCAAAGATCTGTCTGCTGGCTCCGTTATTAAATGCTTGAAGGACTTATTCTATACTTATGGTGTTCCACAATATATCCATTCAGATCGTGGAGCAGCCTTCATGTCTAACGAATTACGGAACTATTTGGTAACAAATGGAATTGCATGTAGTCGAACCACGCCATATAATCCACAAGGAAATGGTCAAGTGGAGCGTCTAAACGGTACTTTATGGAAAACAATAAAGCTATGCTTGAGAACCAAAGATCTTGAAACAGCTAGCTGGGAGCAAGTCTTACCATATGCTCTCCATGCAATCCGCTCTTTGCTTTGCACGGCCACTAACGCCACACCTCATGAAAATTTTTTTAGACATACACGACGATCTGCAAATGGGGAATCGATGCCAACGTGGCTTTTGGAGCCAGGACCTATACTGATGCGAAACAATCACAGAACGTCAAAATACGATTCTGAGGTGGAAGAAGTAGAACTTTTGGAAGCTAATCCATCTTATTCTCACGTAAGGTTACCCGATGGCCGTGAAACTACCATATCAAACAGACAGCTAGCACCTCTTCCGCTGCCGTCACAAGAGAGTGACCAATCTGATTCCGAAGATCACTATGAGGATGCCGAGGGTGAAGCGGAGATACCTGCTGCTCAGGTTCAAGATTTGACAACAGCGGAGAACTCTCATCAAATCGAAAATACAGCAACTCGGCGCTCCTCAAGAGAGAAGAGAGTTCCAACCCGTCTTCAAGATTACGTCCTCTGACGCGGGGGTGAATGTAGTGTAAATACTTCTTGCTATTGTTTATGTTACCATAGACTTTTACCAAAAGAAGGTAGACAATTATTCTCTGTCACAGCTGTCATACCATCTGTAATTTTTATGCAATAAAACCATATATCTCAAATGGTTTCTTATTATATCTTGTATCACTACGGAACCCTTCATTGTGCGTGGTCCGACACGCACTTGGGCGGTTTTTTTTTATAACATTGTGATGTCTTATGAATTTCACGCGAACAAAGTCGCGGACAGAAGCTAGTTGTATTAATGACGTTACTTCTATTCCGATGAGTCGCCTTG
This sequence comes from Cosmia trapezina, assembly GCA_905163495.3. Taxonomy (NCBI): domain Eukaryota; kingdom Metazoa; phylum Arthropoda; class Insecta; order Lepidoptera; family Noctuidae; genus Cosmia; species Cosmia trapezina. The sequence goes on from LR991047.1 coordinate 3,087,283, forward strand.
ATTTCATTATTCCAAAAAGATCTCTCAAGACGGGTGCTTTGGAGATTACCAAAAAGATTTTAATTTTAATGAAGTTAGTTTAAAATAATTGAGTATTCATCAAAATGTTTGTGTTTACTATAGTTATAATTGGCTTTGGTAAGTTTTTATTTGTTTTTTTTTTGATAGAATACAGCTTATCGAAATTAAAAAAAAACAGATTATAGGAGCTGTGGTATTTGGTCGTAAATATACGACCTTGGCGAAATGGACACGAAAATATTTGTCGGATTAATCCGACGTAAGCGGTTAAAGGGTTAAAAAACAAACAATTAGTGAAAATATATGAAAAAAAACTGTAGTTGTATTTACATGTAAATCACAATAAAACAGCCGATCTGATCCTCATTAAGGGTCCATTCAAACATCGTACCACGCCACATCGCAGCGGCAGAATGTGGGCAAGCAGTGGTTACGTGTGAATAGTGTCGCTGCAGCTTGTTGCGGTTGCGTTGTCACTGTAGTTGCGATGTGGTTACGTTGAGGCTAGTGTTTGCAGACAGACAGGTCGTTGTCACTAGTAGTTGCGATGTGGTTACGTTGAGGCTAGTGTTTGCAGACAGACAGGTCGTTGTCACTAGTAGTTGCGATGTGGTTACGTTGAGGCTAGTGTTTGCAGACAGACAGGTCGTTGTCACTAGTAGTTGCGATGTGGTTACGTTGAGGCTAGTGTTTGCAGACAGACAGGTCGTTGTCACTAGTAGTTGCGATGTGGTTACGTTGAGGCTAGTGTTTGCAGACAGACAGGTCGTTGTCACTAGTAGTTGCGATGTGGTTACGTTGAGGCTAGTGTTTGCAGACAGACAGGTCGTTGTCACTAGTAGTTGCGATGTGGTTACGTTGAGGCTAGTGTTTGCAGACAGACAGGTCGTTGTCACTAGTAGTTGCGATGTGGTTACGTTGAGGCTAGTGTTTGCAGACAGACAGGTCGTTGTGTGTGCGATGTGGCCTTGATGTGGTCGGTATCGTTCACACGGATGATTTTGACGGTCAAATGTGTTTCGTGTGATTAAACTATTCATTTTTATACAACGTCTACGTGTTGTCATTAGGGTATGTTTGTTGTACGTATGATCGGGCCCTAAGGGCCTTTTAATATTTAGACAACCTTTACCTGAGGAATAAACAATTTTATAATTCACTAGCTGACTCGACAGACGTAAAAATTTCAAAATTCTACAGAAAAATGACGTTCAAATTTTGAGTTTCAAATGGTTTTTGCTTTCAAAATTTAATTCGGACTATTACGTAGGTAGGACATTTGAACACAAAAAATAGCCAAATCGCCTGTTCGCAAGAAATGCGCTTGCCTTCGAACAACATTTACATTTTTCTAACTGGTTTATCTGCTTTTAACAAGAATATACCTAAATGCGAAACTGATAAGATTATGCTTTACATAAAAATAAAAACGTATACACTATTCGACTGACTGGTTTTCCTCACAAAAGTAATAACTGTATAACTCTGTTACAGCTCGTATCTAATGTAGTCTACCTAGCCTGTACAGCCCCACTGCAGGGCAATGACCTCCCATCTCCTGTTCCACACAGTTCTGTCTGTTGCTGGTGCGGCCACCCGGCCAGTCCTGTCGGTAGGAGTCGCGCTCGTCCGCCATCTCTGCCTTGCCCTGCCGCGATACCCTTCATACGCCCTTTCAATAATTATTTTACTGATTACATGATATATCAGAAATAATCTAAGTAATTAGCTCATCGCACGGTGTAAACCTAAAGACAACCTTCAAAGTAAATACTAACATTTGTTTTCAAAGAGAGTAATTCTGTGGTGTTTTGACACCACAGAATTACTCTCTAAAAAAAGGGTCGTAAAAGGGGATAAGTCAATAAACACAACTTTTCACTAAGGACGAATAAAGAAAACGCTCTTTGGTTTCAAAAGATAAACGTAGATATCGTCTCCCTGTCTCATCTCACCCCTCACTGCAGAAATATAGATAGATAGGTCTAGTCCTAGTCGGACTGAGATAGAAGCATTTTCCTATAATCACTTCAGCACCTTGATGTACAGCCCAAGTCTCGATCTAATCGAAGGCTTTCTTGTAGTCCACAAACGCTAAGCAGAGAGGCAGGGCTCTTCGGTATTCTGTATAAGCTGCCGCAGCGTATAGATGTGGTCTACGGCACCTTTACGGAATCCATCTTGTTCGGGAGGCTGGAAGTCGTCAAATCTGCGCGCGAGACGGTTCTTGACGACTCTTGAAAACAGCTTGTAGACATAGCTCAGAAGTGAGATGGGCCTGTAATACAGGGCATTGACGCCCTTTTTAAATAAGAGTACCACCACACTTCTGTTCCATGCCTGTGGCATTTTACCCGCAAGTATAACGGAACCAAACACTCATACAGCTTCTGGAGGGCTTTAAGAACGGGTTTTCCACCGGTCTTCAGGAGGTCGGCCGTAATTCCGTCATCACCCGACGCCTTGTTGTTTTGAATAATATCTGACTAAACTCGTTTTGCAATTTGAGTTTTATGAAATTAAAACGCAAATACTGCCTCGTCTCCTTTTTACCCTATTAAAATTAATTATTAATATTTTATTTTTATTTTATTGTTCTTGATTTATACCTACATTCTAGCAAATAAAATTAATTTGAATTTGGATTTTTGAATTTAAATATTAATGTTTAGTATCAAATTATGCAAATAACTCGTTTTTCAATATTTATGACTTATCCCCTTTTACCTTAACACCACCACAGAATTTTACAAGCAAAACTTGTCACGATCTTCGAAACGGAAGAACCGGTTATGATGAGACTGCATTGCATCGAACAGGTTCTCAGCTGACCTCTGGTTAGTTTTGAATGATTTTCCTTGTATTTTATGATTCTTATCCAAACTAATACTATAAATGCGAAAGTAGGTAAGTTGGTTTGTTTGTTTTTAGGTTCCGTACCTCAAAAGGAAAAAAACAGAACCCTTATAGGATCACTTCGTTGTCCGTCTGTCTATCTGTCAAGACCCTTTTTTTCAAGAACGCGTGGAGTTATCAAGTTGAAATTAATATAAAATACGTACTTCTATGGTCCCTTGGAGTCCTAATAAAATCAAGCTTTTAAGTCAACGCAATATAAAAATACGGCCATTTATGCAACAAATTTTGATACTCGCAAGTAAATCAAAACGTAGAGGTACTTTTCGTTGTCCATGTAGAATCATGAAATTTGTCAAGAAGCAAGGTCTCACATCACAAGTATAGGGAAAAGTCCGAAAATTGTTCATTTGTAATTTTATCACATAAAAAAATATTTTCAAGTCTGTCAGCCTGTCAAGACCCTTTTTCTCAGGAACGCGTGGAGTTATGAAGTTGAAATTAGTAATTTTAATTGTTTGTAATTTTACCACCTAAGAATTTTTTTTTTGGGATTACAATGTTAAGTGTGTTTTTGGGATAAATTCTTTCCAACTACGGAACCCTTAATTGTGCGTGGTCCGACACGTACTTGACCGGTTTTTTAGGGTTCCGTACCTTTTTTTTTTTTTTTTGAGGGTGGGAAATCATCAAATAACTTCTCCCGCTCTGGGTGGAGCGGGAGGGCGTGTCAGACTTTTACTGACTAAAACCCACCCGTGTTCCTTCAGTTGCCTATGCCAGGGCCGCGGTAACCCTTTCAGACAACCCGCGACCCCAGCGGCGTCGGCCCTATTGGGCCCCGTCACTTGCTGACATCTCTTTGAGGCGCGCGTGGAACACGACGCGCCGTCGACTCGGGCCTGGTCCTTACCGGACGGCGAGCTACCCGCTGCTCACCGTCCGCAGGCCCGCGCCTACGGTGGCCGGAAATCGCCCCGCGATTCCCGCCGCCCAGGGCGTCTCCTGCGGCGACTGAGGGCGTGAGGCTGCCTCTCCCTCACGCGTTCCGCCTCCTCCTTCGCGAGCATCACTGCTTCGCAGAAGGAGGTGACGGCCTCCCATGCACTCTCGCTCCGCACCATGGCCTGGACCAGGCTCGGACGCGAGAGATCGCCGCCGCCGATCGCCTCCGTGAGAACACGGCGGTGCTCTGCCCAAGCCGGGCAGACCTCCACTGTATGCTCCACCGTGTCCTCCGGGCGATCTACACAATGGAAACACCCGGGCGTTTCCTCCCGCCTTATGCGAAACAGGAACCTCCCGAAACAACCGTGTCCGGTGAGGACCTGCGTCAGGCGGAAGGTGAGGACGCCGTGGCACCTCTCTAACCACTCCTCAAAGAGGGGACTTATCGCCGCTATTGTGGCGTGCCCAGCGCTGGGTTGCGACAGTCGCGATCTCCATGCCGCCATGAGATCCCGCCGGAGCTCTGTCCGCTGTACCGTGATTTCTCGCGGCAGCGGAGTTACGCCCCGGCGCTTCGCCTCCTCGCGCCACTCCCACACGTGCGCGAGGACCTTTGCCTCCAGATCCCACGGCGGCAATCCGGCAAGGAGGCTCGCCGCCTCCCGGGAGACCGTGCGGTATCCCCGGACTAGCCGGATGGCCATGACCCTCTGGGACGCGTTCAACCTGCCGGCTGGTCCCAGCCTTATTGAACGCGGTTCCGTACCTCAAAAGGAAAAAACGGAACCCTTATAGGATCACTTCGTTGTCCGTCTGTCTGTCTGTCTACCAGTCTGTCAAGACCCTTTTTCTCAGGAACGCATGGAGGTATCAAGTTGAAATTAATATCAAATACGTAAGTCTATGGTCTCTTGAAGTCCTAAAAAACTCAAGCTTCTAAGTCAATGCAATAAAAACATACGGCTATTTATGTGACATATTTTGATACTCGCAAGTAAATCAAAACCTACAGGGTACTTCCCGTTGTTCTAGAATCATGAAATTTGGCAAGAAGCAAGGTCAACAGCACAAATAAAGGAAAATGTCCGAAAATTGTTAGTTTGTATGTCTATCGCATTTAAAAAAAATTCTAGTCTGTCAGTCTGTCAAGACCCTTTATCTCAAGGACGCGTGGAGATATGAAATTTAAATTAATATCAAATATGTAAGTCTATGGTCCCTTAAAGTTAAAAAAAAATCAAGCTTCTAAGTCAATGCAATAAAAAAATACGATCATTTTGCGACACATTTTGATAATTGATTCCCGTTGACCTAGAATAACGAAAATTGGCAAAAAGCAAGGTCTTACAGCACAAGTAAAGGAAAAAGTCCGAAAATTGTGAATTTGTAATTTTATGACATAAAAATTTTGTTGTTGGTATCCAATGTTAAGTTTGTTTTTGGGATAAATTCTTTCCAACTACGGAACCCTTCATTGTGCGTAGTCTGATACGCACTTGGCCGGTTTTTTTTTTCTTTTCACGCCTAAACCACTGAACCGATCATCCTGAAATTTTGCATACACATTGTCAGGTGTACAGAAGTGGACATAGGGGGTACCTTTCATTCCATAAAAAGTATTGTTCCCGAGGAACCACGGACCACCGGCGGCAAGTTTAGCTTAACCTGTACCCTAATTGCGTAACACATTATCAATCGGAGTTGGTTTCGTTTTGACAGTTCAGCAACATTCATTGCGTTATTTACGTTGTCGAGCAGACAAATATTTCGAACATAAGAAGCAATGGATTAGCAATTTGTTTCAAAATGATTCAAACTCCGATTGATAATGTGTTACGCAATTAGGGTGCTGATTGATCGACCCGTGCGGCTGTCATTAATCAGCCTCAAGCCGGCACGGATACGGCATACTTATTTGTAAATATTTCTTATCCAAGGTAATTGCTTAACACACTTTTAATCATAATCCGAGAGATTTGCAGGATGTTGCTAATCCATTGCTTCATAGGTTTGAAAAATTAATCTGCTCAACAACGTAAAACCCATTGCGATCAATGGGGTTGTTTCCCGGAAGCTTCGCCGCAAGATGGCGCTGAGTGTTACCTGTCAAAGTTTTTGATAAAAACAATAAAAAAACTATTAAAAAGATAATAACCTAATATTATCAGTGCGAAGATTTGTGACGTCCACCAATCCGCACTGCGCATGCGTGGTGGGTTGCGGCCCACTGCCTCTTATAGAGAGAAGGCCGGCCTGAGCTGATAAACTCGTACGCACGACGACACATCAAGCTATACCTACATTTACAGTATTTATAAAAGAAACTCTCATTCTAACTTTTCAACTTGCCTAAGCACTAACATTATAAATGCAAAAGTTGTCTGCCTTTCTGTGAGGGGCTCATGGCTAATTGATAACAGCCGGATTGCTCGATCGAAGATACTCACGACTACTCTTGCCAAGTCCATGGGTGACTTACATAAGTTACATATCGAGGCACCTCCGTACTTCGGAAAGCACGTTAAGCTGTTGGTTCCAGCTGTCATTTGCAGATTTTTGACAACCGTTATGAAAAGCAGAAACTCAGAAGGCCGAAAATATGACAACCAGTGTTACCAAGGGCTATTGTATTACACAGTAGCTGCGTTGTGGAGGTCAGATAGGCAGTGGCTCCATGTAAAATGCTGGTATTTAGCTGCATCCGGTTAGACTGGAAGTAGTCTAAGGTCAAATACAAGTATTTTACATGGAACGAGTGCCTATCTCACATCCAAGACCCAGTAACAGGGTAATACGGTTTACCGGGTAAACCTTGTTAGGATTCTGGCAGACTTTCGGTCTTCTGCCGACCACGAATGACAGCCGGGACTAATTGCTTAGTGTGCTTTCCGAGTAACAGAGTAATCTCGGTATGTGAAGATTTTTCAGAACAGATTTTCATGAAATATAGCACGCGGTTAGAAAATGAACTGAATTACTTCTTATCCTGATTTTTTATTATCCTGGTAGGATAATATCTGAGGATAAAGATAAAGAGACCGCAGGTAAAAGCTAGTATACAATACGAGGTCAGGGTATACAGGAAATGCGGAGCTTGATGTTTCGTCGTGTACGTAGCCACTACTGTGATGACAATTACCACATTATGAAGTGTAATTCTGAATATTTCAGCCGTGTCTCCAGCTTCGTCAGCCGTCAGGGATCCTGCTACGGTTTCAACTTGCAGGTAATATTATTATTTGGATTCATATTCATACACGCTTTACATAACGTACCACGTTGATATACAATGATTATTATTGCTGCCAACACTGAACACAGATCACACACACAGGTGATACTAATAGGGGCTGTGTAATGTAATTCAAAAGTCTTTCATTATTTAAATATAGACATTGTGGAGCCGAGAACAAATTTCAATATTTTTTTACATTTTTTAACGCATTACTTATTTTACAATAAAATTCATTAGTAAAATTTTATGTTACGTTTTTTGGTGGTACGAAACGTAAACTCGAAACGCGGCGTCTTCGAAAATACCGGCAGTGACCTCAAAATATACTTGAATACATTTGCAAATAATCTTTTTTTTCTTATGGCCGGTTTCTTGATCCGTAGTTAACTCAACCAATGGTTAAAAAATATTAACTAATGGTTGAAATTTGGGCTAAACATGTTTACCAAAATGCCATTAGTTACTATTTTTTTAACATGAATGAGTTAACATGCATACAATGACATTCATGTTTAGCCTTCACATTTAGCCAAAATTCAACCAATAATTACTATGATTAACATTGTTTGAGAAACCCGGACCGAATCCGGAACTCCGGATCAAGAAACCGGTCCCAAGCAAACTGTTTGATTTCTCACTGAAATACCTAAGTTAGTAAAAGTGCGATTTCTGCTTGAATAAAGTACAAAAAATAATTTAATTTCGGTATTTTAACTGTGGCTACGAAAGATATGTAAAAAAAGCAGTATCGTGAATTATGACATCACATATGGCCACGACAATAATAATAGATGTTTGAGCTGTAGTATGAAATGTTTTAATCATTGTTTTGAGCAACAAACACTAGTAACATTCGACTTTTAATATTTTTCTTGGGTTTATAATCACTGTGTTTTATTTATTAAGAGAAGTAAAAATATAAATAATAAAACACAAAACACTAAATTAAATTATTCAAAATGCCAGCTAGAACACGCCAATGTACCAACAAAAACATTGAAAACTATACGCAAGCAAGTGACAAAGGTGTCTAGGGCTGCCTGGGTGCGAAGGTTGGAGAGCCGGTTGTTGTGGTGCAACCAGGGAGAGGCCTATGTCCACTATACCACCTATGACAGCGGTAGGCTGAGATGAGGATAATCACTGTTACCATAAAATTATAGGCAAAAGTAGCGTTGCCTAAAAATAAGGTAGGACGCCGTCAGGCTATGTGGAGCGACGATCTTCGCAGGGTGACTGGTAGCAGCTGGATGAGAGGTGCCGAGGACCGACTTAATTGTGAGCAGTTGGAGAGGACTATGTCCAGCAGTGCACTGCTATAGGCTGATGATGACAACTGGCTAATATCAATGCCCTATCTACATTCCAGGGGAAGCGAGTTCACATGTCTAGATGGCACATGCATCAGTGCTGGTGCAGTGTGTGATACACGCTGGGACTGTCCTGATGGCTCCGACGAAGCGTCCTGCTATTCCAGTACCAACTCGTAAGTACTCTTACTCCCAAACTGATTGTACAATCTTACCCCGCGGCCACGAGCTGCTCGCTCCAGCGACACGCGTCTTGTGACAGCGAGTGCGGAGACAACAAATGAAAGAAGTTGTTTAGAACATGCCCCGAGTCACCGCGACAGGACTTGCGGAGCGACGCACGGGAACAGGAGCCGCGCGCGTGTCGCTTGATGCAAGTCAAATCCCACAGCCACAAACAGTCTCACCAAGGGGTATCTTGTTATCCAGTAACTGGGTTGTGAAGGTCTTATAGCCAGTCGCTCCATGTAAAATACTGGTATTCAGCTACATCTAGTTGGACTGGAAACAGACTCCAACATAGTTGGAAAATGGCTAGGTAGATAAAACCTTGCAGATTTGATAAAAGCCATTTACACCTACCCACTCAATTGAACATTATTATATTCCAGAAATCTGACAGAAGCTTCAGTTTCTCGCGAGAGGCATAAAACGCAGTCACCATGTGGGTAAGTGCAAAATGTAATCTATCTACATAATACATTATATCTATCTACAAATAGATCTGCGAACAAGGTCTCGCGAGCACAAACGTTTTTGCAACAATTTAATATACCATTAAAGTTATTTAAAACGGGATAATTCCATGTTTTTAGGGTCAATACCAAATTAGTACCAAAATGGTAAAAAGGAACCCTTATGGTGCGACTCAGTCTGTCTGTCTGACTGTCTGTCACAGCTGGATATCTCAAGAACCACTAATGCTATCAACTTGAAATTTGAAACAGTTTTGATGACGGTTGCCCAACTATTTTGCAAATAAGAAAGAAATAAAAATATTTTTACCGTTCCTTTATCTCCGAAGTTTGCATAGAGAAAAATCTGAAATTATTCTATGTGATAGAAGTTTATGTAAAGATTACAGGAAAAATAAAACTATGTCTCTAAATAGCACACTTTTTCAGAAATTGGAACAGTACCCTCGGTGCGCCAGTCCGACTCGCTCTTGACCGGTTTTTATTTTGGCTGGCTTATTTGGTATCAATCCACGTTCCTTCAATCTTCGTCTAATTGTAGTCACTCACAGTCACCCTTCGAACAACATGGAGCTGATGCTGCAGTTAAAAAGCGTCAAGGCGTCGATTTCGCTACTGTTGCAATAAATGGGGATCAAAAGTGGCCCGATTCCTATCAGATCCTGGATGGCTCGTAAATAAATCAGTCTCCCGATAGCGTTAGTACTCTCTATGAACAGACGAGAGGCTTAGATGTAGTCTTGCGGCCACAACACGTTGACTAAGACCAGAACCCAGCAGCGCCTCTACTTCGGCGGCTTCTGCTCGTGAAGTATTCATGTGTAATGAAGAAAATCTTAACTACAAACAGCAAGTTTTAAAGAAAATTGTTATTTTGTGTTTATTGCACACGTTAACTGTACCTACTCCGATTAAACGCGTTGGCTCAAAACAACGCTCCGTTTTTTAAATAAAAAATAAAAAAGTCTTTGAAACTCTCTTAGTGCTTTTTTACACGTTCCGGTTGCCGGGTAGCCGGTGCCGGGTATCGGGTATCGGGCTAAGTGTATGGCATATATTTTATCTTTCACACTTTCCGCCTACCCAGCATCCGGGACGTGTAAAAAAGCACTTGCACCACTGAAAAAGCCAAACTGCCAGCTAATAAAATAACGTATTTTTTCTAAGAATTATTTCTCTTTTTGATTATTTGTCGCCAGAAAGAAAATCTTGGTAGTGTTTCGATTTTTTTTATGGGAAGTGTTATAAGAAGGATATTTATGAGTTACATTGCAACGCCTTACGGCTTCACTGCAAATTGTAAAAACTTGTCCATAGAAATAATAAAGGCAAATAAGTACAAACTCATTGTACTTATTTGCCTCTAATATTTCTGCATATTCGTTCTCCAGATTATCCCAGTGGCGGTGCACAGACGGTACGTGCATAGCCGTTGGCGGGAAGTGTGACGGCAAGGCAGACTGCCATGACAGAAGCGACGAGACTCACGCCCGGTGCAGGATCAGCAAGTAAGCGATTTACAACTTTATTAAAATACAGGGTTACTTGTAATTCGACGTATTCCTTGCCTGTATAATAATGCCTGAATTATCCGGACGTGATAGGGGCGAATCTGTTGCTATTAACCGGGTAAAAATACAAATCCAGACTCCAGACTGCTACGGACAATTATCTTCAAACAACACAATTAAATTTCAAACATTACTTTATTTCAACACTTTACCTGTGAATGGCTACACGAGTAGGGGAAGACCAAAGAAACGATGGATGGATAGAGATGAATAATAGAGAAGTTTGGAAGAAAACACAAGTTAGAGATGAGTAATAGAGAAGTTTGGAAGAAAAACACCGACCCCGAATAAATTGGGATATGGGTAACAGAAAGAATTATGATGATTTTTTCGATGAGTTTTCAATAATTTTAGAATACATTAATGTTATTCAAACAATAATTCTTGAAAACAGTGGTGAGAATTAAAGTTGAAATCTTTTAAATGTGATACTAATCCACTGCAGTGAGTGAATGCGCAAGAGTTTAACCTGAACAGGGTTTGTTTACACTTTTAACAGATACTTTGGGAACAGAGTATACGTAGCAATAGATTGGCGTCTTTGTCTATGGCAACAAAATCAAGACCAATTTTCTTCCTCAGGAGGGCAACTGGACCTGGGGACTGTGTGCTACCACCGTACCCTAAGCACGGTACTTATAAGGTGATCAACGCTCCGGACGCAATCCCTGGCGAGAGCCTCGAGTACGCGCAATTGAAAGTCACGTGTGAACGGGGATACGGATTGGTCAGTGATGCCGTGCCATACTGCCTGGACGGGACCTGGTTTATATCCATACAAAAATGTGTTTGTGAGTATTTTATTTTAATTTTATTTATTTGGGACAGAAAATAATAGTAGTAAGAACGCCTAACCCACAGCATTATCCACGAAATGATATCGGATTTTGGAAATAACATAAGATTATGTGGACTTGTATTGAATAAAAGAAAAAAAACCGAGCAACAACGCTTAGGGGCCCATTATGCGCTCAAATCATTTGGTAAGCACCAAACTAAGAAGATTAGGGGCGAGATTCATCAGTCTTAATGGCGGTTAGCGAGAAACAGAGAAGCCAGCTTTTGTGATAGCGTGAAAATACATAATATAAAATTTATGAAATGTGAGATATTGGTGGCCAATAATCGACGAAGAGGTGACTCTCCCCAGAATTAGTTCTACATTTCTCAGTGTAGAATACACCTGCCGCCGCATAAATAACAGCTGTCCTATGTACTATTTACCGCTTTGAGCAACTCACCAGATTCGCAAGTCACCAGATTCGCAACTCATCAGATGTATAATGAAACACAAAATCACAAAAAATAACAGAATAGGCAACTATAGTCGAAACAAAAAAAAAAAAAAGTAAATCGAAACAAAATCAAAATAACACCGAATTCTTAATATAGGCAGTTCACCTGTGTTAATATTCGCCTAGGTGCATTAAAAATATTTTTCGTAAATATTATTCACCTGGGTGCGAATCAAAATGAAGATGCAGTATTAGGCAGTAGCTAAAAAAAAAAAAAAAAAACACGTTTATGAAATGAGGTTGTCTATCAGCTATTTAATCCGACCTCTTAGGCATTTGAATCGATTTTATCAGTTTATGTAATGAGGTTTTGTCTGTCAGTAAAATATAATTTATGTGTTGGATAGTACAATAGCTGATGAGTTGCGAATCTGGTGAGTTGCGAATCTGGTTAGTTGAGAATCTGGTGATTTGCTCATGAGGGCTATTTACGATAGCTTATTAGAGAGTTCAGGCGCAGTATTAAAGGCTCCGATTTTTAATTATTTCGCTCTAGGTAGTGCAAACGTCCGTTAAGACAGGCTAGATGGTGCTGCGATCTACTTAGTAGAGCTAGCTAACTGAAGAGGCAGTATCGTGAGCCAGCCATGTCTTAGTAGAGCTAGCTAACTGAAGAGGCAGTATCGTGAGCCAGCCATGTCTTAGTAGAGCTAGCTAACTGAAGAGGCAGTATCGTGAGCCAGCCATGTCTTAGTAGAGCTAGCTAACTGAAGAGGCAGTATCGTGAGCCAGCCATGTCTTAGTAGAGCTAGCTAACTGAAGAGGCAGTATCGTGAGCCAGCCATGTCTTAGTAGAGCTAGCTAACTGAAGAGGCAGTATCGTGAGCCAGCCATGTCTTAGTAGAGCTAGCTAACTGAAGAGGCAGTATCGTGAGCCAGCCATGTCTTAGTAGAGCTAGCTAACTGAAGAGGCAGTATCGTGAGCCAGCCATGTCTTAGTAGAGCTAGCTAACTGAAGAGGCAGTATCGTGAGCCAGCCATGTCTTAGTAGAGCTAGCTAACTGAAGAGGCAGTATCGTGAGCCAGCCATGTCTTAGTAGAGCTAGCTAACTGAAGAGGCAGTATCGTGAGCCAGCCATGTCTTAGTAGAGCTAGCTAACTGAAGAGGCAGTATCGTGAGCCAGCCATGTCTTAGTAGAGCTAGCTAACTGAAGAGGCAGTATCGTGAGCCAGCCATGTCTTAGTAGAGCTAGCTAACTGAAGAGGCAGTATCGTGAGCCAGCCATGTCTTAGTAGAGCTAGCTAACTGAAGAGGCAGTATCGTGAGCCAGCCATGTCTTAGTAGAGCTAGCTAACTGAAGAGGCAGTATCGTGAGCCAGCCATGTCTTAGTAGAGCTAGCTAACTGAAGAGGCAGTATCGTGAGCCAGCCATGTCTTAGTAGAGCTAGCTAACTGAAGAGGCAGTATCGTGAGCCAGCCATGTCTTAGTAGAGCTAGCTAACTGAAGAGGCAGTATCGTGAGCCAGCCATGTCTTAGTAGAGCTAGCTAACTGAAGAGGCAGTATCGTGAGCCAGCCATGTCTTAGTAGAGCTAGCTAACTGAAGAGGCAGTATCGTGAGCCAGCCATGTCTTAGTAGAGCTAGCTAACTGAAGAGGCAGTATCGTGAGCCAGCCATGTCTTAGTAGAGCTAGCTAACTGAAGAGGCAGTATCGTGAGCCAGCCATGTCTTAGTAGAGCTAGCTAACTGAAGAGGCAGTATCGTGAGCCAGCCATGGCTTTCGAAGGACTGATGGCCGTTGTAGCAGACGACACCTTTAGTGGAGACACCCCCAGCTAGATAGACTAACCACCTTAAATAGATGGCTAGGGCTGACTGGATGTGAAAGATCGTAGACCTCATCTAATCGCTTACCATCAGGCGAGAGCGAAGGCAAGGCCCATTCACAAAAAAAAAAAAATAACGGCTGCTTTGATGCTCGGGCGTGTTTGAAAAAACCTTAGCTTCATTGAAAATCAAACGATCCTATTGTATGATATTATGCTACACATCCTTCGCTACGCAGTTTACCATAACATTAAACATGCAGTCTTACAATCCACCAAATTCATGAACATAATCCTACGTCTAACCATTTGTTTTAATACTTACTTACCACTATGTTCTCTTCCCCAGCATTCTGCAGGCTGGATCCCGATGTCTCGGTCCAATATAACTGCTGGGTGCCCGGGAACGATAGTTACCGCATCTGCAATCAGTACGAGCTTTCGGGGACACTCGTCAAGCCAGAATGTAACGCACCTAATTATGGCTCGAGAGATCCCCTGCTTACTATGACTTGTCGAAGCGATGGGATATGGAACCGTATTGTTAAATGCAAACCAGGTAAGACCACAACTAATTTTATTGTGATTCTTAATCTAATATGGCAGCAGTGAAAGCACTTTACAATGCATTGGTGCGAAGCAACTTGGAAACTAGTGCTATCATCTGGAATCCTTATGAAGTGAAGTATTCTCAAATGTTGGAAAAGATGCAAAACAAATTTACCCGATACTTATACTTCAGGCAGTATGGTGTCTACCCTTTCTACCCGCTTATGTATCCAACTCTCTTTGTTATAGGGATGGTTGGATACTATAAGTTGGAAGTAAGGCGCAACCTTGCTTTAGTAAAATATGTTTTTATGGTTTTTCGTGGGATACTGAATAATCCACAAATATTGGAATCGTTGGGATTACTCGTTCCAGACAGGAGGTTACGGTTGGGTCCGAGGGAGGAACTTTTTAAAGTTCCAGCTACCCGTACAAACTTATTAAAGTTTGCACCGGTGATTCGTGCAGTAAGAATACTCAATAGTGTCTCTCGGCGTTTGGACATATTTTCTTGCTCTTTGGCGGAATTCCAGAGGGTGACACTTAGTATGTTGTCCACTGCGTAACTTGTGCTTCTACCCAGACCCGTTACTTGGGACAATTAGCAATAATTTTAACTTTAACTTTTTTTATTTTAACTTTTGTTAACTTGGGTATTACCTGTTAAAACAAATGTAAGTATGTGTTAATAAATAAAAATAAATAAATAAATAAATCATAATTCCATCACCACCCCTGATTGTTTGTCACTCATAGCTAAAAATCAGGGAGTACCTGATTATGTCCACCAACCAAATCCCGATTAAAGAGGCTCGTCACCCTTCGAACGTCCGCGTTTCGTTTGTTTACAGACTGCCACAAGCGCAGACAGGCTACAAGGATCTCTGGCGCCTGAAAGACATTAACAGAGGGGCGTTGGTGGTAAACGTCTGTGGTAAATATTTGTGATATTGTCACAGATATTGTATTGAAGTATAAACTAGACTAGCACTTCCTCGGTGACTTCGTTCGCATGAATTTCTTCGTGCTATTACTTTGCTTAGTTATTTCTCAGACTTTTTTTCTTTTTGCTTGGCTTCTAAAGGTCATAGCGTGATTTTAAAATTAAATAGCCTACTACCTTCCTCAAGATCTGGGGCTAGCAAATGCGAAAATAATTTTTCAAATTTTACTGGCAATTTCAGCTTTATTATTAGTATAGATTAATAAAAATATAGATAAATAACTAGAACATAATAAGTTAATATTCATACAATAAATTACTGTAAAGGAATTTTAGATCTATATTTGCAACTATCAGTCGCTGACACCAGGTCTGCTAGTACAGTACAGTTCTTCCGCAGTTATACCTCTGATTTGCATCACTGCTTTATTGTTACACTAAGGTTGTTGTTGGGTTGCTGCTGTCAGAGGTAAGGTAACTGTGAAAGAGCTACGTTCTCTTGGTCTTGGTTAACGTATTAGTTCTCAAAGCTGGTTGCTTCTCTTCAGAGTGTGGGCGCGTAACTCCGGACGCCGAGGGCCTGATCCATGGGGGCAAAGAAGCGATCCGAGGAGAACTACCGTGGCACGTCGCTATCTACAAAAAACCTACCCGGAGAAATAACGACTACGAGCAGATCTGCGGAGGATCCCTTGTTTCTAACATGATTGTTATTTCTGGTGAGTTGGTTAGGTCTAGTAGTTGTCAGGTTATATGCTCCTGGTACCAGCACCCTAATTGCGTAACACTCTTTCAATCTCAATCCGAAAAATTTTGAAGGAAAGAGCTAATACATTGCTTTCTATGTTTGAAAAATTCATTTGATTATCTAATTCAATTAACGCAATGAATCTTGTTTAATTAAACTGTCAACATGAAACGCACTTACATTGCAAGTTTGTTACGAATTTACCTCACTGGTATTCGACGAGGATGACGACAGAAAACAATATAAAAAAAAAATAAGTAACACGAGTTTGTACCGAAAAAAATCAATATCGATGTCTTTTTATAACTTTTCAGTTCGTATTTTTGTCGTAGTTGGGTTTAAGTCTATATCTTTCGTTTTATTTCAATTATTTTCGGGGTTAGGGATCATTGAGAGTTATAAGTAAGTACGGTAGGTACTTCTTTGGTTTTGGGAAATTTCAAAAGTTAAAATTATCTTTTAGTGTTATTGAAAACTCAGTGGAACATTGTTTTATTCTTATCTGGGATACAATATGTGTGTTTATTTATAGAAAACCAATTATTTTGAAAAAGTACCTACTCCGTAATTCCTTTCTTTAAATAGCAAATACGATTATATATAGGAAAGGCGGACGCCGTCTCCTTTAACAATAACTGAAGCACCCATAGTAAGTCAGTGCGCTAATGTCTACAAGCCAGCACGCACACATTCACACCATAGTAAGTCTACCGGCCGCCATTACGTTACACGAGCGACGGCGTCTTTGCAGGTACTCAAATCACGCACACATCGATCGGTAGGGTGCTTCACTTTCGATATGCGTGGTGCGGAGTCCATCTTTTTTTATAAGTCTATGTATATACGTAATATTTTTTTTTCGTCTCACTGTATTTCTACTAGCCGCCATGTTAGATTTTATGTGAAATCACTATAGCATGTTGTATACCTATGGGCCCTCGCCCACGGCGACTTTTTGTAGCGATGCTGTCGCGCGTTTACGAAATGCGCGACTGCATCGCTACTAACGCGCGTTAGTCGCATTTGCAACGCGCTACAGAAGCGATGCCAACGCGCTACTAACGCGCTACAGTATCGCGCCTGTATCAATGCAAACGCGCGACCGTGTCGGACGACATCGGGGAGAGAACAGAGGGAGGGTGGCGCGTGAATGGAGAACCGAGCTTTCGTTGCCTACGCTTCGGCTGCTTACGTAAAAGCAGCACCAAAGACAACGTGACGAATGTTGCCTCAACGGAGTCCATCTTGCAACTGTAGCGATCGCAGGTATTTTTGTGCCGTTACCGCGACAGAAGCGCACCAGTGTCGCGTTTGCATCGCGACTGAATCTGGGCCCGTGGGCGAGGGCACACAGCTAGCGACCGCTTCGCGACTGTATCGATGCGGACGCGCGACAGCATCGGTACAAAAAGTCGCCGTGAGCGAGGGCCCTAGATAATACATCTAGATCGAGCCACCGCGTGGCCGGTCATAAGACAGCAATATAATACTTTTTCTAGGTTATATGGTATCAGAAATGAAGTTTAACGTAAGAAATCCTCAATATTTTGGACTGAAACCCATGTCAATACATTCGCACAATGCAAAAACTGTCCAAAAAAGTTAAATTAATCGACGCAAGATAAACTTTGTAACAGTGAAAGCACTTTGTTTGGCTAACATTCAAAAGTTCGCGAAGCAAAAATACGGCACACCGTAAGAGACAGAAGATACGATGCTTTGTCTCAATGTTCCTACTAATTTCGTATAGATGTGTCTCATTTCCGCACTTCGCACTGTAATCATGGCAACGTCTAGAGGTTAAATGTTGTATACATATACACGGAGCCACATGGCATATTTTCCAAAGCTACCTCGTTTGTCGAAATATGACGAATACTTTAGGATGAGGAAACTGATGAACATACACAAAACCTTTATACACTATATCTTTTGCCCGTGACTTCTTTCACATGGAACTCGTAAGATACAAAATATTTACTAAAATAACCGTCATTTATTTTTATAAAAAGTCCATTGGCCCCTACTCAATCCCGACCTCCGCAACAGTTATTTTATTTCTGATTCTGCATCACTGTAAACACCGCAGAGATCTTTATTGTCGTTCCAATAAGGTTGCTAGTTGGTTGCTGTCTGAGGTAAGATTACTGTGAAATGACTGTAATCTTACCTCAGACACACAATGACACAGAATTATAATGTTCGTACATTTCTAGCTGCCCACTGCTTTTGGGATAATGGTAAGGAAAAGAAGCTCGCTGCCTCCAAGTACGCAGTGGCCACCGCTAAGCTGTTCAGGGAATGGGACCATGAAGATGACAAGGACGCACAGAAATCTGAGGTAAGTTAAAGCAAAATAGTGCGGTGTGGTAATAGTAGTCGTAGTCACTGCGATCCGACATTGCGATTGGGCGTCTTTGTCGCTTGCGGTTTGCGGTTGCGGTCATCTTCGGAAGAGCATCTTAAAAAAAATAAAAAAATAGGGTTCTATAGTTTCGCCAAGCCTGTCTGTTTGCCTGTCTGTCTTGCGTCTATCCGCGGTTTAACTGGGACACCCTTGGTACTTAAAAGCTGCAATTTAGCATGATTATACTTATTTATTAGACATCATCCATCACTATTTACATTAGAGCCTAAATCGCTCAATTACTTATTAAGTTACCTGTATACTGACTGCCATCTTTGTGAAAAGTGTGTTTGTTATGGCCACAAAGATCTACAATAAGATTCCTAATGACATAGAAGAGTGTGGCAATATTCATGTCTTTAAAATAAATTGTTCCAATTTCTTATTGAAAATTGTTATTACTCTGTTGCTGAATTTTTATCGACTAGAATTTTTTAAACGTTTCATGTATCTTGACGAAAATTTATTGTTGTTGTCTTGTTTCTGTCGTGACTAGTAATAATATTTATATTAGAAGAATATCATTAGAATTTTATAATCATATTCTCATTAATCATAATTTAGTAATTTGTATGCCCAAGTGGCTGATCATGGAAATATAATTATGTAATGAACACCTGTATTAACCCAAGCATCACAAATAAACGATTTGATTTGAATTAGATATTTCCACCTAATAGAGGTGGAACAATGTTAAAACCCCTCAAGTGTCGAATGCACCCCATGTGTGCATAGGGAGAAACCTTTATTTAGTGGTATATAAGCTTATATCGGATACATATAAACGTAAAAAAACATCATCCGATGGTAAACCAAACATCATCAGTAGTTGTGCACCTATGGAGTTCGCAACT
This sequence comes from Cosmia trapezina, assembly GCA_905163495.3. Taxonomy (NCBI): domain Eukaryota; kingdom Metazoa; phylum Arthropoda; class Insecta; order Lepidoptera; family Noctuidae; genus Cosmia; species Cosmia trapezina. The sequence goes on from LR991047.1 coordinate 3,106,482, forward strand.
AACGCCCCTCCCCCCCGCGTGTTAAATGCACTCCACGTGTGCATAAGGACAAAACTTTACATAGTAGGTATATAAGCTTATATCACATATATACGGGGTGTAAGGGACAGCCCTCCGCAAACTGATAGGGTGAATTCAGTATGTCATACTAAGATGACCGGTACATGAAATTTTTTCAGGAACTTTAAGGGACTCCAATAAACCTGATTTGTTTGTGTTTTTGTGCACAAATCGGAGCGTCTATTTCTGGTTGGGAGGGGTAGGTAATAGGTATGCGGTGAGTTCGATGAACTCTGTAGCTAGACAGAAAGTGAACAGCTGATTTCACGCGTCGTTGGTTAGAGTATTTCAACATCCATTGCTGGTTTTTTGTTTTTGCTGTTTTTTTTTGCAGTTTTATTTTACATAAATGGAGTGCTGCGAATACACAATGCAATTTTACATTGAAATAATGAAAATGTAACTGAAAAATTTTTTGAAAAAATGAAAATTTTCCTAAGAAAATTTCCGGTGGAATATGATTCAGAATGAGGAGCTGAACAGCCCTCCGCAAACTAACAGGGTGCATACCCTGTTAGTTTGCGGAGGGCTGTCCCTTACATCCTGTATAAACGTAAAAAAAACATCATCCGATGGAAAACATATTTTATACTCATCAGTAGTTGTGAACCTGGTTCGCAACTAACCCCCAACCCCCCCCCCCCCCCACCGCTGGGGTTTTGGGTCTAAAAATAGCCCAAACTCAGACATTTGAGGGGTTAAATTTAAAAAAATATATGCCTGGGGTAGCCCACTATCCCAGTTAAAATCTACTCTGGGATGGTCATTTATCCCGTCCTCACGGGAGTACGCGTGATCGGGTATGTAGGCTCTACAAGTCAACGAGTAATAATCGACGCTCTTATAAAATGTAGTTATATATTTAGAAATCTCGTAAAAAATCTTTAGAAAATGAGTCAAAACCATTATAAATCTTTGTAATGTTACTGTGAAATGTAAAAAATAAACATTTTATGATGAAAACTGCATAAAATAAAATATGTACTACTACTTGTATAACTTTACACTTTCCTTTGCGGGATAGGCAGAGAGTATCGAACGGCACACAAGCACGTGGGGTATTCTATAGGCATACGTGCTGCTCGATCCTCTCTGCTTTTTAATTAAAGGATCCAACCATAGTTCAATCCCATAAATACAAGATTTCAATGTTTCTAAGTGACAGATGTTCGTTATCATATACGGTGCCGAAAAGTACAACCTAAAAGTCGGCCCGGTTCACAAAATTCAAGGTCGCTTAGCGCGCTATGGAGCAGACTACGCTCGGCATTTCATTAAAGGATAAAATCAGAAATTAAATTATCCGGAAAAGAACCGGAGTTACCGACATAGCTTGCAGAGTAAGTAAACTGAAGTGGCAGTGGGCTGGCCATGTCTGTCAACCGGACCGATAGCGTGGGAAATCATCAAATAACTTCTCCCGCTCTGGGTGGAGCGGAAGGGCGTGTCAGACTTTTACTGACTAAAACCCACCCGTGTTCCTTCAGTTGCCCATGCTAGGGCCGCGGTATCTTCTTAAAACTACCCGCGACCCCAGCGGCGTCGGCCCTATTGGACCCCATCACTTGCTGACATCTCTTTGAGGCGCGCGTGGAACACAACGCGCCGTCGACTCGGGCCTGGTCCTTACCGGACGGCGAGCTACCCGCTACTCACCGTCCGCAGGCCCGCGCCTACGGTGGTACCTGGAGTGGAGACCACGTATCGGCAAGCGTACCTAATTATTGGGATGCCCCCCAGCCACGTAGGCCAACGACCTTAATAAGGTGGCTGGGTGGCTTTGTGCAGAAAAGGAGTGTTGTGGCGCAGCCTGGGAGAGGCCTATGTTCAGCAGTAGACTGCGATAGGAAGTTAATTGATTGGGTTATAGTGAAATTCAGTACAATATTACTACCCGGCTATACCCCAGGACTTTAATGACATACTTTAGGCTAGGTTTGCATGACTTATAATTTATTGAGCAAATGGTGTGAAAAAATTAAAATTGTACTTCCACAGTTAAAGTCCATCGAGGTCACGCCCTACTACCGAGGCGTCCGCACAAACTTCCAACATGACATAGCGGTCTTGATCCTGGAGACGCCGTTCGTGTATCAAACCTACGTCAGGCCAGTGTGTTTGGACTTGATTGACCTCAAGTTCAATAACCTACAGCTGCAGGCGGGGAACTTCGGGAAGGTAAGAAATCGGAGCATAGAACAGAAGTGGCCTAGGGCGTAGAAGTAAAGAATAATTGAGCGTTTTCAAAAAAAAAGTGTAACTCCCACTTTTGGGCTGTCTCCTGTGAGCTGTGTTTGAAGTCTAATAACTTTCAAAATTTATTTATTTCTCTGACTAGTGATATTAATTTTATGTGTGTATTAATGAGTCCTTGTTACTTGAATAAATAAATGAATAATAATAATCACAGCCTCTTCCTCTGCCATAATAAGGCAGTTTGAGAGAAGACTAAATACCTACTGTCCATTTATCGTTGAGTCAGTAGGGTGGTAGTATATTTATGAATAATATAAAAAATATTTATATTTTCGGTGGTTATATGGATATTTTAACTGACATAACTTCATGAATGCATCCAAAACAACTTTTTTAGGTTGCGGGCTGGGGTTTGACAGAAGAAAAAGGGCCCGCTTCCCCAGTTCTGAAGGTGGTGAAACTACCGTTTGTGTCCATCCCGGAGTGCATACGCAACACGCCGCAGACTTTTACGGAGAGCATCACCGGTGATAAGATATGCGCCGGTTATAATGACGGTAAGTTTTGAAATTCAAAACACAAAATAAAAAAATAAAAATCTCAGAATCTTAGTGCACGGTTCCAATTGAGCTCATCGTTTAGAGAAGAGGAGGAAAAAACTCCTCTGCAGGGAAAACAATCTTTACAAATAGCTTTAATTTACAATCTTCTAAGTTAAGGGTCTCTCGTGAAATGGTGGACTCCACTTTTGGAGTATTTAGGAACGCAACAACGCATCATTTTCGCAAAAATAAAATAAAACCACCTCACGGCTTGTATTAATTCAATTTAATAGCTTGTGTTGGGAACTATGCTCGGACTTTTAATTAGCTGCAGTAAAATGACACTTCTTATCTGTCATTTCGTTAAAAAATGTTCCCATTTGATAGCGAAATGACAGTAAAAATTACATTAGATGTGTCATTTTACTGCATCTAGTTACAAGTCCGACCATAGCTACGACAGCGCCATTTTTAACCGACTTCCAAAAGGAGGAGGTTCTCAATTCGTCGGTACCTTTTTTTTTTTTTTTTTTTTATGTATGTTCCCCGATTACTCGACAATGGCTAGACCGATTTGGATTTTTCTTTTTTTGTTCAAAAGGGTATACGTCCCAAGTGGTCCCATGACCATCAAGTCAGGATCTGATGATGGGATCCCATGGAAATCGAGGGAAACCTTCAAATTTTATGGGCACACCTATATCGATTTCGGTATTTTTTATAGTAACTCGTGCATTTGCTCTCGGAAAGTACCATTCGGTGAGCTGGAACTGATGATGAAGACCACAGAGGGCCATCGGAAATACTCAATTATATCTAAGTATATAACAGGTTGCGATTCGATTACTTTAATATGGTTTATGCTCGTCAAAATAATGGTAATGGTGACTTCACCATTAGCTCCATTTCTCCTGGTTCTTACTAGGAGAACTCCTCAACAATTAACGGCCCTGCATCGGGAAAAGCAACATTTTGTAAAACGTGATGAGCAGCTGACATTGGGTTATTGTAACTTAGATAAATTACAAACTGAACCACTAAAAAGTGAAAAATAAAAACTTTTTTACAAAAACAAAAACCGACTTCCAAAAAAAACACTACAAAGTGAAAAATAACTTTAATTTCGGAAGTCGGTGGCAAAAAACTAAAATACAGATCCAAAGACACCGACTTCCGAAATTAAAGTTATTTTTCACTTTGTAGTGTTTTTTTTGGAAGTCGGTTTTTGTTTTTGTAAAAAAGTTTTTTGACAGTAGCCTTCCCCATTAATGTCGCACTTTCCGCGTCCGTGCGTAACTGCGGCGCACTCGAGACTGTTGCGTAGGTACGGGTAAAAACTGAGATTTTGAAGCGCGTCTTTCGACCGTTTTCTATGAAGATAAACTACAGTAACATCATTATTTAGCCCTGGTACCATGAGCGATTTTTTTTATCGCGCACTGGATTTTCAATGCACTGCTTAGCACCGAGAGTTTAAATTCCAGTACGCAAAAACAAAATCGGTGCCTGGCTTATACCTGTGAAAATGCCTTTCCTTCCCACTCCAGGTACGGCGGCAGTCTGCAAAGGTGACAGTGGAGGCGGACTGTCCTTCCCAGAGACTGAACGCGGCATAACGCGCTACTACCTCAGAGGCGTCGTGTCCACAGCGCCGAGGGGCTCACAAGAATGCAACGTTAACACAGTCACCACCTTCACAGAAATATATCAACATAAAGAATTTATCAAGCAGTTTCTGTAAAGTTCATTTTATTTTTATTTCTTGACCGAAGTTTTCCGATCGGCACGAGCCGAATGAAAGCCGAATATAATTATGTAGTAACTTCACTCTACTACACTGTTTGTACCTGATCTGTGATCAATCTGCCTAGCCTTTTCCCAACTATGTTGGGATCGGCTTCCAGTCTAACCGGATGTAGCTGAATACCAGTATTTTACATGATATTGTACATAATTTGTGTTTTTAAACTTTAGGATTTTTTTCTCCAAAACTAGCCGTTTGTTAACTGTGAAATTTTGCATAAGGGTTCTAAATGAAGAGATCTATACGCAAAATAAAGTTTCATACGTGCGGTCCATAAAGTACCGTGGAGCCATTATCGTTCTTCAAAAAAAAGTAATTTAAAAAAAAACAGTGAATATTCTTGGCTCCAAATCTCAGACTGCACAAAGACGCCTTTGCGCGATACATTGAATACTAGAAAAATACCATTAACTTTAGACCAGGGCTGAAGCCTTTAAAAATGGTAAAAAGTGAAAAAAATAATAATATTAGGATGAAACCCATTGAAATGGAAGAGAATATAACAAAAATGAAAAGAAAAATAAATTACGGGCGATCTGAGGTCGGGAAGTGGATGGAGGGGAGTTTTTAAGGGTAACAAATAATAACCAAGTTTTTGGTTTTTTATTTTTTTTTATATTTTACAATTTTTTTTTTCACGAAATTTGGTAAAAACTTACCATTTTATGTCCTATACACATTGTGATTTTTTGCTTTAAAATACACTCATGGACAAATTTAGAGGAACGCAAAAAAAAAGTGTGTTTAAAACACCATGAACACCAAATATCATGGATATTTGTGACAATTAAGTTTATTAATTTGGATATTGCTTATTAGTCATTAATTTAAAATTGCAAACGTCGAAAATCAAATGACCAAATGACAAAAATTAACCAAATTAAGAAAAAAAGAAAATTTTACATGAAAGTAACATTTTTGTAACTCATTATTTTTATTATTTTTTTCATAAGGGCTTAGGAAAGGCTATAACGTAGGCTATAATCAGTACTTAGTGTTGCCCTTTCTAGCTCTTCGAACTGCTCCCAGTGGCCTTGGCATACTCCTAATCAAGTTATCAATAAAACCTTTAGAGGTTGCGTTCCATTCTTCCTATAATGCGTTTTTAAGAGCTCTCTAATTAGCGGGGGCAGGATTTCTTTTCTTAATTTGTCTTCCAAGCTTATCCCATACATCCTCTATGGGGTTTCCGTCGGGCGAGCGCGTTGGCCACTTGAAAACATTGATTTCAACGTCTCGAAGGTATTCGACAACTAGGTACGGCCGCAGTATAGGGGAGTGCATTATCATGCATAAAAACAAGTCTATCTCCTTTATAAGGCAAATGGCATTGCAATTTCTTCCAAAGTCTCAGTTACATATCGTGCCGCTATTAGTGACCCATTTTCAATGACGCGGAGTTCCGTACGTGGCCCCATACAAATGCACCCCTATACCATAGCTGACCCTCCACCATATGCCTCTTTTCCAATGATGTTGCACTGAGTGTACCTTACTCCCGCGCGTCTCCACACTTTAATCCTTCCAACATCTGGCTTCAGACAAAATCTGAACTCATCTGTGAATAGAACTTGACTCCAAGCTTCGTTATTCCAATTTTCGTAAATGCGAGCAAAATTAGCTCGAACTACTCGATGGAATGTGGCAAACAGGGGGTCTCTGGCAGGCAAGTGTGAACTTATTCCGGACGATTTTAGTCTTCTTCTCACAGTTTTTGTGCTTATTGTAACCCCTCGAACTTCTTGGAGCTTCATTCTTACCTCAGAAGAAGTTAAGGTCCGGTTTCTAAGCACGCTGCTAACGATGAACCGGTCATCTCTGGTCCCAGTTTTCCGTTTAAGTCCCCGTCCTGCGAGTCTCGTATACTGTCTGGTCTGCCGATACCTCTTGACAACTCGGTGTACCACAGATTTTGATACTTGTAATGTTTGGGCCACATGTTTTTAGGTTTGCCCATTCCCAATTAAAGTAACAGCACTAGCAACTTGAGTGGCGTTTAGATCTGGCATTCTCAGTTTATTTGCAGTAACAATTCACGCTTAACATGATAAACAAGGCATTCAAGGCAAACATTTAAACAAGACATAAAATTAAACTCAAATTCAAAAGTTGTCAAAATTTTTCGCAGTATGAAAGAAAGCATTACGCAATAATTACATAAAAACAAATGAAATTCGAAAAAAAAACATTCCAAAACTTTATTTTTTTGAATAGCATTTACTAATGTTAGTGAAAAGTACGCAGGATAACTACAACAGGAAAAACTTAACCTTTTTTTTGCGTTCCTCTAAATTTGTCCATGAGTGTATATTATATTGAAAATATAATATTATTTTAAAACAGGCATTTTGTTCGTTAAAATCTCTACTTTGTGATGGTATAAAAAAATATACATTACTGTGGTAAATGTTCTCAGAAAATGCAAGATAATAAAGTTAATATTTAATAAGACATCTACAATATTTGTAGAAAGTTGTAGAATACTCTTTAAATTATATGCGTAGATGCCTATTTATTACTATTTCAACAGCTTGAGTCCTTTTGGGACTTATTCTAGCCAAAAAAAAGCAGTACCGTGCTCTTGGTATGAAAAATTCCCAGGCTACAATTTTCGGATTCGAGTTTTTTTCGTTTCTTTGCATTTTCTGAGAACATTTGCCATAATAATGTATATTTATTTTTATAATATCAGAAAGTAGAGATTTCAAATGCACACCGACTTTTTTTTTAAAAGCAGATATTTTGACTTGACAATTTTCGATTGAAAATTAGAGTGTTTTTTCGATAATAAGCCAAAATAAGGTGAAAAAATAATTTGGTGAAAACTTACCTTTTTATGTCCTAACACACACTGTGATTTTTTGTTTTAAAATCTAATATATTGAAAATATGATATATTTTAAATCAGGCATTTCGTTCATTAAAATCTCTACTTTCTGATGGTATAAAATAATATACATTACTCTGGTAAATGTTCTCAGAAAATGCAAGTTAATAAAGTTAATATTTAAGGCGCTACCAAAATATTTGGAGTATTTTTCGTAACCATTTATTTCACTACCTATTGCAGCATGTATGGATTTAATTTTTGGATATATGTTTATTGACCATTTGATTAATACTTTGACTGAAGGAAAACACAATTGGGTTAACTTTCCTCGATAGAATTTAATTCCGAAAAGACCTCTACTTTGTCATGTTTTTTTCTATAATTCTAAAATCCTAAGTAATTTCATTGCAAAATTGCATTCCAAATGTGCGTATTAGGTAATTGAAAATTCTGGCTGAACAGAATTTTGAGAAATTATTTTTAAACAATTTTTATTTGATTTGGCGCTTATATTTTGGTTCCAGCGCGTTGTTGCGCTCTCTTTTTTTCGCATGTGGAAGTAATTGACTCTGTCACTTTCTTATTCCCGCCCAGTTCACTTTTCACGTATCACCTCAATAGGACATCTACAATATTTTGAGAAAGTTGTCGAATCTTCTTTAAATTATATATGCGTAGATGATTATTTATTGCTGTTTTAAATATATATTTTATTTTATATTTTAATTATATTAATTCTAACTAAAAAAAAAAACAGTATCGTGCTCTTGATATAAAAAGTCCCACGCTACATTTTTGGTTTCGAGTTTTTTTCGTTTCTTTGCATTTTCTGCGAACATTTACCATAGTAATGTATTTTTTTTATACCATCAGAAAGTAGTGATTTCAACGGTCAAAAAACCTATTACAACGGTAAAAAAAGCTGATTTTTTGACGTGAGAATTTTCGATTGAAAATTAGGGTACTTTTTCGATATTTAGTCAAAATAAGGTGTAAAATAATATATTTTAAATTAAAAAAATCACAGTGTGTTTGGAACATAAAAAAGTAAGTTTTCACCAAATTTCGTGAAAAAAAAAATTGTCAAAGATATAAATAAAAAACCAAAAACTTGGTTATTTGAGCTTTTCACATAATTTTTGAGGTTATGTGAAAAAAGTGTAAATACAAAAGTTGTCGATTTTTTTATTACCTCCAACTTTGCCATTTAGGGCGCGGTCTGACTACGATTTTAAACGTCACACAATCCCGTAATCTATTGTCACCATTAGCTGGCTTGAAATAAGGTTGAAAATTGAAAATAATACTTGTGTTGCCGAGATGTGACTAAGCTGCGAATGTGCATTTATTTTCCCTGTTTTCTTTAGATTATTTAGAATATTCACAATGAATTAAATAATTGTCCGGTTAAAGTTTTAAAAAAATGCTAATTCTATTAAATTCTTAAAAAAAAGAAAGTCGTTATCACTGAAAATACAGAGATGTTCGACGCCAAAATTTATTTTTGTGGAGCAACTTCCAATTTTTTTATTGGGAATATTAAACTATTTTTTACTATTCTATTCGGTTTAAGTTTTTCTTTAAACCCTTCTCTGTCCACTGTATTTTTTGCGTCGGATAGTTTCATTGCGTTACGTCATACTCGACAATCCAAGAAACCAAGATTTGTGAATATTGAGCTAACACCGTGCCTTAACTTTTTTCCATAGGATTTGTAGTTTTGCCGGAAATCGAGATAAACCGTTTTTTACCCTTAAAAACTCAGTCAGTCAGTCAGGACTTCACTTTTTATTTCAATAGATAAATAATGATAAATAATAATTATAAATAAATTATGTTTTAAAACTAGATGAGTTCGATGTTTCCTAACCGACTACTCTGAAAAGAAAGACTGAAACAAACTCAGAGGTCACAGTCTCTTTTAAAGTCCAGACATAATCTTGGTCAGGATTTGCGTAAAAGGTGGTCTTTATATTTATTTATATTATATTTATATATACTTTATTGTACACCACAAAAATACATAACAAAAGAAAACATATACACTACAAAACATACAATGGGCGGCCTTATCGCTTTCCGCGATCTCTTCCAGGCAACCTTAGGATGGACAGTGATTTATCACGATATAAAATGGGGCTGTTGTTGGTGCAAATAGTAAATACCAACTTATACAATATTAAACTAAAATACATACCTACATATCCTAAATAATAGATACATAAATACATACATACTAAATATTTAAGCAACGAAAATTAATGAAGACTAAAGATGTTTAATTTAACAGTTATGAGAACAAGATCACAACGACAAGTGATGTTCCTTTACGAGCCTTTTAAACATAGGTAACGACTGCACGCGTTTAATTTGAACGGGCAATGCATTACACAAACGAGCGGCCTGGACAGTAAAGGATTTGTCGAGGAAAGTTGTGGAATGCATAGGCATTTTGAGCTTCAAGTTATCTGATGACCTTAAAAATTTCGCGCTTTTGAGGAAACAACCATACAGATTTGTGTAAGAGGTGGTCTTTTGAGGAAACAACCATACAGATTTGAGTGTAACGTACGCAATTACGCCGCAGGTCTAAGGCGTGCACCCTGCCGCCATATCCCCAACATGGGTTTTACGAAGTAGTTGGGGACCCCACAGCAAAGCCTGGAGACGACGCTGAGAACGTCTACCTCAACGTGACCTGTAACCATAACCACAACGTCAGCGGCAACAATGTGGTGAAATGCATCCTGGGCGAGTGGTCCTCTAAAATGCCTCAGTGCATCCGTGAGTGTATAATAATAATAATATCTTACTGTCAAGTTAATATCATATAACATCATATAAGGAAAACCTGTACCCTAATTGCGTAACACATTAGCAATCGGAGTTTGAATCATTTTGAAACAAACTGCTAATCCATTGCTTCATATGTTCGAAGAATTTGTCTGCTCGACAACGTAAATAATGCAATGAATGTTGTTGAACTATCAAAATGAAACCAACTCCGATTGATAATGTGTTACGCAATTAGGGTGCTGGGCTCCTCAAAAGTTTATAAACACTCGCAACGTTTAATCAAGTCACAGAGTAGCCTCACCTACAAGCAGTTCTTGTTGGTATAAATGTTACTGCAAAAGCCCAAACTGCGGTAAATCTTAGGAGTTACCGGTAAATCCTAAGATTTACCAAGTTTCACCAGTAAAATTGTTCTTTAATAATCATCAATTTCTGACTTTTACTTTTGTTTTATTCAGTCTTTAAATCTTAGGTTTTACCACAGATAACGGTTAATGTTAGTTTTCAGAGTAAAACAATGCAGTTAATAATCAGAAACTATTTATTCAACAACTATCATTATTATTGTTATTAGTCAAGTTTTAAAACATGTTTGTCATACTTTATAAAAATAAAATGCAGAAAAAATGACACAAATAAAAATTACTTCTCACTAATTATTAACACTTACTTTGGCTAAGTAAGGTAAACAGTCTTTTGATAATCATTTTGTTATTCGGTACAATCATTATTATTATTAGTAGTTGACACGACTAATTTTATACTTATTTCAATCTTCGATTTCGGATATTTACAGGTTTCTGCGGTAAAGCCTAGGATTTACCGACTGAATGCCAGTAAAAGTCCAAAATTAAAGATTATTATAGAATAATTCGGACTTTTACTGTAACATTTAGCAATAAGTGCCAAAATTAAATTGAATATGTTCATTGTTGTTGCAGCCATGTTCGTATCAGAGCACGCTACTGGCTGCATTCGCGACCGTGACGGGTGTCAGCCTGATGGCAGTCTAGGATTCTGCTGCTCCAGATATTGCCACAAGGAAATTGGTTGGGTCGCTGGATACTGCACGGATTTATAATCATCAGCATTATCCTCCTTTCATGATTCATATCCCATTTTATTTGGAGTCGTAATAATGGATCAAGCATCTATAAATAATGAATGACTGTCAAATTTTTTATGTTTTGAAAAAAATATATAATAGGAACGCACGACTACAGATCAAGCTATACATTTCCAGTATAAGCTGATCTCGCATTGTATAGGATTTTCTTACAATGAGAGGTCAGTGTAAACTGGAAATGTATAGCTTGATGTCTAGCCGTGTCTACTTATGTTTAATAAAATAAATGTAATACATACTTAAATAATTTAAAAACGTATTTTTATTATTTTGTATTTCTCCTATCTAAAAACACACACAATCACACAAAAACGCATAGGTACATGTCAAAACGAAATAAATAATAAATGAATAATATCATAATTTATGATGAAATAAAATATAAGTGGATAATAATATTATATTATAATATACATAATATAATACTCGTACTTAGATACACACCGAATCTCTGCAACGCAGTTCTATGATATGCAGGATGTAAGTGTAAACACCGTTATCCTTTTAAGGGGTCATTGTACTCATAATTATGGGCAACTTTTATTATGGGACCAAACCCGGGATCGCGAAAAAAAAAATCAGGTCAGGCTCATTTTGACAAGTTTTGTGAACATAAATGTACAGAGTAGCAGATTTTTTCTTCGCGATCTCAATTTTGTCCCCTAGTAAAAGTTTGTTCATAATCATGAGTACAATGATCCAAGAGGTTGTACGTTATGTAAATTGGGACAGCCCTCCGCAAACTAACAGGGTGCATTCAGCTCCTTAATTTGAACCATATTAATTTTTTTTATCGTTTTTAGGGATCCGTACCTCAAAAGGAAAAAACGGAACCCTTATAGGATCACTTCGTTGTCCGTCTGTCTATCTGTCTGTCTGTCTGTCCGTCTGTCTGTCTGTCCGCCTGTCTGTCTGTCTGTCCGCCTGTCTGTCTGTCTGTCAAGACCCTTTTTCTCAGGAACGCGTAGAGGTATCAAGTTGAAATTAATATCAAATACGTAAGTCTATGGTCCCTTAGAGTTCTAAAAAAATCAAGCTTCTAAATCAACGCAATAAAAAAATACGACATATTTTGATGCTCGCAAGTAAATCAAAACCTATAGGATACTTCCCGTTGACCTAGAATCATGAAATTTGGCAAGAAGCAAGGTCTTACAGCATAAGTAATGAAAAAAGTCCGAAAATTGTTAATTTGTCATTTTATCACATAAAAAAAAATTTTCAAGTATTGTAATAATATTAATATTAATATTTTTTAACAGTCTGTCAAGACCCTTTTTCTCAGGAACGCGTGGAGGTATCAAGTTGAAATTAATATCAAATACGAGTACGTAAGTTAATGGTCCCTTACAGTTCTTGAAAAATCAAGCTTTTAAGTCAACGCAATAAATACGGCCGTTTATGCGACATAATTATTTGTTTACAAATTCCCAGATTCGTTCTACAATTGTTTTCAGACTTCTACTAAATCATAGGATTAAAATTTTGCGGATTCCAGTCTGGACCCTCAGTTCACACACACGTATGGAATGTGCCCTTATCGCAGACGCATGCTTGTTAATTCATTCAGAGAACAAGGAATCCTTGATGAATCAGACTAAAATGTCCTGTACCTGTATCTTTTGTCAAAGTGTACTTTCCGCTTATTGTTATTGCAAAATAAATGAGTAATGTTTTCTATTTTTGTTTTGCTTTACGTTTTATAGCAAACAAATCTAAAACGTAAATTATAACAGTCCCACACTGTGCCCTCGTGGCTCAAGATCTGTGTCCCAGCAGTGGGGACATTATAGACTGAATATATTTTAATCTGACGAGCAATGCAGTGGCTTCTTAACGTAGTGTTACATACAGTGGAGGAGCTCATGGCTAAGTAATATTATCGTAGTGTTACATACAGTGGAGGAGCTCATGGCTAAGTAATAACAGCCGCACCGGTCGATCAACCATCAGGTTAAGCTATACTTGCCGCGGTGGGTACGCGGTTGTACGGAGACTCCTCCGTGCCTCGGAAAGCACGTTAAGCCGTTGGTCCCGGCTGTTCGTAGATAGATAGATAGATAGATAGATAAAACATTTATTTGATGCACACAAAAGACATACCTAGCACAACACACAAAAGTACAATTAAATGAATGTAAAAACAAGGTGCCAAAAAAAAAAAACAAGAAAAGAAGAAAACATACAGCAAATAAAAATTACACGATGGCATACAAAATAAAATTAATAACGAATGGGACAAATGGATGTGATGGATGGATTGTGGGACAAATGGGAGTCCAGCTCAGCATGTGTCAGGCAAATATACCTGACGCTGATATTCTGCTGGATCCCTGCAGTGACGTACGGACGCTGAGCAGTCGAGATAAATTGATAGTTCGTGGATTTTTGAAGTCGTTATGGGTCGTCAGAAGCCCGAAAGTCTGACAACCAGTCTTACCAAGCGGTATCGAACTACACAGTTAGTGGGGTGTGGAGGTCAGATAGGCAGTCGCTCCATGTAAAATACTGGTATTCAGCTGCATCCGGTTACACTGGAACCGACATAGTTGGGAAAAGGCTAGGCAGATTGATTGGTCACCCATCCGCGAACCAACCGCGGCAAGCGTAGCTTAACCTTCGATCGTCCCGTGCGGCTGTTATTATTTACCTCCTCCGCCTCAAAATTTTAGGCTCAATATTTTCAGAGATAAGGAAACTCGGAAACTACTGAACCAATAATTTAGAAAAAAACACAGAATCAGTAATTCTATATTTATAGATTACAGCTAAACAGCTAAATTGATAAGAAGTCTGTGGTCTTAAAATAACATGGTAAATCTCTCAATATTGTGTGTATAAACTAACATTTGCAGTTGGTATGTATGGGAGAACATGTTTTTTAACTGCAATGTTAAGTTTGTTCTTGATATAAATTCATTCCAACTTGGGACCGACCGACCGACCGGTTTTCAACTTGGATTATGCGTAGTCCGACACGCGCTTGACGGGTTTATTTATTTACATCTCAGAACCTGATTTCGCAAACATTTTCTCATATTCACTTTATTATTTTCCTGTTCATAAGAGCATCAGACGTATCGTTCACATCTTGTGATAGAATAACGTGCTTCTAGTGTATATGTTGTAAAACCAGTATTATCTATAAGTAATAAAATCGTAGCGAGTCAAAACTGTATGTACACTGAATGTTTTTGAAAAAAAAAAGGAATTGGTACAAGTTAGGGGAACGATTCTGATGCAGAAAATATAGTTTTTAGACTGGATTTATGTTCTGGATTGACGATAAACTACTGAATAGGTTATGATCTTTTGCACAAATATGCCATAAAAGTCAGTTCAGCGTTAGTTTTAGTGAAAAAAGTGCCAAATAGTGAAATAAGTGAGTGTTCATCAAAATGTTTGTGTATAATATAGTTTTAATTGGCTTTGGTAAGTTTTTATTTATTTATTATTAAAAACAAAACAATTAATTAGTGAAAACATGTCATTAAAAACACTCTGTATGTATTTGCATGAAAATCACAATAAAACAGCCGAGTGTGGTGTGGTAGGGCCCACTAATTACGGGTGATGACATCCATGATGACAATAACACAAATTATTGAGTTAGTTCTAATTTATAATATGTATAGATACGGATTGGCATAATTTGGTTTCAAAGAGGTAGGTTTTAGGTAATTTATTAAGGCCTGTCCGTCGCAAAAAGCGCGGTCACTGTCGGACTGCATAGAAAAGAAAGAGAAGCGCGATGACACAACGCTTGCAAAATATGAAGTAATTATCGATTTACAAAAAATCTGTTGATTAAACTAAAAAAGTAATGACAAGAAATCGTTCCTTATTAGTTTGTAAAGACCTGTATTCTAGGAATACTTTTAATGAAAACTGTAGGAGTAATATGGTAACAACCTGGATTTAGGTTTTTTTTCCTTAGTTCTACAAACTAAAATAGATTTCAGGACACATGAAATCACTTCTTATGTATTGTAGATTACTGTGTATTTTTAAGGTTCCGTACCTCAAAAGGAAAAAACGGAAGCCTTATAGGATCATTTTGTTGTCCGTCTGTCTGTCTGTCTGTCTATCAGTCTGTCAAGACCCTTTTTCTCAGGAACGCGTAGAGGTATCAATTTGAAATTAATATCAAATACGTAAGTCTGTGGTCCCCACGCAATAAAAAGATACGGCCAATTATGCGATATATTTTGATACTCGCAAGTAAATCAAAACCTATAGGGTACTTTCCGTTGTCCTAGAATCATGAAATTTGGCAAGAAGCAAGGTCTCACAGCACAAATAAAGGGAAAAGTCCGAAATTTGTTAATTTGTCATTCTATCCCATAAAAATACTTTTAAATCTGTCAGTCTGTCAAGACCTTTTTTCTTAAGAACGCTTAAAGGTATTTCTTGAAATTAATATCAAAGACGTTAGTCTATGGTCTCTTGGAGATCTAAAAAAATCAAGCTTCTATGTCAATGCAATAAAAAAATACGGCCATTTAAGCGACATAGTTTGATACTCGCAAGTAAATCAAAACCTATAGGGTACTTCCCGTTGTCCTAGAATCATGAAATTTGGCAAGAAGCAAGGTCTCACAGAACAAATAAAGGGAAAAGTCCGAAAATTGTTAATTTGTCATTCTATCCCATAAAAAATACTTTTAAATCTGTCAGTCTGTCAAGACCCTTTTTCTTAAGAACGCTTAAAGGTATTAGTTGAAATTAATATCAAAGACGTAAGTCTATGGTCTCTTGGAGATCTAAAAAAATCAAGCTTCTATGTCAATGCAATAAAAAAATACGGCCATTTAAGCGACATAGTTTGATACTCGCAAGTAAATCAAAACCTATGGGGTACTTCCCGCTGACCTACAATAATGAAATTTGGCAAGAAGCGAGGTCTTACAGCATAAGTAAAGGAAAAAGTCCGAAAATTGGTAACTGATCACATAAAAAAAAAATTTGGGATTTTAATGTTAAGTTTGTTTTTGGGATAAATTCTTTTCAACTACGGAACCCTTCATTGTGCGTGGTCCGACACACACTTGGCCGGTTTTGTTTTTCTATCAGAAAGATGCTATAGTTACTGTAAAAGATGGTTACAAAGTTACTTAGTATCGCCGTATTTAAGGAAGGAACAGTCTTAAGCAAAACACAAAAACACCAATTTAATATCCTCACGGTGTCCGAAGCCGGGGGCCTACTCCCTAAGTCCGTCCGTCTTTCCGTCCGTCCGTTTATCCGTCCGTCTGATATTATGATCCATCAAAACATGTGTAAAAGTTAAATTTTTCGGACGGGCAAAACCATATCGGGAGCAACTCGGGGACAACTGGCAAATCATGTTGTCATTCATACTTCGTTCGGGCCCCGAACCAATCATCCATCCGTAGGTGATACGGAGTAAGAGACGCCCGTAACGAAGGCCGAAACTACGGGCTTCGTGCTTAGGGAGCAGGCCCCCAGAACCAGCTACGATGAGAATGCGGTTACGATATCGAGCACGTTCTCAGCAGCTGACGTCTGGATAGTTTTGTTTAATTTTCCTTGTATTTTGTGATGCTTATAAACGTTTTTAATATAAAGTAAGTCGTCCTGTTGGTATCAGCCGCAGGTATGATGTTTGCTGTTTATTTCATCACCAATGCAACAAAATTGTAGGAAAGGTGAAGGAAAACAAAAAAAAACAGCCAAGTGCGTGTGGGACCACGCACAATGAAGGGTTCCGTAGTTGAAAAGAATTTATCTCAAAACTTAACATTGTAATACTAAATAAAAACCTATGGGGTTCGAGACTTTCTTGTCAAGAAAAAGTGTTAGAAATTTGTCAATGTCATTTCTCTCTCTCTGTCAATGTTAGAAATTTTTTTGTCTTCTAATACCATCGAGAGGGATATCAAAGTGAAGGGTTTTAAAAGGTGATTACAAAAATATATACAACGTATATGTTTAAAAGTAATTCGAAGTGACAAATCGAATTTAGATAAAAAAAACTTTGCTTTGAGCAGAGTTAGGACCTCGAAGGCTTGGCTATTTGTGCACTTATCCAAAAAAGCTTAATAAATCGTCTGCGAAATCTTTCACATTTTTAAACTAAAAAGCTGGAAAAAAAAGTAATTAAAAAACCTAAAAACCCGACTGCAGTAAAAAAACTTGGAATCAGGCGGGACCCATTCCATTTTTATATTTTCAAACCTTAGTTTCAAACTCAAACGGGTCCCGCCTGCTTCCAACTTTTATTAAATTTAAAATGGGCTTGTTTTTATAATCATAATCATAATAATCATAATCTTTATTTGTGAAACATAGGTAGGTATACAATTAGGTCTTACACATAAAATAGTACGCTATGTTTTGTCTTAAGACATACAAATCTAATAATATGCAAAGTAAATCTGCTAAAGCTAATTCAATCATTACTAAAAAGAAACACCAATATTCATTAAAAATTACAATGTCATTTTTTTTTTTTTTTTTTTGCAGCATTAATATATCTCATTATTATAACTCTTTATTATTAAAAAACTTATCTATTGCATAGTAGCATTGCCAAAAATGTCATTAATTAAAAGAAACATTCCAATAGTCACAAAAAATTACAGATAACAAAAATTAAAATTAAAAAAAAAATTAAAATTTAAAAAATAAAATTTAAATGCATTATTAATAATTACTTATAACTCTTTATCGTTTAAAAACTCGTCTATTGTATAGTAGCATTTGTCAAGAAGAAGTTTCTGCAGTGTGATTTTAAATTTTGACAGTGGCATCATTTTTATGGTATTAGGAATGTTATTATATATTCTAGGAGCAATTCCGAAAAAGCTTTTATACATTAAAGCAGTCTTACATTTTATGTTACATAATTGATTTTTGTACTGAGCACGCAATTCAGTTTTCTTGACTGCTGATAGCTTAATAAATAAATGCGGGTTTTTCTTTACAAAAAGTGCAGCTTCTAATATGTACAGTGCCGGAAATGTTAACAGTTTTAATGATTTGAAGTAGGGGAGACAACTGTCTGTGTTTTTTAAACCGCACATAGACCTAATGCAACGCTTTTGCACCCTGAACACGGTCTCTCTATCAGTTGATTGTCCCCAAAAAATAACACCGTATCGGAGAACTGAACCTACTAAACCATGATACGCTGTCAGCAACGTTTCAATATTTACTTTTTTTGACAACTGGAACAGTGCGTATGCGGATTTACTCATGCGCTTACATATATCTTCTAAGTGGAGTTTCCAAGTGAGTTTATTGTCGATAGTTATACCTAGAAACTTACTACTAGTGACCTCTTCTATCAAACAGTCGTTATAAGTAACGGTAATCGTTGGGTTTGGACGACGTTGATGGAAGTGCATTATTTTAGTTTTACTCAAATTTATTCTTAAGTTATTCTTATCAAGCCACTTTACAATTTGACCCACAGAGCTATTGATTTCATTTTGGTAATCATTAGGATTAGTACATTCAATAATTGCTGTGCTATCATCAGCAAAGAGAACCATTTTGTGTGTTATCGCTTTTGGGAGATCGTTAATGTATATTAAAAACAATAACGATCCCACTACACTGCCTTGAGGCACACCATATTTTACATGTCTAAATTCAGATGTGTATTTATATTCTATCTTACTGATTGGGCATATTCTGGAGATTTCTGTACACTGCAACCTGTCACTGAGGTATGATTCTATGAGTTTGAGGATATTTCCTCTTATTCCATAGCCGTGCAATTTTCGAAGTAGTATATTATGATCAACAAAATCGAATGCTCGCGTCATGTCAGTATAAATAGCACATATTGGATTCCTTTTATCTATGGAACTCATAATATTAGATATTAAGTCAAAAAATGCCATATTCACTGTAGTATTCCTTCGAAACCCTTTTTGTTCAGTACAGAATAGTTTATGTTTTTCAAAGTAATTATACACAGCATTATATATTACCTTCTCTATTATTTTTGAAAATATCGGAATTTTGGCAATTGGTCTGTAATTTTTTACATCTGTTTTATCATTTCGCTTGAAAAGGGGTTTTATAATGATTTTTTTTAGGTCATTTGGAAATTTCCCATCGGTAATACAGTTATTAATAATGTGCGCTAGTGGCGGCGCAATTATTTCCTTGACATATTTAATAACTTTTGTAGATACGCCGTCGAAACCGACAGTGTTAGTGTTTTTTAAATCATTAATAATTTTTATTATGTCAATGTATGTAACTGGTAGCATAAATAATGAATTAGATGTCAGATTTTCAAAATTATTATCATTACTAATATCTGTATCTATATTATCTTCTATTGTGTCAATAAAGTAATTATTAAATTCATTTGCTATGTCAACTGGATGTGTAATGGTCAAATTATCTATTTTTAATAATGATACTGATTCTTGAGGAAAATTTTCTTTAGTTTTTTTAATTATTTGCCAAGCAGCTTTGGATTTGCTTTGGGAAGTCTTTATAAAATGATTATTTTGGGCTTTCTGCGTTAGGCTTATTATTTTTCTATATATTGCTGAGTATTTTTTAAAAGCTTGTTTATTTTTTGAGGTAGAATTATGTCTGTACTTCCAAAGTAGACGTCTTTGTTTTTTGCTGCATATTTTTATTCCATTAGAGATCCATTTAGTTGATTTGCTACTTTTAATAGTTATTAATTTATTTGGAAAGCATAATCTATAAAAGAGTAAAAAATCATCCATAAAATTTCGGAAAGAGTCATTTGCATCTCCGGTATCATAGACTTGCATAAACGATATGCTTTTCAAGTAAGATTTAAATTTAATTAAGTTTTCATTCGAAATATCTTGCTTTTTTATTTTCCAAAATTTAAGTTTACAAGTTTTGTTGATGGGTACTTTTAATATTTGAGAAGTGTGGTCAGAAAGAATTAAATCTATTATTTCAGCTCTGCAGCCTACGCGATAGTTATGAGCAAAGTTATCGATGCATGTTTTGCTACTCAATCTGGTAGGGGTATTTAAGGCCAATTTCAAATTATATTGTTGGAGAAAATATTCAAGATCTAATGTCATTTTATTTCTTTTAAGGACGTCAATGTTAAAATCTCCACATATAACGATATTTTTGTTTGATTGATAGCTAATTTTTTTTAATATATTATCTAACCTTTCGTAAAATACTGTATAATTGTTTTTCGGTATTCTGTACACGCATACAATAATAATGTGATGTGAAACGAGTTCTATGGCACAGCATTCGAAAATGTTTGGCACGGATTGCTTTGCTACGTCTAATATTTCCCTGTACTGTAAGCCTTTTCTCACAAGAATACAGGTGCCTCCTCGTTTAGCATTTCTTGAGAAGCAAGCTGCTAGACAGAAATTAGGTATTTGCAAGAGATCTTCATATCCTCTTTCCATAAAATGTTCTGTTATACAGATTACATCTATAGGGTTTCCTGTATTAAAGAGTTCTTCTAATTTAACTAAAAAAATATCCAATTTGTTCAGCAGCCCTGCTATGTTTTGATGAAGAATATTTAGAAAGCTAAAGAAAAAACTGAGAATTGTTTTGATCTTCTGGGTCTATCCAAGTTTGTTGTTTCTTTTGGAAACTATCAACCTGTAAGTGAACATCATCCAATACGCTTAGGCTGTGAATGAGGTCTTGTAAGTCTGATAAAATATTTTTTTGACCTTTGTTATTCAAGGTCCCAAAACGTTGATTGTATGTGTCGTTAGTGTACGGCAAATTAAGGTTGGAATCTAAGACAAGCGCATAGTTATAAGTCTCGACATCCATGTACAGTAAATTGTTGAAAATTTCTATTCTGCTATTAAACATAATATTACAGTTGTTCATGTACTTAAATGTTGGCAAACATATTATAAAATTGGTATGATACAAAGGTTGTAATTTTTCATGGATAGATTTGACAAGATTCCCATAGTTACGCGTCTTCCGGAAGTCTTCCTCTCCTACATAAATTACACAGTAATCGGACTTAGTAAAATTACGTACTTTACCATCAATATTGTTTAAGATACATTCTATTCCACATTTGGGGTGACGGTAATGACAGATTTCATAATTACACAATAGTGTCTCTTCCATTAAACTGTATAGCCGGTTAGAAGTTTCACTGCTGACGAGACATACTTTGTGCTTCTTTTTCGGTGCTGAGACTGGCGTTGTGGAGTTTGCAGTTATAATGCGATCATAATTTCGAGTGATGTCTGATACGCTTGCATTATTTCTATTTTCGCTTCCTATCTTTATATGATCGTTAGGAATAATTTCGTTATTTGCTGTTTGCGCATTCTTAATTTTACTATAGCTATTATTTTTCGGATTTCTCTTTGGTGTTAATGTTTTGTGTTTAATTGGACTCTCAGTATTTGGCGTTGATTGTGCTGTTGTTTGAATGTTGTACTCGTATGTTTGTGTCTCTTTATCTGTATGTTCCTTTAATAAGGCTCTGTGGGAAGAGGTGGTACTCGGAGTATTTCTCTCTGGGGTGGACGTTAGACTGCTCAATCTCAATTTATTTTTTGGTTTCCGTTTATTTTTAGGAGTAGGACAGCTAACTTCTCCTAATTTAACTTTTTTGTATAGTTCTACCATGTTTTTTGATTTATCTAATTCTAATTTTAGTTGCATATTGGCGCATACTAGGTTATCAATTTCTTGGTCTGCGCTTTGTAAATTACTTTTTAATCTGCTAATTTCTTCCTTAAGATTTCCAACAATATCGTCGTCATGTAATGACATATCAGGCATGCTCATAGCCGTAGCATCAAACAGTGATGATTCTGAAGAAGATCTGGATAACATTAATTTTTTTCTTAGAGTGATATTCTCATCAGCCATGGTAGATTTTTGATTTTCTACCAAATGGAAAATAAATACTTTAAGTGGCAACACTTCTGCTTCTACTACTCTTCAATAGAGGCACAATTTGGCGCTAGTTGTCATACAAAAACCGTTT
Organism: Cosmia trapezina; assembly: GCA_905163495.3. Taxonomy (NCBI): domain Eukaryota; kingdom Metazoa; phylum Arthropoda; class Insecta; order Lepidoptera; family Noctuidae; genus Cosmia; species Cosmia trapezina. The sequence continues at coordinate 3,128,805 of LR991047.1, forward strand.
CCTCTACTCTCCACTATAGTTAACAATGGCGCTAGTAGTAACTTCGTGGTTCGCCTGCTCGCCACATGTGTGGGTGTCGCTAGTTGTCGTAGAAAGTTCAAAGTCCAGGTTTTGAATATTTTTTCGCAACGTTTTCTAATGTGGGTTCAAAGTTACTACCAAACTTAAACACCGACCAAAAACAAATTTTTAGTGATTTTTCTGTTTATCAACACTGTTGTTAAAATTCTTGAGAACACTGTTTTATTTTTATTACTTACTGTTTATACATTAATATTACAAATAAGTTTCTACGGGAACTTTGTGGCACTAGTTATTTCACTGAACGTCGGTTGTCACAAACAATACCGCTTGGAGATTGTTGTCCACACATACACTTTCACAACTTTTTATTTAACTTGGTTATTTATTTCAATTAATTACTAATTTTAAATACGCGGATCAGATAAACAACTTCGGTGTTGCCAGTCTACCATACTGTTAGTATAGTTTTTCAGTTTTAGTTTTTTACTGCAGTCGGGGTTTTTTTTACAAAATGTTTTCAGACTTTTACTAAAACGTTAACTAGAAAAAGAACGATTTTATTTATTTAATTCGGTAATATTCTCTAAAATATTTACCTTTCTTGTGTGGACTGAGGAACCACAGTGCGCTTCGGCGCACATCATAAAAAACGTTACAACATTTTTTTTTTTTTTTACGAAACGTTTAAGAAAAGGGACATTGTATATTTTAGGGTCATTGGTCAAACAAAAAAATAACTTTGAAAAAAGCCTCATCCTTCATTCATTGGTCCATTTAAAAAATCGGGACTCGCACACGAAGGGTTCCGTACCATATACGTTTAACAATTGAAAAGATAACATATGATATGATATGATATGATATATTATATATGATATGATATGATTATATGATATGATATTTCATAATGATAATGTGAATTACAGGGTTGTTTTTTGCAGTTGCAGAAAATCGTCCATATTTAAACAAAATACCTTTGAATCGCCCTTTTTAGTATTTGTTGATTAAATACAGTGTAATAATATTGTACATGATATTAAAGAAGTTTCAAATTCCTAATTTGCAATTGTTGCGATAGAGCTCGTACTAAAATGGTCTAAAAGAGACAACTCTTAAGTAAAGAACTATTTTTTGTATTTTTTAAAAAAGTTTTGGCTCAGTAGTTTCGGAGATAGGGGGGGGGGGATGGTAAATTTCGTATATTTTCTTAAATAACTTCAAAACAATTTATTTTAAATTTAAAAAATTATTTGAGACCCTCACAGTAGGCCCTTTCATTTGATATATCACGCGGTACAGTTTACAAAACTTTTTATTTTTTTTTTATTTTACTTACTTGCCCCCAAAAAGGGCCGCCATATTCAAAATTCATTTATTTACGTTACACGTCTGTGTTTGGGTCACCAAAATTCATATGTGTACCAAATTTCAACTTAATCGGTTCATTAGATTCGGAGCAAATTGGCTGTGACAGACGGACAGACGGGCAGACAGACAGATAGACACACGATTGATCTTATTAGGGTTCCGATTTTTCCTTTTGAGGTACGGAACCCTAAAAAGGGCGTTGCAAACTACGATTTTAACGTGCAACCGAAAAAGTTCTGAAAAGGGTGAGGCGCAGAGGCTTTTGATAGTACCTTAATACCTACTTAATCTATAAATAGAACAGGGTCGGGTCTGTTCGAACACTTATAACATCGGAGCGGCTGGACCGACTTTCCTGGTTTCTGGCTTGTTGTGTTTGTCTCCATCCCGAATGGCGGAGTAACTGTTAACAACAATGGAAAATTGACGAAATAACAAAATAAGGGAAAGGTTTTCCAATACAAAGTGTTCATGGGTTTCGTAACTGTCGGCCATATGATGTTCGTCCCCTCGTTGGACTCTCCCCTCAAATTAGGGAACGTGTTTAAGTAAAGGTTTCGCATCGACAGGATATATCCACAATCTTCGGATGGTGGCGTGTTTTGGATTTTAAAAATGTAGAATATAAACCGATCAAGTGCGAGTCGGACTCGCGCAGCGGGGGTTCCGTTCCTATTTATGAGAAGTAGTGCTGTTTGGAGACGTCGTTTTGTTTTTCCTGTAATCATTGCATAAACTTCTATCACATGGACCCCCGTTCAGTCCCTGTTGCGGGAAGAATACCTATATATATATTTGTCTCTTTTTCGTAACTGCGGGATGGTTGAGTAAGCGTCACCTGGAACTGCTCCGGGTTTCTGGTTGATGGCGTTGGTCGTCCTTGGGATATCCAGCTGTGACAGACGGACGGACAGACAGACAGACGGACGGGGTCGCGCCATAGGGGTTCTTTTTGTCATTTTGGTACGGAACCATAAAAAGGATTGACATATATATTGGTTGACAAATATTTGTGCGTGCGTTCGGAAATGAATGTTGTTTAAACTAAGTCTCTTTCATAATGTTGACCTTTTACTTTGAATTGTTCCGGTACTTTGCTTTTCGGCAAAAGATCGTAGTTCGCTTTTTAAAGCGTAAATTGGGTTTCCTACACAATTCAGAGTGTTACCGGCTTGCGCCTTCGGGAGCTTCGCGCGTTTACATTGGGATGTTCGTGGCTAGGACGAGACAGCGTCTGTCGGGTCAGCTAGTAAAAGTATAAAACAGTAATTATCTCACGACGGTTAATAATTTTTCTGTATCAGATTTTGGAGAGCCTCATGGAGAGTTTTCTCACAATTCCTGTAATTTCGAGGATAGATGTTCGCTGCTGCATTTATTCTATTGGAGATTAGCGGACCAAGGAAAACAAAAATTTGTACGAAAATGCACGTTTCGTTTCCACTATCCGAGGACGAACTATGTCTTTCTGTCTTTTGTTAGTACATACAATACTTACAGGTACTGAACTAAAATACTAAATAAACTTTGAAAATTATTACAATTATCGGTACTAAGGTTACATTATTGATAATAACAGGTAAATGTGATTAATTTTTCACTTTTACCTCGATTTTCGGTAGTTTTTGGTAGTAGTGGGCGGTTATAGAGTTTTGGGTTGATCGCGCTTACCGTAACACATACACTACATGACACGATCAGACGCTAAACAATCTGGAGTCATTCTAAGTCAGAGTAAACAAGCTCTACACACGTCTTGCAAACGCGGTCTTCACGCGTCGCAGTCGCGCAGGTGTGGAAGGCGCCACACGATAGAATGGGCGGCGGCGTCGCCCCCGCTCCACAGACGCTTTGGTCGCTCGGGTGTGACAGAAGCCTATGATTTCTACAAAAACAGACAACCAAATTTATGGCAAAATAATAATAAACCTAAGCACGATGATAGCTGGGTCATCAGTAGCCAACAAACTCTAACGCAGAAATTTTCTAACACCAATACAGTAAACCTAAGTGCACATCAAGCTGTACTACATTTCCGGTTTCAACTGACCTCTAGTTGCAAGGAACTCCTATGCAATGCGAGATCAGCTTATGCTGGTGGTGTATGGCTTGATCTGTAGCTGTGCGTTCAACATACGAGTGGAGCAGGAACAATCAGAACTCCGGTTCCAAATCACCAACCCCACAATTACCACAGGACAAAATTGACTTCAATAAGGAACTTTTCGGTGGGCACGACTGAATAAAGAGTTAATATCAAGAAGGCTGTTTTTAACGGGATTTACAGGAAAACTGAAACGGATAGCAGCGAGACCTCAGACGAAGATACTGGAAACAGCAACGGATAACACAGCATAGCAGTGACATAAATGATGTCGAGAACGCAGTCTAACCCCGCCAAAAGATTCACCGCCGAAGCTCGACTTTAAATAACATGTTAATACTCGTACTTGCCAATAAGGAAATCAACTTTTCGGGAGACACGACTGAATAATGAGATACAACAAGAAGGCTGCTAGCGAGATATACAATATAAATATAGCGACATAAATGGTGTCGAGAATGCAGTCTAACCCCGCCAGAAGATTCTCCGCTAAAGCTGGACTTTAAATAACATACTACTACTACCCGCCGCCGCGCCGCCGCTCCGGTCACCCCCGCTCCGCAGACGCTGTGATCGCTCGGGTGTGACCGAAGCCTAAGATTTCTATAAAAACAGACAACGGCCATAAATAATAATAAACCTAAGCACCATGATAGCTGGATCGCGATCGACAGCGATCAGTACATCAGTAGCCACCAAACTAACGCAGAAATTATCTAACACCAATACACCACAACAAATAGTAAACCTAATTAGCTACAACAGATGAGTACAGCAGGAGCTCCGGTTACAAAGCACCAACCCTAATTACCACAGGACAAGATCGACGTCAATAAGGAACTTTTCGGTGGACACGGTTGAATAAAGAGATAATATCAACAACGCTGTTAACGGGATCTACAGGAAAACTGAAACGGATAGCAGCGAGACCTCAGACGAAGATACTGGAAACAGCAACGGATAATACAGAATAGCAGTGACATAAATGATGTCGAGAACGCAGTCTAACCCCGCCAAAAGATTCACCGCCGAAGCTCGACTTTAAATAACATGTTAATACTCGGACTTGCCAATAAGTAAATCAACTTTTTGGGAGACACGGCTGAATAATGAGATACAACAAGAAGGCTGCTAGCGAGATATACAACATAAATATAGCGACATAAATGGTGTCGAGAATGCAGTCTAACCCCGCCAGAAGATTCTCCGCCGAAGCTGGACTTTAAACAACATACTACTACTACCCGCCGCCGCGCCGCCGGCGCGGTCACCCCCGCTCCACAGACCCTTTGATCGCTCGGGTGAGGCCGAAGCCTAAGATTTCTACAAAAACAGACAACGGCCATAAACAATAATAAACCTAAGCACCATGATAGCTGGATCGCGATCGACAACGATCAGTACATTAGTAGCCACCAAACTAACGCAGAAATTATCTAACACTAATACACCACAACAAATAGTAAACCTAATTAGCCTGTACAACAGATGAGTGGAACAGGAACTCCGGTTATAAATCACCAACCCCAATTACCACAGGACAAGATTGACGTCAATAAGGAACTTTCCGGTGGACACGGCTGAATAAAGAGATAATATCAACAACGCTGTTAACGGGATCTACAGGTAAACTGAAACGGATGGCAGCGAGACCTCAGACGAAGATACTGGAAACAGCAACGGATAACACAGCATAGCAGTGACATAAATGATGTCGAGAACGCAGTCTGACCCCGCCAAAAGATTCACCGCCGAAGCTGGACTCTAAATAACATGTTAATACTCGTACTTGCCAATAAGGAAATCAACTTTTCGGGAGACACGGCTGAATAATGAGAATGATACAACAAGAAGGCCGCTAGCGAGATATACAAGTATCAGGAAACAGATAGCAGCGAGACCTCAAACGATGATTTTGTAAATAACAACTAATACTGCAGTGGCATAAAGAGTCAAAAACGAAGCTTAGCCGCCAAAAGATTCGCCGGGAAAGCTGACGTTGAAGAAACATGGCAGCAACGTCGTAAAAAAGCCCATCCATATTATATCACCCGTCTCTCCACTATTCCAAGGCTTGCTATACGGTGCATACTGGGTAGGCGCTTTATCCCCTCCATATCCTAAGGGCATGTCTTCCCTACCATTACCGCGCCCCCCGGTCTACTCACAGATATACAATGGTCTCTGTTGCACCATGTAACATGAGGCAACAGGGGCTAGTGTGAATCTATGGGTTCATTCGAGAAATCGAGTCTGGTTAAACCACGCTGGGGTTGGTGCAATTCATTCATTCATTCATTCATTACAAATTCTTTACTAAATGTCTGTAATCACAAAACCTTAATTTTTAAGATACTCTCCGAGATCCGGCTGATGGTGTGTGAGCAGTGTGAGGACTGAGGGACCACACTTTATGAGCTGTAGTTTTTAATATATTTGTTTACAAATTCCCAGATTCGTTCTACAATTGTTTTAAGACTTCTACTAAATCCTACAATTAATATTTTGCGAATTCCAGTGTGGTCCCTCAGTTCACATACACATCGTACCCACTACAGTTACTGTGATGACAATTACCACATTATGAAGTTTAATTCTGAATATTTCAGCCGTGTCTCCAGCTTTGAGTTCAGCCGTCAGGGAGCTTGCTACGATTTCAACTTGCAGGTAATGTATTTGGATTCATACTCACACAGACTGAAGTTTTCGTACTGTACCACGTTGATTTATTAAATAATTATTCCTGCCAACACTGAACTTCAATGCTATTCTGTAAATATCTCACCGTGATAACTTAAGTGAAGTGAGCGTGAAGTGAGCTGTCATTCCACCCAATGCTAGGGATTGACACTATTGACATCTCACTATAAGATCACTTCATCTAAGTTTTCACGGTGAGATATTTACAGAATAGCACTAAAGTAGTGCTATAGGTGAAGTGAGCCGTCATTCTACCTGATGCTAGGGGTTGACACTATTGACAGCTCACTTTGAGTTCACTTCACTTATGTTTTCACGGTGAGGTATTTACAGAATCGCACTACTGATCTGTGGACCTAGCACGAACGCGCGCAGTGACATAAATTCAATAATAATAATAAATATAAGTATAATTTATTTATTCACTTTTAAGACTTTATTCATATAGTAGGTATACTAGCTTTTGCCCGCGGCTTCGCCCGCGTGGATGTCGGAAAATTTCCCACGGGAACATACCACCAGGAATTCCTTCCTTATTCCTTGTCTACATTATAATTATTATCCTTGTCTGACAATGAGGACATCGAGCGGGAACGTAGGGCGCTATTGTCAGTCTTTTTATACGTGCAGCCTATGGGCCAACTATGTGCAGCGAGCATGCCATACGCGTCCAGTACAACAATGCGTTTAGGGTGCTGCTAGGGCTGCCGCGGTATTGCAGCGCTTCTACGATGTTCGCGCAAGCGCAAACCGACGACTTAATGCTATTATTAGGAAACGGAGCGCCTCGCTACTAAGTCGCTTCCGACGCAGCACTAACAGTATCCTGAGCGTATTGTCCGAGCGGCGGGACTCGGTGGTGTTGGAGAGGTGGATGCGCCTGCATGCTAGTTCTTCACCATTTATGAAATGATAAATGTTTTATAACATGTTTTATAACATAAATGTTTTGTCACATAACTACATTTAACTTCATCTAACAATTTAATCCATTTAATTCTTTGCAATATTTTATTAAATTATTCACTTTTGACATTATTTAATCATTTGTTATTTTTAATTGTGTTTTTGTATTTTTTAAGGATGTTTTATGACCTATTAATTTAATTACAAAGGGAACCTCTGTGCAAAATTTCAGCTTTCTAGGTCCAAGGGTTTGGCGTTGATGAGTCAGTCAGTCAGTCAGGACTTCTCTTTTTATTTATATAGATTATTATAAATAGTAATAGAATAGATACAGCCATGTATTACATAGGTGATACTATTAATAAAATGCATGTAATACAAAACGTTTTCATTATTTAAAGCCTTGCAGCTCTACGTAAAACTAAAATCGTGAATAAGTTGCAAATCGAAAAAACTCTTGCCTTTTTGAGAGTTGTCCACAATGAGCTATATAAAATCATTGGTTGTCCATATGAGTTTGAGTACCTCTTGAATTCTGTTGCGTCTAATATTTCTGCATAATTATTCGTTCTCCAGATTACACCAGTGGCGGTGCACAGACGGTACGTGCATAGCCGTTGGCGGGAAGTGTGACGGCAAGGCAGACTGCCCTGACAGAAGCGACGAGACTCACGCCCGGTGCAGGAATATCAAGTAAGCGATTTACAACCTTATTAAATTGTAATAATCCCTGAATTCTCCGAACGAAGACTAAGATGTGATAGGGGTGAACCTGTTGCTATTAAGCATTAGGTTGCTTAGCTTGGGACTAGATGGCGTTGTGTGAAATGTACAAGGATATTTATTTATTTTTAATTATTTATTAACCGGGCACAAATACAAGTTCAGACTTCAGACTGCTACAGAGAACATCTTATTGATAAATGAAACAACAGACGTGTAAAAGTGTCTTTACTAAGTACTTACTTACAAAATTTTATTAAACATTATTTAATTTCAACACTTTACCGTATGGCTATACGAGTAGGGGAAAGATCAAAGAAACGATGGATGGGTGGAAATAAATAATAGAGAAGAACGGAAGAAAAACATGTTACGCCCGCGCCGACCCCGGATAGACTGGATAAGGGCAACAGAACGATGATGATTCGTCGATGATGTTTCAATTACCATTTATTCAAACTCAAAATCAACTTAAAGCCTTTATTTCAATTAAACCAATTACAGGCACTTTTGAATTGTCAAAGAGTCGGTACCAGTAGGTAGGTCAGAAAGTTCAAGCTAGTTGCCCATTCCAAAACGTACATCTTTATGGAGAAGAACGGGCAAGAAACTCCACGGACACTCTTTTAAATCAAAATATGGTTACAAAAATATTGGTTACATCATTCATGTTTAAATTATACACGTGAGAACGATGAATGAACGTTAAAAGCGTTCGTAATAGAAACATAAAAAAAACAATTCAAAATTTAAATAAATTAAATTAAAATTAAACTAAGCCGTGGCAGCTAAGGTATGACCAGTCTCCACCAACAGCGCCCGAACGAACCTGACGCATGGATTAGTTAAATGATCCAACATCAGCGAGACATATTAGAGTGAGCATGACACACTCTCAGCCGCCAGGGCACATTCAAGTCAAATAAAGACGTACCCAGTAAATGGTAGCTTTAGAGTAGGTACATAGTACTCACACATGTGCTAAGCAATTATATAATACAAAGGTGAATGAGTCTATACAATGCAAAGCTATTCTTACAATCTTCAGCAGCTCCAACAGTATCTTCAAATGTAAATTAATTAGTTGTGGTTGTGGAGCAGGACCAGCATGGAGCCAAGCATTTTTATCAGTTATGTAATTCCCCAACTTATAATATCCCTGCATAGTATGCGTTTTATACAAGTTTTAAATTTCGTCTCATTTAGTTGAAGTATGTGTGGAGATATTTTATTGTAACATTTTAAACAGTACCCCATGAACGATGAGTCTACTTTAGCCAGCCTGAAACCTGGTAGAGCTAGTAGGTCCTTATTTCTAGTACTATATTATGCCTTTCACTTCTTTTATTAAAAAGATGTTTTTTTTTTCTTACGTACATGATGTTTTCGTAGATATATTGACAAGGTACCGTCATGATGCTAATATCCTTAAACAGTTCCCTTAGAGAATCGCGCCTGCGAAGATTATTATATGGCTCTGATGGCTCTTTTCTGCAGAATAAAAATAGACACGATATCTGCAGCCCGTCCCCAAAGTAAAATACCGTAAGACATGATACTATGAAAGTAACTAAAATAGACTAGCCTCGCGGTATCTACATCAGTAAATTGACGGATTTTTCTGACAGCATAAGCTGCTGAACATTGCCGTCCTGCAAGTGATATTAAATGAGGACCCCATTGTAGCCTTGAGTCGAGCTTAATCCCCAGGAAAACGGTTTTATCGACGAACTCTAGTTTCTCTTGATTCAATACTATCTCACAATCACTACTTTTGACATTTGGTAAAGAAAATCTGATGCACTTAGTTTTTTTTTCATTTAATACTAAATTATTATCAGTGAACCAATTTTGGATCTGCAGTAGGCCGTTATTAACGTCGCGCGTTGTCAAAATTTGTAGCACGTCTATCTACCTTTAATGAAGTATCATCAGCAAATAACACCATTTGTTGTTGATTTTTTAATAAATGGAGTAAATCATTAATATACACTAAAAAGAGGAAAGGATCCAATATCGAGCCTTGTGGAACACCCATTTTTACTTTTAAATGGAGTGAATTGACACCATTTATTTGAACTTGCTGTCTATCATTTCAATAAGATTTTACTAAACTAAGGGCAAGTTTTCCAAGTCCGTAATGCTCAAGTTTCAAGATCAAGGTTTCATGATCGACGCAATCAAATGCCTTGGAGAGTTCACAAAAAAATCCTATGGCGTCTTGGGCCTCTTCCCACGCGTTAAAAATGTGTTTTAATTAGGTTACACCGGCGCCGGTCGTACAAAGTCCTTTGGTGAAACCAAACTGTTGATCGTGAAGTATTTTATTTGTGTTAAAATGATTGCGGATTTGATTAAGCATTACCTTTTCAAACATCTTGCTGAAAACTGGCAACTCGGATACGAGTCTATAATTATTTGTGTCTTTACTGTCCCCGGATTTAAAAAGTGGTACCTTACCGTATTTCATTAAATCCGGGAAAACTCCTTGACCTACACACAAATTAAATATTAAGGCTAAGTAAGGCGCTATAGTCTCAATTATCGAGGTACATACTTAAATAGACATTCCCCAAAGATCTTCGGTTAGTATGATCTTAATTTGCTTAAATGCTTTTATTACTGTTATGGGGTTAATATGCTTAAAATTAAATTCAATCGGGCAGGCCAAAACGTTCGCCCTTACTAAATCAAAAGAGAGCGAGGGCGAGTTGAAGACTTCAGTAGTTTTAAGTGGGATACTGGTAAAGAAATTTACAAATTCTTGAGCAACTTCTTTGCTATCGGAAATAAGACCACATGACGACTCCAGTGTGTAATCAATATTATGCTTTCTGTTCCTGTTCGTTTCATTACTGATAATTTTCCAAACTGTCTTTATTTTATTATCTGCTGATTTAACCTTCTTGCTAATGTATAAGGCTTTAGCTGCCTCACAAGTGTTCTTATTAATGTTAGTATTAATATTTTTTTTAGAAAAAGTGGTTACAATTAAGTTGAAACCTTCTAAATGTGATACTAAATCATTTCAGTGAGTAGATTGCGCAAGAATTTAACCTGAACAGGGTTTTTTTACAGTTTTAACAGATACTTTGGAAACAGAGTATGCGCAGCAATGGATTGGCGTCTTTGTCTATGCCAATAATATCAGGACCGTTTTTCTTCTTCAGGAGGTTAAGTGTATCTGGGAGTTGTGTGCTACCACCATACCCTGAGCACGGTACCTATGTGGCGATCAATGCCCCGGATGCAACCCCTGGCCAGAGCTTCGAGTACGCGGAATTGAATGTCACGTGTGATCAGGGATACGGAGTGGTTGGCGATGCCGTGCCATACTGCCTGGATGGGTCCTGGTTTATACCCATACAAAAATGTGTTCGTGAGTGTTTTATTGTTATATTGTTTAAATTTTATTTGGGAAAAAAACAGTGATACGTTACAGCGTTTATAAATCAGTACCTGGGGCGACTGAGCTTTGCTCGGGTGAAAATAGAGAAAATTAATTTTCCCAGAAATGAGACCTAGCTAAATCAATTTTTGCACCCGTAAACCCCTAAATTGCAACTTTCATCTAAATTTTTAGAGCCGTTTTCGAGAACTTGATTACAAATATACACAATAATTGCTCATTTATTAACCGACTTCCAAAAAAGGTTTTTCTTTTAAGTTTATGATACTAGTAAGAACGCATAACCCACAGTATTATTGTCCACGAAATGATATCAGAAATAACATATGATAACGGACGTGCATTGAACAAAAAAAAAACGAGCAACAACACTTAAGGGGATGTCACCAATTACACGATTCATCATTTAATAAGTACCAATCCGAGAAGAGCAGGGACGAGAAGCATCCATCTTAAGGTGAAACCAAAATAAATTGGGGGATAAATTTTTGGATATTATGTTTATTGACCATTTGATTAATACTCTGACTGAAGCAAAACACGATTGGGTATTTAATTCCGAAAGCACCACTATTTTTTATGTTTTTTCTGTAATTCTAAAATCCAATGTAATTTAATTGCATTCAAAATGAGCGTAAAACTAATAGGAATACACAATTTATTTTATATGGTGTACATAAAATTGAGTAAGTACTATATTTGTTCGCGACGATGCATAAACAAATAGTGATATCGTTTTTAATTTATTCAATTTAACGTAAATTCATACACAATAGTGTTTTATAATAAGTGAAGTTTCCTTAGGAAAACTGTAAGTATAAAAACTCAGTCAAAATAAACTTGAAAACAGGAGACGATTCGCGGCTCTCGTTACGGTAAAGTTTCGAGGTACCTAAGCGCGCAAGCCAAAATAGCAATTCGTAGCCGTCGGCATGGTACCAAACTGTACCTGAAGAGTGCGCCAGTCGTCTCCTGAAATCTACTGAAGACTTATCAAGATGCTGTTTCATTGAAAGTAATCCTTCAAGACCTCACTCAGAACATAGCCGCTGGTCATCGGTTGCAGATAGCCCGAGCCTATAGGTGCAGGACGTCAGCGCCGTATGGACTAGGAGGCCTAACCTCACACATAGGCGTACCTGGATAGGCTTACACACTCCTTACCACCGTGTCCATCGATCACGCCCGTCCGGCACAATATTCTATTCTATTGTAATGGTGGTTTGTCACTGGTTTGATATGTAGGTACACGACGCACTAACTTACGAGTTACTAATTATTTTGGGGAAGGTCGGGTCGTGTACGAACTGCCATTGAAATAGTATTGCTATGAAATTCTGGTTACTCATACCATACGGTACAGCGAGTAACTCAGTAAGCTCACTAAAATAAATATTTTAGTGAGCTCGTTGTTGTGAAAACTCCTTTCGTTCAGTCAGCCATCAAATCTAGAATAAACAGGCATCTTCATGGCGTGCTCGTTCCATCGTAGACCTCATCCGATCGCTTACCATCAGGCCGAATATTAGGCAGAGCGAAAGCAAGCCCCATTCGCATGAGCGTACAACGAAAGTGCACTTGACGTGTTTGCAAAAACTTTTGCTTCATTGAACTTTTTCCTGCCAAAGATGAAGAGAAAAGAAAGCAACGCTTTGAAAATTAAACGATCCTATTATCCTATCGTATCATTAATATGATACACATCCATCGCTACGCAGTTTAGCGCTACGGTAAATAGGCTGCCTTACAAATACAATCCACCAAATTCAAGAACAAAACCGTCATCTTACAATTTTTTACTCATCATAATTTTCTTTTCTTCAGCATTCTGCAGGCTGGATCCCGACGTCTCCGTCCACTATAACTGCTGGGTCTCCGGGACCGATAGTTACCGCATCTGCAATCACTTCGAGCCTCCGGGGACACTCGTCAAGCCAGAATGTAACACACCTGTTTACGGATTGAGTGACCACCTTCTTTCCATGACATGTCAAAACGATGGAAGATGGAACCGTAATATTGTTAAATGCAAACCAGGTAAGAGCAAAACTAATTTTATTATGATTCTTAAATCATAATTCCACCACCACCCCTGATTGTTTGCCACTCATAGCTCTAACAATTAGGAGATACCTACCAATAAAATTCCGACTAAGGAGAAACGCCCGTGTTTCGTTTGTTTACAGTGTTACAAGCGTAAACACGCTACAAGGATCTCGGGCGCCTGAAAGACTGGAAGGAACAAGCATTATCATTAGAGATATGAATTGGATCCATGATATAAATTACGAAGTTGCACTTCCTAGGTAGGCGTGGATTTTCGGGCGAAGAAAATAGAGTCACTAGTCACTTCACTTTACAATCACATACCTCTGATTTGCATCACTGTTATCGTCACAATAAGGTTATTGTTGGGTTGCTGACAAGTCCGTCAAAATCACAGTGGTCTTTATTTTCGTTATATTAAGGTTGTTGTAGGGTTGCTGTCACTGACGAGTCTGTCAAAATCACAGTAGTCTTTACCCTCGTTATAATAAGGTTGTTATTGGGTTGCTGCAACTGACAAGTCTGTCAAAATCACAGTGGTCTTTATTTTCGTTATATTAAGGTTGTTGTAGGGTTGCTGTCACTGACGAGTCTGTCAAAATCACAGCGGTCTTTATTTTCGTTATATTAAGGTTGTGGTAGGGTTGCTGTCACTGACGAGTCTGTCAAAATCACAGTGGTCTTTATTTTCGTTATATTAAGGTTTTTATTGGATTGCTGTCACTGAGAAGTCTGTCAAAATCACAGTGGTCTTTATTCTCGGCATAATAAGGTTGTTGTCGGGTTGCTGCTGTTAGAGGAAAAATAACTGTGAAAGAACTACGTTCTCTTGGTCTTGGTTAACGTATTAGTTCTCAAAGCTGGTTGCTCCTCTTCAGAGTGTGGGCGCGTAACTCCGGATGCCCAGGGCCTGATCCGGGGCGGTAAAGATGCAATCCGAGGAGAACTGCCGTGGCACGTCGCTATCTACAAGAAACCTACCCAGGGAAGTAACAACTACGAGCAAATTTGCGGAGGATCCATAGTTTCTAACAGGATTGTTATTTCTGGTGAGTTGGTTAGGTCTAGTAGTTATCAAGTTAAATGCTCCTGGTACATACCAGCACCTTTATTGCGTAGCACTCTCAATTACAATCCGAAAGACTTTGATGGAAATAGCTAATTCATTGCTTCATATAGGTATTTGAAAAAGAAAATGACTAGAAAAAAATTATTAGAGAAGTAAACAAATCAAATATATTACTAATCGAGATCGACGGATCAATCATGAATATCTTTTTCGGAATCTCTCTCTTTCTGCAATGCTGACACCAGTAGGCAAAGCTACAGTTCTTTCTCAGTTATGTTACTTCTGATTTAGCGTCACACTGTAAACACCACAGAGATCTTTATTGTCGTTGCAATAAGGTTGCTGGTGGGTTGCGCTGGCTGAGGTAAGATGACTGTGAAACGACAGTACATTCTGACTGACTGTGATATTGATCGTACATTTCTAGCTGCCCACTGCTTTTGGGATAATAGTAAGGAAGAGAAGCACGCTGCCTCCAACTACGCAGTGGCCACCGCTAAGCTGTTCAGGGAATGGGACCATAAAGATGACAAGGACGCACAGAAGTCTGAGGTGAGGTTAAAGCAAATAGTGCGGCGCGGCCTGCCTGCAGCCGCTCCGGCCTGTCATTGCGATTGAGCGACGTGCTGCTTGCGGTTGCAGTCGTCTTCAGAAGAGTATCAGAACTAAAAACATTGTTTAGGCTTCCGTAGTAAAACAAGAAACCATTATGGTTTCGCTAAGTTCGTCTGACTGCCTGTCCGTACGTATCTAAACTCTGAGACCATTGGTACTTAAGTCAGTGTAATCCGCTATTATGCTTATGTAGTAACGCCTACAAAGTTGTGAAACAAAATCTTTAAAAAAGTTTTTTTTTGGGCAGGTACAGCGTTTTTTTACTCATCTATTCCAGTGTGTATATATATCTTTCAAAAATATTGGTAGTGTATTAGCATTAAATTTTTTGATTCAGGGATCCGTTTGCAAAATATTTAGCTTTAAAGTGGTATTTTTTTATTGAGTCACATGGCCCCTAAAAGTATTTACTATAATAGTTTAAAACAAAGTTATAAGAAAATCTTTCACAGCTACATTAGGCTCTTTTTTCTTACACGCAAAAAACGCCGAAAAGAGCTGTTGGTAAGGAAAAGTCCGAAGATAAAATTTGCTCCGGAGGGTCGGATATTATACTCTATGGCTTCTATATTGTGCCAGATACACACACGGCATGTAATTCGACTATTTGGGTATGAAATTTCCCACATTTCGATATATGACAACCCCAGAAGCATTTTTCTTGTATGATTTAAAAAAATATTTTTTCACTATTAGTTGTTTTCGTGGTTGCGGTGGTGTGCGTGCGTGAATCATTCAACTGTTGTAATTGTATTTATGTGATTTCTACTTGAAAACCTTAAGAAGGGGGCTGGGACAGACTGAATGTGGAAGGCGGGTGTTATGGCGCAGCGCAGCGTGCGAGAGGCCTATGTTCAGCAATGGACTGCGATAGGCTTAGTTGATTGTTTAGGTTATAATGAAATTCTGTACAATATTATTACCCGGCTAGACCCCAAGACTTTAATGACATACTTTAGGCTAGGTATGCATGATAATAATTACATAATTTATCGAGCAGGTGAAAAAATAAAAATTGTACTTCCACAGATAAAGTCCATCGAGGTCACGCCCTACTACCGAGGCGTCCGCACAAACTACCAACATGACATAGCGGTCTTGATCCTGGAGACGCCGTTCGTGTATTATACCTACGTCAGGCCAGTGTGTTTGGACTTGTTTGACTTCAAGTTCAATGACCTACAGCTGCAGGTGGGGAAATTCGGGAAGGTAAGAAATCCAAGCACAGAACAGAAGTGGCTGAGGGCAAGAGTCAGAGTTCAAGAAAAGTGAGTAATATTTGTACGTACAAGCTGGCAGGTATGCGTAACGTTCAAAGTACGGACTAACTCCTACTCTATCCGCCAAATATTTTTAACCAGAAAATAAGTAAGGTCTGGCGGCCCTGGAATCTTTCTCTAGTAGGAGGAGTACTGTATAACAGCCATGAGTGGATACGGAAAAGGACGGCGGGTAATTTACTTACTTTATTTATTTATTGGTCTATTTACAATCGTAACACTATTCAATTAACACAAGCCATACAAGCCAAGTGCACAATATTAAGCGATAGTTACAGTATCATCATTATTATCTTCATCATTTTAGCCGAAAGCCGTCCACTGCTAGACATTAGGCCTTCCCAAGCACCGCGACTTCAACCGTTTCTGTGCTTCCCGCATCCAGCAGATTCTTGCGACCTTCACAAGGCCATCAGGGCACCTTGTGGGAGGCCTTCCTACCTGCCCACTGCTACTTAAGTTTGCCAATTCTTCGGGATATGTCGGTTATCTTGGTTTTCCTGCGGATCTCTTCATTTCTGATTCGATCACGTAGGGAAACTCCAAGAATAGCCCTATCCATTGCCCTTTGGGTGACATTTAGCCTTCTAATAAGGACCATTGTGAGTGACCATATTTTGGTGCCGTAGGTCATCACTGGCAATAGGCACTGGTCAAAGACTTTCGTCTTGAGATACTGCGGTATGTGAGGCGAGAAGCTAACGAAAAATTTCCGAACGCTGCCCAGCCGAGTCAAATTCGACGATTGACCTCTTTCTCGAAGTTGGACCTACGTAACTGGATAGTTCGTCCTAGGTAAACCTACTCGTCCACAACTTCGAGTGTATTGTCTCCGATCTTCATGAGAGTGGATGCTACATGCATGGGCATTTGACAGACCTTTGTCTTATCCATGTTCATTTTAATACCAACTCTTTTGCAAGCTCTACTGTGGTGTTGGCTCCTCCATAGTATCAGCCATGACTACTGTATCGTCAGCAAACCGAACGTGAGTGACAGAGAACAGTTTCGGAGAGATAACGTCTCCCTGTCTCACCCCTCGCTGCAGAAGCATAGGTTTCGAGGTCCGATCCTGGAGACGGACTGACATAGTTGCGTTTTCGTTTTGGCACTTCAGCACCTCAATGTACCGATAGTCGATCTGGCACCGTCGAAAAGACTACAGTGCAGCATGCAATAACAATAATGATAGATAGTGCAGCATGTAAACAGTAAAATCTTTTAAAATTATTTCCGGTATTTATTATATCTCCGATCTTATTTTAATTGACATGACTTGATGAATGCACCCAAAACTACATTATAGGTTGCGGGTTGGGGTTTGACAGCAGTAAATGGGCCAGCTTCCCCGGTTCTGAAGGTGGTGCGACTACCGTTTCTATCCATTTCGGAGTGCATACGCAACACGCCACAAACTTTTACGGAGAGCATCACCGGGGATAAGATATGCGCCGGTTTTAGTAACGGTAAGTGATGAAATTCAAAATACAAAATAAAAAATTTGCCCGGCTCCCCTGCGCGACGCCCCAGACACGCCCCCGAACATTTTTGTCGGTGCGCAACGGGTGCGCCTGCACACCTATACACGGCTTCGATGCAAAATATTTCTATGAAATTATAGTTAACTACTAACTGTTTCTTAAAGTGGATAGACCAGCTACCTAATTGCGAAACACATTTTTGTCATCCTATTCAGACTAGTTGGTTTGGCTTCTACCGCAGTTTATTTTAATTTATGTCTTTCTAATTGCGAAACTACGTTAACGTGTGTAACCAACTCCAATCGTGGTTTGGAGTTTGAAGACAGTAAAGAGTGAACGATAAGCTACTAAAAGGGCTTATATTCGAATTGTAAAACTATTTTGACAGCTGGAAGTTTGTTTGAAATTTACGAGCAGTCGTTTTTGAAACAGAAGGCAACGTCGTGCCCGCAATCATTTTTCTTAGCAATTTGTTTGCGATTTTCTCATAAAATCTCCATAATTGTTACGAAATTATGTAAGTGAACATCTTCTTGATAAATAGTGAATGTGTGTTTGTGTAGAACCGCGATTGCCTGCAACGCTAAATCAATATATAGGGTATTTTAAATACCGAGGTTTTTGTTGCTTAGCGCGGAAGAGCAACGCCTCAAAGATGAGCTTATTATAAGCCGCAGACTTTTGAGAAGTGCCTCAACTCTTATGGCTTTGTGAGGAAGTATTTTCTTTGGCTAATTCAAAGCATTATTTGAATTTTATTAAACCATTAACGGGCACGGAGTTGGTCAGCTCAGAAAGTGATGCTTGCCCATTCCAAAACTTACCTATATCAAAATGAAGAAATTATGGTTATGAAACTCCATGAACACTGTTAAAATCAAATTATTACAAAGCAAAAAAGTCCAAGCAAACAACGAACTTTAAACATACCTAAGTGTCTTCAAAAAATGTGCTTAAAGAAATAACATTTTATTTCAGGGCTTCATTGAA
Source organism: Cosmia trapezina (assembly GCA_905163495.3). Lineage (NCBI taxonomy): Eukaryota > Metazoa > Arthropoda > Insecta > Lepidoptera > Noctuidae > Cosmia > Cosmia trapezina. The sequence continues at coordinate 3,147,520 of LR991047.1, forward strand.
AAAAGCAATAAATATTTATAGGAACAACAAAAAAGCACAGTTTGAAGCATTGTATGTCAATGTATTATGTAAGGACTGATGAACATACATACAATGCAAATCGCATTATACCACCATCATCATCGTCATCCACAACCCGCCTTCACCCACTGCTGGGCATAGGCCTCTCTTTTCTTGTGGCAATCCAGAAAACATACCACCATACTTACATAGATCAATTTCCACATCATTGTCTGTTCAAGGTAGGTAATATCAATATTTCTATTGTTGAACATTAAATGTGGTGTCTGCAAAGCTCAGATTAAATAAAAAATCAAGACATTATAGCACTGCAAACAATACAGTGTAGCATGTGCAACACTACACCTTGTTCTGTACATAAAATTGGATTGGATTGGATTGGTGTAAATATGTGCATGTAAGAGTGTTCTTACATGCACAAGTTTAGGATGCTCGAAATGTGAGGCCTCACATCACTGTTGACAGCGCTTTACTGGTTTTGCAATTAGTCTGAGCTTCAAAATGTTAGGCACAGCAACAATGTTACACACATATTTCTTGTTACAGGTGAACACAAATTATATAAGTAGGTAAGGCACCAATAAATGTAGTTGCCATACATACATACCTACAACCTACCTTTATGAATATTTCTTAGCAAATTAAAACAACAAACTAAAATAAAGAAAGTAGTAGGCAACTGAAATTTATTATTATTATATCTTTCAATAGATAAATACCCACATCATTACTATACCTAATATAGTAGTTTGCTAAGTAGTTTTGCTGTGCCCGACAGGGTCCACATGATGTAATTATAACTTTACCACATAAGTATACCTACAGGAGGAGCCCGTGGCTAAGTAATAACAGCCGCACGGGTTGATCCGTCAGGTTAAGCTACGCTTGCCGGGGTTGTTCAATGGATGGGTGACCATCTTTACATACCGAAATTCCTCCGTGCCTCGGAAAGCACGTTAAGCCGTTGGTCCCCGCTGTTATTCGTGGATCTTTGACAGTCGTTACGGGTCGTCAGAAGCCCGAAAGTCTGACTACCAGTCTTACCAAGGGGTATTGTATTACCCAGTAACTGGGTTGTGGAGGTCAGATAGGCAGTCGCTCCACGTAAAATACTGGTATTCAGCTGCATCCGGTTAAACTGGAAGCCGACCCCAACATAGTTGGGAAAAGGCTAGGCAGATAGATAAGAATACCTACATAATTATGGAATGCAATAAAAGTATTGAGTAGGTACTTATTGAGAATAATATCCAAGTACATAAGTAGGTACCTGCTATCTAATTTTTTTTAAATATATGTATCCAAGTCATTATTGTGTACTATAAATGTGTATCTTTTAGGATGTCCTGTGTGAATCCTCAAAATCAATAGCCTTGAAGGTGGTTTTCTAAATATTATGGTAGTTTAGGTACCTACTTGAGAGTTATTTCTAATGTTTATTGTTAGTTTATTTAAACATATTGCGCCGACCCCAAGTCACATGGGATAAGGGCAGGAAGATGATTGTTAGTTTATTATGGAGCCCTTTGCACTGAATTGGTTTTGGTTGAAAGGTACTTACCACAATAATTAGCATATACAGGGTGTATCAGAAAGGTGTGGTTAAATTTAAGGATGTGGTACAGACCATAAAACTGAACAACTTTCTCCATAGGACCAACATCGTAATCGAGAAAAAATAATATCAGCCGTCCCATACATTTGGGTCGAGTAGGTATTGAAGTTTTGAATCGGACAGCTATTAATTTTTTCTCGATTATGTTGTTGTTCCCTTGGAGAAAGTTGTTCAGTTTGATGATCTGTACCACACCCTTAAATTTGACCACCCTTTCTGGTACACCCTGTATAATTATATCATAGGTTCATCCACCTTTTATCCGTCATCAAATAACTCTGTTTGTGTACTTTTTAGTCAAGGCTCTATCCATCAGTACTTGTAAGGCACATAATCGTTGTTTATAGGTAGCAGAATATTGTTGTTCTATAAAGTTGATAGATAGTGCATTGAATTGTTTAAGGGATAAGGATTTAAGTACTTATGTTCTTTTCTTTATAAATTGCAGGTGTCAGGCTTAACTACATCTGTGAAGTATGGAATGTTTTTGAAGTGCGCGCACTGCGGTGAGAAAAACGCATGCGTTTTAATCACCGTAGGCACCGCCCCACCGCCGGTGCGCCAGTACCTACGTGCAGGGCCTTAAAATGCCAAATTTCAACTTACACTACAAATATTTGTTCCAATTCTTTTTGCCCATGTCTAAACACTCTTGTCAGTGGTTGTAATTGTATTGATAATAAATAAGACAGTTTTTTGTACCTACCATATTTTATTTCTACCTATTTATCTATACTTAATGAAAGTAATGAATGACAGTTAATTTAGCTAAACACCACTATTTTCTAAACACTAGAATAATCACTTCTTTATTTTGAAAAACCTAGTAAGTACCTGCTAGGTAGGCACGGCTACAGATCAAGCTATACATTTCCAGTATAAGCTTAATGTCGCATTGTATAGGATTTCCTTACAATGAGATGTCAGTGTATACTGGAAATGTATAGCTTGATGTGTAGCCGTGTGTACTCAATTTTTAAATACTTCATAAAATATCAAATTATTTTTATTTGTACCTTTAGTTCATAATGAAACACTTTATAATTAAAGTTTACACTTATCAATTAACACAATATCATAATAATATGTTTATATTGCTGTTGTGAACGACTTCAACAGTTTTCTAAAATAATGACAATGTTTTATGAAAAATCTTCAGTTTCTAGATACAAGATATATATTTATTTTGTAAAACATGAGTAAAATTTTACAGGTCTTATAATTAATGTGAGGTAGCTACATGTTTTGCCATTTGTGGCGTACAAAATTAGTCATACTAGACAAACAAATACAAAAAAAAAACAAAGAAAGAGATTACAATGTCAATTTGAATTAAATTTTAATTAAAATGTCAAAATGTAATCTATACTTAATTACAAAGTCAAAATTCAAATGTCAAAATTTAATTTGAGAATTTAGAGGCATGAGGAACAGGGTGTAAAGTTCACTCATCCACTGGTATTACAATATATACAACTAAAATATCATTTATTATGAATTCATCTACGCTGTAATAGCACTTTTCTAGTAATAACCCCCGAAGGGACTTTGTACTTTGAAAATGAAGTAGTTGCAGAGGAGCAGTGCAGTGATGTCATGTATAGCAGCAACGGGCAACATCTATGCTGCCTTCATATCGTAGGTGAAACGCACCGGGAACTCTCCTACAATTTGAAAACAAAATCACATTATTTCTGCTTGAATAAAGTACTTGAATAATTATAATGTGGCAAACTAGGCATATCAACTATGCCTTTATCAGCCCATGGCTGGACCAAAAGCCACCGGCCTAGTCTTCCACAACACAGTTACTGGGTAATACGATTCCCCTTGGTAAGATGTTGACAGACTGTCAGGCTTCTGACAACCTGTAACAACTGCCTAAAATCTTCAAATAACAGCCGGGACCAACGGCTTAACATGCTCACCAAGGCACGGAGGAATCTTTGTAAGTATATAAAAATGGTCACCCATCCACAGATCCTTTAGTTTAAAACATTAGTTGGGTGTACCTATAGTGTAATGTGACTATGTAGAAAGTTCACCCAAGGGATCAAGTGTCCTGTCTCCCTTAGTAAGTTGCTACACTTGTTTCAATGATTATGTGTCAAAAAGCTTGGATAGGTACCTTCAATGATTTTTATAAAAAATCCATGTTCAATAATATTCATGCCTTGCCATCAACTTCTTCTTTCAAAATCCCTCCTATATTAGATTGATGTGGGTGGGCAGTGTTCCATTCTTGTATTTTCAGCTAGCACCGTCTGTGAAAATATTATGACCAATGTTTTGTAGTTAATTGTTATTTTGATTACTTAGTGGTTATTATAGTAAATTTATAGCATCTACTTATGTCCAAAAATATCAATTAACAATTATTTGAGTAGCTATTATGTGAGGTTGACAGACTTATGTACCTAATAAATTATTTTAACCACAAAAAATAGTTAACCTCACTCATGGACATATAAAAAAGTACATCACGTAAGGTGCTTGTGTCTACGCAACAAAGGAATGATTGTCCGTATGTGGACAGACCAATAATGTACCTACAGCATGAGATGTGTACGAAGGTACACTTCTACAAACGTTATTCTTGGTTTACTTACTTGTAGGTAGTGCCGATATCGAAATAGTACCTAATAGGCAGTTTTCGCTATTGAGCAAAACAGACTCAACTTGACTCAAGTCTTAGTGCACCCACTACAAAGCCCTCTGCATCATCAACAGAGCGCTAGTTCTTGACCAGAGAAATCTCCACAATATGTAGATACATGTACAATGTTCCAGAACTAGGTCAGTGGGCCGTCTTATTCATCATAGGCCCATGGTTCCTTTATTTATATAAGTACTCTGTGCTTTATTAATAAATAATTTGTATGTTGAAAAATTTATTTTATTATTCAAGGCAGTTTAATCTTTATCAGTGTTGCCACTTCTCTTTCGCGAGTCCACTAGCGGCGATTCTTCACACTACCAAAAATAAACTAGACAACTTTTTACCCGACTGCGGCGAAGCTCAAAAGGAGGGTTATGTATTTGACCTGTATGTAACTATGTATGTATGTATGTCCGTTTCTTTGTTCCCTCGTAACTCCTAAACGAATGAACGGATTTGGATAAATTATACGTCTTTAGATTTGCCTTGGTGGCGCGAGTGTCACTGGCTACATTAACATCAAAAATAAAGTAAAATGGCGGATTTGAGATGACATATTGTGGAGTTCGAAATTTTTTTGTCTTCTTTATTCGATTTGTCACTTCGAATTACTTTTAAACATTATAAGTTGTATATATTTTTGTAATCACCTTTTAAAACCCTTCATTTTGATATCCAGTGGGATATCACATAACTCCTAAACGAATGAACAGATTTGGATAAATTATAATTATTATCACAATACCACCGTCCACTAAAAGCAAAATTACTCCGCCATCCAGTAGGGATGGCGAAACCCCCCCGTTTCAGTGGAGATTCCAATAAGTTGACAACACTGCTTTTCTATGATTTTTTCATTGGCCACAGATAACAAAAACGTGAAAAGAAAAACGTTTCGTTACCTACTTATTTCAAATATGGTAGTTTTTGGTAGAAAGTGTTTTAAAAATTGGTTTTTAATTTTTCGGCAATCATTGAACGTTTTCATTTTAAATATGCATTAGTAGACCATCAGTTGTAATTAAAACAAAAATAGATTTAAGCACAATAATTCGAAAACAAATAATTCCTATATGATGAAACTAAACGCTTCATCGAAACAGATTTTGAGCAATTGGTTAGTACATCTCTATAAAATTCCTATCGGTCGCGTAATTTTTTATGTCACAATTCCAAATTTAATAGTCAAAAACGACAGGGGTTTGTTTAAATTTGGAATCTATTTCAGAAACAAACTGTGTTACGCAATTAGGGTGAATTACGAATTTTGTTTTAGAACAATAGAAGACTTAGTTTTTTTTTTAAATCAATATAGTACATAGGACTACATTTTCTATAAATATGCAAGTTATTAATGTAGTTAAAATGACTATAACAAAAATATAAGTTCAATCTACACTAGTTTTTAATGATGTATTATCGGAAAATGTTTTATTATTTTTTCACATAAAGTGCAAAATGGCGTTAAATCTTATTTTTCTTAACGAAGTAAGAGTTTAGACAATACTGATTTTGTAAGGCTAGTTCAGGCAAAGTAAAGACAAGTTACATTTGAAGTAGTGTTAGTTAAGAGATATTATACTAACTGTAGCAACAGCGGTGAGGTTTGGTGAAAACTTCGGTGTGTCGTGTAATGGATTTTCAAATAAAATACGATGCGTTAGTTGACGAGCAAAAATATGTGTGTAATCTCCATCTTACATGATTCAAGGAGAAGGGAGTGGGAACAATATTTAAAATTAAAATCAATCACAGGCGAGAGATAGTATGACGTAGATTTTGATCTACTGTCTTGCCCCGAGATGTCGCCATCAGTAGCAGTTCACAACACTAACCTATATTAAAAACCGTATTGGAGAAGTACTATTATTTTTTTTTTGGTACTTATTAAGTGATTCTATAGTTTGATTTAGTTGCGAAAACGTAGAAAACTCGCTGCGCCGACCCCACGTAACATGGGATAAGAGCAGAAAGATGATGAATTATAAAAAAAACTATCTTTTTTCCGCGGCTTCGCCCGCGTGGATGTCGGGTTTCCAAAAATCCTTACTTATTCCTTGTCTACATTATAAAGTGAACCTCTGTGCAAAATTTTAGCATTACAGGTCCAAGGGTTTTGGCTGGGCGTTGATGAGTCAGTCAATCAGTCAGTCAGTCAGGACTTCTCTTTTTATTTATATAGAAGATAGTCAGATACATTTTCATTTGTGTTAACTATTAAACTCAGCTCAATAAAATTAAATATTATGATGTGTTTTTGAGATGAATTTAATAAATTCCACTGTTAAAATGTGTTTTTTAATAATTACCTATTAACTTATTAAATATTATTCATTAGTTCGTCAATTGATTACATTTAAAAAAAACATTTAAAAGCACTTTGCTATTTAACATTTATTTTAAGTTTGGTTTCGTGTGAGCGAGAGAGGTGACCAAATGTGACAGCTCTCTTAAAAGTCCAAAGTTCAACCTTTAAAGGGCCCCGGCCTCCACACATTTATAGTCCACCAGCAGACCCAGCAAAGGCGGGCCACTCATAAAAATGGACCGCCAGTTTTTTATGAGTAGACCGCTTGCCGGCGGATTTCCGGCGGACCGTATAATGTCTGGCCTTTAAGGCTTCACAGACAGGCGCGATACAACTCTGGAAGAACAATTTTAATGAAGTTTTCAAAGAAATTGTTCCACCAGAGTCGCGTCGCGACAGTCTGCATGAGCCCTCGTACCCACAGGCAACTTTTCATCGCGCTCTGGATTTTTAACGCACTGCTTATCACCGAGAGTTGAAAATCCAGTGCGTGAAACCAGTGCAGAAAATCGTTAAACGTACACCACTTTCAGCAAAAATGAAAATGTATTTTCTTCCCATCCCAGGTACAGCGGCGGTCTGCAAAGGTGACAGTGGGGGCGGACTGTCGTTCCCAGAGATTGAACGCGGCACAAAGCGCTACTACCTCAGAGGCGTCGTGTCCACAGCACCGAGACCAGAGGGCTCACAAGAATGCAACGTTTTCACAGTCACCACCTTCACAGAAATATATCAACATAGAGATTTTATCAAACAATTTACGTAAAGTTATTTTTTTTATTATTTCTTGACCGAAGTTTTCCGATCGGCACGAGCCGAATGAAAGACGAATATATGTAGTAAGTAACTACACTTCGTCGCTGCATCTTCAAGATTTACATAATTCACTAGGTACTACACTTCTTATTGTACAATGCATCAGGCACATTTTTTAGAGATAGACTTACAATGGTTTTGTTTTTGGCAGAGGTTGTCAAATATGAAAAAGAAGAGAACATTTTACACCTCTGAATTTACCGTTTTTATTATTATAAAATACTATAAATAACCTATGAACATGGTTCTGGATCGTCCCAGATACTAACTGTTACGGACAACGAGAAGATACATCATTGTTTACCGAAAGAAACACGTGTGAACTAGGTGCCTGTGTGCATTTCAAGGAAAAACCTATGAAATTATCTGGAAGTAAATAAATGGATTATTCCTAGCACTTGGTGGCTGTCAAAACCGTTATTATTTTGATACTTTACTATTGGTTGACAAAAGATGAAGACTGATCAGACAATTTTAATAAGCCAAAAGCAGAGCACCAAAGTGGGGGGGGGATATTTCTCACTTTATATATTACTTAGCTACGCGCGCGTTTGATACATTTTTATTATGTCAAGCGACCTCCCACCGCAACTTGTACTATAGTAGCCGGCAATGTAAGTGAGGTGCTATCTAACGCCAGTCCTACCCCTGGTTCAGATGGAATGACCAATAGGGTCTTCCAACTCTTCCCTGCCCGTTTGATTATGCTCTTGACCATCATCTTCAATGGTGCCATGAGTAATAATATCTTTCCTCAAGCCTGGAAACAGGCCACCGTTATCGGTATTCCTAAGCCCGGCAAGCCTAAGCGCGAGCCCTCTAGTTACCGCCCCATTAGTCTGCTCAATGTCCTCGGCAAAATCTATGAGAGACTTATTTATAAGCGACTCAGGGATTATGCTGAGACAAAGGGCCTTATTCCTAACGAGCAGTTTGGTTTTCGAACCCAACACTCTTGCGTACAACAGGTCCACCGTATAGTCGAGCATGTCAGCGCTGGTTTCCAGCGCGGTGCGATGACTGGTGCTGTTTTCTTCGATATAGCGAAAGCGTTTGACAAAGTCTGGCACAACGGCTTATTATATAAGCTTTACAAACTTGGTGTGCCAGATCGTCTCGTGCTCATCTTACGAGACTTTTTGTCAAACCGCACATTTCGCTATCGTATCGAAGGAGCGCTTTCCTCTCCCCACCCTATTCGCGCAGGGGTCCCCCAGGGCTCTGTGCTTGCTCCCTTAATTTTCACACTTTTTACTAGCGACATCCCGCGTAGCGAGAGGGCACAGTTGGCTCTGTTCGCAGACGATACGGCCATCTACTACAAGGGCATGGTTCGCGACTCGATCTCTCGCACTCTCCAAACCGCTGTCGATGCACTCGCCAAGTGGTTTCGGAAGTGGAGAATCGAAGTCAATCCCGATAAAAGCCAAGCTGTTCTCTTTACGAGACAGCGAAGCAAAAACTGTAAACCCCCCCGCCCGATCACCATGTTTGGCAAGCCGATCCCTTGGGAGAAGCGAGCCAAATATCTAGGTGTGACGCTCGATGAGCACCTTACGTTTTCAGAGCACATAAAGAAGGCTCGTTCGCGGGCCTACTTTGCTCTTGGTAGACTCCATTCGGTTATGAATGCACGCAGCAAGTTGTCCCTTAAGTGCAAGTTGCGTATTTATACAGCGTGCATTCGCCCCATCATGACCTTTGCGGGCCCAGTCTTTGCTCACGCAAAGTCCCACCACATCCATAGGATGCAGACCCTTCAAAACCGTTGCCTCCGAAAGGTAACGGGAGCCCCTTGGTTCGTTCGGAACGATAACCTCCATTTAGACCTTAAAATCCCGACCATCTGTCAATTCTTGAAACGCCTTTCCAAGCGTTTCTTTGACTCTGCCGCGAAGCACAGCAACCCTCTGGTTGTCGCGTCCGCTAATTATGTCCCCTCTAGAATCAGTATAGTCCGCCGTCCGCGACTTGCACTCTCTGAACCTGATGACCCTATTAGCCTCCTCCAGGAAAGTAGTAGTGCTACTAGTACTCTAGTACGCAAACACAGATCACAAAAATCATCATTCCGACCTCGCCGCCGAGGTCCTCCGCGTAGACGAACTTTCCCTGTAAATGTAAATTCATCTCCCTTGATCGGTAATAACGAGCCAGCTGGTGGCGTAGCTGAGCCTGCAGCTTTAAACTCCCCTGTTAATAATAATAACCCCGATTTGAGCCAGCCAATTGTACCTTGTTGTCCTCTCTTAGTCAGCGACGCCCTAAGCCGAGGTCCGTACCCCACAGGGGGTGCCCTTAGTGCGCAGTCGCTTAGTTTATAAGTAAAAACATGCCCCTGGCTGGAGGCTTTGAGTTCGCTTAAGGCACCCACAGGATAGTCCGGTTAAGCAGTCTCGACCCCAAGTGGTCACACTGCGAGATGCCATACAAAAATACAACGCCAGTCCTAGATCCGATCCAGCCTGCCCCTTGCTGCCCTCCCCCAGCGACGCTCTAAGCCCAGGTCCGTACCACAGGGGGTGTCCTTACAGTGTAGCCGCTAAGTTCATAAGTTGTATGCCCTGGCTGGTTTTAATTTATTGAGGCACCCACCGCAAAGTCCGGTTAAACAGCCGAAAACTATGGCCATAGCAAGAGCAAAAGCCCAGGACAAGCTTTATGACACACTGGATAATTCAGCAGGCCAAAAACATCTATAGCGGCTTGCTAGAGCTAGAGAGACTGCAGTACACGCCTCTGGCCGCCCCTTGGGGGAATACATGCGAGGTGTTATGTTTTCTCGTCATCTTCCAGAGCCCTACTTGAGTAACACACTTCAGTTACAATTCTAGGGAAATTCCTAAAATAGAGTTGATAATGTACACACGGCTACACATCAAGCTATACATTTCCAGTTTACACTGACCTCTCATTGTAAGGAAATCCTATACAATGCGAAATCAGCTTATACTGTATAGCTTGTTTGAAATGTATAGCTTTATCTGTAGCCGTGCGTACCTAAGCGTATTGATCGTGACTGATCTATCTATATGAAAGGCATTGCGAGCGATTGACATTATATGTGTGATAACATAAATGATGATAAATTATACTTATTTCTGTAAATTCGTTAAGTAGGTAACAAAAAAAAAACACTTTCAAAAATTAAAAATAAATTCTGTTTTGTAACTAGATATTGGTGGGCGGCGTTTCATATCTGACTACTCTGAGAAGGAAGACCGAAACAAACTCAGAGGTTACAGTCTCTTATATAGTCCAGACATAATATTGGTCAGATCGTATAAGAACCATACAGATTAGTGTTTAAGGTGGCCTGTACAGTGACGTACGCAATTACTCCGCAGGTCTACGACGTGCACCCTCCCACCATATCCTGAACATGGATTTTACGAAGTAGTTGGGAACCCCACAGTGAAGCCTGGAGACGAAGTTGAGAATGTCTACCTCAACGTGAGCTGCAACCATGGCCACAGCATCAATGGTAAGAATGTGGTGCTGTGTATCCGGGGCGAGTGGTCCACCAGAATGCCGGAGTGCGTCCGTGACACAGTGACAGGTTAGTACTGACCTGTAATTTCAGTTCAAACTGCACCAATCTGGAAGCGAACTCATTTGTTTTTAAAAAAAAATCAGTGACAGGAATAATGATTAGCCTACTCGTGTAATAGGTTTATTCCACTAATCCCTATCAACTATCCCCACCAATGGGGATTTGTGAACTTTTCATATCTACAAATCCCCATCGGTTTAAAAATAATTCAAACAACATACTTAATAAATAAGAATCACGAAGTCTTTATTTCATATGGAGGTAAGGACTCGTTGATTATTTTAATAATCAAACAAAATAATGGCTAAATTAAAAGCCTAAGTGTAGAATATTTGATTTAAAAGAATTAAATCACAGTCTAAACTTTATCACAAATAATATAATTAATTAACAAATTCACGCCTGCATTTATTGAAGGCGGTGAAATAATTTTACTATTATACTATACTAAAAAAATTCTGTTGAGCATGTCTTTATGTCATTGAGGATTTGTAGTTCTCATCTGAATATTGCTACTATTTAAAAATATTATTTAAGACTGAAAATCAAGGTTTTGTTTTTGTTTTGTTTTGTGTGTAATTTAATTCTTAATTTTAATTAGAAATTGTTATGTTTTTTTTTGTGTAAATTCAGTTATTAATTATTGTTATTGAATAAATGACTAGTGGTAATGACTAATCATTTTGTATCATTTTGTTTTTGCTTGGGACTAGATGGCGTTGTGTGAAAATGTCCAAGGATATATTATTTATATGATATGGTTTAAGGAGCTGCTTGCGAGTGGATTGGAGTCATAGGCAAATGTGTAAAAGAGACGCAATGTTTGACTACTCTGGTCAGAGAGGAAGATGGGAAACGTTTCGTAAGTAGAATCAAACAGAATTTTATTATGCTTATAAATTGCAAACTATGGTCGGACTTTTGATTAGTTGCAGTAAACTGACACTTCTAATGTCATTTTTACTGTCATTTCGCTATCAAATGGGAACATTTTTTAACGAAATGACAGATAAGAAGTGTCATTTTACTACAGCTAATTAAAAGTCCAAGCATAGATTTATCACGGTTTTTTTTTAATTCAGCCTATTTTCATCTGTAAACTTTCTTCTTCGTGATTTTACAAGTAGTGTTCAGTAAATGTTCATTCCTATCGTGAATCATATTATGTAATGTTGTAATCAACATACAACCTGAGAGGGTGAGGCCTCACCTCTCATGCACGCAGTTGTGCGTCATATTATGTAATGTTGTGATCAACACACAACCTGAGAGGGTGAGGCCTCACCTCTCATACACGCAGTTGTGCGTCATATTATGTTATGTTGTGATCAACATACAACCTGAGAGGGTGAGGCCTAACTTCTCATGCACGAGGTTGTGCGTGATATTATGTAATGTTGTGATCAACACACAACCTGAGAGGGTGAGGCCTCACCTCTCATACACGCAGTTGTGCGTCATATTATGTAATGTTGTGATCAACATACAACCTGAGAGGGTGAGGCCTAACTTCTCATGCACGAGGTTGTGCGTGATATTATGTAATGTTGTGATCAACACACAACCTGAGAGGGTGAGGCCTCACCTCTCATACACGCAGTTGTGCGTCATATTATGTAATGTTGTGATCAACATACAACCTGAGAGGGTGAGGCCTAACCTCTCATGCACGAGGGTGTGCGTTATATTATGTAATGTTGTGATCAACATACAACCTGAGAGTGTGAGGCCTCGCCTTGCATGCACAAGGTTGTGCGTCATATTATGTAATGTTGTGATCAACACACAACCTAAGAGGGTGAGGCCTCACCTCTCATACACGCAGTTGTGCGTCATATTATGTAATGTTGTGATCAACATACAACCTGAGAGGGTGAGGCCTAACCTCTCATGCACGAGGGTGTGCGTTATATTATGTAATGTTGTGATCAACATACAACCTGAGAGTGTGAGGCCTCGCCTTGCATGCACAAGGTTGTGCGTCATATTATGTAATGTTGTGATCAACACACAACCTAAGAGGGTGAGGCCTCACCTCTCATACACGCAGTTGTGCGTCATATTATGTAATGTTGTGATCAACATACAACCTGAGAGGGTGAGGCCTAACCTCTCATGCACGAGGGTGTGCGTTATATTATGTAATGTTGTGTTCAACATACAACCTGAGAGTGTGAGGCCTCGCCTTGCATGCACAAGGTTGTGCGTCATATTATGTAATGTTGTGATCAACACACAACCTAAGAGGGTGAGGCCTCACCTCTCATACACGCAGTTGTGCGTCATATTATGTAATGTTGTGATCAACATACAACCTGAGAGGGTGAGGCCTAACCTCTCATGCACGAGGGTGTGCGTTATATTATGTAATGTTGTGATCAACATACAACCTGAGAGTGTGAGGCCTCGCCTTGCATGCACAAGGTTGTGCGTCATATTATGTAATGTTGTGATCAACACACAACCTAAGAGGGTGAGGCCTCACCTCTCATACACGCAGTTGTGCGTCATATTATGTAATGTTGTGATCAACATACAACCTGAGAGGGTGAGGCCTAACCTCTCATGCACGAGGGTGTGCGTTATATTATGTAATGTTGTGATCAACATACAACCTGAGAGGGTGAGGCCTCACCTCTCATACACGCAGTTGTGCGTCATATTATGTTATGTTGTGATCAACATACAACCTGAGAGGGTGAGGCCTAACTTCTCATGCACGAGGTTGTGCGTGATATTATGTAATGTTGTGATCAACACACAACCTGAGAGGGTGAGGCCTCACCTCTCATACACGCAGTTGTGCGTCATATTATGTAATGTTGTGATCAACATACAACCTGAGAGGGTGAGGCCTAACTTCTCATGCACGAGGTTGTGCGTGATATTATGTAATGTTGTGATCAACACACAACCTGAGAGGGTGAGGCCTCACCTCTCATACACGCAGTTGTGCGTCATATTATGTAATGTTGTGATCAACATACAACCTGAGAGGGTGAGGCCTAACCTCTCATGCACGAGGGTGTGCGTTATATTATGTAATGTTGTGATCAACATACAACCTGCGAGTGTGAGGCCTCGCCTTGCATGCACAAGGTTGTGCGTCATATTATGTAATGTTGTGATCAACACACAACCTAAGAGGGTGAGGCCTCACCTCTCATACACGCAGTTGTGAGTCATATTATGTAATGTTGTGATCAACATACAACCTGAGAGGGTGAGACCTAACCTCTCATGCACGAGGGTGTGCGTTATATTATGTAATGTTGTGATCAACATACAACCTGAGAGTGTGAGGCCTCGCCTTGCATGCACAAGGTTGTGCGTCATATTATGTAATGTTGTGATCAACACACAACCTAAGAGGGTGAGGCCTCACCTCTCATACACGCAGTTGTGCGTCATATTATGTAATGTTGTGATCAACATACAACCTGAGAGGGTGAGGCCTAACCTCTCATGCACGAGGGTGTGCGTTATATTATGTAATGTTGTGATCAACATACAACCTGAGAGTGTGAGGCCTCGCCTTGCATGCACAAGGTTGTGCGTCATATTATGTAATGTTGTGATCAACACACAACCTAAGAGGGTGAGGCCTCACCTCTCATACACGCAGTTGTGCGTCATATTATGTAATGTTGTGATAAACATACAACCTGAGAGGGTGAGGCCTAACCTCTCATGCACGAGGGTGTGCGTTACATTATGTAATGTTGTGATCAACACACAACCTGAGAGGGTGAGGCCTCACCTCTCATACACGCAGTTGTGCGTCATATTATGTAATGTTGTGATCAACATACAACCTGAGAGCATGAGGCCTAAACTCTCATGCACGAGGGTGTGCGTCATATTATGTAATGTTGTGATCAACATACAACCTGAGAGGGTGAGGCCTAACCTCTCATGCACGAGGGTGTGCGTCATATTTTGTAATGTTGTGATCAACATACAACCTGAGAGGGTGAGGCCTAACCTCTCATGCACGAGGGTGTGCGTCATATTTTGTAATGTTGTGATCAACATACAACCTGAGAGGGTGAGGCCTCGCCTCTCATGCACGAGGTTGTGCGTCATATTTTGTAATGTTGTGATCAACATACAACCTGAGAGGGTGAGGCCTCGCCTCGCATGCACGAGGTTGTGCGTCATATTATGTAATGTTGTGATCAACATACAACCTGAGAGGGTGAGGCCTCGCCTTGCATGCACAAGGTTGTGCGTCATAATAGGTAATGTTGTGATCAAAATACAACCTGAGAGGGTGAGGCCTCGCTTCGCATGCACGAGGTTGTGCATCATATAATGTAATGTTGTGATCAACATGCAACCTGAGAGGGTGAGGCCTAACCTCTCATGCACGAGGTTGTGCGTCATATTATGTAATGTTGTGATCAACATACAACCTGAGAGGGTGAGGCCTCGCCTCGCATGCACGAGGTTGTGCATCATATAATGTAATGTTGTGATCAACATGCAACCTGAGAGGGTGAGGCCTAACCTCTCATGCACGAGGTTGTGCGTCATATTTTGTAATGTTGTGATCAACACACAACCTGAGAGGGTGAGGCCTCGCCTTGCATGCACAAGGTTGTGCGTCATAATAGGTAATGTTGTGATCAAAATACAACCTGAGAGGGTGAGGCCTCGCCTCTCATGCATGAGGTTGTGCATCATATTATGTAATGTTGTGATCAACATACAACCTGAGAGGGTGAGGCCTCGCCTCGCATGCACGAGGTTGTGCGTCATATTATGTAATGTTGTGATCAACATACAACCTGAGAGGGTGAGGCCTCGCCTCTCATGCATGAGGTCGTGGGTCAAAATCCGGGAAAGTACCAATGTGGCATTTTAATTCATATGTAGCTTCTGAGCTTATCTTGGACATTACTGACATCGATGGAGGAAAACTCGTGCCTTCTCTGTATGATAAGAGGTCTTGACCCTGCAGTAAAATAATACCAGCCTATTATTGTCATAATAGGCTGATATTATTGTATACAACCTGATACTGAGCCGCAAATTTTAATACCTCAAACTATTTTACTTTTTTTTTCAGGCTTGTTCCAAAAATGGTGATGTGACAAATACCTGTTGCACTGACTGTGAACTAGTCAATAATACCAGGTACCTAGCTATTATTTTACAATACATATACTTTATTATTTTATAAAAACTAACTTAGTTTTAACTTTTTTGCGCTGTTAAACCAATGAGCCGATCATCTTGAAATTTTGCAATAATATATTCTTTTGAAGAAATGTCGCTATTGCGGCAGCACGTTTTATATTCTACCAAAAAAAATAAGTACTATAAAAAATAAGTACTAAAAAAAATAAGTACTATAAAAAATCGCTGGGTTATAAAGTTATAAAGTACAGTGCTTCCAGCTAATATTAGGCTCAATATACGTTTCATCTAAGTAATTACTTTCTTTACAGAAATGTAGTGATTTTTCCACACGCTGGTATCAATTGGAAGGATGGCACTAAGGCTAGAGACAGTAAGTTTCATATTCTTCTTACTTATCAATCTCACGTTGAATGGTGTGTGTTATTGATTCAATGAAACCAGTGGACTGTATTATGTTGTATGTACATATAATGAAAAAGGTAGAGAGTTTGCTCGATGACCTCGGAGATTTGACCTCTGTACTAGTGTTTGTTACTTTGGCGCCGTCTACCGACAAATGACCATACTAAAAAAAAACGAACTGACGATTATGCAAGAACACAGTGTCGCAGAGTTGTCACTGTTTCTGGCTATTTTATTCACTGTCTGAGAGAATTATTTTTTTCATACATTTTGTTCCTCTACTTTTTGTAGTCTTACGAGTACCTACCGACATCATAATTTATATTTAATTTAAAATAAACGATGCACTTTGCTTGCTGACCTAGCTTTTATTCTACTACATGATACATTCTGAAGGTCTGATGATGACCAGGTAAGTGCTTATTGGTTCTCAATAACGGAAATATTATGATCAAGCTTTAACATTTATCTAATTGAGTTCATCACAAAGCAGCGGGCCTACGGTGAATAAAACGCATGCGTTTTTCTCACCGCAGTGCGCGCACTTCTAAGACATTCCATACTTCACAGATTATGCGTCAGAAAAACGCACTGCAGTGCGCGCTCACACAATTCCATTGCTGAGTTTACGCTGGGCACGTGCATGGTCGAGCTCGTAATTTTGTTTCCATTTTTTACAACAATTACCAGTAATTACATACATCTTACTATTGTGTTATTACTAGTATTACATAATTGTTTCAAATTGTTGTTATGTTGCCGTGCCCTAACCGGGTTTCATGTTGGAAAACTTCAATAAAGTACAAACTATTGTTGCGCCCGCGCCGAACCCAAATAAATTGGGATAAAGGCAGGAACGATGATGAAGTTACGAACTATCTAACTGGCACAAAGACAATAATGGCCTTATTATTGTATGAAGTGCAAGTGACATTCAACGAAGCAGTCACGAATTTGATTGCACAAGTCAGCTGCGGATTGTATGAACATGTAGGCGGAGTCGTCTACTGTGAGTGTGCGGCGCACGGCCACGCCATGCACGAAACAAATGAACAGCGCAGCTAACGTGCGTAGCACTTGCGTGCACCTAATATCGGTGGCAAATCACGTAGTTTTAAGGGATTGCCAATTTGGAAACTCGTCATCATCTACCTAGCCTTTTTCCAATTACAATTATTATCAAAATTTTTAAACTTTCGCGATTTATCGCGACCCTTTCTCGATATTGTTTTACAATTATTATGTTGGGGTCGGCTTCCAGTCTAGTTGGAAGTAGCTGAATTATTTTTTTTTTACGTTGAGCGACTGCCTATCTGATCGCCACAACCCAGTTCCTGGGTAACATGATACCCAATTTTGAAATTTACTTATAGGAGTTTTCAAATTTTTCCAGGTTGTCTCGGGTACCTAGGCGAACTGCCATACAGTTGTCGTGAAGAAGTTCAACTTTACATTAGAAAGAACTATAATGATGAGAAGCAATGCCACACATTACAAATATCGAACGTCGGAAACCCAACTCCATCAAAGTTTACGTATGCAAAATATCCTCACCAGGTATGTCTTTAATGTGGCCCCAAGAGTAGAGGAACGTATTCCCAAAGTTGACAACGTCGTCGTTGGCATTGTCAAATATTTCGCGGTTTTGATTATCCTGTAAATAATACTACTAAATTAAATTATGAAATATCGCTTTAAAGTAAAAATTTGTTGATTTTTAGTTGTACTAATAAATATCGTAACACTATTTAGTTTCACTAGAAAGGGCTTTGCTGGAAATGTTCGGGTAACTGGTGCCTTTTTAAAAGTAGCTGCCGACTAACCAGGCCTTGCTAGATGGATATATTTTCAGTTTTGGTGATAAAATACTGGTAAAATTTAGTAGCGTTCATCTCGGAACGGATAGAGTTTGGAGCTGAGCTGCCGTATTAACTGTTGTATAGGGGTACTTAGGTACTTTGATATTTAAGGCCTCCGGTAGGAAGCAGTCATACGAGCCAATTATCAACCTCAGTGGCCAGCCCCTGCAAAGGGTGAAACAAACTAAATACCTCGGGTATTATGTAACTGAGGACCTTAAAGATTATGAAGATATCGAACGCGAGCGCAGAGCTCTTGCTGTAAGAAGCAATATGCTGGTTCGCAGGTTTGCTTGTTGTAGTAAGGAGGTTAAAATAACGTTGTTTAAGGCTTACTGCCAGACCTTCTGCACAAGCAGCCTGTGGGCCAGATATGCTCGCTCAGGCGCGTGTTCATGACTTTCACGCAATGGTGAGGAGGAAAATGGCGTCGCTATTGGAGAGAACGTGGTCAAGTCCTAATGGCATTCTGAAGATGTTAGTGGACAAGTTTAACTCACCGATAATGAAACACTTCATGCAGGTGTTGGTTAGGCAGGAGTGATTCATTACATTCGGTGAAATGTTTCTTTCTGTAAGCTTAGTTATAATAACACACTAACACAGCGTTTAAGTTTCTTTTGTACTAACTAACTAACTAACTAACACTAATGGATCATATGTTGTCTATGGAAATTAATTAATTTAATTTTTGAAAAAGGTACCAATTAGAGGCATTGGCTTTTCTGAATGATTTTTTAACGCCTAAAACTGCTTACACCACCAAGTTCAGTGTTATTATTGCTACTCATAAGCAATATTGTAACGCACTACACGAGCAATATTTAATTATTGGATATTTCATAGTGATAAATTAATTAAAACAGCGAAATATTTGTCAGCAATTTGCGAAATTGACAAATTTTTGAATACCTGGGGCTCATTTATTGAGACGCGGGGCGTGTGGCTCACAGGCGTTCTCACAGCGTTATATGAGTCCGTAAATGCAATCATATGACGCCATATGTTTGAATTCAGTACGGGCCGCACCGCCCATCGCAACGCGCGACGCCCCGCGTCTCCGTAAATGAGGCCTTAAGGCTTCATGTACACGACGCCGGAGCCGCACCTGCGTCGGCGCTGGACCGCATGCTCTTTGCTTTACTATACTGGGTGTAAGTGTAAACAGTGGCAATATTTTAAGGGGTTTACTATGGAACCAAAACTGAAATCGCGAAAAAAAAAACAGCAATCCCTATATTTTGACGAATTATGCGAAGCTGTTTTTTTTTTCAGTACCTTTACTCTTCAAGTATACAGTCGTGATGTTATGTTACGTTTATGACTGTTTTTAAGGTTCCGAACTTAAGAAAAGAAACGGATTATAAGATAATTTTTTTTTCATCACCAGGCATTACTGGGGTTTTCCTGGGATGAAGACTTGGCATCGGCTACGTGGAATTATGGAGGTTCCATCATTAGCAATAGATACATCCTGACGTCTGCTTTTGTTGCACCGAATTATCGTTCAACTTCGTAAGCTAACCTGAAGTCCGTTTCAAAAATATCCTATATTAGAATAGAATATTTAGAATATTTAAACTAATCCAAAAAATATTGTTGGCAGATTCATTTGTGATTGAAAATTAATCGACAAAAAATGGGTAGTCAAAATTATATTTATAATTTCAGAATCGTACCATGCACATCTCCTGCCAAAAAACATTTTTGAATGCAAAGCATTTTATTAATCATGCTTTGTGTAAAAAAATAATGATTTGACTACCCACTTGTAACAGCGTCTTTAAAGTGATTGCGCTGTCACTATCAGGTTGTATGTTGATAAAAAAATTATTAGCGAAAAAAACAAATACATTTTTACATAATTTTAACAATAATAATACATCATTAATAGGTACAACAAATATAACTTAAGTAGAGAGATGAATTGATAATTCTTATGGTTATAATTATATCAATACATACCTACTTGTTATAGTCGCAAATAATATTTTGATCAAGATGGAACCTGACACTGACCGGCAAAACTTAAGAGAATTTCGCGGGCTACTACTGCGGATACCCTCAATTTTCCTCAATTTTCAAATGAAAAACAATAAAATAAGATTTAAAATTAGAATTTCGGGACATAGCATTCAAATATTAAATCAAAGTACTCAATCTGTAAGCTGCACTACAAGTTGACATCCACAGATATGTACGTTCTCTGATCCGTTTGTTTATATCAGACACTTTTGGAATAGAACATTTAACATTCTTCTAAAAACATTCACAGGAAACTGAAATTCGTCGCGTTGGGTGTTGAGAAACGTTCAGATGGGCCAACTGCCTGGCAGACTCATAAGGTGAGGAGATTCATCCCACACCCAGCCCGGAAGCCTCATCAGTCATATAACGACATCGCACTAATTGAGACAGAGACACCGTAAGTATAGAAACGGGAAATATTTAACTGATCCTCTAAAAACTTATTGAATTTCTAAAGATTCATACTTTTATAAATTCAAGAACGTCTAGAAATGTTTGCGCTTCTAATAAAGCGCAGGCTTTTTTGAAGGATTGAGCCTCTTTTTGACTTTTCTCACAGTTGATCGCAGTAAGTAAGCTAGGGCACCCTGATCAAATGGGTTAGGTTTGATTAGAACTGTGATCAGCCGTATGCGAGCAGAGCGAGGGAAGCAAGCGGTTCCACGGTAGCGGCTGGCAAGCGCTACATCCAAGTTGGTACTCGCTGTAGTTGACTTGATTGTTGAAATTCTAACTTCAAAAATCTGCTGTTAAGTATAGATTGTTACGTAACCTCACTTTTACTAAATCTCTTTTAACCCCTCAAGTGTATGGCCCGGACCGCCCCCTGCGCCCCGCGTGATGCGCAAGTTTAGAAAACTTTTTGATTTTTGAGTAGGCCTTCAGAAAAACTGAGAAATCGGCAACTTATAGCCATTATCATGGTATATATTATACCTTCCTAGCTTCGTTATGAGTTTACTTAACTATTTATACTATTCAATAAACAAATAAAACTGACCTCATCTCGCAGTGATGAAATATGTTTTCACTTTTATAATTTTCACTCACATAACCATAAAACTTTATCACAATACATCGAATTCACACACATATTCACCAAAAAATCTTCATTACGATAACACAATAATGTGTAGGCAATGTTTACACATCTATTCCACTTAGAAACAATGTTCAACACTCCAAAAACGAATAAAAACTTTTTGTTTACGCAATGAAAATAAAAATGGCGCGTCACTTTGAAAATCACAGATGAATTTGTAAAAATTACGTTTCGTTAAATTTTAGTAGTGTTCCATTAAAATGTTATTAAAACTGGTCAAGTATGAATCGATTAATCGAATGATACAGCCAAATTGTGTTGAAAGTGAAAAGAAACGTAAAAAATACCATCGCCAATGAGAGCTGTGACGATGACGTAGTTATGCACACATGGGGTGCACGCGACATTTCGAGCACTTTCTCTTATGCACACATGGGGTGCAGTTGACACTTGAGGGGTTAACTTGGCTCTCAGACCGCCAAAATCCGCAAAATGTTCAGTGATGGTTTGATAATAATAGTAGCTATCAATCGACACCAATTTCATCTTTTTACAACCAGGCCCAAGATTGTATGAGAGCGTATCCGTCTCCTTTATAACGAAACTAGTTAGGTTCTAAACAATAAAGCCATATTTGATTTCGAAATAAAGTATCCCTAGACTGTGTTAATATGTGTATTTGAGTAGTCAAGGAGTTGGTCAGTTAGTCAGAAAGTTAAAGCTAGTTGTCCATTGCAAAGTGTAGCTTCCTAAGGAGAAAATGGACCAGAAACTCCACGGACACTCTTAAATATTTTTTTGCAAAATCCTAATATAATACCTAAATATTTCAGGATTACATACATAAACTCACGCTTTCTTCATTCTTACACAAGTACTCCTTTTGCTTCAGGATTACATTCAACAGGAACGTGCTGCCAGCTTGCCTTCACGTAGAAGAGGCTGACGTTGAGACCGCCATCGTCACAACATGGTACGATCTGAAAACGAAATACGTCGAAGACTTAACTGACACGATTCAGCCGGTAGGTCATGATCATCTTCACTCCAATAGAAGTCCAGAGCTCATCATCTGCATAGCCTTTGCACAATTATGTTGTAGTCTAACCGGATGCAGATGAATACCAATAGCTTACATGGAGCGACTGCCTATCTGACCTTTACGACCCAGTTACTGGGTAACACCACATCCCTTGGTAAGACTGATTGGCAGACTTTCTGTTGACCCGTAACGACTATAAAAGATCTACGAATGACAGCTGGGACTGACGGCGTACGTGCTTTCTTAGGCACGGATGCAAAGCATCAAATTCTTTTTTTATGCACTTCTGAATTGTCAAGGAGTCAGTCAGAATGATAATGCTATTTACACATTCCAAAGCGTAGTAGTGCAGGGTCGGCAAGCGTAGCTACGAGCTCCTTGTTTGGCCACAACTACTAAATTATTATTTCTTTGTGCATTTTCAGGTGAACTTCGTCAAGGTCACCGAAGAAGAGTGTAAGACTATATATAAACCTAAACCTCACACGCGCCTGCCAGAGGGAATAAAATTCAACAGTCAAATGTGCTATGCAAGCAAATCTCCTGGATCTTGTAAGGTAATAAAACTCTCAACCCCTATAAACTCACCTTTCATCGCTCTGGAAGGTGCGACTCTGAGTGTATCGGTCTACTTGCTGCTTATACCTACGAATACATTTCGCCCATGCCTACACTTTCTTACTCAGGAAGTCGATGCGCTCTGTGATACGGGATATAATATGATTTTAAGTCGTTAAAGTAGTGAAAAAGCCATGTCAAAACAATTGTAGACAAAACGATTTGACCGCGAATATTCCATAGTTGAAAAGTCCTGTCGTTGAAACAAACAAATGCTAACCATTCTGTCGACGAAACATCCATAGGTGAAACGTTCTATCGACGAATCTCTCAAAAACAAAACGTCCTGTCGGTGAACAGTCCAAAGGAGAAACCACTGTCGGAGAACGCTTGCAGAATCGTCTTCCGGGCTTATATTATTATTAGTACCTGGGCGACCGAGCTCTGCTCGGGTGAAAATAGAGAAAAGGAATTTTCCCAGAAATGAGACCTAGCTAGATCGATTTTTCTTCCCCCTAAACCCCTATATTGCAATCCT
The DNA here is from genome assembly GCA_905163495.3 of Cosmia trapezina. Classification (NCBI taxonomy): domain Eukaryota; kingdom Metazoa; phylum Arthropoda; class Insecta; order Lepidoptera; family Noctuidae; genus Cosmia; species Cosmia trapezina. Next base: position 3,171,106 of record LR991047.1, read on the forward strand.
TTCATCGAAATCGTTAGAGCCGTTTTCGAGTACCTACGTGATTACAAATAAATATAGGTATATATACTTATTGCTCATTTAATAATATAGGATTATTATTTTGCTTAACCAAACACAGTTGTAATGACATTGTGATTGTTGGTTAGATCAGACTTTCTAAAACCGAGTTTCAAGTGTGTGGCGGCATCTACATCGCCACATATGAACTACGCATCAATGACATGACGTCACGCAAACCTGCATCGCGCAATTAGAGTTTACCACGCGATTAGCATATATACAACGTCCCGACATCAACCGTCGGGCAGTAGCCCACCAGACACGACACCCGTCTGGTCGGAGGATTCTCCCTTTTCAATAAAGGATGAGTGAACTTTACACCCTGTTCCTCATGCCTCTAAACTGGTGACCCCGAGCATGAACGTCAGCGCAGCCTTCGTGCAACTACATCAGCGTGACGTCATCAGCATCACTTCCTCAAGCTTTCGAGCGGCGAGTCACACAGCCAGCCAGCATCCACGGCTTCAACAGGTATCCTGACCACCAGCATGCAGCGGACGCGCATTCCTGGTCATCACCTTCAGCCTCAACCCAGCGCTGTACACTCTGACTCAATGGTGCATAACGCAGCGCCACCCCGACTCACTGGGGTATCACCGCAGACAGTTCCGACTCACCGTGAACTATGCGGCACCCGGTTCCGACTCACTGGAACCACAACTGGCACTGGCAAGCATCGCAAGATACACGACTCAGCCCACTATCGACCTCCGATCTCCGGAGGGGAGTGATGTGGCGGCATCTACGTCGCCACATATGAACTACGCATCAATGACATGACGTCACGCAAACCTGCATCGCGCAATTAGAGTTTACCACGCGATTAGCATCTATACAACGTCCCGACATCAACCGTCGGGCAGTAGCCCACCAGACACGACACCCGTCTGGTCGGAGAATCCTCCCTTTTCAATAGAGGATGAGTGAACTTTACACCCTGTTCCTCATACCTCCAAAAGTGAATACAACCGCCAACACACAGAGAGCAAGCGCGAATCTTCATCTCAAATTCACTGGCAGACAACGCACAGTCTAAACCGCTGGGTCAGAAGCATGACATTTTTCTTACATGACAACGGTGAGCAATAAGGAAGGATTTTTGAAAAGTCAAACTGTTTGAATTTAGTTGAAATAAGATATTGATTTTTTGAAGTGTACTATCTGTTAGCTATTGTTGTGCGGATATGATACAGTAATACGTTGATTGTCATCTTATACCCTAGATGGCGTTAGTTTTAAAGGCATTAAGTAATTCCTGTATTTTATGTAATGTTATGTAACGACTATTTAAAAGAATTTTAGAATGGTTTTGGTTTGTATATTTTTTTTTTTTTTTACACATACTTATTAGGCTAGTATTTAGGAGTATTAACATGGGAGCATCTGCAGCCGAACTAGGACCAGTCCTGTATCTCGGCATACAGCGCCAGACCGCTCAAAACCGACATTAAAACATATATTAGCCCAAAAAGACTTGCAAAAAGATTCATCAATGAATTATTGTGAACAAGAAAAACTGAAACAATTAAAAAACAAAAAACAAAGGAGTACCTATGTGTGTGTGTGTGTTTGTTTGCCTGATTTTGTGTAAGTGTATAGTTGTGAAAAGTGTTGGGGTGTTTGAGTAGTGTAGATACGTTACCGAAAAAATAAATACATATAATAAAATTGTTTAAGTGACTATTTCTGAACAATGAATAGGTTCTCTGTTTCCTCATATGAAAGGCCAATTAGATAATTATGTACCTTTTCCTTACATAAAGTTTTGTTGAGTGGATATATATTGAGTTCTTTATTTATTTTATTGTAAAGAAAAGGAGAGATAACTGTGTAAAATCTTCTTATGAAAGATGTTTTGGGCTCATAGGATCGTGTACATACCTCGTGCTTTCGGCGCTTGTTAGTAAGTACTGAGTCATAAAAATATATAAGATGATACTGTTTCACCAAACGAGGTGGCGCACTACATCTGATCCCCACTCTTGTTGGCTGCCGGCGAAGCGCGTTAGCTCATGGGTCGGTCTGTTAATAACTGTGTTACAAGCAAATTAAATAATGAATGTATTACGTATGTCTAAAAGTGAGTTTTATCGGAGCGGATTCTACAATAAAAGGGATAAAGGATTAGGGATAAAGGGAAATAGGGGATGACAGTTGATGTTCGTTTGTTTTGTCGATGGGAGATCGGGCATGTGGCTTGTACACTAATAAAGTAGTCTTCAGTCTGCAAAGTGTCATCCCACTCCTGATGGTGTCCCGGGGATCCCCCTCCAGTAGCTTCAGCTGTCTCATTTAATTACGACTGCAAATCGAGACAGGCAGGCAGCAGCATTATAACATAAGTGGCTACACGCGAGTGTTCTATACCGCTTTGGGAAATACATAAATAATGTTTTTATATATTTATTTATTTAGGATCTCCAACAAAAGATGTACACAATACATTAAACATAAATAAAGGGAACATCAGGTACCAAGTAGGTGTACTCCTTCACTTACAGGAGACCACAGCATGCACAAAAATGTTAACAACTAAGCTAAAAAAGTTAAAATATTAATAATAAGTTAAATTATAAGTTAAATTTGGAGAAATATTAATACATTTTTAAAGAACAAAAAAAAAAAACAAACAGAAAAGACATAAAAAATGAAACTATAACATTTAGAGACACCTAAATTAAATCTATTTAACATTTCTTATATTTAGACAGCGACTCGCAGATGTCTGAATTCGTAGTTTTAGCTAATTCGTTATATTGCCTACAAAGCAATGTTATCCTGTTCTTAGCGTATCGATGGCAATATAAATGGACTCAGCCCAGAATCCGGCTACATGCTTGGCGCCATTACTATCGTACATCAGTTCATATTTTTTAATGTTTTTCCAGGGTCAAACCGGTCAATCAGGGGAACCTTTGCTGATCACCACGCAATTCTCCCGCTGTGTCTACACCATCATCGGAGTGACGTCCTTTGGCGAATCCGAATGTGGATCTAATACCAGTATTCCTGATGTCTTCACCAGGGTAGCTCACTTCAAACCCTGGATTGAAAGTATCGTGTGGCCGAATTATTAATTGGTTTCTGATTATAGAAAATTATTTTTGAAGTACATATGTTTTTTTTGTAGACTACGCAATACCCATACTACCCTAAAAAAAAACTGACAAGTGCGTTTCGGACCACGCAGAATGATTTCCTGAATATCTGTATTGTAATAATGAAATGAAAATTAAAAACTCGCGATAGGGGTGCGGGTGGAGGAGGAGGTCCGCTGTGGCGCGAAACATCAGGCGGGCATCTAATGTGTTAATGCGATAGGGGTGCGGGCGGAGGAGGAGGTCAGCGGCGGCGCGAAACATCAGGCGGGCATCTAATGTGTTAATGCGATAGGGGTGCGGGCGGAGGAGGAGGTCAGCAGCGGCGCGACACATCAGGCGGGCATCTAATGTGTTAATGCGATAGGGGTGCGGGTGGAGGAGGAGGTCAGCAGCGGCGCGACACATCAGGCGGGCATCTAATGTGTTAATGCGATAGGGGTGCGGGCGGAGGAGGAGGTCAGCAGCGGCGCGAAACATCAGGCGGGCATCTAATGTGTTAATGCGATAGGGGTGCGGGTGGAGGAGGAGGTCAGCAGCGGCGCGACACATCAGGCGGGCATCTAATGTGTTAATGCGATAGGGGTGCGGGCGGAGGAGGAGGTCAGCAGCGGCGCGACACATCAGGCGGGCATCTAATGTGTTAATGCGATAGGGGTGCGGGTGGAGGAGGAGGTCAGCAGCGGCGCGACACATCAGGCGGGCATCTAATGTGTTAATGCGATAGGGGTGCGGGTGGAGGAGGAGGTCAGCAGCGGCGCGACACATCAGGCGGGCATCTAATGTGTTAATGCGATAGGGGTGCGGGCGGAGGAGGAGGTCAGCGGCGGCGCGAAACATCAGGCGGGCATCTAATGTGTTAATCCAGGTACCTAAACAACGTATTAATTCCGTAATACATTGTATTCTTAAAACTCTATTAAGTTTACGCGGCACTGCCATTGCATTTGGCATGATGTTTTCATCTTCAACAACCATCGGCAATTTACACAAAACCTTATTGAATTATACACTTAAACCTTCCTCATGAATCACTTCGTCCATTGGTGCCGTATGAAAATTCGTTAGGTAGGTAGTTTTTGAGTTTTCGCGTTCAGACAGACAGACAGACGCGGTGGGGGGGGGGGGGGGCTTTGTTTCGTTGAAATTTTAAACATGGTCACGCTCTAATAACAAATTACTTTTGACTGAGTGGATCGATTTTAATTAAATAAAGACTAAATATTACATCAAGATACGAGCAATGACAATCCCAATCCCTTAAATCGTGAATGTCAGGTTCACTGGTGTATTTCTCAGAAATGGTTGAAATATATCTCAAAATTTATTACCTAATTAGTACCAAATTGTACCACTTGTTAAATAATTAGTACCTCGTGGTATCGCAAGTTATTACCCTTGTTTAAAAAGAGAAAAAAGAGTTTAAGACGTAAACAGTCCACAAGGTTATGAGGGTATAAAAAAAGATTCTCAAGGGCTACTGATAAATAATAAATAAATATCCTTGGACATTTCACACAACGCCATCTAGTCCCAAGCTAAGCAACCTAATGCTTGTGTTATGGTAACGAGATGGCTGATAATCTACTTATATACATTTTTTTTTGTAAATACATTCATATTATAGATAGAAAAACACCCAGACTCGGAACAAATACTTATAGGTCGTACAAATATTTGTTCCCGAATCGAACCCGTGACATGCTGCGCAGCAGTCAATCGCTCAACCACTGCGCCAACCGTGTCGTCAACGAAATAATGATAACCTTGACCCAAGTTATGGTTATGGCGAGTTATGTTGTGTTGCAACGTTTAGAATGCAACTACCTATAGCATTATAAATGGTGCAAAACTTTTTATGATTAGTACAATATATTATAAGGTGTATCTGTTCATACACGAAATCTCTTTATAATGTAGACAAAAAAAAAACAAAGAAGGATTTCCCGGTAGTAAGTTCCCGTGGAATATTTTGCGAAATAAAAACAATAAACAGTATAATCCAATTGGCACAAAAGTTAAGTAAAACAATGTAAATACAACAACATTGTACGGAGCATATTCAAACAATGTGATTCATACAAATATAATCAATGTCAGGCCGTACAATTGGGGACAGAATAAGTGGCACAATTACGAGGTTGATAAATAAGCGAGTGTTTCTTTTACTTGTTAATAAATATGGAAGTGCATAGGTACTGACTTCTACAGGGTGAAATTGAATTCATGAGCAATATTTCAAGGGGTCATTGTACTCATCATTATGAACAACTTTTATTATGGGGCCAAACCTGAAATCGCGAAAAAAAACAACTGCTCCCTACATTTCCACGAGTTTGATATACTTAGATAAATTAATGTACTGAACAGCTGATTTTTTTTCCCGATTTCAGGTTTTGGACCATAGTAAAAGTTGTTCATAATGATGAGTACCTCTTAAGAGATTTCGTGTATGAATAGACTGATACACCTTATATAAATAACAGCAATATTGATGAGAAGTCTGTGGTCTTAAAATAACAGGTACCTAAATCTCTCAATATTGTGGGTATAATCTTACATTTGCAGTTGTAATGTATGGGAGACAAAATTTTTCAAGTACAATGTTAAGTTTGTTCTTGGGATAAATTCATTCCAACTACGGAACCCTTCATTGTGCGTAGTCCAATACGACTTGGCGAGTTTTTTATAATTACATCTTGGAACCGGATTTCGCTAACATTAGTTTACAAAACTAGTTTTCCTCTTAATCACTTTATTATTTTTCCTGTTCCTATGAACATTAGACGTATCGTTCACGTCTTGTGATAGAATAACATGTTTCTAGTGTATATGTTGTAAAACCAGTATTATCTACACATAATTATAATAAAATCGTAGCGAAGTCAAAACTGTATGTTGGACATTATTTTTTTTTTTTTTTTTTAAAAGAATTGGTACGAGATGGGAACGATTCTGATGCCAAAAATATAGTTTTTTTGTTTATTTGTCTGGATGTATGTTCCGAATTGACGTTAAACTACTGAATAGGTTATGATCTTTTGCACAAATATGCCATAAAAGTCAGTTCAGCGTTAGTTTTAGTGAAAGAAGTGCCAAATAGTGAAATAAGTGAGTGTTCATCAAAATGTTTGTGTATAATATAGTTTTAATTGGCTTTGGTAAGTTTTTATTTATTTATTATTAAAAAAAACAATTAATTAGTCAAAACTTGTCATGAAAAACACTAGTTGTAGGTATTTGCATGAAAATCACAATAAAGCTGCGGATGTGGTAGGTGGCCTACCTTGACCTTATTAAAAACTATTCAAAAGCAAGAGATTTCAGCTTAGGTTCCTAAACTGCTTCGCTTCAAATTCGTGGTCGTCCTTTTATTTTAGATGCTATGTTATTTAGAAGAAATAAATGTTAATGATAGAGCCTTTCCATTCATTAACTAGCCCGATGGTCGTTCTATACTCGGATTCTCTACTATTATGAGTTTAACTGGTAACAACATGAACTTGACACACAATAATAATTATAGGCACATGATGACATAGGTACTTAATTATTGAGTTAGTTATAATTTTACTAATTGCTTGTACTATATCAGAAATACGTAATTAGCTGATCGCACGGTATAAGCCTATAGGCAACCTTCAAAGTAAATAATGTATATTATGTATAGATACAGATTGGCATGATTAGTTTTAAAGAGGTAGGATATTAGGTCATTTAACAAGCAAAACACAAAAACATCAATTTAATATTCTCACGGTCTCCGAAACAGCTGAACCGGTTATGTTCAGACTGCGCTGTATCGAGCCGGTTCTCAGCTGACGTCTGGTTAGTTTTGTATAATTTTCCTTGTATTTTGTGATGCATACAAACATTTTAAATTTAAAATGAGTCTACCTGTTGGTATCAGCAATCTATGATGTATGCTGTTTATTTTATCACCAAATGCTACAAAATTGTGGGAAAGGCGAAGAAAAACAAAAAAAGGAAAGTCATCCTCAGACGTAACCTCGAACCTGGCAGGCATGTATTAATTATTTCATCACCACTGCTCAAAGCAGTAATTAAAAAAAATTGCACAATAAAAGGTAAAGGAAAACCTCGTGAGGAAAACGGCATGTTCTAGTATTATCAGTGCGAAGATTTGTGACGTCCACCAGTCCGCACTGCGCATGCGCGGTGGGTTGCGGCTCACTGCCTCTTATAGAGAGAAGGCCGGCCTGAGTCCCCGCAGTGAGACATTGCAGGTTCATTATGTAAGCAACTAAGTATCAGCTGTTAAACATTACAGGTTCATTATGTAAGCAACTAAGTATCAGCTGTTAAACATTACAGGTTCATTATGTAAGCAACTAATTATCAGCTGTTAAACATTACAGGTTCATTATGTAAGCAACTAAGTATCAGCTGTTAAACATTACAGGTTCATTATGTAAGCAACTAAGTATCAGCTGTTAAACATTACAGGTTCATTATGTAAGCAACTAAGTATCAGCTGTTAAACATTACAGGTTCATTATGTAAGCAACTAATTATCAGCTGTTAAACATTACAGGTTCATTATGTAAGCAACTAAGTATCAGCTGTTAAACATTACAGGTTCATTATGTAAGCAACTAAGTATCAGCTGTTAAACAGTACAGGTTCATTATGTAAGCAACTAAGTATCAGCTGTTAAACAGTACAGGTTCATTATGTAAGCAACTAAGTATCAGCTGTTAAACATTACAGGTTCATTATGTAAGCAACTAAGTATCAGCTGTTAAACATTACAGGTTCATTATGTAAGCAACTAAGTATCAGCTGTTAAACATTACAGGTTCATTATGTAAGCAACTAAGTATCAGCTGTTAAACAGTACAGGTTCATTATGTAAGCAACTAAGTATCAGCTGTTAAACATTACAGGTTCATTATGTAAGCAACTAAGTATCAGCTGTTAAACATTACAGGTTCATTATGTAAGCAACTAAGTATCAGCTGTTAAACATTACAGGTTCATTATGTAAGCAACTAAGTATCAGCTGTTAAACATTACAGGTTCATTATGTAAGCAACTAATTATCAGCTGTTAAACATTACAGGTTCATTATGTAAGCAACTAAGTATCAGCTGTTAAACATTACAGGTTCATTATGTAAGCAACTAAGTATCAGCTGTTAAACATTACAGGTTCATTATGTAAGCAACTAAGTATCAGCTGTTAAACATTACAGGTTCATTATGTAAGCAACTAAGTATCAGCTGTTAAACATTACAGGTTCATTATGTAAGCAACTAAGTATCAGCTGTTAAACATTACAGGTTCATTATGTAAGCAACTAAGTATCAGCTGTTAAACATTACAGGTTCATTATGTAAGCAACTAAGTATCAGCTGTTAAACTCGTGCGCACGACGACACGTCAAGCATTTCCAGTATTATAAAAAGACCTCTCATTTATACTTTTCAACTTGCCTAAGTAAGTACTAACATTATAAATGCGAAAAAAAACTGTAGTCTGTGAGGGGCTCGTGGCTAATTAATAACAGCCGCACGGATCAACCAAAGTTTAAGCAATACCTACTCTTGCCGAGATCAGTCAGGTTGTAGAGGTCTGATAGGCAGTCGCTCCATGTAAAATGCTAGTATTCAGCTGCATCCGGTTCTATTAGACTGGAAGCCTAACATAGTCGGGAAAAGGCTAGGCAGATGATGATAAACTCTGTTTTTTCATGACCTAATGGCTGAACAGATTTTGATGAAATATGGCACACAGTTAGACAATGACCTGAGTTACTTCCTATGTTAGATTTTTTTATCCTGATAAGACAATTTCCGACCTTAACGCGGGCGAAGCCGCAGGCAAAAGCTAGTATACAATAAGAGGTCAGGTTATACAGGAAATGCCGAGCTTGATATTTCGTCGTGTACGTGCCCACTACTCTGATGACAATTACCACATTATGAAGATTAATTCTGAATATTTCAGCCGTGTCTCCAGCTTTGAGTTCAGCCGTCAGGGATCTTGCTACGATTTCAACTTGCAGGTAAAATATTTGGATTCATATTCACACACGGTTTTCATAACGTACCACATTGATTTACCTTATAATAATGATTGCTGCCAACACTGAACAGAGGGGCAATTCTCGTAATTTTAAGAACGTTCGCATTCTAATCTCCAGTCGAAATCTGTCAAAAAAGCCTCTAATTTCCCTAAATTTTTGACATTGATTGTCGCTGAGATGACACTGCGACTTGAATTTGAACGTTTTTAGGGTTCCGTACCAAAATGGTAAAAAAGGAATCCTTATGGTGTGACTCAGTCTGTCTGTCACAGCTGGATATCTCAAGAACTACTAGTGCTATCAACTTGAAATTTGGAACAGTTTTAGATGACGTTTACTCAACTATTTTGCAAATAAGAAAGAAATAAAAATATATGTATTTTTTTTGCAACATGGGGTGAAAGGGGGTCTTAAAACATCAAAGTGGAGCTACTACGTCATGTGGGGTATCATATGAAAGAGCGCTGTTTGCATATTCTTAAACATATTATTATTAGTAGATAGATAAATAAATAAATAATATTTTTATTTTTTTTTTAGGCCGCACAGTGTTCGACTTTTGATGAAAAATGTAAAAAAAAATACCGTTCCCCCCTTATCTCCGAAGTTTGCTAAAAGAAAAATCTGAAAATATTCTATGTGATAGAAGTTTATGTAAAGATTACAGGAAAAATAAAACGATGTCTCTAAATAGCACACTTTTTCAGAAATCGGAACGGAACCCTCGGTGCGCGAATCCGACTCGCTCTTGCCCGGTTTTTTAAGTACGAGAATTGGCCCTCTGATCTGTGGACCTAGCACGAACGCGAGCAGTGACATAAATTCTAATAATATTAAAATTGAAAATACTCGTTTCGCACATAAGATTACTTAGTTTTAAGACTTAATTCATATCTGTGGGTGATACTAATAGGGTCTGTGAATGTAATTCAAAACTCTGTCATTATTAAAATATAGACATTGTGGAGCCAAGAAATTGCACTTTAATGTGTCGTAGCAAGAGTCGCTTTTTATTTAAATGATTTTGCGGAGTGTCCCATCTGTATTAATCTGTGCCACTGACTAGCTTGTGCGGTACCAATCCACGTTCTTTCAATATTCGTTATATTGTAACAACATGGAGCTGTTGCTTCAATTTAGAAGCGTCAAGACGTCGATTTCGCAAAGAAACTGTTGCATTAAATTGGTCGCTTGGATCAAAAGTGGCCCGATTCCTACCAGACTCTGGACGGTGTGTGAATAAATCAGTCTCCCGATAGCTTTTGTACACTCTATGAACAGATAAAACAAAAGGCTTAGATGAAGTCTTGCTGCCACAACACGTTGACTAAGACCTAAAAAAAATCGAAACACTGCCAAGATTTTCTTTCTGGCGACAAGTAACTAAAAAGATGATTAATTCGTTATGTAATAAAAAGTAAGTTTAAAAACTAAAACCCGGCTACTGAAAAATCACGCTCTAAAAAGTATGAAACAAGAAACATGTCTGAAATTAGAAAAAGACAGACAAATTAAAAATCCGAATTGTGTAATCTGTTCGATTTATGTTGCGATTGCGTGATTTTTGATTTTTTTTGTCTGTCTATTTCTAATTTCAGATGAGAATATTTTCTAGTTTCATACTTTTTAGAGCGTGATTTTTCAGTAGTCGGGTTTTAATTTATAAACTTACTTTTTATTACATAATGAATTAATCATCTTTTTAGTTGTCGCCAGAAAGAAAATCTTGGCAGTGTTTCGATTTTTTTGATGGGAAGTGTTATCATCTTATCATATAAGTTAACAATGATATTTATGAGTTAAATTGCAATGCCTTAAGGCTTTACGTAAAAGTAAAATCGTGAATGTGCTGCTTAAAAGTTGCAAATCGCAAGAACCTGCCTTTTTCAGAGTTTTCCATGTGAGTTAGTACTTATTTGCCTCTAATATTTCTGCATATTCGTTCTCCAGATTATCCCAGTGGCGGTGCACAGACGGTACGTGCATAGCCGTTGGCGGGAAGTGTGACGGCAAGGCAGACTGCCCTGACAGAAGCGATGAGACTCACGCGCAGTGCAGGATTAGCAAGTAAGCGATTTACAAACTTATTAAATTATTATAATGCCTGAATTCTCCGAACGAGGACTCCGATGGGATAGGGGTGTGCATGTTGTTATTAACCGGGTAAAAATACGAATTCAGACTCCAACCTGCTGCGGAGAATTATCTAATCGATAAATTAAATAACTGACGAGTAAATGTGTCTATAGAGAGCTAAGTAAACATTATTTAATTTCAACACATTACCTGTGGATGGTTATACGAGTAGGGGAAGACCAAAGAAAAGATGGATGGATGGAAATAACTCATAGAGAAAAACAGAAGAAAAAACAAGTTAAGCCCGCGCCGACCCCGAATAAATTGGGATAAGAGCAACAGAACGATGATTCGTCGATGATTTTTTATTTGCAATTGTTATTCAAACAATATTTTTTGGAAAAAGTGGTGAGAATTTAAGTTCAAACCTTCTAAATGTGATACTAATTCACTTCAGTTAGTGGTTTGCGCAGTAGAATTTAATCTGAACAGGGTTTTTTTACACTTTTAACATTTACTTTGGGAACAGAGTATGCGCAGCAATGGATAGGCGACCTTGTCTATACCAACAATATCAGGAGCATTTTTCTTCCTCAGGAGGGCAACTGTATCTGGGAGTTGTGTGCTACCACCATACCCTGAGCACGGTACCTATGTGGTGACCAACGCTCCGGACGCAACCCCTGGCGAAAGCATCGAGTACGCGGAATTGAATGTCACGTGTGAACAGGGATACGGAGTGGTTAGCGATGCCGTGCCTTACTGCCTGGACGGGACCTGGTTTATACCCATACAAAAATGTGTTTGTGAGTGTTTTATTTTTATTTTGTTTAATTTTATTTGAGATAAAAAACAGTGATACGTACCTAAAAATAAGTACCTATATACGTACATTTATAAATAAGTACCTGGGCGACCGAGCTCTGCTCGGGTGAAAATAGAGTAAATTAATTTTCCCAGAAATTAGACCTAGCTAAATCGATTTTTCACCCCATAAACCCCTATTTATATTGCAACTCGTCGAAATCGTTAGAGTCGAGATCGAGTCGAGGCAGTTAAGCGATGAAGCTAAGCTGTGAAACTTTGTGTCTGTTTCTACCAGAGCTAAGTGGTATAGCGGAGTGGGTTGATGTGTTATGAAAGAGCTCTCGGCGTGTTTGAAAAACACTTCATTGAACTTTTTTCGAGCAAAGTTAACCAAGCTACGCTTTCAAAATAAAACGATCCTAATGTTATGATACATCTATCGCTACACAGTTTAGTGCTACAGTAAACTGGCTTAGACCGTTGCGTATGTGCTCTTTGAATGAGTAGGCATTACCCAGATTAGAACAGAAACTCTTGGAATACCCCGATCTTTCACAGGTGTTCTTAACAGACACAGAGATTTGATTAAATTCTGGAGAGAGGTGGGCTGGTTGGAATAATCCCTGAAGGCCGCCATGGCTCACGCACAATGGTCCACATGAAGGACTAAGTGCGGAAACCAAATCCTTAACATAGAACATAGCCTGGCTTACATCCACCAGATTTATGAACAAAAGCCGTCATCTTACCCTACTTTACTCACGACAATTTCCTCTTCTTCAGCATTCTGCGGGCTGGATCCCGACGTCTCCGTCCACTATAACTGCTGGGTCCCCGGTACTGATAGTTACCGCATCTGCAATCATTTCGAGCCTCCAGGGACACTCGTGAAGCCAGAATGTAACACACCTGTTTACGGCTCGAGAAATATCCTCCTTTCTATGACATGTCAAAACGATGGAAGATGGAACCGTAATATTGTTAAATGCAAACCAGGTATGACCAATACTATGATTCTTAAATCATAATTCCACCATCACCCCTGATTGTTTGCCACGCATAGGTAACAATTAGGGAATAATAGATTATGTCCACCAATTAAATCCCAACTAAGGAGGTTTTTCACTCATCGAACGCCCGCATTTCGTTTGTTTAGCAACAAGGGCAGACAGTAAATAATTGAGTATTGAGTACAGCTACAAGGATCTCTGGCGCCTGAACGACATTAACAGGGTTGGTGGTAAACATCCGTGATGAAACATTTGTGACATTATCACAGAAATTGCATTGAAGGATATACTAGACTAGCAGTTCACCGGTGACTTCGTACGCATGAATTTCTTCGCGCTATTACTTCTCTTAGCTATTTTTCTGACTTTTTTCTTTTTTCGTGGCTCCTAAAGGTCATAGCGTGATGTTAAAATTAAATGGCCTACTACCTTCCTCAAGATCTAGGCTAGCAAATGCCTAAATATTTTTTAAAATTTCACTTGTAATTCCAGAGATTAGCGCGTTCAAACAAACAAACCCTTCCGTGTCTATCTATAAGTATAGATAGATAGTTAACTAGACCATAGATTCAATATTCTTAAAACCAATCACAGTAAAGGAATTTAAGATCCGTCGGAGATTCGATGGGTTCTGAATAGTAGATCTATATTTGCAACTATATGTTGCTTAACACCGGGTCTGCTGGTTCAGTTCAGTCCTTCCGCACTTATACCTCTGATTTGCATCACTATTATCGTTACAATGATTTATTGTTGGGTTGCTGCTACTGACAAGTCTGTCAAAATCATAGTGATCTTTATTCTCGTTACAATAAGGTTTTTGTTGGGTTGCTGCTGTCAGAGGAATAATAACAGTGATAGAACTATGTTCTCTTGTTTTTGGTTAACGTATTAGTTTTCAAAGCTGGTTGCTTCTCTTCAGAGTGTGGACGCGTAACTCCGGACGCCGAGGGCCTAATCCGGGGCGGTAAAGAAGCGATGCGAGGAGAATTGCCGTGGCACGTCGCTGTCTACAGGAAACCTACCCAGAGAATGAACTACTACGAGCAGATCTGCGGAGGATCCCTTGTTTCTAACAGGATTGTTATTTCTGGTGAGTTGGTTAGGTCTAGTAGTTGTCAGGTATATGCTCCTGGTACCAGCACCCTAATTGCGTAACACTCTTTCAGTCACATCCGAAAAACTTTGATGGAAATAGCTAATTCACTGGTACATAATTATATTTGAAATTTTCTACTGCTCATTTTTGTAATTAACGCAATGAATATTGTTGAACTATCAAAATGAAGCACTTTTTCATTGTTTATTACGCAAGTCCGTATACCTCGTTGGTACTCGACGTGGATGACGACAGAAATCAATATAACTATAAAATATCGTCCAGTAACGCGATTTTGTACGGGAAAAAATAGACATCGATGTCTTTTTATACCAGTTTAGTTGGCGTTTTTGTCTTATGTAGTTGTGTTTTAGTTTTTGTATCTTTCTTTTTTATTTCAATATTTTGGGATTGAGAATCATTGAGAGTAGGTAGGTTACCTACTTTGATTTTGATTTGACGGTCTCTGGTGATTGACGCGTCTGTTACTCCATCACAGAGCGCTGCGAATCTTTTAATTCAGATACTGTTATTTGTTTTGTAAAGGGATTGTGATGCGACACAATGTTGAAGTCGAACAGCGCCAAAATCTGCTCATTGACTTTAACATTGTGTTGCAACGAACGTGTCATCATCATAACCGTATTTTTGGCTTTGCCGTAGTCGGGTAAAAATAGCCGTCAACCAACTTTAGTGACCCTTGACACTAAGGGCAAATTTCATCAATAAAACTGACCACGATCAGCACATCTAAACCGCGTTCAAGAACTGTTAGTATCCAATATTCCAGAGCAATAATAAAACTGACAGCTCTTTACCGAGGTTTAGATGTGCTAATAAGGTTTATTGATAAAATGCGCACTAAATTACGCACTTTACTAAAGAAAGTTCGCGGCCGTTACTAATCGAGATCGAGGGATCAATCATGAATACCTTTTTCGGAATGTCTCTCCTTCTGCAATGTTGACACCAGTAGGCAAAGCTACAGTTCTTTCTCAGTTATGTTACCTGTGATTTTACGTATCACTGTAAACACCACAGAGATCTTTATGCAATAAGGTTACTGGTGGGTTGCTGTCTGAGGTAAGATTACTGTGAAATGACATGATATTGACATTCTGACTGACTGTGATATTGATCGTACATTTCTAGCGGCCCACTGCTTTTGGGATAATGGTAAGGAAGAGAAGCACGCTGCCTCCAACTACGCAGTGGCCACCGCTAAGCTGTTCAGGGAATGGGACCATCAAGATGACAAGGACGCACAGAAATCTGAGGTAAGGTAAAAAAAAGCAAAGAGTGCGATGCGGCCCACCCGCGTATATAGAAATGCTTATTCAGTACGTCCCCTCAGGTGGAGACGAATAGAGTTAGCGTTTCCAGGCATTACCAGCGTAGGGACACTAAGGAGTCGCACGTGCTGTAGTAATGATCGGGCTCACGCAGAGCAAGACAGAAATATTTTATACGATGCTGTGTGATCGTCATAGCAATACCTGCATGAATAGATGTGAGACAAAACAAGAGAGACGTATCGCATTAGCATTTCTAAGAATAGAAATTCTATGCCAGTAGGTCACTTGAGCTTGAAGAATGGGATGAGGGTTTCTAGTACGTTTCGCTGCCTATTAACTTAGAAACCCTACGCTAGTACGTCACCATCTGTGACGTATTGAACTTGCATTTACGTATGTTTAACGCCTGGCAATGCTGACTCTATTCGTCTCCGCCTGAGTAACCCTTAGTACCTAAAATCCGCTATCTAGCATAGTTATTATAGTTATGTAGAAGCGGGTGTTATGGCGCAGCTTGCGAGAGGCCTATTTTCGGCAGTGGAGTGCGATATGTTTAATTGATTGATTGGGTTATAATGAAATTCAGTACAATATTATTACCCGGCTAGACCGCAGGACTTTAATGACTTACTTTAAGCTAGGTCTGCATGACAGATATAATTTACCGAGCAGGTGGTGTGAAAAAATAAAAATTGTACTTCCACAGATAAAGTCCATCGAAGTCACGCCCTACTACCGAGGCGTCCGTACAAACTTCCAACATGACATAGCGGTCTTGATCCTGGAGTCACCGTTCGTGTATCAAACTTACGTCAGGCCAGTGTGTTTGGACTTGTTTGACCCCAAGTTCAATGACCTACAGCTGCAGGCGGGGAATTTTGGGAAGGTAAGAAATCTAAGCACAGAATAGAAGTGGCCGAGGGCAAGAGTCAGAGTTTAGGAAAAGTGAGTAATATTTGTACGTATATGTAGTACCTGATACCTGAAAATTGGTCGCGGCCAATGCTGGCAGGTATGGGTAACGTTCAAAGTACGGACTAACCCTACTCTATCCCGTAAATTGGTCTGGCGGCCCTGGGATCTCGCTCTAGTATGAGGAGTAGTATACCAACAGCCATTGATGGATACTTACGGAAAAGGACGGCGCGTAATTTATTAATTTATTTTATTGGAACGAATTTCCTTATCGGACGGTACGAACTTGGCGGCTGGGGGATAGGCGTAAACAAATCAAGATTTTTCCGTCACGAAATTCCGTCATGTGTGTGTTTTGTTTTTATATTAATTTTTTTTAAATGTAACATATATGTAAAAAATTAAATAAAGTAAATAAAAATAATGAAATGGGTGTCATTTTCATAGTTTTTAAGTCCAAGATGGCGGCTGCAAAAGTTTTCAAATTTTTCGTCATAGGTGACATTTTCATGGTTTTTGAGGTCGTTGAAAACGATAACGAGGTCAAAATGAAAACCCAAGATGGCGGCTGCGAAAATTTTCTAATTTTTCGTCGTGGGTGTAATTTCAGCGTTCTAATAAGGTCCATTGCGAGCGACCACGTTTTGGTGCCGTAGGTCATCACTGGCAATAGGCACTGGTCAAAGGCTTTCGTCTTGAGACACTGCGGTATGTGAGACGAGAAGATATTGCAAAGCTTCCCGAACTATGCCCAGCCGAGTCGGATTCGACGATGGACCTCTTTCTCGAAGTTGGACCTACCTAACTGGACAGTTTGTCCTGGGTAAACATACTCGTCCACAACTTCGAGTGTAGTGTCTCCAATCTTCATGAGAGTGGATGCTACATGGGCATTTGACATGACCTTTGTCTTATGCATGTTCATTTTAAGACCCACTCTTTCGCAAGCTTTACTGAGGTAATCGAGCTATGTACTGAGCTCCTGTATAGTCTCAGCTATAGCTACTGTATCGTCAGCAAACCAAAAGTGAGTGACAGAGAACAGTTTCGGAGAGATCGTCTCCCTGTCTCACCCCTCGCTGCAGAAGGATAGGTTTCGAGGTCCGTTCCTGGAGGCGGACTGACATAGTGACGTTTTCGTTGTGACACTTCAGCACCTCAATGTACCGATAGTCGATCTGGGACCGCTGAAGAGACTGCCAACAGTACAGCCTACAGTGCAGACACAGCATGCAAAAACAATAATTATATTAAAAAAATACAATTTGGTGCTAAAACTGTACTGTACTTAGTATTTTGTATATTACGACTATAACATATAATTTCCACACAATTTTAACACGATTATTTGATGGAAATTGTGCGTTTCATAGTAATAGTTATCAATTTTGGTGGAGTTGGCGCTTGATTTTCTGAAGTGAAGTACAACAAATAGATATCCCCTCATCACAATTGTTTAAAAGCCTGTAAAGTCTTGGGACTGGATAGTTAGACCCTGAAACGGTAAAAAGAAAATCAAAAAATAAAATCTTTTAAAATGATTTCCGGTAGTTTATTATATATTTGAAGTGACATGACTTGATGAATGCATTCAAAACAACATTTTAGGTTGCAGGCTGGGGTTTGACAGAAGAAAACGGGCCAGCTTCCCCGGTTCTGAAGGTGGTGCAACTACCGTTTCTTACCATTCCGGAGTGCATACGCAACACGCCGCAAACTTTTACGGAGAGCATCACCGGGGATAAGATATGCGCCGGTTTTAGTAACGGTAAGTGACGAAATTCAAAATACAAAATTAACCACTTGCGCGCCCGGCTCCTCCGCGCCCCAGACACGCTCCCGAATATTTTTTGTCGGCGCGTAAAGGGTCCGCCTGCGCACCTATATACGGCTTCTACGCAAAATATTTCTATGAAATGATACTTAACTACTGACTGTTTCTTAAAGTGGATAGACCAGGCTAGATTACGAATTTTGTTTAGAACAATAGATGACTTAGTTTTTTTTTCAATACCCATAAAAAAATCAATATAGTGCACAGCACTACATTTTCTATAGATATGCAAGTTATTAATGTAGTTAGAATTACTATAACAAAAATATAAGGTCTATCTACTCTAGTTTTTAATGAAGTGTTGTCGGAAAATGTAAATAACTTTAATATGGTTAAGTTTAATGTTTTATTATGTTTTCACTTAAAGTGCAAAATGCCGTTATATCTTATTTTTCCTATCGAACTGAGTCTGTAAGGCTAGTTCAGACAAAGTAAAGACAAGTTGCATTTGCAGTAGTTCTAGTAATTAAGAGATATTTATACTTAACTTATACTAAACCGTACTGGTGAAGTAGTTACTTTTTTTTGGTATTAAGTGATTCTATAGTTTGATTTAGTTAAGACCACGATTACATCTTAATATTTTTTGAACTTGTCATTCCATCATCAAATCAATGTTTTGTTTGCGAGTCTATAAAGATACATCAATTATTCAATTGAGTTTTAAGTGAGCTTTCAAATAATCCGAGTATAGTTTAAAAATATTTTTATTTTTAACTGTAGGCATACATAATTACGAACTAGTTTTGAGAATACTTAACCTGGGTTTTGGTATTCCTAACTTGCTTAAGTAGCGGTAGTTTAAAACAATTTAGTATTAATGAAAGAACAGACTTAACGAAATCCTTTTTGATTTAGCAAAATCCAACTTTAGATAAAGTACAGATATGTAAGGTTTAATCATTATTCCTGTTTGCTACTTGAGGCGAATGTTGCACCTCGAGCTGTAAATCCAGTGCAGAAAATCGTCGCGTTAAAACGTGCGAACCTGGGCTTACACCAGATTTAGCAAACATGTAAGTGCCTTTCCTTCCCATCGCAGGTACAGCGGCGGTCTGCAAAGGTGACAGTGGGGGCGGACTGTCCTTCCCAGAGATTGAACGCGGCACAAAGCGCTACTACCTCAGAGGCGTCGTGTCCACAGCACCGAGGCCGGAGGGCTCACAAACATGCAACGTTTTCACAGTCACCACCTTCACAGAAATATATCAACATAGAGATTTTATCAAACAGTTTACGTAAAGTTATTTTTTTATTATTTATTAACCGAAGTTTTCCGATCGGCACGAGCCGAATGAAATCCGAGTATATGTATGTACACTTCGTCGCTGCATCCTCGAGATTTACATAATTCACTAGGTAGTACACTCCATGATGTACAATGCATCAAACACAATTTTTAGAGATAGACTTAAAACGGTTATGTTTTTGAATGTGAAAAAGAAGAGAACATTTTAACACCTCTGAATTTACCGTTTTTAGGATTCCGTACCTCAAAAGGAAAAAAACGGAACCCTTATAGGATCACTTGTTTGTCTGTCTGTCCATCTGTCTGTCTGTTTGTCAAGACCCTTTTTCTAGGAACGCGTGGAGGTATCAAGTTCAAAATTAATATCAAATACGTAGGTCTATGGTCCTTGGAGTTCCAAAAAAAATCAAGCTTCTAAATCACGTAATAAAAAAATACGGCCATTTATGTGACATATTTTGATACTAGTAAATCAAGACCTATGGGGTACTTCCCGTTGACGTAGAATAATGAAATTAGGAAAGAAGCAAGGTCTCAAAGTACAAATAGAAGAAAAAGTCCGAAAATTGTTAATTTCGAATTGTTAATTTTATCACATCGAGCAAAAATCGCGGGGGAAGCACCCACCCAAGTGGATAAAAAAACTTTTTGGGATTACAATGTTAAGAGGCCGTATGTGAAACTTTGCTGATTTTTTTTTTCTTTGCTGCTTTTGCTGAGTTTTAACTTGCCAAAATCAAAAGCAATTTTTGCTTTTCCTCTAAAATTTGACTAAGTTTAATATTTTTTACTCAAAAATTTTATAATATGAAAGTACTAAAAAGTGATTCATACATTGTATAGTCAAGTCAAAACAATTCGTAAATATGTGATATTCTAAACTTCTTACGGCAAAAATTCACAAAACAGGCACCGGTTTAGGTCGATTAATCAAAATTATATAATAAAAATAAAAAAGTAGCTCATTAAAAATTATAGAAATACAGTAATTGGCAATATTGTAACTATATAGTCACAATTTGGACGTTTCGGAAAGATTGTTCCAAATTAACATGCATTCGGCCATAACATTAATCCGTTACTGCTGTTTCGGCCCTAAATTAATATATTTCCTTCGCGCTTCCCATTTATGGCAGCACACTCACCTTTTAGACAAAATGGACAAAACTATCCGGCATACTTTAACTTCAATCTTAAATGTGGCCATGGACGACCGTGCATGGGCGCAAGCTACTCTTCCCATCCGTATGGGAGGCCTCGGCGTCCGCAAAATTTCTAGTATTAGTTTACCGGCATTCATATCCTCGGTCCACGGCACAGAGAAGTTAATCAGGAAAATCCTAGCCTCCACACTGGTTAATTTTGATGTGCCTTGTTTCGCCGAGGCTATGGATGCCTGGAAACTCGCTTGCCCGAATTCAGATCCACCCGATAATCCATCTTCCCAGAGACGGTGGGATGAGCCGCTCTGCAGAGTAGTACAGAACAATTTACTTGACACGTCTGCTACTACTGCGGAGCGTGCGCGTCTGCTGGCTGTGGGTAAGTGGGAGTCGGGTCTGTGGCTTCACGCACTACCGTCGTCGAACATAGGCACTTTGTTCGACGACACTACTTTCCGCCTCGCTGCTTCACTGCGACTAGGAGCTCCATGTTGTTCTCCTCATCGCTGTCACTGTGGTGAAGTTGTCAACAGCCTTGGACACCACGGCCTGTCTTGCAGCCGAAGTGCGGGTCGCTTAGCACGGCACGCAAACATCAATGACATCATCCGACGAGCCCTTGTCACCGTCGGCGTTCCAGCTGTATTAGAACCCAATGGCTTGGCACGCGACGATGGCAAGAGACCGGACGGGATGTCTTTATTTCCATGGAAGGTGGGAAGGCCTTTAGTGTGGGACGCAACGTGTGTCGATACTCTTGCGCCATCCCATCTTCCTGGCTCGGCGTGCTGTGCTGGCACTGCTGCTGCGGCTGCGGAAAACCTCAAGCGGCGGAAATATAGTAACCTTATCGGTAATTATATTTTCGAGCCGTTTGGGGTTGAAACCCTTGGGCCGTGGGTGGACCCCAGTGAGTGCTCTTGTTTTATTCAACGAAATCTCCAAACGGCTGGTTGACACTTCCCGTGACCCGAGGGCTGGCTTTTACTTTGGCCAGAGGATTAGCATTGCCATACAACGTGGCAATGCCGCCAGTCTCTTGGGTACTTTACCAGTCGACAGCGATGCGGAGGAATTTTTCGACGCCATATTTTAGTTTTTTTAATAGTTTAGTTAGGATATAATTTTGTTGTTTATAGGTTATGTATGAATAAATATAGTCACATAAATCAGCGAAATCGGAAAAATTTCGTGTTCGTCCTAAAAAAATGTATCCCAAAGACAAATCTTTGGGATACATTTTTTTCAACTACGGAACCGTTCATTGTGCATGGTCCGACATGCACTTGGTCGGTTGTTATTATTATAAAATTCTAAATGACCTATGAAAATGGTTCTGGATCGTGCCGGATACTATTTGTTACGGAAAACGAGAAGATACATCATTGTTTACCGAAAAAAACACGTGTAAACTGGGTGTATACAATACCTGTGTGCATTCCAAGGAAAAACCTATGGAATTATCTGGAAGT
This sequence comes from Cosmia trapezina, assembly GCA_905163495.3. Classification (NCBI taxonomy): domain Eukaryota; kingdom Metazoa; phylum Arthropoda; class Insecta; order Lepidoptera; family Noctuidae; genus Cosmia; species Cosmia trapezina. The sequence goes on from LR991047.1 coordinate 3,193,233, forward strand.
ACATAAATGGATTATTCCTAGAACTTGGAGGCCGTCCAAACCTCATAAATGATCATAAATTATATTTATTTCTGTAAATTGGTTAAAAGAAAAACACTTTGACAAATAAAAATCATCATCTGCCTAGCCTTTTCCCAACTATGTTGGGGTCGGCTTCCAATCTAAACCACATGCAGCTGAATACCAGTATTTTACATGGAGCGACTGCCTATCTAACCTCCACAACCCAATAACTGGATAAGATACCCCTTGGAAAGACTGGTTGTCAGACTTTCGGAATTCTGACGACCCGTAACGACTGTCAAAGATCCACGAATGAGAGTCGGTACCAACGGCTTAACGTGCTTTCCGAGGCACGGATTAGTCTCGGTATGTAAACATGGTCACCCATCCATGGACCAACCCGTGTAAGCATAGCTTACAGGCTTGCGTAGCGTAGCTTAATGGACCGACCCGTACGGCTGTTATTACTTAGCCACGAGCTCCTACACATATTAAAAATAAATTATGTTTTGTAGCTAGATAAGTTTGGTGTTTCCTAACCGACTACTCTGAGAAGAAAGACCGAAACAAACTCAGAGGTCACAGTCTCTTTTAAATTCCAGTTATAATCTTGGTCAGGCCATATGAAGACTATGCAGATTAGTGTTTAAAGTTGCCTGTAAAGTGACGTACGCAATTACCCTGCAGGGCTAAGACGTGCACCCTCCCACCATATCCTGAACATGGGTTTTACGAAGTAGTTGGGAACCCCACAGTGAAGCCTGGAGACGAAGTTGAGAACGTCTACCTCAACGTGAGCTGCAACCAGGGCCACAGCGTCAACGGCAACAATGTGGTGCTGTGCATCCGGGGCGAGTGGACCACCAGAATGCCGGAGTGCGTCCGTGATACCGTGACAGGTTAGTACTGACCTGCAATTTCAATTCAAACCGCACACAATTTCTAAGCGAACTCATTTGTTTTTAAAGTAAATCAGTGACAGGAATAATAGAAAAAAAAAAGCAAAGAGCTTAGGTCTTTGGTCTTCTGAATAACCAGCCGCAGAGTACCTATGTATGTGGTGAACGGTACTAAACTCTTTTCGTAATCCAACTTGTTTGAGAAGCTGGAAGTCTTGAAAGCATAAAGCATTGACACATAATAAATTTCAAGTAACAACTTTGGATTAGCAAATACAATCGAGATTTTAAAATTGGAAAATTACTTACGATTGAAACGTTGTTGACACATGCGAGTTTTTGCATCCGTTAGAGCTTCAAATGTAGGTACCTATAATCGATTGGTGGGCGTAAAAAAGTGATATAAACAAAAGTGTCACATATTAAGAGGTCATAGAGTCACAACGACGACGGTATGCAGGAATACGGGCGGTCATTAATTCGCTAAAACGTCCTTTTGATGTGGGTACATAATATCATCGCTAATTTAATTAACTGAAGTATCTGACACTAACTATAGTAATTTAATACATATTTCAATTCGAATCGATCTGTCTAATCGGTGTATCTGTATCTATGCCTTACGGTCCCCATGATAATGCCAAAAACGAGACCGATATATCTACACCTTACAAAAAAAAGAAAAATAGCTTGCCCTGTAAAATTTTCTTTCAATCAGTTACGTCACTTAGTTAGATTAGCGACGATATATGGTTCAATAAATAAATAAATAAGAACGAAAAACTTCGCAAGCAATGGAAAATTGCTACAGAAGGCTTCGGGTGTCGACCACAGAACGAGCTGCTTCTCACACGACAGCTTACTGTTCGTCGCTTGCTACCGCGTCACCAGTCCTCACTCTCTTTATATTTTGGCTGCTGAGACCAAAACTACGATCGTAGTATACAGGGAAGTTTTATAATAATGTGGCTGTCATTTAAGTATATTGTGGAATCTTACGATTTCCTCGCGAATTAATAGAATAATAATTTATAATAGAAGTCACGGGCAAAAGCTGGTATAGAATAAATTAATTAATTACCAAATTACGCCTGTGTTTAGTGAAGGAAGTGAAATAACCCTTATATCAATCAATCAATATCCCGTTATAATAAAAAAATCCTGTTGAACAATAGTACATTTTGATACAAGTGGAGAACGTTTGTTATTGCATTCGAGGCGGATTTAAAACACCCGAGCCGTAGGCGAGGTTGTTTTTGAGCCGAGAACTGCAATAACAAATGTCCACGTGTATCAAAAGACGTTTTTCAATACACTTTTGAAGAAATAAAATAAAATAACGGAAAATATTTTTGTCGTGAATTAATAGGAAACTATGATTTTTTTTTCTGTGCTTTGCTTTCGCCAAGTTGAAAGAGAAGCCACAGGGTGGCAAATGCTATACATTTTAATTTCTTACTATTCAGCGCCGTCTATCTACGAGAACATAAATTAAAAATGAACAGTGTTGCCAGCGTACATCCATGAAGCAATTTTTAGTACATTATAGTAGAAGTGTACGCGTATAATCTTTGATTTTGATATTTTTGAGTTAGTTATTATTTTTCGTATTTTTTTTTGCATTTGTGAAAGGTCTCCGATCATAGTATTGTATTAATATTTTGCTCTTATTGATCAAAAAAGAAACTATTAGTAGAATTTACAAATATGAAATGACTATACAGCCACAGGGTGACAGCCTGACAGGCTGATGTTGACATTTCATTGCAAAAAATTTCTGCGGTTGCGTTGCGAATATTTATGTAAATATTTCGTTTGCTTGCCAATTTTCAGTGTAATTTACGTCCAGTTTAGTTCGTTGCTCCGTATTTAGTAAAAATCATGGAAGATAAACGTTCCCATCGAATGTCTACTTTCTAAATCACCACGACTTGAGCCCCCCGTGCTCCTCGGTGATTTAAATGCTTAGGCCCTCCAAGTGCTCTGTGGGCCCTCCATAAATAGGAGTTTGGACCATATTATTTAAGTGTTTTACTCCGCCCTTAAGACGACCACTGACCAAGTGTTTTGTGTTTATACTTAAATAACCATGTCTCGAAACAATGTTGTGTACCTATTGCCTACCTGGCTGCCCAGTCATCAAAGATGACGGTAAATATGATGTTCTTTATCTATCTACACAATGTATTGCTGGTTTGAGTTTGAGTGCAATGTTTTGTTTTACATAATAAATATGAACATGCAAAATTGGTATTTATTTTATTATCCTCGAAACAACAAGTTTAGTGTCGAATTAGCGTTACCGAGTTGAGTTGAATAATGTAGAATGGTTGAAAATTCTGTTGTAGTAAAACTAAACCTAAAAATTTAAAATCCAGTTTGTAGAATTTTCAACCATTCTCCATTAGACAACTCGGTAAAGCTAATTCTACTTGGTCCAATATTATTTATGTAGCTATGGTAACGTACCACGTGACATTGAATAGTGTATGTTCCCGTAACTAGATGGCGTTGCCTAAGAAAAGCTTAAGTTGCCAGTCTATCTCAGTATATATAATAGTAGTCTATGAGAGAAGCAAAGGAATAAAGCCGACAAACAGCATAATATGAAAAATAGAAAATTCAAATATTTTTGAGTTTAGAACACAAATAAATTTTATTTGTTCATAAACGTTTTTTTTATTGTAATCATGGTTTTTGATAATATTCTACATAGAAACATTATTTAAATATTCAAAAAATATTAACGCCTTATAGACGCATATATCTCTTTGCCGAGACGAATAGAGAGTTGTGAATAGAGGTATTGAACCAATTTGGACTAAGTATAGGTATAAGTTATCCGTGGCAATTTTTATTCCCGGACACGTGTGGGAAAATGAAAAATACTTAAATATAAATGCAACACACACACACATACCCTTACATACATACACACATTGGATTGTGAACCTAATTGTAGTGCGATATGAACCAGTTTTCGAGGAAGTGTATTGAAAAATAAATGTCTTTCAGCCATTGAACATTTCGTAGTTCTTATCTGATTATTGTATCATTTAGAATTATTGACTTATGAAATTGAATTAATTTTGTAAAATCAAAGTTGTTTGTTTCTGGTTTGTGTGTAATTTAATTTTTCATTTTAATTTGATTTTATTATGTTTTTTTTTTTTTGTAAATTCAGATACATTAATTATTGTTACTGAAAATAGATGATAAGTAGTAATGACTAATCATTTTGTATATGGTTTAAGGAGCTGCTTGCCAGTGGATTGGAGTCATAGGCAAATGTGTAAAAGAGACGCAATGTTTGACTACTCTGGGCAGAGATGCAGACGAGCCGAAACGTGTCGTAAGTAGAATCAAACAGAATTTTATTTTGCTTTTATATTGCAAACTAACTTTATCAAGGTTTTTTTTTAACTTCAGCCTATTTTCATCCGTAAACTTTCTTCTTTTTAATTTTACAAGTAGTCTTCAGTTCGTTACTATCGTTAACGTTTACAGTTAAATAATACCAGCCAACTAAAATCTGCCTAGCCTTTTCCTAACTACGTTGGGGTCGGCTTCCAGTCTAACCGGATGCAGCTGAATACCAGCCAACTACTACTACTTAATAAACTTTTTTTTCAGGCTTGTTCCAGAAATGGTGATGTGACTAAAATCTGTTGCACTGACTGTGAACTAGTCAATAATACAAGGTAGGTACCTAGCTATATACTTTATTATTTTAAACTAACTTAGTTTTAATCTTCTTTGCGCTGTTGGGCAGTACCGACCCCATGGGCCCCATCTCCCAGGAGAAGTTAAATTCAAATTCAAAATATTTATTTGCCAGAAAAGACATTGTTTAACAAGGAAAGATCTTAAAGCCTAAAAGTTATTGTATTCTGCCTGCAAGCAAGCGTGCAAATTACATTCAATTTATCAATAATATCAATTTCGGAAAATATTATCAATTTCGAAACACAATTTGTAATCATTAAATACTTAAATAAAAAAATTAAAAATTAAAATAAACAGACCAACTCAAAATAACATTGATACATTTCAATATTTTAAATTGTTCTTGAAAATTAAATTTGTCTTTGTTCCTCATTTATTGACCGGTTTGAGTGAACACTAACGAGGAAATAGTGCTTCCACTTCTTTCGCTATAGCTTCTTAACATTCTAAAAAACTACATTTTTGGCATAACAGTCGTTACCATACCTCATAGCAATTACTTTTTGATTCATCAGTGACTGTCTGTCTGTCACCTTTTCACGTCTAAACCACTCAACCGATCGTTATGTTTGACAAATAGGTAGCCTAAAACTTAGAGAAGGCTCTACTTATAATATTATGTATCTATGTATAATATTAATATGTAAAAAATACACGTAGAACAGACAACCATAACAGTCACACAGGCTAATTAATAGGGTCCACTGTAATTTATAACCCGCGCGTGAGATGCTTCGCTTTTTTTTTTTGTGTGAGAAATATTCATTTAAAAATCTTTCGCAAAATGACACAGCCAGCAAACGCATAGTTTTTGAGGAAAAAATCCTGTAGCTTCAAAAAGTTCAATTTATTTACTAAATAAATTTAAATTTTACCATGGATAATGTACGAATTACACTACGGTTGTTCTGTTTTACGTTCAGACAAAGTGAACTCAATATAATTATGAATAACAAATAAAATAAAACAACATAATAAAATCCTTACTAATATTATACATGCGAAAGTAGTTTTGTTTGTTTGTTACCTTTTCACGCCCAAACCACTGAACCGATCATCCTGAAATTTTGCATATACGTTGTTTTGAAGGAATGTCGCAATTGCGGCAGCATGTTGCATATTGTAGCAAAAAAAATAGCTACTATAAAAAATCACTGGATTATAAATTTATAAAGTACCTTCAGTGCTTCCAGCTAATATATGGCTCATCATAGTATGATGAGCCATATATTAGCTGGAAGCAGCAAGGTACTTAATATGAAACGTATTACTATTTTAAAATTAAAATTTTAAAATTAATATTTTATTAAAATTTTAATTCTCTTGAAGTGAGGCGTAACTACTTCTTGCTTGTCTCAGCTTGCCGTATTATGCGCGGTGAGTCCGATTGTCCAGCACTTGTGGCTCAATTGATGAGGTTGTTTATTCCTGTTGTGCCCAAACACCAACTGAGGCCGCGAAGACAACCGTTATTGGCCGTACCTTCAGCACGCACAGTGTCACGAGCTAACTCGCCCCTCGTTCGGGCGCTTACGATGCTTAATGCTCTTTTGACATCAACACCGGAGTGCGACTTATTTGCAGGGAGATGGATAGATGTGTGTCGTGAATGTTTAAAATTCTGTGAGATGATGAATGAAAGATAAATAAGTAATAATTTTCAGTTTCTTTTTTTTTTTTTTGTTGATTGCATGTATACCTCTACTTTGTTTCTTATTAATTACTCGTGTGTTGTTATATTGTTTTATTTTTATTTGTAATTGAGTTTTGAAAATTTTGCTGTACAACGCCTTAGATTTATTTAAATCTGTTATGTTGTATACGTATATCTTAAATAAATAAATAAATAAATTACGTTTCATATGTAATTACTTTATTTTCAGAAATGCAGTGATTGGTCCACACGTTGGTATCAATTGGAAGGATGGCACTAAGGCTAGAGACAGTAAGTTTCATATTCTTTTTACTTATCAATGTTATGTTGTTTGGTTTTCTTCTTGATTCAATGAAACTAGTGGGCCGTATAACTAGGTAACTATATTGTATAATGAAAAAGGCATAGATAAGAGACCTTATTGATGACCTTGGAGATTTGACCTCTGTACTAGTGTTTGTTACTTTGGCACCGCCTACCGACAAATGACAATACTACAAAAAGCGAACTGACGATTATGCAAGAAAACAGTGTCGCAGAGTTATCACCGTTTCTCCATATTTTATTCATAGACTGAGAGTTTTTTTTTCTTTTTATACATTTTGTTCCTCTAGTTTTTGTATTCTTACGAGTAACTACTACCTACATCATAATTTATGTTTATTTTGAAATAAACGATGCACTTTGCATATTGACCTAGCTTTTATTCTACTACATGATACATTCTGAAGGTCTGATGATGACCAGGTAATTGGTTCTTAATAGGATGATCTATCTTTCAACATTTATCTAATTGGGCTCACCATAAATTTGTAGCGGGCCTACGGTCAAAACGCATGCGTTTTTCTCACCGCAGTGCGCGCACTTCTAAGACATTCCATACTGATACTGAACTGATATCGGTGACAAATCACGTAGATAGAAGGGATTACCAATTTGGAAACTCGTCATCATTTAAGTAGCCTTTTCCCAACTACATATTATGTGTGGGTTGTCTTCCAATCCAGACTGACGGAGACCTTTTTTTTAACGTTGAGCGACTGCCTATTTGATCTCCGCAACCCAGTCACTGGGTAATAAGATACCCAATTTTGAAATTTACTTATTTAGGGATTTTCAATTTTTTCCAGGTTGTCTCGGGTACCTTAGTGAATTGCCGTATAGTTGTCGCGAAGAATTTCAACTTTACATTAGAAAGAACTATAATGATGAGAAACAATGCCACACATTAGAAATATCGAACACCGGAAACCCGTTTCCACCAAAGTTTACCTACACCAAATATCCTCACCAGGTATGTCTTTAAAGTGGCCCCACGAGTAGAGGTACGTATTCCCAAAGTTGGCAACGTCGTCGTTGGCAATATCAAATATTTCGCTGTTTTGATAACTTATAAATAGGTAGGTACTACTAAATTAAATGATGAAATATCGCTCCGTGGTGACGTCAAGTCACACTATTAGTGACGACAAGTCATTGATGACAAAATACGTGAAATATTACGAAAAAATGTGAAAGGTAAGCAGGTACAATTTATTTAAAGGTAAAGCATACTAACCAGACCATGCTCGGTGTTATTACTAAAACTGAAAATATGAGTGCTGTTTACGGTCTTGTCTTGTGTATATTGATATGAAACCCTGTTTGGACCCAAGTTTGGTCATTTCGCCCTTCAGTGACGTCACCGTCGTCACAGGGGGACGAAAATATGTGAAAGGTACAATCTACTCAAAGGTAAAGCACACTAACCAGACCATACTCGGTGTTATTATGATATTCGGTCGACGAACGTTGTGACGAGTGGACGTGTGTCATCTATCAGTTGGAAATTGTGTCTCTAAAATCGGTGATTGGCCGCGCTAAGCTTTTTGCAATTCCTTGTCGCTCCTTAACGGTTTTAACCAGGAGTTCACGCCCACTGGGTGGTCCCTGAGAGAGATAAAGGGTTTTTTGACATTGCCGTCTCAAACATCGTTTGAAAAAGTGGCATTGATTGGTGAGGTTTGAACCTGGGACTTCTCATGGTGGGGAAATCCGAGCCGTGCGCCTGACCACCGCGTCATCGAGCAAGTAGCAGCGAGCGTCGAAATACCAAAGTGCTACGTGACGTTGACGTCATCGGGGCCTGCTACGGCGGTGGCTACGTCCGGCGATCAGTGCTACGCGAGTGCTACGAGTACGGCTACGGTTTTTGTATCGGCTACGACACCGAAGTATTTATTACACCTGAGAGAGGAACTTTTGGCGGCAAGTTTTTATCTGTTATTATATAATATAAGTTCTAGTTTGCGTAACAGACTCTGCTAGTTACTCCAAAAATACATCTACGGTAAATACTTGGTGCAATATGGCGGGCGTTCAGCGCACTCCACCATCAACATCAAAATCAAAATTGTCAACGTCTAGTCAGTGTCAGTCTCCATCTAAACCGGACATAGGTGCGGCAATCGGCATGAGTGAACATGTAACCATTCGAGGCAAACCAGCAAAAGAGGGAAAAAAACCTCAAGAAATTGAGCCTCCTTTAAATAAGAAAAAACTAACTGATCTGCTCAGTTTGTGGAGAAATGAACAGGACACTCGTGTGACTGACATGCTGGAGTCTCAAACAACTCTAATAGAAAAACTAATGGAGGACGTAATTGTGATAAAGGCGCAAAATGCCGATATTCAAAAATCGAACACCGAGATTCGGAAGACAAATGCCGAAATTGAAAGGTCGATGCAACACTTCAACGAAAAATTTGAAGATATGAAAAAAGAAATAGAAGATTTAAAGAAAGAAAGGAAAGAACAGAGAACATACATAGAAACTCTTGAAAATAAAATAAGAGATCTGCAGTATGCGACACGTTCATCATGTGTCGAAATTAGGAATATTCCGCAATTAGAAAATGAAACTACTGTCAAATTATACAATACCATCTGCAATATCAGCCAGCTTGTTGGAACACCAATAGCTCAATCCGAAATCCGTGATGTGTATCGTCAGCCCGGGAAACCCAACCAAACATCACGTCCTGTCGTGGCAGAGTTCACAACGGTACATACGAAACAAACTCTACTGATGGCTATCCGATCATACAACAAAACTAAAACTTCAAAGGAAGACAAACTCAACACGGAATTGATTGGTGTCCCGGGCAAATGCCAGGCCGTCTATGTTGAGGAGCGACTGTCCACCAGTGCGAAGAAGCTGTTCTACTCGGCGAGACAATTTGCAAAGAATAATCAATATACCTTCTGCTGGATCAGAAACGGAAATATTTTCCTCCGCAAGCAAGTTGGCGACAAGCAAATTCTGATCCACTCAGAAAAAATACTCCAAGACCTCAATACCGATATAGCTGAACTGAATATCTGACTACGATGCATGATATCTATGTCACATAAACAAAAATGTTCTTTAAGTATTTTACAATTATTTATCAACTTAATTACATACTCATATGTCTACTTTTTACAAAAAACCAACACACACCAAAACACTGTTTGCTATAACACTTTAATCACTCCCATAATTACTCACACACACACGTGCAACCACATAAAGGCTCCAATCCCATTATTAAAAAAAAAAATATTGTATAAACCCAATGTGACTCATGTACCTCTTATACTCTTGCCGGTTTGTAGAATTAGTTTAATTGTTCTTATTTTTTTCTTTTCTTAATGGCTAACTTAATTAACATAAATAATGATCTTGACCAAATAACACAGGGAAAATCCTTTGTTTGTAATCCAGAAGAGTGTTTAAATTATATAGATACATCTGGAAATAATATAAATCTATTGCATATAAACATCCGTAGTGTAAACAAAAATTTTCCACACCTACAAGTACTCTTGAATTTAATAAAGGTGAATATTGATATTATTGTCCTAACCGAGTGTTGGCTCAGTAAAACTAACAATATACCAGTATTGGATGGTTTTGAGTCACACTACACGAGTACAAACTGTAACCAAAATGACGGAATAATTATTTACACAAAATCAAGCTTGCAAACTACGGTATGGGAGCCAGATTTTACGGACGGAAATTGTCTAGTGTGTCACTTAGACAAAAGACTATCTGTGGTAGCGATCTATCGCTCTCCCTCATTTAATTCGAGGGAAAATTTTGACAATTTCTCAACAAGTCTGATAAATGTTTACGACAATATTAAATCTAAATGCCCTAACATAGCTCTTGTAGGCGACCTAAACATTGACATAAAACAAAATAATATGAATGGAAGAACCTTGGACTATCTCACGCTAAATGCATGTCATGGTCTTATGCCAACACACTTATTCCCCACTCGTGATGAGAACTGTTTAGATCATATATTTTTAAAATCTAATCTAAGAGCTACTACACTAGTTTTAGAGGCTCACATAACGGACCACAAACCACTATTTTTAAGTATAGAAAATGCAAATCTTTCACATAAATTACATGCAAAAACCACCCTAAACCACAAAGCTATTGTGGAGGAGTTAGAAAGTGTGGATTTCTCAGTAATATATGAGGTCGGAAGCATAAATGGGGCAGTAAATAAATTCATAAGTATAATAAAATCAGTAATATCAAATCATTCAATACAAGTTAAAATACCTAGACAAAAGAAAATCATTAAACCCTGGATAACCCCTGGTCTTTTAAAATGTATTAAAAATAGAGATAAAATGCACATCAAATCTAAAAAAGCACCAGATAATATTATTCTAAAAACTACTTATTCACGCTATCGTAACTTCTGCAATAACCTATTAAGAAAACTAAAAACGTCATATGAAAATGGTCAACTTGAAAAAGCCAGAAGTAATCCCAAAGCCTTATGGAAAACTATTAAACAAATTACTAATACTCATAAAACAAAACGCAGCCCAGTGGAGCTACTCACAATGCGAGACAGCCCAAAATCAGCAATTAATGAGTTAGGCAAATTTTTTTCCAACATTGGAAAAAACTTGGCTACGAAAATAAAGGAGGGCACTGCATCATCACCGGCCGATGGCCGCCCATCACCTTCACCTGCGAACACCCGAAACTCACCTGTGAACTCCCTTACCATCCTAGAAATAGACGAAGCGGAAGTCCAATCCCTAATCCTACAACTACGCTCTGACTGTGCAATCGGCTGGGGCATATCATCGTTAATACTAAAAAACTGTCGACATGTACTAGTTCCACCAATTACTTACCTTTTTAATCGTTGCCTACAGGAGGGTGTTTTTCCGGAGGCTTTTAAAAGGGCTGTGGTCCATCCAATATACAAGGGAGGGAGCAGAGACTGTGTCAATAACTATAGACCGATATCGGTCCTACCTGCACTCTCTAAAGTTCTTGAAAAAATTCTCAATAACTCTTTACGGAAATTTCTTGACAAACACCAGCTCATTGCTAATAACCAATACGGATTTCGGACAAGTCTATCTACAGAAGATGCAGTTCTGGATTTCACGCAACAAGTTGCCTCAAACCTAGATAACAAATCGAAATGCCTAGGTATATTTCTGGACCTTTCGAAGGCTTTTGACACGGTCTCTGTTCCCATACTCATCAAGAAGCTGGAAAATATTGGTGTACGTGGAATGCCTCTGGAAATTTTTAAGGATTACCTAAAAAATCGTAAGCAATGTATTAAAATTGATACTTGCTTAAGTGATGAGTTTCTCGTGTCCTATGGTGTTCCGCAGGGAGGGATCCTTTCCCCGACATTATTTCAGATCTATGTGAATGACCTCTGCAGACTGAATCTTCCAAATGGTAGAATTTATGCATACGCTGACGACACGGCAATTCTCGTAGACGGAATCACTTGGGACATTGTGAAAACAAATGCGGAGACGGCCATGGCTAAGGTTATGATGTGGTTAAACTCAAATCTTCTTACATTAAACCTACAAAAGACGACATATATTCCTTTCGCAATACGACGTAACACAAAGCCACCTCCTTCTTTTAGTATAACTGCTCATTCCTGCTTAAACCCGCTCATGCAGTGCACTTGTCTTCCGCTTGCAAGATCCGAGTGTGTTAAATACCTCGGAGTACAGATTGATGACGGACTGAGATGGGAACAACAAATAGACGCCGTCACCACCAGAACATTGCGTCTCATACATATATTTAAGTCTCTCAGAGAATCCGCCAAGCTAAAAATCCTTAAGATGGTGTACCATGCACTATGTCAATCAGTGATTGGTTATTGCATAGTTGCGTGGGGTGGTGCCTTTAAAACTAACTTTCTGAAGGTGGAGAGAGCACAGAGAGCTATACTTAAAGTCATGATGAAAAAGCCGTATAGGTATCCAACAACTGATCTGTTCTCTGACTGTAAAGTACTTACGGTTCGTCAGCTTTATGTGCTCCAATCCACCCTTAGAAAGCACGCAGGCCTTCCACCTCCTCTTACAAATAAGCGCACGTACCTTCCACCAAGTATCCAACACAAGACTTCCTTCGCTAAACACCAGTATTATATACTAAGTACTCATATTTATACAAGCATTAACAAACACCTCAATATTATAAATCTAAACTCACATGCAGTAAAATCTAAAGTAACAGAGTGGCTGCTCCTTAAGGACTACTCTTACACGGAGTCTTTACTTGCCTATCTTGTGTAATACACCTATTCACACACCCCTACACACACACACCCCTACACACACACACCACTCACACACTACTGCACACACACACACCACTCACTCACACAAACCATCAATTTTATTCTTTTTTTTATTTTTTATTATTATTTATATACCATACAGTAGAATGACACAGTCCACTTAAGATAAGTTTTGTTGATCAGTGTAAACCTTGACCGCAACTACCTCTTATAATACAGGTATAACCTAGCTTAAGAGGTAGAGTATTATTGTTTGTACAGATTTTGCAACAGAAACGACTATTATATCTTTAAACCAAATGTCAAACTGTATGTCGAACTCTGTATGTTTTTTTCGATAAATAAAGATTTTTATTTATTTTTTATTTATTTATTACCAAAACTGAAAATATGAGTGCTCTCTACGGTCTTATCTTATGTATATTGATATGAAACCATGTTTGAACCAAGTTTGGTCATGTCGCCCTTTAGTGACGTCGCCGTCGCGTCGTCACATGTGTCATTTTTAGTGACGTCAAGTTATTGATGGCAAAATACGTGAAGTATCACTTCTAGACGAAAAAATGTGAAAGGTAAATCTACTTAAAGGTAAAGCACACTAACCAGACCATGCTCGGTGTTATTACCAAAACTGAAAATATGAGTGCTCTTTACGGTCTTATCTTATGTATATTGATATGAAACCCTGTTTGGACCCAAGTTTGGTCATGTCGCCCTTTAGTGACGTCGCCGTCGCGTCGTCACATGAGTCATTCTTAGTGACGTCAAGTTATTGATGGCAAATCGGGTGGCGAATTTAATAAGGCTTGTTTTTTTTCCTAAAATATTCTTTTACGGGTTCGTCGAATTGTTTAAATTGTGAAATAGGTCCGTGACTGCAAAAAGTTTAAGAAACCCTGCTCTACACTATTCAATATAGGTACATCACGCGAGCATTCAACACAAACGACATTTCTTAGAAGAAACTTCTTTGTTTTTCATGGAAATCAATAGGACACCCAAACAACAGCCAATCAAATTGCTCTATTTTTTACGTGTGGCATCGCATAATTTAAAGTCCTCGATTCAATCAGTTATACTGATGGTTCTGCTTTTGTATTTCGCACGTACAACGTGTGGCCGCTATAGCGACATTAACTAAAGACACAGGTAGTGCTAGTGGCCAGTAATCATAAAAATTATAATATTAATAAGATAAAATCACTACATAGTATAAATAAAGCTTTTTTACAAAAAAAACAACCGACTTTAAAAAAATACTACAAAGTGAAAAATAACTTTAATTTCGGAAGTCAGTGTCTTTAGATCTGTATTTTTGTTTTTTGCCACCGACTTCCGAAATTAAAGTTATTTTTCACTTTGTATTATTTTTTGAAAGTCTGTTGTTTTTTTTTGTAAAAAAGTTTTTTATTTTTTACTTTTTAGTACGTCAGTTTGTAATTTATCTAAGTTACAATAGCCTAATGTCAACTGCTCATCACCTTTTACAAAATATTGTTTTTCCCGATACAAGGACGATAATAGTTGAGGAGTTCTCCTAGTAAGGAACCAAGAAAACTGGAACTGATGGTGACGTCACGATCAACTTCACTTCACCATATGCATTCACAATAAATACTTTTTCTTTCTTTCTTTCTTTCATTGTGACGAGTATAAATTGCATAATTAAAGTAATCGAATCGCAACCCAAGTCAAATACATATTATTGAGTAGTTCCCATGGCGATCTGTGATCTTCCTCATCAGTTCTACTTCACCAAATGGTGTTTCCGTTAGTTACTATAAAAAATACCCAAATCGCTGTAGGTGTGCCTATAAAATTTGAGGGTTTCCCTCGATTTCCATGGGATCTCCTCATCAGATACTGACTTGGTGACAGTGGGACCACCTCGAAAGCACACCCTTTCAAACAAAAAAATAATTTTCAAAATCGGTCCACAATTGACACAGAAATCGGTGTACACACATACGAAATATATATATATATGACGGCGCGCTGATTATGGATTAGTTTTAATTATAAAGTACGCAATTATTACTTTACGATTTATTGTTAATCATAACTCGATTTTTCAATGTTGTTTTAATATTAGTCGATTAGTTTATCGATAATATAAAAATTATGAGCGGGTAACCCCGAATAGAGTAGTAAGTGTCACTACGAGTAATGGCGGCGGTCATTGCATTGCCAGCTGCCGAACGAAGTGCACACGTGCTAACCTATTGGCTCACAATCTAGTTTCATCCTGTTAATTGTGTGTGATTTTGCATAAAATTGTAAAAAAATCAAATAATAAGACATTGAACAATACACGTGTGCTTTTATTGTTAAGTTCCGACCGTTGCAACGCCCAGGATGGATAGCGACAGCCAAGACCGCTATGAGGCCCTTTCTGACGGCCTTACATCAGAAGTGGGATTACCTGCGACGCATCGGGAACAGAATACAGGTCAGTGCGTTAATATTTCACAAGATAATGAGTGTGAACGTTGGAAACATCTTTTTGAAATGCAGCAACAAAGTATGATGGAATTAATTCGTACTATACGAGAACCACGTGCAACCAGCATGATAATAACGTTACCTGAGTTTAATCCTGATGCTCCAGAGCACGACGCTCGGGCTTGGTGTGAAACGGTGGACATATGTTTACAAGAAAAACCTATTTCCGGCAGTGATTTGATAATCACAATGAGCAAGGCACTCAAGGGATCGGCGTCATCATGGCTTGCCCAATCTAGTTATTCTGGAATTACGTGGCCGCAATTAAAAGACCTGTTTTTAGCTCGATATGATACTGTTGAGACTCCAGCTGCGAATTTATGGCGATTACTCAATAGTAGTCCAAAGGAAGGCGAGTGTTTGTCTGCGTATGCCGGGCGATTTATGAGCACTATATTAGCGCGGTGGAAGTCTTTGTCGATGGAACAGATTGCGATCGCGCTTACTCTAGCACATGCTTCAAAAATTGAGCCGCGATTGCAAAGAATCACATTTACTACTGAGATTGACACTCGTAATAAATTACAACAGGAGCTCATGGCTTTTAGCTTTAGAAAAAGAGGACCTCCGAATAGTGAGAAGACTATTCCAACTGTGGAAGCGAAGAAGCCACGTATGGATACTACGCGGCGATGCTATAACTGTGGCAAGATGGGTCACGTATCTAGTGAATGTCGAGGCAATAGTAGTTGTGACCGCAATACTAATACACGTCCTGAGATTTCAGATACCAACTCCTCTCAACAGTCAAAGGAAGCTAGCGCGCAGAAGAAGACGATTACTCCAACCTGCTTCAAGTGTGGCGAACGAGGCCACATCGCGACGCGTTGCCCCAGTGTGGATGTCAAGGCCAGCGATGCACGGACCGAACGACGAGTGGATACCTGTTCCATCCAGCCAGCTATGGATGAGCTCTTAGATGAAACCGGTGAGAAGTTTTCATTTTGTTTTGACTCAGGTGCCGAATGCTCTTTAATAAAACAAGTTCTGTCAGATAGATTTCCAGTTAAACAACTTCGAAAGTATAGAGTGCAGCGTGCCTTATCGTGAGAAAGAGCAATTAATAACTTTACTGAAAAATCATTCTAGTAATTTCGTAGAGGGTACACCCACTGGTAGGTTGGCACCGGCCAGCTGGTTATTAAATTATTTGACAGTAATCTCACTGTTCAACGTAGACCCTATAGGTTAAGTCCAGACGAAAGACAAGCCTGTGTGGCAATGACTAGCCTGTGTGGCAACGACTAGCCTGTGTGGCAACGACTAGCCTGTGTGGCAACGACTAGCCTGTGTGGCAATGACTAGCCTGTGTGGCAACGACTAGCCTGTGTGGCAACGACTAGCCTGTGTGGCAATGACTAGCCTGTGTGGCAACGACTAGCCTGTGTGGCAACGACTAGCCTGTGTGGCAACGACTAGCCTGTGTGGCAATGACTAGCCTGTGTGGCATTGACTGACGTTTGTGACATATTTTGTAGGACCCTGTGTTATGTGTGTCTTTCACCAAACGTTTCGTTGTATTTGGACTTAAAATTTGTAAGCACTGTAAGTTTTTGTACAACTTGAGCAAAGGGAGTCATTTGAGGAGTCAGGGAGACCGAACAGAGTATACTATAATGGCACTATGTCTTTGGCTTACAGATGAGACTCACACACACGAGGACGTGTGATAATGCAGGACGGCCGTGACGGCGCGCTGATTATGGATTAGTTTTAATTATAAAGTACGCAATTATTACTTTACGATTTATTGTTAATCATAACTCGATTTTTCAATGTTGTTTTAATATTAGTCGATTAGTTTATCGATAATATAAAAATTATGAGCGGGTAACCCCGAATAGAGTAGTAAGTGTCACTACGAGTAATGGCGGCGGTCATTGCATTGCCAGCTGCCGAACGAAGTGCACACGTGCTAACCTATTGGCTCACAATCTAGTTTCATCCTGTTAATTGTGTGTGATTTTGCATAAAATTGTAAAAAAATCAAATAATAAGACATTGAACAATACACGTGTGCTTTTATTGTTAAGTTCCGACCGTTGCAACGCCCAGGATGGATAGCGACAGCCAAGACCGCTATGAGGCCCTTTCTGACGGCCTTACATATATATATATATAGGTACGTGACGAATTGATACACTTGACGCTTGGCACTCGTTGTGGACGGTCGTGGGTTCATTGCTCCGCCGTTCATGACCCGTTGTCTCGAGTCATTCTCGATCTCGTTGCGCCCCCGTAACGACTCGTAGTCTCCCGGTTACATCCGATCATTGATCAGTTGGTTATTAATTTAATCAACTGGTCAGTATATGGTCAAAAAAGTGCCTTTATTAAGGCAAAATATTTCTCTATTAGGTTTCGTCAACTCGCGAGCTGCTGCAGTAAGCCCCTTCAGGGCTAAAGCCACAGTTTCGTGGTCCTCGGTGGATACCTTACGGTGCCAACGAAGCCGAGTGGGGTGTTGACCCAACACACCCGCCGAATCCCTTCAGTGGGAGGCAGTCAGTTGGACGGGTCCCAGTGATAACCGGCCTTGGGGGGTCTCCTAGTCAGCACTGGATGACAGTCTTCCTTTCACAGCGTAGGTGCTAGTGTCTTTAGGGTGTGTCTACTCGCGCTACTTGTTACTCAGGTCATAAATTTTATGCCCCTGGCTGGAGGCTTTGAGTTCGCTTAAGGCACCCACAGGATAGTCCGGTTAAGCAGTCTCGACCTCAAGTGGTGAACTGCGAGATGCCATTTAATAAAATAAAAAAATAAAAAAAACGAATTGATAACCTCCTCCTTTTTCTTCCTCAAAGTTGCTTTCCGCTGTCTGTCTGTTCCTATGTATGCTTAGATATTTAAAACCACGCAACGGATTTTGATGCGGTTTTTTTTTTTATGTATAATATATGCGCGAGCGAAGCCGCGGACAAAAGCTAGTAATTAATAAATTGAAAAAAAAAATTCAAACAAACAAAAAAATAAAATAATAACCAAAATTACTGACTTTTTTTAAAGTTTGAAAAGAAACGGAACCTTTATAAGATCACTTTTTTCTCATCACTAGGCATTACTGGGTTTTACTTGGACAGAAGACTTGGCATCGGCTGAGTGGTTCGGTGGAGGCGCCATCATCAGCAATAAATACATCCTGACCGCTGCTCATGCTGCATATGGTGTTCGAGAGGAGTAAGCTAACTGTTTCAAAAATACCTGATGATTATATAAACTAATTCCCTTCAGTGAAGCACTCACTAAAGGGAATAAGCAACATATTCATCTGTATTTATAAGGTTTCAACTTTATATCACACCAATTTTTCCAAAAAATATTGTTTGAAGATTCATTTGTGATTGAAAAATAATCAACTAAAAAATGGGTAGTCAAATCATTAGTGTTATTTACACAAAAGTATTTTTATTAAATAAAATGCTTTGCATTCTTAAAATGTTATGTGGCCGAAAAGTTGATTATGATTCTGAACCATACATATAATCCTTAACCCCAACTGTCAAATGAAAAACAATAAAATTAGATTTATAATTAGAATTTCGGTTTAAAGTATTCCAATAATCAAATCAAAGCACTTAATTTGTAAGTGGCACCACAAGTTGACATCCACAGGTACGGTTTTTGATGCATTTATTTACATCGAATAGACCATTTAACATTCTTCTGAAAACATTCACAGGCGACTGAAATTCGTCGCGTTGGGTGTTGAGAAACGCTCAGACGGGCCAACTGCCTGGCAGACTCATAAGGTGAAGAGATTCATTTCACACCCAGCCCGGAGGCCTCTTCGGGCATATGACGACATCGCACTAATTGAGACAGAGACACCGTAAGTATAGAAACGGGAAATATACAGGTTGTAAGTGTAAACAGTAGCAATATTTTAAGAGGTCATTGTATTCATCATTATGAACTACTTTTACAACAATTATGCGAACATAGATGTACTAAACAGCTGAGCGCATAGTAAAAGTTGTTCATAACAATGAGTACAATGACCCCTTAAAATATTGCCAATGTTCACACTTTACTTCCTGTATAACTGATCCTCTAAAAATGATGGATACTTTTTAAATTCACGAACCTCAAAAAATGTTAAGTATGTGTTTCTGCCCAGCTGAGCCCCGCGAGCTATGCTCATAAAACTAGAAGCAATGCTTTTTTTGTTCAATGTATCTCATGAATGTATCAACAAGATCCAATGTACCGATAAATCGCCTCATCTATCCAGCTCGACCTCGGCTATACTGCGCTCGTAATACCTACATAAAAAAATATTGACCGCATCTGCTCCTAATGTAGTCTCTCGATTCATGTATCTCTAGGAATAAATAGGATCTAGGAATTTTTGATAGAACACGAGAAATTCAGCGCTTTTTGGGTCCTAAAAATACAAAATAGTGGACCCCAAAATGAAAATTATTTGAGGTTCACTATGAGAGGTGCAATCATTATATTACAGTGTTCAATAAAATTTTTAGGAGCGCAAAATGGGAACAAGTGGAGGTTCGTTTAAATTCGTGCCTAAACATGCATCATAAACAAACGCATTTTTCCCTAACTGTAGGTAGAATGCAGAACGCTACCTGCTACGATCTTTACATAATCGTTTTGCTTCGTCCATAGTAATCCATTCATTAGACGGTAGCGTATTACTTATGTGAATCAAACAATGTAAAGGGCAAGGTCTGGAATTGGAATGACATTTTAAAGCAAGAGCCAATGGGGCCTTGAGTTGAACTGACCTGCATGACAGTGCTGAGTCATTCGGAGCTCAACTCTATCATAGGCAGCTCAAAAATCCGTCACACGACGCTACCGGATCTGAAAGACATCTAACGTGACGGCTACTTTAAATGCACATGGTTCTTCGGGAAAACGCATTTCCTAGCTGTGACATTACAGTCAAAGTCAAACCAGAAGAAAGGCACATTTGTGTAGTCGAGGAGTTGGTCAGTTAGTCAGAAAGTTAAAGCTAGTTGTCCATTCCAAAGTATTAGTTCCTAAGGAGAAGATGGACCTGAAACACCATGGACACTCTCTTTTGAATAATGTTTTACAAAATCCTGGTAAAATACCTAAATACTTCAGGTTTACATACCTACATATATAAACTCAAGCTTTCTTCCCATGGTGATAGGCAGAAATTACAGAACGCCAGCTGCTACGATCCTTACATAAGTACTCCTTTTGCTTCAGGATTACATTTAACAGGAACGTGATGCCAGCTTGCCTTCACGTAGAAGAGGCTGACGTTGAGACCGCCATCGTCACAACATGGTACGATCTGAAAACGAAGTCCATCGATGACATAACTGACACGGTCCAGACGGTACGTCATGATCATCTTTACTCTAATAGAAGTCCAGAGCTGACAAATGCCATCATCTGCATAGCCTTTTCACAATACTACACAATTATGTTGGGGTCGGCTTCCAGTCTAACCGGATGCAACTGGATACCAATATTTTACATGTAGTGACTGCCTATCTGACTGGTAACACCACACCCCTTGGTAACACTGATTGGCAGACTTTCTGTTGATGCGTAATGACTATATAAGATCTACGAATGACAGCTGGGACTGACGCTTTCTGAGGCACGGATGGGTCTAAATATTTACATAATGGATGTTCACTCAACCACGCAATGGCCTTGGCAAACTCAAACTCAAAGCATTTAATTAAATTTAAAAAAAAATGCACCTTTTAATTGTCAAGGAGTCGGTTAGTCAGAAAGCTATTTGCACATTCCAAAGCGTAGTAGTGCAGGGTAGGCAAGCGTAGCTACGAGCCCCTTGTTTGGCCACAACTACTAAATCATTATTTCTCTGTGCATTTTCAGGTGAACTTCGTCAAGGTCACCGAAGAAGAGTGTAAGACTATATATAAACCTCAACCTCACACGCGCCTGCCAGAGGGAATTAGATACAACAGTCAAATGTGCTATGCAAGCAAATCTCCTGGATCTTGTAAGGTAATAAAACATACATATACCTACACATTTACCAACTTTGGTTACTCCCATATCCAAAATTGCAGGGGGATCCACACCAAATTACACATTCTTTATATGAATATCTTAGCCAATTCGGCTACATGTTTGATGCCCTTACAAACGTCTATCAGTTCATGTTTTTTAATGTTTTCCAGGGACAAACCGGGCAAACAGGGGAACCTTTGCTAATCAACACGCAATTCTCCCGCTGTGTCTACACCATCATCGGAGTGACGTCATTTGGTAGATCTGAATGTGGATCTAATACCAGTGTTCCTGATGTCTTCACCAGGGTAGCTCACTTCAAACCCTGGATTGAAAGTATCGTGTGGCCGAAATTTTAATTGGTTGTGATTATAGAAAATTATTGTTGCAGTATAATATTTTTTTTTTAGACTACACATACTAACCTAAAAAAACACAAGTGTATGTCGGACTATGCACAATAAAGGGTTCCGTAGTTAGGGTTGAAATTATCCCAAGAACAGTACCTGTGGACCAAATCCCTGGGTTCGGGGGTGGTTTACGTGAACTTCCAGGGTTGAAACTGCAGGTTCACCGACGTCCCTCAGCGATGGAACCCCACCACTAAAACCATCTGCGAGGCACTGAAGGATCTGCTGCAGGGCTATCCACGTACACCCAAACTAAAAAACCTAGAAGCATCTGCGGCTGATCCTGTAGCTGAAGTGTCGGGAGCATGACCCTGTCCCCGGTTCCACCCGGGAGGGGACGCCTTCGACAAGGACAACCCGTTTGGTGAGATCAGACTGGAGGGAGACGACGAGGGTTCTATCAGCAATGGCGTCCCTTTTGTCGTCTGTAAAATCGTCCACGCAAACCTCCACCACAGTTAGACCGCGACGGCTCAGCATCGTAAGTCGCTGGAGGTTCAACACAGGGCCATTGCATTGATCTAATAGTCGTAGATTAGGGTGGGTCGCATATAGGGACTATCCAATCTTGGCGGTAAGCTTCTGGTCACCACAGAGTTTGCATTATCATTATCAATACAGTGTGACGACGCCATGAAGATAGTGACCGTTTTCGCCTCGCCTTTCATGCCGCCACCTCCACGTGCCCTTGCCCGCCTCGTGAGTCATTGCGAGAGGTGCAGGTTTTAGGTCGTCCTTGGGCCCCAAGCCAATGCTCACCACCAAATGTAGGGTATGGACACTCAAAACGAGAGGGATAAGGCTTTGGTTGACTATAATATATTTTCGACTAACCTATCTCTACTAAGGACTGGCTCCGAACCAACACTCGTAAACAGGCGATCCCGTACAATCATAGATAGATAGATAAAACATTTATTATTACATATTAACATTTATTCTTATCGAGTTCACGGAATGCTTGAGCGAAATATGTGCTATAATAGACAGTAGTGACGTAGAATCAGTGTTCATACTCGGTGACTTTAATGCCCACCCCGGCGGTCTCTTCTACAACGAACTCATGAATTTTTGTGGGGAGCAAAAATGGGTATGTGCGGACGTGGAACGACTAAGCCTTAACGCAGGTGACTATACTTTTATTAGTGACGTTCATGGCTCTTGTCGGTGGTTGGACCATTGTGTTAGTAATGAAATAGGTTATAAAATTATATCGAGCGTAAAAATTCATTATAATGTATTCTGGTCGGATCACTTTCCTGTTGAAATAGAGTGCAATTATAATAATATTGTAAGACATAGGAAAGTGACTTCAAATTGTGTAGTACCTAACAAAATAGTTTGGGGAAATAGGACCCCTGAACAAATCCAGCGGTATCATGAAATATGTAATAATAGTCTTAAAAGTATCGACTTTCCGCCAGAATTTCAGGTATGCGCTGATAAATATTGTAATAATTTAGAACATCATAAAAGTATAGATTTAATGTATAACAGTATAGTAAAAACACTGCATGAGGCGAGTATAGAGAGTTATGATATTGTTACTCATCGTTGTTATCAAAATAAAAAACCGGTACCTGGCTGGAATAAGCACGTACAGAATGCACATGAGGAGGCTAAACATAATTTCAACAATTGGGTCTGGCATGGGAAACCCTCATCTGGATGCATTTACGACGCTATGTGTAAAAGTAGGAAAATTTTCAAATCACGACTTAAGTGGTGTCAAGACCACGCCGAACAAATTAAAATGGACACTCTGGCATCTCATTGTTCTGAAAATGACTTCAAAAAATTCTGGCAGTGTACTAATAAACTAAATATAAAGCAGAATCGGGCTGACTGCATTAACTCTGAAAGAGATCCTCGTAACATTGCTAATATATTTAAATCTAGTTTTAAGGTAAGTCCACTTGTGTCTTCAGTAGCGACGCAATGTAATCTCCAGCCAGATACTTCTACCACTATACAAATAAGAGCTAAAGATGTTAAGAGTATTATTGACTACATGACTCGAGGTAGATCGCCTGGACATGACAGCTTGAGTGTTGAACATTTACGGTATGCAGGCTGTCATGTACACAGAGTATTGGCCATGCTTTTCTCCCTGTGCATGAGTCATAGGTATCTCCCTCAGGACCTCATGAGAACAATAGTCATACCAATAGTCAAAGGTAAAACTGCAGATATTTGTGATAAAAGTAATTATCGTCCCATCTCCCTGGCAACAATTCTGGCTAAGGTACTGGATGGTCTGATTAACAAGCACTTAAGAAGGAACCTGAACCTGCATCACGCGCAATTTGGCTTCCAACCTGGCCTTTCCACTGAGAGTGCTGTTCTCTGTATGAAGCACACGGTTAGGTATTATTTGGATCGTAGGACTCCGGTTTATGCTTGTTATTTAGATTTATCCAGAGCCTTTGATCTAGTTTGTTATGAGGTCCTGTGGGATAAACTGCGTAAACAAAATGTGTCTACAGAATTAGTGGAAATTCTGAAATTTTGGTATGACAATCAAGTAAATGTCGTTAAGTGGGCGGGTTGCTTGTCTGAGGAGTACAGGCTAGAGTGTGGCGTGAGGCAAGGGGGAATTTCCTCACCCACTCTTTTTAATGTGTATATGGACAGCCTGATTGGCGAGCTCAGTAGCATGCATGTAGGTTGTCATATTGATGGAGTCGCTGTCAACAATATAAGTTATGCTGACGACATGGTGCTGCTGAGCCCATCAATTGGGGCCCTTCGTCATCTACTAAGAGTTTGTGAGCGGTATGCTGAGAGTCATGGTCTCAAGTATAATGCTGCTAAGAGCGAGTGTATGTTTTTTGGTCTTGGTGATAAAACCCCTCATGAACCTCCACCTATTTTTCTGAACGGTTCTCCTCTCACAAGAGTGAAAAAGTTTAAATATCTAGGGCACATTGTCACTGATGATCTAAGGGACAATGAGGACATTGAACGTGAACGCAGAGCGCTGGCGGTCCGGGGTAATATGTTGGCTCGCAGGTTTGCTCGTTGCTCAGCTGAAGTCAAGTTAGCGCTATTCAAAGCATACTGTCAATCTTTTTACACGAGCAGCCTGTGGGTTAATTATACTCAAAGGGCATACAGCGCTCTGCGGGTACAATACAATAACGTCTTCAGGATGTTGTTGCGGTTGCCGCGGTTCTGCAGTGCGTCCGCGATGTTTGCCGAAGCGCGTACCGATGACTTTTACGCAATAAGGCGCAAGCGCGTGTCGTCGTTGTTGGGCAGAGTACGCGGTAGCAGCAACGACATTCTGAAGATAATTGCTAGTAAATACCAGTGTCCGATACACTCGCTCTGGGTAAGTATCGTGGTTGGGACAGTTAAATGAAATGTTTTTAATTGTTGTATAATTTGATTGTATTGTGAATTCATTATCTACTAACATAGTTTATAAGTTCTTGCTGTTACTAACCATAATGATAAAATATTTTAATTGTTATTTATTTTATATTTTAATTGTTATTTATTTTATTTTTGATTGTCATTTTAATTTAAATTCAATGCCTACTAACATAGTTTATAAGCTCCTATTGTTACTAACCACAATGGATCATGTTATCCGACAAATATATGAATAATAATAATAATATTCATAGATCTCTTGCAACAGAGGGTGCGGTGGATATTGTGATAGTTCGCTATTTTAAACAATATGTTTTAGTTTGCTTACATTGGTGTTCATATTAAACCTACGCCTAGGTCGCATGACTTTACTTACACTTTAATTCCTGAAGCACTATTACCAATGGTAACCACAGCGTTTCACTGGTATTTTCAATCCTTTTAGATTAATTTTCTCATTTGTAAGTTTTTATTTCTTTTTACTATCTAGAAGTAATTATAGGCTATTTAAGCTATGTGATTAAAGCCAATTTCTCATTGTAGTAATTTTAGATGTTACTGGGCTCTTTATGATGGCGCCTGTGACGCTTAAAAATGATAAAAATACAGCTTATGCATTCGTAAATTATAGTTCCAGCAGTACCTATGTCACATCTGTTTCGTCAATTGTCCCTCTGACATCCGCAAACAATGTCCCACTGACTTATTTCTATTGTTGCTCCTCTCCATCATTGTTCCTGGGAGGATTTGTTGGCCCAAGTCTCGAATTAGCAACGTAAGTACCTGTCAAAAATTCTATAGTAAAACACAAATAAGACACACTCATATAAACCATGTAGTAAAGTTATAGATGTAGCTGAAAAAAGTCGACTTCAGTTTTTTAAATCTTAATTATAGAGCAAAATATTCATGAAAAACCCTGAACTTTCTCCCAGCTATTAAGCAATGTATTGAATTATTTTAGATGATTATATAAAAGTGACAGTATAATCGAATTTTAAACAATGAAAATAAAAATAAGGAGGAAAAAAAAATTGTTTTTTTTTTATTACATATTTTATATGACCACGCATAACTTTTCATAGAATATTCCGAATTAAACGATTATTATTTTATTGAAGAGGATATACCTTGATGTTGGTTCCATGAATAATGTATTAACTTTGCTTGGGTAGTTTTTGAGTTAGCTACAATAACATATATTTTTTCCATATTCTATGTGTTATTTTCTAGTGGTATTCGAATTTGTGTGGGGTAGGTACCAAACAAAAAGTTTTTGTTTTCAAAAATATACAACCGAATTCAAAAAAAAAAACACTACCAAGTGAAAAAATAACTTTAATTTCGAAGTCCGTGGCAAAAAACGACAATAATAAAAACCGAAATTAAAGTATTTTTTCACTTAGTAGTGCTTTTTTTGGAAGTCAGTTGTTTTTTTTTTTTTTATAAAACAGTTTTTATGTTGCTGACTCTACTATCGGCAGCCCGATTGCTCGCACCTTGATATTCTGTTGTTTATCTACTCTATGGTAACACAGAGATGTGGCAGACAGTTCGGGGTTTCACCATTATTAGCTATAGTGCAAATACTATGCTTTGACAATGATCTCAGCGTTGGTACTGACCAGTGGGTTGTAGAGGTCATCGAAGTGGCTCCATGTAATCTTTTGGTTGGACTGGAAACAAGATAGAAAACCAGAGATGATAAAAGAACTTCTATTAGGAGTAACACAACCTATTACTCCTAGGAGAAGTTTCCAGGCAGTCATGCACTTTATCCAACCTGGGAGTAACACAACTTATTACTCCTAGGAGAAGTTCCCAGGCAGTCATGCACTTTATTCAACCTAGGAGTAACGCAAGCTATTACTCCTAGAAGAGTTTCCGGGCAGTCATGCACTTTATCCAACCTAGGAGTAACACAACCTATTACTCCTAGGAGAGCCAAACTCAAACTCAAAGCATTTATTTCAAATAAACCAATTACAGGCACTTTTGAATTGTCAAAGGGTCGGTCTTGGGTCGGTCAGTCAGAAAAATGAAGCTAGTTGCCCATTCCAAAGCGTAGATCCTGGAGAAGAACGGGCAAGAAACTCCACGGACACTCTCTTAAATCAAATATTTTACATAATATTGGTTACATCGTTCATATTGAAAATATAGATGTGAGAACAATGTAGAGAGTTCCCAGGCAGTCATGCACTTTATCCAATTATTTCAACAACACATGGCAGCTGTTAAATAAAACGGTCAAGGAAAACTTCCATAGAATCTGAGAAACCTTGGAAACTTGTAACGATAAAATTAAAATCGAAAACGTAAAGGCTCCCGCAGACAGGCGCAACGCAACTCTAGTAGAAAAACTATGTAAACTTCATGGAAATTGTTCTACCGCTTAACTGCGGAAGAGTAATCAACCCGCACTGTGGCCGCGTGGTGTATTACGGGTCACTCCTTCATAGAGAGGAGGCCTGTGTCCCAGCAGTGGGAACACTACAGGCTGAATATTGGTGACTGGCAATTAGTGACCGATACCTAAACACATGATTATGCTCGTGATAACCAACAACTTTTACTATGGGACCAAACCTGAAATCGCGAAAAAAAAATCAGCTGCTCCCTACATTTTGACGAGTTATGCGAACATAAATGTATGGGGCAGCTGATTTTTTCAGGTTTGGTACCATAGTAAAAGTTGTTTGTTATCACGAGCATAATCATGTGTTTATATATCGTCACTAATTACCAGTCACCCTATATTTAGTTCTGTCGAGCAAGACATTGAGCGTATTGTCGTAGTGTTTCAAGCGCGCGTTTATATGAAACTTTAGTAGTAAATGACTCGGCCATGGAACTACCGGGCGAAAAAGATGAAGAAAAGGAGAAGAAAGAAGAAGAAGAAAGCCCGGAGGAGAAGGCGTGAGTTTATGTATGTAGTGACTGCTTATCTGACCTCCACAACTCAGTAACTGGGTAATACAATAACCCTTGGTAAAACTAATTGTTAGACTTTCGGGCTTCTGACGACCCGTAACGACTGTCAAAGATCTACAAATGACAGCCGGGACCAACGGCTTAACGTGCTTTCCGAGACATGGAGGAGTCTCGGTATGTAATGGATATTCACCCATAAAGAGGATAATTATATAGAAGCGTGGTTTAGCTCGGTCTGTAAGTGAAATGGCGTTATGGATGTCTAGTTTGACGTGTGAGTTAGAAGACTCTCACGCGCACTGGAACTAAACGCGCATCGTTTAAATGTAGATTTATGACAAAATGCTACACTTAAATCAATTTTTAGCTAAGTCGGATCTTAATATATTTAAAAACCTTCGATTTAAAGTAAATTTTACTGCAAAATAAGGAACTATTTATGTATTATCGTATAAAACAAAAAATAGATGGTGCTACTTTGGAATTTTTTATATTGAAAAAATTTCAAGTATGTTTCGGTTTTAGACAATATAGTCAAATAACACATAATTATGGGAAAATCCAAATGATAGTAAATTTGATTTTATAGAAATTTTAAAAACAAAATTTATCGATATATCCCATCAGCGAACCGACCCCGGCAAGCGTAGCTTAACCTTCGATCGTCCCGTGCGGCTATCATTACTTAACCACGAGCTCTTCCTCCGCCTCCATTCGCACGAGTAATATAGTGGCGAATTAACGTAGAGTTATTAAAAAAAAAAAGTGTTAAATTGCAACGCGTTTATATAAAGTTTGACTAATTAATTACTTATACATACATTCATAGGCCATACAACTACAATACAACTTTTTTATTTACACCTCGGAAGCGGATTTCACATATCCATAGTATCTTTATTATTTTTTTCTTTTTTATGAACATTAGACGTATCGTCCACCTCTTGTGATAGAGTGACGTGTGTCTAGTGAGTTATGTTAAATAAACTCATTGTTTTGTATTTGTTTGCACTTTGTTCTTGTATTGAAGACAATCATGGACCGGTTTTCGACTTTCCTGAAGGTGAGCGAGTGTTGTAGTAATATGTTATTGAAGCTAAACAGGGTGTAAGTGTAAACAGTGCCAATATTTTAAGGGGTCATAGTGCTCATCATTATGAACAACTTTTACTATGGGACCAAACCAGAAATCACGAAAAAAAAATCAGCTGTTCCCTACATTTTGACGAGTTATGCGAACTTAGATGTACTGAACAGCTGATTTTTTTTTCGCGTTTTCACGTTTGTTCCTATAGTAAAAGTTTTTCATAAAGATGAGTACAATGACCCCTTAAAATATTGCCACTGTTTACACTTACACCCTAATAAAAATTAATACGTATACAAGGTGTAACATAAATAACCCACAACCTCTTAAGGGGTCATTGTACTCATCATTACGAACAACTTTCACTATGGGATCAAACCTGGAATCGCGAAAAAAAAATCAGCTGCTCCCTACATTTTGACGAGTTTGATGTAGATAAATGTACTGGTTAGCTGATTTTTTTTCTCGATTTCAGGTTTGGTCCTATAGTAAAAGTTTTTCATAAAGATGAGTACAATGACCCGTTAAAATATTGCCACTGTTTACACTTACACCCTAATAAAAATTAATACGTATATATCGAGAAACTCGAGGCTAAGTAATAACATCCGCACGGTTAGTCAATGGACAGGTATCTTTCTCTTTTCTTTTTTTTCTTTTTTTGTTTGACCCCTCCGTGCCTCGGAAAGCACGTTAAGCCATTGGTCCCGGCTATCATACGTAGGTCTTTGACAGTCGTGAAGTCATTAGAAGCCCGGAAGTCGGACAACCAGACTTGCCAAGGGGTATCGTATTACCCAGTAACTGGGTTGTGGAGGTCAGATAGACAGTCGCTCCCTGTACTGGTATTCAGCTGCATCGTGCTGTTGCTGTTGATCGATGCTGATGCGTAGCGTATGTCCAACAGCTAAGAGGGCTTGCATTTTGTCTCCTCTCTCGCTCACACGTGACCAAATTTTTATGAATGTTAAATGAAAAGATGATTTTTTAATAAATGTAAGTAATCAATTGGCGAACTAATATACTTACATGATATTAATTTAATATGTTCATTAAAACACAAATTTCTATTGTGTTAGCTAATAAACTCAACTTGATAAGTAAAATAAATGCCATTATAATAATTTGTTTTTAATTTATTCGTTCGCCGATTGATTACATTTTTCAAAAAAAGCATCTTTTCATTTAAAATTCTTAAAAATTTGGTGCCGTGTGATTGAGAGAGGTTACAAAATGCGACAGCCCTCTATAACGTCTTACGGCTGAACCAGCGATACCAAAATATATTAGTATTCTTCACTATTTTATGAGTTAAGGCGAAAGCGCCAGGGTAGCCCGCGAAATTCAAAATTTCTTACGTTTTTTGCAATTTGTTGGTCAGTGTGAGCTTGCATGTTGATTAAAATATGATTCGCGGCGGTAGCTAATATGGCTTTACAGAATTATAATCATTAGAATCAGCAATACAACTCCATAAGTTAGCATTTATCTCAAATCTAGCGATTTCATGAAATCATGAGGTTTGAGGTAAATGCTAACTTATGGAGTTGTATTGCTGATTCTAATGATTATAATTCTGTAAAGCCATTTTAGCTACGGCCGCGAATCGTATTTTAATCAACATACAACCTGACACTGACCTGCAAATTGCAAAAAACGTAAGAAAATTTGAATTTCGCGGGCTACCCTGGCGCATCAACCTTAAGAGTTCAGAACACTAATTATTTGCCTTTTACGATATCCTTGACTGAAGATAGAATAGTCAGTAGACTCTTTAGTCTACTGACTTTTCAGTTAATGATAGGTAAGTATATTAGTAGTCTAATAGTATTATTAGTCTCAATTTTTTTTTTTAAAGATTCTTTCATTTTTAGGGTTCCGTACCTGAAAAGGAAAAACGGAACCATTATAGGATCACATTGTTGTCTGTCTGTCAGTCTGTCAAGACGCTTTTTCTAAGGAACGCGTGGAGGTATCAAGTTGAAATTAATATCAAATTCGTATAAGCCTGTGGTCCCTTGGAGTTCTAAAAAAATTAAGCTTCTAAGTCAACGCAATAAAAAGCGACATATTTTGATACGCAAGTAGATTAAAACTTGTAGGGTAGGTACTTCCCGTTGACCTAGAATCATGAAAGCAAGAAGAAGTAAGGTGTTACAAAATAAGACAAGGAAAAAGTTTAAAAATTGTTAATTTGTAATTTTATCACATAATTTTTTTTCTTTTTGGGATTACAATGTTAAGTTTGTTTTTGGGATAAATTCTTTTGTCTATGGAACCCTTCATTGTACGTGGTCCGACACGCACTTGCCTGGTTTTTTATAAAATTTACATTAAATTAACTTGTACATTTTCTTTAGGATCAAATTGTTCCTGGAATGGCCTGGACGGAAAGTGTACCAACATAAACAACTGCCAACCAGCTAAAGTTGCGATACGACAAAAGAGCTACCCTCCTGTGAGTGATTTTAAACCTTAAGTTTTCTTTCTTTTAGGGTCGAAGAAATGACGTAGGCCCTTTGTAGCACTGGTCAAAGTCGTTGGTCCTCGATGACTTAGATGACCTAGGCTTTACGCCAAGCGCCACTGTCTTGGATTAGATGTCCAGTTTGGGCAGAGTTGTAGATTATTCCAACACAAACTCTGTCTAGTTATTTTTTCAAACGTGTGAATCCTTTCTCAGTAGATAATAAAAACTTATTACAATAAATTATTCTTTCAGATTTGCAGCTTCCAAGGAGTGACACCAATTGTATGCTGTACGATTTGTGTGCCAAATCACAGTACAACGTAAGTGAATATAAGATAAGATAAGATAAGATAAGATTTTTTTATTTGCGTAAACATGTGTGTGTATACATAGAAAGTGCATACAAGATGATAAATTAAATGAAGTCCAACATGTTTGCCACTACGTGACGTGCAAAGTAATGGAATTATACAATGACGATTTTTTTTTTTACGAAAAAAATCAGCTGTTCAATACATTTGTGTTCACTAAAATCGACAAAGGAACAGCTGATTTTTTTTCGTGATTTCAAGGTTGGTCCCATAGAAAAAATTTATGAGTACAATGATCCATTTTCGGGTTTAGTGTAGGTAAACAAAAACTAATGTTGATATAAGGTCCCATTAAAATTGATGGACAAACTTTTAGAAATAATTCAGGTCACCAAAATAAGGGCAGGTTACAATAAAATCACTTTATTCCAATGATATATTACCTTTAGATGCGTTACCCGGGCTCAAAAATGGGAAATTAAATGAAGGGTAATTGCCCGGCGTGATATCAGTCACGCACGCGCGCCAGTGAACATGCAGTAGCTAGTGACGTAATTAAATAAGTATATTCATCTCTTTCTTACAACAGGTATCGGCATGCGTCTTTCCTTTTCTTTGCGGCCAGTATAAACTGGTATGTTGGTACATCATGGCTTACGCTGTTTTTGAAAGCACTGATGTTCGTGTATGACGCGTCTATCTATAATACGTCATTGCTTTATTCAGTGTTTTTTTTTGCATCTATATCTTTCGTTAGACGTACTAAACGCTATGTTATTTGTCCATCTATTTTAATAAGACCTTATATTTCACTACGAACCCTGTTTCCTAAATTTATGTTCGCATAACTCGTCAAAATGTAGGGAACAGCTTTTTTTGTAAAAGTTTTTCATGATAATGGGTACAATGACCCCTTAACCCCTCAAGTGTCGAATGCACCCCCTGTGTGCATAAGAAAAACCCTTTACATAATAGGTATATAAGCTGATATCACATATACATAATATATAAACGTAAAAAAACATGAAAACCAATCATCATCAGTAGTTGTGAACCTATGGAGTGCGCATCTAACCAGGGGTTAGTTGCGAACTGATTGGTTCAGCCCCCCCGCGTCTCAAATGCACCCCATGTGTGCAAAAGGACAAAACTTTACATAATAGGTATATAAGCTTATATCAAATATATATAAACGTAAAAAACAACATCCGATGGAAAACATATCATCAGCAGTATAGTTGTGAACCTATGGGGTTCGCAACTAACCCCTAACCCTCCCACTCGCTGGGGTTTTGGGTCTAAAATTAGCCCTACTCAGACATCTGAGGGGTTAAGAGGATGCCCATAAATTCAATTTCATCATGTAATCAAAGTTCTAGTATTATTTTTTCCAGAAATCGGCACATAATCCAATTTATGGTTTTTTGTTTTCAGGGATCCCTTCGAGGTAGGCTCAAGATTCAACCAATCAAGCAAGGCGAGAGACAGTAAGTTAAAAAAAACCTACAAATAATTGATTATCATCTGCCTAGCCTAGTAGCCTAGTATGTTGCGGACGGCTTCCAGTCTAACCGGATGCGGCTGAATACCAGTATTTTACATGGAGAGCTACTGCCTATCTCACCTCCACAACCCAGCCACTAGCTTGATAGAAACCGTCGGTAAGACTGGTTTCGGGCTTTTGACCACCCGTAACGTCTGTCAAATATCTACGAGTGACGGTTGGGACTGACAGCGTTTTTTTTTTTCTATGTTTGTGTCACGCTTGTAAAGGGTGTTTATTTTAGAGGCGGGGAACTTTATTAAACTCAGAAAAATGTTTTTAATATCCATGAAATTGGCTGTATTTGACAGATTTATTGTATGCCATTATGTTTGAATATAACTACGGTCATATGGCCGCAGCGGCTAATACGAAGGTCTAATTTACTGAAAACTTAAATTTTTACTGACTTAATTTAGGTACTAAAGGAAACCAATATTATAATATATACGAAATCTGGCCACCTCGTTCATGTGATTTGACGTAATTATATGTTTTTTTTCTGGGGATATGTGAAGTCGCATATGCACGCCGATAAACCAGTAACAATTAAGCACTTGGATGCCAACATTCAACGCATTGTTGCCGAAATACAGCCTGATTTACTGCGAAGTGCGTGAATAAATATCCAGGCCTCCAGTTACGCCATGTACGCGCCAGCCGCGGCGGCCACATGCGAAATCATATTCAAACATAAAATTATTTGTCAAATAAATCCAATTTCATTTATTCAATCAATCTGCCTAGCCTTTTCCCAACTATGTTGGGGTCGGCTTCCAGTCTAACCGGATGCAGCTGAATACCAGTATTTTACATGGAGCGACTGCCTGTCTGACCTCCACAACCCAGTAACTGGGTAATACGATACCCCTTGGTAAGACTGGTTGTCAGACTTTCGGGCTTCTGACGACCCGTAACGACTGTCAAAGATCCACGAATAACAGCCGGGACCAACGGCTTAACGTGCTTTCCGAGGCACGGAGGAAACTCGATATGTAAAGATGGTCACCCATCCACTGACCAACCCCGGCAAGCGTAGCTTAACCTGACGGATCGACCCGTGCGGCTGTTATTACTTAGCCACGAGCTCCTCCAATTTCATTTATTATGTATATTAAAAACATTTTTCTGTGCTTTATTTCAATTTATAGTTCTCCATCTCTAAAATAAACACCAGATATTATTAATAGATTTTGTAGTGTTGTTTTTTATTATTTATTAGTTTATTTTTTGTCAGATTATTTTTATGTATAGTTTTTTTTTCTTGTTTTTGACATATCTCGGGACCCTGCGGTCCCGGACTATTCGAAGACGTACGAGGGGCCGAAGCCAACTCGCCGAGGCCCCTTAGACAATTTTACATGACGAGGCGGCAATAGCCGACGATTACCTCTGTATGCACTTATTATTATTAGGTATTTACTTCCTGGTGAGTCCCAAAGTCCCAATAAATACTTTATCTATCTTTCTTTCCAAGGGCCAAAAAAAGCTATTATTATAATATGATACTAGAGCCTGTCCAGCGAGTCGTGTCCAATAAAAAAGGAGGGCAAAAATAAAAATCTTACATGTGTCAACACTGATATAGTACGCTGAAAACATGTTTGATACTTGAATTTTGTACATAAAAATTTCTTAAAAAAAGTGCATTTCAATGTAGGTATTTATTAGTCACAATTAGAACTAAAATCAGGATCTAGAAATTCAATGCCTTCATAAGAGAAATCACTGTCAGTATCATGACTCACAAAAATGATGAAGGGTTCCAAGTTCCAACTCCGTATCGGTTATCCTTGTTTTCTACATGAATAGTGTGATCTGTGCATTTATCCATTAAATATATTTCTTTTCCATTCTTCTTTAAATTTCCATTAATACAAATGAAATAATTGAGCTAAAAGTATCAAAATGCTGTTGCTTAGTAGAACAGAAGTTGTGACAATCCGTTTGACAGATAATAGTATTGCCATTATAAGAAATCAGCTAAATGGTCGTGGACACGACTCGCTTGACTCTAAATTCCAAATTCTTCCTCTGTTTCAGATTGTTTAAAATACTTGAAAACCATGGAATATCCATGCAAGTTGCCGCACATAATTTCGTTAGGAGGAAGGAGTATATCTGAGAAGAACTGCTATGACAGTGTGGAACCATCAGCCTTGGAGAATGCTGGAAGTCATTCACTAGGACACCTGACTAGTAAACTGAAACGCCATGCTGAAAACCAGGTAAACACAGAGCATAACAACCTCTAATATTTTACTGCAGGAGACACAGATATTAGGGTCGCCAACTGCACTCTAATATTGAATATTGTACCTACTCTATTTTGCGTATTGCGTACTTTATAATCTACAAAAGCAATACTGCAACGTTGCTGCTGCAATGCTGCTACTTGTGGTGTTATCTACATCGCCACATCGAACTACGCATCACACTGACGTCATGCAAAATCCTGCATCTCGCAAGCAGAGTGTATGTGTATAATTTACTGGAAGTTTCTGTCAAAAGTGGTTAATCAAAAACAAAACGAAAAATTGTTGTTCAGCAAGAACTACAAAAATAATCTGTTTTAAAACAAAAATAATACGGCTCGTATTATTTTTGTTTTAAAACAGATTTTTTTTTAAATTCTTGCTGAACATTACAATTTTTCGTTCTGTAAGAGAATGTGGGCCATAATTCACCACGGGGCCCAGTGTGGGTTGGTTGGATGTCATAATTGGCTTAGAATTTTTGGTTCTATTAGGATATGCCAGTTTCCTCACTATGTTTTCCTTCACCGATTTGAGAACAATGGAGAATGTGGTGATGAAATATACAGGGTTATTCTAAACTGGCTAGCTATACGCCGCAGACGCTATTGGGTGTCGATTTCATAGACAATAATATACTATTATACCATTCCCCTTCTAAAAAGCTTATTTTATTCACTGAAAACAGTGAATAAAAAGCACTTTTACTCACTGTTTTGATGTTTGAATTTGGAACACACCAATGTATTCAACCACAAATTTAGAGTACCTAAGCTAGATACCGTATGTTATTAGATAGTATGAAAACCAAGCGTGTCATCTTTTTTATACCTACGATAACTTTACTCCAGCCATTTAATGATGTGCTCAACGTGAACAGAATTGTTTCAATCGCTAAGCGTCACTGAGGTAATAGACTTTTTTTAGTACAAACATGCAGGGCACGCTTGGTTGGATGGCTTGCGGTATCTTATTATATATCTGTGTATTCAACCTATATTGGTGTGTTCTAAATTCAATTTGATTTTTCGACATTTTCGACAAGGATTTTAGCATTACCTAGAATAAAAACTTTTTGTGTTCTTTGCTGTCATTACTAAATTGGCGCTATTTTGAATAGGTTCTGTAAGTTGTACGAACACAAAGTTTAGTGCTACTTAATAATAAATCGATTAAAAATGCATTCAAGTGATGAAGATGTGTTAACACCCGAGTTTATGAAAGCGGTGGCCGATGTAGTGAAAAACTTGTTACCCAACAAATCGCGACTGGTTTACATCAAAGCCAAACTTTCCTTTTTTTAATTAAATGTCTATTTTCGCTTATATCTTTCTTTTTCTCGTAGTCATGGTATAAAAGTATGCAACTCTTGAATAAAACGGATTTATATCGAGGGCCATGAATCACTCGCATCGCTCAGGATTCTAACACTTGAATCACGCCTACGGTGGCCTGGAATCGGCTATCGATTCCCGCCGCCCAGGGCGTCTCCTGCGGCGAACATTTAGTATCCCTGACGGTGGTGTTCACCTCGGTGTTCACCTCCGCCTGTCCTATCAGGAGATGATGATTATATTATCCCAATCTATGGAGAGTCTGTTACAGAGTGGCGACTTCTTTTATGAACCGCGTGCAGGTGTACCATTTGTCAGCGCAGGAATAGCTGCGTATAGGCGCCAGTACCCGCACATGGTAAGTTAGGACACAATCTAATGTCGTCTACGTCTAGGTACCTACTGCTGGACATGTCTTCGCTTACAATATTTAATACAACTAATTATTTACACTAGGTACTAAATTAAATGACTAACTAACTAAGTATACAAATAAATACAAAAACAAAAGCACACCTATGCGTCGAAGTACTCGTCCGAATCGCTGTCATCCGGAAACGTGCTCAGAAGCCTGGCAACATTGCCACGTTGAATGGCAATACCAATTCTTTGGACAAAGAACGTGCCAACCCTCTGATCACCTGAAGTCTCGACCAGTGGGCGAGAAATTACCATAAAAAACTTTTTTACAAAAAAAAAACCGACTTCCAAAAGAACACTACAAAGTGAAAAATAACTTTAATTTCAGATGTCGGTGTCTTTGGATCTGTATTTTAGTTTTTTGCCACCGACTTCCGAAATTAAAGTTATTTTTCACTTTGTAGTGTTCTTTTGGAAGTCGGTTTTTTTTTTGTAAAAAAGTTTTTATTTTTCACTTTTTAGTGGTTCAGTTTGTAATTTATCTAAGATACAATAACCCAATGTCAACTGCTCATCACGTTTTACAAAATATTGCTTTTCCCGATGCAGGGACGTTAATTGTTGAGGAGTTTTCCTAGTTAGAACCAGGAGAACTGGAGCTCATGGTGAAGTCACCATTACCATTATGCATTTTGACGAGCATAAACCATATTAAAGTAATCGAATCGCAACCTGTGATATACTTAGATATAATTGAGTATTTCCGATGGCCCTCTGTGGTCTTCATCATCAGTTCCAGTTCACCGAATGGTACTTTCCGAGAGCAAATGCACGAGTTACTATAAAAATACCGAAATCGATATAGGTGTGCCCATAAAATTTGAGGGTTTCCCTCGATTTCCATGGGATCCCATCATCAGATCCTGACTTGATGATCATGGGACCACTTGGGAAGTATACCCTTTCGAACAAAAAAAGAAAAATCCAAATCGGTCCAGCCATTTTCGAGTAATCGGGGAACATACATAAA
This sequence comes from Cosmia trapezina, assembly GCA_905163495.3. NCBI lineage: Eukaryota > Metazoa > Arthropoda > Insecta > Lepidoptera > Noctuidae > Cosmia > Cosmia trapezina. The sequence goes on from LR991047.1 coordinate 3,231,734, forward strand.
AAAAAAATTAAAAAAAAAAAAAAAGGTTCCGACGAATTGAGAACCTCCTCCTTTTGGAAGTCGGTTAAAAAGGAGACTTGCACTCGGGCCCCATGACCCCAAAGTTTCGACCCAAAATAATAATGTCCTTAAGTAATAAAATCTGTACCTGTTTGCTGTTGTAGGCCCCAAAGGGTTAGGCAGAGTGTAACTGTAAGTACACCCTCATCAGCCTGATCAGTCATCGCCTTATGGCTTGGTGAGGACAGATAGGCAGTCGCTATATAGAAAATCGATTAGTCAAACAGCTCTTTTTGATTTAATTTCAATCGTTTTTTGTTTTGTCCCAGGCGTTGCTGGGCTATGGAGATGACGTTAAGACAGCTCAGTGGCTGTGTGGAGGCTCCGTCATCAGTGAGCAGTACATCCTCACTGCTGCTCACTGTATATCAAGTCCTGCTGTGTAAGTACTCTAGCTGTTATGTGAATTAATCAAAACTCCTCCGAAACGGCTTAACCGATTCTTATGTTTTGTGTGTATATTCACACAGCCATTTCACCAAATTTTAACGAAATTTTAATATTGCAGTTGTATTAAAATAATGCGTTCACGATACGTGAGCTCGGACATCAGGAGGCGGGAAAAAATGAGACAGGTCCTTCCTCGATGGGCGCTCGCGCTGTAATAATCGGTGCCCTTTTTTTTTTTTTTTTTTGAGTGGCTTCTCGCAGTTGACCACGGGGGGTCGAGACTGTTTAACCGGACTTTCCTGTGGCTGCTTTAAGCGAGAGCTTAAAGCCTCCGGCCAGGCTTAAAACTAAGACTTAAAACTAGGGGTTTGAGCGACTCTGCACGTCGCTGCGGTAAGGGTAGGGAGGACAGCCAGAGGGTTCAGGCTGGGTCGTGACGCGATAACATCCAAGGTACGAGGTACGAGAATGATCGGTGGGCAAGGGGAGTTTAGTGGCGGGTTAGAGGCTACAGGCTCGGCTGCGCTACCGGCTGGCGCAGCCTCGCCGAGTAGAGGGCAAGAGGGAGGTGGGCAATTACGTTTTCGACCTCGACGGAGGGGTCGGAACGTAGATCTTAGCTTGCGTTTGCGGAGCGTACTGGTGGCCTTATTACTCTCCTGTAGGAGAGTTATAGGGTCATCAGGTTCGGAGAGAACATGTTTAGGACGGCGGGTCCTACTAATCCGGGAGGGAACATAGTTGGCGGATTCGACAACCAAAGGGTTGCGATGTTTCGCGGCGGTTTCAAAGAAACGCACGGAATTGCGTTTCAAAAATTGTCGGATTGATGGGATTTTGAGGTCAAGGTGGAGGTTTTCGTTCCGAACGAACCAGCGGGCACCCGTTATCTTTCGGAGAAAACGGTTTTGCAGTGTCTGCATTCTATGAATGTGGTGGGGCTTGGCGTGAGCAAATACCGAGCCCGCATAGGTCATGATGGGCCGAATGACGGCTGTATAAATGCGCAACTTGCACTTGAGTGACAATTTGCTACGTGCATTCAAAACGGAATGTAGTCTACCGAGGGCAAAAGCGGCCCGTGAACGAGCGAGCTTTATGTGCTCGGAGAAGTTTAGGTGCTCATCGAGCGTGACACCGAGATATTTGGCTCGCTTCTCCCAAGGGATCGGCTTGTCAAACATCATGATTGGTCGGGGTAATAATCGGTGCCCGCTTATGCAACGTAATTTATTCTAATTTAGAGTGATGTTAATAACGTTATTATGTCTAAATAAATTAAGGGATTTTAACAAAACTTTAGAATAAGTTTTGTTAAAGAACATAGTTTATTTTGACATATTTTTTAAAATTTAATTACGCGTTATTCAAACCAAAAAATCGCGATTAAATAGCGGTATAAAACGTAAAAATTGCCCCGAGACTTTATTTTTTTATTAATTAATGTTATTAATAATCGATATTCTAGTACATTAAAAGTCAACAAAATTATATGTCTGATGCTTTATGTATTTTTAAAAGTAAAATTTATGAATATTAATGATAGATTTACGAGTCTGAAATTGACTCTGCGATGATTTTTCTGCAAACTAGTTGTGGGAGATTAATCGCCACAAAGTAAACAAATAAGTTTTTGTAAATGTGTTACATTAACATTCAATACGAAAGATTGGTCTTTCTTTTAAATGTATTCAACAATGTCAGAGTTTTACCTAAGATGGTAAATTAGGCGACTAAAATCTTAGATATTCGCCCGAAAACGTGAAATGGCTCTTAAGTCTATTGCATACCTAGCCTCAGCGTTTTTTGTATTTTATACGTACGAACTTGTTTCTAAGAGCTCGTGGTTAAGTAATAACAGCCGCACTGCTCGATCCATCAGATTAAGCTACGCTTGCCGGGGTTGTTCTGTGGATGTGGTGATCTTTACACACCGAGATTCCTCCGTGCCTCGGAAAGCACGTTAAGCCGTTGGTCCCAGCAGTCATTCGTGGATCTTTGACAGTCGTTTCGGGTCATCAGAAGCCCGAAAGTCTGACAACCAGCCTTATCAAGGGGTATCGTATTACCCAGTTACTGGGTTGTGGAGGTCAGATAGGCAGTCGCTCCTTGTCAAATACTGGTATTCAGCTGCATTCGGTTAGACTGGAAGCCGACCCCAACATAGTTGGGAAAAGGATAGGCAGATTGTGATTTTTGACGGGCGAACTTGGTTTTGGTTTGAGGAACTTCCGCTGAACATCTGAGTATCTTTCCTCTTTTGAAGGATAAGCCGCCAAGGAAGAGTTTTGTGCTCATAAATGTTAAAAAGTGCAATAAGAATAAGAAAAATCTATTCTGGTTTCAGTGGTCCAGTAAAGTTCGTAGCTCTGGGTATACTCAAACGCTCAGACTCTCCCGAGTATTGGCAGACCCACAACGTGACGAGGATCATCGCTCACCCGGATTACAAGCCGCCCTCGAAGTACAATGACATCGCACTGCTTGAGACTGAGAACACGTAAGTTGGACGGGATTTCAAAGCTTAGAACTGATCTGAACTGTCTTAAAACCAGGGATCATTTTGGTTATCCATTGAAAGGGTTTTCGATGCACATAATCAAAAACCCATACGATGTAGGTAACCCTTTTGAATGGCTTTAAGGGACCATTTTGGTTAATCATTGAAAGGGGTTTCGATAGGGTTTTTCTAAGCGGTTAGCGGTCCCCGTAGTAGTGCAGAATGCATGAGCATTTCTCGAAGATAAAAAAAATAGAGAAACGCTTATTAGACTTGATCTTGCTGATGACCATCGGTACGAGTGGGACAGTGGACACTATGGTTCGAGGGTTCAATCCCTGAATATTGATTTACGGTCTTAAGAAAGATGACTGAGGGTCTTGTCAGATTTACACACACTATACCTTCGATCAATCACCCACGTAACGTGAGTATGAAGTGGTAACGGCCCCTACTTTCGTGTCGTAAGCATGGGTTCGAACACAGGCAGACACATTACTTTGTGTAATTTATTTTATCACCACTGCTCTGAAAACGGTAAAGGAAAACATCTTGAGGAAACCTTAGGCTTAGGCCAAAAAATGTTAGGCTAGAACTAAAAATTCGTAGACATCTCCAACCCGCACTGAGCCCGCGTAGTGGATTATGTCCCGCTCCCTCTTGCAGAGAGGAGGCCTGTGTCTCAGCAATGGGAACGGGATAGGCTGATTATGTAACTAAACCAAGTTTCCGAAGTTGCTGATATAAGATACCGTCTCTCCAGGATATCCTTCACCATCCACATATTGCCTGCCTGTCTCCCTTTGGTACCAGAGTCAGATGAGACAGCTGAAGCCACTGGTTGGGGTGCTCTGGGAAACCATCAGGGATTGGCAGACATTTTGCAAACTGTAAGCAGCTTAATTTGTTTATTTAAGTAGCTACTCCATAAGAGGTACTGTATTACCTAGTAGCTGGATTTTGGAGATCTTATTTAAGGCAGTTACTCCAAGTAAAATACTGGTATTCAGCTGCATCCGGATAGACTGCAGATGATGAGATGGACCGACGATCTGGTGAAGATCGAGGAATCCACTGGCTGCAAGAAGCACATGACATGGTCTTTGTGGCGGCCTTGTTCAACTATGTTGGGTTGTCTTCCAGTCTAACCGGAGCAGCTGAATAGTAGTATTTTCCATGGGGCGACTACCTATCTGACCTCCACAACCTATTATGGTGGTGATCGAGGGAAGCTTGTCACCAGCAGTGGAGGTCTTTTGGCTGAAATGATGATGATGATGAATGGTTCATCTATACCATACATCATGCTAATTTTAGGAATAATATAGTTCAGGACAAAGCGCTCTTTTTCATCGCATTCAGTCATTACTTATTAAACTTCTTTCTCCTTTCAAATCTATTCATGTATTTTACCTTAGCTATCATGATTACTAGGTAAGACTGCAGAGGTATGATGAGGAGAACTGTTCGCAGCTGTATCCTAAACACAGACATCTACGTGAAGGATACAATCACACCTCGCAGATGTGCTACGGCGACACGAAGGAAGCTAAGGATACTTGTGAGGTACGAAAAGCATTATTTATTATGCTGTACGGTTTAGTAAAACTATATTGACATTTGTGTAATCATATTAAACAGAAAATAGACGGTGCTACTTTGTTTTTTTTATCTATTGAAAACATTTCAAATGAGAAAATATTTCGGTTTTAGTACAGTAGTAGACAACACACAATAACATATATTATGGAAAATCCAAACGATTTAACCATAACATTTGCTTTTTATAGGAATTTCAAAAAACACAAAATTTATCAATGTATCCCCTTAAGTTTGGCACAGTAATAAACTTAATTTCTACCACAGTAATTTCCACAGAGGCCTCATCTCATTTGAATACGGCACAAGCAATGACCAGCACGCGTTCTCTCAGAGTGCTATACTTACCTAATAGTTTTACTTCGTGGCAAACCATTGGTGTTAACTTAAGATTAATCAAAGAAAATTCTATGTAGTTGGTTCATGTCGGCTTTTAAGCTCCGATAGTTTTAGAAAGGCAGAGTCAAAACAAAAAAATGTTGTCCCCAGGGTGACAGCGGTGGTCCTCTCCAAACAGCAAACGAGTTCATGCGTTGCGCATACACAGTGCTGGGCGTGACGTCATACGGCAGACAGTGCGGCATCTCTGCCGGCTCCGGCATGTACACCCGGGTCTACCACTACGTGCCCTGGATTGAGAGCGTCGTGTGGCCTTGAGGGAGTTTGCAGAAATGGTAGACGTAACTTCTGAGGAGAGAATTTATCATCATCATCATTCTCCTCATCTTATGCTCTTATCCCAATTTATTTGGAGTCGGCGCAACATGACTTTTTTTTCCATTCTTCTCTATTAGTCGTCATCTCATAGTCACTCCCTTTCTAGCCATATCATCTTTCACACAGTCCATCCATCGTTTCTTTGGTCTTCCCCTACTCGTATCATACTCAAAACTTTCCTGACGACATTTTCCTCATTTCTCCGCATCACGTGACCATACCATGACAACTGATTTCCGCACAACTTTTCAGTTACCGGTGTCAATTTCAGACTTCTTCTTATATACTCACTTCTTATTCTATCCATTCGCGTAACACCACACATCCCTCTTAGCATTCTTATCTCAGCTGTATGCAATTGCGTTTCATTCATTCCTTTTGTGGCCCACATCCATACAAGATGGCAGGTCTAACCATTGTTTTATAAATCTTCCCCTTAAGGATGATGCGCAGTGGTGGCCCACGAAATTCCATTTTTTTTGGAGTTTTTTGCAATTTGCAGGTCCGTGTCAGGTTGTATCTTGATCAAATTATGATACGCGGCAATAAAACATATTATTATGTATTTATTTAATTTTAACCATAAAAATCATCAATACATCTCTTTAAGTTAGATTTCGTGCAGATTCGTTAGATTTCGTTCATTTGATGAATCTGCACGAAATTTAACTTAGAGAGATGTATTGATGATTTTTATGGTTAAAATTATGTAAATACACATGTTTTATTGCCGCGTAACATACTTTGATCCAGATACAAGCTAAAACGTACCTACAAATTGCAAAAAACCCAAAAAAAAAATGAATTCCGCGGGCTACACATTCGTTGGGCTACACAGCGCAATCACTTTAAGCCAAGTTTAACGGAAATGCGGGAGTCATAGATTGTTCCCGTGACCTGACGCCATTTCATCCATCCAGTGTTAATTATATGCTTAACAGTCCGATCTACTTAGCCATCGCTTTGCACAAGTGAACCGAGACACCGGTAGTCGGAGCAGACCGGGAGAAACGCGCCATCAAGCACGGCCACAGGAGAGAATTCAATTGCAATAAATAATTATGTGATTAGTTTTCTGGATTTTTATTTGCGGTGTTTTCGCAGAATATAATATATTCTGAAATACCTGGTTCCCTAGTATTTCTATATTATGAGTTATTTATTATCTATATACCTATATATATAAATAAAAAGAGAAGTCCTGACTGACTGACTGACTGATTGACTGACTCATCAACGCCCAGCCCAAACCCTTGGACCTAGAAAGCTGAAATTTGGCACAGAGGTTCCCTTTATAATGTAGACAAGGAATAAGGAAGGAATTCCCGGTAGCAGGTTCCCTTGGGATATTTTCCGACATCCACGCGGGCTAAGCCGCGGGCAAAAGCTAGTCTTCAGATAAAAAGACGGTAGCGTAGGCATAAATGTTGTTTTGGTGGTACGGAACCTTTACTCTCGTACTTGGCCTGTTTTGTTTGCTAGAGAAGAATTAGAATTTTTATGTTATAATCAACGCAACGTAAGAAGTCCGTTTTTCTTATTATACATGCCGCGATAACTTTGTATGACGTTTACGTAAGGAATCGAAAAATAAAATTCGTAATCCTAATTAATTGCGTAGGTTACGATGGTGTTAGTACATAAATACTCAAAGCAGTAGCCGAGTTTTATAGTAGTTATATTATAATTTTGTGTATAAGCGAAGGTATATTTCCAGATGCCCTGAAAAAAATTGTGATAAAGCCATTGTTCAAAAAACAACATAGAGGGTTAATGGAATACTGCAGGCCGATTTCATTGATACCAATTTTCTCAAAAATAATTGATAACATTATTTATAAAGAACTCAATTTATATTTAGAAGCGAACAGTATTCTTTGCAACGAACAAAAAGGATTTAGAAAAAACAAGACAATAAACATGGCTATTTATGACTTTTTACAGACTGTTATGACAAATATGGATAAAACACTCCAGTGTGTGCCATATTTTGTGACATCACCCAGGCGTTTGATTATGTGCAACATAATATTTTACTAAAAAATCTTGATGGTTACGGTGTAAGAGGTAATGTCCTTGAGCTCCTAAAATCGTACTTACACGATAGAAAACAAATAACGGAAATAAGTAGAATTAATATAAGCACCAAAAGAGAAGAAACCTTTCTATTGGAGGAACGTAACGTCATCTACGGAGTTCCACAAGGAAGTATACTAGGACCACCGCTTTTTACACTTTATATTAATGACTTTCCAATGGCAATCAAACATCCTATGACGCTATTTGCGGATGACAGTACAATCACTATACCTTGTAATCAAAGGGACTTGTATAAAGATGACATAAATAATACATTAAAAGAAACTATAGAATTGTTGGACAATAATAATTTAAAAATAAATTTAATTATGACTGTAATTATGCATTTCAGCCAGCGCGCATTGACTTTTTTCAATTCTGACATAACATACATTACAATACAATTGACACAGTTAATACAACTAAATTTCTAGGACTTACAATAGATCGCAACTTAAATTTGGAAAGCGCATGTAGAGGCCCTGACTAAAAGGATAAGTAGTAGTGCATACGCCTTGTACATCCTGTCACGCACTGTTAACTGCATTACTTACGGCTTACTATGGGCTAACCGAATGTTCTCAGATACGGTGTTATATTTTGGGGTAACTCAACTAACAAAGAAATTGTATTTAAAGCACAAAAGAGATGCGTCAGCGGCATGTTTCAGTTCAAGATTACTCGTAGTTGTAAGCCCTATTTCATACGCTACAAAATATTGACATTAGCTTCGCTTTATATTCTTGAATCAGTAATGTTCGTTAGAAATAATAGTATTTAATATTCGCGAATGGCAGATAAATTTCCCAGAAACAGGCGTGATCAAAGTCAGCTCTGTCTGCATAGTAGTAGGACTGTACTTATGCCAAGAGTGTTTTCTGCATGGCTCCAATTATTTACAATATGTTACCGAAAAGTTGGAGGGAGCTTAATAATGTACAATTGAAGAAACAACTTAAGTCATTTCAAACTGACAAAGCATATTATAATATTAAGGAATTTCTGATAGAACCATTTATTTTGACATAGAGTAGATTTAGTTTTTATTGTTATCCTGCATGCACGTTTTTATTCTTGTATGTGTACACATGTTTGAGCAAATAAATTTAAAAAAAATATATTTTATCCATACATTAGGTATAACAATGAGTATCATTCTTAAGCACTAAGTTTTACTTTATATTGGAAAAATGCACTCAAAAGCTCGAATTAATCGTTGATTAATATTCCGACAGGACGTTATTACAACGTTTTTTAACCGAATGAAATCGATGTTCTAAAAATCGATATTTTTACAAACGTTAGTTTAGAAAAGAGATAAACGTATAATTACTGTATTGTTAAATGTTTAAACATATAAAAACAAAATCTGATCAAATATATTTTTAGCTATAATATATTTTGATATATAATCATAATCATTTTATTATCAGGCAACGAGGCCCATAGATAAAATACAGAAAATAACTTAAACAATAATAAACTAATACATATGAATAAATCTTATTAAAAACTATAACTATACACGTAACGTCGGCGTCGTGTTCCGCTGCGTGGTGTCGCGTAACCGTCCTCGGAAACGTCGAAATATGACACCTTTCGGCCAAAAGTACTCTTCTAAGAAGGCCTGTAGATATTTGGTTGGAACTCGTACCACGAACGACGTAAAGTTGATGTTGTGGCGCGACTCCAGCCTTTTGACCCTCAGAGTCCAGTCGGTCTTCACCTTCAAATACTGCACGACTTCCTCAACCCTTGTGGAGTGAAATAGGCGCGAGATGTACAGCTGCGTCGTAGGCACAGCAGGGCGCAGCAGCATGTTGGGTCCAGTCGGTGCGGTACCACACTGGTTACGAGAACAGGGCTTCTCCTTCTTTTCTACTTTAATGAAACCCAACAACATCAACTTAGCCCGTTCTTGGTAAGGAGCTACGGGCCGCATTCAGGGCAAGTTGAGGAGTTTTTCTCCCCTATTTTAGTAATAACTACTAGGTACGCCTCTGGCACATAATATACAATGTATTACTATATGTAAACCTACCGGAAGAAATCGGTATATCGGGTTTTAGTTTAGGTCTTGGTCTGGCTTTGAAACTCGCCCAAATTGAAACTAAGTTGGGATTTATGTAATAACTGTTAAATATTACAAACTCGTACGTGTTATAAAACGATATGCCTCGCGAATCAGTTTTAAACAATGTAAGTAGATAAATTGTTGATTACAAACTATAAGTATGATAAATCGATGTCTCGAGAATCAGTTTTAAAGCAACCGATATTTTTCCCCATCACTACACAAAGTATTTTGACAGCTGTCCAAACGGACTTCTTAGATTGTGTTGATTATAGTTTATGTTAGTCTATGTAGTATAGAAAAACCTGTCAAGTGCGAGTCAGACTCGCGCACGAAGGGTTCCGTACCATATTATATGTTTAACAATCGCAAAGATAACTTTTTACTTATTTTATAATGATACTGTGAATTAAGGTTATTTTTGCAGTTGCAAAAAATCACCCATGTTCAAACAAAATACCTTATGAATCGCCGTTTTCAGTATTGTTGCTTAAATACAGTATTCATGGTACCTACATGGTATAAAGAAGTTTCAAATTCCTAATTTGTTGAATTGTTGCGCTAGAGCTCGTACAAAAATGGTCTAAAATTTACAACTTTTGTGGCCCCCTATTTCTTAATTTTAAAATATTAAAAAAATATATGTTTGTACTCTACTCAATGAGTTCTAGACGATGACACCCCACATGCTAGATTTTTTTTTTTTTTTTTTTATAATGAAAAGTTTATTGTATGGGGATCGACCCCTTACATTTTTAACTTTGCTTTATTTTTATTATTTGTTGTTATAGCCGTAATAGACAGCGGAGGCTTAGTAAGTTTGTACTGGACTGTACGTGGTTGTCTGATTTCATGGAATTTAATTTTCTTATGGAACATGGAACCTAATTATTTTTCTAAAATAAAAATAGCCTAAGTTACTCCTTAAAACATCAGCTATATGTCGTCAAAATCGGTGAAAATTATTTTGGCAAGTTTCCTAACTTGACTCAAAGTACCATTTTTTTAATCGGACTGCGCTTTAAAATTCTTCTATACAAACTTTAACATCCCTAACCTCATTTGAGGCGTAGTTTTGAAAAACTAATAATGACAAACATTATTACTTACTTATGCAAGTATTTGTGCTAAGTTTCAAGTTCATTAACCAAATTAATAAGATTTTTCATATAAACTGTATCTCTGTTTTCACGAACACAGATAAAGAATTTCAAAAATCGTCTGGTATGTTTCCATAACTTGACTCAAACATTATTTACAACAATTTTAGAGTTAATCAAGGCCCCAATAAAATGCTCCGCTATAAAATTAACTTTTCACCCCTTTTTCTGCCCGGCTTGGGCAGAGCACCGCCGTGTTCTCACGGAGGCGATCGGCGGCGGCGATCTCTCGCGTCCGAGCCTGGTCCAGCTACCTAATTGCGAAACACATTTTCGTCATCCTATTCAGACTAGTTGGTTTGGCTTCTACCGCAGTTTATTTTAATTTATGTCTTTCGAATTGCGAAACTACGTTAACGTGTGTAACCAACTCCAATCGTGGTTTGGAGTTTGAAGACAGTAAAGAGTGAACGATAAGCTACTAAAAGGGCTTATATTCGAATTGTAAAACTATTTTGACAGCTGGAAGTTTGTTTGAAATTTACGAGCAGTCGTTTTTGAAACAGAAGGCAACGTCGTGCCCGCAATCATTTTTCTTAGCAATTTGTTTGCGATTTTCTCATAAAATCTCCATAATTGTTACGAAATTATGTAAGTGAACATCTTCTTGATAAATAGTGAATGTGTTTTTGTGTAGAACCGCGATTGCCTGCAACGCTAAATCAATATATAGGGTATTTTAAATACCGAGGTTTTTGTTGCTTAGCGCGGAAGAGCAACGCCTCAAAGATGAGCTTATTATAAGCCGCAGACTTTTGAGAAGTGCCTCAACTCTTATGGCTTTGTGAGGAAGTATTTTCTTTGGCTAATTCAAAGCATTATTTGAATTTTATTAAACCATTAACGGGCACGGAGTTGGTCAGCTCAGAAAGTGAAGATACTTGCCCATTCCAAAACTTACCTATATCACAATGAAGAAATTATGGTTATGAAACTCCATGAACACTGTTAAAATCAAATTATTACAAAGCAAAAAAGTCCAAGCAAACAACGAACTTTAAACATGGTACCTAAGTGTCTTCAAAAAATGTGCTTAAAGAAATAACATTTTATTTCAGGGCTTCATTGAAAAAAGCAATAAATATTTATAGGAACAACAAAAAAGCACAGTTTGAAGCATTTTATGTCAATGTATTATGTAAGGACTGATGAACATACATACAATGCAAATCGCATTATACCACCATCATCATCGTCATCCACAACCCGCCTTCACCCACTGCTGGGCATAGGCCTCTCTTTTCTTGTGGCAATCCAGAAAACATACCACCATACTTACATAGATCAATTTCCACATCATTGTCTGTTCAAGGTAGGTAATATCAATATTTCTATTGTTGAACATTAAATGTGGTGTCTGCAAAGCTCAGATTAAATAAAAAATCAAGACATTATAGCACTGCAAACAATACAGTGTAGCATGTGCAACACTACACCTTGTTCTGTACATAAAATTGGATTGGATTGGTGTAAATATGTGCATGTAAGAGTGTTCTTACATGCACAAGTTTAGGATACTCGAAATGTGAGGCCTCACATCACTGTTGACAGCGCTTTACTGGTTTTGCAATTAGTCTGAGCTTCAAAATGTTAGGCACAGCAACAATGTTACACACATATTTCTTGTTACTGGTGAACACAAATTATATAACTAGGTAAGGCACCAATAAATGTCGTTGCCATACATACATACCTACAACCTACCTTTATGAATATTTCTTAGCAAATTAAAACAACAAACTAAAATAAAGAAAGTAGTAGGCAACTGAAATTTATTATTATTGTATCTTTCAATAGATAAATACCCACATCATTACTATACCTAATATAGTAGTTTGCTAAGTAGTTTTGCTGTGCCCGACAGGCTCCACATGATGTAATTATAACTTTACCACATAAGTATACCTACAGGAGGAGCCCGTGGCTAAGTAATAACAGCCGCACGGGTTGATCCGTCAGGTTAAGCTACGCTTGCCGGGGTTGTTCAATGGATGGGTGACCATCTTTACATACCGAAATTCCTCCGTGCCTCGGAAAGCACGTTAAGCCGTTGGTCCCGGCTGTTATTCGTGGATCTTTGACAGTCGTTACGGGTCGTCAGAAGCCCGAAAGTCTGACTACCAGTCTTACCAAGGGGTATTGTATTACCCAGTAACTGGGTTGTGGAGGTCAGATAGGCAGTCGCTCCACGTAAAATACTGGTATTCAGCTGCATCCGGTTAAACTGGAAGCCGACCCCAACATAGTTGGGAAAAGGCTAGGCAGATAGATAAGAATACCTACATAATTATGGAATGCAATAAAAGTATTGAGTACTTATTGAGAATAATATCCAAGTACATAAGTAGGTACCTGCTATCTAATTTTTTTTAAATATATGTATCCAAGTCATTATTGTGTACTATAAATGTGTATCTTTTAGGATGTCCTGTGTGAATCCTCAAAATCAATAGACTTGAAGGTGGTTTTCTAAATATTATGGTAGTTTAGGTACCTACTTGAGAGTTATTTCTAATGTTTATTGTTAGTTTATTTAAACATATTGCACCGACCCCAAGTCACATGGGATAAGGGCAGGAAGATGATTGTTAGTTTATTATGGAGCCCTTTGCACTGAATTGGTTTTGGTTGAAAGGTACTTACCACAATAATTAGCAATATACAGGGTGTATCAGAAAGGTGTGGTTAAATTTAAGGATGTGGTACAGACCATAAAACTGAACAACTTTCTCCATAGGACCAACATCGTAATCGAGAAAAAATAATATCAGCCGTCCCATACATTTGGGTCGAGTAGGTATTGAAGTTTTGAATCGGACAGCTATTAATTTTTTCTCGATTATGTTGTTGTTCCCTTGGAGAAAGTTGTTCAGTTTGATGATCTGTACCACACCCTTAAATTTGACCAACCTTTCTGGTACACCCTGTATAATTATATCATAGGTTCATCCACCTTTTATCCGTCATCAAATAACTCTGTTTGTGTACTTTTTAGTCAAGGCTCTATCCATCAGTACTTGTAAGGCACATAATCGTTGTTTATAGGTAGCAGAATATTGTTGTTCTATAAAGTTGATAGATAGTGCATTGAATTGTTTAAGGGATAAGGATTTAAGTACTTATGTTCTTTTCTTTATAAATTGCAGGTGTCAGGCTTAACTACATCTGTGAAGTATGGAATGTCTTTGAAGTGCGCGCACTGCGGTGAGAAAAACGCATGCGTTTTAATCACCGTAGGCACCGCCGGTGCGCCAGTACCTACGTGCAGGGCCTTAAAATGCCAAATTTCAACTTACTTACACTACAAATATTTGTTCCAATTCTTTTTGCCATGTCTAAACACTCTTGTCAGTGGTTGTAATTGTATTGATAATAAATAAGACAGTTTTTTGTACCTACCATATTTTATTTCTACCTATTTATCTATACTTAATTAAAGTAATGAATGACAGTTAATTTAGCTAAACACCACTATTTTCTAAACACTAGAATAATCACTTCTTTATTTTGAAAAACCTAGTAAGTACCTGCTAGGTAGGCACGGCTACAGATCAAGCTATACATTTCCAGTATAAGCTTAATGTCGCATTGTATAGGATTTCCTTACAATGAGATGTTCGTGTATACTGGAAATGTATAGCTTGATGTGTAGCCGTGTGTACTCAATTTTTAAATACTTCATAAAATATCAAATTATTTTTATTTGTACCTTTAGTTCATAATGAAACACTTTATAATTAAAGTTTACACTTATCAATTAACACAATATCATAATAATATGTTTATATTGCTGTTGTGAACGACTTCAACAGTTTTCTAAAATAATGACAATGTTTTATGAAAAATCTTCAGTTTCTAGATACAAGATATATATTTATTTTGTAAAACATGAGTAAAATTTTACAGGTCTTATAATTAATGTGAGGTAGCTACATGTTTTGCCATTTGTGGCGTACAAAATTAGTCATACTAGACAAACAAATACAAAAAAAAAACAAAGAAAGAGATTACAATGTCAATTTGAATTAAATTTTAATTAAAATGTCAAAATGTAATCTATACTTAATTACAAAGTCAAAATTCAAATGTCAAAATTTAATTTGAGAATATTACAATATATACAACTAAAATATCATTTATGAATTCATCTACGCTGTAATAGCACTTTTCTAGTAATAACCCCCGAAGGGACTTTGTACTTTGAAAATGAAGTAGTTGCAGAGCAGCAGTGCAGTGATGTCATGTATAGCAGCAACGGGCAACATCTATGCTGCCTTCATATCGTAGGTGAAACGCACCGGGAACTCTCCTACAATTTGAAAACAAAATCACATTATTTCTGCTTGAATAAAGTACTTGAATAATTATAATGTGGCAAACTAGGCATATCAACTATGCCTTTATCAGCCCATGGCTGGACCAAAAGCCACCGGCCTAGTCTTCCACAACCCAGTTACTGGGTAATACGATTCCCCTTGGTAAGATGTTGACAGACTGTCAGGCTTCTGACAACCTGTAACAACTGCCTAAAATCTTCAAATGACAGCCGGGACCAACGGCTTAACATGCTCACCAAGGCACGGAGGAATCTTTGTAAGTATATAAAAATGGTCACCCATCCACAGATCCTTTACTTTAAAACATTAGTTGGGTGTACCTATAGTGTAATGTGACTATGTAGAAAGTTCACCCAAGGGATCAAGTGTCCTGTCTCCCTTAGTAAGTTGCTACACTTGTTTCAATGATTATGTGTCAAAAAGCTTGGATAGGTACCTTCAATGATTTTTATAAAAAATCCATGTTCAATAATATTCATGCCTTGCCATCAACTTCTTCTTTCAAAATCCCTCCTATATTAGATTGATGTGGGTGGGCAGTGTTCCATTCTTGTATTTTCAGCTAGCACCGTCTGTGAAAATATTATGACCAATGTTTTGTAGTTAATTGTTATTTTGATTACTTAGTGGTTATTATAGTAAATTTATAGCATCTACTTATGTCCAAAAATATCAATTAACAATTATTTGAGTAGCTATTATGTGAGGTTGACAGACTTATGTACCTAATAAATTATTTTAACCACAAAAAATAGTTAACCTCACTCATGGACATATAAAAAAGTAGGTACATCACGTAAGGTGCTTGTGTCTACGCAACAAAGGAATGATTGTCCGTATGTGGACAGACCAATAATGTACCTACAGCGTACAGCATGAGATGTGTACGAAGGTACACTTCTACAAACGTTATTCTTGGTTTACTTACTTGTAGGTAGTGCCGATATCGAAATAGTACCTAATAGGCAGTTTTCGCTATTGAGCAAAATAGACTCAACTTGACTCAAGTCTTAGTGCACCCACTACAAAGCCCTCTGCATCATCAACAGAGCGCTAGTTCTTGACCAGAGAAATCTCCACAATATGTAGATACATCCTAACGTGGTCACTTTAAGCCACAAATGTTCCAGAACTAGGTCAGTGGGCCGTCTTATTCATCATAGGCCCATGGTTCCTTTATTTATATAACTACTTTGTGCTTTATTAATAAATAATTTGAAAAACTTATTTTATTATTCAAGGCAGTTTAATCTTTCTTTATCAGTGTTGCCAACTTCTCTTTCGCGAGTCCACTAGCGGCGATTCTTCACACTACCAAAAATAAACTAGACAACTTTTTACCCGACTGCGGCGAAGCTCAAAAGGAGGGTTATGTATTTGACCTGTATGTAACTATGTATGTATGTATGTCCATTTCTTTGTTCCCTCGTAACTCCTAAACGAATGAACGGATTTGGATAAATTATACGTCTTTAGATTTGCCTTGGTGGCGCGAGTGTCACTGGCTACATTAACATCAAAAATAAAGTAAAATGGCGGATTTGAGATGACATATTGTGGAGTTCGAAATTTTTTTGTCTTCTTTATTCGATTTGTCACTTCGAATTACTTTTAAACATTATAAGTTGTATATATTTTTGTAATCACCTTTTAAAACCCTTCATTTTGATATCCAGTGGGATATCAAATAACTCCTAAACGAATGAACAGATTTGGATAAATTATAATTATTATCACAAAACCACCGTCCACTAAAAGCAAAATTACTCCGCCAGTAGGGATGACGAAACCCCCCGTTTCAGTGGAGATTCCAATAAGTTGACAACACTGCTTTTCTATGATTTTTTCATTGGCCACAGATAACAAAAACGTGAAAAGAAAAACGTTTCGTTACTTATTTCAAATATGGTAGTTTTTGGTAGAAAGTGTTTTAAAAATTGGTTTTTAATTTTTCGGCAATCATTGAACGTTTTCATTTATATGCATTAGTAGACCATCATTTGTAATTAAAACAAAAATAGATTTAAGCACAATAATTCGAAAACAAATAATTCCTATATGATGAAACTAAACGCTTCATCGAAACAGATTTTGAGCAATTGGTTAGTACATCTCTATAAAATTCCTATCGGTCGGGTAATTTTTTATGTCACAATTCCAAATATAATAGTCAAAAACGACAGGGGTTTGTTTAAATTTGCAATCTATTTCAGAAACAAACTGTGTTACGCAATTAGGGTGCAGGCCATGGTGCGGAGCGAAAGTGCATGGGAGGCCGTCACCTCCTTCTGCGAAGCAGTGATGCTCGCGAAGGAGGAGGCGGAACGCGTGAGGGAGAGGCAGCCTCACGCCCTCAGTCGCCGCAGGAGACGCCCTGGGCGGCGGGAATCGCGGGGCGATTTCCGGCCACCGTAGGCGCGGGCCTGCGGACGGTGAGCAGCGGGTAGCTCGCCGTCCGGTAAGGACCAGGCCCGAGTCGACGGCGCGTTGTGTTCCACGCGCGCCTCAAAGAGATGTCAGCTAATGATGGGGTCCAATAGGGCCGACGCCGCTGGGGTCGCGGGTAGTTTGAAGAAGATACCGCGGCCCTGGCATAGGCAACTGAAGGAACACGGGTGGGTTTTAGTCAGTAAAAGTCTGACACGCCCTTCCGCTCCACCCAGAGCGGGAGAAGTTATTTGATGATTTCCCACCCTCAAAAAAAAAAAAAAAAAAAAAGGTGTAGATTTTTGGAAAACCCTGATATACGTTAGTCTTAATTTTTGGTCTCAAGTATAAAAACTGACTTTTGAGTTAATCGGACCGCGTGTTTAAGTTCTTCCATACAAACTCTGACACCCCCAATCCCTCCTTAAGGGGTAGTTTAGGAAAACTAAAAATGATTAACTTTATAATTTACTTAGATGAATATTCGTGCTAAGTTTCAAGTCTATTAACTCAAGGGATAGGATTTTTCATACAAACTTTCATCCCCTATTTTACGTCCTTAGGGATGGAATTTCCAAAAATCCTTCCTTAGT
Source organism: Cosmia trapezina (assembly GCA_905163495.3). Classification (NCBI taxonomy): domain Eukaryota; kingdom Metazoa; phylum Arthropoda; class Insecta; order Lepidoptera; family Noctuidae; genus Cosmia; species Cosmia trapezina. Next base: position 3,249,670 of record LR991047.1, read on the forward strand.
GGATGTTCACACTATATAAGGTAGCTATGTGCAAAATTTCAAGTCTCTAGGTCCATTGGTTTGGGCTGTGCGTTGATATATTAGTCAGTAAATAAATAATAAATAAATTCTTTATTGCCATAACAAAAGGTGCACAAGTAAATTAAAGCCCTGACTCCTGTGCTAGGTAGCAACACCTGTGTTACAGGAGCCAGTGACTCAGTCAGGACTTTTATTTTTTTATATATATAGATTTACCATGTTATTTTAAGACCACAGACTTCTTATAGGTTTTCCTGTAATCTACAGGTATAGAACTATTTTCTATATTTTTTTCAAAATTTTAGGCTCAGTAGTTTCGGAGATAAGGGGGGGGGGAATGGTCAATTTTCGTCAATTTTCTTAAATAACTTTAAAACAATATATTTTAAAATTATAAAAAAATATATTTGAAACCTTCATAGTAAGCCCTTTCATTTGATATGTCACACGGTACAGTTTACAAAACTTTTTTTTAAATTTTCTTATTTTCCCCCTAAAAGTGACTCTCACATTCAAAATTCATATACATATTTACTTTAGGTGTACGTGTTTGGGTCACAGAAATCCATATGTGTACCAAATTTTAACTTAATCGGTCTATTATATTCGGAGCAAATTGGCTGTGACAGACGGACAGACGGACAGACACACGAGTGATCCTATAAGGGTTCCGTTTTTTCCTTTTGAGGTACGGAACCCTAAAAACACATTATATTTTTCAAAATCAATTTTATATTAAAAAATTTTAAAATTCGCCAGATATAATTCAAGCCCACACCACACTTTATATCCAGGGTTTGTAGTGAGCTACCCTGGTGTAGACATCAGGAGCGGTGGTATTACGACCACAACTGGAAGTGCCGAATGACGTCACTCCAATGATGGTGTAGATACAGCGGGAGAATTGAGTGGTGATTAGCAAAAGTTCACCGGATAGACCCTGGAAAAATAAGAAAACATGAACTCACGGCTCCAGTGATGGCGTGATACCGCCAAACACGTGGCTGAATTCTGGGCCGGGTCCAATGATATATTACCTTTAGATGCGTTACCCGGGCTCAAAAATGGGAAATTAAATGAAGGGTAATTGCCCGGCGTGATATCAGTCACGCACACGCGCCAGTGAACATGCAGCAGCTAGTGACGTAACTAAATAAGTATATTCATATCTTTCTTACAACAGGTATCGGCATGCGTCTTTCCTTTTCTTTGCGGCCAGTATATACTGGTATGTTGGTACATCATGGCTTACGCTGTTTTTGAAAGCATCGATGTTCGTGTATGACGCGTCTATCGATAATACGTCATTGTCCGGGTCCATTTATCTGGCATTAACACCCAATATACATCTCTCGGTGATTTTCATCACCACTGCTCTCAAAACGGTGAAGGAAAACATCGTGAGGAAACTGGCATGTCCTAGAACCAAAAATTCAAAGACATGTGACATCTGCCAACCCGCACTGGGCCCGCGTGGATTTATTACGGCCCGTTCCCTCTCATCGAGAGGAGGCCTGTGTCCCGGCAGTAGGAACATTATTGGCTGATTATGTTTATGTTTGAATGTTTTCAGTTTCAGTACAGTTTGAATTTGAGTTTGCCAAGGTTGGTCCATGGTTAAGTGATATATCGAGACCCCTCCGTGCCTCAGAAAGCACGTTAAGCCGTCAGAAACCAGAAAGTCAATCAGTCTTACCAAGGGGTGTTACCCAGTAACTGGATTATGGAGGTCTTATTACAAAACAAGGTTCATCTTCAAACCCAGGTTTAAACCATGGACCCTTTTTTAAATTTCGAACTTTATTCTGACACATTAAGATGTCAGTTTTACAAAACTGACAACTGAGTACCGGACTAAGTTGTCAGTTCTGTATAAAGAACTGTATTTCTATCACAGCTAGGTTCTTATTAAAAAAAACTGGCTCGATGGTTTAAACTATGACAGAAGAAAAACCTCGTTTTGTAATAAGACCGTGAATCACTAAACCGAGGACAGTTTTTCGCGTAGCACTTGCACAAACCGAGGACATGGAAAATCTACTTACCTTAACCATTTTACGTGACTATAGTGCTCTGCGGTACGCGTAGGCATTTGCCAGAAAGACTTTAGTAATAACACTTGGAATACGTTTCAGTAAGAAAGTAAAAAAAAATCGACTTTGACCTTCAATGTCTCCAGAACCAGTGGGTTCCCAGGTATGGTCTAATGGAAAAAAACGATTCAAATAATTCGTAGAATATGTGGTGTTCGGCTTCGGAAGGTGCCTTGTTACACCCGGTATTTGTGATTTATTCAATCTTAAAACCAGTTTTACAAGGAAAATATCTTATAAACTAGTTTCAAAGAGTTTGTGGCAAAGATGACTGACTACGTGCGCCATGACTAAGGCTGCCTGTCCACCGGAGCGGAGAAACGGAGAAATATTAACCAATAGGAGCGCGAGCGGACGGCGGAGTGGAGCGGACTTAAGATTCTATTGGTTAATATTTCTCCGTTTCTCCGCTCCGCAGCCTCACTCCGCTCCCGTGGACAGGCAGCCTCTGTCGCCCTGGGCTGTCATTTGTAGATCACTGGGGTGGCCAGAAGCCCGAAAAACCGAAAACTGCACTCTAATTGCGTAACACATTATCGATCGGAGTTTGAATCATTTTGAAACCAATTGCTAATCCATTGCTTCATATGTTCGAAAAAATTATCTGGTCGACAACGTAAATAACGCAATGAATGTTGTTGAACTGTCAGAATGAAACCAACTCCGATTGATAATGTGTTACGCAATTAGGGTACTGGTCTTACCAACTGGTATTGGAAGTCGGATGTTTTTTTTTTGTATCTTTATTTGTATAATAAAATGTGATGAACCTATGTAAAATTTCTACATTTATATTTGTAATTTTTATGGTGTACATAATGAATGAAGAGTAGGTATTAGGAGCACGGGGGTAAGGAACTGTTTACGTATTGTCGTATAAAACAGAAAATAGACGGTGCTACTTTGGATTTTTTTCTATTGAAAAAATTTCAAGTACATTATTATGTTTCGGTTTTAGTGCAGCAGTAAACAATATAGTCAAATAACACATTATGGAAAATCCAAATGGTTTAACCATAGTAAATTTGGCTTTATAGGAACTTTAAAAACAAAATTTATCGATGTATCCCATCAGCGAACCGACCCCGGCAAGCGTAGGTTAACCTTCGATCGTCCCGTGCGGCTATCATTACTTAGCCACGAGCCCCTCCTCTGCCTCCATTCGTACTAGAAGTATAGTGGCGAATAGACGTAGTGTTAAATTATAACGCGTTTATATAAAGTTTGACTAATTAATTACTCATACATAGGCCATATTTTTTTTGATTTACACCTCGGAACCGGATTTCACTATTTTTTTTTACAAAACTAGTTTTTCTTAATAATTAATAAGGACGTATCTTTACGCACCTCTTGTGATAGAATGACGTGTTTATCTTGAATATGTTAAATAAAATCATTGTTTTGTATTTGTTTGCATTGTGTTCTTGTGGTGAAGATGATCATGGGCAGGTTTTCGATTTGCCTGAAGGTGAGCGAGTGTTGTAGTTAGTGATAAGTTATTGAAGTTATATAAGTCCCATAAATATGTCTATCGAGGAGCTCGAGGGTACGTAATACTCGTATTGTAACAGCCGCACGGGTCGATCAAGTTAAGCTACGCTGGCAGCGGTTAGTCCGTGGATAGGTTCATCTTTACATACCAAAACCCCTCCGTGCCTCGAAAAGTACTGGACTTGGTAGCCCGCGAAATTCTTCTTACGTTTTTTGCAATTTGCAGGTCCGTGTCAGGTTGTATCTTGATCAAAATATGATACGTGGCAATAAAACATTATGTATTTAGCTACATAATTTTAACCATAAAAATTATCAATATATCTCTCCATGTTAGATGATTGTGTTGATGATTTTCATGGTTAAAATTGTATAAATACAAATGTTTTATTTCCGCGTATCATATTTTGATCAAGATACAACCTGACACGGACCTGCAAATTGCAAAAACCCAAAAAAAAAAAAAAATCACTGGCTACCACAGCGCAACCCCCTTGAGCCGTTGCCGTTGGTCCCGACTGTCATACGTAGATCTTCGACAGTCGTGAAGTCGTTAGAAGCTCGAAAGTCTGACAACCAGTCTTACCAAGGGGTATCGTATTACCCAGTAACTGGCGGTCAGATAGGTAGTCGCTCCATGTTAAATACTGGAATTCAAAGAAAGAAGCCGATCCCAATATAGTTGGGAAAAGGCTAGGCAGATGCTGAAATATGTTTATCGACTATTTAACGAATGAAGGTCGTGAGAAATGTGGGAATCTTCTGGAAAAGAGAGATTACATTCATTGCGTTATTTACTTTGTCTACCGGACGAATTATTCAAACATGGGAAGCAATGGATTGGGAATTTCTTTCAAAATCATTCGGATTGTGCTGTTGCTGTTGATCGATGCTGATGCGTAGCGTATGTCTGATAGTGCTTGCATTATGTCACCTCTCTCGCTCACACGGGCCCAAAATTTTATAACGTCTTATGGCTAAACTGGCGATACCAAAATTAAGAGACCACCTCATTTGCAACAAAATTTACGATAACCTTGAATGAAGATTCTTTCTTTCTAATATTTACATTAAATTAACTTGTACATTTTCTTTAGGATCAAATTGTTCCTGGAATGGCCTGGACGGAAAGTGTACCAACATAAACAACTGCCAACCAGCTAAAGTTGCGATACGACAAAAGAGCTACCCTCCTGTGAGTGATTTTAAACCTTAAGTTTTCTTTCTTTTAGGTCTTATATAGGTCGAAGAAATGACGTCGTCTTCATAGGCCCTTTGTAGCACTGGTCAAAGTCGTTGGTCCTCGATGACTTAGATGACCTAGGCTTTAGGCTGAGCGCCACTGTCTTTTGGATTAGATTTCCAGTTTGGACAGTGTTGTGGATTATTCCAACACAAACTCTGTCAAGTCCTTTTTTCAAATATTTGAACCTTTCTCAGTAGATAATAAAAACTGCTATTATAATTATTGTTTCAGATTTGCAGCTTCCAAGGAATGACACCAATTGTATGCTGTACGATTTGTATGCCAAATCACAGTACAACGTAGGTGAATATATAAGGTCTCATTAAAATAGATGGACAAACTTTTAGAAATAATTCAGGTCACCAAAATAAGGGAATGGTAAAAAAATAATAACGCAATAGATACTTAAAAGAAACAAAAATCAGCTAACGAAAGATACACTAAAAATGTTGGTTACCCAATACATAAGCACATCCATGTCTTTGTTATCTCATAAGAGCGAGCGCGCACTGCGGTGCGTTTCCGGTAGTTCTGCCGCACTGGGCGGGGCCTACAGTAACAAAACGCATGACCGCAGTGCGCGCACTTCAAAGACATTCCATACTTCACAGATTATGCGGTAGAAAAACGCACCGCAATGCGCGCTCGCCCTAATTCTGATACTACAGATGTGCAGGCGCACGTGACCACGTCACCGCCCGCTGCGCCCGAAGCGTTTTTTTTAATTATTTTAGGTTAAAATAAAATCCTATATTCATTGTTTTTTTTGCCTCTATATCTTTGGCTATACGTACTGAACGCTGTGTTAAAAGGGAATTGACCAGTTTGTTAGGGTGCTCTGGCTTGACGTGGACATTAAGTATAATAATAAATGAATTGTGTTTTTAATATTTCATTCCTAGTAGAAACGAAATATTATAATAAAGTTGCAGGAAGTTACAAAAATGTACCATATTTAGCATTTGTAATATTGTGATCTCGTCGCTGAGAAACGTCTAATAGGAGTTTTATTTTCTTAATTATAATAAAAATGAGTGTTTCTTTTTTAATATTAATTATTCTCGTTTATTGTAGTTATATTAACTAACATATTTGTGCAACAGTTACAACTTAGAGGAATATTAGTGGATAAAATAAAACAAGCGCTATTATTTCTTACGGTTTTAATCTGAATCATAAATGATTAAAATATTATCTGAAAACTGGGCGGGCGGCGTAATATTATTCTCGTGCCTTGCCCAGCTTAAATACCACATTATGGTCATGACGTGAGCACAGCAACCTACCGTTCTTCGGCCTACAAGGCAATTGCAATAATACTGAATGATTGCTTCTCTGCCCTGTTGATTATTATTATATAAAATATAAACAAAATATGTTTTTCGGCTTATGTGCCTGCTTTGTATTTTGCCTCTTAATAATGAACAATTGCCTGCCAAGGGTAAACCTTCTAGGAGGTTGCTGGCTCTGTCCGTGCTTATTCCAATAGTATAGGAACCATCATTCATAATATGATCGTGCCTGTTTCAACTGGTATGTTCCGCAACCAAATAAAATAAGTTCACTGTAAGTCAGTCTTGGGAATGATACATTATTTATGTTTACATTTATATTTAAAAAATGTGTGTGTCTTCTATTTAAATTATATAGAGCCATGTTGGGACAGTCAATCGCTGCGGTGATTCACAATCTGGACAAAAACAATGGCCCTGTGTATCTGGTGCTCGTGAATAATCCGGTAGGTTAATTGTTTCTGTTGACGGGGCTGGTTCATTAACAGCTACTGGAGCAAGAACTGGAACTCTGTCAGCTCGCTGCCAACACGGATGGCAGATTCGATCTGATCCATGAACCTTTAACAAAATAATTCTAAATTAGTGGCATTTCAATACATTAATTACTTCTCTTCTATACACATGCCTTTTCCCAACTATGTTGGGGTCGGCTTCCAATCTAACTGCATGCAGCTGAATACCTGTATTTTACATGGAACAACTGCCTATCTGACCTCCACAACCCAGTTACTGGGTAATACAATAAATAATCCTTGGTAAGACCAGTTGTCAGAATTTCGGTCTTCTGATGACCCGTAACAACTGTCAAAGATCCATAAATGATAGCCCGGACCAACGTATTAACATACTATCTAAGACACGGAGAGGTCTTGGTATGTAAAGACGGTCACCCATCCACGGACCCACCGCGGCAAGCGTAGCTTAACGTGATCACTCGACTTGTGCGGCTGTTATTACTTAGCCACAAACTCCAAATAATATATCTTAACCATAATACATAAAAGTTAATCTGTGCTCACCTGCCGTGGTGCTATCCACTCGCTAATCACATTTCTTATGTGTGTTTCTCTTTCTGTATTTGTATGCAGAACATGGGATCTGGTACGCAATACAGAACATTGGCAGTTGACACATAGTTGTCGATGATGACCACTACTTGTGCTTGGTTCATTTTCTAGTACCGTTGAGTAATTAAATGCCAACATCCAGCATGAATGACAGACCAAGCTGTGGGCTGTAACCTGTAAATAAGACAAGCATTTATAAATGCAGTTTGTTTAGACAATAGGCATAATTAATATAGTAATAATTAATTCAGAAACAGAAATTATATTAAACAAGACAGAGTTTGTTTCAGACAAGCAGTCAGTTATGAGATATCGGACTCTCTAGTATGGGCTATTTTATATAAGTGCCTACTGAAATCGTAAAAGAGTTTGTGAAAACCTATTTATTATAATTACACATGTTTGAGTTTTGAAAATAGACTTACCTACGATTTGAGGAGCGGTCCATTGTTGAATAGTTGCTTGTATTTCAACGAGCTCCAGAGTGCGTCTTCTGCGATGCGCAATATCGATGCCACAATTAACACATCGCAATTCTTCCTCATAATTAACATTCCCACGCGAGGAAACCAGACGATGCGTAGGAGTGTCCGAGTTTGTGCCAAGGTTGTCGCTTAGAGCAGGTTCAATGTCCAAAATAATGCCAGGATCAACGTTAGAAGCAGAATCGGTGTCCAAAAGTAAGGCCGGGTCTTCGTAAGGTGTGGTATCGGAATCCATTATAACAAAAACAAACGTTCGCAAAAAAAACAACACGAGACAACATTCACAACACGGTAGCAAACAATGTAGCAAACATACAAAGCAAATTGTAGTTTTTTTTCCGACTTTCAGTAATTCACAGATTAAGCAGTAATTGTTGACAGATGACGCAGTTAGTGTTGCCAGGTAATAAAAAAATATGTTTAACAATAATCGTTTTTTTATTTCATAATCGAGTCTACAATCAGATGTAAATTGATTTTTTTGTAGAAATATAAATATTTTGATAGTTTTCATCTAATCACTGATAAATAAGCTTGCAAAATGGTCTAAATCATTTAATCAGTAAACGTGCTTCACAAAGAACCACATTTTATACTCAAACACATGAAATCGATTATTTTATCGATTAGAAACTGAAATCACATAATTTTTTACGTGGTAACCCAAAACCTAAGCCACCGAGAACCTGCAACCAAAAAATGGCGAATTGGCGTTGCATTGCGCGTGCAATCGGCGTGAATACTTTTAATACAACTTTTTTTACATAAAACTTTCCTGCGACGAGGATTGCAAAAATATTTATTTTATAATTAATTATGTTTATTTGATAGAATACTTTTTACTGAACAGCTTGTTCACGTTAAGCCGAAAATGGCGATTCCCTTTGTCCATCTATTTTAATGGGACCTTACATTTTACTACAAGCCCCAGTGGCATTTTTAAATGATCTAATTTTAAATATACATAATGAAATTAAATTCGTTGGCATCCTCTTACAGGGTCATTGTACTCATCATTATGAACAACTTTTACTAAGGGACCAAACATGAAATCGCAAAAAAAAACTCTGCTGTAGGAATGTAGTAAACATTTATGTTCGCTTAAAGGCTCTTACAGACAGAGGCGATATCGCGAGCGATATTGCGATATTATCGCGTCGCAATACCGCTACGCGACTCGTCGCGACGCGATATCGCCTCTGTCTGTAAGAGCCTTAACTCGTCAAAATGTAGGGAACAGCTGATTTCTTTTCGCAATTTCAGGTTTGGGACCATAGTAAAAGCTTTTCATAATGATGAGTACAATGACCCCTTAAGAGGATGCCCATGAATTTTCATCCTGTATATTAATGTTTTATATTTTTCCTAGTTTATACCTTTCTCGAGAAATCGCGTCATAATCCAATTTATGTTTTTTTTGTTTTCAGGGATCCCTTTAAAGAGTTCGAGGTAGGCTCAAGATTCAACCAATCAAGCAAGGCGAGAGACAGTAAGTTAAAAAAACCTACAAATAATTTATTATCATCTGCCTAGCCTTTCTCCAAGTATGTTGGGGTCGGCTTCCAGTCTAACCTGCTGCATACCATACAGCTGAATACCAGTATTTTACATGGAGCAACTGCCTGTCGGACCTCCAACGCCTAGTTACTGGCCTGATAGAGACCCCTTGGTAAGACTCCAAAGTCCCAATAAAAAACACCCGTTATTACTTACTTCCTAGCGAGTCCCAAAGTCCCAATTAATAAACACTCGATATTATTACCTTACTTCCTGGCAAGTCCCAAAGTCCCAATGAGTCCCAAAGTCCCAATAAATACTTTATCTTTCTTTCTTTCCAAGGGCCAAAAAAAGATATTATTCTAATATGATACTAAATTTCAAATTCTTCCTCTGTTTCAGATTGTTTAAAATACTCGAAAACCCTGGACTATCCATGCAGCTTGCCGCCCACAATTCCGTTTGGAGAAAGGAGTACATCTGAGAAGAACTGTTATGGCAGTGTGGCACCAACAGCCTTGGAGAATGCTGACAGTCATTCACTAGGAGACCTGATTAGTGGTAAACTGAAACGTCATGCTGAAAACCAGGTAAGCCCAGAGCATACCAAACTCTAATATTTCTACTGTAGGAGACACAGGTATTAGGGTCGCCAACCGCACTCTAATATAGAACATTGTACCTACTCTATTTTGCGTACTGCGTACTTTATAATCTACGAAAGCAATAAAATCAATCAATCTGCCTAGCCTTTTCCCAACTACATTGGGGTCGGCTCCCAGTCTAACCGGATGCAGCTGAATACCAGTATTTTACATGGAGCGACTGCCTGTCTGACCTCCACAACCCAGTAACTGGGTAATACGATACCCCTTGGTAAGACTGGTTGTCAGACTTTCGGGCTTATGACGACCCGTAACGACTGTCAAAGATCCAAGAATGACAGCCGGAACCAACGGCTTAACGTGCTTTCCGAGGCACGGAGGAGGAGTCTCGGTATGTAAAGATGGTCACCCATCACTGACCAACCCCGGTAAGCGTAGCTTAACCTGATGGATCGACCCGTGCGGCTGTTATTACTCAGCCACGAGCTCCTCAAATCTACAAAAGCATTACTGCAACGTTAATTGTTCAATACTTGTGGCGGCATCTACATCGCCACATGCGAACTACGCATCACGCTGACGTCATGCAAAGTCCTGCATCGCGCAAGCAGAGTGTACCACGTGTAGTATGATGTGCGATTGCATGTGGCGATGTAGATGCCGCCACAAGTATTGAACAATTAACGTTGCAGTATTGCTTTTGTAGATTATAAAGTACGCAGTATGCAAAATAGAGTTGGTATACTAAAATACTCTATTTAATTATTGACTCAGACTTTGAATTGAATGGATTTCTGCCATTTCAGCATTCACGGAATGAGACTTGTTGGTCATATTTTTTTGCTTCGTTGCCGTTGGTGTAATTGCTGTACGGCCATTCCAGTCGGAGGATAAATAAATAAATAAATGATTGCAAAGTGGAGCGAAGATAGGGCTTTATTTAAATTGATAAAAACTAAGCTTCTCATCAATTTAATCTCAAAATAATCCGTGGCCACGGTAATCAAGTTTACAACACTAATGTTAAATGTCATAAACATGTTATAGAACGTCACGGCCAGTATTTGCTTCATGACCAATTGTGAAAGTTTCAACCATAATGAAGTTTCGATTAACTGGGAGTTTCTGTCAACAGTAGTTAATCAAACACAAAACGAAAAATTGTTATGTTCAGTAAGAACTACAAAAAAAAAACTTTTTAAAACAAAAATAATACAACTAATAAATATATTTTTTTTGTAGTTCTTGCATAACAATTATCCGTTCTGTAAAGCCTAGGCCGCACACATCGCGATGACATTCGGGCGATAAACTTCGTCTTCGGTCTACAGCGAAGCTGCGCGGCCACATAGTGCGTGTTGTCAAGTTTATCGTAATGTACGAGCGATGTACAAACGCAAAAAAAAAATGGACGCCGCGGTTGCTCTGTATTTTATGGCAGCAAATAATTATTTTTTACATGTATGTCATGTAAAAAACAAATTAAAAGCAAGAAAAAGGAGGAAGTGGATGATAACTATTCACAAATCAAGAACTATACATATTAGCTATATTATGCACTGTAGTTTAACTTAACACGTCCACTACGCACGAAGGGTGGGGGCCGGCCGACTGAAGTGTGGCCGCGCAAGCGAAGTTCATCGCGATAAAACGCTTTGATCTGCGAGAGTTTACCGACAGCGGAGCGAAGTCCTTGCGACTACGCACGAAGCTCCGAAGTATACGCGAATACTTGGCTACATACATCGCAATTACGCGAATCTTCGGGTTATCGCGATGTGTGCGGCCTAGGCATAAGAGACAGTGAACAGCACTGTTCATGGAGATGAACTATCCTATCAGGAGATGATGATTATTTTATCCCAACCTATAGAGATGATGATTATGGTATGCCTGTTACAGAGTGACGACTTCTTTCATGCATCGTACGTACCAGCCATCAGCGCAGGAACAGCTGCGTATAGGCGCCAGTACCCGCACATGGTAAGTTAGGACACAATCTAATGTCGTCTACGTCTAGGTACCTACTGCTGGACATGTCTTCGCTTACAATATTTAATACAACTAATTATTTACACTAGGTACTAAATTAAATGACTAACTAACTAAGTATACAAATAAATACAAAAACAAAAGCACACCTATGCGTCGAAGTACTCGTCCGAATCGCTGTCATCCGGAAACGTGCCCAGAAGCCTGGCAACATTGCCACGTTGAATGGCAATACCAATTCTTTGGACAAAGAACGAGCCAACCCTCTGATCACCTGTATTCTCGACCAGACGGCAATAAATTTCCTTAAAAAAGAGACGCGCACTCGGGCCCCATGACCCCAGAGTTTGGACCCCAAACGACTCAAAATAATAATGTCCTTAAGTAATAAAATCTGTACCTGGCTGTAAGCATCGAAGGGTTAGGCAGAGTGTCACTGTAGGTACACCCTCATCAAAACGATGATCTTGCACGGCTTCTGTGCAAAATTTTTCTATAGCTTGGTAGTAATCTAATTACTGTTTCATAAAGTGGATAGACTAAGCCAGATTACGTTTTTTGTTTGAGAACTCTAAGTTACTTAGTTTTTAACGATGTAAAACAAAATAGGTACGTAATCTTGTTTTTATGACGTAATTTTAAAAACATAAATGTAATTATTTCAAAATCTAAAGCGATATCCCTATTTTTTTTTCGCTTAAAATATTGCCTATGAGTCAAATAATCATATTACATCATAATATTTACCTTTGTTCTTCCAAAGTTTTGAATTAAGAACAATAATCACGGTAAAAAAACGACCTCAAGCGCACGCCTCTCGCGCCGAAAACTTTTTTTCAACCACAGATTAGCTTTGTTTGTAATGCTGATACAACCTCACGGATTTTGACAAAAATATACCGTACCTAACCACCTTTCCAAAGAACCTGGAACGCAAAGGGTAGGTCCACAAACAAAATTACAAAAAATAAAACAATAAGACGCGGACTGCACCCGCCCCCACCTCACCTTTACTGGCACGTTTCGGGCAATTGGGGCGTTTTGAGCTTATGCGTACCGGCGTTTGGGTCAATGGGCCCGTTAGTGGACATAGAAAATCGATTAGTCAAACAGCTCTTATTGATTTAATTTAAATCGTTTTTAGGATTTTTGTTTTGTCCCAGGCATTGCTGGGATATGGAGATGACGTTAAGACAGCTCAGTGGCTGTGTGGAGGCTCCGTCATCAGTGAGCAGTACATCCTCACTGCTGCTCACTGTATATCAAGTCCTGCTGTGTAAGTACTCTAGCTATTAGTTATGTGAATTAATCAAAACTCCTCCGAAACGGCTTAACCGATTCTTATGTTTTGTGTGTATTATATTTAGTTGGTTTGTTTGTTAAGTCTATTGCGTAGCTGAGCTGACCGTTTTTTGTATTGTATACGGTCGAACTTGGTTCTAAGAGCTCGTGGTTAAGTAATAACAGCCGCACGGCTCGATCCATCAGGTTAAGATACGCTTGCCGGGCAAGCTACGCTTGTTCTGTGGATGGGTGACCATCTTTACACATCGAGACTCCTCCGTGCCTCGGAAAGCACGTTAAGCCGTTGGTCCCGGCTGTCATTCGTGGATCTTTGACAGTCGTTACGGGTCGTCAGAAGCCCGAAAGTCTGACAATCAAGGGGTATCGTATTACCCAGTTACTTTGACTTTGGTGACTACCTACCTACCAACTTAACGCGTAACCGTTCGCTCCGCATAAATAATTGTTTCTTTATGTCCAAAGTGTAAATATTACCTTGATTTTAAGTATTACATGTGCATAAACATTAAATAAGTGCAGTGATTAAGTCATATAGTGATTAAAACCTGTTAAATAACATTAAACCATAAAACAATAATGCAAAAAACTAGCCGGTCTAAAACTATCAGTGTTGGTTGCGTTGAAAACTAGTGTTGAATAAAACCGTAAGTGACACCTATATCACGGCGCTTACGTCCTTACGGTCGCGACATTTCAAGTGAGTTACTACTTAACGCCGCTCAGCGCTTCAAGTAATCCACAGCTTTATTTTGCTTTGCACCGCTAGACGCCGCATGTTCTGAGAGTTGCTGTAAGCGCTGCATTATCATAACTCATATTTTGAATAGTACTGATAAGTTGTCAACAAAAAGCTGCGCTGGGGTATGTACGATTATAAAAGCATAGAATCGATAGAATGCTAGCAATGTTCCTCAACACGAAACCCAATCATTAATCTAACTAATAAACTTCCTAGCAGAGTTGTGCTACCCAGAAGTAAGTACAGGCACGTCCGTCACAATCATGGATGGAGATAACATAACCCACAGAAAACGTAGAGTGTCAATTTCACTTTGCGAATCAAATTCATCGCTATTTGACACAACTATAATGAGTCTACCAAATACGTCTTTACCAAATAATAATGAGACGGAGAATCTGTTGAACGACCGAATTAGTAAACTAACAGCCGAACTACAAAGTGCAGATGAGGAAATTGAAAATCTACTTTGTGAAAACACTAGATTAAAATCAGACTTAGAAAAGTCAAACAAGGTCATAGACTTATACAAAAAAATAGGATTGTATGATTCTAATAAATGCCTTACCCCTCAGTCTGGTAGGAAAAATAAAAACAAATTGAAGAAAACTTTAAGCAATGTATCCACACCGCTAATTTTTACTCCTACAGCCAAAACATCATCGGGGTTATCATTCTGTAAGGAGAAAGTTTCCTCTATCAACAGCAGTCCTATTACAGCCCGCGAAAGCATTCATAACAGTCCTACTAAAAAGACTAACAAAGAGTTGGCTTCAGCTGATGAAGAAATTGAAAATCTGAATACACAAAATTTACAATTAAAGATTAGTGTTGATAAATTATCAAATGTAATAGCTCTATATAAGAAGTTTGGAATTACTGAAAACTCGTTGAATACTGTTTCTACTCCAGTTATACGAAAGGTAAAAAAACTATTTTCCGGTGAATATCCAGGATCACATAGAAACAGCATTCCAGAAACAAATGAAATTTCAACACAAACTACCGAAAATTCTATGACGAAACATTTTAAAAAGCCTTTCCCATTTAAAAAATGTAAACAACAAATCAAAAAGCGACGAAGAAAAATAAATAATTTACTTCATAAAATTTCAATATTAAAAACTCAAAATAAAAAACTTATGGATGAACTAGAAATCATACAGGAGGAAAATCAGCCGTATGATGATATGAATGCTAATATGGACAACGACTTCTCCGGAACATTCACTAAAGATAATACATTGCTCGCTGATGATACTAAGCTAGACGAAAGTAGTGACCAACCAATAATAAGAAAAAGTGAGAGGAAAATGGAATCCACGGCCTTAACTGGTCCAAATGAAACTAGACGCAAAGTAATTGTTCTTGCAGATCAACAGGGTCGTTGTGTTCAGAAAGTCCTTAACCAACTCCTAGGTGATAAATATGACGTATTTTGCTTCGTTAAACCTTTTAGCAAACTTTCTGATATATTTAATTCATGTATAACTGAAATATCTAACCTTACAATGAATGATTTTGTGATTGTGATAGGTTTCACAGAAGATGACAGTATCTCAGCTATCCATAATCAACTTGTACTTTGGATTGAATCTGTTCAAAATACTAATGTGGACGACGCACGCCTCAATCTTAGTTTATTGTTTATTTATAAGTAAGTGTTTCCTAAGTGTCATCTGTCGGCAATATGTCAAAGTAATTTTAAATAAATAGCAATGTTGCAAGGTGCGAGTGGTGCCGGTCTAAGTATTTTTTGTGGTTGGCAACCCAGTCTTCTCGCTGTCAAAGTAAGCTACGCCGGCTAACACGTATCATTTTTAGAAAAATAACAAGAAGCTGGATTTTCGAAGCCGTGCAACCAACCGCACCCTCCAAATTGATTCTGGAACCAAATCTGCATTTCATTTTGCCTCCATCTGTAATAAGTTTTGGTCTTCGAGCGGATTTCATTGCGATGTCTTCAACTCGTGAGTTGAGAAAAATGGCGGACCGGTCACAAACACCGACAATGCAGACGCGTCGTATGCGCAAAGAACAAATAGAAAGTCTCAAATTGGATTGTGCACCTATGAAGATGGACGAACGGACTCTTTCCCATGGCAGCGATTGTCCCATAACGCCACGGGAACTTAATTATTCGATGACGCCGGCGACATTAAAACAGTCACCGCGTGCTACCGTGACGCAATCTACGTGCGCTTCGAAAACAACAGTGTGTTCTAAGAAATCAACAGCTTCTTCTATAGCACGGCGTAAACAGCTTGAACTGCAGGCTGCTGAAGCAAAAGCGAAGATTCAATTGGAATTAATTGATAAGAAATTAGAAGCGGACCTTGCCCTTGTCAGCGCCGATGATGAAAAAAACGCTGACATCGAGGGAATTCATAATGAAGACCAATGCACGAACGGTTCTGTATCCCTACCGGATCTACAGAAACATGATGTTGTGGAGAAGTGGCTGGACCATGACTGTCCTCCTGCTCAGCCTCCTCAAGACAGCATTCAGCAGCTGGCACACACTTTAAAAGACATGATGAAACAGACAGCCACCCAGCACGAGGATCGTCTGCTCAGCCGACTCGCTACACCGCGCGAACTGCCTATTTTTAGTGGTGACTGTATAGAGTGGCTACATTTCAAAAATGCATACGAAGACTCAACCCGTGTGTGTCGGTTCAGTGACTCTGAAAACTTGTGCAGACTACGTCGAGCACTTCGAGGTGAAGCCAAAGAAGCTGTAACGGACCTGCTGATTGGCAACACACCGCCCTTTGCAGTGCTCAATGCGCTGGAACTGAGATTTGGTCGAGCTGACACCATTGTTTACAATATAACGACTCAACTGAAAAAGTTACCATCGTTGCATAATTATTATCAACACGAGATAAGCAACTTTGCTGTGAAGGTCAACAATTGCGTGGCAACAATACGCGCACTAGACCAACATGACTACCTACGAAGCCCTGAGCTCGCTGCAGCCATTGTATCAAAAATGCCGAGCACGCTGATAGGTAAATGGACAGATTTTGCCTATAATCGTCTAGGAGAAGGCACATCGAAGCTGGAATTACTAGCTACATTTTTGAAAACTGAGGCAGAGATGTTATCAGTCGTTGGATGTACTCTGCCACGAGAAATAAAGAAAACAAATGACACAGACAATAATCGAAAAACTGATGATAAAACTAGACACCGCTCTGTGTTCACTTCTGTCGCTGTTGAAGAAACAAAATGTTTATTTTGTGATAAGGAAATTCATAGTCTACCAGAATGTCGTGTATTCAAACGAGCAATGAGAAGAGATAGATGGAGATTCGTCAAAAAGCACAGACTATGCTATTGTTGTTTATCAACTAAACAACACAGTAGCAAAGTGTGCCCTGCGCCTGTATGTGATGTCAACAGCTGTGGTATGGCTCATCATCGCCTTCTGCACTGGACGAAAGCTACAACGACGTCACAATCAGCTGATGCGCCGCAGGCACAGAAAAGCCAAGATAGCACGGAACAAGATTTACCTAAAACTCCCGACGCATCGATAACGCATGTCGCACGCGATGATGACGTCATTCACGCAGCTACGAGTTCGACGACGGACGACTTCACGTTGTTAAAAGTAATTCCCGTAAAAGTGCGCGGACCCAACGGTACAGTGAGTACATACGCTTTATTAGACGAAGGAGCTGCAGTGTCAATAATCGACTCGGAACTATCAGACAATTTAGGCTTAAAAAGTGAACATTCTTGCTCTATAAAGTTTACTGACGCGTTCGGTTTAGAAGTTTATCAATCGGAAGTGCCAAAAGTGAAACTACAAATTTCTGGACAGGACAATGCTTTCTATGACATTAATTTACGGAAATGTGACAAATTAAAATTAAGTGCTCAAAATATGTCACGTGTAAACAAAGTTGAATGTGCCCACTTAGCTCATATAAAACCATTGATCGACGCGCAAAGTGTTGTGCCGCGTATATTGTTAGGTCAGGATAATTATTTTATTATAGCTCCGCTCGAGATTGTTGACGGGGGAAGGAACTCGCTGTATGGATCACGTTGCAGGCTGGGATGGACCATCCATGGCCACTACAAAGGTCGTACTCACTCTTCGGTAAGTGAACTTAATGTCTTCCATCTCGCTCGCTCTTCTGATAGTGATAACATACATGTAATTAGTGAACTTAATGACCTTATCAAAAATTCATTTAATCTCGATTCCGTTGGAATATCGACCTTATCTCGTGAGAATAAAGATCATGTCAGAGCTATTGACATTGTTGATAAAACTGCACGTCAAGTGGGTACTCAGTGGGAGGTAGGTCTACCTTTTAATAAAGACAATTTCGATATGCCCGACTCGTACAGTAATGCACTATCACGTCAACAAATGTTGTTACGCAAATTTCATAAAGATAGTGACTACGCGAGTAGGTATAAACAGGAAATTTCGAAGTTATTTGACAGTGGTTATGCACGAGAACTACAGAACGCTGAATTACTCGCCGCTAATCACATTTGGTATGTGCCGCACTTCGGTGTGCAAAATGTAAACAAACCGGGAAAACTGAGACTAGTGTGGGATGCTGCCGCGAAGGTTAATAATGTTTGTTTAAATGATTATTTATTGACTGGACCCGATTTGTACAATTCTTTGTTCGGAATTATGCTTAGATTTCGTGAAAATCAGTTCGTAATAGTAGGCGACATACGCGATATGTTTTTACGAATTAAGATACGACCTGAAGACCAACATGTATTTAGATTCTTATGGCAAGAGTCCACAGGTAGTACGATTAAGCATTGTGTTATGCAAAGCCTTATTTTTGGCGGAACAATGTCACCTTTTATTGCACAGCATATAAGGAATAAGAACGCGATAAAATATAAAAATATTAACTCGGAGGCCGCTGACGTAATAATAAAAGATCATTATATGGATGACTGTTTACATTCGACTAGCGATGAGAGTAACGCGATTAGATTAGTAAACGATATAACGTCCATACATAAAAAAGGCGGATTTGAGATAAGAGGTTGGTCAAGCAATAGTAAACGTGTTTTAGATTCTATACCTACGGATGCGTTAGCCCACAGCGCTATACAGTTCAAAGATGGTGTAAACAACACAACTGAGCGCACTTTAGGATTAATATGGCATCACACGGATGATTCGTTCGGTTTTAGGATTAATTTGACCCGTATACCTAAAGATATTTTAGAAGGAACCGTGCCACCTACTAAAGCAAAAATGCTTAGCATTATTATGTCAGTTTATGATATTCACGGATTTTTATCACCGTTTCTGATAAAAAGTAAAATAATTTTACAAGACGTACACAGATCTAATGTTGACTGGAAGTGCCAGATTCAACCTGCCGAGCAGATTAAGTGGGTAAAATGGCTTGATGAATTAAAACAATTAGAATTGTTACGAATACCGCGTTGGTATTTTAATGCAGGTATGTGGACTCAGCGCTGCTCAACTACTGTAGGTACACATGACGTCAACACTATTGTAGATACACAGATGCATATATATTGTGACGCTTCCATTAAAGCCTATGCAGCGGTTATTTATTGGCGTTTGACTCGGTTAGACGGGAACGTACTCGTGTGTTTTGTAGCCGCGAAGAGCAGAGTGACCCCACTCCGCCCTATATCAATACCTAGGTTGGAACTACAGGGCGCACTGATAGCTTCACGTTTTGCTGATACTGTTCAGCGAGAACATTCAAGTTTAAAGGCTAATAAGCGCTTCTTTTGGACAGATTCACACACGGTCCTCCAATGGATTCGTAGTGACCCTCGGAATTATAAACCCTTCGTTGCTCATCGTCTGGGTGAAATTGACGAATTAACTAAAATAACGGAATGGCGGCACGTACCGACAAAACTAAATGTAGCTGATATAGCTACCAAAGAAGAAGCGCCACCACTTATGTACGACAATGTTTGGTTTCAAGGACCTGGATTCTTACGGCAGCCAGAGAATACATGGCCTAAGGATCTCGGTCCTACCAAGTCATCAGATGACACGGCATGTGAGGTACGGAGCATTAACGTGACAATGACGTCACATGTTTTTCAAAATTCATTACCTAATGAGGACGATTTCTCGTCTTGGACGCGACTCGTTCGAGTTACCGCTCGAGTATTATTATTTATAAAGCGCTGTCGACGTATTGACACTCAACTTAATATTGAACTATTGTACGAAGCGGAAAAACTTTTAATTAAAAAGTGTCAACACGACTCATTCGCAAAAGACATTGAACTACTTAGACAAAATAAGTCCTCTAGTCGTTTGTTATGCCTGACACCCTATATTGACTCGGAAGGTATTTTACGAGTTCAAGGTCGAATTGACAAGGTTCAAGGTGTTGAACAGTCAACAATGAGACCTGCTATACTTGATGGTCAACACAAGTTGACACGACTGTTGGTAGAATACTATCACAGGAAAGCGCTTCATGGAGCGCACGAACTGGTCGTAAATGAATTACGGCAGCGATACTGGATCATAAAAATACGGCCTACCGTACGCGCCGTAGCTTCGCGTTGTTTATTCTGCCGGTACCGCCGCGCAGCGCCTCAGCCGCAGCGCATGGCTGGCCTTCCCGCCGCGCGTTTGCAGCACCACCGCAGACCTTTCACATTTACGGGAGTCGACTTCTTCGGCCCCATGGAGGTTACAATAGGCCGAAGGAGAGAAAAGAGATATGGTGTAATATTTACGTGTTTGACGATACGCGCTATTCATTTAGAGTTAGCAGATAATCTAACTACTGACTCGGCCATTATGGCGCTTAGGCGGATGATATCTCGTCGCGGTACGCCCAGCGTTATTTACTCAGATAACGGGACAAACTTAAGAGGCGCCAATAATGAATTAAAACGTAGTTTATTGGAACTCAATCGTAGTAAACTTCACGAAGACGGCACTGTAAGAGGTATAGAGTGGAGATTTAATCCTCCTGGTGCGCCTGAGATGGGAGGCGCCTGGGAACGAATGATACGGACGGTGAAGACCGCATTGAAGGTCGTACTTAAGGAACGCGCTCCACGTGCGGAGACGTTAATTACATTGTTCGCGGAAGTAGAAGCGTTGGTAAATAGTCGTCCTATAACTTATGTATCCTGTGACCCTAACTTTCCTGAAGCCCTAACACCTAATCATTTCTTAATAGGTACATCGTCTAACGGTCCGGCTTTCGGTATCTATAATAATGACGACCTATGTTTACGTAAACAATGGCGCATAGCACAACGTTTAACTGATGCATTTTGGGGGCGGTGGATAAAAGAATATTTACCTACCTTGCTACCTAGATATAAGTGGAATAAAGAGCAGAGAGCGTTGCGAAATGGAGACTATGTTCTTTTAATTGAGCAAAATTTAGAGCGAGGTTCTTGGCGCCACGGAGTGGTGAGTGCGACTCATGGCGGCGATGATGGTCGCATCAGAGTGGTCGATGTGCGCACACGTACTGGCGTGGTTCGGCGTCCGGTGACGCGCGTCGCCCTACTCTTTCCAGCGGAATGTTAGTGCTGAACTGAACTTGTTGTTTGTTAACTAATTTATATTCGCTTGTAGATCTGTAATTTCTGTATTTAGCTACTAAAATAAATAATTTGTTTGTTTTCCTTATGTCAGCTCAGCTCAGCACTAGGGGGCGGATTGTGGACGACGCACGCCTCAATCTTAGTTTATTGTTTATTTATAAGTAAGTGTTTCCTAAGTGTCATCTGTCGGCAATATGTCAAAGTAATTTTAAATAAATAGCAATGTTGCAAGGTGCGAGTGGTGCCGGTCTAAGTATTTTTTGTGGTTGGCAACCCAGTCTTCTCGCTGTCAAAGTAAGCTACAACGCCGCAAACACGTATTGTTTTTAGAAAAATAACAAGAAGCTGGATTTTCGAAGCCGTGCAACCAACCGCACCCTCCAAATTGATTCTGGAACCAAATCTGCATTTCATTTCGCCTCCATCTGTAATAACTAATATAATTATATGTGAGCCTTTATTCAATAGATATATTAAGGAAGAAAAATTAAATAATGAAATATCTAAAATCTGTTATACATATTTAAATACCTCATTTGTAGTAATGGATTTTTTTAAATTTAACCATACTAAACCGAAACGTACTCATTTCCCAACTTACATATGTCGGTATATATTAAGGGATATTTTGCGATTGTACTATAAATCACAATGTAAATTTCTCTCGACTGATACTAACAGAAATGATAATAATGAGATGTATTGTAATAATAAGAATGATGATAATCAATTGATATTGCCATGTACTCTTTATAATAATTGTGATGTTAAAGTTTATACTAAAAGTACTCAAACTGACATTAATGATGCTACATGTTATGACGCCACTTCTGAAAAAATAGATTCTGTTAAATCTGGCTCAAATCGCCATGATTTTTTTCGTGTATAACCATATAAATATAATTCACCAAAACATTTGTGGCCTTATTGCAAAGTCAGATTTGTTTACTGTCTGCCTTGATGACCTGGCAAATACGGGTAAAAATATTGACGTTTTATGTTTTTCAGAACACAATATGATGAATGATGATATTAATTTCCTTCAAATACCAAACTTCATTTTGGCTACTCACTTTTCGCGTAACAAGCGACGAGGAGGAACATGCATTCTAGTGAAAAACTACGTTAATTTTGTCGTACTTGAAGCTGTTCAAAAGTATAGTATATCTAATGTGATTGAATGCTCTGCAATTAAATTAATTGACCACAATATTATTATTTTATGTCTCTATAGGGTACCAAAGAGTAATAACTATAATAAATATATTAATTTGTTTTTTAATCATTTTAATGACATTTTATGTCTCCTTACAAAACATGGAAATAATAAGATCGTTGTTTGTGGTGATTTTAACATCGATATGTTGAAGAAGAATAAGTACACATTAGAATTGGAACAGCTAACTACGGGATTTAATCTAACACAAGCAATTAAGGAGCCTACAAGACCAAGTAGTGGTTCCTGCATTGACAATATTTTCCATAATGTTAGTGGTGCCAAATCAACTGTCTTGGAATTTGGTTTATCTGATCATAAGGCCCAATATATATCATGTCCAGTCAAAAAGACATGTACATTTGACCATTGGTTTTCGTTTAAACGTGATTATTCTAAAGATAATTTAGAAAAATTTAAAGAGTGCATTAAAGAGCTCAAATTTACTGAAGTCTTTGAATCAAATGATGCAAATGACGCTTTTAACTCGTTTTATGATACATTTAGGATGTTTTACGATTTGTGTTTCCCAATACTTAAAATTAAAAATACAACAACAGTTCGATCAAAATGGATGTCACGCGGCATTAAGAAATGTAGTAAACGTAAACGTTCTCTTCTTTGGAAGTATAGATTATCAAAAAACAGCTTAGATAAATCGAACTTTAAAAAATATTCTTTGAGATATGCCAAAATTATTAAACTAACTCAAAAATCTCAGAATAATTATTACATTCTAAATTCTAAAAATAAATCGAAAGCCACCTGGAACATAATTAATGGCAGAAAACAGAATTTTCCCCCAGAGACTATAACTGAATTGGTAATGGATAAACATAAAACTACAGACCCTCAAAGAATCGCTGAATTATTTAATGACTACTATGCAGATATAGTTAAACCCCGGACTAGTACAACAGGTAATAATGTCCCAATAACCTCTACTTGCACGTATAATTCACCGAAATCCTTTTTTATGAGTCCTACTATTCCTTTGGATATCTATACTATTATAACAAAATTAAAAAATACTAAGAGCACTGGTTTTGATGACATATGTGTATTAGTAATAAAATTTGTATCTCACATAATTGCACCTATACTGAGCTATGTTATAAATATGTGTTTTGAACAGGGAATCTTTCCATCTGTATTAAAAACCACTATAATTAAACCTCTCCATAAAAAGGATGTTAAATCAGATATAAAAAATTACAGGCCTATAGCTCTAACTTCAACATTTTCGAAAATAATTGAAAAAGCCATATATAATAACTTGTATGACTACTTTGAAAGGAATAATATTTTTACGCCGGATCAGAAAGGCTTTCGTAAAAATATGTCCACAAATTTAGCTATATATGATTTCTTAAGTTTAATATATCCTAGAGTTGATAGAAGACAGCCTGTCTATGCTTTGTATATGGATATGTCAAAGGCCTTTGACTACGTGGATCATAATATACTACTGAGTAAGCTGGAAACGTACGGTGTTAGGGGCAACACTTTAGACTTACTAAAATCTTACATCAGTAACAGAACTCAGATTACGAGTATTGACAAAATTTGTCCTAATACGAAGCATGAAATAAATTATAGGTCCAGCAGTAGAAAAATGAAGTTTGGTGTTCCACAAGGTAGTATTTTGGGCCCACCGCTTTTTATTATCTATGTCAATGACCTACCAAAATCTACTACAGATCGTATGGTACTATTTGCTGATGACTGCACTGTTGTATACAATGATGAAAATATTATAAATAATAGTTTAAATTCAATAATTCAATGGTTACAAAATAATAATTTATTAATTAATATCGATAAAACTAAATTAATGCAATTTAAACAAAAAACAAAAAACACTTTACATTCTCCAATAGAATTTAACGGTGAAACAGTTGAATTGACGACTACAACAAAATTTCTTGGCGTGCACATTGATGACAATTTGAAATGGCAAAGTCATATAGAGTTTGTTTGCAAAAAAGTGTCACAGTCATCTTATGGTCTATATATGCTAGCTAAAAAGGTCAATCTTAACACTTTACTCGTAGCGTATCATAGTAATGTTGCTTCTAGACTCAGATATGCAATCATTTTCTGGGGAAATACTACTAACTGGGATAAAGTTTTCAGATGTCAAAAAAGGTGCGTGCGAGCTATGTGTGGTCTCAATAGAGCTGACAGCTGCAAAGAATACTTCAAAAAATTAAAAATACTTACCCTGCCATCTCTATATATTTTTGAAATTGTTTTGTTTATTAGACATCATCCATCACTATTTACATTAGAAGTTAAATCTCGCAATAGAAGTTACCTGTATAATAATGTTACCCGTCAGTATAAAACTGCCCTCTTTGGGAAAAGTGTGTTTGCTATGGCCACAAAGATCTATAATAAGATTCCAAATGACATAAAAGAATGTGGCAATTTTAATGTCTTTAAAAATAAATTGTTCCAATTTCTTATTGAAAATTGTTATTACTCTGTTGCTGAATTTTTATTGACTTGAATTTGTTAAATGTTTCATGTATCTTGACGAAAGTTTATTGTTGTTGTCTTGTGTCTGTTGTGATTAATAGTAATAATAGAATTTATATCAAATTATTAGAATTTTATAATTATATTCTCATTTATAATTTATTTAATCATTTGTATGCCTAAGTTGCTGATCATGGCGTGAACATTATTAAGTATATAATTATGTAATGAACACCTGTATGTAACCCATGCATCACAAATAAACGATTTGATTTGATTTGATTTGATTTGATTTGTTACTGGGTTGTGGAGGTCAGATAGGCAGTTGCTCCTTGTAAAATACTGGTATTCAGCTGCATCCGGTTAGACTGGAAGCCGACCTCAACATAGTTGGGAAAAGGATAGGCAGATTGTGATTTTTGACGGGCGAACTTGGTTTTAGTTTGAGGAACTTCCGCCATTACATCTGAGTATCTTTCCTCTTTTGAAGGATAAGCCGCCAAGGAAGAGTTTTGTGCTCATAAATGTTCAAAAGTGCAAGAAACAAGAGTAAATAAGAAAAATCTATTCTGGTTTCAGTGGTCCAGTAAAGTTCGTAGCTCTGGGTATACTCAAACGCTCAGACTCTCCCGAGTATTGGCAGACCCACAACGTGACGAGGATCATCGCTCACCCGGATTACAAGCCGCCCTCGAAGTACAATGACATCGCACTGCTTGAGACTGAGAACACGTAAGTTGAACGGGATTTCAAAGCTTAGAACTGATCTGAACTTTCTTAACCAGGGACCATTTTGGTTATCCATTGAAAGGGTTTTCGATGCACATAATCAAAAACCCATTCAATGTAGGTAACCCTTTTGAATGGCTTTAAGAGACCATTTTGGTTAATCATTGAAAGGGTTTTCGATAGGTATTTTCTAAGCGGTTAGCGGTCCCCGTAGTAGTGCAGAATGCATGAGCATTTCTCGAAGATAAAAAAATAGAGGAACGCTTATTAGACTTGATCTTGCTGATGACCAACGGTACGAGTGGGACAGTGGACACTATGGTTCGAGGGTTCAATCCCTGAATATTGATTCACGGTCTTAAGAAAGATGACTGAGGGTCATGTCAGATTTACACACACTATACTTTCGATCAATCACCCACGTAACGTGAGTATGAAGTGGTAACGGCCCCTACTTTCGTGTCGTTTGCGTAAGTCATGGGTTCGAACACAGGCAGACACATTACTTTGTGTAATTTATTTTATCACCACTGCTCTGAAAACGGTAAAGGAAAACATCTTGAGGAAACCTTAGGCTTAGGCCAAAAAATGTTAGGCTAGAACTAAAAATTCGTAGACATCTCCAACCCGCACTGAGCCCGCGTAGTGGATTATGTCCCGCTCCCTCTTGCAGAGAGGAGGCCTGTGTCTCAGCAATGGGAACGGGATAGGCTGATTATGTAACTAAACCAAGTTTCCGAAGTTGCTGATATAAGATACCGTCTCTCCAGGATATCCTTCACCATCCACATATTGCCTGCCTGTCTCCCTTTGGTACCAGAGTCAGATGAGACAGCTGAAGCCACTGGTTGGGGCGCTCTGGGACACCGTCAGGGATTGGCAGACATTTTGCAAACTGTAAGCAGCTTAATTTATTATTTGAGTAGGTACCTACTCCATAAGAGGTACTGTATTACATAGTAACTGGGTTTTGGAGATCTTATTTGAGGCAGTTACTCCAAGTAAAATACTGGTATTCAGCTGCATTTGGTTAGACTGCAGATGATGAGATGGACCAACGATCTGGTGAAGGTCGAGGAATCCACTGGCTGCAAGAAGCTCATGACATGGTCTTTGTGGCGGGCTTTTGTAACTATGTTGGGTTGTCTTCCAGTCTAACCGCAGCAGCTGAATAGTAGTATTTTACATGGAGCGACTGCCTATCTGACCTCCACAACCTATTATGGTGGTGATCGAGGGAAGCTTGTCACCACCAATGGAGGTCTTTTGGCTGAAATGTTGATGATGATGAATGGTTCATCTATACCATATATCATGGTAGGACAAAGCGCTCTTTGTCATCGCATTCAGTCATTACTTAAACACTTTTCAAATCTATTCATGTGTTTTACCTTAGCTATCATGATTACTAGGTAAGACTGCGGAGGTATGATGAAGAGAAGTGTTCGCAGCTGTATCCTAAACACAGACATCTACGTGAAGGATACAATCACACCTCGCAGATGTGCTACGGCGACACGAAGGAAGCTAAGGATACTTGTGAGGTATGAAAAGCATTATTTATTATGCTGTACGGTTTAGTAAAACTCTAATGACATGCGGTGAAGCATAACGTGTCGTGGCAAAACCTGGAAAGCAGTCTAAAATCACCTATAGATTCGCAAGCCATCGTGGCTATCAATCCTCGTATCATTTCCTTGTTCGTTAGAGCCAAATTGTGCAATCAAGTCTATTAGAAGATCTATTGCAACGTGGCATAGCTCGGTGCGTAAGTGAAATGGCGTTATCATAGACTATACACTACTATCTGGGCGTTATGACTATGTAGTTTGACGCGCGAGATAGAAGACTCTCACGAGCACCTGAACTAAACGCGCTACGTTTAAATGTAGATTTATGACAAAATGCTAGACTTAAATAAATTTTTAGCTTAGTAAGTTCTTAATATTTTTAAATACCTTCAAAAAATATTATTTTACAATCATTAACTTTTTACGTATAATCATATTAGACAGAAAATAGACGGTGCTACTTTGGATTTTTTTTCTATAGAAAACATTTCAAATGAGAAAATGTTTCGGTTTAAGTACAGTAGTATACAATCAATACACAATAACACATATGGAAAATCCAAACGATTAACCATAACATTTGGTTTTATAGGAATTTTAAAAATACAAAATTTATCAACGTATCCCCTTAAGTTTGGCACAGTAATAAACTTAATTTCTACCACAGTAATTTCCACAGAGACCTCATCTCATTTGAATACGGCACAAGCAATGATCAGCACGCGTTCTCTCAGAGTGCTATACTTACCTAATAGTTTTACTTCGTGGCAAACCATTGCTGTTAACTTAAGATTAATCAAAGAAAATTCTATGTAGTTAGTTCATGTCGGCTTTTAAGCTCCGATAGTTTTAGAAAGGCAGAGTCAAAACAAAAGAATGTTGTCCCCAGGGTGACAGCGGTGGTCCTCTCCAAACAGCAAACGAGTTCATGCATTGCGCATACACTGTGCTGGGCGTGACGTCATACGGCAGACAGTGCGGCATCTCTGCCGGCTCCGGCATGTACACCCGGGTCTACCACTACGTGCCCTGGATTGAGAGCGTCGTGTGGCCTTGAGGGAGTTGGCAGAAGTGGCAGAAGTAACTTCTGAGGAGAAAATTTATCATCATCATTCTCCTCATCTCATGCCCTTAAGTCAATCTATTTGGGGTCGGTGCAACATGTCTTTTTCTTCCATTCTTCTCTATTAGTCGTCATGTCGGTAATCCCGCCCTTTCTAGCCATGTCATCTTTCACACAGTCCATCCATCGTATCTTTGGTCTTCCCCTACTCGTATAGCCATCCACAATCATACGCAAAACTTTCCTGACGACATTTTCCTTAAGAGCCATTTCACGTTTTCGGGCGAATATCTAAGATTTTAGTCGCCTAATTTACCATCTTAGGTAAAACTCTGACATTGTTGAATACATTTAAAAGAAAGACCAATCTTTCGTATTGAATGTTATTGTACAAAAACTTATTTGTTTACTTTCCCTCTTACAAATAAAACACGGAATAAAGTTATATCAGGGATAACAAAGGAATAACCATACATTTTCATAGGTTTAAATTTGGAATAACTTTGTTCTGTGTTTATTTGTAAGAGGGTTAGTGTCGATTAATCTCCCACAACTAGTTTGCAGAAAAATCATCGCAGAGTCAATTTCAGACTCGTAAATCTATCATTAATATTCATAAATTTTACTTTTAAAAATACATAAAGCATCAGACATATAATATAAAAAAATAAAGTCTCGGGGCAATTTTTACGTTTTATACCGCTATTTAATCGCGATGTTTTGGTTTGAATAACGCGTAATTATTTTTTTTTTAATATTTCAAAATAAACTATGTTCATTAACAAAACTAATTCTAAAGTTTTGTTAAAATCCCTTCATTTATTTAGACATAATAACGTTATTAACATCACTCTAAATTAGAATAAATTACGTTGCATAAGCGGGCACCGATTATTACAGTATTACTTTATATAGTGTATTATCTATGTATTACAGCGCGAGCGCCCATCGAGGAGGGACCTGTGTCATTTTTTCCCGCCTCCTGATGTCCGAGCTCACGTATCGTGAACGCATTATTTTAATACGACTGCAATATTCAAATTTCCTTAAAATTTGGTTAAATGCCTCTTAATCCTCCGCATCACATGCACATTCTATGACAACCGATTTCCGCACAACTTTTCAGTTACCGGTGTCACTTTCAGACTTCCTCTTATGTACTCATTTCTTATTCTATCCATTCGCGTAACACCACACATCCCTCTTAGCATTCTCATCTCTGCTGCATTCAAATGCGTTTCATTCATACCTTTTGTGGCCCAACATTCTGATCTATACAAGACGCCAGGTCTAACCATTGTTTTATAAATCTTCCCCTTAAGTTTAACGGTAATGCGGGTCACAGATTGTTCCCCTGACCTGCCGCCATTTCATCCATCCAGTATTAATTATATGCTTAATAGTCCGAACTACTTAGCCATCGCTTTGCACAAGTGAACCGAGACACCGGTAGTCGGAGCAGACCGGGAGAAACGCGCCATCAAGCACGGCCACAGAAGAGAATTCAATTGCAATAAATAATTATGTGATTAGTTTTCTGGATTTTTATTTGCGGTATTTTCGCAGAATATAATATATTCTGAAATAAATGATTCCCTAGTATTTCGGTACGGCTAACACATATTATGAGTTATTTATTATCTTCAGATAAAAAGAGGGTAGCGTAGGTATAAATGTTGTTTTGGTGGTACCGAACCTTTAGTATACAAATCCGACTCGTACTTCTTCTGGTTTGTTCGCAAGAGAAGATAATTAATTTTTAGGTTAGTATAGGTAGTCTAGAAAAACACATTTTATTTCAAAATCAATTTTATAAAAAAGAACCAATTTAAAATTCGCCAGATATAATTCAAGCCCACACCACACTTTCAATCCAGGGTTTGTAGTGAGCTACCCTGGTGTAGATATCAGGAGCGGTGGTATTAGGACCACAACCGGAAGTGCCGAATGACGTCACTCCAATGATGGTGTAGATACAGCGGGAGAATTGAGTGGTGATTAGCAAAGGTTCACCGGATAGACCCTGGAAAAACAAAAAAAAAACATGAACTGTGATGTCGCGGTGGCGCCAAACACGTAGCCAAATTCTAGGCAGAGTCCCTTTTATACTGGTATCAACACGCTAAGAACAAGATAAAAACATTATTTCTGTATTCCCCAAACGGATAAAGAACACTCGCGTGTAGCCACTTATGTAATAACAAGCTATGTACTTGATGGTATTAAAAAATTATAATTATGTTTGTCAGTTTCACCTATGGGAATAGGTGAAACTGACAAACATAATTATAATTTTTTCTATTGCTTGTTTCTTTATTTTATAACTTAGTTTTCTTTTTGTAATCAATTGATAGCTACTTACCCAGTGTAACTCCGTACTAGTTTTTGTATAAATTGAGGAATGTATTAACAGAGAGAACCCTGGCACCCATAACACAAGTTTAATCTTAGCTTGGGTGCCAGTGGAGTAATCATTGATTTATTTATGCAATTTTAAAGAATATTGTCCCAAAATCAAGTTATTGTCATAGGTAAAATTGTAAATTGGGAAATAAAGTTATACAGGGTGTAACGGACAGCCCTCCGCAAACTGATAGGGTGAATTCAGTATGTCATACTAAGATGACCGGTGCATGAAATTTTTTCAGGAACGTTAAGGGGATCCAATAAACCTGATTTGTTTGTGTTTTTGTGCACAAATCGGAGCGTCTATTACTGGTTGGGAGGGGTAGGTAATAGGTATGCGGTGAGTTCGATGAACTCTGTAGCTAGACAGAAAGTGAACAGCTGATTTCACGCGTCGTTGGTTAAAGTATTTCAACATCCATTTCTGTTTTTTTTTTGCTGTTTTTTTTTGCATTTTTTTTTTACATAAATGGAGTGCTGCGAACACACAACGCAATTTTACATTGAAATAATGGAAATGTAACTGAAAAAAAAATTGAAAAATGAAAATTTTCCTGAGAAAATTTCCGGTGGAATATGATTCAAAATGAGGAGCTGAATGGACCCTGTTAGTTTGCGGAGGGCTGTCTCTTACACCCTGTATACTATAGTTATATACTATCCACACAAACTGTCATCCTCTATTTAACCCCTTTCGGGGATCAGATTTCAACAATCCATTTTATTGCTCACCGTCGCGTCGCGTCGTTATATAAGAAAAATGTCATGCCTTTCTGTTATTATTGTTAGGGTTCCGTACCAAAATGGTAAAAAAGGAACCCTTATAGTGTGACTCAGTCTGTCTGTCTGTCTGTCGGTCTGTCTGTCTGTCTGCCACAGCTGGATATATCAAGAACTACTAATGCTATCAACTTGAAATTTGAAACAGTTTTAGATTACGTTTACCCAACTATTTTGCAAATAAGAAAGAAATAAAAACATTTATATTTTTTTTGCAACAGGGACTGAAAGGGGGTCTTAAAAATTCAAAGTGGGGCTACTAGGGCATTTAGGGTGTCATATGAAAGAGCGCTGTTTACACATTCTCAAACATTTTTTTTTTTGGGCCCATTACTTTTTGATTTTTGATGAAAAATGTAAAAAAAATAGCGTTACCCCCCCCCCCCCTCCCTTATCTCCGAAGTTTGCATAGAGAAAAATCAGAAATTATTCTATGTGATAGAAGTTTATGTAAAGATTACAGGAAAAATAAAACGATGTCTCTAAATAGCACACTTTGTCAGAAAACAGAACGGAACCCTCGGTGCGCGAGTCCGACTCGCTCTTGACCGGTTTTATAACTACTAGTGTAACTAGACAGACTGACCCGCGGTTTAAGATTTTTATTAAGTGAAGTAAAAGATTCGTTCTTATTCTCTCAGTGTTGGGTTGCACAAAATTGACTCCCGCTTTTTGAAAGTCTGATCTAACCAACAATCACAATTTTATTACAACTGTTGTGAATTGTGAGTTGTGAAAAATAACATTTGATATTAAAATTGAATAGGCTTTATGTAAAACACTGGTATTCAGCTGCATCCGTTTGGACTAAAAGCCGACCCAAACATAGTTGGGAAAAGTGAAACCAGGTAAATCCAAAAATCCACATATATCATTATACTTTCAAGAATATTCCCACTCACTATTTAAATAGTGAGTGGGAATATTCTTGAAAGTATAATGACATGACTGAGAGAAAACCAGCATGGTGCTAGAACCAAACATTCATCCAAACATATATACAGGGTGTCCGGTGAAGAATGGATAACCTTGGAATACCATATTACAGACATGATGGCCGTTCTTAAAAAAATACAAAAAAAAAAATATCCCCACTAGTAGGTACACACGGCTACACATCAAGCTATACATTTCTAGTTTAGACTGACCTCTCATTGTAAGGAAATCCTATACAATGCGAGATCAGCTTATACTGAAAATTTGATCTGTTGTCGTGCGTACATTATGTGCCTGATGTAGGTTTATTAAAACCTGGCCTGAAACACAGGTTTTAATAAACCTACATCAGGCCGGTCGCTATTGTAATAATTAGACCTTTAACCGATAAATATAAATTATACACTAGATTTTTAACATAGCTTAAGTTTTTCATACTACTTAATATTATTAAGTATGTACTTTGTAATGATGTAACTTTTATGTAATTTAATTAATTAATTAATTAATGTGAACTTATGAATAAATATTCTATTCTATTCTATTATGATTTTTTGGAGTCTCCAAAAAAAATATTTTTTTTTTAATATTTTTTTTTGTATTTTTTTAAGAACGGTCATCATGTCTGTAATATGCTATTCCAAGGTTATCCATTCTTTACCGGACACCCTGTATGTGACATCCACCAACCCGCACTGGGCCCGCGAGGTAGATTACAGCCCACTCCCTCTCACAGAGAGGAGGCCTGCGTTCCAGCAGTGGGGACATTATAGGGCCTATTATCTATAATGTTAGCTTATGATGTATGTCTTATTTACCTTACAAGCTTCAGGAGAATGAGATTTGCGTCCATAGCACATTTGACTGTTGTAATTAATTCCCTCCCTAATGTGCCGCTGTGGCTTGTATGCAATCTTACACTCTTCTTCGGTGAACTTGTCCAAGTTAATCTGAAAATGAACAAAGAAATGATGAATAATGATTTAGTAGATGTGGCCGAACAAGGGGTTCGTAGCTACGGTACACTGTGGCGGCATCTACATCGCCACATGTGAACTACACATCACACTGACGTCACGCAAAATCCTGCATCGTGCATTCAGAGTTTACCGCGCGACTAGCACATTAGCAACAACGTCCCGTCATCAATCGTCGGGCAGTTGCCCACCAGACACAACACCCCTCTGGTCGGAGGATCATCCCTTTTCTATGGAGGATGAGTGAACTGTGAGGATGAGTGAGCAGTGGAGGCCTAGTGGTAACGGCTGTGACTTACGAGTGTAAATTATTTCATCACCACCGCTCTCAAAACTCTGAAAGAAAACATGGAGTAGGACATATTGTTTTCAGAAATATTGTTGTTGATGTCACATGTGATTAATGCACTATTTAATTCTATTATTATTACTTTGACATTTATTTACAAATCTATCTTGACATTCTCACTCATTTAAGGCATGACATTTTAATCTTTATTATCTAACTACATCTGCTTTACTAAGTACAATAACTCCCAACCGTCTCAAGATTTCCAAATAAAAATTCACAACTGTACCAACCCCTCAACCCCCAGCTGCTCGTGCTTAAAAATCGACAGGCTACAGCATACCAAATATTTAGGTGTTATGATTGACCAGCGCCTATCCTGGCACATGCACACCGAACTTGTTATGAAAAGAGTTAGGAAACTGGTTTGGACTTTTAAAACACTCCGACATGTGGCTTCAAAGCAACTTCTGAAGCAAGTATACATTTCGTTGGCTCAATCTATCCTCATTTACTGTCTGTCTTGCTGGGGAGGGACTACAAAACAAAAATTTTTAGAACTTGAGAGGGCGCAGAGAACTTTGCTTAAGGTCATGTTCTTCAAACCCTATAGATACCCCACCCACAGCCTCTACCTATTATCTGACCTTTTGTCTGTAAGAAAGCTTTATTTGCTTCAACTTGCACTAAAAAAACACACATCCCTTCCGTATGACCCCTCTAAGCCAAAAAGCAGAAGGAGCTACTTAGTCGCTCCAACGGTCGGGGTTAGATCTGTTTTCGCTAAAAGACAATACTCATCTTATCTATACAACTTGCTGAATAAAGAATTACGAATATATTCCATGAAGCTCCGAGATTGTAAGAAAGTTGTAACCGATTGGCTTAAAACTAAAACCTACGACGATGTTGAGTCTATTATATCTACTTCTCAATAACCAAGTTACATTTGGGTTGTTGTGCGCTGGGTTAGTGAATGTAGACTTGTGTAGCTTCTTTCGATCCCAAGACATTGTCACAGGGCTGACCGACAAACAACAACCTACATTTGGCCTTACGCTTCATCTATGTGTGAAAGCAGGATTAATAAGCAAACATACAGGAAATTGATTGGGAAGAGTGAACTAAGCATTGCTCGTTATCTCACACAGTCTCACTTTCACTTTCACACTCACACCCACACTCACACCCACACTCACTCATAACACTCACTCACACACTCACTCATGATACACATATCACACGTACACGCGCGATCTGGCCTTTCTCTACATAACGCTCATCAAACTGCAGAACTGTTAGTATAATTTTTTAAGTTACCCATATTCATATCATTTTTCTTATTTTAATTTTTGTTTAGTCCTACATGTATACACTGTCTTAATTTCAATTGCATAAAAATAACAAGTGGAAGCGCGGAGTCTCCTAATACAAGCAATTCCTTGCTTAAAAGGTGATCTCCAATAATATGTATCGAAATGCCTATTGTAATTGAAATAAACGTTTTTTTTTTTTTTTTTTTTTTTTTTTTTTTTTTTTTTTTTTTTTTTTTTTTTTTATTCTAGTGACATTAATATTTGCTAATGATTAATTATTTCTTATGTTTATTTTATGTTTAAAGATTTATTATTTGCCATTGTGAAATTACCAAAATAGTGTTATTGCCTAATTATAAATTATTGTTGCAAGTAATTGTATTTAACAATGCTGTGTTGTGCTGAAACGTTTTAATTAAAGCTTGAGATTTGCATGCCTCAAGGCGTAATATGGTTGAACTATGCTCTATTTTTAACAACTTTATGTAATTACCCATATTAGCAAATAAATGATTTTGATTTGATTTGATTTGATTTGAAACATTGTGAGGAAACCGGCATGTCCTAGAACCAAAAATTCGGAGACATGAAAACTGCCAACCCGCGCTGCGCCCGCGTGGTGGATTACGGCCCGCTCCCTCTCACCGAGAGGAGGCTGTGTTCAGAGCAGTGGTAACATCATAGGCTGATTATGTTTATGTTTGAATGATTTGATTTGAGTTTGCCAAGATCGGTCTACAGTTAAGTGATATATCGAGACCCCTCCGTGCCTCAGAAAGTAAGCTAAGCCGTCTTTTATAGTCGTTACGGATCGTCACAAACCAGAAAGACTGACAATCAGTCTTACCAAGGGTTGTGGTGTTACCCAGTAACTGTGTTAGGAGGATATAAGCAGTCGCTCCATGTAAAATACTGGTATTCAGCTGCATCCAGTTAGACTAATGGTGATGATGACCTACCGTCTGAATCGTGTCAGCCATTTCATAGTAGGAGTCCGATTTTAGATCTCTCCATGTTGTGGCGATGGCGGTCTCAGCGTCAGCCTCTTCGACGTGAAGACAAGCTGGCAGCACGTTCTCATTGAATGTAATCCTGAAGCAGATGGAGTATGTAAGGATCGTAGCAGGTGGCGTTCTGTAGTTTCTGCCCCCCATGGGAAGAAGGCGTGAGTTTCTGTATGTATGTACTCCTGAAATATTTAGATATTATACCAGGATTTTGTACAACTTTATTTAAAGGGTGTCCTTGGAGTTTCTTGCCCGTCCTTCTCCTAAAAAACTCTTTTAAGAGTTTCAACTTTCTGGCAAACTCAACGACTTCTTTACAATATTAAAAAACATATATACGTCGATTTGAGAACCTCCTTCTTTTTTATGTATAAATTAAAATAAATACTTTTGACTTTCACTATTTGTCACAGCTAGGAAATGCGTTTTTCCGAAATACTTAGGGCTTTTATGCACACGATGCGTTGCGGCCCCGCACCGCAAAGATTTCGTATTTGCGGTCACACGGGCGTTGCGGCGCCGCGCCGTAACGTTGTTACGCTGCAGAGGCACCGCACAGTAAAGATTTCTTTCCCTCTCTTCTGCCGCACAAACAACTGATCAGTGCTACTCCGGAGACACAACGCGTACGCCCCTCCTCGCCTCGTCTCGCAAGTTGCAAGTCCGGCGTCCAGTGTGCATAGGCCCTTGTGTGTGTGTATTTAAACTAGCCGTTGCGTCGTTAATGGTGCCGATTCGGGGGGTCTATTCCCTAAGCATGAAGCCCGTAGTTTCGGCCTTCGTTACGGGCGTTTCCTACTCCGTAACACCTACGGACAGATCGAACCCCCGAACCCCGAACGGGTTCGGGCCCGAACGAAGTATGAATGACAACACGATTTGACAGTTGTCCCTATTACCGATGTGTTTTTGCCCGTCCGAAAAATTAAACTTTTACACTTGTTTTGATGGATCTTTATGTCAGACGAACGGATGAGCGGACGGACGGACGGACGGATGGACTTAGGGAGTAGGCCCCCTGTTGTGCACAAACTAAACTTAATTTAGGCTATTGTTAACTTTTTCTTTCTAATAAAACAAGATTGATATGGACGAAAAATAAAACTCTCAAGTTGAACGCATGGCTACAGATCAAGCTATACATTACCAGATAAGCTGATCTCGCATTGTATAGGATTTCCTTACAGTGAGAGGTCAGTGTAAACTGGAAATGTAGGTATAGCTTGATGTGTAGTGTGCGTACTCCCAGCGGAAAAGTGTCGAATTTCATAACTTCAGTTCAGCAGATTTCAGTGTATGGCGTCCTGGAAATGTGTATGAAAATGTTAAATTTGTGCGTCCAGCCATTTTTGAGATATTTGCGAAAAACACTTTCCGCTGGGGCAACGTTCTCCCAGCGGAATTTTTTTCTCAAAATGGACACACGATAAAAATAAATATACCAACAATTAGTGTATAATGAGAGGTAAATGTGTGTGCTTAAATGGAATTTGTGCGTCGTAAGACTCCGAAGATATTCAAGATGCCGCTGGGGGAACGTTTGGCTGGTGGCTGGATATCCTAAACGATTAGACGCACAGTTATGATTTTTTTTACACATGTTGCTATCAATTTGTGTGTAACGATCGTGAAAAAAGAATTAAAAAAACAATTACCGTTCGGAAGAAAAAAAAAAGTACTCGTGAAATCAGCTCTTTAGGTTCTTGTACTTCAAATTGAATTCCTAGAGACTATCTTCCAACTTTAATATGTGCCCTATAACTGCGTACATTGTTTTGCAAAGTTTCATTTGTATAGTGTAAGTAATTAATGAGTTATGTAACAAAATACCATGAAAAAGCCACGACAGTTTTCACCATTGGATTGGACGAGTTCTTTATAGGTTGGCAAATTAAAAGGTATTCCAATAATTAGTGTATCCGTTGAACTATCCACCTGTAAAATTTTAGTCCAACACACTTGATAATTAAAGATATACCCGAACTAGGAACGAAACAGTGATAAACCGACCAAGTTTCAATGGGTACAAAAAAGCGGTCTTTTGGTATAAAGTGCTAACCTTCCAAAATTGGTAGTATTGTACAGCTACTTTTGGTACAAGTGCGTACACAATATAATTAGAGAAAAAGAATTGCAGTTTAATTTTTATTGTCAAATATTGTCAAATATCTCAAAAATGGCTGGACGCACAAATTTAAAATTTTCATACACATTTACAGGACGCCATACACTGAAAATCTGCTGAACTGAAGTCATGAAATTCGACACTTTTCCGCTGGGAGTACGCACACTGATGTGTAGCCGTGTGAACTAACATTTCCATACAGATTTAGACAACACGTAAAAACATGTCGACTAAAAACACGGTGAAACGCAAGGCGTAAACTAATTTGACATCTCTAACTTAGTTCATAGCTATAGCCGTCCTTTTCTCGCGCTGCCTGTTAGTAAAAGATAGCGATTCTCTAATTTTGGTTTAGTTATTGAACAAGAGAATCGGCACCAATGTCTTTCAGATACGGTAGCGTCGTGGGTCGCACCGTTGAGCTGCCTATGATAGAGTTGAGCTCCAATTGACTGAGGACTGCCAGGTCAGTTCAACTCAAGGCTCTAACGGCTCTTTCTTTAAAATGCTACTAATTAATGGAATATCACGGGGACGAAGCAAAAAGAGTTTAAAAGGTGTATCTATTCCTACACGAAATCTCTTAAGGGGTCATTGTATTCATCATTATGAACAACTTTTACTATAGGACCAAATCCGAAACCGCGAAAAAAAATCTGTTGTTCAAACTCAATGACGTAAGGTAATATATCATTGTTCAAACTCGTCAAAAGCAGGGAGGAGCAGTTGATTTTTTTTTTCGCGATTTCAGTTTCGGTCCCATAGTAAAAGTTGTTCATAATGATGAGTACAATGACCCCTTAAGAGATTTCTTGTATGAATATATACACCTCCGTGCCTCGGAAAGCACGTTAAGCAGTTGATCCCGGTTGTTATTCGCAGATCTTTGACAGTCGTTACGGGTAGTCAGAAGCCCGAAAATCTGACAACTAATCTGGCCAAGGTGTTACCATCGTGTTACCCAGTAACTGGGTTGTGAAGGTCATACAGGCAGTCGCTCCATGCAAAACCCTGGTTTTCAGCTGCATCCGGTTAAACTGGAAGCAACAATATAGTTGGGAAAAGGCAGGTAGATTGATTTTGACTTACGGTGTCTCTGTCTCAATAAGGGCGATGTCGTCGTATTTATTAGGAGCCTTGTAGTCTGGGTGTGGGATGAATCTCCTCACCTTGTGAGTCTGCCAGGCAGTTGGACCGTCTGAGCGTTTCTCAACACCCAACGCGACGAATTTCAGGTGACCACTGTGAATGTTTTAATTTTAGAAGAATGTTAAAAAGCCTGTTCCACAAGTATCTGCATGATGAAAATGTAAACAAATAGATCAGAAAACGTACTCGAGGATGTCAACTTGTAGTGCAGCTTACAAATTGAGTGCTTTGATTATATTATTGGAATACTTTAACCCGAAATTCTTATTTTAAATCACTTTAAAAATGTTTTCCATTTGACAATTGAGATTAATTTCATAACCTCAATTATCGTCGATAAACTTCAATTACAAATTAATAATTCAATAAATAATTATTATTAACACAAACGGTCAGTTTGTCCGTGATCATGGTGCTTGCAACAGTGCCGAAATATCGGGAACACGAATATAACAGTAAACATGGTAAATATCCCGTTTGTGTTAATAATAAAATTGTGGAAGCTTTTAAATGGCAATTGTAAGCGATATTGTAACATAACTTACCTTTAAAGATATTAGACTGTAAGCTTTGCGAAGAATAAATAAATAATGTTAGTGACCATGACAGTTTAAAAACTTATATCAAAAAACAATTGTTGGAAAAAGTGGTAAGAAGGTGGTAAGATTTATAGTTGAAACCTAAATATGGATGAACGTGTTACTTTACTTTTAATGAGTGCTGGCGTAAGAACCTGAACAGGGTTTGTTTCTTCAGATACTTTTCAAAACAGATATTTAGTTTAAAAATCTTTTGTTAGATGTTGGTTTCCCTAAATATGGTCAGCCATTGACCACTTCAGATAGGCTTCTTCAAATTGGATAAAGTTTCAGGAACCAAGGCTAAACGCGCCGTTCCATAACACTACTTATGAATGCGTGGCGGGCAGCCATGTGAACCCGCGCAGCTAAACGTACTTAGCTCAATGAAAGAAGTGAGAGAAAATGGTGTGTATATATTATTTGGCAAAAAAAAACCGTGTATTGCCCATGGTCCACCCGCCTGATTCACCTAGGTGGACTATGGGGAATTATTTGTCCCATAGTCCACCAGAAAGTACATATTATGTTTTCTAGGTGGACTATGGGAAATTTTATTTTCCCCTAGTTCACCAGCAAGAACCTCAGCGTCAAAGTCGACAGATGTCCCCGTTCGTGACAAGTAGGTTACTAAGTGGAGAATTCGTAACCTTTGTGCGTACGATAGCTGTACCTTCTGACGCATGGACCAGCGCGCGGCACAAAGCGGCGCTTTGCCAGATTTTTGGCAA
The DNA here is from genome assembly GCA_905163495.3 of Cosmia trapezina. Taxonomy (NCBI): domain Eukaryota; kingdom Metazoa; phylum Arthropoda; class Insecta; order Lepidoptera; family Noctuidae; genus Cosmia; species Cosmia trapezina. The sequence continues at coordinate 3,290,429 of LR991047.1, forward strand.
TTTTTCAATACAGGCACGCGAGCTTACACACGCGTGAATTTTAGCGTAAGTCCTAATACATAGTATGACAATGGTGCCAATTCTGTTGTGCACAAACTAAACCTAATTTAGGCTATTGCTAACTTCTTTCAATAACTTTCTTTCAATAAAACAAGAAAGAGACGGACGTAAATTAGAGCTGTCAAATTTAGTTGAACAATATTTCCATACAGAATTAGACGACACGTAAAAACATGTCGACGGTAAAGCGCAAGGCGTAAACTAGTTTGACATCTCTAACTTAGTTCATAGCTATAGCCGTCCTTTTCTCGCGCTGCCTGTTAGTAAAAGATAGCGATTCTCTAATTTTGGTTTAGTTATTGAACAAGAGAATCGGCACCTTTGCCATTTTCGAAGATCGAATGTTGGGTAGTTAACCTATCTACCTCATAATGCTTGCATATAATAATATCACTGGCTTAGCCTAACAGTGCACATGCTGAACAGCAATGGAATTATGGATTCAGCTTACTCCGGTTTGGCAAGTTTGTAGTTAACTTGAGCAGCGGTCAGGATGTATTTATTGCTGATGATGGAGCCTCCAGCTAGCCACTTAGCTGATGCCAAGTCGTCACCGTAACCCAGCATTGCCTGGTGATGGGAAACAATGTGATCATAAAGGTACCATTTATCAAGTTCGGAATCTTGCGAAGGAAATGCGGGCGACCAGACTTATGAAAAATAGATATTTGAGGAAACTATTGCTGTCGCTCTGCGAGCGCTCTGCCTTTAAATTCGTGCGATAAAGACAACTGCAAATCCGACTAAATAGCCTATGTAAAAAATCACATTTCGAGGTTTGGCTCTCACCTATTTCCTCCTCCAATATTGGACAATTTAAAGGATATTTCATAAACTGAATAAGAAGGATATATACTATGCCCCTATGTTTTTGTTTTTTCGTTAAAAGTTGTCAAATTTATACACTAGGCCTCTGTTGACAGCGTTCTGAATAGGTAATTTTGAGCATTTTTTGAGGGTTCTAGTTCATAAAAAAATAATGTATCATCAAAAAGGAAAATCTAGGGGCATATAAATAGCTAATATTTATATTGCTGTAAAAAATCATTGCTTTATGGTCATTAACCAGAAAGAAAATAGGCGAGAGCGTTTGTATGGAGAAAAGAGCACCCGCATTTCCTCTTAAAAACAGTCTTAGACGTAACAATAACACGCTTGTATTTCCGAAGAGGAAAGGTGCTCTTCTAAAGGCGGCCGAAGCGGCGAGGCGACGCCCCGCCCAATCGCAATGATAGACCGTGACACGAATGGTTTTTAAGTCATTCCTTGAAAATGCTTACGTAGATGGCCACACATGACATTGCCGTCTGTTGCCGTTTTAGAAACCAACGTCGTTGTCATTTTTTAGAAACCAACGTCGTTGTCATTTTTTAGAAACCAACGTCATTGTCATTTTTTAATAACCAACGTCGTTGTCATTTTTTAGAAACCAACGTCGTTGTCATTTTTTAGAAACCAACGTCGTTGTCATTTTGCCAGTTACATATTCAATTCAATTCTAATGCAGACATAAATTTATATTCAGCTTGCTGCCTATTACCTATTATTTCTAGTACCTTCACTGGTGGAGGCAACTTTAAAATGACATACCTGGTGAGGATATTCGGCGCCAGATTTAGACCCTCGCGGTGGAGCGCCTCCGACGCCCCACAACTCTATTGTGTGGCATTTCTTCTCTTTATCAAATTTCTTGCTAATGCCAGAGTAGAAACCCCCTTCGCGACACCTGTACGGCAGCTCGTCTAGGTACTCGAGACAACCTGGAATATTTACATGTTTTTTTATAAATCGGTTATAAACAGGACACTTGGCTCGACGTTGTGATGGCAGGTGGAGCAGACGTAATAGAATGGTTGCCGAGAAACGGTAGAAGAAGCGGACGACCTACAGAAAATCGCGGGATTGGCTAGCGCTGCTCCGGTGAACTACTCAGGTTAAGCAGCATTTGTTAGACTGGAAGCTCACCCAACATGGATGACAAAAACGTAAGATTAATAAACGAAAAGAATGTGAAACTTACTGTCCCTAGCCTTAGTGCCATCCTTCCAATAGAAACCAATGGTTGGACTCATCACCACATTTCTGAAAAGGAAAGAAATAGATGATACATGATCATAACAACACGTTTGCTCACCGCGTGTTCATTTCTTAATCAGTTTACGATGTTCCCACTACTGGGACTCTGTGACAGCGAGTGAGGCATAATCCACCACGCGGGTTTGTGAATGTCACAATATGTTTTCGAATTTTTGACTTGTCTTTTTTTTCTTGAGCTGGCCTAGTGTAGTACGGAGTTTCAATAGAATAAGAGAACAGCTCAGGACATGGCGTACTCTATGTGCACTATGTGGCTGCGACAGCTCGGCGACTAGACGCAACGACAGGCATCCGAAAATTTTCATATATTTTGTTCAAAGCTTCGCACACTTGGCGTCGAGTCGCGACGCCAGGCTAGGGGCGTCGCTCCCTCTCGCTATTTGTCGCAGCGATTAGATGCACGGTGTTCGCGTATATCCGACAACAGTCAGATGCTCTTCGCCTATGCATGATATGCGCCAACTCACGAAGGCAAGTGAAACTAGAAACCCAATCACGACCGTCTCTGTCGAATACTTAAAGAAAATGTTTGCATCCTGCACGACGCGACGTCTGTCGTAACAACACTAGACGCAGACGCAAACGACAGCTCTGCGTCTACTCGCAGCAACAAGATGCAGATGCAAACGACAACTCTGCGTCTACTCGCAGCAACAAGATGCAGATGCAAACGACAACTCTGCGTCTTGTTACATCGTTTTCTCCCATGTCTTTCCCGTATATACACCGTGTTCTTTACGTTATCCATAAACTTTGGCAAACGCTTCTATAGCTTTTACAAACCAAATCTAACAAAGGAAGTACTACTTTAAAGGCATCGTTACAAAGATATTTGTAATTTAATTTTATGAAATTTAATTGAGCGTTGCAGTAAGAAAGGGCCATTTGGCCTATGTTGCCGCTTAGTGCAAGTAAAGTAAAGTAAAGTCTGAAAACTGTTAATTTGTAATTTTATCACATTTTTTTTTTTTTCGGATTATGTTACGTTTGTTTTTGGGATAAAAATGATAAATCTATCAAATGCATGGGAGGAAGTAAATTAACGCATTCAAAAAAGGAACGAGATGAAAAACAAAAGAAACTTAGTTTTGACAAGTTTCAGCCGAATCATAGGAATGAAAATACGACATTGCACATTCGGATAAAGAGGCATGCACATCGGGTGATTTACGTCAAGGTATTTAGTTTGTATGAAAATTTACAAAGAATAAAAAATAAGAATTCATTAAAGTGTTCATAATGAAAAATTCTTATTTCCGTGGTCTAAACATCTGATCAAAATTTATGTATATTGTCCGAAACACGGTGTATACAGTGGCGATCTTTGTCAAAGCGAATCTACATCTTTATACCCATCCAGAAGCACACGACACAAAAATAAAATATTATATAGGACATCATAAAAAAGCAGTATTTAATAAAAACATTTCGGGCATGGCACCCAAGAGATATACAATAAGTTGTCAAAAAGTATCACAGACTTACACAAAATGATCCAATTCAAATTATTTTTGCACGAATTCCTAGTTGCAAAATTTTAATATTCAATTAATGATTATTTAAATGAAATATGACTGATTTTATCTGACCACAAAAATTTCAATAATCATTAAATGATTATTGAAATTTTGATTAAGTAAGTAAGTAAATTTTTTTGGTTTGTTTAAAGATGGTGTACAGTGGGCTGCATCAATTGGGTACCCCAGTTGTATTAAAAGTAACTTTGCTACAACTTTGCAATTCAATCAATACATCCTTAAGAATAATACAAAAAGTGTTTCTAATGCCCGGACGAGATTCGAACCATCGACTCATTGGTCAACGATTACCGCTAGCTCTTACCAACTAAGCCAGTTAGGTAGTTAATATCTCAACGAATTATCAATCTACTTGGCGTTATAACTCTGTCTCTGTCTATGAAATCGCAGTGAATGAATAGTTTATTATTAGAGGGTAGTTATGCATACATTTTACTAATCTATAATGAAGTTACCGTCTGATGAGTCTAGTTTTGCTTCACCTTTCGCATTTGTCTAGGAACCCATTTGTCTCAGTTGGCAAAATATGTTTAATAAGGTAACTGTAAATTATCAAATCAAATTATTGTAAAATATAAATCTTTGTAGTTTTGTTACATAATTATGTAACAAAATTATCAATAAAAAATATTATTAATTGATTATTAAAGTATTTTATTTTTCTTGATTTTTAAATTCTTTAGAAATATTACTAAAATAAAATAAAAATAAAAAACAAAATAAAAAAATACAGTTAAAAAATACAAAAAAATGCTTAAAATAGAAAAATACTTTATATTAAAAAAATATATAATGCATGACAAAAACAATTCGTGCTTAAGATTTGAACCTCCAACGTTATGCACGGCAAGCGGTCTTGAAACCTCTGGTCTATTTAGACGTTGAATAACTCTTCGTAATTGTCAACCCTATTATTGCTTGTCGTTATACGCAATATTAGAAGTATTAAAGTTTTATTGAAAAAGACAATAATAAAAGCAGACTTAAGTAAAAATAAATACTAACATAAACTTATTTATTCACAAAAATATTACATTAATAATAATAAAATGTTTTTGCAAAATACAAAAACCAACTTCGGACTATCGCGGATTTGAACCCACATGTCTTTTGAGGGGTACCCAATTGATGCAGCCGACTGTACATGATGATACATTGCATGCAGGATAATAGCATAAACAGAAATAGTTCTAACATGTTGAGCCGCATATCGTGGCGTACAAATTGGTAGGCAGAGATGGTGCATAAACCGTGATAATGATTTGTATGGTTATAATTTGATTTTTTTAAATTTATCTTTTCTATTTTTTAATATTACTGAAGTTATTTATTCAGTATATTTTAATGTTGCTTAATACCTAATATATTAATTTGCACACCTCAGCAGGTTATAATACAATGTACTTTTTATACTAACCTAACCTAACACATTTTTCACATGTAATATGCAAATAAATTATTTGATTTGATTTGGACTTCTAGACACAGTGTATAAACAGAAGTATATAAGTGTATAAGTGTACCTGGTATTATTGACTAATTCACAGTCAGTGCAGCATACTATATTCACATCGCCTTTTTTGGAACAAACCTGAAATTAAAATAAAATTGTCAATACATTTTTTGCAATTTGTTATATTTTATGAACTTTTTGCTATTTTTGCAATTTTTTATATATAATAGAGTATAATGAACATGTAATTATAAAATGATTACCATTAAAAGCAACAGCAACTTTCTAAATGTTCGGTTGAAAATATTACTATTACATTTATGAAAACATATTTTGTCCCAATCACGAAAAATAATGCTTGTTGCTAGGCTGGATATAAAAAAAACGTGAAACTAGTAGATAATGTGCAATTTAAAATTTTGTTTGATGTTATACTTACGAGATGTTTATCGCCTTTTGTGTCCAGAGTGGTCAAACATTCTGTCTCTTTCACACATTTGCCTTTGACTCCATCCCACTCGCAAGCAGCTCCTTAAAACATAATTAAAATGATTATTTTACGAGTTATTTCACCTCCTTCAAATAAATACAGGCGTGAATTTGGTAATGTATAAAGTCGGCTATGGCTAGTCCCTGAGCGATTTATACATTCCAGCTTATTCTAAAGTACTAAGTGGCTAGTAAAGTACCTGTAGGATTCTACAATAAAACAATGTGGCTAGTAAAGTACCTGTAGGATTCTACAATAAAACAATGTGGCTAGTAAAGTACCTGTAGGATTCTACAATAAAACAATGAGGGCCTATTTCACGATGTCCGAATAGCCACTACCACCGAATAAATTCAAAAATGGAACAGATTTTGTATGAAATTATCTGCTAAGTTATTAGATACACTTATCTGTATACAACATTAATTTTTGTTTACACTAAACCCGAAAAGGGGTCTCGGAAAAAAAATGAAAAATGAGCTGTTTTGTCGATTTAAGTGAACACAAATGTATGGAACAGCTGATTTTTTTTCGCGATTTCATAGTTGGTCCCATAGAAAAAAATATCCAAAATGATGATTAAAATGACCGACCGGTTTAGGGTAAACAAAAACTAATGTTGTATATAAAAAAAATTAGTCCCTATTTCCGTTGGTCATCGCATCACGCGTGAACTGATGGAACAATTTCGCTAATTATTTTTAGGGTTCCGTACCTCAAAAGGAAAAAACGGAACCCTTATAGGATCACTCGTGTATCTGTCCGTCTGTCACAGCCAATTTGCTCCGAATCTAATGGACCGATTAAGTTAAAATTTGGTACACATATGGATTTCTGTGACCCAAACACGTACAGCTAAAGTAAATATATGAATTTTGAATATGAGAGTCACTTTTAGGGGGAAAATAAGAAAATTAAAAAAAAAAGTTTTGTAAACTGTACCGTGTGACATATCAAATGAAAGGGTAGCTTACTATGAGGGTTTCAAATATTTTTTTTTTATAATTTTAAAATATATTGTTTTAAAGTTATTTAAGAAAATTGACGAAAATTGACCATTCCCCCCCCCCCTTATCTCCGAAACTACCGAGCCTAAAATTTTGAAAAAAATATAGAAAATAGTTCTATACCTGTAGATTACAGGAAAACCTATAAGAAGTCTGTGGTCTTAAAATAATATGGTAAATCTATATATATATAAAAAAATAAAAGTCCTGACTGAGTCACTGACTAAATATCAACGCACAGCCCAAACCAATGGACCTAGAGACTTGAAATTTTGCACATAGATAGCTTATATAGTGTAAACATTCACTAAGGAAGGATTTTTGGAAATTCCATCCCTAAGGGGGTAAAATAGGGGATGAAAGTTTGTATGAAAAATCCTATCCCTTGAGTTAATAGACTTGAAACTTAGCACCAATATTCATCTAAGTAAATTATAAAGTTTATCATTTTTAGTTTTCCTAAACTACCCCCTAAGGAGGGATTAGATCTCAGCAACTACTTGGGTTAGAAAATTGTCAAAGTAAAAATAAATATAAAAGGGTTTTAAGTTGCCCGCGCGAACGTAACGTGGAGGATTGCGCGGCCATAGAGATCTCAGCAACTACTTGGGTTAGAAAATTGTCAAAGTAAAAATAAATATGAAAGGGTTTTAAGTTGCCCGCGCGAACGTAACGTGGAGGATTGCGCAGCCATAGAGATCTCAGCAACTACTTGGGTTAGAAAATTGTCAAAGTAAAAATAAAGAAGATAAAAGGGTTTTAAGTTGGCCGCGCGAACGTAACGTGGAGGATTGCGCGGCCATGGAGATCTCAGCAACTACTTGGGTTAGAAAATTGTCAAAGTAAAAATAAAGAAGATAAAAGGGTTTTAAGTTGCCCGCGCGAACGTAACGTGGAGGATTGCGCGGCCATAGAGATCTCAGCAACTACTTGGGTTAGAAAATTGTCAAAGTAAAAATAAATATAAAAGGGTTTTAAGTTGGCCGCGCGAACGTAACGTGGAGGATTGCGCGGCCATGGACATCTCAGCAACTACTTGGGTTAGAAAATTGTCAAAGTAACAATAAAGAAGATAAAAGGGTTTTAAGTTGGCCGCGCGAACGTAACGTGGAGGATTGCGCGGCCATGGAGATCTCAGCAACTACTTGGGTTAGAGATCTAATTCTTTTTGTCAATTGAAGACTGAAATAGTCAAAAATTGTCGAAAAAATAATTATAAGCTCTAGATCAATATTTTACGAAATATACACCTTGGAAGTTATGGCCGCGCAATCGTGCACTTGTTGTTTCTTTATTGTTGATTATTTCTTTAAAAGTTAAGATTTCATATACTAAAACTGTTACAAGAAGAAAGGTCTTAATTTGTCGAAACTAACGAAAGCAACAAATACCACTAAAGTTAAGTTATACTGACGAAATCAGTCTTAAACGAAAAGTACGTGGCCGCGCAGTCGAAACGCTACTTTGTGCGCTGATTTTTTTTTTTTTTGGTATGGCATCTCACAGTTGACCACGGAGGGTCGAGACTGCTTAACCGGACTTTCCTGTGGCTGCTTTAAGCGAGCTTAAAGCCTCCGGCCAGGGCTTAAAACTAAGGACTTAAAACTACGGGTTTGAGCGACTGCACATCGCTGGGGTAAGGGTAGGGCGGACAGCCAGAGGGTTCAGGCTGGGTCGTGACGCGATAACGTCCAAGGTACGAGGTACAAGAATGATCGGTGGAGAAGGGGAGTTCAATGGCGGGTTAGAGGATACAGGCGAGGCTGCGCCACCAGCTGGCGCAGCCTCGCCGAGTAGAGGGCAAGGGGGAGGTGGGCAATTACGTTTTCGACCTCGACGGCGGGGTCGGAACGTAGATCTTAGTTTGCGTTTGCGGAGCGTACTGGTGGCCTTATTACTCTCCTGTAGGAGGGTTATAGGGTCATCAGGTTCGGAGAGAACATGTTTAGGACGGCGGGTCCTACTAATCCGGGAGGGAACATATGGCGGATTCGACAACCAAAGGGTTGCGATGTTTCGCGGCGGTTTCAAAGAAACGCACGGAATTGCGTTTCAGAAATTGTCGGATTCTCGGGATTTTGAGGTCAAGGTGGAGGTTTTCGTTCCGAACGAACCAGGGCCCCCTGGTTCGTTCGGAACGAAAACCTCCACCCGTTATCTTTCGGAGAAAACGGTTCTTGTATGTGGTGGGGCTTGTCGTGAGCAAATACCGAGCCCGCATAAGTCATGATGGGCCGAATGACGGCTGTATAAATGCGCAATTTGCACTTAAGTGACAATTTGCTACGTGCATTCAAAACGGAATGTACATTGTGCGCTGATACGAGTATCTCAATATTTATAATTGCTAGGATTTTGGTGTGAACATTCATTTATTCGACATATTAGCCTCATTAGAATGAGATATCGTTTTACCCTCAGTTTTAAACGCCTACTAAGTGGAAGTAGATGGTACCTTTTGCACCTCGACTCGTAATTGTGATCGCGGGTGTTACACTTATACTGCAAGTATCTTGTAAAGTTTCGCTGGACAGATTCCAATCTTGAGATATAAACAGCGTGCATGGGATTCCAAACTTGCGAACAATATTCAAGTGAGCTACGGACGAAGGAACAGTAGAATATTTTAATTATTTGGACATCCGTGAACTGGGAGCAAGATCTTTTTAAGAAGCCCATGGCTTTATTAGCTTTGTTAACTATGTGGTCTACGTGCTTCTCGTAGGTAAGTTTGGAGTCGTGTATCACACCTAAATCTCGTATGAAATCTACTCGTTTTAGATGGTCATTCTTTAAAGTGTATGTGTGGGATATGCTATCGGCCCTGAGAGTGAACGTAATTGTGTAACATTTAGATACATTAAGTTCAAGATTATTCAGCTGACAATAGTTTTCTAGTCTTTCGAGATCTTGTTGCAACGAGACGCAATCTTCGATATTGTTTATATGTTTGAAGGTTTTCATGTCGTCTGCATAAAGTAAAAATAATGAATTTTGGAAGCATCTGTGAATGTCATTTATAAAAATATTAAATAATAAGGGCCCAAGAAGCGATCCCTGGGGAACTCCTGAAGGGACTACATGCCGCTTTGACACAGCACCGTAGACAGCCTGGGAACGATTCTTTATGTAAGAAGTTATCCACTGGTATAAGTTACCATAAATACTTGCATAAAAAATCTTCTGTTAAAGTATATTATGGTCAATACGGTCGAAACATTTACTGTAGTCTGTAAAAATATAGTCTACTTGACCGCGTCGTCGAGAAAAGACAGTAGGTTAGTAGTGGTCGATTGGTTTTTAAGAAAGCCGCTGCTCGGGAATGAAGGCCGAAGAAAAAGTGATACGTTCGTATTTTACCAAACAGGCATAATTTAGATATGGGTCTGTAATTATTAATTAATAATAAAAATTAATTTGAATAAAAAATTACCTTCTTCCTTATTCAAATCACTTAATACGCCACTCAAACTGACACACAGACACAACACAATATATTTATACATGTTCAGTGTTTATGAAACACGCGCTTGGCATGAACGCTGAGCTTCGACTGAAGATATTAACATAGCACATCATAATTTATACGCTAAACGTTTTAAGTATACCTAAAATTATTTTGAATTATATTATCTAAATGTTAATAGTTTTTCTGGTTAAAAACATCTTTTTCAAGGTGACATTGGTCTTTAGGTAGCTACATACTATCTATAAGGTACCCGGATCACTAGTCGATGCCAAAAAAAAAAACCGGTTAAGTGCGAGTCGGACTCGCGCACGAAGGGTTCCGTACCATATTATAATATGTTATATGTTTAACAATCGCAAAGATAACTTTTTACTTATTGTATAATGATACTGTGAATTACAAGGTTATTTTTTGCAGTTGCAGAAAATCACCCATGTTTAAACAAAATACCTTATGAATCGCCGTTTTCAGTATTGTTGATTAAATACAGTATTCATGGTACCTACATGGTACAAAGAAGTTTCAAATTCCTAATTTGTTGAATTCTTGCGCTAGAGCTCGTACAAAAATGGTCTAAAATTTACAACTTTTGCGGCCCCCTATTTCTTAATTTTAAAAGATAAAAAAAAATATGTTTGTACTCTACTCAATGAGTTCTAGACGATGACACCCCACATGCTAGTTTAAAATTTTTTTTTTTTTTCAAAATGAAAAGTTTACTGTATGGGAACCGACCCCTTATATTTTGCTTTGTTTTTATTATTTGTTGTTATAGCCGTAATAGACAGCGGAGGCTTAGTAAGTTTGTACTGGACTGTACGTGGTTGTCTGATTTCATGGATTTTAATTTTCTTGCGCGGAACCCTAATTATTTTTCTAAAATAAAAATAGCCTAAGTTACTCCTTAAAACATCAGCTATATGCCGTCAAAATTGGTGAAAATTCGCTTGGCAAGTACCATTTTTTTAATCGGACAGCGCTTTAAAATTCTTCTATACAAACTTTAACATCCCTAAACCTCATTTGAGGCGTAGTTTCGAAAAACTAATAATGACAAACATTATTACTTACTTATGCAAGTATTTGTGCTAAGTTTCAAGTTCATTAACCAAATTAATAAGATTTTTCATATAAACTGGACGTAGTTTAGCAGTAAGGACTCATTCCACAATATGTCATTTTAAATAGATAATATGTTTAGTTAAAGTTTTTCTCATGATAATTATCATGAGAAAAACTTTAACTAAACATATTATCTATTTAAAATGACATATTTAAAAAATGTTAAAATAAAAAATGTTTAGTTAAAGTTTTTAAACTTTAACTAAACATATTATCTATTTAAAATGACATATTTAAAAAAATTTAAAATAAAAAATGTTTAGTTAAAGTTTTTCTCATGATAATTATCATGAGAAAAACTTTAACTAAACATATTATCTATTTAAAATTACATATTGTGGAATGAGTCCTTACTGCTAAACTACGTCCAACTGTATCTCTGTTTTCACGAACACAGATAAAGAATTTCAAAAATCGTCTGGTATGTTTCCATAACTTGACTCAAACATTATTTACACCAATTTCAGAGTTAATCAAGCCCCCAATAAAATCCTCCGCTATAAAATTAACTTTTCACCCCTTAGGGGTAGATTTTTGGAAAACCCTGATACACGTTGTAGGTGACTACATTATAATTATTACTTACACAAAATAGCAGAATCGATTGTAGTCTTCATTTTTGGTCTCAAGTATAAAAACTAAGTTTTGAGTTAATCGGACCGCGTGTTAAAATTCCTCCATACAAACTTTGACACGCCCAATCCCTCTTTAGGGGGTAGTTTAGGAAAACTCAAAATGATAAACTTTATAATTTACTTAGATGAATATTCGTGCTAAGTTTCAAGTCTATTAACTCAAGGGATAGGATTTTTCATACAAACTTTCATCCCCTATTTTACACCCTTAGGGATAGAATTTCCAAAAATCCTTCTTTAGTGGATGTTTACACTATATAAGGTATCTATGTGCAAAATTTCAAGTCTCTAGGTCCATTGGTTTGGGCTGTGCGTTGATATATTAGTCAGTGACTCAGTCAGGACTTTGATTTTTTTATATATATAGATTTACCATGTTATTTTAAGACCACAGACTTTTTATAGGTTTTCCTGTAATCTACAGGTATAGAACTATTTTTATATTTTTTTCCAAATTTTAGGCTCAGTAGTTTCGGAGATAAGGGGGGGGGGGGTGGTGGGAATGGTCAATTTTCGTCTATTTTCTTAAATAACTTTAAAACAATATATTTTAAAATTATAAAAAAAATATATTTGAGATCCTCATAGTAAGCCCTTTCATTTGATATGTCACACGGTACAGTTTACAAAACTTTTTTTTTACATTTTCTTATTTTCCCCCTAAAAGTGACTCTCATATTCAAAATTCATATATTTACTTTAGCTGTACGTGTTTGGGTCACAGAAATCCATATGTGTACCAAATTTTAACTTAATCGGTCCATTAGATTCGGAGCAAATTGGCTGTGACAGACGGACAGACGGACAGACAGACAGACACACGAGTGATCCTATAAGGGTTCCGTTTTTTCCATTTGAGGTACGGAACCCTAAAAAACGGAAATACAAAACCAAAGACACCGTCTTCCGAAATGAAAGTTATTTTTCACTATACAGGGCGTCCCACGGATATGCCACATGGAGGGAAAGTACCTTGAATATTGTAGATGGAACATTTTACTAAAAAAAGATATTATTTGAATTTAAAAAACAATTTAAACTGCATTCATAGATATTTAAATAATTACATGGTTGAACCGGAAATCGAACCCGTTACATGAGAAAAATAATCACCCTGTAGCTTTATCATACCGATCGAAAGGCTTCATCATTTTTTGCTAAATAACATAGTGTCACAATAAAAGGAAGACCATGAATTTTAACATTAGATGTGAAATTTTGTTCAGAAAAATTAAAAGCTGATATTGCCGTAAGGATAAATCGATTAATTTTGTAATAGGTAATACGGGCGTATCCGCAACTCCACGTCAATGCGCGTATTTTGCGTATAAAGATTAATTTTGTATTAAAATTGTTAAAATTCATGGTCTTCCTTTTATTTGTGACACTATGTTACTTAGCAAAAAATAGACCTGATGATGAAGCCTTTCGATCGGTATGATAAAGCTACAGGGTGATTATTTTTCTCATGTAACGGGTTCGATTTCCGGTTCAACCATGTAATTATTTAAATATGCAGTTTAAATTGTTTTTTTTTATTCAAATAATGGGGTACTTTCGCTCCATGTGGCATATCCGTGGGTCGCCCTGTATATGTAGGTACTTTAAGGTCTTTAGAGGCATGAGGAACAGGGTGTAAAGTTCACTCATCCTCTATTGCAAAGGGAGGATCCTCCGACCAGACGGGTGTTGTGTCTGGTGGGCCACTGCCCGACGGTTCATTTCGGGACGTTGTATATATGCTAATCGCGTGGTAAACTCTAATTGCGCGATGCAGGTTTGCGTGACGTCATGTCATTGATGCGTAGTTCATATGTGGCGATGTAGATGCCGCCACAGGTCTCGAACCTCACAGGGATCCCTCTGAAAATATCATAAAAATAAAAACTAGTTTCAATGGATTTGTGGCAAAGATGACTGACTGTCATAAGTATGTCGGTCTCGGCTGTCATTCGTAGATCATTGACAGTCGTTACGGGTGGCTAGAAGCACGAAAAACCGAAAACCAGTCTTACCAAGGGGTATCGTACTGTTATCCAGAAACTGGGTTATATAAGGCACTCTCTCCATGTAAAATACTGGTATTCAGCTGCATCCAGTCAGACTGGAAGCTGACCTTAATGTAGTTTAGAAAAGGCAGGCAGATAATGATCAATTATGTGAGATTCATGCGGGAACGAGATGGCTTAAAGCAATACCTACCCAAGAAGAACCTACCTACCTAAGAATACCTACTCTTCATTACATACACCATAAAAATTACAAATATAAATGTAGAAATTTTACATAGGGTCATCACAGTTTATATACTTACAATAAAGATAGAAAAAAGAAACAAGCGACTTCCAAAAAAAACATTAAAAGTATGAGGACTCGAACCTCACAGGGCACACAGGCCCCACAGCCTCACAGGGGGGCTACGCTTTATATTAAAGAGGTAGAGGGAGGTCAAGAGGGCCGAGGGCCGTTACCTTTTAAAACTACTCAGTTTCAACCAATGATATAATTATAGTGGGAACACCCAAATACTCCGAAATATTTTATTCCGAATTTCGATATTCCGATTTTCAAAAGTCCGAGTTTCATTTTCGTTTTTTGTGTGTGTGTTATTTTGTGATGCGTGTTGTTTTTTGTGTGTGTGTGTGTGTTTTTTTTTGTGTGTGTGATGTGTTTTGTTTTTTTAGATGTGTCATAATTAGTCATAAAGTCATAAGTATTATTTTACCGAACTATATTTCGCCGATTTTCAAAATACCTTTTTTTTTTCATTATCCAAATGATTTATTTGCCATAATTTTCACTACACTGAAACAACATTTTACGGAATATTATTTGGTTACAAATATATAGCCGGTGACTTGGTAGCATTTTCAATATTAAATTAAAATACTGTCATAAAAAGTCAACATGTTGTGCTACAAAATTTAGTGACAGAAACGAATCGCTGCAAAACCGACTTCACGCAGTCTTGTCTGCCCTATACTAGAGTGTAATTTAAAACCGCGTAGGCGCGGAGGGGTGGGGCGGCCCGCGAGCTGAGGAGCAGGTGGTTTGAAGGCCCGCCGCCGCGGCTGAGGCTGCGGTGGTGAGCGTTAAAACCATCTGCGACGATAAGCTCGCGTGGGGCCGCCTAAACCCCGCAGCGCCGGAGCCGTGACGGAAGCAATGCTTGCTGCATGTTGCATACTTGCTTGCATGCTGGATGCCTGCTTGCATGCTGCATGCCTGCTTGCATGCTGCATGCTTGCTTACATGTTGCATGCTTGCTTGCACGCTGCATGCCTGCTTGCTTGCTGCATGCTTGCTTGCATGCTGCATGCCTGCTTGCACGCTGCATGCTTGCATGCTGCATGCTTGCTTGCATGTTGCATGCTTGCTTGCATGCTGCATGCCTGCTTGCATGCTGCATGCTTGCTTGCATGTTGCATGCTTGCTTGCATGTTGCATGCTTGCTTGCATGTTGCATGCTTGTGTTGGATATTTCGGCAGAAAAACAACAATTTCGTGAGATTACTTATGATTTTAATTGTGACGACAAAGTACAAGAAATGTGGAAACAAAAGATGAACACAATGCACAGTCGACATTGGATGGGTGGCAATATAACAGGAAGTGTCAGTTACGTCAAACTCGAATGACAGATGACATACGTCAGTCGTTGTCGTTATAGGTTGCGTTTAGTAATTAGATTACAACATCAAATCCAACACTGGCCCTTAAACGCAAACTAAAACAATATTTTTGCTATTAAACACATAGTAGCTTTACATTCACAAAACATAGTAGCTTTACACAATTACACAGCTAACATTAAATTTGTATATTCACAATGTTTTTCTTTGCAGAGAGATTTAGTTAATACATCAGCCAACATAACATTTGTTGATAAGTATTTTACTTCGACTATACCACTATTAACTATTTCTTTTATGAAATGATGACGAATATCAATATGTTTCGTCCTAGAATGGAACATAGAGTTTTTACAAAGTTTTATAGCAGATTGATTATCATTAAATA
Organism: Cosmia trapezina; assembly: GCA_905163495.3. NCBI lineage: Eukaryota > Metazoa > Arthropoda > Insecta > Lepidoptera > Noctuidae > Cosmia > Cosmia trapezina. The sequence goes on from LR991047.1 coordinate 3,306,320, forward strand.
TAATAACTTTAGAAGTGCTACCAAGGATCTCAAGTAAAAGTTTTCTTATACACAAAGCTTCTTTACATGTGTCAGACAATGCCATGTACTCAGCCTCCGTACTAGATAATGCAACAGTACGTTGCTTTTTACACTCCCAAGAGACAACAGACTTTCCTAGAAAGAACACAAATCCCGTATATGACCTACGGTCTATATTGTTTGATGCCCAATCTGCATCAGCATAAGCTTTAATATCCATACCACTTTTCGAAAAAACGAGACCCAAATTCAGAGTACCTTTTAGGTATCGTAAAACTCTCTTGGCGGCTTTCCAATGGATTTCACTGAAACAATTGTTAAATTGACTCAGGTAACTTACTGCATAACTGATGTCCGGTCTCGTACAAACTGCTAAGTACATAAGCAACCCTACTAAACCTCTGTAGTCATAAGTTTCATCCTTTTGAGTATCTTTGGGTAACTTCAGACCAGTCTCCATCGGTGTTCCTATTGGTTTACAATCTTCCATGCGAAACTTCTTCAGCAATTTTTCAATATAGTTTGACTGATTAAGAGATATTTCGTTACCTTTTCTAGACAGCTTCATACCAAGAATCTGTTGGGCTGGCCCTAGATCAGTAATATCAAATTCTTGCTGCAATTCCGCTTTAATTTTGTCTTTTCCTTGGAATGTTGGAGAACAAAATATGATCAAATCATCAACATACAGTGCTATAAGCATCATTGATTGATTTTCAGACTTATAGTAAACACATGGTTCAGAAGTTAAACGACAGAAGTTCAACTTATCGCACAATACCTTGTTAATTTTATCATACCAAGACTTTGACGCCTGTTTAAGTCCATAAACAGCTTTGTTGAGCTTGCATACCATATTTTCACTCCCCTTAACTTCAAAACCCTGTGGTTGCTGCATGAAAACCGTTTCTTCTAAGTCTGCATTCAGAAATGCTGTTTTAACATCCAAGTGTTCAATACTCATGCCATATTCTGCTGCTAAAGCGATCAGCAGCCTTAGTGTTGAGTATCTCACGACTGGCGAAAAAGTTTCTAAATAATCAACACCATATTTTTGGGTGTAACCCCTGGCTATCAAACGAGCTTTATATTTCAACAACTCACCATCTACTCCAAATTTTTTCTTAAATATCCATCTGCATGACACAGGCTTATGATGCTGTTCGCATTCTGTCAGAGTCCAAACTTTATTTTTAATAAAAGAATTATATTCATCAGTCATTGCCTTACGCCAACTATCTGATTCTGGTCCATTTAATGCCTCGGCTGCAGTTTGGGGTTCATCAGGATCATTATATTCCATCATAGTCACGAAGTTCGTCATGAGACGTGACTCTGAATCATCATCATAGCTGCAGTATTCTGAAGACTCTGTCTCTGAATCTTCTCCTGGAACGTAAGTTGAATCCAAGCGATTATCTGATTTATCACTTGACCTTTCACTGTCGGAATTATCTAGTGTGATTGTGCTCATTCTTTGTTCAGTATTCTGTGATAATCTCATGTCATCAGATATATCAGAACTCACAATGGATGATTCCGATAGTTGAATTTCATTTTTATTCAAACAAAGATCAACAGGCAGTTGTTGATCACCTATTTCATCATGTGACATTTCCTTCTTATAAAATTGATTTTCTATGAAAACAATATCACGTGAATAAACACAATACCTAGGATTTTCGGGATCAATGAGTCTGTATCCTTTAGATTCTTCACTATATCCCACAAATATGTATGGTTTACTTTTTACATCTAGTTTCTTTCTATTTTTCACCATAACATATGCTATACAACCAAAAATTTTTAAATGGTCTAGCTTTACCTTTATTCCACTCCATTTTTCTTCTGGAGTCATGCCAGGAACTGCCTTCGTTGGACTTCGGTTTTTCAAATACACAGCAGTATTCACTGCTTCTGCCCAGAATTCCATACCGAGTCCAGCATCTCGCAGCATACTTCTGACCTTTTCCATGATAGTTCTGTTGGAGCGTTCAGCAACACCATTCTGCTGCGGAGAGTCTGGTATAGTTTTCTGGTGTTTAATGCCATTAATCTTGAGGAAATCCTGAAATTTAGAACTCATATATTCTCCTCCTCTGTCACTTCTAAGTATTTTTAACTTGTTTCCAGTTTCATTCTCTACAAAAGCCTTAAATTGCTGAAAATACCTAAAGGTCTCATCTTTACTTTTCAGAAAATAAGTAAAATGTTTTCTTGTGTAGTCATCTATAAAACTCAACACATACCTAGCACCACTTAGAGATGGAGTTTGCATGGGTCCGCATAGGTCTGTATGCACCAAACCCAACATATCTGTAGCTCTAGTATAGGATTTCGTGGGAAAAGGCAATCTAGATTGCTTTCCCTCAATGCATGGTATACACTGTTTATATTCAGACGCACTATAATTAATACCAGTTGCCATACCTGACTGTAGTAGCTTCATACTCCTTGAGTTGAGGTGTCCTAGACGTCTGTGCCACGTCTCTTGAGACGTCGACCCTGCTACCGCTGCTGCTGCTTCTAACGTAGTTACCTTACCCTCTGTACAGCCATTGTCTGACACAGTGTCAAGTTGATACACACCATTGACTTGAGTACCAGTAGCTAAAACATCAGAACCATCATACACTGTACATGAACTACTATCAAAAGTAACTATGTAACCCTTTTTGGTCATTGCACTAACAGAAAGTAAATTTGTACTTAAATTAGGTACATAATATGCATCACTTATTGTCTTTACACCTTTTTTTAAATGAACTTTCACTTGTCCTAGTCCAGCAGTTAATATTTTTTCTCCATTTGCAATACTCACTTCTACAGTTTTATTTGAAATGTTGTTTACCATTTGTTTTTCATTATTACACATATGGTTTGTTGCTCCGGAATCTATATACCATACATCTCTATTCACCTTCACAGAAAGAGCAGCGACAAGAGCCTTGTCCTTCAGTTTACTCTTCGGCTTGTTCCTATCACGACCTTGACTGTGACTCTGCTTCTCCTTTTCTGCTGCAGGTTGTCCCGTAGTTTGTTTATCTGGACAATTCTTCAAGATGTGACCAGTACGCTTACACTTGAAACATTTGGGTTGCTTCCGAGTAATCAGTGCGGATATACTATCCTGCTTGTCCTCTCGTCTCCTTGTCTCTTCCAATAATTTGGCTGATACGTGTTCAGTACATAATTTTGTACCTGCATTTTCAATGGCCATGATCAACGGATCAAAATCTTCAGTCAGGCCACTCAACATTATAACTGCTACAAATTCATCATCCAGTGGTGATTCAATTTCACTCAACTGATGTGAGGCTTCCTTAATTTTATTGAGGTAGTCCTCCATTGAGCTGCTATCACATAGTTTAGTGCCGAACAAACTTCTCAGAAGACCTAGTCTTCTACACAATCCGCGACCTTCATACGCCTTCTTCAGGTTATTCCATGCTTCATAAGCACATTTTGCGGAGCGAATGTATGGAATTACTGCTGGTTGAACCGACAAAGCAATTCGTGCCAACGCCTTTTCCGACTTCTTTTTGTCGTCATTCACGTCTTTCTCTACATATTCCCAAAGTTCTTCATGGATTAACAACATTCGCATCGAAAACTTCCAAGTTGAATAATTTTCTGACCCCTTGAGTTTCTCAATGGAATTCATGTATGATGAAGAAGCCATTTTTCAACGTGTTTTCGGTGTCTTGATATTCCAATGTAGATATGCCGGTTTTTTTTTAATCTGTCCGAAATATGAGCGTTATCGAATTTTAATAACCACGCTCTGCTGCCATGTTGGATATTTCGGCAGAAAAACAACAATTTCGTGAGATTACTTATGATTTTAATTGTGACGACAAAGTACAAGAAATGTGGAAACAAAAGATGAACACAATGCACAGTCGACATTGGATGGGTGGCAATATAACAGGAAGTGTCAGTTACGTCAAACTCGAATGACAGATGACATACGTCAGTCGTTGTCGTTATAGGTTGCGTTTAGTAATTAGATTACAACATCAAATCCAACAGCTTGCTTGCATGTTGCATGCTTGCTTGCACGCTGCATGCCTGCTTGCTTGATGCATGCTTGCTTGCATGCTGCATGCCTGCTTGCACGCTGCATGCTTGCTTGCATGCTGCATGCCTGCTTGCACGCTGCATGCCTGATTGCATGCTGCATGCTTGCTTGCACGGTGCATGCTTGCTTGCATGCTGCATGCTTGCTTGCATGTTGCATGCTTGCTTGCACGCTGCATGCCTGCTTGCTTGCTGCATACTTGCTTGCATGCTGCATGCCTGCTTGCACGCTGCATGCTTGCTTGCATGCTGCATGCCTGCTTGCATGCTGCATGCTTGCTTGCATGTTGCATGCTTGCTTGCATGTTGCATGCTGCATGCTTGCTTGCATGCTGCATGCCTGCTTGCACGCTGCATGCTTGCATGCTGCTTGCTTGCTTGCATGCTGCATGCTTGCTTGCATGTTGCATGCTTGCTTGCATGTTGCATGCTGCATGCTTGCTTGCATGCTGCATGCCTGCTTGCACGCTGCATGCTTGCATGCTGCTTGCTTGCTTGCATGTTGCATGCTTGCTTGCATGCTGCATGCCTGCTTGCATGCAGCATGCTTGCTTGCATGTTGCATGCTTGCTTGCATGTTGCATGCTTGCATGTTGCATGCTTGCTTGCATGTTGCATGCTTGCTTGCACGCTGCATGCCTGCTTGCTTGCTGCATGCTTGCTTGCATGCTGCATGCCTGCTTGCACGCTGCATGCTTGCTTGCATGCTGCATGCCTGCTTGCATGCTGCATGCCTGCTTGCACGCTGCATGCCTGATTGCATGCTGCATGCAAGCAAGCGTGCTGCATGCTTGCTTGCATGTTGCATGCTTGCTTGCATGTTGCATGCTGCATGCTTGCTTGCATGCTGCATGCCTGCTTGCACGCTGCATGCCTGCTTGCACGCTGCATGCCTGATTGCATGCTGCATGCTTGCTTGCATGCTGCATGCCTGCTTGCACTCTGCATGCCTGATTGCATGCTGCATGCCTGATTGCATGCTGCATGCTTGCTTGCATGCTGCATACCTGCTTGCATGCTGCATGCCTGCTTGCACGCTGCATGCCTGATTGCATGCTGCATGCCTGCTTGCATGCTGCATGCCTGCTTGCACGCTGCATGCCTGATTGCATGCTGCATGCTTGCTTGCACGGTGCATGCTTGCTTGCATGCTGCAAATCCCCTATGTATTGTCGGTGAATCACTTCGTTTAGGTTATGTTACAGTTTTACAAGGCGTTTTTATTTCGGAATTCTATTAATCGGTATTTTAATAATCGGAATTCGTACTTTTGATGTTTCGAATTATCATTAAGTCGGACTTTTTATTATTCGATCTACTGAAACTCGGTATTTCTCGGTATAGTAATTATAAATGTTAGGAATATTGAAATTTAGGAATTATAAAAATAGGAGTAATGATAAGTCGGAGTTGTTATATTCGGAATTTCGAACCATTCGACGACATGGTTGGCGCAGTGGTTAAGCGATTGACTGCTGCGCAGCATGTCGCGGGTTCGATTCCCGCACGGAACAAATATTTGTACGACCTACAAAGATTTGTTCCGAGTCTGGGTGTTTTTCTATCTATAATATGTATGTATTTACAAAAAAAAAATGTATATAAGTAGTTTATCAGCCATCTCGTTACCATAACACAAGCATTAGGTTGCTTAGCTTGGGACTAGATGGCGTTGTGTGAAATGTCCAAGGATATTTATTTATTTATTTATTTTATTTATTCGGAATTATGAAAATCGGTATTTTGAAATTCGTACTTGTGACTGACGGAATAAAGTTTTTCGTATTTATGTAGTGTACCCAATTATAATATCACAATCCTATCGTTGCCCTAGCTAGAATGTGTCTTCACCCTTGCACAAAAGGTAGTTCCGCTTTTCTTCAAAAGTAATTCTATGTTTGAGTGATAGAATGTCAGCCAGTGACATTAATTTTTTTTTTTTAATTAGTGGTAGTTTTATTTTCACACACCCTCACATCAATCAATCTACATTTCCCAACTATGTTGGGGTCGGCTCCCAGTCTAACCAGATGCAGCTGAATATCTGTATTTTACATGGAGCGACTGCCTATCTGACATCCACAACCCAGTAACTGGCTAATACCTTGGTAAGACTGGGTGTCAGACTTTCGGGATTCTGACGACCCGTAACGACTGTCAAAGATCCACGAATAATAGCCGCGACCAACGGCTTAACGTGCTCTCCGAGGCACGGAGGAGTCTCGGTATGTAAAGATGGTCACCCATCCACGGACCAACCCCCGCAAGCATAGCTTAACCTGACGGATCGACCCGTGCGGCTGTTATTACTTATTCACGAGCTCCTCACACACCCTCACATACAATTATCAATGTTGATAAGTCAACATTGATAATTGTATGTGAGGGTGTCACACTACATAATATACTACATCTCTTCCCTTCTAAGAAAACAATGCCTTATGGTTATTAAAATTAAATAACTAATGATAAAATTAACGACTACATGAATTGTATTTGATAAACGTATAAACTGTTTCGTTATTAATTGTATTATTAATGCTATTTTTACTTATATAATAATTTAGGTATGCCATTTGTGGCTTTCTGGTTGAATAGCAGTAGTTACTTGACTAGTGTAATTTGTGTTCTGTTATCTGTTACTTGTTTTATACTTATTATTTATTACATTTATACTTATTTTCCATGTTTTTTTAATTTTTTTATTATTACTTAGCCAATTGTAACCCTTACTATTCACGACTTAAGAAAAGGTTTGTCAGCATTCGTGCAATTCTTTCTTTAGACTTTTCAATAGCAACCACTGGTGGCGAAGGTGTAGACGAATGATCGGGAGTACCGGCTGGACTTTCATATTCACCACTCTCGTCGATCACTGCCGACTGATTGCCGCTAGCTGGACTTGTCTGCGCTTGAGTTGGAACGTCAGCCTGTGTCCGTTGTCTATGTCTACGGACACCTGTCGTCGTCACCACACTTGGTGTCTTTACTCACACTGTCTGTTGGTTGTCTCGCTGACTTCCGTACCCTTTCTGTTGCCCCTGCTGTACGCATAACAAACTGACTTTGTGTTCGTCTATAGCGGCCACCGTGTTCGTCTTCTACAATATATACGAGCGTGGTTGTGATGCTCGTGCTAGTATTGTTACCGATTTCCTGTCGCCGTTACTGGTTAAAGTTGCCTTATCACCTGATGATAGGCTTTTTAGTGTGTTCGCCATTTTGTCGTAAAAGATAAAGATAAAGATAAAGATAAAGATAAATTTATTTGTTAAAACATGTGTAACATGATACACGAATGCACATATTGATGGAAAATATTGTTATTGAACCAACATGTTTTGCCTCACTCGGCGTACAAAATGTTTTTATTATTATGTAGTAATTAAATTGGCAATTATATTCATATTCATTCTAAATTCATTACAAAATACAAAACAAATAAATAATAACTGATGTCAAAATATTATAGTTTAGGTACTTATATTATTGTCTAAATAAATTAAATTATGTCCAGAATATTCATTATTATGCAGTCAAATAGAATCATTCAAAAGTCAATTGATTTAAAATTCACATTATTCAATTGTTATTATTAATTATGTATATTAGAAGTCTGAATAGAAAAGTCCTTTTCATTTAAAAAATCGATAACATTGTAATACACTTTACTAACTAAAAAATTTCTCAGCTTATTTTTGAAAAGTGCTAAGGGCAGTTCTCTCCAACTTTTAGGAAATTTGTTAAATATGATAGGAGCCATACAGAAAACACTCTTGCGCATGAGGGATGTTCTCGCAGCATGAGAGCATACCCTGCTGTTGTCGCGCCTATTACGTGGGACTACTTCATCTAATCGTTTAAATCGGTGTGGATTTGTTTTGACAAAAACAGCTACCTCTAAAATGTACAGACATGGCAAAGTAAGTATTTTATATTTTTTAAAGTACGGCACGCAACTATCAGTAGGTTTCATTTTAAATATTGAACGAACGCATCTCTTTTGAGCCTTGAACACCGTGTCTTTATTTGTTGAGTTGCCCCAAAAAATGACACCATAGCGTAGATGAGATTCCGTTAAACCATAGTAGGCTGTAAGTAATGCCTCCACACTTATTATAGACGACAATGTGTGCAGGGCATAGGCAGATTTACTGATTTTCTTGCACAAGATTTCGATATGGGTTTTCCAATTCAGTTTTTTGTCAATGTGGAGCCCTAAAAATTTTGTTGTTTCTACCTCTTCTATAGGCTGGTCATCGTAGTGTACATTTAAATTACTCTTACTATTGATTCGTTGACTAAAATGTATTAATTTAGTTTTAGTCAGATTAATTTTTAAGTTATTGTCATCTAGCCACTTTACCATTAGATTTATAGAATCATTTATGTCACTTTCATAAGTATCAACACTTCTACAAGGTATCGTTATGGTGCTATCATCGGCAAATAGTGTCAGAGGTTGAGGGATACATTTCGGTAGATCATTAATGTATAATATAAATAAAGGAGGCCCTAGAACACTCCCCTGTGGCACACCAAACGAAACTATACGTTCTGAGGATTGATATACAATGTCATGTTTACTTTTCATATTAATTTGGTTTATATTTGTTATTTGAATTCGGTTATGTAAGTAAGATTTAATTAGATTGTTGACATTTCCTCGAATTCCATATGCTTCAAGTTTATTTAAGAGTATACCATAATGCACATAATCAAAGGCTTGCGTCATATCGCAAAATACGCCACAGACCGGTTTCCTTTTATCCACGTTAAATGTAACATTAAATAAGAAATCATAAATGGCTACATTAATCGTTTTACCTATTCTAAATCCTTTTTGTTCCTCGCATATAATATTGTGTCTTTCTATAAATGAATTAAGTTCCTTGTAAATGTATTTCTCAAAAATTTTAGAAATTATAGGAATTAGTGATATGGGCCGATAATTATCCATTAACTCCCTATCTTCTTTCTTAAACAGTGGCTTGACGATAGAAACTTTTAAAGCATCAGGGTAAACGCCTGCGCTAATGCTGAGATTGATGACATGACTCAAGTGACCGCAGATTTCATCCGCAACATGTTTTAGGATATAAGTAGCAATACCGTCGTATCCCACACTGCTTGTGTTATTTAAGGACATTATTATCTTTTTAATATCGTCGGGTATACTTGGGGCCATAAACATAGTTTTGTTATTAAAATCTAACGTACACGACCTAGGTCTGCCGTCGACATCCAGTTTTGGCTGTATTTTATCAATAAAAAAATCGTTAAATGCTTCTGCAATAGTCTTATGATCAGATATGACGAAGCCACCCATTTTAATTTTATCTATGTTAGATTTAGGTACGTTATACTTTGCACGATTGATAATTTGCCACGCAGTTTTCGATTTGTTTTTAGAAGTTCTTATATTGTAATTATTTTGTGCTTTTTGTGTATAGCGGATAATTATTTTGTACATTTTGGAATAATTATATAATATGGTTTTATTAATATTGCTACGACTATGTCTAAACTGCCATAGTAGTCTCCTTTTCTTTTTACTGCAGTTTAATCCCTTTTGACAACCACTTAGTTCTTCTTGTTGTATTTATTTTAACCACTTTTAATGGAAAACACAGATCGTATAATAACTTGAAAATCTCAATGAAATGATTATAAGCTACATTTGGGTCATCCGTGTCATATAGTTCTGAAAAGGTAAGATTCATTAGATGGTTTTTAAATTTTAGTAGATTTTCCATACTATAGTCTCTTCTAGTAGCGTACCAATACTTAATACAACATATTTTTTGTACTGGACACTGAAGCAGCTGTGCTGTATGATCCGATAATGCCCATTCTAGTACTTCAGTCTTACATGCGTTAAAGTTATGCGCAAAGTTGTCAATGCACGATAAACTAGCCATGCGAGTTGGTTGTTTCAAAGCAAGTTTCAGATTGTAACTCAATAAAAGATATTCAAAGTCATTAGTTGCACTATTTTGCTTGAGTACATCAATATTAAAATCTCCGCAGATTATAATTTTCTTACAGCATTTACGTAAAATTTCCTGCAAGAGCAATTCAAGTTTGTCGAAGCAATAATTTAAATTATTTGAGTCCGGAATTCTGTAAATACACACAATTATTATCTTATAACTAGTCAGTTCCACGCCACAGCACTCAAATATACCTGGCGTTGATAACTTTGCTATTTTTGGCAATTCTTTCCATTGTAGCCCATTTTTAACAAGGATACATGCACCACCCCTTTTTTGTTCCATTCTACAATAATGTGCAGCTAAATTATAGTTAGGTAAAAATAATGAATTTTGATACCCTTCCATGATAAAGTGCTCCGTAATACACAATATATCAACATTTTTCTTTTTATTAGATAGCTCCTCTAGACATACCAACAGATCATCTGCTTTATTTATCAAACCTGCTATATTTTGATGCAATATGTTGATATATCTATTAGAGAAAAAACTGTTCATTTTCATCAGTCTCATTGCTTGGTACAGTGTGAGGCAAATCTGTCACTTTATCAGAAAAATTATACGAATTTAAGTCATTATACAGTGTAAATTCATTAATCATTAAACTTATATTATGCAATATACTGGCCATACCACGATTATTTACAGAGCTACTACTCTTAGTAAACATACTAAAATCATAATCAAGATAATAATTAGAATCAAACAAGTAAGCATAATTATATGAAAAAGCATCCAAATAGATTAAACTGTTAAAGGTTTCAATTCTCGAATTAAACATTGTAGAGTAATCATTTAGTTTGAACGTAGGAGCACATAATATGATATTTGTGTGCTGTAATTTTGACAGAGTTTCACGAATACTGATAGTTAGTTCGACATAGTTCTTTGTCCGACGAAAGTCTTCTTCCCCGACAAATATCAAGCAGTAGTCATTCATATTGTAGTCCTTTAATTTGAGATCCAAGTCAGAGATAAGGTACTTAACACCACAGTTGGGTGTCAGGTAGTGGCAGATTCCATAGTTAGGGAATATATCTTCTACCATTTCTAACATTTTATTATTCTTATTGCTACTTAAAATACATAATTTACTCATTCTGGTTTCGTTCGGTTTACTGTTACAGTTTAATTGTGTAAGTTGTGCTTCAGTGTTTTTTTCCTTATTACCAGTACTGTGGATAACGCCATCTGTGATCGATTTATCCAACTGTTGATGATTTTGAACACTGGTTGGCGATGTGGATTTCTTAGCTCTAGTGGTAAAGCCTTCACATTCACTAGACTTTTCTGTGTTTTTTCTCACACACTGGTTGATTTTTGCAGATTTTTTCCTAATTTTTGGTGTTTGTACCTTTAACTTAGCCGGGGAGCATGTCACTGTTTTATACAATGCATTCTGTTTCTGTAGCTCCTGGTTAAGGTGGTTGAGCTTCGTATTTTCTAGACTTAAGTTTTCTATTTCATTGTGAGCACTATTGAGTTCCAGAGTTAATTGTTCTAATTGATGTTTTAATTTGGTAATTTGGTCATCTTCGTCATCAGAAATGTCAGGTAAGCTGGTTGTGGTGCCATCTATCGGTGAGTTAGTTAATAAAGTGTCCTCATCCGTAGCAGTAGTATTTGTTTCAGACTTTGAACGGTTACGTCTAAACGTGATGTTATCTAAAAAATTCATTTTAGAGTGTTGTTAGAGTGCGAAACAAAAGGACCCAAAGAGATGGACCATCAATCGATCAATGTTCACCACCGTCACTTTTGTTACGCTACTCGCCACTAGATGGCGTTGTTTACAGTTTCATGCGAATCTGTTTATTTTTCCACATTTGCAACCCCAGAATTAATGTCATTTAATTGATCTTTTCACCACTAGATGGCGTGTCTTACAGTTTTAGTTAGATTCTGTTTATTTTTCACATCTGCAACCCCAAAACTAATGTCACTAAATTTATTTTAATTGATCTTTTCGCCACTGGAGGCGTTAGTAAGGGTACAGAGGTCACTTTTCAAATAACAGATTTTCTAGCAACGGCTTATACAATCATTTATCATCGATTAATTTCACTGTTTGGTCCAATTTTGTCACACTAAGTTATTGATTTTAGTTTTAAATATATTTTCTATATACTTCATTGGTCAGAAAACACCTATTGTTCAAATTCACTATTTTGAGGAGAAAGGCACTGTTTTTACTTAACACTAATTCATATGGGATATTACTTAGTTTTAAAAGGCACTAACACTGTCACTTATGTAGTTCTAGATTTGCAATTTAATTTAGCATAGTATTCACTATTAAAACTTTTGTTTGTTTATTTATTTATTTTAATTACGCGGGCGATGTTTACTGCGCTAGTGTTGCCACACGCTCGCGCGTAATTTATTTTAATTTGTTTTCTGTTTGACATCACTACTTATTATAAAACAAAGTCGCTTCCCGCTGTCTGTCTGTCCCTATGTATGCTTAGATCTTTAAAACTACGCAACAGATTTTGATGCAGTTTTTTTTAATAGATAGAGTGATTCAAGCGGAAGGTTTATAAGTATAATGCATGCGCGGGCGAAGCCGCGGGCAAAAGCTAGTTATCTATATATATAAAATTCAAAGTCCTGACTGACTGATTGACTGACTGACTGATATATCAACGCACAGCCCAAACCGCTGGACCTAGAGACTTGAAATTTTGCACATAGATACCTTATACAGTGTAGGCATCCACTAAGGAAGGATTTTTGGAAATTCTATACCTAAGAGGGACAAATGGGGGATGAAAATTTGTATGAAAATTCTTATTCCTTGAGTTAATAGAGGGGGTAGTTTTCTTAAACTACCCCCTCAGGAGGGATTGGGAGGTGTCAAAGTTTGTATGGAGGAATTTTAACGCGCGTTCAGATTAACTCGAAACTCCGTATATATATACAGGGTGACTGGTAATTAGTGACCGATACTTAAACACATGATTGTACTCATGATAACAAACAACTTTTACTATGGGACCAAACCTGAAATCGCGAAAAAAAAAAAATCAGCTGTTCCCTATTTTTTTTTTTGTGCATGGGAAATCATCAAATGACTTCTCCCGCTAAACACATGATTGTACTCATAATAACAGACAACTTTCCCAAAAATTTTTTTTTTTTAATTTACTAATCGCATTTATGATCCTAATAATTCCAATAAGATATTGAGTACCTAACAAGAATAATACACGTGGAGCTCGTGGCTAAGTAGTAACGGACGCACGGGTCGATCCATCAGGTTAAGCTACGCTTGCCGGGGTTGGTCCGTGGATGGGTGACCATCTTCACATACCGAGACACCTCCGTGCCTCGGAAAGCACGTTAAGCCGTTGGTCCTGGCTGTAATTGGTGGATCTTTGACAGGCGTTACGGGTCGTCAGAACCCCGAAAGTCTGACAATCAGTCTTACCCAGGGGTATCGAATTACCCAGTTACTGGGTTGTGGAGGTCAGATAGGCAGTCGCTCCATGTAAAATACTGCCAAACCCCAACCCCCACACCCGACCCCAACATAGTTGGGAAATGGCTAGGCAGATTGATTTTAACAAGAATAACATCATCCATAATAATACCACCATCAGCTGTTAGTTAACCCGTCGCATGCCAATTAGCAGAGCAGTGGTGACCCAGTGGTAACGGCCGTGACTTACGAGTTGTAGGTTCGGAGTTTCGGACACTGACAGGCGCTTTACTTTATGTAAATTATTTCATCACCACTGCTCTCAAAACGGTGAAGGAAAACATCGTGAGGAAACCGGCATGTCCTAGAACCAAAACTTCGAAGACATGTGACATCTACCAACCCGCACTGGGTCCGCGTGTTGGATTACAGCCCACTCCCTCTCACCGAGAGGAGGCCTGTGTCCCAGCAGTGGGAACATTATAGGCTGCCTATGTTACACTAATTAGCAGACACAATAGATTTATTATTGTTATCCGTACAATCGACAAAGTTAATTTAGTTTCCTACTTATTCCTTTTTACAAACAAAACTATCCACTTTTAACATGCATTATCCTTTTTCATTAATTGAGAACAAACGTACTTACCATGCGCACGTTGTCAATTGTTAGTCGCTTGACCCCGTTATTCTATCTCTCCGATATTCTCCGTGTGGCTGCATACCTACGAAATATCTAGGCACCGGGCGCGATCCCGGTAAAAGTAGGCACGCACAACACTGTATCGCTCACACTGCACACACACACACACACACACACACGTGCTTAATTCTAATACCGGTTAGTAGTAGCAGTTTTAACTAACACTAATAATTAACGAAATGACAAAACACTATCTACGGAATCACACTATTAAAACAACAGTGAATTCTCAGTGAATTAACTCGTATAACAGTAAGTAGGGCGGAGCACCGAACGAGCTTCGACAGCCGCGGAGGAGCCGTTTAGGTACGCAGTCTTTCCTTGTCGGCAGCACCAGTATTACTAAGCTAATTACAAACTTTCGGAGTAAACACGCGGCGTGCCTCAAAGAAGTACTCCTTTATGAGGTATGCATGTTGCTTTATTGTTTATTTAAAACTATTTTGAAAACACATCTTTACTGCGAACTAGAATTCTATTACTAGAAGGATTTTAGGAATAACCCAAACGAGCAAACCATTTACAAATTGTAGACAATGGATGTTACTGCGGCGCTCTGCGATAAGCATATTCAATAGGTACGTGACTCATAAAACGCCGCCGCCGGTGATCTCGCCTCTATTGTTTATTTCAAACTGTTTAGAAAACACATCATTACTGCGAACTATTACTAGTAAGTATTCCTAAAGGAATGCACATTTTACAATCCAGCAAACCATTTACAAATTATAGACAATAGATTTTACTGCGAAGCTCGGCATTAAGCAAATACAATATGTACGTCTTTCATAAAACATCTGCTACTTTCTAAAGGTTATAATTTAAATGGTTGTTTTCGCAAAAATAAAAATAACACAAATATTTTCATGCTAAAGCTTACATAAACTAAGGGTACGGCTAGCGGCTGTCCTTCACAACTATCTAGTAGGTATTTTCGTACCTACTTTACGTGCGTGCGCTACCACTAAATGCATTATTGTTCAAGCTATTCCAAGTTTCCCATCCCACTTTTCTAGGCTAGACTAGCAGTCTGTCTACGATATTTGAGTTTAAATCAGAAGTATTCGGCAAAATTAATTTTAAAATGTTGCTAGTCGCGTTGCTACAGGCACAGGTTGCTTTACTACTGTACAGTTAAGGCTCCTACAAAGAAGCACAACGCGCGACGCGACACAAGTACACTGCATGTCGCGCGACTAGCGGTGCCTTTGAAGGGAGTTTTTAAATCATGCATGCCGCTATAATTGCCCTCTAAGTAAGTAACTAAGTAGCATACGCAATGACGTTATAGCCTCTATACATACAAAACAGATTATGTGAGGTCCGGCGGCAGCCGGTAGCCATTTAGCGCGCGCAAGTAGGTATGTGGAGTGCAATCCATACTAATTTTATAAATGCTAAATTAACTCTGTCTGTCTGTCTGTCTGTCTATTACGCTTTCACGTAGAACGGATGAACCGATTTTGACGAAATTTTGTACAGAGATAGAACAGATTTTGAAAAAGACATAGGCTAAATTTTGTCGCGAAAAAAGGCTTTGGAGGGGCGAAATAACCGAATTCCACTCGGGCGAAGCCGCGGGCAGGAAGCTAGTATCTTTATAGGTACGAGTACAAATAAAACTTGAAATGACTGGCGTGGTTAAAAAATTGGAATCAACTTGGCTATTTACAACGATTACTAAATCAACTACTTACTTACAAACTAAACTAAAAAAACTACTAAACTTTACTACTAAAGTTACTGTACTAAAGTTTTTTTTAAATTAAATGATTAAATGAACTCACATTAATTGTTGCATGTGTCCACCTTGCACTTCAACACATTTAGTGGCACGTTTAGTAATATGAGCCTGCACGCGCTGCAGAATTCTAGTGTCACTTTTCACTATTTCGAAACTGTTTTCAATCCCAGTTCTTAGTTCATCGGGAGTATGTACTGGTCCATCTCGGTAGACTAAGTCTTTTACACGCCCCCACAAAAAAAAGTCTAATGGTGTTAAATCCGGTGACCGCGGAGGCCAAGCAACTGGCCCCCCGCGACCAATCCACCGCTCTCCATAAATAGCACTTAAACGATCGCGTACTGAAAAAATGACAAATGAAATGACGCGCCCGACTACTGCAATTACTGTAGTGTACGTATACAGATTTAAGTAATAGGACGCGTCATTTTAGAGTAGACAAGCTCTACAAATACAGAATCGGAATTAGTACTATTGATCGAATACACGCCGATAGTATTAGTAATACCTACTTACCTATACTCCATTTACAATAAGATTAGACATTTAAACAAACCTTTTTTACAGTCCTTTCAACCGATTTTCTACTTCTATTCGGAAGGCTTAAGGATGAGATTAAAGGCAAAAAAGTTGTTACAATACCAACTGTTTACTGCAGCTTTCATTATCATGCCTCCAACGCATTAGAAGTCAAAATCGGTTGAACGGACTGTAAAAAGGTTTCTTTGAATGTCAAATCTTATTGTAAAATAGAGTACACATGAGATAGAACGGGATTACCGGTAAAGCTATTAACAGTTGATAGCGCAAAGGCGCGCGCACCTTGTTTTGTTAGTAGTATACAGTAGTACCCAACTGATATGGCTTCTATGTTAAGGATTTGGTTTCCGCACTTAGTCCTTCATGTGGACCATTGTGCGTACTGATATGGCTTACCGAGGTACCTGCGCAGAAGATGAATTTTCAAAGCGCGGGAAATGCTATTGACCAATCGGCACGCTCTACGCACCGTGCTTCTTTTTCCTGTACCGCTATTGGTTGGCAACTGCCAGCATAATGTTAGTCAGCCGCCATACTTGCGAGTGAGAGAAAACTAACAGCTGCAGTATTATGAAGTAATCTAAGGTTGATTGTAAGTTTTAAGCATTCTCGTTAATCTCGGGGCCATACTTTCTTTTCACACGACGATTCACGACTTCACGAGATTCACGACGCGCCTTATTAGTTGGGTACTACTGTACCTTACGTTGCATATTAAAAGTACAGTACTACTAAACACGGCGGTTTTGTACAACTTTTTGTTAACTACCTAGGTACAAACGTACACGGATGCGGGGTGCCTTCGTTAAAAGTGACAGTCACACTAGAGTTCTGCAGCGCGTGCGGGCTCATATCACTAAATATGCCACTAAATGTGCTGTGCAAAGTGGACACATGCAACAATCAATGTGACTTCATTTAAATCATTTAGATTACTAAATTATTTAAATAGCCAAGTTAGCGTTAGCGTTGTAAATAGCCAAGTTGATTCCAATTTTTTAACCACACCAGTCATTTCAAACCTACTTGTACCTTTACAGATATTGCACTCCACATACCTACTTACGCGCGCTAAATGCCTACCGGCTGCCGAATATTTCTGATTTAAACTCAAATATCGTAGACAGACTGCTAGTCCAAAGCCTAGAAATGTGGGATGGGAATAGCATGAACAATAATGCATTTAGTTGTAGCGCACGCACGTAAAGTAGGTACGAAAATACCTACCAGATTTGTTCAAGGTTTAGCATGAACATAATTTTTGTTATTTTTACTTTTGCGAAAACAACCATTTAAATTATAACCTTTAGAAAGTAGCAGATGTTTTATGAAAGACGTACATATTGTATTTGCTTAACGCCGAGCTTCGCAGTAAAATCTATTGTCTATAATTTGTAAATGGTTTGCTGGATTGTATAAGCGCAGATTATTGACAAAATGTGCATTCCTTTAGGAATACTTACTACAGATAGCGCGCGAGTTGAATGCAGTCGGGGTCTGAGGTAAAGAGTGCCCCGCTATCCGCACGCCCCACCTCACGCGCCTGCAGTGTAGTGCTAATTATAATTGGGTCACAGCACTACCGCATTCCTAAGCTCTGCATTCAACTCGCGCGCTATCTGAAGTAATAGTTCGCAGTAATGATGTCTTTTCTAAACAGTTTCAAATAAACAATAGAGGCGAGATCGCCGGCGGCGGCGTTTTATGAGTCACGTACCTATTGAATATGCTTATCACAGAGCGCCGCAGTAACATCCATTGTCTACAATTTGTAAATGGTTTGCTCGTTTGAGTTATTCCTAAAATCCTTCTAGTAAAGGTCGATTTACATCAAACGAACAAAGAGCTAGAGCTAGAATAAGAGCATTCTTTCGTGGTCTTTTAGTGTAAACGAAAACTCGTATTCAGCGTTTGCATCAAACGAACAAAGAGCTAGAGCTAGAACAAGAGCTAGAACACAAGAACGCTTTGAAGAGACCGCTCAGGGGCGCGAGCACGTCCGAACACGCAAGAACGCTCTAAGCAACTGTTCGCGCACTCTAGCGCCGTTTACATCGAGCGAGCGAATATTCTTAGAATATTCCATAGAATCTTTGCGAACGCACTAAGAACAACGAAAGAATGCTCTACGCCTGTTTACACTAAAAGAATTTGATATAGTGGGGATAGAATGAGCATTCGCTCGTCTGATGTAAATCGACCTTAATAGAATTCTAGTTCGCAGTAAAGATGTGTTTTCAAAATAGTTTTAAATAAACAATAAAGCAACATACATACCTCATAAAGGAGTACTTCTTTGAGGCACGCCACGTGTTTACTCCGAAAGTTTGTAATTAGCTTAGTAATACTGGTGCTGCCGACAAGGAAAGACTGCGTACCTAAACGGCTCCTCCGCGGCTGTCGAAGCTCGTTCGGTGCTCCGCCCTACTTACTGTTATACGAGTGAATTCACTGAGAATTCACTGTTGTTTTTAATAGTGTGATTCCGTAGATAGTGTTTTGTCATTTCGTTAATTATTAGTGTTAGTTAAAACTGCTACTACTAACCGGTATTAGAATTAAGCACGTGTGTGTGTGTGTGTGTGTGTGTGCAGTGTGAGCGATACAGTGTTGTGCGTGCCTAGTGTGCCTACTTTTACCGGGATCGCGCCCGGTGCCTAGATATTTCGTAGGTATGCAGCCACACGGAGAATATCGGAGAGATAGAATAACGGGGTCAAGCGACTAACAATTGACAACGTGCGCATGGTAAGTACGTTTGTTCTCAATTAATGAAAAAAGGATAATGCATGTTAAAAGTGGATAGTTTTGTTTGTAAAAAGGAATAAGTAGGAAACTAAATTAACTTTGTCGATTGTACGGATAACAATAATAAATCTATTGTGTCTGCTAATTAGTGTAACATAGGCAGCCTATAATGTTCCCACTGCTGGGACACAGGCCTCCTCTCGGTGAGAGGGAGTGGGCTGTAATCCAACACGCGGACCCAGTGCGGGTTGGTAGATGTCACATGTCTTCGAATTTTTGGTTCTAGGACATGCCGGTTTCCTCACGATGTTTTCCTTCACCGTTTTGAGAGCAGTGGTGATGAAATAATTTACACAAAGTAAAGCGCCTGTCAGTGTCCGAAACTCCGAACCTACAACTCGTAAGTCACGGCCGTTACCACTGGGTCACCACTGCTCTGCTAATTGGCATGCGACGGGTTAACTAACAGCTGATGGTGGTATTATTATGGATGATGTTATTCTTGTTAAAATCAATCTGCCTAGCCATTTCCCAACTATGTTGGGGTCGGGTGTGGGGGTTGGGGTTTGGCAGTATTTTACAAGGAGCGACTGCCTATCTGACCTCCACAACCCAGTAACTGGGTAATTCGATACCCCTGGGTAAGACTGATTTTCACTTTCGGGGTTCTGACGACCCGTAACGACTGTCAAAGATCCACCAATTACAGCCAGGACCAACGGCTTAACGTGCTTTCCGAGGCACGGAGGTGTCTCGGTATGTGAAGATGGTCACCCATCCACGGACCAACCCCGGCAAGCGTAGCTTAACCTGATGGATCGACCCGTGCGTCCGTTACTACTTAGCCACGAGCTCCACGTGTATTATTCTTGTTAGGTACTCAATATCTTGTTGGAATGATTAGGGTCATAAATGCGATTAGTAAATTAAAAAAAAAATTTTTGGGAAAGTTGTCTGTTATTATGAGTACAATCATGTGTTTAGCGGGAGAAGTCATTTGATGATTTCCCATGCACAAAAAAAAAAAAATAGGGAACAGCTGATTTTTTTTTTTCGCGATTTCAGGTTTGGTCCCATAGTAAAAGTTGTTTGTTATCATGAGTACAATCATGTGTTTAAGTATCGGTCACTAATTACCAGTCACCCTGTATATGCTTGAGACCGAAAATGAAAAACAACGTGTATCAGGGTTTTTCGAAAATCTACCCCTAAAGGAGTGAATAGGGGTAGTAGTCAATTTTACAGGGCAGGTTTTACTGCGTGGCTTGATTAAATCGAAAATTGGTGTAAATGATCTTTCAGTCAAGTTACGGAAATATCCCAAACGTTTTTTTTTAAATTCCATCCCTGTGGGGGTGAAAACAGGGAATATAGTTTATATGAAAAATCTTATTCATTTGGATAATTAACTTGAAACTTGGCACAAATATTTGCCTAAGCAAGTAATAAAGTTTGCCACTAATAGTTTTTCCCTTAGAGGGAAGGGTAGAGGGGGAGGGGAGAAGGGGAGTGGGTGGGGAAGAAGGTAAGTGGAAG
This sequence comes from Cosmia trapezina, assembly GCA_905163495.3. Classification (NCBI taxonomy): domain Eukaryota; kingdom Metazoa; phylum Arthropoda; class Insecta; order Lepidoptera; family Noctuidae; genus Cosmia; species Cosmia trapezina. The sequence continues at coordinate 3,327,109 of LR991047.1, forward strand.
GAGAGGGGTTGATGAGGAGGAAAAAGGGAAGAGGAGGGTGTACTACATCCCCTTCCCACTTCCCCCTCTTACCCTTTATTACAACCCCTTCACCGTTTTCTGCTCCCTCTCTACCCTCACCAACTCCGGCTCCCCTCAGCCTCTTCCCTTCTCCAAACCGGGAGGGTTTGGAGAGAGAGGGAGCGGAAAGCGGTGAAGGGTGTGTGAGAAGGGGTAAGAGGGGTAGGGGAGGTTAGTGGGAAGGGGATGTGGTGAATGAAAGATTTGGAGAATGGAAGAGGGGGAGGGTAGGAGTTGGTGAGGGTAGAGAGGGAGCGGAAAGCGGTGAAGGGGTGTAAGAAGAGGTAAGAGGGGAGCCGGAGGTTAGTGGGAAGGGTATGTGGTAGAGGAAGGGAGGGGTGGTGAGGAGGGAGAGGGGGAAGATGATGGAGGGAGGGGAGAGAAATAGGAGGGTGTAGTGAGGGAAGAGGGTGTAGTGAGGGGGAGGGTGTGTAGAAGGAAAAGGGGGGAGGGGTGGAGTTGGTGTGGGTAGAGGGAGTGGGGAAAGTGGTGATGGGGGTGTAAGAGAGGGTGAGACGGGGAGGGGAGGTTAGCGGGAAAGGCGAAAGGGTGAGGGGTGTGAGAGGCAGAGGGGTTGGGAAGGGTGAGGGGGTAAGAGGGAGCAGTGAGGAGGATGATAGGGGAGGGTGAGATGAGTGGGAAGGGTAGGAGGGTGAGAGGGGGGTTACAGTGAGTGGAGAAGGGTAAGAGGGAGACGGGGAGACGAGTGCCTTTACACCTTAAAGTTGCTATCTGTATAGCACTGATTCATTGAAGAAACCCAGCCTGACAGGAATGACCGAAAAATAGAAAGTTGGAAACTCGGAACGGCACAAAAACAGGAGTAAACTCCAGTCGTGCGTCGGAGCTGGCACACTCTTTTTTTTGTTTTTTTGAACGCGCTAATCTCAATATAATAAAAGAAAAGTCCTGACTGACTGCAATCGACGCCCAGCCCAAACCCCTAAACCCTAACCTATAAAGCTGAAATTTTGCACAGAAGTCCCCTTTATAATGTAGACAAGAAATAAGGAAGGGTTTTTGTTTCCGTGGGATATTTCCCGACATCCACGAGGGCGAAGCCGCGGGCAAAAGCTAGTCCAACCATATATGAGTGAATCAAGGACTATAAACTACCTTTCACTGAACCTGTTTCCTTTTGAAACGTCTGAATAAAAACTTCATTCAGAAAGAAAGCAATCTTATATCCATACAAATATTCCTAATAAATTAAATAATAACTTTAGTAACTTTCCTAATAATTTTATGTATTTTGTCTATGTGCCTAGTTGCCTGATCCTAAAATAGTTATTATTATTTTATTATTATTAATAATCTCTTACAGTTAGGTGCCTTATAGCCGGTTTCTGAATTGAGAATTTAAAGTTGAGAACGTCTTAATCTGTACTTAAGTATAACTTAAACCTTTTCTCGTTTCTGAATTAAGTTTTTTAAATTCTAATCAATATTTGAGTAATTAATCATCATTTAATCAAATTTGAAAGAAAGCATGCTTATCTCATGCTTACGGTCGTCAGTTGCGTTTCTGATTTAAGAAAAACGTGTTTGACAACACTCAAACCATTATCAACGTCAAGTTGAGCAGTTGAAAGTTGACAGAACAATTTCGGCTGTTCAAACTGTAATCAGCTATATAATAACTAGTGTGATTTTGATCATAATGAGTGGCGACGATACTTCCCTGTCGTCTTTGAAGATGCCTCAACGCAGACAACCGCGCAGAAGAATAGCAGGACATCGGCCTAACTTGTTCATCACGCTAAGCGATGAACAATATTCAAGAGTCGGATCCGCTTTACGAAGGAGTCGCTTCGTTTATTTATGCGACTGGTAGCTTTCAAGCGGTTGTGGGGGACACCGTGAATGTGAGCAAGGCGACGACTGTGTGCCGCGTGGTAGAGAGGGTGACTAGTGCCCTACCATTGTTGAGACGGCATTATGTTCGTATGTCCACTGCACAGGGGAGACCATCAGTGGCGGCACGATTTTTTGACATAGCTGGATTTCCTAGAGGAAAGATTTAGATTTCCTATTTCCTAAACACAATTGAAAGGTGTTTTGGTGTTCTTAAAAGAAGATTTCCATGCCTACATTCAGGAATGCAGTTAAAACTTCCAAAAGTATTGAAGGTGATTGTGGCGTGTGTTGTTCTTCATAATATGACTTCATAATACATTTATTGAAATAAATACAGTTATACAATTATGTATATTTTCCTTGCATTTAGAAATCACAGCACAAAATTTTAGAAATCAGAGCTATTTGTTATAAGTATGCTTACTATAAATAAGGTAATTTATTACTACATCAAATATAAATATGTCTCTATCTCTGCCTAGCCTTTTCCCAACTATGTTGGGGTCGGCTTCCAGTCTAACCGGATGCAGCTGAATACCAGTATTTTACATGGATCAACTGCCTATCTGACCCCCACAACCCAGTATCTGGGTAATACGATACCCCTTGGTAAGACTGGTTGTCAGACTTTCGGGCTTCTGACGACCCATAACGACTGTCAAAGATCCACAAATGACAGCCGGGACCAACGGCTTTCCGAGGCACGGAGGAGTCTCGGTATGTAAAGATGTCACCCATCAACTGACCAACCCCGGCAAGCGTAGCTTAACCTGATGGATTCACCTGTACGGCTGTTATTACTTAGCAACAATAAAAGAAATTTAGATAAGTATTGTAATATTTTTAATAACTCCTAGTTTTATCAGTTACATAAAAAATCACAGATAGGGAGGTTCCCAGCCGAGTCGGATTCGATGATTGACCTCTTTGTCGAAGTTGGACCTCCCTAACTGTACAGTTTCTCCTAGGTAAACATTCTCGTCCACTACTTCTTAGAGTGTAGCGTCTCCAAATCTTTATGATCTTCTTAATATGTCGTGCAGAGGCTATTGTACTCTTTAATAATGGACTTCCAGGCTTCCTGTTCCTTCCTGCTTTTTTTGCCCCTGTCTTTTTGCATTCTATTTCACTTGGTATCTGTAGCAATAATAAATAAACGTAAAATTATATGATTGTAAACATTATAGGGTAGGGGCCGGAAGGTTCTGTAGTGGCGACCGCGTACCGGAAGACGTAACGTTGGAAGGCCTCCAACAAGGTGGACCGATGACCTTGTAAAGGCCGCAGGAATCCCCAGGATGCGGGAAGCACAGAACCGGCCGCAGTGGCGGTGCTTGGGGAGGCCTATGTCCAGTGTGGACGTCTTTCGGCTGAAATGATGATGATGATGATGATGATGATGATGAAACATTATTATGTACTTACTTTGATATTATTGAAAGAACATTTTCTTTCTCCTCTAGAGTGTCTCTAGAGTAGAGAGAGTTAGGCGATCTCTTTTTCTTGTATGTATCAATTTGAATTGGTACAATAGGCAATTTAAGTAAAAATACTAACAGAATTCCAATAAAACTTGTGTTTATTTACTTCAGAATATAGTTTGACATTCACGATTCGGTTCATTCAAACACGTCAAATTACTAAAATATAAAAATCTGAAATTGCTAAAATATGCATTAGCAACTCCAATAACATAAAATTGTTGAAATTAATGCCGTTATTTAAAATTAACTTTCTTTTTAAGGCTGTTTTAAATTATTATAAGAATAAAATGATGCAATATTATGAGTTTTTGAAAAGTACCGGTTTTTTAATGTAAATTGAAACGTGTTAGCTTTGATCAGGAATAGTTGAGTAAATGAGCATTTCTCTTTTTTTTTGCCAATATACATTTGTTGAATGTCCCACAAGATTGCAGATTAATAACATTTGTGTAGTGTGTATGTTATTGATTCTGTTTTGTTTAGGAGCACATTTTTTATTAAAATTCACAGAAATCATTAAAAAATATCATAAAAATATAATATTTAATTAAAAAAATAAATAAATACAAACTACCAAAAAATTGCAATGTATGAAAATTCGTATGTCCCAGTCTACCATCCGTTACTTAAAACTCAATTATTTTAATAAGGTTCAAAGAAACTATACTGAGATTTTGTTTTTAAACCATTCTAAGAGGTAAAAAGATCTATCTACTTACATTGCTTTTTTGGTATTTTTTTTTTAATTTTGTCAGATATAAATGAATTTTAAACTCGTCCCAGAAAAAGTTCCAAAAATAGATTTCAGTTTTTGTTACCCATTTTTTATGTGTTATAGTTAAAAAACTTCCATTTCGATACACAATTTTAACTTGGCAATACTACAGGTACCATTTAATGCCGCCATATTGATTTAGGTGTCAGTGCTGTTCCAACGTTAAAATGTGAAACACGTATTCCATTTTTATTTAGGTGAAAGGTAACAAAAAAATAAATAAACACTTAATTTGAACATTTTCTTTTACTTTTGTTGGTATTTCTTTGCAATGATATTATTAAGTTTATCATGAAGTATCAAGAAAACTATTTTTTTGGATATAACAATTGCTAGGTACTTCAAAGTTTTTTTTTAACAATTAAAAAGTAACAAAATAAGAACATGTAATTTACCTTCATTTAGTTTTTAATACATTTTCCACAAAATTCATAAATAAAATAGATTTTCTTATAAAAATCCAAATGTTAATAAAGTAAACTACCTGATTTCATGAAAAAAAACGATTTATATATATATTTTTATTTTTAGCGATTTTTTGAAACTATGGCAAAAAAAAAGAGAAATGCTCAAATAATCAGTTGATTATGGTTTGACGAAATTCGATTTCGACTTGTGAAACACAAAAAACTTAAGCGCATACTTTATGTATTTGAGAAAAATCAGTTGAGATTTGCTACTTTTCTCAAATCAGAAACCGGGTGTTAGAAACATGTTCTCCTGTCAATAATGAATTTTTATAATTTTCCCCAAAATTAAATGGCACTCGGAGATTAAAAATACAATAAGTATGTTACCACATACCATTTTAAACTGGTAGATTTAAGGACAGTATAGTCTTTGCCTACATTAGATATAATAAATGCATATTATTTATTACCCATAGGAAAATATCTTAGAGGTATCTCCAGTATATATTTGTATTTACAAATCATGAAGCCAGGTGGCTGTCACCTGAAGTTATTAGTGTTACTTTCTGTCACATATATCTTGACAATATTCTGTGTCTTGCCGATTCAAATATGTAAAATGTTAGAATGTGTCTAAGGTGTCTACTAATCAAACTGCGTTAAAAAATCAAAGATTTAGTATCAATACTGAAAGAGTGTCCTAGAACCCAGACAGTGCTGCCAGTATCTAGGTTTTTTGTTAGATTCAGTCCAGTTTGCCATTTCACTTCCTCAGAAAACGATAGTTTATCCCTTCATCACTATCACTTCACTAATATTATAAAACAAAGTTGCTCCGCTGTCTGTCTGTCCCTATGTATGCTTAAATCTTTAAAACTACGTAACGGATTTTGATCCAATTTTTTTTACTAGATAGAGTGATTCAAGAGGAAGGTTTATATGTATAAAACATGCATAATGTAGTAGAGGAACACTAATAATTTTAGAGGTTTCTAATGTGATGTCGTAGATAAACACATTTTTTTGCGCTTACATTGCAAACGCTGGCTGAACCCAATGAGATAGATCAAAATAATGTACTACAGTATTGTACACCTTAAAAAGTTCTGCAAAAAAGTCCGCGATGGCATATGTCTATCTCTTAGGGATAACCCACAATAACCATTTTTTATCCTTTTCTTTTTACGAGAAATAATGGCTTATTTACAAAGCGATTTTAAGCAATACAGCATTAATCCTTATCCAATAAAGTACCTTAAATAAATTGTGCATTTACTATAGATCAATAAGGCCCTTTACAGTATGTAATTTAAATGAATATTTTCGAAGATATTACAGATTTAAAATGCAGGGCAGCGGTACATAAATAGCGCGTCGAACGCCGCGCTTCATGATTATAATTATTATATTATAGCAGAGATCGCACGCGTTTGTCGGAGCTCTCTAGCGAGGAAAATAACAATTATCCATACTAATATTACAAATACGAAAATAATTATGTCCGTCTGTAACCTTTTCACGCTTAAACCACCGATCAGATTTTGATAAAATTTGGGAAGGCTATAAGGTGGTATCCTAGGGAAGGACTTAGGCTACTTTTTGTATCAAAAATAACGCTACGGGGGGTGATATATGGCATGAAAGTTTGTATGGGAAACCCAGCATTTCTTAAGTTAGGGATATGATAATTCAAATTTATGCTTTTGGTAGGAAATAATGAAATAAGTGGTTCAGCGTTTTTGGAAAATCATCCCCAAATGGTGTAAAATAGGGGTTATTTTAAAATCTACAAAACTGCACGGATATCGATACAATTTGGCAAGGCTACAGATGGCATCCTGGGGAAGGACACAGCCTATTTTTTATCTTAAACAATTATCCTACAGGGGGTGATATGGGGGATGAAAGTTTGCAAGGGAAACCCAGCATTACTTAAGTAAGGGCTATGAAAATACTTTATGGTTTTGGTAGAAAATAAAGATTGGTGGTCCAGCGATTTTGAAAAATCATCCCCTAAGGGGTAAAGAAGGGGATGATTTTAAAATTCACATAACTGCACGGATATCGCTAAAATTTGGCAAGACTATAGATGGCATCCTGAGGAAGGACATAACCTATTTTTTGTCTTAAAAAATGATCCTACTGGTGGTGAAAGTTTTATGAGAATCCCAGCATTTCTTAAGTTAGGGATATGAAAATTCAAATTTATGGTTTTGATTTATGAAAAAATCATCCCCTAGGGGCGTAAACTAGCGGTTGAGTTTAAAATTCACAAACACCATTAAAATGTTTGTGTAAGAGGGATTGGGTAGTTTGTATCTTGAAGTAACAGTTACTTAGTCTTAATATTTTTTTAATTCCCATATTATATAGGAATAAAGAGGATTTATATTTTCGCTTTAAAGTTGCTTTCAAAGGCAAGTTGGTAATTTTCCGTTTACTATTGTTTGGTTTTAAGATTTATTATCCTGCAGCAATCATAGGTATATCATTCTGCGCGCCGCTCCTCGAGTAGGTACTATACAGGATATTTTTTTAAGTAGTGCGCATATTTTCGCAGGATGTTCTACTCATGAATATGAACAACTTTTACTATAGGACCCAACCCGAAATCGCAAAAAAAATCAGCTGCTCCCTACATTCTGACGAGTTTGGTGTAGATACATGTACTGAACAGCTGATTTTTTTTGCGCGATTTCAGAGTTAGTCCCATAGTGAAAGTTGTTCATATTCATGGGTAGAACACCCTGTCAAAATTTGCGCACTGCTTAAAAAATTATCCAGTATATGCAGTGCGAGAAGATATTGTCTAGCCGACGTTCGCACGGGCGTAAAAATATCGCGGCGGGATTTTATCACGCACTGGATTTTCAACTCTCTGCTTAGCGCCGGGTGTTGAAAATCCAACAGTGTGTTTTTCGTCGCGCTGGGATGCACTCTGTTTTTGTTAGGTTGGATTCTCAACGCTCGGCTCAACAACAAGAGTTGAAAATCCAATGCGCGATAATATCCCGCCGCGATTTTATTACGCTCGTGGGAACGCCGACTTAGGGTACTTTTAATCCCGGTAATACACACGGCTACACATCAAGCTATACATTTCCAGTTTATTGTAATTGTTCTCATTGTAAGGAAATCCTACACAATGCGAGATCAGCTTATACTGGAAATGTATAGCTTGATCTGTAGCCATGCGTACGTTCCCGTGGGGTATTTTCCAACATCCACGCGGGCGAAGCCGCGGGCAAAAGCTAGTTTTTAATCAATTCAATTCAATTCAATTCAATTCACACAAAACAGTTTTTATTCTAATGCTAAACTCCTTGTCGAAAATGTCGACCAATCAAATTGAATTTAGAACACATCAATATAATGAGTCCTTGTTACTTGAATAAATGAATAGGTAATAATAATAATATAGGACGAATACAAAGATTACACTTACACTAGATACGGCAAGCCACGACCAAGCGTGCCCTACATGTTCGACTGTTCGTACTAAAAAAAGTCTGTTAGCTCAGTGACGCTTAGCGATTGAAACAATTCTGTTTACGTTGAGCACATCATTAAATGGCTGGGGTGAAGTTATCGTAGGTATAAAAAAGATGACACGTTCGGTTTTCATACTATCTTATAACATGCCGTATCTAGCCTAGGTACTCTAAATCTGTGGTCGAATATATTGGTGTGTTCCATTTTCAAACATGAAAACAGTGAGTAAAAGTGCTTTTTATTCACTGTTTTCAGTGAATAAAATAAGCTTTTTAGAGGAGGAATGGTATAAAGTAATAATCGCTGCGCCCACATCGCACGTGTAGGCCGCTCCGCTCGCTTTATTCGCTTCAACCGCTTACGCAAAAACTGTGATGAACGGTGAACCGCCCGCGGGTGTGAATTCAGTGATTTGGTGCATGAAAGACTCCTGGGTTCAAGTGCCTCACTTCCTGAACACGAGTCGCGAGAGAAGACATTGACAGGTAAGGCGTGCCATCCTTTATTACACCAAAGGCGCGAATTATACAGAAGCGGCGTACGGTAAAGACGCGGCGCAGGCGTAGAACAGATAAAGAAAAGAAAAGAAGAAAAGAAAGAAAAAACGTTTATTTGCGGTAAACATGACACTATTTAAATACAATTTGGGGGAAAATATGCGTCAAATCTACGCAAAACGGCCACCGCTCAGGATAAGGTACGGATAAGATTTAAATTATATCAAAGAGGCGAAGAGACGCCGCAACTAGTCATTATGCAGACTGACTTTATCGTGACAGCATTTCTTCCTCTTCAGACGACGAAGATGCGCTTGCCAAAACGTCGTGCTGCTTGCGCGCCTCTAGTCGCGTCTGCTAGCGACGCGGAACAGGCGACGAAACGACGTGCCTTCGCCACGCCGCTTCAGTATAATTCAAAACGTGCCGCCTACCTACATTTTCTACACACGTCGCTAGCAGACGCGACTAGAGGCGCGCAAGCAGCACGACGTTTTGGCAAGCGCATCTTCGTCGTCTGAAGAGGAAGAGATGCTGTCACGATAAAGTCAGTCCGTATAATGACTAGTTGCAGCGTCTTTGATATAATTTAAATCTTATCCGTGCCTTATCTGTTCTACGCCTGCTCTGTGCCTGCGCCGCGTCTTTACCGCACGCCGCTTCTGTGTGATTCGCGCCTACGATTGATCGCCTGTTCATCATTAAGTTCCTTCTAGGCGAAACCGCTATCCTCAAATACAGTCCACTTAAATATAAAATAATTTTTGAAATCGCCTGTACAAATGTGGTAGATTCCCATACCATATTTTTGGTCCGAGCGAGCCGGATTCTTCGTTTACCCCGCAAGAGAAGGATTTATAATCCATATTCTCCCTTATAACGCGTAGGTATCTTCTAGAAGTGCCTACCTAGGTGGTTAAAACACCCAGCTATACCCCTAGAATATTATATACTTACCCATTACGTGGTCATTCCCGCATTCAGTAGGTAATATATACATAATTATTATAGTAAAAACTATCATAGTTGTCTTGTAAATTCCATATATCAAGCATCTTTTAGTAATACCGCCAATTGTATTAAAGTTCTCGCCAAGTTGGGAAAAAACCGCCACATAACTTACTTCCTACCTTACATTTTTTCAATCATTAGATTCGGAACAAATTGTCTGTGACAGATGGACAGACAGACAGACAGACAGACACACGAGTGATCCTTTATGGGTTCCGTTTTTTTCTTTTTGAGGTACGGAATCCTAAAAATTCAGAAAAGTGATCGGTTCCCGTCGAAAATATATAGTCAGTCAGCCAAAGGCCCAAAGCGTCCTTGCTTGTTCAGAAATGAGGGGTCACCACCAAATGAGGTGTCATTTGGTGGTGAGCATTGGCTTCGGCCCCAACGACGACCTCAAAACCGCATCTCTCGCAATGGCTCACGAGGCGGGCGAGGTCACGTGGTGGCGGAGCCTCCGCCTCCAGAATGAAGGCCGAGGCGAAAACTATCACCATCTTCATGGCGTCGACACGCTGTGTTAGCAGCTTTGCTGCAGTTAGATTTTTGCAACAGAAGTCAGTTAACAGCTGTGTTTAAAGGTTACCTATGATATAGATACACGCTCTGGAGTGATCATGATCTGTGGTGACCAGAAAGCTTACCGCCAAGATTGGAGAGTCCTTGTATGCGACCCACCCTAATCTACGGCTCTTGGAACAAGGCAATGGCCGTGTGTTGAACCTCCAGCCACTTACGAAGCTGAGCCGTCGCGGTCTGACTGTGGTGGAGGTGGTTTGCCTGCAGGACTTTACAGGTCGACGAAAGGGATGCCATTGCTGGTCGAACCATCGTCGTCCCCCTCCAGTCTAAGGGACGTCGGTGAACCTGCCGTTCCGACCCTGGAACTCACGTAAACCACCCCCAAACCTGTTGAGAGACGGCGTCCGGCTTCCATCAGGGATTAGGATTAGGATTAGTCACACGATTTAGTCCACAGGCACTGCACTTGGTATAACTTCATCCCAACTACGAAACCCTACATTGTGCGTGGTCCGACACGTACTTAGCCACTTTTTTTTGGTTAGTATTCTTGGTTAGTAGTCTACAAAAAAAAGACATTATTCTTCTACAATAATTTTCTATAATCAGAAACCAATTAATAATTCGGCCACACGATACTTTCAATCCAGGGTTTGAAGTGAGCTACCCTGGTGAAGACATCAGGAATACTGGTATTAGATCCACATTCGGATCCACCAAATGACGTCACTCCGATGATGGTGTAGACACAGCGGGAGAATTGCGTGGTGATTAGCAATGGTTCCCCTGCTTCACCGGTTTGACCCTGGAAATAATAATAATAAATAATAAATAAATATAAATAAATATACTTGGACATTTCACACAACGCCATCTAGTCCCAAGCTAAGCAACCTAATGCTTGTGTTATGGTAACGAGATGGCTGATAAACTACATTTTTTTTTTTTTGTAAATACATACATATTATAGATAGAAAAACACCCAGACTCGGAACAAATACTTGTAGGTCGTACAAATATTAGTTCCGTGCGGGAATCGAACCCGCGACATGCTACGCAGCAGTCAATCGCTCAACCACTGCGCCAACCGTGTCGTCAAATTGTCGGAAAACATTAAAAAACATGAACTGATGGACTCTAGTAAGGGCGCCAAACATGTAGCCGAATTGGCTAAGATATTCATATATAAAAAATGTGTAATTTGGTGTGGACTTGCAATTTTGGTTATAACTAAGTTATCGGTTATTGATGAGCAGAATTCTACAGGAAGTAGTCGTACTAGCATTATCAGTTATTAACGTAAAAATTACTCGACAAAACTGATCAAATAGCTCGCTCAACCATAACAAGCAATATAACTACTAGCCAGTAAATATAATGTTTGACTAAAATTACAAATACGCTTATGTAAGAAATTATTGCATTTACACGTTCGCCTAGCGAAAAACTCATGTATTCAATTATCACACAGGAAAAGCAGTATTTGTGTGTCGGAAAAGATCCCACAGGAACCTACTAACGGGATGAAAGTATCCTATGTGTTAATCCCGGTTATATACTATCCGTGTGCCAAACATTCAAATCCGTTTTTGCGTGATTGAGTAACAAACATCCAAACATACAAACTTTCACATTTATAATATTAGTAGGATAATATTATATCGACGCTTGTATAAAGGAAACTAATCACAAAGTAACGTGCAAATCTTAAAATCTGTACAGATCCAAAACCGGTAAACAAGCTATTGAACGACGTGGGCGGCCCCCTGGTTGTCAATCGGTGCTGGAAAACCAGGTTTGATTTTATCTTGCGACGTTCGAACAGCAAAAACCCTTTCCCCTTCTTTTTTACGAGTAAGAATGGTCCCATAAGAACTAATAACTGTGCTTCTTTGCTTGTTTTTAAAGGTAAGATGCTCATGCATTTATACTAGCTTCTGACCGCGACTTTGTACGCGTGAAATTTCTTACTGCCCCGACCTACCCCGTCGCGTCGACCTACCCCGAGCTCTTACTTCGTTTTCACTTAATGTTCTTTCTGACTTTTTTTCTTCTTTCTCGGCTCCTAAATGGTCCTAACGTGATGTTAAATCGTCTATAGCCGTCCTCAAGAACTGGGCTATCAAATGCAAAAAGGATTTTTTCAAATCCGATTGAAAGTTCCAATACAAACAAACAAAAAACTCCTCAGCTTTATTATTATTATTTCCTTTAACGATTGCTTAATGTCAGCAACATTGATGCCCAACGCTTCCGACATACCCAATAACTGATTTTCAACCACAGACAACTTTGTTCGTACTACCGATACAACCTCAAGGCTTTTGGTAAAAATATACCGTTCCACCTCTCCAAAGCAATTATAACGCAAACTGCAAACAAAATTACAAAAAATAAAAACTAAGAGCCGGAAGTTCAAGTACAGTTTCGTGTAGTTGGACAATCTGGGCTTTTCGTTCAGAGACCTTAGTGCGAGTTTTTATACTTACTCGATCACGTTAACGTAAACGTCAATTTGTACTGAAACTGAATAAGCGCCGCCTGGTGACTATAATGGGAAACACAACTATTCCATACAAATTGACGTACGTCAACGTTAACGTAGACGCGATCGGGTAAGTATAAAAACTCGTACTAAGGCCACAGGTAAGGTTTCGTGCAATTGTCGCGTCAGTGGTTATGGAATCCGAGAGTTGGGTTTCCACGCATACCACAGTCTCCCCTCGCTTTACATGCATGACCGCACATTTGTACACACCAAATTCAATCCTGATGGCGCTACTGAAAGTTTCAGTTACTTTCAGTAGCTCCATCAGTTGCAATTGTTGGGGGCAGAGAGTTTTAGGTCATCCATGTAGAGGAGGTGAGATATAACCTGATCACCTCTCCTCAGCTGATAGTCTAGACCTGAATCCTCCAGCATTGCACTTAGAGGATTCAAGGCTAAGCAGAACCAAAGTCGACTCTAACTATCGTCCTGAAATATGCCTCGCTCAATCCTTATCGGCTCGTTATTCCTCTGGATATTTCGACATCCTGCATAGCGAAGGACCGTCCTCCATTGCCCCATACACGACATCAGGAAGGTGCACAGAGTTGCATCTACTTTATACAACTCCAGCACCTTCATGAGCCATGTATATGGCCTTCTTATAGTCTATTCAACATGTCGAAAAATCCTTTCGGGAACGACGAACCAGTTGGCTAATGACCATATCAATGAGGAGTAGCTCCTTAGTACCACGGGACCCATTCCTACATCCATTCTGAGAGGCAGACATGGTGGAGTTGGTGGCTATAATGTTCGTTAATTTTAGCTCTCAAAATGAATGTAAGAACCTTATCGGTAGACAAGTGATCGGTCTATACTTTTTGGTACTACCTGATTTATGGAGCAGGTGGGTTATTCCTGTCGTTAGGAACTGGGGCAGCGACCCCGACTGTAAGGCTGACTGAAACTGGGATGCCAAGCAGACCTTTCCTTTGTGCGACCTTTGGAACCACTTTATCCAAAAGTTCCATCCAATCCTGGAGATTTCCAGTTACGTAACGGACGGACTGCACGAGCTACATATTGGGGGCTGATGGTGAGTGCCCCCATTTGTTGTATTTGATCGCACGTTCGCTCGTTCTTCCTAGTCCAATCACCCTCGGTGTGACAGACAGGCGCCGATCAGATTCTTCGCCAGAACAGCAGTTTTTGTTGTCTTTGTTCAAATTAATTAATCACTTAGCGTTCAGTGGCGAAATCTCGGACCAGTATTTAAAGTTTTAATGTGTCAATGACTTGCATTAAGCTCGTTACTAATGATGAGGATTGTTGTAATAATTGTTCGCACAATCACAGCAGAGGTAACTTTGATTAGTAAGAAACGTTTAAGTTTTTAACTGTTTTTAGATAATACTGGTATTAAAAACTGTATTTTTTTGCAAATAATTGTGCAAATACACACTAGTCACTGTATATGTCACAACAAAAAAAAATCCGAATTCTGAAGAAAATTGCCACTTATTCAATATTGTTATTCGGACTCCGACTAACATAACGGCACTGTACTCGGAGCAGTGGTCGCACGTCGAGTGATACCCATGAATATGAGCACTTTTACTATGGGACCAAACCTGAAATCGCGAAAAAAAAATGTGCTGCTCCATTGGCTGCTCCCTACAATGTGCTGAACAGTTGATTTCTTTTTTCGCGATTTCAGAGTTAGTCCCATAGTGAAAGTTGTTCATATTCATGGGTAGAACACCCTGTGGAAAGTCCATCTATTTTTATTGTTATCTAAGTTTTATTACCTTACAAGATCCAGGAGATTTGCTTGCATAGCACATTTGACTGTTGAATTTTATTCCCTCTGGCAGGCGCGTGCGAGGTTTAGTTTTATATATAGTCTTACACTCTTCTTCGCTGACCTTGACGAAGTTCACCTGAAAATGCACAGAGAAATAATGATTTATAGTAGGTATAGTTAAAATCTCGCTGCAGACTTGGTCATAAATCATAATCGGAGTAGGGATGTGCGCTAGGTGCGCGCGCTTAAGGCCATTATCGATAGCAGAATCATTAAGGTTATCACGTAAACATACTGCATTCATTAATTGCTGCAAGATGAAGACTTAAGAAAAGCACATTTATGCGAAGAGTTCATCATTCATGTGGATGATGAGGACGATGACTCAGACGAAGAATTTTAATATTCTATTTTTAGTTTTATATATACGTTCTTTTGTTTATATATTTAATATGCTTTGTAGTAAATTTGGTAATAAAATAAAAAAAATGTGTATTTATTTCTATCACCCATTTATAAATATATAAAACTATCGATATCACTCATCGACTGCAGTAATGCACAGGACTACGTGTGGGCGTGGCCTGCCCATAAGGCCCGTGAGTGGGAAAGAGAGCGAAACACTCGAATGATTTATGACCGAGTCTGCAGCGAGATTTTAACTATACTATAGTAGTCGTGGCGTAACAAGGGTCGTTTTGGAATGTGTTTCATAGCTTTATTTTTCTAACTAACCGACTCCTTGACAATTCAAAAGTGCATTTTTTTTAAATTGAATTAAATGCTTTGAGTTTGAGTTTGCCAAGGTCGTTCTGTGGTTGAGTAAACATGCATTATGTAAATATCGAGACCCATCCGTGCCTCAGAAAGCACGTACGCCGTCAGTCCCGGCCGTCATTCGTCGATCTTTTACAGCCGTTACGTATCAACAAAAAGTCTGCCAATCAGTTTTACCAAGTGTTACCAGTCAGATAGGCAGTCACCCTATGTAAAATATTGGTATTCAGCTGCATCCGGTTAGACTGGAAGCCGACCCCAACATAGTTGTGAAAAGGCTGGGCAGATGATGGCATTTGTCAGCTCTGGACTTCTATAGAGTGAAGATGATCATGACCTACCGTCTGTATTGTATCAGTAATGTTACTGACGAACTTCGTTTTCAGATCGTTCCATGTTGTGACGATGGCGGTCTCAACGTCAGCCTCTTCTACGTGAAGGCAAGCTGGCATCACGTTCCTGTTAAATGTAATCCTGAAGCAAAAGCAGTACTTACGACGGGTGCAAAGTAAAAAAAGTTATAGCAGATCGCAGTTCTAATCAAACCTAACCCATCTGGTCAGGGTGCCCTAGCTTAGTTACGATCAACTGTGAGAAAAGTTAATAAAGTTTAAAAAACTGTAAGTAACCCGACTACGTAAAAATAAAATTGATCTAAAAGGTTCAGAATATTTATTTACTTAAACAATAATGACATATAGGTATATACATATTTGTAATGTGCTCGTAAAAACCTTTCTTTTGATACCAAACATGTCATGATTATCTCAATAAAATTTTTTCGAGGTCAGAAATTTACGTGTAATGTTCACCATATTAAATTTAGGAAGAATTTATGTAGCCTATGTCACCCGGACCATTACGAATCTATCGATACCTTGTTCACCAAAATCGGTTCAGTAACTTAGGCGCTACGGTGGAACACACGTAAATACATACTTATAAACATACTTGCATACTTACATACATACATAGACTGCTAAAATCATAAGCCTTCCTTTTGGCTTTGCCGTAGTCGGGTAAAAAGAGGCTCAATCGCCATCAAGAGGTTTATGAATGTAAAAAAGTGTCCATCATTAGAAGGTCAATAAGTTTTTAGAAGATCAGTTAAATATTTCCCGTTTCTATACTTACGGTGTCTCTGTCTCAATTAGTGCGATGTCGTTATATGGATAGTTCCAGGCTGGGTGTGGGAAGAACCTCTTCACCTTATGAGTCTGCCAGGCAGTTGGTCCGTCTGAACGTTTCTCAACACCCAACGCGACGAATTTCAGTTCCCTGTGAATGTTTTTAGAAGAATGTTAAATGGTCTATTCCAAAGCCTGACGTAAGTGTCATACATAACTGAAAACCAAGAAAAAATAGGAAAAATATAAAGAAAACGAATCGGTTTAGACCGATTTGCAAAATATAATAATAATGAATGCAAAGTGTAAATAAATTTAGTGTGTGTGAAGTATGTAGATACTATAAACTCAAATGAAATTAGGATAAAACATTAATTAGTATTGTAATGTGCATGGAAATGTTATGAAATTATGTAATCACCCCAATTCAGATGAGGCTGTTAGAAAACGATAAACAGCATTAGCAGCGGTCAGGATGTATTTATTGCTGATGATGGAGCCTCCACCGAACCATTCAGCCGATGCCAAGTCTTCACCCCTGGTAACACCCAGTAATGCCTGATGATGAGAAAAAAAGTTATCTTATAAAGGAACCGTTTCTTTTCCTTAAAAACTGAAAATTAATAAAATAACATTCATAAAAAAACTTAACAGCTTCTGAAGTCGATTCCAAGCTAAGGTGCGTTGAAGCGTTGGTGCGTTGAAGTCGATTCCAAGCTAAGGTGCGTTGAAGAATTGATGACACTAACTTCAGAAGCTGTTATTTATGAAAGTTATTAGCATAAAAAAGTTATATAAGTACACACGTGTTGTACAGGTAAGGCTTCATGACGCCGTTATTAAAAGTGGGTTTTATCAACATGAATATGCCAACCCCATCGTACCTTTGATACCGAGTTATATAGTAAAACAATGAGCATGCGGTCCGGCGCCGGCGCAGATGCGGCTCCGGGGCGTCGTGTAGGTAGGTACATGATGCCTTATGAATGTGGAAGTATTAAAAAAATTGGCACTTTGCCAATTTCTTGAAGCAAATTGCTGACAAATATTTCGCTGTTTAAATAAAATCACTATGAAATGTCTAATTATGAAATAATGGCTCGTGTATTGCGTTAAATATTGCTTATCAGTAGCAATAATAACACTGAACTTGGTGGTATAACAGTTTTAGGCGTCAAAAAAAGCATTCAGAAAATCCAATGCCTCTGATTGATGCCTTTTTAGGGTTCCGTAGCCAAATGGCAAAAAACGGAACCCTTATGTAATAAGCTGAGATGAAAAAAGATGTATTTAATTACTCGTCAGCTGTTTTTTTGATTAAATCTACTAATCAAAAAACACAACATGTATTTTTATTGAGCACTTCCTAGTTCATTCACAACGATTTTTTTTTAATATAAGGTTTACAATCACAAAACTACAAAGAAGAAACTCAAGTAGGATGATGACATTAAAATACTGCAGTAGGCGGGCAGCCCTATAGCGTGTTTACGTACCGCATATCTTGAACACGGCCGAGTCACAATACTGTAGATATCTTTACTGTGCTTGAGTGGTTGGGGCTGCGTATCGGTAGGTAAGCGTAGTGTGGGACGCCCCCAGCTAGATGGGCTGATGACGACCTTAAGAAGGGGGCTAGGTTGACATATATTATATGTCCAGCAGGTGATGTGAAAAAATAGTTTAAAAATAAAATGCAACTAAAAATCAATGTAAACACAACAATAATGATTACTAAATCAACTGAACCATTAGTTTAAGCAGTAGTTTATTTGTTTAATATGTGTTTGTGTAAAAAGTCACATCAAGATCGTTTACCTTTATTTCACCACATAAACCTTTCTAATATAGAACAGGGCCGAGTCACAATAGTGTAGATATTTTCAATGTGAATAGGTCGTTGATATTTTACGCACAGTGTCACTCGTGCACTTTGAAGCGTTATCGAAAGCGTACTGTAGATCGCATTGGGCGCTTTTCCACTGGCCGGGACGTCGCCGGCACCGATATCGGCGCCGGCATCGCTAGGGAAGCAATAATGTATGAAATTATATGGCACGTTTTTCCACTTGCCGGCGCCGGCATCCGCACGGCGATGACTCGCAGAGATGCCGTTGCCGATATCGGTACCGACATGCCGGCTACGTCGCGGGGAGGGCGCGTCGTGGCGATGTCTACTGGACGGCCGGCATCGCGGTGTTCTTAGAAGATTAAGGTGTAATCTCACAAGTCAAGCCGACGGCACAGACCATACAAATATAAAAACAGAAGAAGTGGCAAGCGGGCGAAAATGTGTCCGTGTGACATGCTCATTAAGAGCCCTTCATAGTACAAATTATCCGCGAACTAGTGCGCTTTCGATTGTGACCGTGACAATTTATAAGAATGCCGTGTTGTTCAGTGGTTTCTTGTAAAAACCGAAGCCATGTAAACTATAGAATCCCTTTCCATATGTAAGTACAAGTACCTATTTTACCGTATTTGTCTTTAAAATCATGAAAGTGACAAAGAGAAAAAGTGGAAACACAGGGTTCAGATACATTTTAACATACTGGGCACATCTTCTTTCTTATATATATGGCTCAGACCATGAAATGTTACGATATTTATTAGTACCACTCAAAATCAACATTTTCACCACATAGCAATATTTCATCATTTAATTTAGTAGTACCTTTTTACAAGTTAATCAAAACACCGAAATATTTGGCATTGCCAACGACGACGTTGCCAACTTTGGGAATACGTTCCTCTACTCGTGGGGCCACTTTAAAGACATACCTGGTGAGGATATTTAGCATATGTAAAGTTTGCTGGAGCTGGGTTTCCTAAGTTCGATGTGTATAATGTGTGGCATTGGTTCTCTTCATTGTATCTCTTATTAATGAAAAGTTGAAATTCTTCACGACAACTATACGGCAGTTCGCCTAGGTACCCGAGACAACCTGGAAAAATATGAAAATTCCTATAAGTAAATTTCAAAATTGGGTATCGTGTTACCCAGTAACTGGGTTGTGGAGATCAAATAGGCAGTCACTCAGCTTCTCTCTAGAGGGATTGCGGCCGTATATGGCCGCTAAGGGTGACGGGGTCCGCATGAATTCATGCGGGCCGACACCTGGCCGGGGGAGCGTGATGAAATGTGCAATCACTCTAGCACCCCGGCTAAAGGTAGCAGCAGAACACTGTGTGGTTTTAGTCAGTAAAAGTTTGACAGACCCCTCCACCCACCCCAGGATGGAGGACATCCATGAGTATTTCCACACGATAGAAAAAAGGAAATAAAAAGGCAGTCACTCAACGTAAAAAAATAATTTTCGCAACGGAATTGCGCCTTAAGCGCGAGCGCGCATTGCGGTGAGAAAAACGCATGCGTTTTATTCACCGTGGGCCTACTGCAATTTTGTAGTGAGCTCAATTAGATAAATGTTGAAATCTAGATCATCCTATTTCCGTTACTGAGAACCGATAAGCTCTTACCTGGTCATCATCAGACCTTCAGAATGTACCATGTAGTAGAATAAAAGCTAAGTCAATATGCAAAGTGTATCGTATATTTCAAAGTAAATTTAAATTATGATGTAGGTAGATACTCGTAAGACTACAAAAACTAGAGGAACAAAAGTATGAAAAAAAATTCTCTCAGACAGTGAATAAAATAGGCAGAAACGGTGATAACTCTGCGACACATCTGTGTTCTTGCATAATCGTCAGTTCGTTTTTTTGTAGTAATGTCATCTGTCAGTAGGCGGCGCACAAAGGCGACAATTAGAATATTCCTGGCCAATAATCGAAAGATGAAAATATGTCCGACATGAAAAAAAATACCTGGAATACAAATACAACAAGATTATCTACTCAAACAATAGAAAAAATATTCAGCGCTGGCGCACTAACCAGCACCCTAATTGCGTAACACATTATCAATCGGAGTTTGAATCATTTTGAAACAAAGTACTAATCCATTGCTTCATATATTCGAAAAATTTGTCTGCTCGACAACGTAAGTAACGGAATGAATGTTGTTGAACTGTCAAAATGAAACCAACTCCGATTGATAATGTGTTACGCAATTAGGGTGCTGTCTACGGTCAGTCGGAACTTGAGTGATTGAGGAACAGAGCTTTTCATTGTCTAAATGCATTTAAAAAAATAATATTTTGCAGCTTCGTAAAATCGCGGTGTTAATTTGGTGTCGTTTGTTTTATGATGGAAGATATTCCTGGGGGTATGTACTTGTTAATTGATATTGTAACATAGGGATATTTGTATAATATACACTTGTTTTTAGCATCGTTTTACAAAAGAGAGAAATAACAAAGTAGTTTTTATTATGTTCGAATTCACATAGTCATAAAGTACAATATTCAACAGTATTCAATGTAGTAAAATATTTTAGTGGATAGGGTATAGTATGGGCTAGCATTTAGTATATGAATTGTATCCGATTTCGTCCGACTTTCTAACAACTACATCGTTTTACTCATTGTAAGTAAACCAATCGAAAATATGTATCCACGCAAAACTGTCATAGTAACGACTTTTTGAAATTGATACAAGGTTTATCTATAACATAATTATTACAGGATAACTGTTTCATGATTCTGATGTCAAAAAATGTCAACTTAATGTGTTTTTTATTCTAGATTCCAACATAGACGTAATATGTATTAGCCGAGCCACTCTCATGCATATTACAAGGAATGCAAAGACGTTAAGTCCAAATATGAATACTTTTACACAAAGTTAAGGAAGCACTACGCCAATATACTACGCACTACGCCAATATACTACGCACTACGCAAGAAGCGCGAAATAAAGACATTCGCTCGTATTGAGAGAATTTCTTGCGAAAATTTTAACGTTGCAATATATTTTCCATAGAGTTTTAGCAACATCCTTTTATAACCGGAATTAGAAAACTTCCAAATAAAATAAATGAGTTGTCATTACCACAAGCGGCATTAATGTTAAAATATTAAATTTTTTTTGGCCTTAATAAAAGTACCTACTTGTAAATAATGGTATTTTCATTTTATTCTTACATTTATGCTAGTTTGAGAGTAAAATGTAAACAAATTCACCAGTTTTAATTTTGGCCAGGATTTTTCAATATTTCGCTTGTGTGCGGCGCCACGGTAACAAACACTAGTACAGAGGTCAAATCTCCGAGGTCATCGAGCAAGGTCTCTTAACTCTGCCTTTTTCATTATACAATAATACAGTCCCCTAGTTTCATTGAATCAAGAACACACAGCAAACATCGTGAGATTGATAAGTAAAAAAAAGAATATGAAACTTACTGTCTCTAGCCTTAGTTCCATCCTTCCAATTGATACCACCGAGTGGATCAAACACTACATTTCTGAAAAGAAAGTTAGATGAAACGTATGATGAGCTTTATATTAGCCGGAATCACTGTACTTTATTACACAGCGATTGTTTATAGTAGCTATTTTTTTAGTAGAATACATAACGTGCTGCCGCAATTGCGACATTCCTTCAAAACAAAGTAGGTATATGCAAAATTTCAGGATGATCGGTTCAGTCACGGTAAAGATGTTTACCGTGGTTCAGTGGTTTAGGCGTGAAAAGGTAACAAACAAAGTTACTTTCGCATTTCTTATTTATTGTTATTAACACAAACGGGATATCTATCAGACACGGACGTTCACTCTGTCTCAATTATACTTAGCGTTGTAATTAAATAATGGCGTTTTTATTTATTTTTAAGTTTTGGTTGAGATGGACGAATTTATATTTGGCTTTTTGATAAATAAAGATTATTTATTTATTTATTTATTTATCTTAACGGGATTCTTATTTATTGTTTGCTTCATAATTATATTGAGTTCACTTTGCCTGAACGTAATCAGAATAACCTAAGAGTGAAATTCGTACATTATCTATGGTAAAATTAAAATTTTATTTCGTAAATAAATTGAATTTTTGAAAATTTAGGATTTTTTTCCTCGAAAACTATGCATTTGCTGCCTGTGTCATTTCGCAAAAGATTTCTACATGAAGATATCTTACGCAAAGAAACGCGAAGATATCTTCTCACACGCGGGTTATAAATTACAGTGGACCCTATTTATTAGTCTGAGTGACTATTTTGTCTGCCTGTCTGTGACTATTCTGCGTGTGTTTTTTACATAATATATTTTTTACACATGACTGATAAGTAGCCTTGTCTATGTTATAAGCTACTTACCTGTTTGTCAAACATTACGATCGGTTGAGTGGTTTAGACGTGAAACGGTAACAGACAGACAGATAGTCACTGATGAATCAAAAAAAGGAATTGCTATGAGGTGTGGTAACGATTCTTATGACAAAAATATAGTTTTTAGGATTTTAATAAACTTATTTAAAGCTACTTTGTTCACATGGCATGGTTCGAGGTCATGAGGATGTCGGCCATGAAGTAACTTTTCTTTAAGTCCTCAATTTTTTGTTTCTGCGGGTAATTTGTAGATTATCCGACTGTTCTTTTAGGTTAAGTGGGGTGTAGTTGAAATCATTTTGAGCTATTACCACAGATTAATACAGATGGGACACTCCGCAGTTTAGGTATGAAGCTACAAGTACGCGGCGGGCCCCGTCCGCGGGGCTAATTCAGTAGGTCAGAAGGTATAAGAGTTACGTGATAGAAAGAGAGGCAACTTGTAGTTGATTATAACTGTAGGTAATAAGCGTTGTGCGACCTGAATTGCACTTTATTATGTCGTAGCAAGAGTCGCTTTTTATTTAAATGATTTTGCGGAATGTCCGATCTGTATTAATCTGTGCTATTGGCTTTATGAATGTTACTGGTGCGGGAGAGAGCAGTGGTAAGGGCCGGCCTATGAGTTGTAATCCGTGGGTTAAAATTAAGTTAGTTTAAAATAATAAAGTACCTCTATGTATCGTAAAATTGTAGCTACCTTGTATTATTGACTAGTTCACAGTCAGTGCAACAGATTTTAGTCTCATCGCCTTTTTTTGGACAAGCCTGAAAAAAAGTGAAATAGTTTAAGGTACAGTTGTTTCATCTCACGAAAGCGGGTGAGCCATACTTGTAGATGTAATGCGTATAGACACACGCTCTTGTGTGCGTACCTGCAGGTAGCGCGCTCCCGAGCTTACGCACACAAAGATAATGTGCATGTAACATTTATAAGTATGGCTTGCCGCTTTCGTGAGATAAAACAAATGTACCTATTAAAATTTGCGGCTCAGTACAGTCCGCGAGGCCTAAGATGAGCTTTGCATTTCTGTGAGTGATCACCAAAATGGTACGAGAACCCATGATCAACATTTTTGTCTTATCGTTTTACGTAAGACAAAATCTCTTCAATCGTTTTACAACGATGCGACATTGTTTTGGTCAAGCCTCTTGTACTAAAAGAACAAAAGCCGATTGCCACAAACCAGTATAAACCGGTTTTAAACCAAACAAAGAACGCGTCGCGCTCTATGCCGGACGTCACACCTACACTATCTATGTGCACTCACACAAATGCAACGCTCAGCTTAGACCTCGCGAACTGTATCAGGATGTATAAAACAATATCAGCATTATAACAATAATAGGCTGGCATTATTTAACTGCAGGGCCAAGGCCGGTGTCAGTAACGTCCAAGATGATCTCAGAAACTACAGATTGGTACTTTCCCGGATTTTGACCCACAACCTCGTGCATGAGAAGCGAGGCCTCACCCTCTTACGTTTTATTTTGATCACAACATTACATAATATGACGCACCACCTCGTGCATGAGAGGCGAGGCCTCACCCTCTCAGGTTGTATGTTGATCACAACATTACATAATATGACGCACAACCTCGTGCATGAGAGGCGAGGCCTCACCCTCTTACGTTTTATTTTGATCACAACATTACATAATATGACGCACCACCTCGTGCATGAGAGGCGAGGCCTCACCCTCTCAGGTTGTATGGTGATCACAACATTACATAATATGACGCACAACCTCGTGCATGAGAGGCGAGGCCTCACCCTCTCAGGTTGTATGTTGATCACAACATTACATAATATGACGCACCACCTCGTGCATGAGAGGCGAGGCCTCACCCTCTTACGTTTTATTTTGATCACAACATTACATAATATGACGCACCACCTCGTGCATGAGACGCGAGGCCTCACCCTCTCAGGTTGTATGTTGATCACAACATTACATAATATGACGCACCACCTCGTGCATGAGAGGCGAGGCCTCACCCTCTCAGGTTGTATGTTGATCACAACATTACATAATATGACGCACCACCTCGTGCATGAGAGGCGAGGCCTCACCCTCTCAGGTTGTATGTTGATCACAACATTACATAATATGACGCACCACCTCGTGCATGAGAGGCGAGGCCTCACCCTCTCAGGTTCTATGTTGATCACAACATTACATAATATGACGCACCACCTCGTGCATGAGAGGCGAGGCCTCACCCTCTCAGGTTGTATGTTGATCACAACATTACATAATATGACGCACCACCTCGTGCATGAGAGGCGAGGCCTCACCCTCTCAGGTTGTATGTTGATCACAACATTACATAATATGACGCACCACCTCGTGGATGAGCCCACTAGAATAACTCCCACTAGTGCCACATGCCTAGATAACATTTATACAAATATTACACCAACCCACAAAGAAATTATTAATTTATTAGACTCAGATCATTGCGGACAATTGATTACCATTCCAAATCTAATAAAAAAAAATACTAAAAAGGATATCACTGTTAATCCAAAAACAGCTGATCGTTTGGAATCATTTAAAACTAAAGTTTTGAGTAATTTACCACTTTTGTCAACTAATGATGACCCTAATGAACAATATAATGATTTTTTTAATATGTATTGCACACAATTTGATAACACTTTCATTCCAAAGGCATTCTCGGTTAATAATAACACTTGCTTCAGTGACTGGGCCACCATTGGTATACATAAAAGTAGAAAACGACTTTATGAGTTGTATGATGAACGGACTTGTATTAACACTGCTGAATTTAATTTATATGTTAAGAATTATTCTAAATTATTTAAAAAAGTTTGTTGTATGGCCAAGTCACGTTACTTGAGTACAAAAATTAAAAATAGTAGTAATGTAATAAAAATGACATGGAATATCTTTAATAGCGAAACAGGAAGGTCAAGCAACCGAAGTAGTGACTACAGCCTTGCTATTGATGACAACATAATTAAATCAGATTCCCAAGTCGCCGCGGCCTTTGAAAAGTTCTTCGCTGAGATTCCCGTATCAACTACTAAATCTCTAAGGTCATCACCCACTGCTGCAGAGTCTTTACTTAAAGAAAACGTTTCAGTTTGTGATTCTGAGTTTAAATTCCAATATGTTACCTGTAGAGACATAATTAAAACCTTTCACACGTTAAATATTAAAAAGACTGCTGATCTATGGGGTAATTCTGTGGACGTTGCTAAATCAATTATAAACATTGTAGCACCTACTTTAGCAGTTATTTTTAACAATTGTATTGACCGTGGTGAGTTTCCTGATCTTATGAAATATAGTAAAATAATACCGTTGTTTAAATCGGGTAGTACATCTGACCCTACTAATTATAGACCTATTTCAGTGCTACCTACTTTTAGTAAAATTTTTGAAAAAGTTATTTTAGATCAACTGCAAAGATTTTTTAATAAACATAAATTATTACATAACAAACAGTTTGGTTTTACAAGGGGTCGTTCGACTACTGATGCCGGTGTTGAACTTTTAGGTCATGTTTATAATGCATGGGAGGATAAATGCGATGTTTTGGGCATTTTTTGTGATTTGTCCAAGGCATTCGACTGCGTTCTTCATGAAACATTAATCAGGAAACTGCATCACTACGGAATCCGGAACGCCTCTCTGGATCTTCTCACTTCTTACTTAAGTGATAGGATTCAAAGAGTTGATGTTAACGGGAAAAGATCACCCGGATCCGTAGTAACAATGGGGGTCCCCCAAGGCTCAATTCTTGGCCCGTTTTTGTTTCTTATTTATATTAATGACTTGCCTTACCTCATAAAGGATAATCATGATATAGTGTTGTTTGCAGATGACACTTCACTTTTATTTAAACTCAAACGTCAGCAGCTGGTTACTGAGAATGTAAATAGCGCCCTCGCAAAAGTAGTTAACTGGTTTAATGTTAATAACCTACTTCTTAACGAGAAAAAAACTAAGTGTATTAAGTTCACTATACCTCATGTTAGACAAGTAAAAACTAGTGTTCTCATAAAGGGTGAAGAGTTGATTCCCGAAGATACCACAGTGTTCTTGGGCATAACTTTGGATGCCAAACTTCAATGGGGCCCCCATATAGATAAATTGTCGAAAAAGCTTAGCGCTGCAGCATACGCCGTTAGGAAAATTCGTGATTTAACTTGTTTAGAGACAGCCCGTTTAGTTTACTTCAGTTATTTTCATAGTGTGATGTCGTACGGTATTCTGTTGTGGGGAAATGCCGCCGATATTCAGACAATTTTTGTTTTACAAAAAAGGGCTATTCGTTCAATTTACAAATTAAGTCCCAGACACTCCCTCAGAGATAAATTTAAAGAAATTAATATAATGACTGTGCCTTCTCAGTATATCTATGAAAATCTTTTGTATGCTCATAAAAATATCAATTTGTTTAAAAAATACAGTGACGTCCATAATGTGAATACTAGAAACAAACACAAATTTGTTGTTCCTACAACCAGGCTGAAGAAAATAAGTGGTTCGTTTAGTTGCCAATGTATACGTTTTTATAATAAACTACCTAGCCACATTCAAGAACTAAGCCTTAATAAATTCAAAAATTGTATAAAGCGGAAACTTTGTCAGAAAGCCTTTTATACTGTCAAAGACTATATTGAGGACAAAAAGGCTTGGGTTTGAGCTGCTCCAATAAATTTACACTATTAATGTTGATTTAAATACCTTTTTACATATTCTATACAATGACATGAATATTTTGTTTGTTATACTATTTTTAATTATTGTGAATGTGAAGACTACGTGGATCATTGTTTTTTATTTATTTTATCCTTTTCTCAGTTTTAGTTATAGTCTGACAGTTTGAGTAATTTATGCGGCCTACCCAAATGTCTTTTCTTTGGTATTGTTCGTCGAATCGTTAAGCTCCTTAAGTTTTGAGTTGAGCTGCACGATTACTGACAAATGCGTGCACTGACTGGACAGGTCCACTCAATCTGTGTGGTTCTTTCATCAAAAGACCATTTCTGACTGCAATCTACATGGTCTTCACATGATCTGACCAAGATTATGTCTGGACTTTAAAAGAGACTGTGACCTCTGAGTTTGTTTCGGCGTTTCTTCTCAGAGTAGTCAGATAGGAAACGTCGAACTCATCTAGTTTAAAAAAAATATGTTTGACGTGTAAAAGTGTTTGTACAAACCTACTTACAGAAAATAAATCATTTATCATTTATCATTTATCATTTATCATTTATCATTTATGAGAGGCGAGGCCTCACCCTCTCAGGTTGTATGTTGATCACAACATTACATAATATGACGCACCACCTCGTGCATGAGAGGCGAGGCCTCACCCACTCAGGTTGTATGTTGATCACAACATTACATAATATGACGCACACCCTCGTGCATGAGAGGCGAGGCCTCACCCTCTTACGTTTTATTTTGATCACAACATTACATAATATGACGCACCACCTCGTGCATGAGAGGCGAGGCCTCACCCTCTCAGGTTGTATGTTGATCACAACATTACATAATATGACGCACACCCTCGTGCATGAGAGGCGAGGCCTCACCCTCTTACGTTTTATTTTGATCACAACATTACATAATATGACGCACCACCTCGTGCATGAGAGGCGAGGCCTCACCCTCTCAGGTTGTATGTTGATCACAACATTACATAATATGACGCACACCCTCGTGCATGAGAGGCGAGGCCTCAACCTCTTACGTTTTATTTTGATCACAACATTACATAATATGACGCACCACCTCGTGCATGAGAGGCGAGGCCTCACCCTCTCAGGTTGTATGTTGATCACAACATTACATAATATGACGCACAACCTCGTGCATGAGAGGCGAGGCCTCACCCTCTTACGTTTTATTTTGATCACAACATTACATAATATGACGCACCACCTCGTGCATGAGAGGCGAGGCCTCACCCTCTCAGGTTGTATGTTGATCACAACATTACATAATATGACGCACAACCTCGTGCATGAGAGGCGAGGCCTCACCCTCTCAGGTTGTATGTTGATCACAACATTACATAATATGACGCACCACCTCGTGCATGAGAGGCGAGGCCTCACCCTCTTACGTTTTATTTTGATCACAACATTACATAATATGACGCACCACCTCGTGCATGAGACGCGAGGCCTCACCCTCTCAGGTTGTATGTTGATCACAACATTACATAATATGACGCACCACCTCGTGCATGAGAGGCGAGGCCTCACCCTCTCAGGTTCTATGTTGATCACAACATTACATAATATGACGCACCACCTCGTGCATGAGAGGCGAGGCCTCACCCTCTCAGGTTGTATGTTGATCACAACATTACATAATATGACGCACCACCTCGTGCATGAGAGGCGAGGCCTCACCCTCTCAGGTTGTATGTTGATCACAACATTACATAATATGACGCACCACCTCGTGCATGAGAGGCGAGGCCTCACCCTCTCAGGTTGTATGTTGATCACAACATTACATAATATGACGCACCACCTCGTGCATGAGAGGCGAGGCCTCACCCTCTCAGGTTGTATGTTGATCACAACATTACATAATATGACGCACCACCTCGTAGATGAGAGGCGAGGCCTCACCCTCTCAGGTTGTATGTTGATCACAACATTACATAATATGACGCACCACCTCGTGCATGAGAGGCGAGGCCTCACCCACTCAGGTTGTATGTTGATCACAACATTACATAATATGACGCACACCCTGGTGCATGAGAGGCGAGGCCTCACCCTCTTACGTTTTATTTTGATCACAACATTACATAATATGACGCACCACCTCGTGCATGAGAGGCGAGGCCTCACCCTCTCAGGTTGTATGTTGATCACAACATTACATAATATGACGCACAACCTTGTGCATGAGAGGCGAGGCCTCACCCTCTTACGTTTTATTTTGATCACAACATTACATAATATGACGCACCACCTCGTGCATGAGAGGCGAGGCCTCACCCTATCAGGTTGTATATTGATCACAACATTACATAATATGACGCACAACCTCGTGCATGAGAGGCGAGGCCTCAACCTCTTACGTTTTATTTTGATCACAACATTACATAATATGACGCACCACCTCGTGCATGAGAGGCGAGGCCTCACCCTCTCAGGTTGTATGTTGATCACAACATTACATAATATGACGCACCACCTCGTGCATGAGAGGCGAGGCCTCACCCTCTCAGGTTGTATGTTGATCACAACATTACATAATATGACGCACCACCTCGTGCATGAGAGGCGAGGCCTCACCCTCTCAGGTTGTATGTTGATCACAACATTACATAATATGACGCACACCCTCGTGCATGAGAGGCGAGGCCTCACCCTCTTACGTTTTATTTTGATCACAACATTACATAATATGACGCACCACCTCGTGCATGAGAGGCGAGGCCTCACCCTCTCAGGTTGTATGTTGATCACAACATTACATAATATGACGCACACCCTCGTGCATGAGAGGCGAGGCCTCAACCTCTTACGTTTTATTTTGATCACAACATTACATAATATGACGCACCACCTCGTGCATGAGAGGCGAGGCCTCACCCTCTCAGGTTGTATGTTGATCACAACATTACATAATATGACGCACAACCTCGTGCATGAGAGGCGAGGCCTCACCCTCTTACGTTTTATTTTGATCACAACATTACATAATATGACGCACCACCTCGTGCATGAGAGGCGAGGCCTCAACCTCTTACGTTTTATTTTGATCACAACATTACATAATATGACGCACCACCTCGTGCATGAGAGGCGAGGCCTCACCCTCTCAGGTTGTATGTTGATCACAACATTACATAATATGACGCACCACCTCGTGCATGAGAGGCGAGGCCTCACCCTCTCAGGTTGTATGTTGCTCACAACACTACATAATATGACGCACCCCCTCGTGCATGAGAGGCGAGGCCTCACCCTCTCAGGTTGTATGTTGATCACAACATTACATAATATGACGCACCACCTCGTGCATGAGAGGCGAGGCCTCACCCTCTCAGGTTGTATGTTGATCACAACATTACATAATATGACGCACCACCTCGTGGATGAGAGGCGAGGCCTCACCCTCTCAGGTTGTATGTTGCTCACAACATTACATAATATGACGCACCACTTCGTGCATGAGAGGCGAGGCCTCACCCACTCAGGTTGTATGTTGATCACAACATTACATAATATGACGCACACCCTCGTGCATGAGAGGTGAGGTCTCACCCTCTCAGGTTGTATGTTGATCACAACATTGCATAATATGACGCACCACCTCGTGCATGAGAGGCGAGGCCTCACCCTCTCAGGTTGTATGTTGATCACAACATTGCATAATATAACGCACCACCTCGTGCATGAGAGGCGAGGCCTCACCCTCTCAGGTTGTATGTTGATCACAACATTACATAATATAACGCACAACCTCGTGCATGAGAGGCGAGGCCTCACCCTCTCAGGTTGTATGTTGATCACAACATTACATAATATGATGTACAACCTCGTACATGAGAGGCGAGGCCTCACCCTCTCAGGTTGTACGAGTCACAACATGACATAATATGATTCACGATAGTACCGAACATTTACTGGAAACTACTTGTAAAATGATGAAAAAGAAAGTTTACAGATGAAACTGGGCTGAAGTGAAAAAAACGTGCAATTTAAAAGCAAAATAAAATTCTGTTTGATGCTACTTACGACATGTTTCCCGTATTCCGCTCTATCCAGAGTGCTCAAACATTGCGTCTCTTCAACACATTTGCCTATGACTCCAATCCACTCGCAAGCAGTTTCTTAAATCATATACAAAATAATTAGTCATTTACTATTAGTCACTTAGTCATTAACTGATGTATCGTGTATATGAATTTACAAAAAAAAAAAAAAAATTAAAATTAAAAATTAAATTACACACAAAACAAAAACAAACAACATTGATTTTACTAAATTAATTCAATTTCCTATGTCTTAATCATAAGTTCATAACATAATAAATAATTCTAAAAATACAATAATCAGATAGGAACTACAAATCTTCAACGGCATACAGACATTTGCTTTTTAACCGACTTCCAAAAGGAGGAGGTTCTCAATTCGTCGGAACCTTTTTTTTTTTTTATTTTTTTTTTTTCCCCGATTACTCGAAAATGGCTGGACCGATTTGGATTTTTCTTTTTTTGTTCGAAAGGGTATACTTCCCAAGTGGTCCCATGATCATCAAGTCAGGATCTGATGATGGGATCCCATGGAAATCGAGGGAAACCCTCAAATTTTATGGGCACACCTATATCGATTTCGGTATTTTTTATAGTAACTCGTGCATTTGCTCTCGGAAAGTACCATTCGGTGTACTGAAACTGATGATGAAGACCACAGAGGGCCATCGGAAATACTCAATTATATCTAAGTATATCACAGGTTGCGATTCGATTACTTTATTATGGTTTATGCTCGTCAAAATACATAATGGTAATGGTGACTTCACCATGAGCTCCAGTTCTCCTGGTTCTTACTAGGAGAACTCCTCAACAATTAACGTCCCTGCATCGGGAAAAGCAATATTTTGTAAAACGTGATGAGCAGTTGACATTGGGTTATTGTAACTTAGATAAATTACAAACTGAACCACTAAAAAGTGAAAAATAAAAACTTTTTTACAAAAAAAAAAACTTCCAAAAAAAACACTCAATCAATCTGCCTAGCCTTTTCCCAACTATGTTGGGGTCGGCTTCCAGTCTAACCGGATGCAGCTGAATACCAGTATTTTACATGGAGCGACTGCCTGTCTGACCTCCACAACCCAGTAACTGGGTAATACGATACCCCTTGGTAAGACTGGTTGTCAGACTTTCGGGCTTCTGACGACCCGTAACGACTGTCAAAGATCCACGAATAACAGCCGGGACCAACGGCTTAACGTGCTTTCCGAGGCACGGAGGAATCTCGATATGTAAAGATGGTCACCCATCCACTGACCAACCCCGGCAAGCGTAGCTTAACCTGACGGATCGACCCGTGCGGCTGTTATTACTTAGCCACGGGCTTAACGTGCTTTCCGAGGCACGGAGGAATCTCGATATGTAAAGATGGTCACCCATCCACTGACCAACCCCGGCAAGCGTAGCTTAACCTGACGGATCGACCCGTGCGGCTGTTATTACTTAGCCACGAAACACTACAAAGTGAAAAATAACTTTAATTTCGGAAGTCGGTGGCAAAAAACTAAAATACAGATCCAAAGACACCGACTTCCGAAATTAAAGTTATTTTTCACTTTGTAGTGTTTTTTTTGGAAGTCGGTTTTTTTTTTTTGTAAAAAAGTTTTTTTATGCATAAAAGTACAACTTATTAAGATTCAGTTCCAAAAGAAAAATCTCAAGAAACTCTTTTACTTTTTTTTAAGAATTTTTTTAATTTGGTCAGGTCGAAAAATCTGAAAGATTCAGAAAAAAAATCATAACTCGAAAATTATGAGAAATCACGGAACATACATGGGGGTGATTCGGATAGTCCCTGTATATACAGGGTGTTTCTTTTAAGGTGTCAAGCCAGTGCGAGCTGATAGCAGAGTACCATACCTATCGATTTAATTCATCCATGTATGTATGTTCTACGATTTTTTGTAGTTTTCGAGTTATTTTGGATCCCTCATTTCATATCAAAGGCAGTGGTTAAGGATAGTAGTAGGTCATACAATTTATGTTTTTATTATCAACTGAGCTCTGCTTAAACATAGAGGAATAGTAAATATCAGGATTGACAAAAATATACAAAGATAATATAATAAATTATAAAATATGAAAATCATAAGATTTCAAATACACCACTTTCAACGACCGATATCAGCAAATAATGCCCCTATTTAGTACATTCTTGTTCAAAGTTGACCCAAAAAAATTTTATATTTTTTTAAAGCCAAACTCGAAAACTACAAAAAATCGTAGAACATACTCGTACCTACATGGGTGTTAAATCGATACGTATGGTACTCTGCTATCAGCTCGCACTGGCTTATGACACCTTATAAGAAACATCCTGTATATTGTTTTAAGCATTCTTGTTTTAAATTATTGTGTTGTCATCAGGCCCTGATAAGTGTGCAAAATTTCGAATTAAACTGACCATTTAAAGTGGGTAAAAATCGAGTTCAAAGATTCAGCTACATACAAACATACAGGTGAAGCTAATAAAAGCGTATTAAAAATAATCAATGAACATAAGAAATAAAGACTTCGAGATTCTTATTTATTATGTTTTTTGTATTTTATTTTTAAACCGATAGGGATTTGTGGAAGAAAAGTTCACAAATCCCCATCAATCGGGGAATGGAGATTTGTTGAGAACGCTCCTCTAAGCGTCACCGCGCGCTGGCGGCAGTGATCGAGGGGTGCGGCGACAGCGGCGAGCCAGCCGGGCGAGGTGCTGCAGCGCGGGCCTGCGCGACTCGCGAGTCAGCTGGCCTGTTGCGCGCCTCCACGCACGGATGCGCTTACGCGTCTTCTTAGCGTTCATTCTTATTTTACTTACTTGCCTCTAGTCGACACCGTTGTAACTAATCTACTTCAACCATACATGTAATACAGTCCGCACAGCTTTCATTTGTTACAAGACCTATCGTCGCGACACGAGTAAAGCTAATCATTATTCCTGTCACTGATTTACTTTAAAAACAAATGAGTTCGGTTTGAAGTGAAATTACAGGTCAGTACTAACC
Source organism: Cosmia trapezina (assembly GCA_905163495.3). Taxonomy (NCBI): domain Eukaryota; kingdom Metazoa; phylum Arthropoda; class Insecta; order Lepidoptera; family Noctuidae; genus Cosmia; species Cosmia trapezina. Next base: position 3,361,411 of record LR991047.1, read on the forward strand.
TGTCACTATATCACGGACGCACTCCGGCATTCTGTTGAACCACTCGCCCCGGATGCACAGCACCACATTTTCGCCGTTGACGCTGTGGCCAGTGTTACAGCTGACGTTGAGGTAGACGTTCTCAACTTCGCCTCCAGGCTTCGCTGTGGGGTCTCCAACTACTTCGTATAACCCATGTTCGGGATATGACGGTAGGGTGCACTTCGGAGTCCTTCGGGATACATATATATACATACTATTTGGCTTTCATTTGGCTCGTGCCGATCGGAAAACTTCGGTCAAGAAATAATAATAAAATTAACTTTACTTACGTAAACCGTTTGATAAAATCTCTGTGTTGATATATCTCTGTGAAGGTGGTGACTGTGAAAATGTTGCATGCTTGTGAGACCCTCGGTGCTGCGGACACGACACCTCTGAGGTAGTAGCGAGTTATGCCACGTTCAATCTCGGGGAAGGACAGTCCGCCCCCGCTGTCACCTTTGCAGACCGCCGCAGTACCTGTGATGGAAAGAAAAGGCATTTTAATTTTTGCTTAAACTGGTGTAAGCCCAGGTTTTTTTGTCCCGCACTGCATTTTCAACTCTCGGTGCTAAGCAGTCAGTTGAAAATCCAGTGCACGATAAAAAGTCGAACAATTTCTTTGAAAACTTCATTAAAATTGTTCTTCTGGAGTCGCGTCGCGCCTGTCTGCGAGAGCCTTAAGGGTTAACACATTATACGGTCCGCCGGCGGCAGTGTATGCATTTCGACCGCACGGCCATAGCGTTATTAAAAAAAACTATGCCAACATTTTGTAACAATTTGTAAAAGTTGGTGCCCAAAACCACAAATTTGTCAAAGCTATGGTTAAAAAGTTAGAAGGGTTTGAACGTGGCCGCGCCATCGAAACGCGGAGAACCGCGCGGCCACGGAGACCTCTAAACCTAAGCGTTGCACAGACCTGAAATTTAGGTAAATAACAGATTGAATTTGTAAAAATATAGAAAAAAATCCTAGGTTAATATGTGAGACCAAAACCGCCGTGGCCGCGCCATCGAAACGGTGAAAAACACATGATAGCCGATACCTATAGCTGAAAAAGCATCGCAGACGTCTACAGTTTTTTGTAAAAGCCACATTTGAATTTGTCAAAACTTGCAAAAATACAAAAAAAATCTTAGGTTTATATTTCAGGAGCTGTAAGACTTAAACCTCATGGCCGTGCCATTGAAACGGTGAAAAACACGTTATCACCGATATCTCGCTGTAAAAGCATCTCAGAGGTCTTAAAGTTTTTTGTAAAACCTAGATTTGAATTTGTCAAAATTTGTAAAAATACAACAAAAAATTCTAGGTTTATATTCAGGAGCCGCGCCATTTAAACGGTGAAAAACACCGTTTCAACGGCGTGGCCATGGGGTTCTAGTCTTACAGCTCTTAAAATATAAACTTAGTATTTTTAGTTGTATTTTTAAAAATTTTGACAAATTCAAATCTATGTTTTATAAAAAACTTCAGACTTCTGCGATGCTTTTTCAGCGAGATATCAGCGATAACGTGTTTTTCACCGTTTTAATGGCGCGGCCATGGGGCTCTAGTCTGACAGCTCCTGAAACATGAACCTAGGATTTTTTTTGTATTTTTACAAACTTTGACAAATTCAATTCTGGGTTTTACAAAAAACTGTAGACGTCTGCGATGCTTTTTCAGCGAGATATCGGCTATCATGTGTTTTTCACCGTTTCGATGGCGCGGCCACGGTGGTTTTGGTCTCACAGCTCCTAAAATATTAATCTAGAATTTTTTTCTATATTTTTACAAACTATTTACAAATTCAATCTATTATTTTACCTAAATTTCAGGTCTGTGCAACGATTAGTTTTCATCACATGCCCTTACCAAGCCAAACGATTTCCTTTCTACTTTTCTGTCACTGGCGCCACTTTCAAACTCATTTCTTACTTTACCCATTTTCGTCGCTACACACATCCATCTCAACGTTCTCATCTCCGCTGCATGCAACCTTTTTATCCGTCTTCTTCACTGCCCAGCATTCCGATCCTACGACAGGCCTTGCCACGGACTTGTAAATTTTCCCATTTAACTTGAGCAACATCCGTGGCTCGCAAGTTGTTCCTGTGACCTGTCGCCATTTTATCCATCTAGTGTTGATCCGGCGTGTTATGTGTCGGTCTACTACGCCATCTCCTTGGACATCCGACCCTGCGAGGTACCTAAAGAAAACACGTGGTGATGTGTGTCGCCAGCGGAGTCGCTCGACTCAGGTAATAGAGAACGCATGTCGAAAACAGTAGGAGATTGTCCCAGGACGACTACTGCCAAAAAAGGATTTATGGTGCGACTCAGTCTGTCTGTTTGTCACAGCTGGATATCTTAAGAACTACTAATGCTGTCAACTTGAAATTTGGAACTGTTTTAGATGACGTTTGCTTATAACTATTTTGCATATAAGAAAGAAATTTGAAGGGGGGTCTTAAAATTCGAAGTGGGGCTACTAGGGCATGTGGGGTATCATATGAAAGAGCGCTGTTTACACATTCTCAAATATTTTTTTTTTCGTTTTTTAGGCCGCATAGTTTTCGACTTTTGAGGAAAAATTTTAAAAAAAGTACCTACCGTTCCGCCCCTTATTCCCGAAGTTTGTATAGAGAAAAATCTGAAATTATTCTATGTGATAGAAGTTTATGTAAAGATTACAGGAAAAAAAACCGGTCAAGAGCGAGTCGGACTCGCGCACCGAGGGTTCTGTTCCGATTTCTGAAAGTGTGCGTGTGTGTAAAAAGTGTGCTATTTAGAGACATCGTTTTATTTTGTCTGTAATCTTTACATAAACTTCTATCACAGAATAATTTCAGATTTTTATCTTTGCAAACTTCGGAGATAAGGGGGGGGGAACGGTATTTTTTTTACATTTTTCATTAAAACACGTAACCTATGGAGAATAAAAAAAATGTTTGAGAATGTGCAAACAGCGCTCTTTCAAATGATACCCCACATGCAATAGTAGCCCCACTTTGAATTTTTAAGACCCCCTTTCAGTGCATGTTACAAAAAAATATATATATATTTTTACTTTATTCTTATTTGTAAAATAGTTGGGTAAACGTCACGTAAAACTGTTCCAAATTTCAAGTTGATAGCATTAGTAGTTCTTGAGATATCCAGCTGTGACAGACAGACAGATAGACTGAGTCATACCATAAGGGTTCCTTTTTTACCATTTTGGTACGGAACCCTAAAAACGATGTCTCTAAATAGCACAAAACAGAAATCGGAACGGAACCCTCGGTGCGCGAGTCCGACTCGCTCTTAACCGGTTTTCTTGTATTTTGAATTTCATCACTTACCGTTATTATAACCGGCGCATATCTTATCCCCGGTGATGCTCTCCGTAAAAGTCAGCGGCGTGATGCGTATACACTCCGGAACGGACAGAAACGGCAGTTGCACCACCTTCAGAACCGGGGAAGCTGGACCGTCTCCTTCTGTCAAACCCCAGCCCACAACCTAAAAGCGTTGTTTTGGATGCATTCATCAAGTCATATCAGTTAAAATATAATATAAGTAGCTTTTGCCCGCGGTTTCGCCCGCGTGGATGTCGGAAAATATCCCACACAAAAACACAATAATCCTTCCTTATTCACTGATATGTCAGTCGGTCACTCGGTCAGTTTCTTCTTTCATATATTTAGATAGATAAACTGCCGGAAATAACTTTAAAAGATTTTATTTTTAACATTGTAACGATTTTAAATAGACCAAATAAATAAATAAATTATCCGCCATCCTTTTCCGTATCCATCCATGGCTGTTCGTACAGCAATCCTCCTACTACATAGAGCAAGATCCCAGAGTCGCCAGACCTTACTTATTTTTTGATTAACAAAATGTGTGGGATAGAGTAGGGTTAGTCTGTACCTACTTTGAACGTATGTCCTGCCAGCTTGGGCCGGTGGCCAATTTTCAGGTATCAGGTACTAAAGGTACGAACATTCATTATTATTACTCACTTTTCGTAAAGTCTGACTGCCAATTTTTAATTACAAGTATGTGTAGGCAACTCTGTAAATAAAAATGTTAGTTTTTATGTTTAAAATAACGCGCGAATTGAAATGGCAACCTCGCGCCACAGAACCATAATAATTTGCTTGTCTTGTACGCATGCGCGGGGGCCACCTTCTGAGTTCGCGCGTTCTCCAGCCGATGCTTGGGGACGCGACGATACGCACCGCGCCGCCGCGTCAGTCGATTTAGTGCCCTTCAAACACCACTGCGAGCGGACGTGTGTCAAATCGCTCCCGCCAAAATTGGTTTATTCAAGTCTTAGTTTAATGTGACGCTAGTTTGATTGTGTTCTATGTGCGAGGTTATGTGAAAAGTACCTAATATACACTGTCCACCGGTAACTTTGTGTTTGTTTTGTGTTACAATCTGTGTTACAGAATATTGTTAAATAATGAATAATCAATACTGCCAGTCACTTCCCGTCGGTGGTTTTTTTTCGCCAGACGCTTTAAAGCTCGAACAGAATGACGTCATCTTATTTATGGTCTGAGTCTTAATTTTTATTCATGATACTCGGGGAACTATTTCAATACTATTTGTAAGCTGCTAGAGCTATCGTTGCATCCAAACATCCCCAATCACACGTTAGTACGAGCGCGAGCGTGATAATTAGATAGTTTGTGTCTGGGGGATGTTTGACCGCGAGTGTATTAGTGTGTACACACTATAGTGTTAGGAATATGTACTTTGAACGTACTCAAACCTGCCAACTAGGGCTAAAGGCCAATTTTCAGATACCAAGTACTAATGGTACGTAAAAATATTACTCTATACCACACATTTTGTTAATCAGAAAATAAGTAAGGTCTGGCGGCTCTGGGATCTTGGACCATACCTGCTGTCTCCCGGCAACAATCTAGTTAGGGCTCTGCTTAACCTGCCATCGTTGAAAGTGACATATGTTCCGAATAGAAGACATTCAGTGTGGGAGTTACCTATTAGCACAGATTAATACAGATGGGACACTCCACAGTTTAGGTATGAAGCTACAAGTACGCGGCGGGCCCCGTCCGCGGGGCTAATTCAGTAGGTCAAAACGTATAAGAGTTGCGTGATAGAAAGAGAGGCAACTTTTAGTTGAATATAACTGTAGGTAATAAGCGTTGTGCGACCTTAATTGCACTTTATGAGTGTCCCATCTGTATTAATCTGTGCTAGCGAAGTGATAGCGCTACAAGGTTATTAATGCGCGTGGCCAAAATCGGATCTGGACGCCGCCATCTTGTGTTTTGAATACATTTCATAAACTACCAACAATGTCCTCCTGACAACGTCAGTCGAGCGCCAAAGGATCCTTGTTGCAGTCTACCCACGCCCTAGACCACTTCTGTTCTATGCTCCGATTTCTTACCTTCCCGAAGTTCCCCGCCTGCAGCTGTAGGTTATTGAAATTGAGGTCAAACAAGTCCAAACACACTGGCCTGACGTAGGTATAATACACGAACGGCGTCTCCAGGATCAAGACCGCTATGTCATGTTGGTAGTTTGTGCGGACGCCTCGGTAGTAGGGCGTGACCTCGATGGACTTTAACTGTGGAAGTACAATTTTTATTTTTTCACATCACCTGCTAGATAAATAATATATGTCAACCTAGCCTTTGTCCCAGCCACCTTCTTAAGGTCGTCACCAGCCCATCTAGCTGGGGGCGTCCCACACTACGCTTACCGATACGCAGCCCCAAGCACTCAAGCACAGTAAAGATATCTACAGTATTGTGACTCGGCCGTGTTCTAGAGATAATTACCTACAGCCGCGTGGTACGTAAATACGCGGTAGGGCTGCCCGTCTACTGCACTATTTTAATTTCATCAACCTACTTGACTTTCTTTCTAGTTTTGTGATTGTAAATGTTATATTTAAAAAAAAATGTAATTCGTTGTGAATGAAATAGGAAGTGCTCAATAAAAATACATGTTGTGTTTTTTGGTAACCCATCCGATGTCGAACCGCTGCAAACGTTACTTAATATCAACCACCTCATCGCGTGTGTACTACCCACAGCAAAACCTCGCTACCTACTACAAAATCTGACTTAAAAAGTAGGTAAATTATAATGTAAATCTTACTAGGTAGGTTCCTACCATTTATTATTCTCATAATCATTTCATAATGATATTTCTAATTCAATAAAAGTAAGGCCTAGGAAACTACTTACTTACTAGTTTTTTTTTAACGCGAGCGCGGGTAGGTCACTCGTGTCTCGCGTGTCACTTTTTCACCTAAGTATCCACTTATTTATTTATTAATCCAGGTATTTTAGACAGTGGCAAAGCGAAATACCTACCTATTCAAAAAAGAGACAAATTACGTACCTACCTTAAGAGGTATATAAAAAAAAATTATCTTACGACCTCTCGGAGTTTCCAGGTAATTTAAAAAATGTTATCTCTGTGAGCGTCAATGACGAATTCAAGCAACCAAAAACAGCACAATATAGTCTACAATTGCTCTTTGCCATAATATTAAGTAGTACCTACTTGTACTTATTTTAATAAAAATATTTCTCACAAATCGCACGATTACTACTTACAAAACAGTCACACCGTCCCTTCGTCACCGCGGCGCATTCGCGATTGTTTGCCTACCGAGTGCATACCAAACTCGAGGCGCGTAGTATGACTCATGTTCTGACCGTTTGTAAAGACAAAGACAAAGACATTTATTCGTCGGATATGGTACAACAAAGTTGGTATTTATAATTTTAGTTCAGGACACATCCGCCGCTAAAAGCGGCATACGAATATTTACAATAGGTGCACATAGGCATAAAACCTAACTTATATAATACATACCTATACCTACTCTAAAAAACAATACAAAACACTTAAAATTATAGATTTAGAGACACATTAATTATTATACTTTGGTATAATCTACATTATAAAATAAACAATAAAAACCTATTAAACCTATACTCTAAAAAACAATAAAAAACACTTAAAATTATAGCCAGACACATTAATTATTATACTTTGGTTTAATCTACATTATAAAATAAACAATAAAAACACAACAATAACTTAGACAAACAATTTAACAACAATAGAAATCTAAATAAATCTAATTTAACCCTTAAAATAAAAAAAAATCTTTTAATGTATAAAAGTTATATGAAGATCAGGTACTGTAGATATCTTTACTGTGACTCAAGCACCCTAAGTTTGTCCGGCTGTCATTCATAGATTTTTGACAGTCGTTACTGGCTGTCAGTAGGCCGCAAGTCTGACAAACAATCTTACTAAGGGGTATCACGTTACACGGTAACTGGGTTGTGGAGGTCAGATAGGCAGTTACTTTATATAAAATATTTGTATTCATCTGCATCCGGTTAGACTGGAAGACGACCCCGATATAGGTGAGAATAGGCTATAGATGAATATGGGGTATGCCTATTTGTTCTTCCAGCCGACCCATTCAACTATAGAAAAACTAGCTTTTGCCCGCGGCTTCGCCCGCGTGGATGTCGGAAAATATCCCATGGGAACGTAGGGGAAGTGAGCCTAAAACGAGTACCCCGCAAAAGCGGCTAGGCTTTTAAATTTGCGCGCCGTAAGTAAAATGGCAAATGTGTGAGTGCAGTGTGATGCCCCGAGCATCAACCAATCACATACAGACGGCTCACTACAGCGGTGCAAGCGCTTTCGAGGTAAGATAAAAAAATTTTTTTTTGCTATTTCCACTAAAAAATTTTGGTCTGGAATAGTTGTGTTTACTCAAAAATAGTGTATGTTAAGTTCTCAAAAGTTTTACGCTATCATTTGCAAGTAATATGCTACTTTATCTTCAAATACGTGTGGCTACCAGTGTTTTCATTTTAAGGTTATTATATGTAAAAATTAAAACGTGCTCTTGGGCAAAATGGGTAGGGGTAAATCGGGTAGTTATACTCATACCCGCCTTTAAAGAACTAGATTATATGTGAAAATGTTTACATTAGGCTCACGAGGCGTGCACAACATAGTCTGGTAGAGGTTTCTATTACTGTGACGTCTGTCAGGAATAACCTTAACTTTATATTTATTAACTGAGACGTTAAAGTTGATTTATGATGATCCAAGAAAACCTAAAAGATTAATAATGAAGACTGCAATAAAAATGATGACTTAATAGTATAATGTATAAACTAGCTAACCAAAGGAGAATGGGCGCTTTTGTATGGGCTCCGTCCCCAGACTGTTTCAAGACTGTATCAAATTGAGCGATACGTCATTTTAAAGCTTATTAGAATGGCTTTATTGGAACGAAGTTCCTTATCGCGCGTTGTGAAAGGGGGCTAGACGGAAAAAAGTCTCACGAAAAGTTGTCACGACACTTTTTGCTATAGGTAGCTATTGTAAGCCGTGCGGCGTGCGCATGTTTCTCTGTCTATCACTCTCTCTCTCTCTCTTATAGAAAGCAAGCCAGATATTTTCATTTCTATTTCGCATTGAACGGTGTGGTGTCGCGATGATGATGATGATGATGATGATGGTGATGATGATGATGATGATGATGATGATGGTGATGATGATGATGATGATGGTGGTGATGATGATGATGATGATGATGATGGTGATGATGATGGTGATGATGATGGTGATGATGATGATGATGATGATGATGATGATGATGGTGATGATGATGATGATGATGATGATGATGATGATGATGATGATGATGATGATGATGATGATGATGATGATGATGATGATGATGATGATGATGATGATGATGATGATGATGATGATGATGATGATGATGATGATGATGATGATGATGATGATGATGATGATGATGATGATGATGATGATGATGATGATGATGATGATGATGATGATGATGATGATGATGATGATGATGATGATGATGATGATGATGATGATGATGATGATGATGATGATGATGATGATGATGATGATGATGATGATGATGATGATGATGATGATGATGATGATGATGATGATGATGATGATGATGATGATGATGATGATGATGATGATGATGATGATGATGATGATGATGATGATGATGATGATGATGATGATGATGATGATGATGATGATGATGATGATGATGATGATGATGATGATGATGATGATGATGATGATGATGATGATGATGATGATGATGATGATGATGATGATGATGATGATGATGATGATGATGATGATGATGATGATGATGATGATGATGATGATGATGATGATGATGATGATGATGATGATGATGATGATGATGATGATGATGATGATGATGATGATGATGATGATGATGATGATGATGATGATGATGATGATGATGATGAATGATAAATATAAAAATAAAATTTTGTTACAATTCCTTCACTACTTAATCGAAAGGAACTTCGTTCCATCCGGGTGTCCCTTGACACCTCTCAAGTTTTTTTATTCTATGACACCAACCACCGCACTCTTGCAGGAGAAGACCTACGACTGATTACATTTTTTATCAAAAAAATTTGATTTTCGCTTATTTTACCATCGTCCACCTCTTTTGTCTTGCAGATATCCTGGGGTATGCCTATCTATTCAAAGTGTGATGGAGCGAGATATGATCGAAGTCTTAACATATGTGTCCTCGTAGTTATGACAGTTAGCTAATGCCATCAACAACGAAACTCGTGCAAAGAAGATACTATGAATCTTTTTTTTTTTCTTAATATCATTATGTTTAGCATAGACAGTTTTTCGTTTATACCTATTACTTTATATAGCGTTCTTTGCGATGCAGCTACTAATCTTGTGTTGCGCGTTTATCGCCACACCTGCACACTTGACTTTTTAACTTTTCCCTACCTCCGTATCTCTACGTTGACGTCATGGTGGGGCTTGCGCGCTCGGAACTCTAAGTCTGTGCCGGTAGAATTTACTTTGCCAAAACAGGTCTAGGGTGAGGAGCCAGACCAAGAGAGATACAAAAAACCGCAGGGCAGCGTGTGGCGAGCTGTTGGGAAGTAGCGACCCCACGGACCCTATCTCCCGGGAGAAGTCTGGTTCCTCACCTCTGGCTTGCCTTTATTGACCGGCTGGAGTGAACACTGACGGAAACAGAGCTCCCAGCTCATTCTTGTCTTTATTGGCCGGCTTGAGTGGAGATTCGCAAGAGCAAAAGTGCTCGGAGGAAGGAAGTATTCCATTAAGTGCTTGTAGGGATCTTGACTTGACCATCTTCCAGGCTCTGGGATTGTTCTGAGAGCCGTGGAATACCTCTCCACTCCTCAAGCACCTCAGGACATGTTGCTTCCTTGTCGCTACGTCACTATGTGCTAGCGACAGTTTCCGGGGCCCATTATTGAGTGTGCAAGTCACCCCCTGCCATTTCATCTGTGTATTGTATAAAAAACATTGGTCAGGCAGGGGCCATAGTCTTTCCATAGTTCTAGGTAACCATGCCACAGCCACCCAAACCCAAATCCCAATATATTTTGTTTCCATGTTCTGCAATAGTCCTGCACCAACCAGGGGATGTTCTTGGGTGCACTTACATAGTGCATACAGGGATAATCGTTGGTTGGTGTCTCCTCATAATTTAAAATTGTCTAAAGGGCGTCTGCGAGTTGACTTTGGCCCCTCGTACACGTTCCATCACAACACAACGTATCCAATACCTTTGCAACCATTCAAGCCAGCCAAAATCAAAGTAAAAGCAGAGGAGTCAAGTCCATTTAGCGTGCCGAAGTCAAAATATACAGTGTCGAACCGATGAAGGAGGAAATGATGCATGCGACGTGCGTATCGTAGGGCAATATAAATTAACCGAACTATCATTACAATACAAACCATTGACAGCCGACAGAATGAAAAAATAAAATCACAGACCAAACACTGCTAGTATTGTCATATATCAAAGTGTATCAAAGTGAGAGGAATTTCGTAATGAACAAAAATAAAGCATGGCATTTGGAAAGTACTACCTCAAACTTAGTTTGGGGTAGAGGGTTTGAGGAGCAATACGGTTTAAAAAGGTTTGGTTAAAAAAGTACGCTTGGACACTTAAGCGGTTAAGTGAAAACAAACGTGTACAATACAATAGTCAGCTGTAAAAAAAATGTTCATTGTCTTTATCCCTCTCGCCTCCATAATTGTTATCTCGTTCGGGTTCACCCGCCATCTGACGTTCTTCACCCTGATGCGATGACGCCCCTAGCATTTTGTGTACATGGTTATACTTGCTACGTTACTGTAGAAGCTAGAAATAATATTAAAAAAAATAAAATTAAAATTATTCATGGTTCCTTCCCTGCACGAGTTTCGTTGTTGGTGTCATACAATAAAATAAAGCTATTGTTATGACCTTTAAAATGACGTATATCACATCTTGATACACCGCTGGGGACGGACCCGCCCATTCTCCTTTAACTGTAAAATGGATCAATCTCAATTTTTAACCCATTCCCATTTTGCCCAATCGCCTTACCCGTTTTAGGCCCCCAATCTGGGCAAAACGGGTAATTTGAAGAGTTTTTTTTTTGTTTGTTTTTGTTCTAATAATGAAGAAATTGTTTATGTTTGTTCTTAATTTGGATTCTTTACTAATGAAATATATGGAAAGTAAAAATAGAAGTTTCATTTTCTTTTCTAGAACTGTTTTATTGATCATCTTCCCTTAGCGTCCCCGTTTTGGGCTGACCTCCCCTATATGTGGAGAACATAGGGCAATCCGATTTAACTATGCAAACTCAAATCGCTACGATATATCGTTGCCATGTGGCTTAAAGGTCCCAGTCGGCATGATTTTTTCCGATTTCTTCAACAATCATCGTAATATTTCAGCCAATTTACACAAAACCTTAATTAAATAAATACACTGAATCACTCCGTCCTTTGGTAAAAACCGTATGAAAATCTGTTCGGCAGTTTTTGTGTTCATCGCGTTCAAAGAAACAGACAGAGGCGGCGCGTCCTAATAACAAATAACTTTTGACCGAGTGTCCACTTGTTCAAAAGTTATTTGTTGTAATAGGTAATTTCGTCGAATGAATTATAGACTATAGTCTAAGATCCCAGAGCCGCCAGACCTTACTTATTTTCTGATTAACAAAATGTATGGGATAGAGCAGTGTTAGTATGTACTTTGAACGTACGCATACCTGATTGCTTGGGCCGACGGCCAATTTTCAGGTATCAGGTACCAAAGTTACTTAAAAATATTACTCACTTTTCTTAAAGTCTGACTGCTGATGTTTATGTATTTACAGAATATTTTTATTTTACAAAATATTATTAATAATTAATAATCAATACTGTCAGACACTTCCCGGCGGTGGGTTTTTCCGCCAGACGCTTTAGAGCTCGCAAAAAATAACGTCATCTTACCTATAGTAGTAGTAATCCTAATTTTTATATAATGATACTCGGGGAACTATTTCAATACTATTTGTAAGCAGCAAGATCAATCGTAGCGATCAAACATCCGCCAGACACAGTTAATTGTGTCTGAAAGGAAGAAAGAAAGAAAGAACAGAAAGAAAGAAAATACGTTTATTTGCGGTAAACATGACGCAAAGAACAAAGCAAATAAAATCTGTATATATAAAAATGAATCTCTATTTCCCTTGGTCATCGCATCACGCATGAACGGATGGAACAATTTCGCTAATTTTTTTGTTTATTATTGTCCGGAGAAGGTTCTTATGTAGAGAAAAATTGGAAAAGTTGCCGGGAAAATAAGAAAATTCGGGAAAACTGAAAATGGATTTTCTATGGGAATTTTGAATTATTGAAATTGGGACAGGACAACGTCTGTTGGGTCAGCTAGTAAATTTATAGAAAACAAGTCTGGAGAATGTTTAACAGACACTTTTTAACTTTGCCTGAAAAAACGTGACGGGAAGTGTCTGACAGTATTGATTATTAACAATGTTCTGTAAAACATGCATAAAAATAAGCAGTCAGACTTTAAGAAAAGTGAGTAATACTTTTAAGCAACTTTAGTATCTCATTAACCTTAAACTTTGCCGGCTGTGGCGTACGTTCAAAATGCATACTAACACTACTCTATCCCATACATTTTGTTAATCAGAAAATAAGTAAGGTCTGGCGGCCCCGGGATCTTGCTCTATAAATGTTACCTCAAGATACGAACTATGAATAAATTTCCAATCCCGGAGGTAGGTACCAACACAAAAAAGTTATTTGTGAATTTTAAAATCAACTATTTTACGCCCTTAGGGGATGATTTTTCAAAAACGCTGGACCACATATTTCTTTATTTCCTACCAAAAGCATAAACTTGAATTTTCATAATTATCACAAGTCAAGAAATTCTGGGTTTCCCTTACAAACTTTCATCCCCTATAATCACACCCTGTAGGATTATTTTTTAAGACAAAAAGTAGCCTATGTTCTTCCTCAGGATGCTATCTATAGCCTTGCCAATTTTTATCGAAATCCGATCTAAATCTCAAAGACAGACCGCAGAGTCTACGGGCGGGTTGCACCGCAATTTTTGCTTTAACTTTACCTCAGATTTCTGTGCGTCCTTGTCATCTTCATGGTCCCAATCCCTGAACAGCTTAGCGGCGGCCACTGCGTACTTGGAGGCAGCGAGCTTCTCTTCCTTACCATTATCCCAAAAGCAGTGGGCAGCTAGAAATGTAAGATCGATATCACCATCTGTGTACGGTCGTTTTGCAGTTATCTTAACTCAGACAGCGCAACCCACCAGCAACCTTATTGCAACGGCAATAAAGATCTCTGTAGTGTTTACAGTGTGACGCAAAATCAGAGGTAACATAACTGAGAAAGAACCGTAGCTTTGCCTAAATGTTTCAACATTGCAGGGTTTTAGAAAGAGAGAGATTCCGAAAAAGGTATTCATGAGTAATCTCCCGATATCGATTATTACGAGTATATTCCTAGAATAAAAACGCGGTTTTTCTAAAATTAATGCATCTAGTAACTATATTGTACGTAAAGTAAATACACCACGACGACGACGACGACGACAACTTGACGTGGCTTTAATATAACTTTTTCGACAACATTACATACATTGGGTACGCCCATGACTGGTCTAGAAGGTTCTTCTAGCATTATTGCATATCATTACTAAGAAGATAGACTGTTTTTTTTTTTTGAAAGAGAAAAAACCGGCAAAGTGCGTGTCGGACCACGCACAATGAATGGTTCCGTAGTTGAAAAGAATTTATCCCAAAAACAAACTTAGTATTGGATCCAAAAAAAAATTTTTTATGTCAAAAAATTACAAATTCACAATTTTCGTTTCCTTTACTTGTGCTGGGAGACCTTGCTTATTGCGAAATTTCATTATTCTAGGTCAACGGGAAGTACCCTATAGGTTTTGATTTACTTGCGACAGTTGTGAGTATCAAAATGTGTCGCAAAATGGGCGTATTTTTTTATTGCGTTGACTTAGACGCTTGATTTTTTTAGAACTCTAAGGGACAATAGACTTACGTATGTAATATTAATTTCAACTTGATATCTCCCCGTGACCTTTAGAAAAAGGGTCTTGACAGACTGTCAGACTTAAACATTTTTTTTATGTGATATAATTACAAATTAACAATTTTCGGACTTTTTCCTTTATTTGTGTTGTATGACCTTGCTTCTTACCAAATTTCATGATTCTAGAACAACGGCAAGTACCCTATAGGTTTTGATTTACTTGCAAGTATCAAAATATGACGCATAAATGGCCGTATGTTTTTATTGCATTGACTTAGAAGCTTGAGTTTTTTAGGACTTCAAGAGACCACAGGCCTACGTATTTGATATTAATTTCAACTTGATACCTCCACCCGTTCCTGAGAAAAACGGTCTTGAAGACAGACAGACGGACAAACAAGTGATCCTATAAGGGTTCCGTTTTTTCCTTTTGAGGTACGGAACCCTAAAAAAGAAAGAAAATACGTTTATTTGCGGTAAACATGACGCAAAGAACAACAAAATAAAATAACAATTTATAAAACAAGTTTGAGTACAAGGTTGAGAACGAAGAACATTTTCCTTTAGTTTTTTAAATTGCAATTTAAAGTTGACTTTTAATGTTTACTTCTTGATAAACCTTTGTGAGTCAATATTAAAACAAAAAGTAGATGTTACTGGCAAGTAATTTTGATTTTAATAGAAACGTACATTTCACATTACATTTTAAAAAAATTGGAGGAGCCCAATACTTACTTTTTTTTTAGTTCAAGTTCACAGTCTTACTTTTGGGGTTTTTCAAAAATTGACATAAAAAATCCCGTAGGGCCAAGATTTTTTTTGGCCTGAGGAGATAGCACATGACCCCTCCCATCCGCAATTTTCTCTTGGCAAACAGCCTTTATATGTTGAATTTTCCAAACCGAAGAACTAAGCTAGTAACCAACCTACTCTGAATGATCCCTAACCCCAAAATATTGAAATAATAAAGAAAGTTAAAGACTAAAACCCAACTATGTCAAAAACGCCAACTAAAAAGTTATACAAAGACATCGATCGATTTTTTCGGCACATATGTAATAGCTTTCTTACTGAACTATATTTTTTTATTATACAGGGTGTTAAAGTAGTTGCGTGCCATAGCTTAGGGGTAGGTTCAGTATCAACAAAGGAACCCAGGAAAAACAAAAAAAAAACAAAAAAAAAATAATAAAAACTTAAAAAAATATTGCAAGAACCTACATTTTTTTTTTTTTTTTTGAGGGTGGGAAATCATCAAATAACTTCTCCCGCTCTGGGTGGAGCGGAAGGGCGTGACAGACTTTTACTGACTAAAACCCACCCGTGTTCCTTCAGTTGCCTATGCCAGGGCCGCGGTATCTTCTTAAAACTACCTTGTTCTACTTGTTTAAATGCTTTAATTACAATACTTATAGTTGTTTTATCTCACGAAAGCGGGCGAGCCATACTTGATGTGTAAATGTTACATGCACATTGTCTTTGTGTGCGTAAGCTCGGGAGCGCGACCTGCAGGTACGCACACAAGAGCGCGTGTCTATACGCATTACATCTACAAGGATGGCTCACCCGCTTTCGTGAGATAAAACAACTCTAACTAGGTACTGCAGTGCGATTCTGTAACCAACTCACCGTGAAAACTTAGCTGAAGTGAGTGTGGAGTGAGCTGTCAATAGTGTCAATTCCTAGCAAAACCAAACTCACTTCACCTAAGTTTTCACGGTGAGATTTTTACAGAATCGACCGGCTGTTGTCCTTCACTTCTCGCCTCCGAATACGAAAATAATTTTAATTCTAAACGATTGCTATTTTAAGTTAGTAGGTACTGAAGTAGGTCGATCTTGCAATATATTATTTATGTTTTTATTTTGATTTTTTTTTTCCTGGGTTCCTTTATCGATACTGAACCTACCCCAAAGCTACGGCACGCAACTAGTTACTTTAACACCCTGTATACCTACTTGTTTTCTGTCGTCATGGATGACGCTGGTACTCGACGTCCACGTCGAGTACCAGCGCCCCGTGCCCCAGTACCACGTGGTATATGCATAACACACAATGGAAACGTCTTTCATTTCGACAGTTCAAAAACATTCATTGCGTTATTTATACAGGGTGAAATTGAATAGATGCGACAAAATTTAAGGGGGTGTTAGATAGATAGATAGATAGATAAAACATTTATTTGATGCACACAAAAGACACAGCACAACACACAAAAGTACAATTAAATTATTACACTTCACATGAATACATATAAAAAATTTAAAAAAAAAACCGGTCAAGTGCGAGTCGGACTCGCGCACGAAGGGTTCCGTACCATATTATATGTTTAACAATCGCAAAGATAACTTTTTACCTATTTTATAATGATAGGTACTGTGAATTACAAGGTTATTTTTTGCAGTTGCAGAAAATCACCCATGTTTAAACAAAATACCTTATGAATCGCCGTTTTCAGTATTGTTGATTAAAAACAGTATTCATGGTACTTACATGGTATAAAGAAGTTTCAAATTCCTAATTTGTTGAATTGTTGCGCTAGAGCTCGTACAAAAATGGTTTAAAATTTACAACTTTTACGGCCCCCCATTTCTTAATTTTAAAAGATAAAAAAAATATGTTTGTACTCTACTCAATGAGTTCTAGACGATGACACCCCACATAACACATAATCAGCCTATTATGTTCCCACTGCTGGAACACAGGCCTCCTCTCGGTGAGAGGGAGCGGGCCGTAATCCACCACACGGGCCCAGTGCGGGTTGGTAGATGTCACATGTCTTCGAATTTTTGGTTCTAGGACATGCTGGTTTCCTCACGATGTTTTCCTTCACCGTTTTGAGAGCAGCGGTGATGAAATAATGACATGACACCCCACATGCTAGGTTAATTTTTTTTTTTTTTTTCACAATGAAAAGTTTATTGTGTGGGAACCGACCCCTTAAATTTTTAACTTTGCTTTATTTTTATTATTTGTTGTTATAGCCGTAATAGACAGCGGAGGCATAGTAAGTTTGTACTGGTCTGTACGTGGTTGTCTGATTTCATGGATTTTAATTTTCTTGCGCGGAACCCTAATTATTTTTATAAAATAAAAATAGCCTAAGTTACTCCTTAAAACATCAGCTATATGCCGTCAAAATCGGTGAAAATTCATTTGGCAAGTTTCCTAACTTGACTCAAAGTACCCATTTTTTAAATCGGAGTGCGCTTTAAAATTCTTCTATACAAACTTTAACATCCCTAAACCTCATTTGAGGCGTAGTTTTGAAAAACTAATAATGACAAACATTATTACTTACTTATGCAAGTATTTGTGCTAAGTTTCAAGTTCATTAACCAAATTAATAACATTTTTCATATAAACTGTATCTCTGTTTTCACGAACACAGATAGGTACCTAAAAATTTCAAAAATCGTCTGGTATGTTTCCATAACTTGACTCAAACATTATTTACACCAATTTTAGAGTTAATCAAGCCCCCAATAAAATCCTCCGCTATAAAATTAACTTTTCACCCCTTAAGGGTAGATTTTTGGAAAACCCTAATACACGTTAGTCTTAATTTTTGGTCTCAAGTATAAAAACTGAGTTTTGAGTTAATCGGACCGCGTGTTAAAGTTCCTCCATACAAACTTTGACACCCTCAATCCCTCCTTAGAGGGTAGTTTAGGAAAACTAAAAATGATAAACTTTATAATTTACTTAGATGAATATTCGTGCTAAGTTTCAAGTCTATTAACTCAAGGGATAGGATTTTTCATACAAACTTTCATCCCCTGTTTTTACCCCCTTAGGGATGAAATTTCCAAAAATCCTTCCTTAGTGGATGTTTACACTATATAAGGTATCTATGTGCAAAATTTCAAGTCTCTAGGTCTATTGGTTTGGGCCGTGCGTTGGTATATTAGTCAGTGACTCAGTCAGGACTTTGATTTTTTTATATATATAGATTTACCATGTTATTTTAAGACCACAGACTTCTTATAGGTTTTCCTGTAATCTACAGGTATAGAACTAATTTCTATATTTTTTTCAAAATTTTAGGCTCAGTAGTTTCGGAGATAAGGGGGGGGGGAATGGTCAATTTTCGTCTATTTTCTTAAATAACTTTAAAACAATAAATTATAAAATTTAAAAAAATATATATTTGAGACCCTCATAGTAAGCCCTTTCATTTGATATGTCACTCGGTACAGTTTACAAAACTTTTTTTTTTAATTTTCTTATTTTCGCCCTAAAAGTGACTCTCATATTCAAAATTCATATATTTACTTTAGCTGTACGTGTTTGGGTCACAGAAATCCATATGTGTACCAAATTTTAACTTAATCGGTCCATTAGATTCGGAGCAAATTGGCTGTGACAGACGGACAGACAGACAGACACACGAGTGATCCTATAAGGGTTCCGTTTTTTCCTTTTGAGGTACGGAACCCTAAAAAGGTGCCAACATACAAAAAAAAATAAACTACGTACGATGCGTGTTCTACGCATCAATATGAACAACTTTTACTATGGGACCAAACCTGAAATCGCGAAAAAAAAATCAGCTGTTCAGTACATTTAATGTTCGCATAATTCGTCAAAATGTACTGAACAGCTGATTTTTTTTTTCGCGATTTCAGGTTTGGTCCCATAGTAAAAGTTGTTCATATTGATGCGTAGAACACCCCTTAAATTTTGTCGCATCTATTCAATTTCACCCTGTAGAGATGAGCCAGCGAATTAAGAATTCTTAGGTCCGTATTACAGAAGGAAACTTCCGTATTACAGAAGGAAACTCAAGCACTGATCTTTGTTTAAATCTATTTTAAAACTAGTTTCAACCAATCAAATGGCTTGAATCTAGTTTTAAGTAATGCTTGAGTATTGAGTGGCGTTCTGTAATACGGACTTTAATTCGTTGAGATGAGCAGTACAATTTTTCAAAACATATGAAACAATGATTTAGTTAGTACAATCAAAGTCGTTCGGATTGTGAATGAAAGAGTGTTACGCAATTATGGTGCTGGTACCAGGAGCATATAACCTGACAACTGCTAGACCTACTCACCAGAAATAACAATCCTGTTAGAAACAAGGGATCCTCCGCAGATCTGTTCGTAGTAGTTCATTCTCTGGGTAGGTTTCCTGTAGATAGCGACGTGCCACGGCAGTTCTCCTCGCATCGCTTCTTTACCGCCCCAGACCAGGCCCTCGGCGTACGGAGTTACGCGCCCACAATCTGAAGAGAAGCAACCACAGCTTTGAGAACTAATTCGTTAACCAACACCAAGAGAACGTAGTTCTTTGACAGTTATTAAAATTATCGGTTAGGTGCCGGCCGGTTGAGTTCGAACTCAACCAAAGGGCCGGCCGGCGGCGTAGGTAGGTTACATAGCGTTAGGTGCCGGCCGGTTGAGTTCGAACTCAACCAAAGGGCCGGCCGGCGGCGTAGGTAGGTTACATAGCGTTAGGTGCCGGCCGGTTGAGTTCGAACTCAACCAAAGGGCCGGCCGGCGGCAAGGTAGGTTACATAGTGTTAGGTGCCGGCCGGTTGAGTTCGAACTCAACCAAAGGGCCGGCCGGCGGCGTAGGTAGGTTACATAGCGTTAGGTGCCGGCCGGTTGAGTTCGAACTCAACCAAAGGGCCGGCCGGGGGCGTAGGTAGGTTACATAGCGTTAGGTGCCGGCCGGTTGAGTTCGAACTCAACCAAAGGGCCGGCCGGCGGCAAGGTAGGTTACATAGTGTTAGGTGCCGGCCGGTTGAGTTCGAACTCAACCAAAGGGCCGGCCGGCGGCGTAGGTAGGTTACATAGCGTGTTGGTTGAGATATGAGTGAGAATTCGTGTGTGCGTATTGGGTGTGAGTGTATGTGCATGAGTGTGGGGGTGTGTGCATGTGTGTATATAAAATATGTGCGTAGATTTAGCGATTATATTTTACGAGATGTATGCTAGAAGATTCTCCGCTGTGAGGTAGTCCTGTTATAGTAGCCATTTTAATTTTAATGTTGTTTCTTTTTTTTAAGTTTTATAATTATTTGATTTTAATTTTGATTATGATTCTTATTTTATTTTGATTTTATTTGTATCTTGATTTTTCATTTTAATTTTGATTTGACTTTCTGTAATTTTAATTTTGGCTTTATTTGATTTTAATTTAAAATTTGGTCGTAGTAAATTAGTTATGCTCGGTGAGCGTAAGAACTCACCTAGGCGACCAATATCTGTGGATAAATGAGTAATACATGTTGTGATTACCTAATAACCTATTAGAAATTGGTACACTAGTCTATAAGTATCTTTGTATCATTGTATTTAATTGTTGGTGAGCCAAATAAATAAAATAAAAATAAATAAATAATAGCACCACCATATTCAGTAATGATGCAATATCCGATAATCGACTGACACAGTGTAAAGTAAACCATTTTTAATGTGTCTATGTCAGCTGATTCTCTAAGGGATTTAAAAAACGTACATGAGACGCAATGTCTTGCTAGTTATCATTTCTAGCTGTTTGTCCTAGGCAGTCATCTATTTGCAGACCTAGATACTTTACAAAGTCACATCCAGCTAGTGTAAGACATGAGCATGGTGTTGACGAGTTCAGGCAGGAGTGAACAGTTACAGCAAAGCTAGAACTTGGTGGAACCAGTTCAGAATAATACTATATATTGCTATTTTTGCCATAGTTATAACTTTTTTCCAAATAGAACCATAGATGATAATTAAATAAATAAATATCCTTGGACATTTCACACAACGCCATCTAGTTCCAAGCTAAGCAACCTAATGCTTGTGTTATGGTAACGAGATGGCTGATAAACTACTTATATACATTTTTGCAGCAATTGCAGTATCGTCAGCGTATGCGTAGATCTTGCAGTTTGGCAGCATCATCCTGCAAAGGTCATTGACATTTTGGAACAATGTGGGACCTGCATAGCTATTGTAGAACAATGTGGGACCTGCATAGCTATTGTAGAACAATGTGGGACCTGCATAGCTATTCACAACGATACGATAAGCTACCGTATCGACATTGGCACATGTACGATAACCTGTATTCTGAACTGAAGCACTAGGCTGGCAAAACGCTATTCACAGATCTGTGCGGAAGGGTTATTTTTTTAACCGATTGTAGGTTAAGGGGAACGCTATGAAATGGTAAAAACTATTAATGACAAACTTATTACTTGCTTAGGCAAGTATTTGTGCCAGGTTTCAACTTAATTATGCAAATGAATAAGATTTTTCATATAAACTATATTCCCTGTTTTCACACCCACAGGGATACAATTTAAAAAAATCGTTTGGGAGATTTCCGTAACTTAAAAGAAAGATTATTTACACCAATTTTCGAGTTAAGCCCGCAGTAAAACCTGCCCTGTAAAATTGACTACCCCTTTTCAACCCTTTAGGGGTGGATATTATAGTATACTTAGATAAATATTCATGCCAAGTTTCAAGTCTATTAATTCAAGGACTAACATTTTTCATACAAACTTTGGACCCCTGTTTCACTCCTTTAGGGGTTGAATTTTGAAAAATCCTGTCTTAGTGCACCCTTACACTTCATAAGGAACCTAAGTGCCAAATTTGGAATCTCTAGACCCAGCGGTTTGGGCTGTGCGTTAATATAATTATCACCCAGTCAGTCAGTCAGTTTATCATTTTATATACAGGGTGGCCGGAACATTGACGTCCAAAAATAAAATTTCGGTCCCTCGTATCGTGGGGTATTCGAATCACCCCCATGTATGTTCCGCGACTTTTCATAGTTTTCGAGTTATGAATTTTTTTCTGAATGTTTGAAAATTTTCGACCTGACCAACCTAAAAAAATTCTAAAAAAAAAAGTAGAGGGTTTTATCGAGTTTCTTTTTTTGCAACTGAATTTTCATAAGTAGTACTTTTATGCATAAAATAATCAGCTTCGTAACTGTGATGAAAGTTATGAAAATGTTGATCTAAAGTGAAAAATTTACGTTCGGTAAATTATGACTTAAATTTTCAACTTCAAATTAAAAATCTAAACAGGTGACTTCATGGTTCTCAAGTAGGTTTCAAGAATGCGCCAGACTTTCAGCTTTCATAATCATTAAAAAAACGTAGGACTTAATGGGGCTAACTTTGGCCTTAATCGGCCTTCAAAGACTGCGAGGTGGAAAATTCTTAAAATTAGCTATCTGATTAATATTTTTTTTTCCATTTTCTCGCTCCTAAGGTTATTTAGTTTGCTAACCAAAAATGACTGCAGGAAAGCTAAGATTTAAACACGGAGATTTTTTTAAATGTTAGTTTAATGAATTTTGCGCGATCCGTTCTCGTGGACTATGGGTTGTAAACGAGGGTGCAACTCTTTTACCTGCAATAACAATCCACTCGAAGTGAGAGCTTCGACATTTCAACATCGCTTCAGCGGTAACTTGTGGTCTGGTATCCTCAATGGCGAACTAATTGGTCCGTTTGAACTGCCGTCCAGACTTGATGGAGAAACATACAAAAACTTTTTGGAAAATGAACTTCCATTGTTGCTGGCAGATGTGAATCTCGAACTCAGACGAACCATGGTGTTGCAAAATGACGGCGCCCCGTGTCACTATGCAACCCAGGTCCGAAATTACTTAGATGAAACATACCCCAACAGATGGATCGGACGCAGCGGACCAATTAGGTGGCCTCCACGCTCACCTGATCTCAACCCCATCGATTTCTTTATTTGGGGCTATTACAAGGAAATAGCATACGCCCGAGACTGTTCAAGTGAACAAGAGCTGAGGCAGTTGATTGCAGAAGCTGAACGTGTTGTGAGAGAGAACAGAGACGCTTTTAGACGATTGCCAGACAATTTCTTACGTAGGTGTAGAATGTGTATTGCTGCTGGTGGTGGCCACTTTGAAAACCTTTTGTAAATGTTAAAAATAAATTAAGTACTTTTTTCACATTATCATCTGTGTTTTATTCAAAACCACTTTTTACGTAAAACTTTTCTTACCCAACTCTGAAACTATTTGTTGGTTATTTTTCAGTATTCTTATCATTAATTAACCTTAGGAACGAGAAAATAGCCAAAAAAAAATAATTACTCAGATGGGTAATTTTAAGAATTTTTCCACCTCGCTGTCTTTGAAGGCCGATTTTAAACAAAGTAGCCCTATTAAGTACTTCATTTTTTTATGATTATGAAAGCTGAGAGTCTGGCGC
Source organism: Cosmia trapezina (assembly GCA_905163495.3). Classification (NCBI taxonomy): domain Eukaryota; kingdom Metazoa; phylum Arthropoda; class Insecta; order Lepidoptera; family Noctuidae; genus Cosmia; species Cosmia trapezina. The sequence continues at coordinate 3,385,082 of LR991047.1, forward strand.
ATTCTTGAAGCCTACTTAGGAATTATGAAGTCACCTGTTAAGATTTTTAATTTAAAGTTGAAAATTTGAGTCATAATTTACCGAACGTAAATTTTTCACTTTAGATCAACATTTTCATAACTTTCATCACAGTTACGAAGCTGATTATTTTATGCATAAAAGTACTACTTATGAAATTCAGTTGCAAAAAAAGAAACTCGATAAAACCCTCTACTTTTTTTTTTTGAATTTTTTTAGGTTGGTCAGGTCGAAAATTTTCAAACATTCAGAAAAAAATTCATAACTCGAAAACTATGAAAAGTCGCGGAACATGCATGGGGGTGATTCGAATACCCCACGATACGAGGGACCGAAATTTTATTTTTGGACGTCAATGTTCCGGCCACCCTGTATATAGAACCACCCCTTAGGATCTACAACTTCTTCTATTACAACGACAGTGATACATACTTGTAAGTTTACATAATACTTAGGTATACTAAGACACTGTTATTTCTCATTTTCTGTGGTGTGTGCTTTGGTTTTGTAATAGCACGTCCCTGATCGGATTGTAAATCGTGTCCTTGGTTTAGAAACATTGTCCTGTGAGCTAATTCGTATTTCTGTTTCAGGTTCAACATCAGTCATGGAATCGGCTGAATCCATAGCAGTTGTGGCAGGCACTAAAATGTGTTCACGGTTTCTACGGAAAACGCCTTGTGGTGACTTGATAATGTAAACCAAATTCATGAGTCCAAATGTAATAATAGGGAGCTGAGATTGCAGTGGGTTCCATCTCACGTTGGCTTACCGGGAAACGAGAAGGTTGATTTACTAGCGAAACAGTCGGCTTTAGAAGGTTTAGTTATTGAAGTTAAGTGTCATTATTCCGAATTATTAGGTAAATATAAAGTAAATTGTTATAACATGTGGAAAGAATATTTTGATAAAAAGTCTCAAGAAAAAGGTATTTGGTACAGTACAATGCAGTGCGAACCTCCTCATATTCCCTGGTTTGCCGACGTGAGAATCTGTCGAAAATATATAGTTTTAGCACATAGGTTAAGGACAGGACACATGCCACTCAACAAGTTTGGCTTTTTAATGAAAAAAGTGACTACTCCAAATTGTGAACAGTGCGGGACTGTGGAGGATGTGCAACACTTGTTGGTGGAATGTGTCCGTAATAGCAGAGAAAGAGATGTGTTGATGGCCGAATTAAATATAAATAGGCTAGATCTGGGTGCTTTTCAAAGTTTCTTAGCGAAACCTTGCAGCATTGAAGCTATTAAAATTTACAAGTTTGTTTATAACTCTTACCTAAAATAGTCTGTAGTAGTAGTTTTAAAGTGTACCTATAACCTATGTATGTGTTATTATGGGGCTGACATGGTTATAATATGTATGACCAAAAGCCTCTAAATTAAATAAAGATTAAAAAAAAAAAAAAAAAAAAAAAAAAAAACTACGCGGATGGACATCTTTATGCGATACTACACCAGGAACCCAAGTGCCTTGTGGTCTGTGTTTAAAGTAAACTTTGTCAGCTTGTTGAAGTGTTGATAGCGGCTTTGTCTCTTTATTGTAATAAAGTGATGTTTTGAATTGTTGTATTTCAATTTTTTTCTTTAAGTTTTTTGTATTAACAGTGTGTGGTGTAAGTGATTGTTCAGTTATAGGTAATTTTGTACGCAAATGTCTTGACATACATAGCTGTGAAGGAGAATAACCAGTCTATTTTGATGTATTCCTGTACATTAGTAGCGCTAAATAAGGATCTGTATTATCTACTTTGCATTTCTTTAGTAGGGTTTTAATAGTACATATTGCCCTTTCAATCATTCCATTTGATCTGCTCATATATGGACTGGAAGTTGTGTGTACTATTCCCCAGGCTGTAGTAAAATCTTTGATTTCCTTACTGTCAAAGGGAGGCCCATTGTCTGAATTCATAACTTCTGGGATCCCGTGACGAGCAAATATTGATTTCAAGTGAGCTATGACTGTCTTTGAAGTTGAATCTGAAGTTAATAATCCAAGCTCTATGTAATTAGTATAGTAATCTATTAAAATTAAGTACTTTTTACCATCAAATACAAAATATCTATACCTACTTTACTGAAAGGTAGCATTTTGTATGCATGATGAATTATTGGTTCTTTTGAATTATTTCTTCGATAAGTATGCATAGTTTATATAATTGTCAATATCATTGTTAATTTGTGGCCCATATACTGTTGTTTTAGTTAGGCGAATGCAACTATTGATGCCTTGGTGGCCTTCATGAACTATAAAACAATATCGAGAACGGGTCTTACCGCGATCTTCCTTTTTTACGAGCTAAACAGGTACCTACTTCTTTCCCGACATTTCGACCGCCTTGCAGCGATCGTGGTCACGGGAGGACTACAAAACTGGGTACGGGGTACTTCATAAACTAGTTTTAATATATATTCTCTCATGTTCTCTGGAATCACCAATATTTATAAAATGTTGATTTTTCTTTTTATCTTTTTAATTTTTTTCAGTGTACAAGTACATACATAAAAGGTGTCATTTTGTAAAAGGGTGGAGACCTGGTGTCCTGAAATACAGGCCTAGAGCTTAGCTCAGGCACCAGTCTCCCACAATATCCAAATAATGTATTCATGGTGTATTGTGTATTTTCAATAATATTGTGGTGAGAAAATAAACATTTATCTTATCTTATCTTATCTTATCACAATGTTGTTGCCTTTGAATAGAATATTATTTACAACATGTAATTGATCCTTTATCGAAAAATATGGTTTGATCAACTGACTTGACTTTTTATGTTCTGGTCAACCATTTTGACAATAGGAAATAATTTGATTTAGAGTTGAATCTCTTTCAGTATTATGTTGAATTTCAAGTAGCTTTTCTGGACTTACTGTTAAATTTGAGAACAAAAGATTGACATGAAGATCAAGATCTTCTTCTAAATCTGTGAGTGTACCTGCAGGAAGGGCTGATCTTGAAAGTGTGTCTGCAATGAAGAGGTATTTACCAGGTTTGTATATCACGTTTAGATCATAAGGTTGTAACCTCATCATAATTCTCTGCAGCCTTGCAGGAATGTCGGAAAGTGGTTTCTTAAACAAAATAATCAGTGGTTTATGGTCTGTTTCTATGTTTAATTTTCTACCATATAATAGGTCTTTACCTATGAAATTGCCGTTTTGTATGAAAAAATTTAAACGAATTTTTTTCATGTATTTTTTATTTGTATTAATCGAAGTAATCACCCATGCAATCAATGCATCTTTGCCAACGCAGTGGCAGTTTATTGATGCCCTTCTTAAAGAAATCAGCTGGTCGGGAGGCAACAAATTCTTCAAAGGCATTTTGTACTGCCTCTCGGGTATTGAATTTTTTTCCCGCCAAGGAGTTATCCAAATTCTGGAAAAAGTAGTAGTCTGTAGGCGCAAGGTCTGGTGAGTAGGGCGGATGACGGAGAGCTTCCAACCCCAGTTCTTGCAACTTGGAGACCGTCTGCTGTGCAGTATGAGGTCGCGCGTTGTCGTGCAGGAGCAGCGGAGACGAGCGATTGACCAATGCTGGTTGGAGATGTGCCAGCTTCTCCATCATTGTGTTCAGTTCTTCACAGTACACATCTGCAGTAATGCTCACCCCGTTTGGTAAGAAGCTGTGATGAATCACACCGGCGATTGATTAGACCACCAAACAGTGACCATCACTTTTCTAGGGGTAAGTTTTCGTTTAGGGCATTGTTTAGGTGCTGAACCAGGATCCAACCAACTTGCTGAGCGCTTGCGGTTACCAAACAGAATCCATTTTTCATCGCAGGTAAGAATGCGGTTCAAAATTCCTTCATTTGTGTGTCTGTTGAGCAGTGCAAGGCACGTTTCGACGCGTACTTCGCGCTGGCGATCATTGAGTTCGTGGGGCACCCATTTGTCAAGCTTTTTTACCTTGCCAATTTGACGCAAATGGACCAATATTGTTTTGACGCTAACGTCGAAAGCTGTTGCTAATTCAGCCCTAGATTGTGTATCATCAGCTTCCACAATCGCCTTTAATTCGTAATTGTCGACCAAAGTCTTCGGACGACCGCGAGGTTCATTTTTCAGGTCGAAATTTCCAGAACGGAAGCGAGCAAACCAATAACAGGTGGTGCGTTGGTTTGTAGTGTTAGCTCCGTAAACGTCGTTGATGTTGCGTGCCGCTTGTGTCGCGTTGCTGCCACGACGGTACTCATATTCCATAATTACTCGAATTTTTAACGTATCTATGATGACGAAAAAGATTGAAATGCGATGAAAACGTAACACTAATCAATAAACAAATGACTACTTTTGGAAAAAAAATCCATGTTTTTAAAATAAAATTAATTTGAAATTAGAATTCTTAGCCAAACAAAAATTATTTTGATTTGAAATGGCCAGTACTGCAGAACGGCAATTTCATAGGAAAAGACCTAATATATATATTGGTGAAATTTAGTACAGCCATATAGAACTGCTAGAAGTTCCTTTTCAATTTCAGAATAGTTTTGCTGACAAGTACTAAGTGATGCTGATCCATAAGCTATGGGCTGTTTTTCATGTAAAATCACAGCTCCTAAAGCATTTTTGGATGCGTCAGACAAAATTAATTCTTTCTTAGGATCCTAATATGTGAGAACTGGTGAAGAACTTATTAGATTCTTGACTTTATTGAATTCTAAATCATGCTTTTATGTCCAGAGATCCATTCATTTTGGTTTCCTAACAATTGTCTAAGATGTGAAGTTTCTTTTGATAAATTCTTAAGAGGAAAGGCGGGTGGCCAGTTAGGTATTTTAAGAAGGTATTGCTGTCGCTCTGCGAGCGCTCCACCATCGAATTCGTGCAATAAGGACAACTGCAGATCCGACTAAATAGCCTATGTAAAAAGTCACATTTCGAGGTTTGGCTCTCGCCTATTTCCTCCTCCAATATTGGACCAATTTAAAAGATATTTCATAAACTGAATAAGAAGGATATATACTATGCCCCTATGTTTTTCTTTTTTCGTTAATAGTTGTCAAATTGGTACACTAGGCGTCTGTTGACAGCGGTCTGAATAGGCAATTTTGAGCATTTTTTGAGGGTTCTAGTTCCTATAAAAATAATATATCATCAAAAAGGAAAACATAGGGGCATACAATTAACTGATATTTATATTTCTGTAAAAAATCATTGCTTTATGGTCATTAAACAGAAAGAAAACAGGCGAGAGCGTTTGTATCTTTTTGTATGGAGAAAAGAGCACCCACGTTTCCTCTTAATGAAAGGACCTAAGTAATTAACCATACCTAGAAGTCTCTGAAGTTCTGTGATATTGGTTGGACTAGGCATTTTTGTAATCGCTTCGACTTTGGAAGCATCGACTTTAACTCCATCTTGACTAAAAATGTGACCTAAATATTTGACTTCTGTTGCACATATTTTTAACTTTTCATTATTCAATTTTAAGTTTATGGTACATGCTCGATCTATGACTTTTGCAATATGGCATTATGTTCATTAATGTCTTTGCTAGATATGTATTAAGAAATCATCCATCATTATTTTGACACCCTCAATATCTATGAATCTTTTGACCATTTCACTATGAAAGATTTCTGGAGTTAAATACCAAAAGGTAAGCGTGTGAACATATAACGTCCAAATGGAGTAATAAATGTGCACAGCCTAGAAGACTCCTCCGATAACCTCAACATACAGAATCACTTGTTGGCGTCTATAGTTGTGCAATACTTTGACTCGGTAAGTTCTGATTTTATTTCATCTAAAGTTGGCAAAGGATAATGGGGTCTCATGATGGCTTCATTGAGTTTGTTTGGATCTATACATAGTCTGATTTTACCATCTTTCTTAGTGGTTAGAACAATAGGACTTACCCATTCCGTTGGCTCTTCAACTCTTTGTATGATGTTTTGTCTCACCAACTCCTGTAGCTCTCTTTTGAGAGGTTCCCTTAATTGAAATGGAATTCGTCTATATGTTTTTTTTTTTTTTTTGAGGGTGGGAAATCATCAAATAACTTCTCCCGCTCTGGGTGGAGCAGAAGGGCGTGTCAGGCTTTTACTGACTAAAACCCACCCGTGTTCCTTCAGTTGCCTATGCCAGGGCCGCGGTAACCTCTTCAGACAAACCCGCGACCCCAGCGGCGTCGGCCCTATTGGGCCCCGTCACTTGCTGACATCTCTTTGAGGCGCGCGTGGAACACAACGCGCCGTCGACTCGGGCCTGGTCCTTACCGGACGGCGAGCTACCCGCTGCTCACCGTCCGCAGACCCGCGCCTACGGTGGCCGGAAATCGCCCCGCGATTCCCGCCGCCCAGGGCGTCTCCTGCGGCGACTGAGGGCGTGAGGCTGCCTCTCCCTCACGCGTTCCGCCTCCTCCTTCGCGAGCGTCACTGCTTCGCAGAAGGAGGTGACGGCCTCCCATGCACTCTCGCTCCGCACCATGGCCTGGACCAGGCTCGGACGCGAGAGATCGCCGCCGCCGATCGCCTCCGTGAGAACACGGCGGTGCTCTGCCCAAGCCGGGCAGACCTCCACTGTATGCTCCACCGTGTCCTCCGGGCGATCCACACAATGGTAACACCCGGGACAAAATGGTAACACCCGGGTAAACATACATCCTGAGAGTTCTCTCATGCACGAGGTTGTGTGTCAAAATCCGGTATGTACTAATGAGACATTTTTGTGTACATGTAGTTTCTGAGCTTATCTTGGACATAACTGACATCGGTAAAGGAAAACTCGTGCTTTCTCTGTATGAGAAGAGGCCTGCACCCTGCAGTAAAATACCAGCTGGTATTATTTTATACAACCTGATACAGAGCCGCAAATTTTAATACATACCTTAATCAAATCAAATCAAATCAAAGTTTATTAATTGTGAACATAGGTAGATAAATGGCATCTGGTTTAAGTTTGAGCTCAACTTCTAAATTTGTGATACACCCAATACCATTTGTCAAATCCTGAGGAAGCTGTGGTACAAAATCAACTTTGTAAACTCTTTTGATTAGGTTAAGTGTTTTGTACGTGTCCCTGCCTATGATATTTTGACATTGTAAGTCAAGTATGGAAATGGACTGTATAGCAACTGTTGTTATATTTGACATGCAAGTTGCATTGACCAATAGTTGGTTTGAGATCACCACTGAATGAAGATAGCGTATGACTGTCTGACGTCCTGTATGACGTTTATTGAAATATGTAGTTTTTCAAATGTTTGCACTGCTAGAACATTAGTATCTGCACCCGTGTCTATAATAAAATCTACATTTCGACTGTTTTAGAGAGTAGCGCTTTCCATGACAGTTATTGACTGAATTTATACTAATTGTGTCTACAAAAGGTTGTTATTACTACTAAAATCACTATTTTGTGACTTATCAATATTAATGTTATTTACACTTTTACATACTTGAGCTACTACTTACACACATTTACATTATACTTCCCACACTTCTTACATTTAACAAATTTAGCTGGACATCTAAACCTGTGGGTCTGACCACATCTGGAGCAAGTGTTACTCTTGACTGTTGACAGCGACCGAGTACATTTTGGTCCAAACTTTGGATTTTGTTTATTATGACGTGCAGATTTGGAGACCTGGCCTATGATTGGTTCTTCCTGTTTTTTTGCCTGTGTTCTAGTTGTCTCTAGTTGCTTCTAAGGTTTTTGCTAACATTATTGCTTTGTCCAAATAATCTGGCTTATCTGTCAGTATTCTTTCCTTGATGTACTGACTGTTAGCATTCAAGTTTAAGCTTAAAATGTCATGTAAGATACTGTCTTCTAGTGATTTGAATTCACATTGTTGTGTGATCATTAGAGTTAGAAGTCCCAGGGGTTTGTACAGCAGGTAATAACTTTTCCTTCTTAGATTCGTTAGTTTCACAGATTTGGTGCAAATCCATGCGCACGTTTAGTTCATCGGACGGCTTTGAGAGGTTTACGCAGATGTAGTGATACGGGTTTTCGCATACAGAACACTTTATATGGGCGGCTTTTACCAGCTTGTTACAGTTAAAACAGTTATTACTCATGTTGTTCAGTAAATGCTGTCGATGTGCGTTTTCTTACTATTAAAGCTAAAGCTAACCGCGAGCGTTCCAGCAGTGCTATTCTGTACAAATCTCACCGTGAAAACCTACGTGAAGCGAGTTGTCATTCTACCTGAGGCTAGGGATTGACACTATTGACAGCTGCTCACTCCACGCTCACTTCACCTAAGTTTTCACGGTGAGATTTGTACAGAATAGCACTGCAAGTATCTATAAGTACCACTTCTTCCCCACTGCTCAACTGCATAAAGTTGAGCAGTGGGTAATACCGACGGCTCAACTGGTAATTCTCAACTATGAATAGTTGAGCAGTGGGTAATACCCGCTGATCAACTAAAACTGCACAACTATATTTATAGACTAGACTCCAAATCCCATAATTAATAATATATATATTGTGCAATCCGCGCATTCAACACAAGTCAAATTGTGGAATAATCAAGCACTTCAAGCGCTAGCAAGCGTTAGGCGTTTAATCATGTGCCACCGAGTAGAAAGCAATAAATGCGCTTGAAGCTAACTCGTAACTGTTCGATATCACTTCCGACAGCAAATACCTGTCGGAAGAATTGATGTCTTCATACCGTATAGGAACTGTCAAAATTGTACGGTTTCGGATTTGTGAATAGCGTTTAAGGGTCTTCGTCGATAACATTGGCGTTCGATACGGTACGAAACCGTATCGTATCGTTGTGAATAGCCATGCTGATATGCTTCCCTGGGGCACACCGTATGTCATGATTTCCTCATCACTGAGATACGCATCTATTTTAACTTGCTGAGAGATTCTTGAGGTAATCTTTGAAAATGTCAAGTGCTATGCCACGTATACCCAGGAGCTCCAATTTTGAGCTAAGTTTGGGAACAGAAACTGTGTCAAAAGCTTTTGACAGATCTAGAAATATACCCAAACACTTAGCCCTACTATCAAGTTTTCTTGCTACGAATTGTGTGAGATCCAGGACCGCATCTTCCGTCGAAACCCCAGAACTCTCGGCAATAATGTTATCTGAGGTATAAGTGCGAAAGGACTGTAGCTACTGTACTAGCAAACCCGGTGTCAGCGACCAATAGTTGCAAATATAGATTCAGAAATTACTGTTCAGTTGCTCCCTACATTTTGACGAGTTATGCGAACATGAATGTATGAGGCAGCTGATTTTTTTTTCCCGATTTCAGGTTTGGTCCCATAGTAAAAGTTCACAATCATGTGTATCGGTCACCTAATTACCAGTCACCTTAAATACTAATAATGGTGAAGAGCTGAAACTACTAGTCGGATTCGAAAAACTATTTTTGCATTTGCTAGCCCAATTCTTGAGGAAAGTTCTAGGCTATTTAACATCACTCAACGATCCTTAGGAGATGAGCAAAAAGAAAAAGAGTCAGAAAAACAGCTAAGCGAAGTAATAGCGCGAAGAAATTCACGCTAATGAAGTGCTGGTCTAGTATATACTTCAATATAATACTTGTGATAATGTCACAAGTGTTTACCACAGATTTTTACCACCAACTGAAAGACATTAACAGAGGGGCTGTTAATGTCTTTCAGGCGCCAGAGATCCTTGTAAGGCTACAGAAAGTCTGCGCTTCTAGCACTCTATAATAAACGAAACGCGGACGTTCGATGGGTGAAGAACCTCCATAATCGGGAATTAATTGGTGCAAATAATGAAGTATTCCCTAATTGTTACCTATGAGTGGCAAACAATCAGGGGTAGTGGTGGAATTATGATTTAAGAATCATAATAACTACTAACACTGTGACTCTTTGTTACTTGGTAATTAAATTAAATTTAAAAAAAAATAAAAAAATAGTTTTGGTCTTACCTGGTTTGCATTTAGCAATATTACGGTTCCATCTTCCATCGTTTTGACATGTCATAGAAAGGAGGGGATATAGCGAGGCATAAAGAGGTTTGTTACATTCTGGCTTGACGAGTGTCCCCGGAGGCTCGAACTGATTGCAAATGCGGTAACTGTCGGTCCCGAGAACCCAGCATTTATAGTGCACTGATACATCGGGATCCAGCCTGCATTTTGCTGAAGAAGAGAAAATTGTGGTAAGATGACGGTTTTTGTTCTTGAATTTAGTGGATTGTAAGGCTGCCTTTTACTGCAGCGATAAACTGCATAGCGATGGATGTGTATCATACTCATGATATCATACAATAGGATCGTTTAATTTTCAAAGCGTAGCTTGGTTAACTTTGCCAGAAAAAAGTTCAATTAAGCTAAGTTTTGATAAAGCTGGCAAAGATGGAAAACCACAATTACTAAAATTAACGAATACCTTAAACTAACGCCTTGTTTACGTAGTAACACTTTTATATTCAAGGATTTATTGTAACTACAAATCTCTGCACTTGATATCGTTACTGACACGTCCCCTCGTCGTTTTCGTTTTCGTCCCTCGTCGATTACGTCTCGTCGTTTTTGTCAATAATACAAAACAAAATAAAATTAAAACACTCACAAATACATTTTTGTATGGGTATAAACCAGGACCCGTCCCGGCAGTATGGCACGGCATCGCCAACCACTCCGTATCCCTGTTCACACGTGACATTCAATAGCGCGTACTCGATGCTCTGGCCAGGGGTTGCGTCAGGAGCGTTGATCGCCACATAGGTACCGTGATCAGGGTATGGTGGTAGCACACACTTCCCAGATACAGTTGCCCTCCTGAGGAAGAAAAATGCTCCTGATATTGTTGAATGAAAAGAAAAGAAAGAAAGAAAATACATTGGCATAGACAAAGTCGTCACGTCAGTTGTTTCATTAACTATCGATTAGATAATTGTACGTAGCAGTCTGCAGTCTGAATTTGTATTTGTACTCGGTTAATAGCAACAGGTGTGCTATCACATCTGAGTCCTCGTTCAGAGAATTATGGCATTATTATAATTCAATAAGATTGCAAATCGCTTACTTGCTAATCCTGCACTGGGCGTCAGTCTCATCGCTTTTATCAGGGCAGTCTATCTTGCCGTCACACTTTCCGCCAATGGCTATGCACGTACCGTCTGTGCACCGCCACTGGAATAAACTGAAGAACGAATAATTTATGCAGAAATATTATAGGCAAAATGCTACGCTCCATGTGAGAAAGATAAAGTGAAACTGAAACATATAAGGAAAAGAACACATATTACAGACGTGACATTCACAATAAAAAAAATAAAATGGCAGTGGGCAGGCCACACAATCAGAAGCAGAAGAAGGAGAAGAAAAAAGAGATGAGAAGAAGAAAGAAAGAAGAAAAGAGAAGAGAAGAAGAAGAGAGAAGTGGGCCAAAGACGTCACTGAATGGTACCCGAGAGAGGGGATGAGGAAACGGGGAAGGCCGGTTTGTAGATGGGAGTATGATCTGAGCTCGGCAGGCGCCGTGTGGAGGAGAAAAGCACAAGATCGTGTACTTTGGAAGGGTCTGGGGGAGGCCTATGCTTCTGAGCAAGGCAAACCAACCGATGTCTGATATTTACAGCGATATGTAAAAATTGTTTTTAAGTTTGTTAACAAAGGCTATTTCAATTTGAATTTGAATTAAAGGCAAATAAGTACTCAAACCGGATATAATATCTATGACTCAAACTCATATGGACAACTCTAAAAAAGGCGAGAGTTTTTGCGAAATCAGAGATCATGAAATAGACACACTAGTTCATGAAAGTCATCGAATGCGGAGTTTCTGTCAGTCTCTAAATAAATATTGAACCAAGAAAGATTTTGCAAGTATTCCTTAAATAAATATTGAAGCAAGAAAAATTTTGCAAGTATTCCTTAAATAAATATTGAACCAAGAAAGATTTTTCAAGTATTCCTGAAATAAATATTGAACCAAGAAAGATTTTGCACGTATTCCTTAAATAAATATTGAACCAAGAAAGATTTTGCAAGTATTCCTTAAATAAATATTGAACCAAGAAAGATTTTGCAAGTATTCTTTAAAATAAATATTGAACCAAGAAAGATTTTGCAAGTATTCCTTAAATTTTAGGTATGTTGTGTAAGTTAAAGTCTCTTATAAGGATGTAGTAAATTGTTGATTTTTGTGGTTTCTGTTTAGTTAGAAATTTTAACATTTGTGCTGTGTCATGATCTGAAAGATGTAGGGGGGGATGTAGGGGGGGTAGTGCAGTGGCAGTTGCATGGGGTATGTTGCTTAAGATATGGTCAATACAAGCCAATTTGCGAGTAGGAACATTGATGTGGATTTTTAAATTATAATTGTTGGACAAGTCTTGCAATCCATCTGTGATGTTACCTTTTTAGGGTTCCGTAGTCAACAAGGGAGCCATAGTTTCGCTATGTCCGTCCGTCTGTCTGTCTGTCCGTCTGTCCGTCCACAGCTTAGCTCAGAGACTCTTAGTTTTAGAAAGCTATAATTTGGCATGGATATACATATTCATCACGCCGACAAAGTGGTAAATAAAATCATGGAAAAAAAATTTAGTGTACCTTCTTTACACGTAAAGTAGGGATGTTTTTTTTTTCTCGTCTACCCCATGGTGTTGGGGTGTGTTGGATGGGTTTTTCAAAAATATTGCGGGTTTGTGAAAACAATTTTTCGATTTATGGATCTGTTTCTGAAATATTAAGCTTTAAAGTGCTCATTTTTGTTAGAGTCAAAGTGTGTCCCCCCTCTGCCAGCTAATCGGTTAGTTTTGGATGGGTGAAAAAATTCACGGTAGTAGTACATACGGCTACACATCAAGCTAAACATTTTCAGTTTACATTGACCTCTCATTCTAAGGAAATCCTATACAATGCAAGATTAGCTTATACTGGAAATGTATAGCTTGATCTGTAGCCGTGCGTACCTATACAACGTGTACCTAACGATTGACAAATAATTAAATGACTTATAATGTTAAATGCGCAAAACCTCTTAAGGGGTCATTGTACTCATCATTATGAACAACTTTTACTATGGGACCAAACCTGAAATCGCGAAAAAAAAATCAGCTGTTCAGTACATTTATGTTCGCATAATTCGTCAAAATGTACTGAACAGCTGATTTTTTTTTCGCGATTACAGGTTTGGTCCCATAGTAAAAGTTATTCATAATGATGAGTACAATGACCTTAAGAGGTTTTGCGCATTTAACGTTACACGTTGTATATAACGAAGTTAAAAGGAAAATTATCACACATAAGTAGGCTTTTCAAGTTTACGAGTAACAGTTGACCAACTACGGAACCCTTCATTGTGCGTGGTCCGACACGTACTTGGCCGGTTTTTTACTAATATACAAGTGCCACCTCTTTGTTTTTTACCCGACTACGGCGAAGCAAAAAGGGGGGTTATGATTTTGACCAGTATGTATGTATGTAAGTATGTATGTATGTATGTATGTTCATCTGTCCCCTCATAACTTCTAAACTGCTTGTCATAATTTGACAAATGAGGTATCTTTGGAAGCGTCTTGATCGTTCGCTGGTTATAGGCTATGTGACGTCACATTAAGTTGAATAGTGCGCCCTCTAGCGGACATAAAGTCACGAACTAAAACAAAAACTTTTTTTAATGATGCCGTGTTTGGTATCAAATGAAAGGGCTTCATTAGCACATTTCAAATGTTAGCTGTTGCTCGCGGCATTGCTTGCAATCACCCGATAGTTAGAAATAATTTCTAAAAGCACGCCTCAGACCTGAGCCAAACTTATTTTTCTCTCCAAACCTACCTAACATACAAACATAATAATTATTCTTCTTTGAAAAATTTAAAGCGGCTCTGCAAACACTTTTTCACGAAATTATAACCCCAAAATAATTTAAATAAAAAGTAAGTACTTTTCAAAAAGTACTCTTTTCTCTAAAGAAGTTGGTAGTCATTCCATACCCGTAGGTATATTTTCACATAATTTTCACAGCCTTTTCTTACCAAAGTTTCAGGCAGACATTACATCTGGGTCATTCTTTACTTCTTTTAACTCCTGCATAGTAATTTCTAGAAGTTCTCGTTTAGATAATAAACTGGCGATATTTTGGTGGAATATTCTAAAATGGTGTGTTTTGTTGCTTTGAGATACGAAAAAAATTAATCACGCTTATTTCTCAGGAAAGTAATAGGGTAGGTATAGTGTGTTGTTCAGTGTTGGCAGGAATAAAATTATAAGGTAACCAAATATGAAAACCGTGTAAGAATATGAATCCAAATATTTTACCTGCAAGTTGAAATCGTAGCAAGATCCCTGACGGCTGAACTCAAAGCTGGAGACACGGCTGAAATATTCAGAATTACACTTCATAATGTGGTCATTGTCATCACAGTAGTGGGCACGCACACGACGAAACATGTAGCTCGGCATTTCCTGTATAACCTGACCTCGTATTGTATACTAGCTTTTGCCTGCGGCTTCGCCCGCGTTAAGGTCGGAAATTATCCTACCATCAAGATAAAAAAATCCGGGATAGGAAGTAACTCAGGTCATTGTCTATGTGCCATATTTCATCAAAATCTGTTCAGCCATTAGGACATGAAAAATTAAGACAGACATACAGAGTTCATCATCATCTGCCTAGCCTTTTCCCAACTATGTTAGGCTTCCAGTCTAACCGGATGCAGCTGAATACCAGCATTTTACATGGAGCTACTGCCTATCAGACCTCTTAACCCAGTTACTGGGTAATACGATACCCTTTGGCAAGACTGGTTATCAGACTTTCAGGCTTCTGAGTTTCTGACTACCCATAACGACTGTCAAAGATCTGCAAATGACAGCCGAGACCAACATTCCGAGGTACGGAGGTGCCTCGATATGTAGTGGATGGACACCCATCCATGGACTGACCTCGGCAAGAGTAGGTAGGTATAGCATAACCTTCGATCGAGCCGTGCGACTTATTAATTCATCACGAGCCCCTCACACACAGACAAGAGTTACTTGCGCATTTATAATATTAGTACCTACTTCGGCAAGTTGAAAAGTAAGAATGAGAGGTAATTTTATAAATACTGGAAATGTAGGTATATTCGTCGTGCGTACGAGTTTCAACAGTTAATAATAATCTATACATATAATAAAACAGTAACGAAAGAAAAACTGTACATTGAGAATTTTCGAGAAAAAATAAGTGGCTTTTGTTAGAAAAACGTAACTGATGACAAAAAGTGACTTTTTAGAATTTTTGTCTGTTTGTCTGTTTGTCCGGTTGTCTGTGTGTATGGTACGGCTTCACGGCAAAACTACTGGATAGATTG
The DNA here is from genome assembly GCA_905163495.3 of Cosmia trapezina. Taxonomy (NCBI): domain Eukaryota; kingdom Metazoa; phylum Arthropoda; class Insecta; order Lepidoptera; family Noctuidae; genus Cosmia; species Cosmia trapezina. Next base: position 3,400,361 of record LR991047.1, read on the forward strand.
AATTGAAATTCAGCAAAAATGTTCTTTGTAAACCAAGGAAGGCTTTAGGCTACATATTATCACGCCGTATGTTATGGGAGATAAGCAATATTGATTTTAAAATGTTTTTGTTCGTAATTGAATGCACAAAATAATTGAATGCACAAAATTACATGTTATTTAGTTAATAATCAAAATTTAACTCTGGGAACATAATAATCACGCTATTTTTATAAAGGAGCGAGGCAGTAATATTATAAATTGCAAGGAAACAGCTATTTCAACAATATGTCAACGGGGAATTTAGCGGTAAGGTCAGGTGACCGTTTACCGCACTAAATGGTGCGAGTTCAAATCCCTTAATATTGTTTTAAAAAATCGTAAAATCCTTTTTTTTTAGTTTTTGCATTTTTTATGTGCATTACATGTCCTATCTAATTGTATGGAGAGTTTCACACCAATATTACTAAACAGAAGGATTGGTGGTACAACAAGCTACACTATCATGAAGTCAAGTCAAACTTTTGGTTTTAAGTTATAAGTATCTTGTGCAAGCACATTTGTTGTAGGTAATTGATTTAAAACTAAATTGTCGTTAATTTAACAGCAATTAACGACAATTTAGTTTTATTCATAATTTAATTTGGGTAAATAATATGTAGTTTCCGTTTTCTAACTAGATGGCGTTGGCGTCAGATGAATTTTAGCTATGCCTTCTAAAAAAAGATCAAATCTGTCTCGAAACTCAAGGGTTTCTAAGATGCGCAGGTTAGTTCGATCTCTCGAAACCGACACAGAGCGTGAACAACGGCTAGGTGCTAACCGTGAGCGTAATGTACTAAGTTTGTCCGCAGAAACTAGCACGCAGCGCCAATTACGACTAGAATTTAAACGAGTCCGCACTACTGCTTCTCGATCTCAGGAAAGAGTGGAACAACTAGAAATGCGTTTAGCTATCAACCGGGATTGTCATTCTTTGTCTCGCGCATCCGAAACGGTTACACAGAGGGATCAGATGTTGAGTCTTCAGAATATCCGCTCTGAGACTGCTCGATCACTTGAGAGCAGTCAGGAGTGTGAGATACGACTTGCGCGTGACCGAAAGCGTCATTTTTTATCTCGCGCTTCCGAAACGGATACAGAGAGAGAGCAGAGATTAAGTCTTCAGCTTTTCCGCACAGTCTCAGTGCGGAAAAGCTGAAGACTTAATCTCTGCTCTCTCTCTGTATCCGTCTAAACTAAATTGTCGTTAATTTAACAGCAATTAACGACAATTTAGTTTTATTCATAATTTAATTTGGGTAAATAATATGCGGCTAAGTGCTAACCGTGAGCGTAATGTACTAAGTTTGTCCACAGAAACTAGCACGCAGCGCCAATTACGACTAGAATTTAAACGAGTCTGCACTACTGCTTCTCGATCTCAGGAAAGAGTGGAACAACTAGAAATGCGTTTAGCTATCAACCGGGATCGTCATTCTTTGTCTCGCGCATCCGAAACGGTTACACAGAGGGATCAGATGTTGAGTCTTCAGAATATCCGCTCTGAGACTGCTCGATCACTTGAGAGCAGTCAGGAGTGTGAGATACGACTTGCGCGTGACCGAGAGCGTCATTTTTTATCTCGCGCTTCCGAAACGGATACAGAGAGAGAGCAGAGATTAAGTCTTCAGCTTTTCCGCACTGAGACTGCTCGGTCGCTCGAGAACAGTCAGGAGCGCGATACACGCCAAGCAAGCGATCGCGAGCGCCACGCAGTATCTCGCGCTTCGGAGACTTACACGCAGAGAGACTCGCGTTTAAGCTCCCAGCGTATTCGCACCGCCACATCTCGATCACTTGAGAATCCTGAAGAGCATGAGACGCGCCTTAGTGCAGACCGCTCACAGCTAGCTCGGTCTTTGGAGACAGACGAGCAGCGCGAGCAACGCAACGCACTTGCTCGGCAAAGATATCACGACATGCGTCTTGAGGTGTCTGTTCATTCCACGCAAGAACGTGAGCGGATTCAGGAAATTCGGGCAAGTCAGTCAATCAAACAGCGTGTGGCCCAAATTGATCTAGACCGTATACGTCGCAATTTTCGCAATTCATCCTCATGTGATACTGATTCTATGGTTTATGATCCTGAAGAGCAACCGTGGTTCAATAAAGAAAGGAGCGCGTTTTATAGGAAAACCCGCTCCTTTCTTTATTGATTACATCGAACACGGAGACATTGGCACCATGTCTGAGGTGTGTGCACACTGTCACGCGCGTAAGTGGAAGGGAGAGACCAAGGGAATAGATAGATAGAATACTCTTTATTATGCACACCATAAAAATTACAGATATAAATGTTGAAATTTAGAAAGGAATGGATCAAGGGAATGTGTTTTGCGTCTGGAAAGGTACGATTAAACTCTATGCAAGAGCTACCGGAGATCTTACGTGTTCTTTTGAATGGCGAGCATCCCAAGTCCAGCCATTTCTTAAGCAATCTTCGAGCCTACAACAGTGCTTTCCAGATGACTTCATTTGGACCTCATCAAGTCACTGAATATGGATTCATGCCGACTTTTAAAATTCAGGGGCAAGTCTACCATCGGATAGGTTCCCTGCTTCCCACCGAAATGCCGAAATTTTTGCAAATATATTTCATTGCAGAATTTGCTGAACAGGCTAATGTCCGATGCCGGCAAATTCCTAATTTAGACTTGAGCCTTATGCGCAGTGTCAACCCATACGTTACCGATTTCAAAACCGCTCTGGAATCGGTGCCTGAACACGAGCGCGATAATTTTAAATTCGTTATTAGCGTAGACAAATGACCGACCGCAGTCCATCCAGGACGATATAACACACCAACGTCAAACGAGGTTGACCAGGAATGCGACAAAAGACATTGTTTTACGCACACGTGATGATCGCCTGCAGCGTATCAGCGAGACACATCGCGCTTATGAAACCCTACAGTATCTCCTAATGTTTTGTCGCGGAGAGGATGGCTACCACTTTGCCGTATACAATGTAGACCCGCAGACAAGTGCCCCAAATTATACCAAAAAGACTTCCGCCCTCCAGTTTTACAGTTACATTATTCAGCTCCGTTCCAACGACAACTCTCATCTCCATTATTACCGTGCACTCTTTAGTCAATTTGCAATATTATTTTTAATTCAGTGTACCCTTGGGATTCACTGCGAAATTACGATTACGGGAAGAAAAGTTTTTTCACAGACACAGACCAACTAAAGTATAAGAGATATAAAAATGGTGCCATAGCAAAAAATATTCCACGTGAAGAGCATTTTCTGTTGTGAGAATAAATTGAAGATCTGGAACACCTGTTGTGGAACTCCAAAGCCCAGCGACACTATAACATATATAAGAATGACGTCTTAGCAAAAGTGTTTAGTCTGATGGGCATTTCCTGTTGACTTACAAAAATGAAAGATCTGGAACGTCTGGAATCGTCCCGTCCCCGGGAAAACAGCGTGATGCGCGAGACGATTCTCTTCTTTTAGAATTCGACATCAGACGTTTCAGATCTTCGATTTTGACGACCCCGTTGTCTCTGGCATAAGCAACAGGATCCGCGTACGAAGTCGCGGGCAGAAGCTAGTAATAAATAAATATCCTTGGACATTTCACACAACGCCATCTAGTCCCAAGCTAAGCAACCTAATGCTTGTGTCATGGTAACGAGATGGCTGATAAACTTCTTAAATACATTTTTTTTTTGTAAATACATACATATTATAGATAGAAAAACACCCAGACTAGGAACAAAATACTTGTAGGTCGTACATATATTTGTTCCGTGCGGGACTCGAACCCGCGACATGCTGCGCAGCAGTCAATCGCTCAACCACTGCGCCAACCGTGTCGTGCTTAGTTGATACTTAGTTGGTACGAAACCGTATCGTATCTTTGTGAATAGCCATGCTGATATGCTTCCCTGGGGCACACCGTATGTCACGATTTCCTCATCACTGATATACCATCTATTTTAACTTGCTGAGAGAGATTCTTGAGGTAATCTTTGAAAATGTCAAGTGCTATGCGACGTATACCCAGGAGCTCCAATTTTGAGCTAAGTTTGGGAACAGAAACTGTGTCAAAAGGTTTTGACAGATCTAGAAATATACCCAAACACTTAGCCCTACTATCAAGTTTTCTTGCTACGAATTGTGTGAGATCCAGGACCGCATCTTCCGTCGAAACCCCAGACTTGAAGCCATACTGGTTCTCGGCAATAATGCTATCAGAGGTATAACTGCGAAAGGACTGTAGGTACTGTACTAGCAAACCCGGTGTCAGCGACCGATAGTTGCAAATATAGATTCAGAATCTACTGTTCAGTTGCTCCCTACATTTTGAGGCGTTATGCGAACATGAATGTATGAGGCAGCTGATCTTTTTTTCCCGATTTCAGGTTTGGTTCCATAGTAAAAGTTGTTTGTTATCATGATCACAATCATGTGTATCGGTCACCTAATTACCAGTCACCCTATATACTAATAATAGTGAAGAGTTTGTTTCTTTGAACGCGCTAATCTCTGAAACTACTAGTCGGATTTGAAAAACTATTTTTGCATTTGCTAGCCTAATTCTTGAGGAAAGTTATAGGCTATTTAACATCACTCAACGATCCTTAGGAGATGAGCAAAAAGAAAAAAGTCAGAAAACAGCTAAGCGAAGTAATAGCGCGAAGAAATTCACGCGAATGAAGTCGCTGGGGAAGTGCTGGTATAGTATATATTATTATATATACTTCAATACAGTAGTTCAATATCCCCTGGCTGGAGGCTTTGAGTTCGCTTAAGGCACCCACAGGATAGTCCGGTTAAGCAGTCTCGACCCCAAGTGGTCACACTGTGAGATGCCATACAAAAAAAAAAAAAAAAAGTACTTCAATACAGTATACTTAAGCTATTATAACTACACTATCGTATTAGGTAAGCCTGTGATGATAGTTGTATGTGTGTTTTAAATAAATAAATAAAAGTATTTGTGATAATATCACAAGTGTTTACCACCAACGCCCCCCTGTTAATGTATTTCAGGCGCCAGAGATCCTTGTAGCCTGTCTGCGCTTGTAGCACTCTATAAAACGAAACCCGGACGTTCGATGGGTGAAGAACCTCCATAATCGGGAATTAATTGGTGGACATAATCAAGTATTCCCTAATAGTTAGCTATGAGTGGCAAACAATCAGGGGTGGAGGTGGAATTATGAGAATCATAATAAAATTAGTTTTGGTCTTACCTGGTTTGCATTTAACAATATTACGGTTCCATTTTCCATCGTTTTGACATGTCATAGAAAGGAGGGGATATAGCGAGGCATAAAGAGGTTTGTTACATTCTGGCCTGACGAGTGTCCCCGGAGGCTCGAACTGATTGCAAATGCGGTAACTGTCAGTCCCGAGAACCCAGCATTTATAGTGGACTGATACATCGGGATCCAGCCTGCATTTTGCTGAAGAAGAGAAAATTGTGGTAAGATGACGGTTTTTGTTATTGAATTTGGTGGATTGTAAGGCTGCCCTTTACCGCAGCGATAAACTGCGTAGCGATGGATGTGTATCATACTCATGATATCATACAATAGGATCGTTTAATTTTCAAAGCGTAGCTTGGTTAACTTTGCCAGAAAAAAGTTAAATGAAGCTAAGTTTTGATAAAGCTGGCAAAGATGGAAAACCACAATTACTAAAATTAACGAATACCTTAAACTAACGCCTTGTTTACGTAGTAACACTTTTATATTCAAGGTTTTATTGTAACTACAAATCTCTGCACTTGATATCGTTACTGACACGTCCCCTCGTCGTTTTCGTTTTCGTCCCTCGTCGATTACGTCTCGTCATTTTCGTCAATAATACAAAACAAAATAAAATTAAAACACTCACAAATACATTTTTGTATGGGTATAAACCAGGACCCGTCCCGGCAGTATGGCACGGCATCGCCAACCACTCCGTATCCCTGTTCACACGTGACATTCAATAGCGCGTACTCGATGCTCTGGCCAGGGGTTGCGTCAGGAGCGTTGATCGCCACATAGGTACCGTGATCAGGGTATGGTGGTAGCACACACTTCCCAGATACAGTTGCCCTCCTGAGGAAGAAAAATGCTCCTGATATTGTTGAATGAAAAGAAAAGAAAGAAAGAAAATACATTGGCATAGACAAAGATGCCAATTCATTGCTGCGCATAGTCTGTTCCCAAAATATCTGTTAAAAGTGTAAAAAAACCTTGTTCAGGTTAAATACTTACGCAATCCACTAACAATTGAATTATTATCACATTTAGAAGTTAGATGATTTTAACTTTAGTTCTCACCACTTTTTCCAAAAATAATTGTTTGAATAACATTAACAAATTGTAATTCAAAAATCATCGACGAATCATCAGGGGAATTGCTCAAATATCATAAAACATTGTGCAACCTTAGATAGAAAAAAATTGTGTTGTTTACATTCCCTTATAGTAACAGTTTGCCACAGGAAGAAAATAACATAAGATTTAACATTAACATGACTTTGCACAATTTGACATATAATGATAGTCTATTCCATTTAATTGATACTAACAATTATGTTAGTAATTTGTATTTGACAAAAGATAGACATAATATTGGTATGTACTATCTTTCTAATTATCACAAAAGACAGATAGCTGTGTCGCTATCATATTTTTTTTCTATTTCAGCCAAAAATTTGGCTAAACAACTTGCTTCTTTTGAGCAATGCAATGACATTTTAAACAATTCTGCCAATAATTTGGCCACAATTATTAATGACATTGATTTTCATTTAAATTAGAAATTAGGACAAAAGAGGCAACCTCTTGCAAAAATGTAAGGAAGGTAAAATCAAATAAAAGTGTAAAAAATTTAAATAGTATCAACCTGGTGCATCAAAATATTCAAGGTTTTTTGAACAAAGATTTAGAAGTAGAATTATTCCTGAATTGTAACGATATAGACATTCTTTGTTTGACAGAACATTGGCTTAAAAGCCACCAGTTCATGTTCAATTTTAGTAATCACCAGGTTGGTAGTTCGTTCAGCAGAGTAAATGCTATACACGGTGGCTCATTAATTTTAGTAAATAAACAGCTTAAATTTAAAGATCGTAAGGATATTGTGAGCCTATCTGTTGAGCGGACAATTGAATTAGCCTGTATAGAATTGGAGCAGTTCATTATATTAAGTGTGTACAGGCCTCCATCAGGATTGTATGATTGTTTTGAGAAGGTTATGGATGAAGTTTTGCACAAAATCTATAATTCTAACAAGTCTATCATCACTTGTGGTGATTTTAATGTTAATTTGTTAGAAAATTCTGGGTCAAGTACTAAAATTATAAGTTTGTTTCAGTCATACAATCTTGCTAACCAATTTTTAGAGCCCACTAGAATAACTCCCACTAGTGCCACATGCCTAGATAACATTTATACAAATATTACACCAACCCACAAAGAAATTATTAATTTATTAGACTCAGATCATTGCGGACAATTGATTACCATTCCAAATCTAATAAAAAAAAATACTAAAAAGGATATCACTGTTAATCCAAAAACAGCTGATCGTTTGGAATCATTTAAAACTAAACTTTTGAGTAAATTACCACTTTTGTCAACTAATGATGACCCTAATGAACAATATAATGATTTTTTTAATATGTATTGCACACAATTTGATAACACTTTCATTCCAAAGGCATTCTCGGTTAATAATAACACTTGCTTCAGTGACTGGGCCACCATTGGTATACATAAAAGTAGAAAACGACTTTATTAGTTGTATGATGAACGGACTTGTATTAACACTGCTGAATTTAATTTATATGTTAAGAACTATTCTAAATTATTTAAAAAAGTTTGTTGTATGGCCAAGTCACGTTACTTGAGTACAAAAATTAAAAATAGTAGTAATGTAATAAAAATGACATGGAATATCATTAATAGCGAAACAGGAAGGTCAAGCAACCGAAGTGACTACAGCCTTGCTATTGATGACAACATAATTAAATCAGATTCCCAAGTCGCCGCGGCCTTTGAAAAGTTCTTCGCTGAGATTCCCGTATCAACTACTAAATCTCTAAGGTCATCACCCACTGCTGCAGAGTCTTTACTTAAAGAAAACGTTTCAGTTTGTGATTCTGAGTTTAAATTCCAATATGTTACCTGTAGAGACATAATTAAAACCTTTCACACGTTAAATATTAAAAAGACTGCTGATCTATGGGGTAATTCTGTGGACGTTGCTAAATCAATTATAAACATTGTAGCACCTACTTTAGCAGTTATTTTTAACAATTGTATTGACCTTGGTGAGTTTCCTGATCTTATGAAATATAGTAAAATAATACCGTTGTTTAAATCGGGTAGTACATCTGACCCTACTAATTATAGACCTATTTCAGTGCTACCTACTTTTAGTAAAATTTTTGAAAAAGTTATTTTAGATCAACTGCAAAGATTTTTTAATAAACATAAATTATTACATAACAAACAGTTTGGTTTTACAAGGGGTCGTTCGACTACTGATGCCGGTGTTGAACTTTTAGGTCATGTTTATAATGCATGGGAGGATAAATGCGATGTTTTGGGCATTTTTTGTGATTTGTCCAAGGCATTCGACTGCGTTCTTCATGAAACATTAATCAGGAAACTGCATCACTACGGAATCCGGAACGCCTCTCTGGATCTTCTCACTTCTTACTTAAGTGATAGGATTCAAAGAGTTGATGTTAACGGGAAAAGATCACCCGGATCCGTAGTAACAATGGGGGTCCCCCAAGGCTCAATTCTTGGCCCGTTTTTGTTTCTTATTTATATTAATGACTTGCCTTACCTCATAAAGGATAATCATGATATAGTGTTGTTTGCAGATGACACTTCACTTTTATTTAAACTCAAACGTCAGCAGCTGGTTACTGACAATGTAAATAGCGCCCTCGCAAAAGTAGTTAACTGGTTTAATGTTAATAACCTACTTCTTAACGAGAAAAAAACTAAGTGTATTAAGTTCACTATACCTCATGTTAGACAAGTAAAAACTAGTGTTCTCATAAAGGGTGAAGAGTTGATTCCCGAAGATACCACAGTGTTCTTGGGCATAACTTTGGATGCCAAACTTCAATGGGGCCCCCATATAGATAAATTGTCGAAAAAGCTTAGCGCTGCAGCATACGCCGTTAGGAAAATTCGTGATTTAACTTGTTTAGAGACAGCCCGTTTAGTTTACTTTAGTTATTTTCATAGTGTGATGTCGTACGGTATTCTGTTGTGGGGAAATGCCGCCGATATTTAGACAATTTTTGTTTTACAAAAAAGGGCTATTCGTTCAATTTACAAATTAAGTCCCAGACACTCCCTCAGAGATAAATTTAAAGAAATTAATATAATGACTGTGCCTTCTCCGTACATCTATGAAAATCTTTTGTATGCTCATAAAAATATCAATTTGTTTAAAAAATACAGTGACGTCCATAATGTGAATACTAGAAACAAACACAAATTTGTTGTTCCTACAACCAGGCTGAAGAAAATAAGTGGTTCGTTTAGTTGCCAATGTATACGTTTTTATAATAAACTACCTAGCCACATTCAAGAACTAAGCCTTAATAAATTCAAAAATTGTATAAAGCGGAAACTTTGTCAGAAAGCCTTTTATACTGTCAAAGACTATATTGAGGACAAAAAGGCTTGGGTTTGAGCTGCTCCAATAAATTTACACTATTAATGTTGATTTAAATACCTTTTTACATATTCTATACAATGACATGAATATTTTGTTTGTTATACTATTTTTAATTATTGTGAATGTGAAGACTACGTGGATCATTGTTTTTTATTTATTTTATCCTTTTCTCAGTTTTAGTTATAGTCTGACAGTTTGAGTAATTTATGCGGCCTACCCAAATGTCTTTTCTTTGGTATTGTTCGTTGAATCGTTAAGCTCCTTAAGTTTTGAGTTGAGCTGCACGATTACTGACAAATGCGTGCACTGACTGGACAGGTCCACTCAATCTGTGTGGTTCTTTCATCAAAAGACCATTTCTGACTGCAATCTACATGGTTTTCACATGATCTGACCAAGATTATGTCTGGACTTTAAAAGAGACTGTGACCTCTGAGTTTGTTTCGGCGTTTCTTCTCAGAGTAGTCAGATAGGAAACGTCGAACTCATCTAGTTTAAAAAAAAATATGTTTGACGTGTAAAAGTGTTTGTACAAACCTACTTACAGAAAATAAATCATTTATCATTTATCATTGTTCTGTTGCCCTTATCCCAATCTATCCGGGGTCGACGCGGGGTACCTAACATGTTTTTTCTTTCATTCACTTCATTCATCTCTATTATTTATTTCCACCCATCCATCGTTTCTTTGATCTTCCCCTACTCGTATAGCCGTCCTCAGGTAAAGTGTTGACATTAGATAATGTTTGAAATTAAATGATGTTTGATAAAATTCTGGGGGCTTAGGCTTTTTTATTTATTTATTTATTGAAATGCCTTAAAACTACCATTACAGGACTTATCCTAATGCGATAGCTACAGCTATATACGATCTATAGCACCGTCACGCTCTCTCACTGGAAACGTTCAACTTCTGCCCTGCTATAAGAGCTCATAGTAAGCCCCCTGTAAGTACTTAGCTCTATAAAGACACTTTTACACGTCGCGTCAGTTGTTTCGTTAACTATCAATTAGATAATTCTACGTAGCAGTCTGGAGTCTGAATTTGTATTTGTACTCGGTTAATAGCAACAGGTGTGCTATCACATCTGAGTCCTCGTTCAGAGAATTATGGCATTATTATAATTCAATAAGATTGCAAATCGCTTACTTGCTAATCCTGCACTGGGCGTCAGTTTCATCGCTTCTGTCAGGGCAGTCTATCTTGCCGTCACACTTTCCGCCAATGGCTATGCACGTACCGTCTGTGCACCGCCACTGGAATAATCTGAAGAACGAATAATTTATGCAGAAATATTAGAGGCAAAATGCTACGCTCCATGTGAGAAAGATAAAGTGAAACTGAAACATATAAGGAAAAGAACACATATTACAGACGTGACATTCACAATGAAAAAAATAAAATGGCAGTGGGCAGGCCACACAATCAGAAGCAGAAGAAGAAGAAGAGAAAAGAGAAGAGAAGAAGAAAGAAAGAAGAAAAGAGAAGAGAAGAAGAAGAAGAGGAGAAGAGAGAAGTGGGCCAAAGACGTCACTGAATGGTACCCGAGAGAGGGGATGAGGAAACGGGGAAGGCCGGTTCGTAGATGGGAGTATGATCTGAGCTCGACGGCAGGCGCCGCGTGGAGGAGAAAAGCACAAGATCGTGTACTTTGGAAGGGTCTGGGGGAGGCCTATGCTTCTGAGCAAGGTAAACCAACCGATGTCTGATATTTATAGTGATATGTAAAAATTGTTTTTAAGTTTGTTAACAAAGGCTATTTCAATTTCAATTTGAATTAAAGGCAAATAAGTACTCAAACCGGATATAATATCTATGACTCAAACTCATATGGACAACTCTAAAAAAGGCGAGAGTTTTTGCGAAATCAGAGATCATGAAATAGACACACTAGTTCATGAAAATCATCGAATGCGGAGTTTGTGTCAGTCTCTAAATAAATATTGAACCAAGAAAGATTTTGCAAGTATTCCTTAAATAAATATTGAAGCAAGAAAGATTTTGCAAGTATTTCTTAAATAAATATTGAACCAAGAAAGATTTTGCAAGTATTCCTTAATAAATATTGAACCAAGAAAGATTTTGCAAGTATTCCTTAAATTTTCGGATGTTGTCTAAGTTAAAGTCATAAAGATATAGTAAATTGTTGATTTTTGTGGTTTCTGTTTAGTTAGAAATTTTAACATTTGTGCTGTATCATGATCTGAAAGATGCAAGGGGGGGATGTAGGGGGGGGTAGTACAGTGGCAGTTCCATTGGCAATGTTGCTTAAGATATGGTCAATACAAGCCAATTTGCGAGTAGGAACATTGATGTGGATTTTTAATTTATAATTTTTGGACAAGTCTTGCAATCCATCTGTGATGTTACCTTTTTAGGGTTCCGTAGTCAACAAGGGAGTCATAGTTTCGCTATGTCCGTCCGTCTGTCTGTCTGTCCGTCCGCAGCTTAGCTCAGAGACTCTTAGTTTTAGAAAGCTATAATTTGGCATGGATATACATTATAAAACAATATCCCTACCAATATACGTATCTAGGGTGTCCCGTGGCAGAATTAGGATTTCAAATTTAAATAAGAAAAAAACTACAAAATATATAAATTTGTTTTAATAACTATTAGAAAGAAGAGAAGTGCGGATTTTATTTCTTAAAAATGATTCTGTCTAAATTTTGACTGTCACGTCGGACACACTCTTGAAATCTGACCTCAGTATGCCGCGTCACTCGCTGCAGAAGTAACGTCGGGATGCCATTAACCTCGAACGATATTTTCTTTTAATGCGGAGATTGTCGCTGGGTTTGTTTCTTAGACTTTACTTTTGAGGTACCCCCATAGAAAAAAGTCCCTTGGGGTGAGATCCGGCGACCTGGGTGGTCAGTGGATGTCACTGAAACGGCTTATCAATTTGTTAGGGAAGAAACCACGAAGAAGCGCCATGGTCTCTCTAGCTGTGTGAGGCGTGCCGCAATGTTGCTGGAACCATGTGTGTGAACTCTAGGCAAGATGTGCTTTCATTATTGGAAGAAAATAATCGTTAATCATGCGCCGATAAGAAACACCGTTCACAGTCACTGCAGACCCACCGTACCCCTGGCCGTACCCCTGGTGGTACGGTGGGTTTTTAAAGTTAAACGATACCACTGTGTGAAGTGAACGTAGTGCTGGGCTGATGAAGATACTAGACGGACAGAAAATGATAAACAGTTATCTCGCATATTAATGACTCATTCATTAGTTAGGTATGTACATAATTGATGCGGCAATAATGCATGTTAAGTACTGCGCAATTATAACTCTTTAGTTAAACCGTACAAGTTACATTTTTTTCAAGCGTTCATGACAGATGACATTTACACTCGACTTAAAGGAACATAAAGATTTATAACACTAGTTTATAACACTAGTGGTTTTAACTAGTGTTACAACACTATTACCTGGTGGTATCGTTTAACTTTAAAACACCCACCGTACCACCAGGGGTACGGCCAGGGGTACGGTGGGTCTGCAGTGTTCACAGTAATGGCTTGCCCTCGATAATTTTCAAAAAAATATGGTCCGATTATTCCACTGCTTGACAATGCACAATAAACCGTCACTTTGGGTCTGCGAAGTGCCTGTTGATGTTTTAAACGTGGATTCTGTCCTTTAGGTGACCAATAACGGCAATTCAGCTTATTTACACATCCATTTAGGTGAAAATGGGCTTCATCACTCCAAAAGATTGTGTTCACAGTACGAAATCACTGCAACATTGTCTCGCAGAAACTTTTGCGCAAATTGTAATCATTGTGCTATAGCGCTTGCACAATTTGAATTTTGAGACTATGAAGTTTAAGTTCCTTTTTCAATATTTCGTGCACAATCATTTTTGGGAGCTCTAGAGCAGCACGGACTGACGAGGATTATCGCGCAAACTGTTCGCGACAAGACCGATGTTATCATCAGTCCTCGACGTGCGGCTGGGTCCCGGCCGCGGATTGTTTGCTGCTGAACTTGTTGTCCTGAACCTTCGCACCCACATTCGAATCAAATCTTCACTTATCGCATCACGTAAACGTCGGAAACAAAATCTTCGACGAGCAACAGCACAGGAGCTTTAAAAACGCTTCGACTGCAAACGCACGTTCTTCACCCGTCCACTGTGACATCGTGATTAAGTAATCCGCACGAATTACGAATCGAACGCGACCCCCCACCCATCCCTCCGCTCAGCGGCAGTAAAACAATTCAAAATTGAAATCCTAACTCTGCCACGGGACACCCTGTATAACGAAGATAAAAGGAAAATTATCACAGTTAAGTAGGCTTTTCAAGTTTACGAGTAATAGTTGACCAACTACGGAACCCTTCATTGCGCGTGGTCCGACACGCACTTGGCCGGTTTTATACTAATATACAAGTGCCACTTCTTTGTTTTCCTCTAAAGAAGTTGGTAGCCATTTCATAGCTGTAGGTATATTTTCTCACAGCCTTTTTTTACCAAAGTTTCAGACAGACATATTATATCTGGGTCATTCTTTACTTCTTTTAACTCCTGCATAGTAATTTCCAGAAGTTCTTGTTTAGATAATAAACGGGCGATATTTTGGTGGAAAATTCTAAAATGGTGTGTTTCGTTAATTTGAGATACGAAAAAATTAATCATGCTTATTTCTCAGGAAAGTAATAGGGTAGGTATAGTCTGTTGTTCAGTGTTGGCAGGAATAAAATTATGAGCTAACCAAATATGAAAACCGTGTAAGAATATGAATCCAAATATTTTACCTGCAAGTTGAAATCGTAGCAAGATCCCTGACGGCTGAACTCAAAGCTGGAGACACGGCTGAAATATTCAGAATTAAATTTCATAATTTACCTTTACTGTGAGATGTAATGGGGGATCCTGGAGTTCTAAAATACAGGCCTAGGCTTAGTTTAGACTACAGATCTTCCACAAATTACAAATTGTCCAAATACCTGTCAAAGTGTCAACTTATTTGTTACAATAAAATACCTCCACACATACTTCAACTAAATGAGACGAAATTTAAAACTTGTATAAAACGCACACTATGCAGGCAGGCATATTATAAGTTGGGGGATTACATAAATGATAAAAATGCTTGGCTCCATGCTGGTCCTGCTCCACAACCTCAACTAATTAATTAACATTTGAAGATACTGTTAAGCAACTGCTGAAGATTGTAAGAATAGCTTTGCATTGTGTAGACTCAATCACCTTTGTATTGTATAATTGCTTAGTACATGTGTGAGTACTATGTACCTACTCTAAAGCTACCATTTACTAGGTACGTCTTTATTTGACTTGGATGTGCCCTGGCGGCTGAGAGTGTGTCATGCTCACTCTAATGCCTCGCTGATGGTGGCGCGTGTGTTGGATCATTTAACGAATCCATACATCAGGTTTGTGAACGGGCGCTGTTGGTGGAGGCTGGTCATACCTTAGCTGCCACGGCTTATTTTAATTTTAATTTTGAATTGTTTTTTTTTTTTTATTATTACGGACGCTTTTAACGTTCATCGTTCTCACATGTATAATTTCAACATGAATGATGTAACCAATATTTTGTAACTATATTTTGATTTAAAAGAGTGTCCGCGGAGTTTCTTGCCCGTTCTTCTCCATAGATCTACGTTTTGGAATGGGCAACTAGCTTCAACTTTCTGACTTACCTACTGACCGACTCTTTGACAATTCAAAAGTGCCTGTAATTGGTTTAATTGAAATAAATGCTTTGAGTTTGAGTTTGAGTTTATTATGCCTTTAGTATTTTAAGAAATAAGAATGTAATTTGTGGGGATAAATAAACATAATTTTATTTACTTATTATTTATTTATTTTATACTATGGTAATGTCCAGACAATGAGTGCTCAAAAGAGGCATGTGGATAGAAAAGTCGAAAGCAGAAATTTTGACTCAGGTACTTTGTTTGGACTAGTTAGGAGATAATAGTTATTTATGCAACTTACGTATAATGAGGGGTATTATAACACGAATGTGGCCCACATTCGTGTTTTAAACCCACATTATGTATCACATGAGTGTTTTAATACCTAATTATGTACAGTTGCATACAAGACTTTATCTACATCCATGTTATCAATCCTCTATAAAAGGTTCTGAAACAGTTTTTTGCAATACTAATACTCGTATCGAACATGGCGGCCGGCGTCATAGTATACGACGTGAATTCGAATAAGTTCTTTTTTTAAATTACGGCGCTGTTGTAGTGAAACGCGCGTGCATTACAATGTTCTTTTTTTGAAAACGAGTTGCATTATTAAATTCAGTACAACATTAAAACACCCGTTTGGATGCTATTATGGTTACCATGGTTACTATGACACTGGCCGTTTTAATGTTGGCAATAAGCTAACTGTTTCAGAAACTTTTATAGAGTATTTATAGCATGGGTGTAGATAAACATACTAAAAGTCCTTACCCCTCCGAGGTGAGCCCGAGGGGGGGGGGGGCACAAAGAAGGTGGGACCATGGGAATGACCATGACCATCTCTGCTTTCATTACATGCTAAGTACTTTTTATCTACGACGCACCGTTTTAAAGATATTAGCAAAAAACCAAAAACGGGACCTTCTTTGTGCCCCCCCCCCCCCCGCCCCCTGCTTTCGACTTTTCCATCCACGTTTCGATTCGTTGCCTGGACTGTAGGTAATATTGTCATCACAGTAGCGGGTACGCACACGACGAAACATGTAGCTCGGCATTTTCCTGTTAGTGACCTCGTATTGTATACTAGCTTTTGCCTGCGGCTTCGCCCGCGTTAAGGTCGGAAATTATCCTACCATCAGGATAATAAAATCCGGGATAGGAAGTAGCTCAGGTCATTGTCTATGTGCCATATTTCATCAAAATCTATTCAGCCATTAGGACATGAAAAATTAAGACAGTCATACAGAGTTCGTCATCATCTGCCTAGCCTTTTCCCAACTATGTTAGGCTTCCAGTCTAACCGGATGCAGCTGAATACTAGCATTTTACATGGAGCGACTGCCTATCAGACCTCTTAACCCATTTACTGGGTAATACGATACCCTTTGGTAAGACTGGTTGTCAGACTTTCAAGCTTCTGAGTTTCCGACTACCCATAACGACTGTCAAAGATCTGCAAATGACAGCCGAGACCAACATTCCGAGGTACGGAGGTGCCTCGATATGTAGTGGATGGACACCCATCCACGGACTGACCTCGGCAAGAGTAGATAGGTAGAGCATAACCTTCGATCGAGCCGTGCGACTTATTAATTCGCCACGAGCCCCTCACACACAGACAAGAGTTACTTTCGCATTTATAATATTAGTGCCTATTTCGGCAAGTTGAAAAGTAAGAATGAGAGGTAATTTTACAAATACTGGAAATGTAGGTATATTCGTCGTGCGTACGAGTTTAACAGTTGATACTTAGTTGCTCACATATTGGTGAAAAATGGTTAAAATTGATCCAGAAGAGCTTAGGTATCATTTAGAGATTTGTTCCGGAAGATTTATGTGTATAGTATATTTATTATTAAAACTTACAATGTATGTATTAAATAAATCACGATGGTTTGTCAAGTCGTAAAACCGTGCGAAACAGGGGCGGGTCGCTAGTAGGTTTATAAACCCCTTAGCTCCTGAGCTTTTGGTTGCAGGTTGAAAACCAGGTAAGTAAAGCAATGACATTAAACATCTAGACGTTGCCATGATTACAGTGTGAAGTGTGGAAGTGAGACACATATATACGAAATAAGTAGGAAAATTGAGACAAAGCATCGTATCTTCTGTCCCTTACGGCGTGCCGTATTTTTGCTTGGCAAACTTTTGAATGTTAGCCAAACAAAGTACTTTCACTGTTACAAAATTTATCTTGCGTCGATTAATTTAACTTTTTTGGACAGTTTTTGCATTGTGCGCATGTATTGACATGGGTTTCAGTCCAAAATATGGAAGATTTCTTACGTTAAACTTCATTTCTCATACCACATAACCTAGAAAAAGTATTATATTGCTATCTCATGGCCGTCCACTCGGTGGCTCGATCTAGATGTATATTATCTAAGAGGTAAAGTAACAAATATCTGTCATTTCAATGTCATAATTATGTTTTTTTAGGTTATTCTAAGGTTATTCTGTTATAATAGTCATGTATGTCTGTATCAAGTAAGGAAAACATCGTGAGGAAGTCGTAACCACCAAGCAAGTGGGGCTGATCATTGCTCATTCCTTTCCCGTATGAGAAGAGATCTTTGTTGTGTGGCACATGTGATATTGTTATTGAAAGATAAGGTGTTCATCGCGGCAGGGCAAGGCAAAGATGGTGGACGAGCGTGACTCCTACCGACAGGACTGGCCGGGTGGCCGCACTAGCAACAGACAGAACTGTGTGGAACAGGAGATGGGAGGCCATTGCGCTGCAGTGCGACAGACTGATTAGATTAGATTAGATACGAGCTGTAGATTACAGAGTTATACAGTAATTACTTTTGTGAGGAAAACCCAATCAGTCGAATAGAGTCGGTCAAGCGAGTCGTGTCCCATGAAAAAGGCGGCAAATTCAAAAATCTTACAGGTGTCAACACTGATATAGTACGCTGAAAACATGTTTGATACTTGAATTTTTGTAGATAAAAAAATTTTTTGGGATAAATTAAAAAAGTGCATTTCAATGTATAGTACCTAATTATTAGTCACAATAGAACTAAAATCAGAATCTAGAAATTCAATGCCTTCATAAGAGAAATCACTGTCAGTATCATCACATCACGCACAAAAATGATGAAGGGTGCCAACTCCGTTTCGGTTATCCTGTCCCTTACTTTAGGTATATTTGTTTTCTACATTAACAGTCTGATCTGTGCATTTTCCATTAATTAAATTTCTTCCAATAATACAAATTAGATAATTGAGCTAAAGGTTATTCTTCTGAGGCTAAAGGTATCAAAATGCTTAGTAGAACAGAAGTTGTGACAATCCGTTTGACAGATAATAGTATTGCCATTATAAGAAATCAGAGGGGCAATTCTCGTACCTAAAAACGTTCACAATCTCATGCCAGCGTCAATCAAAATGTCAAAAATGAAGGTAAACGCTATACAATTTCTGTCAGATTGAGTCTTGAGATGATATTGCGAACGTTGTTAAAAATACGAGAATTGCCCCTCAGATAAATGGTCGTGGACACGACTCGCTTGACAGACTCTAGTACTTAAAAACGTTATATTGAAGACCGGTTTTACAATCATATAGCAGTTTGATATTTTTATTTGCTATACAAAAATAGTTAAACCAGATATACAGGGTGTTTGGTGCATCGTTTGCCAAATTGAATTGGCCGAAAGAAGAGGTCATTTGCTATCGCTTCAGGCTCAAGTACTCATTTTTGGCCACACCGGTTTTTTTATTACAACTTTCTAATTTTTATTTTGAAAAAATCCAAAACTCAGCATTAAAGCTTAAATTAAAAAAAAAGTTTTAAGTGTAGTCTTCAAATTTCATTTTTATTTACATATGTACTGTTGTATGGCTCTATCAAATTTAAAATTACTTGCAAGTAACATCTAGTTTTTTTTTAATAAATCACAAAGTTTTTGGAAAAATAAAAAATGAACTTAAAACTCAACTTTAAATAGCTATAAAAAAAAAAATTAAAGCGATCAGGATCTTCGAATTATTTTAAAAAGTTCTCTAGTCTGTCCCCTTTCCAACGGTATGTAATGTGTTAAAAAACTCTTTTAATATCTTTAATAATTAGCTAAATGTGTAGTCGAGACACATCAGGCTGATATTGGATATTACGTTTAAAACACTAGTTTTCGCATAAATTACATGCTATTAGTAGATAGATACTGTTATCTCACGTCTTACGTAGTCTCTTATCTCGTTCTTACATAGGGAACTTTCCTCGAAATTGAAAAAACCTTTCAGATAACTTTTTGTGGTTAATGCAGTGGACTGCAACATACTCAAAGTTTTGTTAATCATATGTGTATATTTATAGTTGTTTATAATAAACAACTACAACAGAGGTGTACTAACAAGAGGTGTAACTTTTAGAGGTGGCAATTTTTGTTAAGTCAAATATACATCTTTTTAATAAAGTGTCTGAAAATAGAAACCGGCCAATTAGGAGACAATAGAAGAATTTGCTAATTGTTAGTGGTTCCGATACCGCCCTATTAAAGAGAAGTATTATAGGTACGTATGGGTCCGACCATATTTAACAAAATACCCGATGTAATAAAAAATGAGACACTTCCACTTTTTAAAAAGAAATTGACGCAATTGGCGAATTTTTTACCGATAAAAATTTAAATTGATAATATGACATCTCTGTTTTCCTGACTTGTACTAATCTCATTTATATTTTTAATTTAACTGTATTGCCTATTTCAAATTTTTTTGCTGAATTTCTTCTTGACATGGTAAACTTGTACTGATTTGATTGAATGTGATAGTACCTAATATATTTTGAATGTCTTTAATATTATAGCTTAAGCTGTTTGCATGCCTTAGTTAAGGTAGTTAGTATAAGGAACTTTTTAAACTAAACACCTGTAACTTGTACCTACTTTCTGTGCAAATAAAAAAACTATTCTATTCTATTCTATATAACATTATATACACATATGATTAACAAAACCCTTAATAAATAAAAATAAAAAATAACCTTTATTATCTTTATCCAGCGTCAACTTATATTAACTAGCAAAACTCCGCAAACAGGTATCGATATCTAAACATGATAAAACTTAAGAAATTAATTATTTTTGGATCACCAACCGCCAGTACTGTAGTCACATTAAATATAATTTAAAAAATCTGTTTTTTTTTTAGTAATATTCATAGACGTGATGGGTATAAACACAAAAAAGCGGTCAAGCGCGTGTTGGACCACGCACTATGAAATATTCCATAGTTGGGATGAAATTATCCCACGGACAAACTTAACATTATAGTTGAAAAACATGTTCTCCCATACATTCCAACAGTAAATGTAAGTTTGTACTCACCATTTACCATGTTATTTTAAGAATGTTATTTTTCTAGGTTTTCCTGTAATCAACAGGTATAGAACTATTATCTGTATTTTTCTTTAATTGAAATGAATGAATGAATGAATGAATCTATTTTCTAAAATAACTTTAAAAAGTTTTATTTTAAAATTATAAAAAAATATATTGGTGCGCGCGACGCGCGTACTGAGCGGACGTCTTTTTCGTTAAGTTACCAATAATTATCGAAAAATGTCAATGAAGTGTAGTGGTTGTAGTGCGGTCATATTACCTGACAGACTATATATGAAGTGTTCTAAAGAAAACTGTAATAAAGTGTACGAGTTGGATTGCCTTGGAATGCATTTGAAAAATTTTGATGCATTCTCACTGGAAGATGTAACAAATCTACTAGCCTAAAAGAAATAAAAGGGGGCTAAAGTAAGACTTGAAACAATATATTAAATATTAAAAGATAAAAAATACAGACCGGTTTTTAAAAAACACATCCTACCTAACACACACAGTTATTTAACGCGAAGGTAGAGGTTAGCTTGAAGTAGTAATTTGAGTAAGTCCAGGTTAGGCAAACACGCACGGATAGTTTGGAAGAGGAAGATTTTGAATTGAATCGCTCCGATAAATTAATGGTTATTTTCTATAACCCTCCTTTAGGGATCGACCGCAGTCGGGTAAGTTTTAGTCACTAGGTTAGTTTTCCCGGTCGAAGAATACTTTTAGGAGATGTTTCGTTTATAGCTTCCGGAGCAGAACTGACTAGTCTCCGAGTCTTCCATACATCGGTTCATCAGGGTTTTTCAAAAACGTCTTCCAATTTCAGATCCTTTCCACATTTTAAGCTTTCCGTCATCAGAATGCCAAACGCCACAGTCAATGCTTGAATCTGCCAGTAATATACGTTGAAAAACCTCTAACCTCTTCGATGAATTTCGAGTGTGTGTGGATTAATTTTATAAAAGTAATTTAAGATACAGCTATTCAATAATAAATCAAAATTATCTATAAAATACAATATTTGACCTAACATATTGATAAAAAGAATTTAGATTACATAAATCAAAAGAAACGTTCATAGTCTATGCCATTATGAAACTCTATGAAAGATAGTTAGATAGAAGAAAAAAATAATGACAGCTTGACAACCTGACGTAAGTGTCATAACAATGAAAAATTTATAGAAAACGAATTGTTTTAGACCAATTCGCAATATATGAATATAAATCTTTATAAAAGATAATTAAAAATGGATGAAGTGTAAGTAAAGGTTATGTATGTAGTATGTATGTAGTATGTATGTATGTAGTAGAAGTATGTAGATACTATAAAGAAAGGGATCAATGGGTATGTCCGAGTGTCTTTCCTCTAAATATAAGCCTAAACGAGATGCTGATACTCCGATCCGTAGGGTATCTGGAATGGATGAAACTTTTACGACGATCAGTAACGTAAATACTCAGCGCGGCAGTCGTATCAAGATACCAGAAAAACAGTGCCCGGTAGTTGAAAGCGAATACAAGTTGTTCGCTGAGATTAAAGATTTCCGATCAGAGGTAATAGCACGCTTAGATAAACAGGAGAAGACAATTCAACTTGTTCATGAAGTATGTTGCAGTACGAAAGTCTCGAGTTGCGAGAGTTACAAAAATGCATGACGGTACTTGAACAAAAAGTTGCGAAGGTAGATGCACTAGAAAACCAACTAAAAGAGCTAATTACTCGTAATCAACATTTGGAAAACTCGATTAATAATTTAAAAACTTCAGGACCCTCGGATAGAACAGTAAATACCTCACAAAAACATTTGCTGAGGCGGTACTTAAAAATCAGATATTTGCAAACATAGTATTAAGGAAAGTCAAACGGACGTAATCAGTAACTTTGAACCAATGAAGGAATTTGTGGCCACGAAATCGGCCGACAAAGTAATTACCGGAAAAAAACAAGAAACATTTATTGAGAGGAGTTTAAATAAATCTGTTATAGAAAAGGAAAATGAAGATTCGGGAAAAGAGGAAAGATGGACATTAGTAAATAGGAAAAAAAAACAGATATCCAAATAGCGATGTGAGGAAAGGAGGTGGCACAAGGTTCAACTGAAATTAAGGGAACTGAGAAAAAGAAATATTTGCATGTATGGCGTCTGCAGAAGGAAACGACTGTGGAAAATTTAGAAAAACACGTGGAGAAGCTAGCTATATGGAGAGGTAATACCGGTTAAAATAGAGAAAATAAAACATAAGACCGAAAGAGATTATGCTTCCTTCATTATTGGAGTCCCGGAAAGCAAATATGAACTATTATGTCAACCAGAAAGTTGGGCAGTAAATATTGAGTTTTGCGAATAGGTGTGGTTTCGGAGACAAACCAATAAACCAAAACCCCCGGAGTAAATTGGTGGAGATATTTTACCAAAATGTAAGGGGCCTCCGCACTAAATTACAGGACTTTTACTTATGAGTTGTCTTCAAGCTCAAACTTATTTGCTATTACAGAAACAGGCTGCAATGAATCTATTCATGACGCAGAATTAATTCCACCCGGATACTCCATTATACGATGTGACCGAGCAGATGGTCGTAAACACGGAGGCGCGTGTCTCAAACTTTTGAGCTGCGACAAGTGTCCCTACCGAGTGACGTCAACATCGATAATAAGAGGGGCAATTCTCGTATTTTTAACAACGTTCGCAATCTCATCTCAGTCTCAATCTGTCAAAAATTGTATAGTGTTTACCTACATTTTTGACATTTGATTGACGCTGGCATGAGATTGTGAACGTTTTTAGGTACGAGAAGTGGCCATCAGAGGGGCAATTCTCGTATTTTTAACAACGTTCGCAATATCATCTCAAGACTCAATCTGTCAAAAATTGTATAGCGTTTAACTAAATTTTTGACATTTGATTGACGCTGGCATTGAGATTGTGAACGTTTTTAGGTACGAGAATTGCCCCTCAGGTGTTTGAACTAGTCTGTGCACCAGTGTACCAACGTAATAGATTATTGTTTTTGTTATGTGTTGTTTACATCCCACCTAGCAGTAACGAAAACGAATACATGGTATTATTTAGGATTATTGAACAGTTGTGTAAATTTTACAATGACACGATAGTAATAGGTGACTTTAACTTGCATTCTTGTCCTGCAAACGTTCTTAATTATTTTCAATGTTTTCAAACTTATTGTGGATTTACTCAGAGTAACAAGGTAGACAATTGCAATGGTCGACAGTTAGATCTAGTGTTGAGTACATTCGCGGAGGAAGGGAGTGTGAGCGTGCGCGCGGCAGAGGCGCCGCTCGTGCCGGTGGACGCGTATCACCCGCCGCTCGATGTGTCGGTGAGTCTGCGCGTGCGCCAGAGCCTGCGCGCGGGCACGGCAGCACTGACTGCGGATACACATGAACCGATAGGCTGGAATTTCAATAACTAAAGCTGATTTTTTTTTATTGTACTCATCAATTGCGGCCGTGGATTGGGCTCCAATGTATGAGTTAGATTTGCCATTGAGTTTAAATTATTTCTACAATACTATTAATTCGATTTTTGATGACTGCGTTCCAAAGAAAAAGCGAAGTCGTGTAAGCTCAAGGTATGTTTATCCTGAGAGGTACACTGTTGAAGTAATTCGCAACATAAAATTAAAGGCTGTTCTACACAAACGGTACAAAACAAGTGGGCGAACTTGGGCGAAGGACTGATTACGAAGCGTTTGCTCAGTGTCAGTGGCGTAACTACAGGGTGGCAAGTCGGCAAAATGCCACGGGCCCCCAGCCGGGAGGGGCCCCCGGTCAGAGGAGAATCCCAACTCCCAACATTTATTATTACTTATTATTGTATTTTGTCTTTGAAATATCTCGGGACCCTGGGGTCCCGGACCTTTGGAAGGCGTACGAGGGGCCGAAGCCAACTCGCAGCGGCCCCTTAGACAATTTTAAATGACGAGAAGGCACCATCCGACGATTATCCCCGTATGCACTATGCAATTGCACCTAAGGACAACCCCGGTTGGTGCAGGACTATTGCAGAACATGGAAACAAAATATATTGGGTTATGGGTTTGGGTGGCTATAGTGGATTGGGTACCTTGAACTATGTTGACCAATGTTGTATAATATATACAGATAAAGGGGCAGGGGGTGACTTGCACACTCAATAATGGGCCCCCGGAAACGGTCGCAAGCACCTAGTGTCGTAGCGACAAGGGGGCAACATGTCCTGAGGTGCTTGAGGAGTGGAGAGGCATTCCACGGCTATCAGGGCAATACCGGAAGTACGGTCAAGAACCCTACCAGCATCTTACTGGAATACTTCTTTCCTCCAAGCACGTTTGCTCTTGTGAATCTCCACTCAAACCGGCCAATCAAGGCAGGAAAGAGGTGGGAGCTCTGTTCCTCGTCAGTGTTCACTCCAGCCGGCCAATAAAGGCAAGCGAGAGATGAGGAATAAGACTTCTCCCGGGAGATAGGGTCCGTGGGGTCGCTCCTGCCCAACAGCTCGCCACATGCTGCCCTGCAGGTTTCTGTATCTCTCTTGGTCTGGCTCCTCATACCGGCACAGACCTAAAATTCGGAGCGGGCAAGCCCCACCACAACGTGAAAAAGATACTGCGGTGGTATGGGGTTGTTATTATTTATTTTAGTTTAGTAAAAAAATAGTTTTGTCTTTAATTTATTTAAGTTACTCTCTCTACTTAGTTGCATACACATATAAACAAAAACCGGCCAAGTGCGTGTCGCACCACACACAATGGAGGGTTCCGTAGTTGAAAAGAATTTATCCCAAAAACAAACAGAGGCCGTACACGAAATTGATCATAATTGAATTGATATTTCATTTTGTGCATTAAAAATTTTAGAAATACAGTATTTTAACTTTAAAATTAAGTCTATAAGATCATGTAAATCAGCGAAATCGGCAAATTTTCGTATACGGCCTCTTAACATTGCAATCCCAAAAAAAGACGTATAGACAATTTTCGGACTACTTGTGCTTTGAGACTTTGCTTCTTGCCAAATTTCATTATTCTAGGTTAACGGGAAGTAGGTACCCCAAAGGATTGATTGTGTTGACTTAGAAGATTGATTTTTTTAGAACTCTAAAGGATTATAGACCTACGTTTTTGATATTAATTTCAACTTGATGCTTAATGAATTACTTATGCTATGAGACCTTGCTTCTTGCCAAATTTCATGTTTCTAGAACAACGGGAAGTACCCTATAGGTTTTGATTTTCTTGCGAGTATCAAAATATGTCACATAAATGACCGTATTTTTTTACTGCGTTAATTTAGAAGGTTGATTTTTCAGCACTTTAAGGACCATAGATCTACGTAGGTATTTGATATTAATTTTAACTTGATACCTCCACGCGTTCCTGAGAAAAAGGGTCCTGACAGACTGACATACTTGAAAATATTTTTTTATGTGATAAAATGACAAATTAACAATTTTCGGACTTTTTCCTTTACTTGTGTTGTGAGACCTTACTCCTTGCCAAATTTCATGATTCTAGGACAACGGGAAGTACCCTATAGGTTTTGGTTTACTTGCGAGTATCAAAAAATGTCGCATAAATGCCATAGACCTACGTGATATTAATTTCAACTTGATACCTCCACGCGTTCCTGAGAAAAAGGGTCTTGACAGACAGACAGACAGATGGACAAACAAGTGATCCTATAAGGGTTCCGTTTTTCCTTTTGAGGTACGGAACCCTAAAAATCCGGTGAAGAGCGAGTCGGACTCGCGCACCGAGGATTCCGTACCATCATTTATATTTAATTTTTGTTGATGATTTCTGAAAAAGTGTGCTATTTAGAGACATCGTTTTATTTTTCCTGTAATCTTTACATAAACTTCTCGCTCGAATAATTTCAGATTTTTCTCTTTGCAAACATCGGAGATAAGGGGGGAACGGTATTTTTTTTAGCATTTTTCATTAAAAGTCGAAATCTAGTGCTAAGCCTAAAAAAAATATGTTTGAGAATGTGCAAACAGCGCTCTTTCATATAATACCCCACATGCCCCACTTTGAGTTGGGTAAACGTCATATCAAGTTGATAGCATTAGTCTGTCAGACAGACGGACAGAGTCGCACCATAAGGGTTCCTTAACATAAGGGTTCCTTTTTACCATTTTGGTACGGAACCCTAAAAATACTATTATTGTTGGTTCAGCTTCTTTATAGGGGGGCCCATACGACGTATTTGCCACGGGCCTCGAAGGGTATAGTTACGCCACTGCTCAGTGTAGAACTATAGTTAAAAAAATAATTTTAGGCGCTCGGGAACAGCATGAACAGCGTGTTGAAAATCAAATGCTGGAAGACCCGAAGTCGTTTTGGAATTATGCAAAATCTAGAAGAGGTAGTAGAAAACAGCAAAAGATTTTAAAGAATGGCGAGGCGTTGACTGACGAACAGTGTGCTCAGGAGTTTGCTGAGTACTTCTATTCCGTGTACAGTACAGAGCAGGCTGAGTTGGATGTCAGGACGGCTATGACTGAAGCGGGTGGGGCGAACGGAGCGGCGCAGGTACATCTTGATCACTTACAACTGTCGGACGTATGTTGCGCGCTCCAACAGCTTAAACCGAAAAAGTCTTCTGGGCCGGACGGCATTCCGCCTTACATCTTTAAGGATTGTCGGTCGGTGCTAGCAAAACCGCTGAAATACATTTATAATAAGTGTCTGGATGGAGCTATGTTTCCGGAGAAGTGGAAGATTACCCGCGTCGTTCCGGTGCCAAAAGGAGGGTCCAGGTCAGTGGCCAGCTTTCAGACGTCCAGCATGGGTTTCGACCAGCAAGAAGCACTACGAGCAATCTCCTGGCTAATATTGTGCCAACAGTGGACAGTGGGGGGCAAACCGACGCCGCTTACTTCGATTTCAAAAAAGCATTCGATCTAGTAAATAATGATGTTTTGCTCAAAAAGTTAGCGGCTGTTGGTTTCACTCCACATCTGCTAAAGTTTTTTGCAAGTTACTTAAGCGGTAGGCAACAGTATGTAGAATATGCGGGACACAGGTCAGAGCCATATTTTACCAGGTCGGGGGTGAGTCAGGGCAGTAACCTTGGGCCTTTGCAGTTCATTCTGGTGATAAATGATTTGCCAGAAGTTGTTAAAGACGCTAAATGTTTACTGTTTGCTGATGACCTCAAGCTTTCGCTGGAGATTAGTAATTGGATTTGGTAAATTGGAGGACTGTGACAGGCTTCAAAGAGACATAGACAGAGTGGTGACCTGGAGCAAGGATAACATGTTGCAGTTCAAGATTTCAAAGTGCGTAACGATCACTTTCTCTCGCGCGCGCACTCCTGTTCTATATAATTACAATATAGACGGGTTGCCAATGGCTAAAAGGGCTACGGAAGTTAGGGACCTTGGGGTGAAATTCAACACTGGGCTAACGTTTCGGGATTATATCACAAGCTGCTGCAGAAAAGCTTACTGGAACTTAGGTTTTATGCTCCGTATGGTGCGTAGTTTTAATAACATTAAAGCGGTTATCGCCTTATACAATGCTTTAGTTAGAAGTCAATTAGAATGTAACGCAGTCATTTGGTCCCCACATGAATCTAAATATAGGCTCATGCTGGAGAGAGTACAAAACAAGTTTGTGAGGCACTTGTACTTGCGCTTGTATGGTGTATACCCATTTTATCCGCTTATGTACCCAACTTTATTTATTTTGGGTATGGTTGGATACAACGAACCGAGAGTCAGGAGGGATCTCGCACTCACCTCGTACATATTCAAAGTAGGTACTTAGAGGGAAGGTACATAATGCGGACATATTAGGGCACATATGTTTGTGGCGGCATCTACATCGCCACATATGAACTACGCATCAATGACATGACGTCACGCAAACCTGCATCGCGCAATTAGAGTTTACCACGCGATTATCATATATACAACGTCCCGACATCCACCGTCGGGCAGTAGCCCACCAGACACACCACCCGTCTGGTCGGAGGATCCTCCCTTTTCTATGGAGGATGAGTGAACTTTACACCCTGTTCCTCATGCCTCTAAACTGGTGACCCCGAGCATGAACGTCAGCGCAGCCTTCGTGCAACTCCTTCAGCGTGACGTCATCAGCATCACTTCCTCAAGCTTTCGAGCGGCGAGTCACACAGCCAGCCAGAACCCACGGCTTCAACGGGTATCCCCGACAGGTACGTGTGGCGACGGCGACAGCCGCGGCTGCTGGCGGAGCCGCGCGCTCGGACAAATCTTTTAAGTAAGTCGCCACTGCCGCGTGCACTCCGCACTCTCAACCTCATAGCTAGTGACACGGACCTATTCTGTTGTTCTCTGAGTGAGTTCACAAAGAATGCATTGTTTGTAATATGTTACAAAATTTAATTATAATAGTAAGTTAATAATAAGTTAACATAAGAGTTTTTTAGATATGTGCTACACTATCGCATTAGATGATGACTCTGTAATGATAGATGTAATTTGGAAAAAATAAATAAATAAATAAATAAAATATTTAAGACCCTCATACCCTTTCATTTGATATGTCACACGATACAGTTTGCAAAACTTTTTTTTTGAATTTTCTTATTTGCCCCCTAAAAGTGACCCCCATATTCAAAATTCATTTATTTACTTTAGCCGTACGTGTTTGGGTCACAGAAATCCATATGAGTACCAAATTTCAACTTAATCGGTCCATTAGATTCGGAGCAAATTGGCTGTGACAGACAGACAGACAGACACACGAGTGATCCTATAAAGGTTCCGTTTTTTCCTTTTGAGGTACGGAACCCTAAAAAGCAGATTTTATCAACTGAAACTTCATGTAACAACACTATCAGCTGTCATTGACCCTAAAAAAATCACCACAGTCATAGACTTATAAAAAAAGATGGACTCCGCGCCACGCATATCGAAAGTGAAGCACCGTACCGATCTATGTGTGCATGATTTGAGTACCTGCAAAGACGCCGTCGCTCGTGTCACGTAATGGCGGCCGGTCGGCATACTATGATGTAAATGTGTGCGCGAGGCGTGTTTGTACAAACGGTCCGGCATACTTACTGTGCTTCACTTTCGATATGCGTGGCGCGGAGTCCATCTTTTTTTATAAGTCTATGACCACAGTATATTTTTTTATTTTTGTTTTTGTCGTGTCTAGATATCGATGTCCAACACGCCTGCGGAGTTTCGCTAGCTAATTTAATTTGACCCTTTATATACAGGGTGTAAGTGGCAATCTTCTAAGGGGTCATTGTACTCATCATTATGAACATCTTTTACTATGGGACCAAACCTGAAATCGCGAAAAAAAATCAGTTGTTCCCTACATTTTGACGAATTATGCAAACATAAATGTACTGAACAGCTGATTTTTTATTTCGCGATTTCAGGTTTGGTCAGTAAAAGGGCGATGTGGTCGGTCCACATCAAGGCCACATCGCATACTCAACGACCTCTCGGTCTGCAAACACTAGCCTCAACGTAAAAACATCGCAAGTACTAGTGACAAAGCAACTGCATAAAGTTGCAGCGACACTCACACACACGTAACCACTGCTTGCCCACATTCTGTACGTGTGTGTGAACTGAGGGTCCGCAAAATTTTAATCCTATGATTTAGTAGAAGTCTTAAAACAATTGTAGAACGAATCTGAGAATTTGTAAACAAATATTATTAAAAAGTACTGCTCATAATGTGTGGTCCCTCAGTCCTGACACTGCTCACACAACATCAGCCAGATCTCGGAGAGCATCTCAAAAATCAAGGTTTTGTGATTACAGACATTTAGTACAGAATTTGTAAAGATATTTACTAAATTACAGACCCCGGAGCATTAAAGATAAAAAAAAATATAACGACTAAACTGTGGTCCCTCAGTCCACAAAACAAAGGTAAATATTTTAGTGAATATAATAATTAATTTTAATTAATGTGGTGTGTTTGTGTTACATGTGAGAGGAGCTCGTGGCCAAGTAATTACAGCCGTACGGGTCGATCCATCAGGTTAAGCTACGCTTGCCGGGGTTGGTCAGTCGATGGGTGACCATCTTTACATACCGAGACTCCTCCGTGCCTCGGAAAGCACGTTAAGCCGTTGGTCCCGGCTGTCATTCGTGGATCTTTGACAGTCGTTACGGGTCGTCAGAAGTCCGAAAGTCTGACAACCAGTCTTACCAAGGGGTATCGTATTACCCAGTTACTGGGTTGTGGAGGTCAGACAGGCAGTCGCTCCATGTAAAATACTGGTATTCAGCTGCATCCGGTTAGACTGGAAGCCGACCCCAACATAGTTGGGAAAAGGCTAGGCAGATTGATTGTTTGTGTTACGTGTGAATGGGACCTTAATTAGGATCAGACCGGCTGTTTTATTGTGATTTTCATGCAAATACTACAACAAACAACAACAACAGCAACTAGTTAAAGAGTTATAGAGTTTTTTCATGTCATGTTTTCACTACTTAATTGTTTTTTTTAATACCAATAAAAACTTACCAAAACCAATTAAAACTATGTTATACACAAACATTTTGATGAACACTCACTTATTTCACTATTAAGCACTCTTTCACTAAAACTAAAAACTTTTTGTTAATTTTACGCGTGACCCACTCGCCTCGAGCGATTCTTTGCAATAATAATAAAAACTAGATCTTCGTGGCGAGGCGTCAGCAAGCAGGTTTTAATATTGTTTTTTTTTACTTATTAATTTGCCAAAGGGCCATGGGCAAAGAACCAGGGGCACTTTTGTATGAAAACTTTTTTTTTTTTTTTTAATTTTCTGGGAACCACTGTACAAACGCACCCGGCGCTTTTATATACTAGCTATTTTTTTTTGGGTACAATAGACTTTTTTTAGTGTATTATTGAAAACAACAAAGTGCGCAAAATAATAGACGCCGAAAAAAAAAATATTTTACAGTACGAGTACCACATTGACCTTGAAATCAAGGTCAATAACCTTGAGGGTTTCATCGTCTAATATACGAGACATTCACCGCCTCATCTAACCCAAATGATTCACCAAAAATAGAGGGGATATGGCGCTCGGCGGCCGCTGCCGCGGCACCGCTCGCTTCGCTCGCTCGCCGTCGCGCGTTAAGGGTCACTGTTCTAACCTAACCTAACCTAACCCAAATGATTCACCAGCAATAGAGGTAATGGTCACTATTCTAACCTAACCCAAATGATTCACCAATGTGAAGTTTCGTACGCGCGGGTGTGATTGTACAGTGGAGCCATTTTCT
Organism: Cosmia trapezina; assembly: GCA_905163495.3. Taxonomy (NCBI): domain Eukaryota; kingdom Metazoa; phylum Arthropoda; class Insecta; order Lepidoptera; family Noctuidae; genus Cosmia; species Cosmia trapezina. The sequence continues at coordinate 3,432,290 of LR991047.1, forward strand.
GGCCCCAATTTTCAAAATTGAGCAACAGTGATGAAACCTATGTCATATGAAAGCTCATGGAGTATACTTTATTTCATTCTATGACATTTAAGTTCAAATCCAGCGCGAAAACGGCGTTATGGCAATTAAAAAAAAATTAAAAATGCGTATGACAATTTATGCTATGTACATTTTTTCACTCAATTAAGTACTTAATAATTAAATTTTAAAAAACATAAATATTGACTTAGTCTGCACAATCTTTTTCAGATGTGATTGTGATGTGTGTGTTCTTCTATATAGGGTGTTTGGCGCATGGACCGACACAATTTTTTGGGGGATTGGGGGGGTCATTTGCTAGGTTTCACCTAAAGACCTCCATGTCCTAAGTGTGACGGTAATAGTTTTATTTTTTTTTTGTTCTTTCTTTGAATTACCCAAAATCTCGCCTTTGAATCGATATATTTTTTTTGTTTATGGTTGTAAAAGAACAAAATAATTTTTATTATAGTGTACAATGTATTTTTATTCTAAATAAATTATTATTTGATGTAATTGATCAGTAGAAAATGACTTACGTGCTTCCAAAGTCTTAAAAATGTTTAAATGTATGAAAAGTTGTTAGTGGAGTTCATAAGTTGTTAGTGGTTAGTAACAGCTTGTGCTTAAATGTTATGTTAGTGTTATTAGTATATATTTAATTCCATTTAACATTCCATCCAACCATCCATTATCCATTTAACCATTGATTTATTTTAAAAAAAATGTGAATATTAGGTTCGCTCTAATGTGATGTAAACATTATTGGACTAGAAACAATTACTTTTAACATACCCATACAACTACATTTCCCCATGTCGTGCGTCATTTGCATCAACAACCGAAATAGAGAGACATATTAGGCGGGCTACGGCGGGAACGAGATAGCAGTAATTTTCACTGTTACGTACTCATAATAACTCAAGAGCAAAATACACTTGCACTGCCGCTTGTCTCTTCACACTCTCTAGAAGCCACTGAAAAGCTCCACTATCCACCCTTTAGCTCGATCATGAGACCTTCGACACTAAGCGCAATATTTTGCACTCATCAAAACGAATGATATGAGCCCAAACGCGAGGAGTTAACTAGTAGCTACTGAAAAATTCCACTATCCACTTCCTGGCTCCATCATTAGACCCTAAAAACCAAATGCGATTTATTGGACTCATCAAAATGAATCATATGAGCCGAAACTCGAGGATTTTACTAGTAGCTATAAAATATTTCCACTATACTCCTCTTGGCTCCATCATCAGACCCTCGATTATTGTCGGTTTACTAGATACTCAAAAGAGTGTCGATAAGAATCTAAGTAGGCCAAAATAAATATCAACCAATGTATGAACATACAAACATGTTGTTTTTTTATTTAAAATAATGGAACTCAATATTAGTACCTAATACTGCCAATATATTTTAACCGACGAAAACAAGGAGGAGGTTCTCAAGTCGACACGTATATAATTTTTTTTTCATTTTTTGCCACCGACTTCCGAAATTAAACTCATTTTTCACTTTGTAGTGTGTTTTTGGAAGTCCTTTTAGTATTTCTGTAAAAAAGTTTTTATTTTGCACTTTTTAGTTCTGGTGCTAACCCACACAAATTCGAATACTACTGCAAAAGAAATTAAAACATCATCTACATAAAAGTGGGGAAAAAGACGTATTATTGAGGTTAACTCAAAAACTACGCAAGCAAAGTTAATAAGTTTTACATGGGACCAATTTCGAGGTATACACTCCCGAATAAAATAAGAATCTTTCAAATCGGACAACTGTAAAAAGTTATGCGTGGTAATACTTACATAAAAATAAAAAATAAAACCGGTCAAGTGCGAGTCGGACTCGCGCACGAAGGGTTCCGTAACATATTATATGTTTAACAATCGCAAAGATAACTTTTACTTATTTTATAATGATACTGTGAATTACAGGTTATTTTTTGCAGTTGCAGAAAATCACCCATGTTTAAACAAAATACCTTATGAATCGCCGTTTTCAGTATTGTTGATTAAATACAGTATTCATGGTACCTACATGGTATAAAGAAGTTTCAAATTCCTATTTTGTTGAATTGTTGCGCTAGAGCTCGTACAAAAATGGTCTAAAATTTACAACTTTTGCGGCCCCCTATTTCTTAATTTTAAAAGATTTAAAAAAAATATGTTTGTACTCTACTCAATGAGTTCTAGACGATGACACATGCTAGATTAAATTTTTTATTTTTTTTTCAAAATGAAAAGTTTATTGTATGGGGATCGACCCCTTACATTTTTAACTTTGCTTTATTTTTATTATTTGTTGTTATAGCCGTAATAGACAGCGGAGGCTTAGTAAGTTTGTACTGGACTGTACGTGGTTGTCTGATTTCATGGATTTTAATTTTCTTGCGCGGAACCCTAATTATTTTTCTAAAATAAAAATAGCCTAAGTTACTCCTTAAAACATCAGCTATATGTCGTCAAAATCGGTGAAAATTCGTTCGGCAAGTTTCCTAACTTGACTCAAAGTACCATTTTTTTAATCGGACTGCGCTTTAAAATTCTTCTATACAAACTTTAACATCCCTAACCTCATTTGAGGCGTAGTTTTGAAAAACTAATAATGACAAATATTATTAATTACTTATGCAAGTATTTGTGCTAAGTTTCAAGTTCATTAACCAAATTAATAAGATTTTTCATATAAACTGTATCTCTGTTTTCACGAACACAAATAAAGAATTTCAAAAATCGTCTGGTATGTTTCCATAACTTGACTCAAACATTATTTACACCAATTTTAGAGTTAATCAAGCCCCCAATAAAATCCTCCGCTATAAAATTAACTTTTCACCCCTTAGGGGTAGATTTTTGGAAAACCCTGATATACGTTAGTCTTAATTTTTGGTCTCAAGCATAAAAACTGAATTTTGAGTTAATCGGACCGCGTGTTAAAGTTCTTCCTTACAAACTTTGACACCCCCAATCCCTCCTTAGGGGGTAGTTTAGGAAAACTAAAAATGATAAACTTTATAATTTACTTATAGATGAATATTCGTGCTAAGTTTCAAGTAATTAAAGAAGTCTATTAACTCAAGGGATAGGATTTTTCATACAAACTTTCATCCCCTATTTTACCCCCTTAGGGATAGAATTTCCAAAAATTCTTCCTTAGTGAATGTTTACACTATATAAGGTATCTATGTGCAAAATTTCAAGTCTCTAGGTCCATTGGTTTGGGCTGTGCGTTGATATATTAGTCACTGACTCAGTCAGGACTTTGATTTTTTATATATATAGATTTACCATGTTATTTTAAGACCACAGACTTCTTATAGGTTTTCCTGTAATCTACAGGTATAGAACTATTTTCTATATTTTTTTCAAAATTTTAGGCTCAGTAGTTTCGGAGATAAGGGGGGGGGAATGGTCAATTTTCGTAAATTTTCTTAAATAACTTTAAAACAATATATTTTAAAATTATAAAAAAAATATATTTGAGACCCTCATAGTAAGCCCTTTTATTTGATATGTCACACGGTACGGTTTACAAAACTTTTTTTTTAAATTTTCTTATTTTCCCCCTAAAAGTGACTCTCATATTCAAAATTCATATATTTACTTTAGCTGTACGTGTTTGGGTCACAGAAATCCATATGTGTACCAAATTTTAACTTAATCGGTCCATTAGATTCGGAGCAAACTGGCTGTGACAGACGGACAGACGGACAGACAGACAGACAGACAGACAGACACACGAGTGATCCTATAAGGGTTCCGTTTTTTCCTTTTGAGGTACGGAACCCTAAAAAGTTCCAAAACACCATGTTCGCGCTCGATTTCGACTTGACTGCCATAGAATGAATTAAGTAGTACTCCAAAAGCTTTCACATGGCATAGGTTTCATCACTGTTGACAGTTTAGCCCAAAACGACCATGGTCCTTTATTGGCAACTTTTTTTTTGCTTTTTTTTTTAGCTAAATTTGGATTCAGGAGTGGGCTTTCAACAGAGAGCGCAATCTTTTGTCTTAAGCAGGCTGTCGGGTACTACACGGGGAGGAAGACGCGTGTATGCGTGCTTCCTGGACCTGTCCAAGGTCTTTGATAGGGTGCTATACAGCTGTGGGCCAAATTGGAAGGCGCGGGCGTGCCGGCTGAAGTCATCTCCGTGTTGCGCCATTGGTACACCTGTCAGAGGAACTAAGTGAGATGGGCTGGTGTAGGGCATGGAGTGTGGCGTGCGTCAGGGGTGACAACCTCTCCTTTGTGATTCAATCTGTATATTAATGACCTTTGGCGAGCTCAGCAGTACTCATGTGGGTGGGTTGTTTTGTAGACGGAGTGTGCGTAAATAACATCAGTTATGCGGACGTCGGTGGGGGCGGCATATACAGGGTGATTTTTTAATGACCAGCCAAATTTTCACAGGGTGTTCTACCCATGAATATGATCAACTTTCACTATGGGACCAACTTTGAAATCGCAAAAAAAATATCAGCTGTTTGTTTGTTTGTTTTGTTTTGTTGTTTGATTGAACTTTTGTAGGAAACCGCTGGTTTTTTTTCGTGATTTCAAAGTTGGTCCCATAGTGAAAGTTGTTCATATTCATGGGTAGAACACCCTGTGAAAATTTGGCTGGTCATTAAAAAATCACCCTGTATATGCTTGTTTCAATCTGTGACGTGTACGCGGCGGAACATGGACTGAGGTTTAACTCCAAGAAGAGCGAAGTGCTCGTTTTCAAGACTGGAAAGCGTGGTCCAGTGCATGTTCCGCCTATTATGCTTAATGGTGCGGCTCTGCGGGTGGTGAGCAGCTTCAAGTATCTGGGGCACATTGTGACAAAAGAGTTGCAAGATGAGATGAGACATAGAGAGGGAGCGCAGAGCATTGGAGGGGGAATATGGTTACCCGCAGGTTTTGTCGCTGCTCGAGGGCAGTGAAAATTACTCTTTTTAAGGCGTACTGCCAATCGTTATACTCGAGCAGTCTGTGGGTGAGCTTTACTCGCCGGCTGCTAGTGCTCTACGTGTCCAATACAACAACATCTTCAGGATGCTGATGCGGCTGCCGCTATTGTAGTCCGGAACGTTTGCGTAGGCGCGAACAGACGGCTTGCATGCGGTTCTACGGAAGAAAATTAAGAAGAGAGAAAACTTTCTTTGCATTGTTTAAATTCAATCTTAGTATTGTATAATTGCATAGCACATTGTGTGAGTACCTACTATGTAGTTAATATAAAGCTACCATTTACTGGGTTCGTCTTTTACTGACTTGAATGTGCCTGGCGGTTGAGAGGGGAACACCCAAATATTCCGAAATATTTTAAGTATTCCGAATTTCGACATTCCGATTTTCAAAAGTCCGAATTTCATAATACCTAAGAATTATAATGTCTAATAATAAAAATCACGAAATTTATTTTACCGAAAGTCGTAAATGCGATTTGTTATTTTTCTGATTTTCATACGTCCGAAGAATCAAATGCTAGATGGGTTCTCGGTCCAAAAAACGACATTCCGATTTTCAAAAGTCCGAATTTCATAATACCTAAGAATTATAATGTCTAATAATAAAAATCACGAAATTTATTTTACCGAAAGTCGTAAATGCGATTTGTTATTTTTCCGATTTTCATACGTCCAAAGAATCAAATGCTCGATGGGTTCTCGGTCCGAAAAACGACATTCCGATTTTCAATACAGAAATCGAGTCTGGTTAAACCACGCTGGGATTGGTGCATTTCATTCATTCATTCATTCATTCATTCATCATTCATTCATTCGAATAAACTACTAAAATTAGGATTTGAATCACTTTTCCGAATTTTATTTGTTCGAATTTCGTTTTAGCGAAAACTTTTGACCAACGACTTTTTTGCTATAAGTACCTATGCATTAATTGACATATATTTTGTGTGTGTGTTATTTTGTGATGTGTGTTGTTTTGTGTGTGTGTTTGTTTTTTTGTGTGTGTGATGTGTTTTGTTTTTTTAGATGTGTCATAACTACATAAGTATTATTTTACCGAACTATATTTCGCCGATTTACAAAATAACTTTTTTTTTTCATTATCCAGATGATTTATTTGCCATAATTTTCACTACACTGAACAACATTTTACGGAATATTATTTGGTTACAAATATACAGGGTGTCCCGTAATTAATGGATAACCTCTTAAACGTTCGAACGATTTAAAAAGCATTGCTGATAAATTTAAAAATAACTTCACTGTTAGGTCACCGTTAGGACCATTATCATCGTCTCGGAGTGAGGGTGGGATGAGTGGGGAATATGTTGATACCAGGATTACGGCCAGAGATGTATCAAGAGCGGTGAAATCTATTTCAAAAGGCAAATCACCTGGCCACGACGGGTTAAGTGTGGAACATGTGCAGCACGCTGGTCCTCATATGTGCAGAGTGCTGGCCATGTTGTACAACTTTTGCATATCGCACTCTTACCTACCGGACGACATGATGAGGACCATCGTAGTACCGGTAGTAAAGAACAAGGCGGGAGATTTGTCAGACATATCTAATTACAGACCTATTTCCTTAGCAACAGTAGGTGCGAAAGTGTTTGACAGCATTCTGAATACTCAATTAAACAATTACTTAAAATTGCACGATAATCAGTTCGGATTTCGACCGGGACTGTCCACGGAAACTGCTATTTTGTGTCTGAAGAGTGCTGTCAAATATTACACTGAGAGGAAAACATCTGTGTACGCCTGCTTCCTCGACCTTTCCAAGGCCTTCGACCTGGTTTGTTATGATATCCTGTGGGATAAAATGAAAGCAGCCCAAATTCCGAACGAACTTATTACCATCTTTATGTACTGGTACGGGAACCAGGTGAACCATGTCAAGTGGGCGGGCACATTGTCGGACCCGTATAGGTTGGAATGTGGGGTGAGGCAGGGGGGATTGACCTCACCTTCCATTTTTAACTTATACATTAATGGGCTGGTCGAGAGGCGCTCAGTGAGCAACACATCGGTTGTTACATAGATGGCGTCTGTTTCAATAACATTAGCTACGCGGACGATATGGTGCTGCTGAGTGCCTCGGTCTGCGGACTCAGAAAGCTGATGAGTATCTGTGAGGGTTACGCAGCTGATCACGGACTGGTGTATAATGGTAAAAAGAGTAAGTGTATGGTCTTTCAGGGCGGGCAGAGAAAAGTTGTTGAAATGCCAGCTATAAAGCTGAATGGTACACCCTTAGATAGAGTAGACATTTTTAAGTATTTGGGCCACTTGGTTACTCCTGACTTGACGGATGATGCAGACATTGAACGGGAGCGAAGGGCGCTGTCGGTCAGAGCGAATATGGTGATCCGTAGGTTCGCACGATGCTCAGCAGAAGTTAAAATAACTCTCTTTAGAGCGTACTGCACTACATTATACACATGCAGCCTATGGAATACCTACACGCAAAGGTCGTACGGCGCCCTTCGAGTCCAGTTTAACAACGCGTTCAGGATGTTGTTGGGTCTCCCCCGTTACTGCAGCGCTTCCACAATGTTTGCGGAGGAGCGCGTAGATTGTTTTTATACAACAATGCGCAAAAGAGGCACTTCGCTGGTTCGGCGAGTGCGGGGGAGCTCCAACAGCATGTTGGCCGCGCTCGCAGAAAGGTTCGATTGCGCTTATATTAATCACTGCTGTAGGTTACACATAGAGCGCAGATAATGTGGCAACACTGCAACAAGTTAACTTTTGTTGTTTTGTTAATAATTTGTAGTTTTTAATAATTTTATAATGTATAGATTTTAACTTTGAATTTAATTTGATTATTTAATGTGACTGTATTATGTATTATGATTAATTGAATGAGTCTGTGTAACTTGAATTAAAATGATTATTTATTTATTTATTTAAAGGGTCATTGTACTTGTCATTATGAACAACTTTTACTATGGGGCGAAAAAAAATCAGCTGTTCTCTAATGTTCATTAATGTTCGTTTATCTGGTCAAAATGTAGAGAACAGCTGATTTTTTTTCGCGAAAAGTTGTTCATAATGATGAGTACAATGACGCTTTAAGAGGTTATCCATTTATTACGGGACACCCCGTATATTTGTTGGTGACTTGGTAGCATTTTCAATATTAAATTAAAATACTGTCATAAAAAGTCAACATGTTGTGCTACAAAATTTAGTGACAGAAACGAATCGCTGCAAAACCGACTTCACGCAGTCTTGTCTGCCCTATACTAGAGTGTAATTTAAAACCGCGTAGGCGCGGAGGGGTGGGGCGGCCCGCGAGCTGAGGAGCAGGTGGTTTGAAGGCCCGGCACCGCGGCTGTAGCCGAAGCTGCGGTGGTGAGCGTTAAAACCATCTGCGACGATAAGCTCGCGTGGGGCCACCTAAAACCCGCAGCGCCGGAGCCGTGACAGAAACAATGCTTGCTGCATGTTGCATGCCTGGCATGCATGCTGCATGGCTTGCATGCTGCATGGTTGCTTGCATGTTGCATGCTTGCTTGCATGCTGCATGCCTGCTTGCATGTTGCATGCTTGCTTGCATGCTGCATGCCTGCTTGCACGCTGCCTGCTTGCTTGCACGCTGCATGCTTGCTTGCATGCTGCATGCCTGCTTGAACGCTGCGTGCCTGCTTGCTTGCACGCTGCATGCCTGCTTGCAGTTCTCGGCTCAAAAACAACCTAGCCTACGGCTCGGGTGTTTTAATTCCGCCTAGAATGCAATAACAAACGTTCTCCACTTGTATCAAAATGTACTATTGCTAACACAATAGGTAGGTACCTACTTATAATTATAATAATAAGTAGATTGTTTGACTTCTCTGTACCTATATAGGTATACTTATATTTTATTTTATTTATTTCTCTATATATTGATAGAATAAAATTCAGCTGCATCCGGTTAGACTGGAAGCCGACCCCAACATAGTTGGGAAAAGGCTAGGCAGATTAAAAATCAATCAATCTGCCTAGCCTTTTCCCAACTAAGTATGTTATGCCGGATAACGGCCGTGACTTACAAGTTGTAGGTCGTAGGTTCGAACCCACGCAGGCGCTTTACTCTGTGTTAATTGTTTCATCTCCACCGCTCTCAAAACGGTGAAGGAAAACATCGTGAGGAAACCGGCATGACCTAGAACCAACAATTCGAAGACATTATATACCAAATTATGTGGTCTAAAATAAAAATTAAAATACCTGCAACCTAACTTATACCTATACTTACCTACTTACTCCAAATTGGTTCAATGCCTCTATACACTACCGTCTCGCGCCAGTTTCATTTTGGCACCTACCGGTGCCAAGTGCCAAAATGAAACTGGGGCGAGACGGTCCTCTCTATTCGGAGGTGAATGTTTTTTTTTAATCTTGGCAAAGAGATACCTATGCGTCTTTACGGCTTTAAATAATGTTTATAAATTGAATATCATCAAAAAGGACAAGCCGCTCTGCAGAGCAATTTACTTTACACGTCTGCTAGGTACTACTGCGGAGCGTGCGCGCCTGCTGGCTGAGAGTAAGTGGGAGACGGTTCTGTGGCTTCACTATCACTATCACTACATATTATAAAACAAAGTCGCTCTGCTGTCTGTCTGTCACTATGTATGCTTAGATCTTTAAAACTACGCAACGGTTTTTGATGCGGTTTTTTTTAATAGATAGAGAGATTCAAGAGGAAGGTTTATATGTAGGTATGTATAATACATGCATAATATAGTAGAGAAACACTGATAATTTTAGAGGTTTCTAATGTGATGTCGTAAATAAACACATTTTTTTGCACTTACATTGCAAACGCTGGCTGAACCCTACGAGATAGATCAAAATAATGTACCTACTACAGTATTGTAGGTACACCTTAAAAAGATCTGCAAAAAAGTCCGCGATGGTATATGTCTATCTCTTAGGTATAACCCACAATAACCATTTTTTATCCCTTACTTTTTACGAGAAATAATGGCTTATTTACGAAGCGATTTTAAGCAATACAGCATTAATCCTTATCCAATTAAGTACCTTAAATAAATTGTGCATTTACTATAGATCAATATGGCCCTTTACAGCATGTAATTTAAATGAATATTTTCGAAGATATTACAGATTCAAAATGCAGAGCGGGCGGCGGTACATAAATAGCGCGTCGAAGGGCGATCGCACCCGTTTATCGCAGCTCTCTAGCGAGGACAATAACAATTATCCATACTAATATTATAAATTCGAAAGTAACTCGTCTGTCTGTAACCTTTTCACGCCTAAACCACCAAACAGATTTTGATAAAATTTGGCAAGGCTATAAGGTGGTATCCCAGGGGAAGGACTTAAGCTACTTTTTGTCTCAAAAATAACGCTACCCAGGGGGGGTGATATATGGGATGAAAGTTTGTATGGAAACCCAGCATTTCTTAAGTTAGGGATATGAAAATTAAAATTTATGCTTTTGGTAGGAAATAATGAAATAAGTGGTTCAGCGTTTTTGGAAAATCATCCTCTAAGGGGGTAAAATAGGGGTTATTTTAAAATCTACAAAACTGCACGGATGTCGATACAATTTGGCAAGGCTACAGATGGCATCCTGGGGAAGGACACAGCAGGACACAGCCTATTTTTTATCTTAAACAATTATCCTACAGGAGGTGATATGGGGGATGAAAGTTTGTAAGGGAAACCTAGCATTTCTTCAGTTAGGGCTATGATAATACTTTATGCTTTTGGTAGAAAATAAAGAAATGTGTGGTCCAGCGATTTTGAAAAATCGTCCCCAAAAGGGCCCAAGAAGGGGATGATTTTAAAATTCACAAAACTGCACGGGTATCGCTAAAATTTGGCAAGACTATAGATGGCATCCTGGGGAAGGACATAACCTATTTTTTGTCTTAAAAAATAATCCTACAGGGGGTGAAAGTTTTATGAGAATCCCAGCATTTCTTAAGTTAGGGATATGAAAATTCAAATTTATGGTTTTGATTTATGAAAAAATCATCAACTAAGGTTACCCCCTTACGTGTTGATTTTAAAATTCACAAACACTATTAAAATGTTTACCTCTTTTTAAGAGATTTATGGGATTGGGTAGTTTGTATCTTGAAGTAACATTTAGCCGACGTTCCCACGGACGTAAAAAAATCGCGGCGGGATTGAACGTGGGCTTAGTCTTAATATTTTTTTAATTCCCACGGGATAGGGAATTAAGAGGATTTATACTTTCGCTTTAAAGTTGCTTTCAAAGGCATGCAAGTTGGTAATTTTGTGTCTACTATTGTTTGGTTTTAAGATTTATTATCCTCCAGCAACCTTAAATCAATCTGCGCGCCGCTCCTCGAGTACTATATATACCTAAGCAGTGCGAGAAGAACATCTTGCCGACGTTCGCACGGCCGTAAAAATATCGCGGCGATTTTCGCGCACTGATTTTCAACGCTCTGCTTAGCCCCGAGAGTTAAAAATCCAACAGTGTTTTTTCGTCGCGCTGGGATGCACTCTGTTGTTGTTAGGTTGGATTCTCGAAGCTCGGCTCAACACCGAGAGTTGAAAATCCAGTGCGCGATAACATCCCGCCGCGATATTTTTACGTCCGTGCGAACGTCGGCTTACTTGGATTAACATTTAGGGTACTTTTATCCCGGTAGTATACACGGCTACACATCAAGCTAGGATAACCGAAAATGTATCATTTCCAGTTTACACTGACCTATCATTGCAAGGAAATCCTACACAATGCGAGATCAGCTTATACTGGAAATGTATAGCTTGATCTGCAGTCGTGCGTACGTTCCCGTGGGATATTTTCCGACATCCACGCGGGCGAAGCCGCGAGCAAAAGCTAGTAAAGCATATTTCTATTTACCTAAATAACTTCTAAACGGTGCATTATTTTTAAAGATGGACAAATTCAACCTAATTCATAAGAAGTTGTGTGCAAAGTACTATAAAAGTGCGCTTGTCCGTTTCAGAGATCCAGCAAACAAGTAAACGTTACCCCAGCAGGATCTTGAATATCTTCGCAACCATAACAGATACAAATACAAATTAAGTTGATACATTTACCTCGTCTGAGGGACTAATTATTTGGCTAAAATTTATTTCATTATACCCATTAATAGTCAAAACTTCTGGCCACGGTAACGTTACGCCAGCCAGAACTGTTTTTGTCAAATAACTAAAAAACTATTAGACATACAAATTTAAAAATCGATGATACAATTAGAGAAGCCGAGGGACTACCTAATTATCTATATATATAAAACAAAGTCGGGTTTGTTCGAACACTTATAACTCGAGAACTACTGGACCAATTTTCATGGTTTTTGATTTGTTGTATTTGTCTCCGTCCCGAATAGCAGAATAACTATTAAAAGCATAGGAAAATTCACAAAAAAAAATGAAGAAAATTCATTTTCTCATACATGAAAGGGCAGGGCAATGTCTGTCGGGAAACTTTCATTCTTTTTAGAATTCCAAATTCAAATTCATTTTATAATCAGTTGTTCATTTGTTTTGCTGCCGTTCGATTTATTGAATTTTTGACAGGTCGTCTGGCGGGTCAGCTACTTATGTAGTATTCTAAAATAAAAATCAATTGCCGAATGTATGTAGGTACGCGCATCACTTCAGAACGGATGCACGTATTTGGCTAATTCTTTTTTGTTGTATTTGTAATTGTCAGGACAAAGTTTGTATGAAAGAAACTTCTACACAGTTTATTGTTATAACGTCAATTTACTAACACTACACTGTACTAAATATGTGGAGATTTGATACAAGTAACAACCTCAGATTTTTTATAGGCCTACGGTAACAACCTACTATCCCAATTTATTTTGGGTCTGCGCAACATGTCCCTTTCTTCCATACTTCTCTATTAGTCGTCATCTCGGTAGTCACCCCCTTTATAACCATATCATCTTTAACACAGTCCATCCATCGTTTTTGGATCTTCCCCTACTCATTAGCCATTGACATTCATACTCAAAACAATTTTTTTTTCAAATTAATTGGCTCCAATTAATCATTCATGTTCTTGACTTTATACGAAGTATAAATTTATTCCGGTATTTTACTTTTCAGCAAAAAATCTTAGGTTCATTCTTAAAATATAAATTAAGTTTTCCTAAACAATTCAAAATGTGCTCAGCTTGCGCCTTCAGGAACTTCGCGCGTTTACATTAGAATATTCATAGCTAAGACAGGACAACGTCTGTCGCGTCAGCTAGTTATCTATAAAATTCAAATGACGATTTTCGACATTTTCTGGCTGGGGTAACGCACACTCATTTATCTGTTTAATTTTTATACGACCCTTTCATGTTTGTTTCGAGATTGCCCGAATAGTTTCGGACTCAAACGGAAAGTAAAATAATTATTTTACATGACGGCACGCACTATTAGTTCATAAATTTTGTTGCTACACGTTTGAAAATTAAGTTAGAAAATTTTGTTTATTTGTTTTAAATTATGACCCCTAGTTCTAAAATAAAACACAAAAATTACAAAGTGTATTTCCTTTATATCTCAAAAAAATTTAACAATAATTTAGTCACATTTAATTGACAAAAATTAACATTAAAAAGATGGTTATGGCTATTTTGTTAAAACTAAAAAAAAATAATAAAATAAAAATTTTACACAATACTGTGGTAATCTCTCAAATTATGTTTACATATTAAAAATGCTTTAATTAGGTTACATTTATTTATGTTCAATATTTACAAATTAATAAGTTTCTAAAGAAAATTATTATTTAAAAAAATATGTATTTTTTTTCGGTCGCTACGTAGTTGATCTATGAGTGCCGAAAAATCGCTTGTTTTGATTTTTCAATCATTTTTAGTAACTAATCAGTATGGATGTAATAATTAAGAATTTCAATTATCTGAAATGAATAATAAATTAATATCTTGATAAATTAATTTATAAGAATCGAACAGAAAGAAAAACGAGCCATCGAATCCAATAATTTTTCAAAAAAACTAATTTCGTAAAAAAAATACGGTCCTCAAAAAAGTCATTCATTTCATATAGGTACAGAAAATCCTTTTCATCCTTTAATAACTACTAATACACAATTCATGTCTTGTTCAACTTTACATTGCATTTTTATATAAAAACTACATTAATTCTCGAAAACAAGCAATGTACACAAAAGACAGTAAAGTTCACTTTAAAATCTAAAAAGAAATCTTTACACTTACTACTATCGAAAATAACGCAGGTCTTATTAAAATTAATAATAATAATTTAAGAAAACACGTCCTAATCGTTGTTCCGACTTAAAAGATACAAAATAAAAGATAAAATCTACGTCTTTTTATTATGATCAGCCCGAAAGACTAGCGCGTTTAAAAGCGTGGTCAAAAGTCATGCGGTTGCAGACAGTACTTTTTCAGTTAAAAATATAAAGTCGGTTAAACAAAACATGGTCGACAAAAAACATGTGATCATGCGTGACGGTTTTTTTGTCTTGGTAAAACCGAAAATATCTTTACGGCCGTGTGAATGTGGACCGTGAAAATGTCTAGGAAAATAAATGAAAATAATTTTACATTAATCCATACTGTCCTCGGGGATTATCCATTTTATTTGTATCGTTTAGATAAGGTTTTAACTTTTCTGCTACTTAAACGTATACAGATTGATACACTTTCGACAATGTAGCATGAAAGTAAAAAAATGGTTAGGTAAATAAAAAAGCGGTAAGTATATTGAATCACCCTCAAGAATTAATAAAAAAAATATTCAGCTACCCGCAAAATTTGAACACGCTTTTAAAACAGATTGAAAAGATCTCTTTGGTTTTTACAGAAATACAGAAAATTAAATGTTATGGCAGGCAGAACTTGCAAGTATAGAATGTGGGTTCTCGTCTTGTCATGGTCATTGCGTAAGCGCAGGCAAAGTAAAAAAAAAGTAATTATTTTTATGCAAAATCAGGTGTCACTGGTTCGACTGTGTTAAGGTATGATTCTGAGCTCCGCTACAAGCGGCAGTGCTCCCGCAGCAATTCTGCGGCGTTATTACTGGTCCCAATACATTTTCTATAGGTTTATATGAGACTAGCTGCGCCCCGCAGTTTCACCCGCGTAGACCGGGATAAATAGTAGCCTATGTTTTAATCCAGGGTATAAGCTATCTACATACCAAATTTCATCCAAATCAGTACATCCGTTTGAGCGTGAAGAAGTAACAAAATTACACACACACACAATATTTCGCCTTTATGATATAAGTGTAAATACATTCCGCTGCTCGCAGCACTACCGCGAGCAGCGGGGTTCGGAATCATACCTTAATGTTTAAAAAGCAAAATGACTGGAATAATCTACACAGTATTTATCAATTTAAATTGTGTGAAAGTCAACTTTTTAGTTGTCCCACAATTATTTTTTTAACTTTGTGATTGCCTTTATTTACTGCTATGAAACACAAGAGAAGACTAGCTAGCATAACTTACTGTGTAAATCGATTTTTAGTTCAAAAACCAATCGACTCAAAATAACCGATTTAATGATGGATATTCGATCCCAAATCGAGAAATCGATTATAACATTCAAGATTTTTATAGTTTTTAGCAGAACCCTTCCCAAAAAGAGATATGAAAATTCTTCATAAATTAAGTAGGCATGTTGCTTATCCTATGCTGTACATGAAAAAATATTATCTTCCCCTATTTATACATTGTCAGTCGAAAACTAAGCTGACTAATATTTATGAAAGTGCGGACCTTAATAATGTTCTGTACAAAATTTACATCGTAAACCGGCGAGTAATTGCGTAACACACTGACAATGAGGTTGTTTCCCGGAAGCTTCGCCGCAAGAGAGCGCTGTGTGGTCATCTTGAAGACAAAGCGACCAATCGGCGACAAGAAAAAACACTTAGCGCCATCTCGCGGCAAAGTTTTTAACAAGATAATTGAATGAAAGCCATTGACAGCGAATGAAAGTAACAAACACTAGCGCCATCTACGCGGAACTAATTTGACAGTTTTCTTCCCCTTGCAATGGCTTCCATTTTGACAATTCAACATTATTCATTGCGTTATCAACGTTATCGAG
Organism: Cosmia trapezina; assembly: GCA_905163495.3. Classification (NCBI taxonomy): domain Eukaryota; kingdom Metazoa; phylum Arthropoda; class Insecta; order Lepidoptera; family Noctuidae; genus Cosmia; species Cosmia trapezina. The sequence goes on from LR991047.1 coordinate 3,448,335, forward strand.
CAAACGAATTTTTCTAACATATGAAGCAATGTATTAGGAATTTCTTTCAAAATCCTTCGGTTTGTGAAAGAAAGACGTGTGTTACGCAATTGGAGTGTAGGACTTCTGTAGGTTTTTGAAATAATTTTGCAAATCTGTTTAGTTTGGCGAGACGTGAGAAAAATAACATGGTTCTTTTTTTGCTGACTCTTCGGGATTGTCAGGTACATTTTATAGAATACAATACAAAGCAATATTTTCTTCTAGTAAGCTGTTTTTTCTTAACTTCATTTGTCAGGGCGGGAAAATCTAGTATCTTCGCTTGATCAGAATCAAGCAGATTTCCGACCACAAACATAATTTATTATTAAAAAAAACGTTGCAATTTCACAGATTTTGCAAAATAATTTCAATCGAATAACAATATTCGTTTGTTAACCCTTGTATGTAAAATACTAGTATTCAGCTGCATCCGGCTAGACTGGAAGCCAATCCCAACATAGTTAGGAAAAGGCTAGGCAGATGATGTTAACCCTTTATTTGAGTAAAAATTAGGTCCACACAGCAGCAGGTCAAGTTACTACAAACTGTCAATTTTTCTCATTCGATTTTGAACTTAACCATCAACATTTTAAGGTTTAAAATATCTTATGAATATGGAATACATTGTAAGCATTTAGCTGAGCAAAATCGCTGACAATCTCATTGCTAAAATGTTATGCAACTAGACGAGAGGAATTTAATCGCCTGAAAACTTGTTAACCTGTGAGTTGTTGTGTACCCATTATAAAATACATAGATATGGTATTAAGGTGGATCTGCAGTGGTAGTCCGCGAAATTCAATTTTTCTTGCTTTTTTTTGCAATTTGCAAATCAGTGGTGCCGATTTTGTTGTGCACAAACTTATTTTAGGCTATTGTTCACCTTTTCTCTCTAATATAACAAGAAAGAGACGGACGTAAATAAGAGCTGTCAAATTTAGTTGAATTAATATTACCATACAAAAGAAGCGCGAAGGAACAAGTCAGCGAGGCTGCTCTAGTTACCCGGACATTCAACCGGAAAGTTTTAGGCGGCCATAGTCGCCTTGTCATTTAGATGGTTAGACGACACGTAAAAGCGTATCGACTAAAAACACGGTGAAGCGCAAGGCGTAAACTAGTTTGACATCTCTAACTTAGTTCATAGCTATGGCCGTCCTTTTCTCGCGCTGCCTGTTAGTAAAAGATAGCGATTCTCTAATTTTAGTTTAGTTATTGAACAAGAGAATCGGCAGCATTATCAGGTTGTATCTTGATCAAACTATGATTCGCGACTTAACAAATATGTTTACTTATGTATAACCACAAGAATCATCAATACATCTCTCTAAGTTAGATTTGTTGTCTATTGATCTGATTTCGGAATTGCGGGCTACCATTGCGGATCCACCTTAAATAGGTAATAGTTAACAGCGTATCCTTTCTTCATCAATCTACCCATTCGTTTCAAAATATAAATTTTTCATTACCGAGACACTAAAATACTTTTAAAAAAAATGTCATACAAAAAGCACTAAAAATTTTACTAAAACAAATCTTTAAAAAGACTATCAAATAACGTCCGTGAATAGGAACATTTTAGGCCGAATATTTAACTAGTTCTCACACGCCTAGCAATGCTAAAATCTAAATCTAAAATTGGTGTTATTTAAGTTTTTTTCTTAATAATTTTGGAGGCAATTTTGACTTAGATCTTTTTGAACATAAGACTTTTAACGGACCTTCAAGTAAAGGCAGTTTTGCTTTTATACTTTGCGACTAAATTATCGCGTATAATAGTCGCATTAGTTTAACTTAAGTAGGGAAAGTTTTCTCGACTTTTAAGTAACTTTGTTTGTTAGAAAATCCACTTTATGCTTTATTTTTAGAAGATCGTTATTACATTGTTTTTTCGTAATTTAAGTGTACTTATTTTTTTATAATAATTACCCAGTTTTATCGCAATTTTACACTGTTTCTTGCAAAAAAACAAAACGTGATATTTGCTAAGAACCCTTCGACGTCGACGTGGGACAGCGGTTGTCGACGCGCCGATGGACGACTGCCTCCGACATGTCGCGTCCGCCATTTTGTCGCTTCTATTGAACTATTTGCAGTCCACTGACAAAATGGCGGCGCGCTACAACTGCAAGACCGCCGTCAACATATGCTGTTGCTTCTGCCGTTGACGCGTGTCGCTCGTGCGTAAGAACACCAACTTATTGAATGCAGAGAACTCCAATTTTGGAACTCATCTAATCCAACAATACTCTATTAATATAAAATCTCAAAAATAAAGCGTAAAATCGATTCCAACCCCGATTAATACATTCGATTCCTCCTGAAAGTTTAAGTTATTATTCCGAATAATTACAATAACAAATTGCTTATCAATCTTTGCGAAAGCACCTTACTTTTATTTTATTCAATTCCTTTTTTATTTACAACCGAAATATTTTGGATTTTATACAATTGTGACATAGTAATTTCATATTGTTCCTACTGACTTTCACAATTATTATTGCCTCTGATTTTGCATCACTTTTCAAATCACAATGATCTTTATAGTCGTTACAATAAGGTTGATCTTAGGTTGTTGTCACTGACAAGTCAAGTCTAGTAAGACCGTAGGATTTATATTTCCTAATAATATGATCAAAGCTTCAAAGGAAATAACAAAGATAAGTATCCATTGGCTGCAAAAATATTCGAGAATTACATGTATGTCGATGATGCACTTGTCTCCCAAAATTATCAGTCTCCTAATGTAGTCTAGGGTCCGTATTACAGAACGTCACTCAATACTCAAGCATTACTTAAAACTAGATTCAAGCCATTTGATTGGCTGAAACTAGTTTTAAACTAAATTTAAACAAAGATCAGTGCTTGAGTTTCCTTCTGTAATACGGACCTAAGTGTCTAAACACAATATGCCGAAGGTACGCGACCGAAGTTCGGCATGATTACGCCTGCAATGCTATTTGAATTAGGCATTGTTCACACCAAACGTACTGTCCGCCGTTGACTGTGAGATATGGAAAATAAAGGCTAGTCAATCGGCGGCCGAAGTTGTTTTTTTCTTTTAATTTTGGACTAGCCGCTCACAGTCAGCGGCCGACAATACGTTTGGTCTGAACAATGCCTTACTGACGACACATTATGCCGAAATTGCATTGCGCTATAGCGTACAGCCGAACTCCAGTCGGGCGTAAGTTCACCGGCAATTCGGCGGCAACGTATTCTGTAGACACACATTATACGCGACCGATGTTTGAAACACTGAATACACACAAAGTTGCGCAACTGAGTTTCTGCCGCGTAAGTTCGGCACTTATGGTGTGTCATATCAGCCGAATGCGTCGGAACGTAAAATCAGCCGCGGAACTTAGATTGCGTACCTTCGGCATAGTGTTTGGACACAAAGAGACAAGTACGCGGAGCGTAGTGCAAGTACAGAGTTGAGCAGGCTACTACGACAGCACCCCATCCACTGACGCCTGCAACATTGGTTGCTTCAAAGCTTCAAGGAGGTGGTTTGTTTTAAATGTGATGAAAAATGTTTAAGAGGGTAAACTGTCCAGTGTTCAAAAAAACTAATTGAATTAAGCCACAAAGACTTAGTAATTAGCTTAAATATCTTGTACACCTGACAATAACAATGCGGCTCTTTTTCAAGCAATGACAGGTGCCTTTACACGTCACTTGAGCTTAAATATCTTGTACACCTGACAATAACAGTGTGGCTCTTTTTCAAGCAATGACAGGTGCCTTTAGACTTCATTTGAGCTTAAATATCTTGTACGCCTGACAATAACAGTGTGGCTCTTTTTCAAGCAATGACAGGTGCCTTTAGACGTCATTTGAGCTTAAATATCTTGTACACCTGACAATAACAGTGTGGCTCTTTTTCAAGCAATGACAGGTGCCTTTAGACGTCATTTGAGCTTAAATATCTTGTACGACTGACAATAACAGTGTGGCTCTTTTTCAAGCAATGACAGGTGCCTTTAGACGTCATTTGAGCTTAAATATCTTGTACACCTGACAATAACAGTGTGGCTCTTTTTCAAGCAATGACAGGTGCCTTTAGACGTAATTTGAGCTTAAATATCTTGTACGACTGACAATAACAGTGTGGCTCTTTTTCAAGCAATGACAGGTGACTATAAACCACATTTGAGACTAAATATTTTGGATTTGGCTGCTAAGTACTTATAGACATTTTCTTTCACTTTTGTGGTTGTAATAGAACCAGATTTAATTTCAGTAGGTAAGTAATTGGGTATCAACTATGTCAACCATTGTATAGAAAACCATAGATATCAGCAGAAATATACTTAGCTTGAGTTTCTCACACAGAGGAGACCTGTGTCCCAGCAGTGGGGACTTTATAGGCTGATAATGCTATGCTATAGCCTAGAAGAGGTTATCAGAGATATACACTGACAAATGCGTGCACTGACTGGACAGGTCCACTCAATCTGTGTGGCTCTTTCCTCAAAAGACCATTTCAGAAACTCATCTACATGTTCCTCACATGATCTAACTTGAGTTTGTTTCGGCCTTTCTTCGCAGAGTTGTCAGATAGGAAACGCCGACCTCATCTAGTTTTTAAAATATGATTGACGTGTAAAAGTGTTTTTACAAACTTACTACCTACACCCACATTTCCAGTATTGTACCAAGCACAAATCTAGGTTTTAGACTCCAGGCTGCTTCTCCACTAGAAGACCAGACCAGACCAGACTACCAAATCATCAAGCTAAGTATATTTACTAGGTAAAACGTGAGGGGTGCTTGCTGCACTCATGTTCATGTTTGCACATTCGATTCGGCAGTTTTTGTTGAACAGCAAAGCCGATCCGAAGCCAACGAGACTGGATATATTTCATGCTTTGGGATTAAAAACTTAGTTCAGTTTCCAGTCCAACTAAAATTATTTTATGACGTTTATTCAAAAATCAACTTAGACTACTTGAGTTTAAAGTTGATATTTGTGTATAAGTTGCCATATTATGAATTTATCTCGTCTCGTTGGCTTTACTTTACACATATTTGGCTTTCATTTGGTTCGTGCCGATCGACACACTCCGTTCGGCATCTACACTCGTTGAATTATGTTCGGGTCGGCTCGGCTCAATTTGAGCTTAGCCGAGCGGCTTTTTCCTGAACATATACAGGGTATTTAAAGCTGGGTGCAAAGCCTTAAGGGAGATTTAGAGCATTTTGACCCATAACATGTCTAAGGGACCTCGCCCACGGCGACTATCGAATCGTGGTGTAGGCGAGGGCAAACAGCTAGCACCGCATCGCGACTGTATCGATGCAAACGCGCGACGACATCGCTACTGCATCGCTGAAAAAAGTCGCCGTGGGCGAGGGCCTTAGACGAAGTAGGTTTTTTATTGTATTTGTAACTGACATTTTTAGTTGTCTTTAAATAACCCAATTTCTGACAGTTAATTGGCAACAGTGACCCAGTTAAAGTTGGTACTTATGTATTTTTTTTTTGTGGTTTGTCTGATGACCTAAAATAGATGTGACTTAAAAAAAACATACTTCGTCTAAGCCTAAGACATATATGACATAAGGCTTTGCAACCAGCTTCCAAATACCCTATATATATATCTACGTGTACTCGATTTCGCCGCCGCCTGTACCGAATCCTGCCGACCCGAACTAGATGTGTAGCATCACTTACACAATAGTTTTCAAAAAATCCTACGCGTATACAAGCCACATTCACGATTTATCGACACAACGCTTAAAATTTGTTTTCCTTACTACCTTTATAACTGCGAATGGGTAGGCATAGTTTTCACTTTTTGCCAGTGTAATAGAGGGCGAGCCAAAGATTTCAATCATACATTCGCCAACAGATGGTCGCATTTCTGTTTCGTTTTGACACCTCTGACACACACAAACAATGGCGTCGTGACTCCAACTTAACTGTCATGGAAACGTCATTATTATTATGCGAGCTCACTCATCTCAGTATGGACACTGTTTCGCGCGACTAAGTATGGTGAAGGCAAATCTAACGATTTAAATCTTTGGGATCCTTGAAACGATCAATATCAATTCATAAATTGCCATCAATTTCTATTGTAGTAATAATGTCAATCGCTTCAATTGCACTTGGCAGACAATCAATTTGCGCATCAATGTGTATTGTCAATCCTTAGACTAAATAAAAAACCCAGACATAGCGCTGCGAACAATACAGTGAAGCATACACCAAACTACACCTCGCTATGTGCGTACAATGCGTTTCAACTAAGAATAGGAACGTCAACGACCTCGAACTGTCAACTGAAACTTGAAATATACGGCTTGCAAAGTTTTGTAGTGTTATCCTTATCCATTTTAGTTGTTTTTGGAATTTGTTGTTGTTGAAATATGTCACTGACTTTGCAAATGTGTAAATAAGGCGCAGATTTGCTAAATCTTCACAATATGGCGCAAGGTCATTCCTATTCTTAGTTGAAACGCATTGTACACGCTCACACGCATACATTTACACCGAACTACAATTAAACTACACCTCATTACGTGCACACATGTTTACGAAACCCAAAACGTGCGGCTTCACGTTACTGTTGACAGCGCTTGATTTTTTATTTAGTCCGAGTATGAATCACGTAAAATTTGCCAATTTTATTGCAATTAATCGTTGCGGAGACCCTTTTGGGGCGAGTGCATGATATTTGCAAGCCAACGTATGACACACACTTATATTAACATTGCATTGATTATTTAGGCTTTGGGCCAAATCGCCGTTAAAATTTAAAATGTTCTATCTAACATTATTCTAAAAAGTTCATCCAAAATTTTATTTTATTTACATTTTTTTTTTTCTAATTTTAACCCGCGAACATCGCATTCTTAAGTTTTGGTGCAAAGTAGGTTCAAATTAATTAGTGCCATTTTTGCGCCGCTGATAATTATCGTGCATTTTTATTGGGTATTTAATTATCAAGGCCCTCTTGAATTTTAAGTTAAAGTATATTATTCTATATAATTATTTCATTTTTATTTTAAGTAGATCAATACTGGGTATAATTTAAGATAATTTCAATTTTGAATAACCACAGTTATTCCTCTTTGCTAAGCAGACACCGAAGAAACGGTAAGTTCTAAGCATCTTGAGATTCGCCCCATGTCCAGCAGTGGACTGCGAAAGGCTGACAAATTTAAGTAGATTTATCATATTTATTTCTCTTTACGATTCCCAGAATCATAAAAAATCTTCTCCATATTTTTACACATAACTCCATAAGTTAAAACATTGTATTATTATGTACTTCAGTCTTCACACGACAATTGAAAACAACGCCATCTCTTACCAACAAACGTAAACTAAACACAATTGAACACAGCGCCATCTATCTTCAGAACCGCGAACTATTTCGGAAAGTTTGTCTTTTTCACACACACACAGCTCCTTATATGGAAATCTTTTGTCCTTTTTACGCGTACGTCGCCTTTTTGGTATGTTAGGGAACCGCCGCGGAATTTTACGGATACTATGCGTGTGTGCGAGGTCTAGTCGTAGTGAGTAGATGCTAGGCTAGTTCGGGAAGAATGGAGGGTAGAACTGTGCTGTGGCATCGTTGATGATGGCGGGGGTAGTCGAGTACTTGCTGCTTGTCTTTCTTGCTCTTCTAATTGAACTGTGAATTCTTCTTCGAGAGCCTGTGGATGACAAAAATTTAGATCAGTTGAGGTTTTTAATCTAAAGTATAATGTAGGATGATGACCTGACTGGCCAAATGGGGTTAGATAAATTAATAGGCCGAAATTCGTTTAAAAACCGAAATATAGCGAATAAAATGTGACTATAAAATTGATTTATTAATTCTATGCACTAATTCCGTCACTCCCATAGTGAACCAGTCACATTAAATTCGGCAAAGTTCAGTTTTTCCGAAAATAAACGATGGACTCTTTGAGTTGTCGTACTTGTATGTAGGTACTGTTCTTTAATATGTCGAAGAATTAACCGGTTCAGCATACAATCAACTTTATTCAAGAAACCCATTATTATTTTTATTACATCTACTTTATCTTATAAATTCCGGTAGAAGTTTTTTTTTTTACACAGTATAGTCGGCCGCACGCCTGTGGTAACAAACTGGCCTCGTAAATATTCTATTGAAACTCCAGTACGCACGGCTACAGATCAAGCTATACATTTCCAGTATAAGCTGATCTCGCATTGTATAGGATTTCCTTACAATGACAGGTCAGTGGTCGAGAGAATGCATTCTTCATACCTTGTCACTAACGAATATGGTGTTTTACTTATTAGTTACTAAAAATCAAAGACATTGAATCCCTAGACGTTGCCATGATTACAGTGTGAAGTGTGGAAGTGAGACACATATACACGAAATTAATAGGAAAATTGAGACAAAGCATCGTATCTTCTGTCTTTTACGGCGTGCCGTATTTTTGAATGTTAGCCAAACAAAGTGCTTTCACTGTTACAAAATTTATCTTGCGTCAATTAATTTAACTTTTTTGGACAGTTTTTGCATTGTGCGTATGTATTGGTTTCAGTCCAAAATATGGAAGATTTCTTACGTTCAACTTCATTTCTTATACCACATAACTTAGAAAAAGTATTATATTGCTGTCTCATGACCGGCCACGCGGTGGCTCGATCTAGATGTACATTATCTAAGCTAAAAATTGTCCAACTGACAGATGTCAATGTCAGGGAATGCATTCTCTCGACGGCCGGACTGTAGGCCAGCTCAAGGGCAAAGTGTTACCAATGACATGCAGTTTACTATGAAGGCCATACATTTAAAAATAAAAAATACATTGTGCACTTTTATTACGACCGGGGAAAAATCCATGCCAAATATGAAAAAACTTTATATTCAAGAAAAGAATCTATATAATAATCGTGCGATTTTAACTATTTCCTTACGTTCTTGGGATGCCAACTAAGGAGGGGAATACACATGTCTGAGCTAGTACTAAACTATGCAAATAGCCAAGGCATGCCATTGTGCCATACCTCCATACTTTTGATTTTTCAGCTGGACAAATAAATTAATTTAATCCCGTAAAGAAAGAGTTGAACGATAGTCACAGGAGACACGGTACGCTGTCAAGACAGTTTGACCGCATAACCTAAAAGCTACGGTTTCCTAGGAGAGCGGTAAGCGCCACATAACGGCCGCAGTGACGGCTGTCATGAAAATGACGGTAGCTGTTGACTATAGGATGTCAAAAAACGCTCTCCAGAATAACAAACTTACTTTCAAAAAATAACGACTCAGTGACGTCATTCATTAGGTTTTCATAAACTAGTGCCCACTTATAACACAAGTCAATACGTTTAGCGCTAAAAATATTTAAAACATTATTCTGTCCACAGATTCTGTCACTGTCATCTTCAAACGATTTCTACGATTCTTTAATTTTTTTTAGCGCTAACCGTATTTAGTGACTGCCTCGTTGGTCTAGTGCGCTCTGGGGGCTTACTATGAGCTCATATAGCAGGGCAGAAGTTGAACGTTTCCCGTGAGAGAGAGAGACGGTGCTATAGGTCTTATATTAGGTGTAAAAAAATTAACTGCAAGAACTTCGTCCACATACTCGACATCGAAAAACAAACACATTACAAAAAAAAATTTTCGCGGAACCGCGAAAAAAAAATCAGCTGTTCAGTACATTTATGCGAACATAAATGTATTGAACAGCTGATTTTTTTTTCGCGATTCCATTCAAATTTTTTTTTGTAATGTGTTTGTTTTTCGATGTCGAGTATGTGGACGAAGTTCTTGCAGTTAATTTTTTTACACCTTATATAGCTCCGTCTCTGCCCCCTGAACATGAGGTCCTGGGTTCGATTCCCAGGTCGAGCAGTGTTATTGGGTTTTTGGGAATTTCTCAGTAGCAGCCCTGAGTCTAGATTTGTGCCCGGTTGATGGCAATAGTCTCGCCCCCTATTAAGTAAACATAATTATCTGGCGAAAAGTGGGGGTACTATAGATACACCTCTGGCCAACCCTTCGGGAAATCAAGGCGTGGTTGTGTTGCAAGAGGGCCTAGTACAGTAATTCCAAGATAGAAGACCATAAAAAACATTGGCGTTTCCCAAGGTTGTATACTAGGACCCCATATTCTCATATTAGAATAAGCCAAGCGTGCCGTGTTTCCTGCAGCCATCGTTGTAGTAAAGGTGCTATAAAATAAACCACATACCATGCATCCGGCGTCCTCCAGTCCGTGTTAGCAGAACCTCACCACCGCCGTTAAAATATCCTGTGTTATGTATGCTGGGTTTGCTAAAACCTTTTTCTTTGTCAAGAGAGCCTTTTGTGGAAAATCTGGTGCGACTAATACTGGCATGACCACCATCAGGGATTTTAATTTTGATAACACAAAAAAACTGTCGCTAATATATAAAATAGCTAACTGGTTAAAAAGATATAAGGGTTCATAGGTGGCCAATCTGGAGCGTCTCCGCAGCTTGGCCACATTTATATCTCAAAAACTAGGTCACCTAGCGAAGATTTCTCCCAAATTTAGTCGCTAATTAGTCGCAATTTTTCGCCAAGTCACAGATTTAGTCGGGTTTTAGTTTAGAAGATATAATGAATTTTTAAGTATAGTCCAAGAGCTAGATCGAAGAGATTACAATAAAATCTTTGCTAGCCATGTGGAGACGAGAGTTATACTCGCGACTCATGGTGTTTATTCATTAAAAGCATTTTTTTTTACGATCTGTTCCGAGGAAAAAGCATTAAGTGGTTTATCACCTCTATACTTGATATGGGGTCGCTTTGTATACGGGATGAAATTTAAACATGTTCCAAATCGAAACGGGAGATTTTACTCATCATTAAAACAACAACTTCAACTTTACTATGAGACCAAACCTAGAATCGCGAAAAAAAAATCTGCTGTTCAGTACATTTATCTACATCAAACTCGTCAGAATGTACTGAACAGCTGATTTTTTTTTCGCAATTTCAGGTTTGGTCCCGTAGTAAAAGTTGTTCATAATGAAGAGTACAACCTCCAATTTCGATTTGGAACATGTTTTAAATTTCATCCAGTATAATAAGAAAGTACCCCCCTAACAGGAATTAAAAACAAAAATGAACTCATCAGTTTTTGAATTAAAAAAAGAGTAATCATCAAAGACACCCCGCTATTCAAATGTCACCCCATTTTAATTTACCTAAGCGCTGACCTCAACAGTCTTGGGAATTGGCTCGCCAGACGACGGGACAAGTGAGTATACTGAGGTATTCTAATTCGATAGAAAAGCGACATTTAAGTATGTGTGAGCTATCATTCCACCAGCAGACCTATTCTGTAAAAATCTCACCGTGAAAACTTAAGTGAAGTGTCAGTAGTATCAAGCCTTATGCATCAGGGAGGTGTCATTCCTCCACTCTCACTACAAGCTCACTTCACTTATGTTTTCACGGTGAGATTTTTACAGATTAGATCGGCCGGTGATTATATGGGTATACCTACTTCACAGGACGGCTCATGACTTACAAAAAAAAAGGTTTCGGCAAATAATCAGCAACAATACACAAAGATTCGAAGCACATGCTCATGCGTTGCGACTTTTAGTCGCGCGACTGTTATGCCGTGTGTTAAAGGCTGTATGTACATCTGACGGCCTATTCTATAAAAAATCTCACCATAAAAGTAAAGTGAGCTTAGAGTGAGCTGTCAATCCTTAGCATTAGATGGAATGACAGCTCACTTCAAACTCACTTCACCTACGTTTTCACGGTGAGATTTTTACAGAATACGACCGGCTGTAGTTAGGAGTGGACTCATCGTATGTTGATGGTAATTTTAGAAGCTTGGGTAAGCCTATGTAGGTAAGGGTAAACTCAATATTGGAAGCGTAAAATGTGGGTTTATTTGGGTAACTAAACTTAGTCAAGGTTTGGCAACTAACCCTTTTAAATCTAGTTTTACTCGAGTTAGCCAACTTTACCCAAGGTAAATCTAACTTAGCTAGTTTTACCCCAGCTGGCAAGCATTACCCAATGTTAACCAAGTTTACCCAAGCTTCTGATCACTTGTTTATCAATGTATATCACCATTATACCTGCTGTAATCACTTAAAGCAAGCTTTGATATTAATTAGCGTTTTAGCTTTATTATTACTGCAATATGACAGTTTTTACCCAAAGCCCTTTAATAAGTTTACATTGAAAAATAAATGCTATCTAAAATTCCTTTCAAATAATTTTATTTTTAACGGAAGTTTATAATTTCAAAAGCCTTCAAGCTTTTAGAATGTAATTAATCAAACGAAAAGGTACAAAGTCCCTCGCACCGTTTTAAAAAAAAAAACATAAAAACTATGAAACATAACATCTTTATTTACATTATAATTTGCGTAATATAAATGATTTATTTAAATAATTAAATGACATTTTACAATTACGCGTACAGAATTCGCGTCAAACTAACGTTTTACGCTAGCTTGTACATAATAAAGGATTAACTTAACAGAAATGATAATTTGTTTTAAAAAAAACTACTAGTATGACCCTATTTCGTCGATGAGCACAATTATTTTACAAAACATTATTTTAGGCATAACTATTATAAAATATACGTTTTAAAACCAGTCACATAGTAGACAAAGTTATTTTACACATGCACAAATTAAAATTACTTATTTGTTGCGCCACTTCTTTGTCCCAGCTAAAGCATTAGGAAGTGGTGAAATTGCGGGCGTGCGGGGGGACTGACTTACGTCACTTTGACGTTCAAAAAGTGCTGATTCTCAGCCATTATTCCAGGCTGAGAATATTTTTTTTTTTGTTTCTGGTTTTTTTTTTCTTTTTTCTTTTTTTTTTATCATGCACACTTGTTTCTCTAGCTCACTTTAGACATTGGCAGAATAGTCGACATCGGCTCTGCTTGCCATTTATTAAAAATAGAATAGAATAGAATAGAGAATCAGCACTTCTTGATATTGTCACTTTTGATATTGACATTGACTTTTGATTTTGCAAGACGCGGTTGAAATTAACATATTTTATGAAACAACACAGATACTCGAAATAGCAATCATAAAAAAATAATCTTAGTCTACTGTCAAATTACCCGTCAGAAGCTGTCATAATTAAAAATGAAAAAATGCCTTAAGCTCATTTTACCCCCAGTTAATAAATATGACGGGTCAAATTAAGGCCCCGCATCCAAGCGTGGTTTAGCTCGGTGTGTAAGTGAAATGGCGTTATGGCTTGTCTAGTTTGACGCACGAGATAGAAGACTCTCACGCGCACCGGAATTATGTCGTAAAAGTGCAAATAAAATCGTATAAAATTAGAAATTATTATTACTATTTAATAAAAAAATAATCCATCACTGGATGCAGTTTGGCATTTCACATTTTATGATACTTATATTTTTAAATATAATTATAATTGTTAATGAAGGAATAAACCGCTTTTAAGAGGTATGTTTGAAGATTTTTTTGGTGAATTTAAGTACCTATGTCATAAGTTTTGGGTTCCATCACTGTATGCGAAAAGGACTTGAAAATATCTTTTTTTTTTATTGTCAAAATTATTTACGGTTTAAGAGATACACAGCTTTAAAAATCCACCTTTTTGATCGTTTTCAAGAATTCTCCGTCTTAAACTTTGTAGCAAATTATCATTTCCGTTAAGCGTTTTTAGAATAACACCTCAGAATTCCACAAGCCTATTTAAATAAATCTGTTGTCAAATCTTCATGATTGGTTGTTATTATTATAGTCAACTAATCACAACAGCTACCATGACATTTGACGACATATTTCCAATGATATTCTAAGTTAAAATAAGTAGATTGGTTATACGCGGTCCGCAAGTGGAGCAATTTTTTTTCGTATCGTCTCTTTTTCGCTCCCGATAATTACGACATGTCGTCCTACTTCCACGTGTCATCTAATAGCGTGACATTGTGCTGGTTTTGAAGGTCGTATCTTGGGTAACCTATCTACCTTTTTCTATTTATAATATCATTGCATATTTCCCGATCAGGCTTTCAAAGACGTTCTGGGTAACACATCTTATTATTTGTTTGTTAATTGGTATTGAGACAAAAATTAAAAACTTTATTTTTTGCGACTGTTTCATCACCTGACAATGTTTAGTAAAATACGAGTTTTCCCTCTAAATACGGTGAAGCCTATCTATTATTGTTTATAATTTTTGTTACATTTGTAGGACCCATATCATAATTACGCAACAAAAACAAAATTATTATTTTTCTTTATTTCTTTCTTAAACCCAGAGCTGTAGTACTACTAACACTATCGTCAAAGTACAAATTATAATATCGTTTTTTAGTAACTTTCCTATTTTCCAATTATATAAATCTAACGACGTTTCCGCACTGCATCCAAATTCGAACGTTTTAAATCTATCCGAATGTTTTAAATTCGAACGGATGAAATTGGGATCTAGTGCGAAACCCTGGATACAAATGGTACTACTGGCACTTCGGACCGTCATTCCTGGAATTCGAATCGAATCGGATGTAGTACGCATACGATCTAACTAAGTGATGAAACAGCCAAATAATTAAAACAGTTTTATAATAACAATAGAATCTATAATAAAATATCTTCAAAAGAACAAAAACTATTTAAAATTAATTTAAAATAAACATTATAAAATGAAGCATTTTGTACAACGAATTAATTGTTAGAAAATCGAGTTCAAAATAACTTCGCAACTCGATTCTCTTCATGAATCTTAATTTTAAAAAAACTCATTTTATGAATCATAGCTCTTCGACTACAACGTAACGTTTTATAGTATTTGGCGTGTATTACCCGTGGACCCTCCTGTAGCAACTCCACATATTATCATTTGTTAAAGCCGCAAATGATATTTTCGAGACTACCATTTCAATTCGGCACCATTGTATTTCTCGTAGGGACCTCGGGTAACGAAATTCCCCGTGTTCCAGGGACTACAGAAGGTACCACGGGTCATAAACGGTATTTGGGAATGCTTAAGTTTGGTTTACATGCGTATAAAGGCTGACGTTTGTAAAATCTGCGAAATTAAGCCAATTGACTACATAATTAAAATGTCCGAATATTCAAATAACTGTCATTCTTTAACAGATGTATGAAATGGCTTTAATACGACAAAATGACGCAAAGGCGACTTGATTGATCGCGCGAGTACGTCATATTTGCGTACTCGCACAACGATCGCATTCCGCGCGAGCGAAGTTCGTACTAATTCGGAAAAACGAAGATTTCTGAAGCGCATACAGTTTCTGGTTTACCTGTACTGAGTAAAGAATAGATACTCATTACAAACACCAACCTTTAAATACATTATTCGTCTTTGCTTCAACTATCGTTCAATTTACGCGCATAAATAACTCGATAGGTTAACGTAAAACGTATTACGCGACGCGTAATTATCATTAAAAATTATTAAAAATAGTAATTATTATTGTTAACTTCGTTAGTGGCGACGCCCTTCGTATAATTATTTTATTTGCTAACCCCGTAATGAGTAGCTCGATAATAATTGTACAGGATGTATTTTTAAAACATGAAAATTACGAGAAATGTTTTGCTAGATTTTAAAAACAAAACATGTGTTTGAAGGACGTTAAAAGTGGATCTCCTACTCGGATAAGTAACTGCAGTTTTTTAAAATCATTTTTTCATATATCAGTTAAAAAAAACATATACCTATATCATAGACTTATAAAAAAAGATGGACTCCGCGCCACGCATATCGAAAGTGAAGCACAGTAAGTATGCCGGGACCGTTTGTACAAACACGCCTCACGCACACATTTACATCATAGTATGCCGACCGGTCGCCATTACGTGACACGAGCAACGGCGTCTTTGCAGGTACTCAAATCACGCACACATAGATCGGTACGGTGCTTCACTTTCGATATGTGTGGCGCGGAGTCCATCTTTTTTTATAAGTCTATGACCTATGTATTTCTTTTTTATTTCAATTATTTTGGGGTTTATGTTACTTTATAATAATTGTAGATAAGATTATAATTATATTATTTTTAGAAAGTACTCCTTAAGGTTGATGCGCCAGGGTAGCCCGCGAAATTCAAAATTTCTTACGTTTTTTGCAATTTGTAGGTCAGTGTGAGCTTGTATGTTTATTAAAATATGATTCGCGGTTGTAGCTAATATGGCTTTACATAATTATAATCATTAGAATCAGCAATACAACTCCATAAGTTAGCATTTATATCAAATCTAGCGATTTCATGAAATCATGAGGTTTGAGGTAAATGCTAACTTATGGAGTTGTATTGCTGATTCTAATGATTATAATTCTGTAAAGCCATATTAGTTACGGCCGCGAATCATATTTTAATCAACATACAAGCTCACACTGACCTACAAATTGCAAAAAACGTAAGAAATTTTGAATTTCGCGGGCTACCCTGGCGCTTTCGCCTTAAGGCCTTTCATTTGATCCCACTCGATACGATGACAATAAGAAAATTAGCTACCCCCACTTTTCTGAATGTAACATCCGACGATATTGATTTATTTCGGATACCCAAAATGTAATGATTGACACATCATTCATCAAAATCGAATGAGTAGTTTAGGCGCTTCGGTTCAACATATGTACACACATGCACGGGCAAAAAAGTTCTTTTGGTTCATCCAACATTATTCAGTTTCAAAATTACACTCTGCGAAAATATAACAATTAAAAATATCAAATTCAACTTTTTAAATATATTTTATCTAACCTAAGACTTTGGATTCAGGCACATCGAATCTACTCGCTAAGTATTGCCGAAATTTTCGCCGACATAGCAACTTTAGTTAAGCCGAACACCGACAGTGTTAAGCAACGTTCTCGCCGACATTTTCGGAAGTTTTTATTTTTACGAATAATTTATTGCTACATTACTAAGCTAAATAATGTTAAATAATTATTATCTTTTTAGCCGACTATACAGCGTGTATCTTAAAGGTGGGTGTGGAACCATCAAAACTGTACAACTTTCTCCATGGGCACAACATCGAAATCTCGTCTCGTACAAAACTTCAGAACAATACTTACTCGACACAAACGTATGGGACAGCTGATTATTTTTTCGCGATTTCGATGTTGGTCCCATGGAGAGTGTTGTTCAGTTCGACGGTCTTACCACACCCTTAAATATGCCCTCACATTTCTGATAACACGCTGTAGAGCTATCACCCCCCGCGATACGCAAAAGCGAAAATATTTAACATTTTAGAACTATTCTAGGGTTTTTATTAGACCGTTTTTTAATGAAGTTCTATATGTTTCTATACAATAAATGTTTCAGTAAGAAAGCTCGTTTTTTTTTTCCGAAATACGAGATTAAGAAAGAATTGGCGAAAGATTAAATAGAAGGCAGTTTTAGGCTGGAACACAGTTTAGACAAACTTTAGCAAAAAAATTACCTAAAAATGGAAGGACCGACCGCCCGATCATTTTGTTGTAAAATAGACTCTAATTTATACATTATAAAATGTAAATCGCGACGAATTTTATATTAAATCCTAATCTATCAATAAATACTAAGGAAGCGAAGCTATTTGGCTAATTGTTGGAAGTTGGCTGTATGTATACTAATTGAGGTGAAGGCACCAATTGTTAACATCGTAACATACATAACAGTCCTGCAGTCTAAGGTAGGTTAGGCAGAATTGTACCTATAGTACTCCCATATTGCGCCAGTAATATAAGTCCCATGTAATAGGGGGTGACCCTATTCTGCCCTAACGAACCTAAAGTGCAGTAATAGGAAAAACACGAATTCGGGAAAAAGACTTTTCGATTAAACTTTGAATGCAAGGTGAAAGGATAAGTACAAAACTAAAAACTAGACATTGTTACGTTAGTTTTTTTATTAAAAAAAATCTATAAAATCAAATGGGAAATCAGAATAATATTTAATTGAAAACCTACCAAAATTTCTAATACTGCACTTTAGGATCAGGTGGGTACAGTAGTACTCAACTAATAAGGCGCGTCGTGAATCTTCGTTCGCGCAGAAAAGAAAGTATGGCCCCGAAGATTAACGAGATTGCTTAAAACTTACAATCAACCTTAGATTAGTCCTATAAGGTTCATAATACACTGCAGCTGCAAAAATGCATGAAGACTGAAAGACTCGTTTGTTACTTTCTGAACTCTTCTTTCTTTTCTGAGCGATTAATTTGAATGTGGGTGTACTATAGGCACACTTTTGCCTAACCATTACTTGAATGGTTATTATTAATTAATGTAATATTTGTATTCTAATAATGTAAGGAGACTGTAATTTTATTAAATGCTTCGATTACTGTTACAATGGTGCCGATTCTGTTGTCACAAATGCCTCTAAACTAGACTAAAAATCACTAAAATTTAGTTTATTCCTGTCAAACGACGATTTCCCATTCTGAAATTGATTAAAGTGACACAACATAACTAAATTTTAGTTTGACAGCACTAAGATTGTACTGAGATTATAATTTAGTGAAAATGGCAATTTTGCTATTCTGAATTTGACGGTTTTTCACTTAAAATTTTGATTGTCAAACTAAATTAGACTATTTTTAATCGCGATTAAAAAGGTGTGGAATAAGATTAGTTGTCATGAGCCAAAATTCACACAAACACCTTGTAATCAAGTGCAAAAACAGTACTGTTTTTTTTTTCTTTTCCATATATCTCGAAAACGGTTTGTCCTATCGCAAAAATAATGAAAATTTGGCCCCCCTTTATAAAAACCTTAAACCCGTAACCCTCAACACGTAGGTACCAAAAAAAAATTCACAAAAACACGTTGAAGCTGCCCCCTCCCTCCAGCTCAAAAAATATCTGACACGGTAACGGCGGCGATGTCGGATTGTCTGTAAACAAAATATGACAAGCCTTCTCACTTTTCATAGTGATTTCGTTAGTTCCAATTAAAGCCACCGGGTCAAATATACTACGAGCACTATACCACGCGGAGTCACGATTGTCATACTCAATTTTAGTTGTGTCAAATTTTTTTCTAAATTTAGACGTTTTTTTTTTGCAGAATAACTAAGATTCACATAGAAAAAAGTAAGGAATTTTAGTGATAGTTTAGTTAGTTTAGTTCGGTGTACAACAGAATCGGCACCAATGTCACTTAAAAATTTGCACGACTAGCAAAGTCGAATATAGTGAAACCATAACTATATCACTGTACCATAAACAATGTACCTATATTCTTGCAAATAAAACATTCATTCATTCATTCATTAAAGGCAAGTTATGTTCTTAATTTTACCAGTGGAGAAAAAGAGAAAAAAAAACTTAAGATTACTAGTCTAGCAACTGGTGCCTCTTACCTCACGTCTAATGGCAAGTTTGTGACAATAAATGATTATTATAAGAACGTTTTGTGATTTATAATATTATGTAGGAGGACTTTTTTCCAGTGTTGGCAGTATTTTAGAAGCAAATATGGCTTTAATTTATTTAAATTGGAGAAAGCAAACGCGAGACTCCTGACGTGGTTTTTTTTGTTTTCACTCACATTTTAGGTATGAAGCTACAAGTACGCGGCGGGCTCGACTTGTCGACGCTAATGTGTGGCCGGCTCGCACGTTAGTTCGATACTGGCTCACGCACCGCATCGTAAAAGAAGACAGCTAACGAGTCAGAATAGCGATAGAGAGGCAACTTTTAGGTGAATATAACTGTAGGTAATTAACGCTGTGCGACCTGAATTGCACTTTATTGTGTCGTAGCAAGAGTCGCTATTTATTTCAATGATTTTGCGGAGTGAATCTTTTGTACTAGTATTATGTATTCTGTGCCTTTAGTTAATTACCTAACCCGATGGACTATAGTATCGATTTCTCTATCATTTTAATGGTTTCCTTTACCGCATGAAGATTCATTATGAAGCTTTATAAAGTCAAACTGTCCTACTTATTTTCAATTTAATATATATAGAGAGTATTAATCTCTAAAGCTATGGTTTCCTCGATTTCCGGTGGCCGTCATAATTTATTTTATTTTATTTATTTATTTAATTGACGACTTATAATATAACGGCCGTCATGAAAATCTGTCATTTACACCAGTATTTGACATTAACGTGTCAAAAAACGCTCTGTATTAGGACAACCGTTACTGTTTGACCGACCAATTTCTTAGGAAACCACACAAAATTTATTTGTAAAAACAAGCAGGTACCTGAGTCGTTCTTCTTTTCCATCGACAATAATATGTCCCCTCCGAAAAAAAATCGGTTTTCTTCCTAAATATTCAGTTTCAAAAAATTCTTTTGACAATCATCTGCCTAGCCTTTTCCCAACGGCGTTGGGGTCGGCTTCCAGTCTAACCGGATGCAGCTGAATACCAGTATTTTACATGGAGCGACTGCTTATATGACCTCCACAACCCAATAACTGGGCAAAACGATACCCCTTGGTAAGACTGGTTGTCAGACTTTCGGACTTCTGACGACCCGTAACGACTGTCAAAGATCCACAAATGACAGCCGGGACCAATGGCTTAACGTGCTTTCCGAGGCACGGAGGAGTCTCGGTATGTAAAGATGGTCACCCATCCACGGGCCAACCCCGGCAAGCGTAGCTTAACCTGATGGATCAACAAGTGCGGCTGTTATAACTTAGCCACGAGCTCCACTTAAAAATTCTTTTGACAATACAACCATTTAAAATAATAAATTTTTATTATTACTTTTAGCAAAATATTTGTGACCGAATATACAAAAAGTGACGGAGGTGTTATCGGTAGAAAAGAAGAACGTCCCACCTACATAATGTTTCACCACAGTCGCCATCTTTCTTTTAACGTCAAATTCAAGGTAAAAAAAGAGTATATCTTAGGATATTACACAATTGTACATAGTATTAGTAAAACAAGATAAATAAGTATTTTTAGAAAAAGCGAGTTAGTAAAATTTAAGCATTAACATAACCTTAAATTTAAAAAAACGGTGTCAAAGTGTTTTTACATGTGTAAGTAAACAAAATAAAAAGTAATTAAATATTATAAAAGAATATAAAAATAGTGGTTCCTTAAATTCTCGAAAGCGGTTTCTTAAATCACAATTAATTAGGCTAAATAGACAACCCCCTGCATACCCCCCCCCCCCCAAATTGATATCATCCTGTATAATCTTGGAAAAAAATTATGCTTATTCTTAAAATTTCACTGCTCTGAATTAGATAACATTTTTGGCACAAAAGAAAGTAAGCATAAAGTTATGATTTATTTATATACAACGCAAAAACACTTTAAAACGCTAAATAATACTATACAATTTGAAATACATGCCAATTTAGGTATAGAACATGCTTTTATACAATTTTGGATGCGGGAGTGAGTGGTCAACATTCTTTTAAACATCTTAGCATGTACACACATCAAAAAAAGTTTTTGATCACTAGCAAAAGCTGATATATTTTTTAAATTTAACTTTATCAAGAAAAAGTGTTTATGTTACATACAATAAAACACACTAGTGTATTTCTATTTAACCCCTCAAGTGTCTGAGTTTGGCTGAGTTTAGACCCAAAACCCCCGCGAGTGGGGAGGGTTGGGGGTTAGTTGCGAACCCCATAGGTTCACAACTACTGATAATGATATGTTTTCCATCGGATGATGTTTTTTTACGTTTATATATACGTGATCTAAGCTTATATACCTATTATGTAAAGTTTTGTCATTTTGCACACTTGGGGTGCATTTGACACGGGGGGGGAGGGGAGGTTAGCTGCGAACTCCATAAGTTCACAACTAATGATTTGATTGGTTTTCCATCGGATGATGTTTTTTTACATTTATATATATGTGATATAAGCTTATGTACCGAACAAAAAAACGGTTTTTCTTATGCACACATGGGGTGCATTCGACACTTGAGGGGTTAAACAAATATACAACGTGTAATGCTAAATGCGCAAAACCTCTTAAGGGGTCATTGTACTCATCATTATGAACAACTTTTACTATGGGACCAAACCTGAAATCGCGAAAAAAAAATCAGCTGTTCAGTACATTTATGTTCGCAAATTTCGTCAAAATGTACTGAACAGCTGATTTTTTTTTTCGCGATTTCAGGTTTGGCCCCATAGTAAAAGTTGTTCATAATGATGAGTACAATGACCCCTTAAGAGGTTTTGCGCATTTAGCATTACACGTTGTATAGGTAACGTAAACACTTTTTCTGAATGTGGCATAAGTGAGTAAAATGTGCACTTAGTCTAAGATCTCTGAAGTTAACTTAGATTTTACTCAAGCTAAGTATACTAATCGTTTCATACGAATATAAACCTTATTCGTATTACATAATGAGTCAATAAGCTAGTGATCAACGTTTCGTGCCAATATGAATATTAATCTAATATAAATAAGGTTCATATTCGAAAGAAACGCATACTGTACTCAGCCTTTACGTCATTGTAGTGAGGCGAGATCTATCTTTGCATTTTGAGTGGATGTTATGGCAAAACATGCCAAAAAGTATTCAAGTCCTAAGCAATATATAGTTTTAAGAAGCTAATAATTATCACAGAATAATAAAGATGAAAGTAGTACGTCTGGGCAGTGACCTTCAATTAATTACCTACGGGGCCGCTCGGTATATAAATCCGCGTCCTTCCGCAGGTAACTGCCGCGAACTCAAACTGTTGCCTACTGAGAATTCGAAGAGCGTCATTTCGGCCGCTTTCAATGAAGACGTACTACTGTAATTTTATCATTCTGTGCTAAAATCAACCATTTTAAGGCTTCAAAATCTATCGCCCATACTCTAGGTGTTTCTTGACTTCGACCAGAATCCAGAAGCATTTTTTGAACACGAGTCGAGTCAGATAATCAGAAAGCGAAGGTTGCCCGTTTCAAAGCAACAGACAAAAAACTCCTTAGTTTCTCTCTGGTATCAAGTAAGACTGAAAACCAACCTACATAAACCCTCGCTCCCGCATCCAAAAAAACAACTAAACATTAGAATCCGGAGGCCCTTCCGTCTTATCACTCAAAATCGACTTCCGAATATTCAAAGTCGATAACTGACTCACAGGAACTTCCGTATTAGAATAGCTATTTGATCCTCTCACGGGTCCCCAGCGACTAAAATGAGTTTCTAGATCATCATTCGAGTCTATGGTGTACGTGCTGTCACTACGTTCACTCCTCGTGGACGTATATGTCGTTTCAAGCGACGGTAGATCTATCATAACAGCTTCTAAAGCGCGATCTAGTTTTAAACTCTGTTGCGAGATGCTACGTTTCATCGGCTGATTAGTTTCTGTTTTTAGCAAGTGTTCTGACATCGATTGTCTATTTAATTTCTTGTCTTTGGGACGTTCAATTTCTTCTCGTATCTGTGTATCGTCACCGTACGCCATAATAGGTTCTCTTCGCCAATCTTCGCTGTTGTTGAAGACTGAGAATCCGGAAATTTTATCAGAGACTAATTTCAAGTTGGACGTTGAGGCATATCGTTGCCCTTTAGTCAGTTTGCCCCGTTTTGTGGTGTTATTAGCGCTGGCGGCAGCAGATTTTGTCGCTCGACTGGGACTAATACTTTTCCTTCTGTCCATACTAGGAGTATTCGCAGCTGAGATGAAGTTTAGACTAGTTCTGGACCTAGAGAGAGACCCAATGAAGGACGTTCGTTGGTGGTAAGCGCTGAGAACGTGCTGTAGTACATTTTTCGGCCAAGGAGCGTTTAAGTAGACCCCGCGATCGGGGATCGGTATTCCAAACTTTTTCTCATGATCATCCAGTTGCTTCTCGAAGGATTTTATGATGGTCTGTTTAGAATTAGGGTGTTATTTAGTTTCTGGATTCGATATTTTAAGACCTAGGACGCCACTGGACGAGTACAACATGTAGTTTTTTCAACTTTGGAGTTCTGAAACGTGTATAAGTGTTTTTTTTTTGTTGCAAAGGTTATTTATATCTCTCCAATCTTTGTTAGTCTGTCAAATGGTTACCGAATCAAGATAAAACCAAGTCGAATGATTTTCTTTCCGACTTATCAATATCTATACAATATTTTAACGTAAGGAACACGTTTCAGAACTCATTAGTACCTTTTTCTAAGTAAACCTTCTCAGTAACCCACCACCACACATTAGATTTGAACCAAGCTATAAACAAACATGCTTACTTACATGGAGAAAGAAATGATTTACTACCAAAAAAATATTCAAAAGTTTTTAAAAAAAAAATATTTTTTTTAAGAAATCATTTAACCAGAAAAATACATTTAATAAAGACGATGACTAAAATTTTTTTTTATCCGTCTTGTAGATTAATAAAAAATATTGGACACGTATTTTTTTCTTTTCTGATGAAATCAAAAGATTGCGGCGCTACATTGAGTTAAAATATGGCATGACGTCACGCCTAGCTGGATTTTATACGTAGAAGTGACGCAGCGAGCCCCCACTCCCCAACTTTAATGCTTGTTATCCAAGTATTTTTTTATTAATATGATAAAGCAAAAAAACCAGTCTAATATTTTTTGTTATCTGATTGACTGACTAAATAGAATTTCTTTTTTTCAACCCATGCATCATCCCTATTGTAGACTTGAATTCGAACGTTGAGTGGCAAAAAATTTAAATACGCAACACCATTT
Organism: Cosmia trapezina; assembly: GCA_905163495.3. Taxonomy (NCBI): domain Eukaryota; kingdom Metazoa; phylum Arthropoda; class Insecta; order Lepidoptera; family Noctuidae; genus Cosmia; species Cosmia trapezina. Next base: position 3,472,965 of record LR991047.1, read on the forward strand.
TTTTAATCATTGTACCTAATCTGTCATAGAATGCTTACGAAGTAATATTTTTTGTGTTCCGTGCCCAATTTGTACTGCTTTGGTAGTAATTCAATTCCTTTTCCATATAAACCATGAAGACATGCGTACAATCCACCCAATCATATTATTATCCAAGCTACTTACAACACATGCCTTAAAAGAAGTTAACGATTTCCAAATATCTGTGTTGTGTGACTGTATTGAAATGAATCATTTTAAAATTGTATATTTTATCTTTCTATAATCCAGTAATGCGCTATCATAAGCGCATTACAAGCCCATAGAAAGGTCAAAAATTGTGTGTTGAGCCTATCTTGAAAACACACATTGAATTTTCCTACTTACACTTTTCGAGAAAAAACGTTTTTTTTTTTAATAAACATTTGGTGTAGATTTTCGTAGGTTCTAGCTATCAAATACCTAAATATTCTACAAGTGAGAACTTAGTACACCTCTGCGCGAAACCACGAAACCAGTGCAGTTGAACTGAACTACTGCCGTTTCGCTGAAACTTTCGCAGCGGTTTTAAGACCCTTAAATAATTATTTCAATACAGTCACTTTCACAGAACATTCATGCATACATCACGCTAGAATTTAAAAGTGGAAAACGTAAAGATATATAAAATAAAATCTGTATTTTATTTCTGCTTGGTGTCGACTTGGTGACCTAATAAAGTTTCATATTATAATTTTGAAAACCTATGGGATACACACACCTATGGAAAGTGGACCAGGAGACTGAGAAATTAATGCAGTTAATTAAAATTAATGCAATTAATTGAAATTAGTGCAGTTAATTAAAATTAATGCATTTAATTGAAATTAATGCAATTAATTGAAATTAATACAAATAATTGAAATTAATTTACTAAAAAAAATATAGACAACCTGTTCCTTTTAATATCCCATAACTCTAGGGTATTAATGAAACCATCATCAACAACTTTTACTAAGGGAGCAAACCTGAAATCGCGAAAAAAAATCAGCTGCTCCCTACATTTATGTTCGCATAACTCTTAAAAATGTTGGAAACAGCAGATTTATTCAAAACTATTATCTCATTAATACCACAGAGTTATAGGATATCAAAAGGAACTCGTTGTATTATGGAAGTGTTGAAAATGGCGGGTAGCCACACATTATTCCCTTACTTGTCTAGGCTCTATCCACGCCCATATAAAATAAAATAAAATAAACACTGAACAAAGTCACTGTGACGAAAAAAGTACACGTTGGCTGGTTGATGGTTACACTTCAAAGTAGAGATGATGAGTAAACTCTATTAATCTATCTATCTATCTATATACACTCCTTTGCAAAAACGGGCGGTTTGGATTTTTCTACATTATTGGTAATCATTTAGTTCTAAAGAGGTTTTAATAGCAAAACTATGTTACTGGCACTTACTAAAGATTCTGGGTATGAAAAAAAGTTAATTTCAAATTCGAAACTGTTGTTTTGTAAAAATAATAATTCTTTTTTCAGTTTATGACTTTTTACTTACTATTCGCGGGTTTGCGGTTAAAAGGTTATCAGGCAACTAAAACTAATTTCTCGTTATTTTTATTACAATAATTTATGTTTGTCGCATTATCATGCCTTATTGTGACTTAAAACAGATATCTTTGTGTCGATTGTAATGGCAGAAAAAGCAATAAGAGCTAGTAAAATTATAGCGCTGCTGGAAGTGGGGTGTAGCCAATGTTACGGCTCACAGCGGTTAAGCGTGAGTCGTTCAACCGTCCAAAGAACCTGGTCTCGATACCAAGAGACAGGTTCCGTTCAAAGAAGGCAAGGTTCTGGGAGAAAATGTTGCACACAACCACGAGACGACCGCTTTTTAGTGATTCAGGCGCTGAGGAACCGCAAATGCACTTACATAGACCTCAAAAGAAACCTTGAAGAGGTACGAGGAGCACAGATTAGCCTATGGACAGTGAGGAGGAGGCTTTTAGCCGTTGATCTAAGCAGTCGACGACCAGCGCGGGCCCCCAAGTTACTCCGTGAGCACTGGATTGCTCGACTGAGGTTCACTAGAAATTGTCTATCTTAGACACTAGGTAACTGGAGTAGCGTACTCTTCTCCGATGAGGCTCGAATTTGTTTAAATGGTGAGGACCGACGTCGGCGAGTGTTACGAAGACCAGGGGAACGCTATGCCGACGTGTGTTTTGAAGAAATCACCCCTTATGGTGGAAGGTCCGTTATGTTTTGGGCGGGCGTAACTTCCAGCTATCGTACCGAGATAGTGTTCATTAAAAATGGCTCACTAAATGCGCAAAGATACATAACAGGAATAATTTGTCAACATGCACAGCCCGCACTGACTGTAATTGGTGAAGATGCCATTTACATGGACGATAATGCTCGGGACCACTGTTCCGACCGACGTAGATGCTTATATGCAAGAGGTCGGTATTCGTCGTCTGGATTGGCTAGCGCGGAGCCCCGACCTTAACCCCATTGAGCATGTCTGGGACCTTCTAAAAAGGCGAGTACGATCTGTCCAACGCCTTCCACAAAACATCAGGGAGCTTAGATGTGTGATTTCGGCTGAGTGGGAACACATTCCACAAGACACCATCAAAAGCCTGGTGGAAAGCATGCCAAGACGATTACATGCCGTAATCGCTGCAAGGGGAGGTCATACTCGTTATTAATTTTAATTTTTTAATGTCTTTTTTTATTAAAATACCATAAAAATACTCGTAGTCTTCATTTAATTATACCCTAAAAATTGTCATTTTAACACGACTCTCTGTTTACATTGTTTAAAACACCGATTCCAGGATTTAAGGGTTAAAAACTATATTCTCAATGATAGTAAGAAATTTCTAGTCATTTATGCTAATGACATACTAAAAATATTAATATTATCCATAGAAAAGCCAATGATTGTAAGGTGCCCGTTTTTTTTGCAAAGGAGTTTATATATAGGGTGACTGGTAATTAGTGACCGATACCTAAACACATGATTGTGCTCATGATAACGAACAACTTTTAGGCTGCCTGTCCACCGGAGCGGAGCGAGGCTACGGAGCGGAGAAACGGAGAAATATTAACCAATAGGAGCGCGAGCGGACGGCGGAGTGGAGCGGACTTAAGATTCTATTGGTTAATATTTCTCCGTTTCTCCGCTCCGCAGCCTCACTCCGCTCCGGTGGACAGGCAGCCTAACTATGGGACCAAACCTGAAATTGCGAAAAAAAAATCAGCTGCTCCGTACATTTTGACGAGTTATGCGAACATGAATGTATGGGGCAGCTGATTTTTTTTTCGCGATCTCATGTTTGGTCCTACAGTAAAAGTTGTTTGTTATCATGAGCACAATCATGTGTTTACGTATCGGTCACTAATTACCAGTCACCCTATATATACAAAAATCAATTGCTGTTCGTTTGTCTCGCTAAAACTCGAGAACGGCTGGCCCGATTTAGCTGATTTTGGTTTTGAACTGTTTGTCGTAGTCCAGGGAAGGTTTAAACGATGAGAAAAATTGGAAAAGTCGCCGGGAAAATTGGAAAATTGGGGAAAACTGAAAGTGGATTTCTATGGGAATTTTGAATTATTGAAATTGGGACAGGACGACTGTCGGGTCAGCTAGTAAAAAATAATAATAACTGTCGTAATAATAATAATAGCCGCCGACGACTAGTGGCTCCTTAAATAATCGTTATTTAAGGAGCCAATAGTCGGCGGCTCGAACTCGTTAGTGCCGTGGCTAATACGCATGCTATTTAGTTACTTTATTTATTTATTAAGTTTTTATGTATTTAGTGAAATAGACGATGATTTATAACGAAAACGAGCACGTAAAATTTCATGATCGGGCGTATAGATATTGTGAAAACACTACTGGACGTATTTATTCAATATAAAGTTATTTGAATTCTTGAATAAATTATTACGATAACAATTTTGCCATTTTCATACTCCGAGAGTTATTAATTTACGCTCAAAGATGCATTAAAATTAGTAAAATATGGAAGTTTCGACGCTCATAACTTCCAAACCAAAATTTTTTTTGTTCAATTATGCTTCCATACTAGATAATGACGAGACAAATTGAAACAATTTTTAGTTTTGAACATACACCGTCAAACAGACGAGTAAACACCATACTACGTATGTATAGAAGAATGAGCGACTAGAGTGCCCTTAAATAAACTTTTAAATGAACATGACGTGCATCAAGACGTAATTATTAGACGTATCTATACAACATTATTTTTCGTTTACCCTAAACACGAAAAGGCGTCATTGTACTCATCATTTTGAACAGCTTTTTCTATGGGACCAACCTTGAAATCGCGAAAAAAAAAATCAGCTGTTAAATACATTTGTGTTCACTTACATCGAGAAAATCTATAGTATGGTCTATTTCAACGTTGGTCCCATAGAAAGAGTTGTTCAAAATGATGAGTACAATGACCCATTTTCGGGTTTAGGGTAAACAAAAACTAATGTATAAAGCTGATTGTTCGTTTGTTTGAACGCGCTAATTTTGGAACTACCAGTCGGATTTGAAAAATTCTTTTTGCATTTGATAGCCCAATTCTTGAGGAAGGCTACAGGTTATTTAACATCACGCTAGGACCCTTAGAAGCCGAGCAAAAATAAAAAAAGTCACGCGGTCAGGCAATGCAATGCGACGACATGGGTCGAGGGAACAAGAAATTTCACACGTACGAAGTCACAGGCAGAAGCTAGAATTTTCTCTAGTTCCCGTTTTAAATTAATTTAATGACTGGATAATTGATTTGTAACCAAGGCTTTCACGATACAGTTATTTCTTAAACAAGTAGACTTGGTCTCTTGCAATTTTATCAAATACTTTGAAGGGTAACCATCCCTCACGCCATCCTACTCAGAGCAACATCACCGACGATCTCCCTCACAAACTACACAAGTACTCACCAGCTTCCTGTCCCCGAGGGTGGCGCGCCACTCCTTCAACTCCTGCGAGTACCGCTCCTCCACGGCCTTCATCTTGTTGCCCTCGTGGTTCATCAGCGCTTTCCGCTTCTCATTCTGGTACTGCTCCAACTCGCGGAGTAGGGCCTGAAGGTAGATGATTAGTAGTATTTTTTTTTTCTTTCACAGCCTATTTTTCAATTTGATTTTAGCCACACGACGAAAATCTCTCAGGGAATTTACTTAAAAAATAAAACTTAAAAATAAGTTAGAAATGAAATGACCTCAAATGTAGTGATTTCATGAAATCATGAGGTTTGAGGTCAATTCTAAGTTGTGGAGTTGTATTGCTGATTCTAATGATTATAATTCTGTAAAGCCATGTTAGTTACGGCCGCGAATCATATTTTAAACAACATACAACCTGACACTGATCTGCAAATTGCAAAAAACGTAACAAAATTTTAATTTCGCGGGCTACCTTAGCGCATCCTCCATAAAGAATATTTTGCTTTTGTTTTTAGAGTGTGAAAATTTTGGCCCATTCGCTGTTTCGTGCAAATATCAAACTCACGAACACCATCAATGTAGTAAACAAACCGCGATTCGAAATGAAATAACAGCGAAAACGTTTCAAATCAACCGAACAAAATCAACAAAAACAAGATTTTAACACATCTTTTCCTCTTCGTTTTGGATAGTACCAATACCGTCGACGAATCGATGAATGAGCTTCTAAGATATCCTACGTTGTACTATTAATGGTGCCGATTCTGTTGTGCACAAACTAAACTTAATCTAAGCTATTGCTAACTTTTTCTTTCTAATTTTAAAACAAGAAAGAGACGGACGTAAATTAGAGCTGTCAAAGAAGGACGGCCAAATCGTACCTGACTACGAGGCGGTGGTGTACAGATATCCCATATATATGAAAAAATCTAGTATTTTTAATGTCTTAAAAAAACATAAGAAATAGATATTTAAGTCGCCAGAAAAAAAAGCACAAACACATTTTTTTTAATAGCATAATTATTTGCAAATTATTTAGAATAACATGTTCAGAACGCACCTTTGACGATTCATTTTGCTTAAGAAATGATTTAGTACTCAAAGATTATAATTATTCACTTTTTTCTGAATAGTTATTAGATGTAATTCAATTCTATATACTTGTGTATCAAACCAACTAGTGCTGTTTTTATTATTTAATGGATTCTTGTCATAAAAATAATTATGTGGGTTCATAGTAAGTATCAGCATTTTGTTCAATTGTGCACAAAGGAACGTCATAATATGTCATCGACGCGCGCCATGGATTGACAGTGTCAATACTGTCAATTACAACGGGTGTCAATTTGACACTAATATACTGTAGTGTGTAGTCTTTGCACCCGGCGATCTCGCATTGTTGTGTTGTTGTTGTTAGTGTGAATATTGTGATACGTACTGTACTGTTTTGGATTTCCTTCTGTTGTTTGACCTTGGCATTGTTTTACAGACTGATAACTAGGTACCGCTTGTGACAATTATTCTGTGCTTTTGATTTCCTAACATCGATAACCTCAAAAGTATTTTTTGCATTATTGAAATATCTTGGCTATTTAGATATTGTTTTCAATAGGGATGGTGTTTACTACATAACAATCAAATCTCACTATAATTTGCTTCTGTACACTGAAAATAAAACTCAGGTCCAGCTTCTATAGAAATTTGGCCGATGTTCTTTAGTTGGAACTAATATTTCCATACAGATTAAGACGACACGTAAAAACATGTCGACTAAAAACACAGTGAAGCGCAAGGCGTAAACTAGTTTGCCATCTCTAACTTAGTTCATAGCTATAGCCGTCCTTTTCTCGCGCTGCCTGTTAGTAAAAGCTAGCAATTCTCTAATTTTGGTTTAATTATTGAACAAGAGAATCGTCACCCATATCAAGTTATCTGAAGTGATAAAGATTATTCATAGTGCAGTCCCTAGGCGCGTCAAACAGGGGATTTAAAACACAAAGCATTACTTCAATTAAACAAATTACAGGCACTTTTGAACTGTCAAAGAGTCGGTCAGTAAGTCAGAAAGTTGAAGCTAGTTGCCCATTCCAAAACGTCAAATTCTATGGAGAAGAACGGGCAAGAAACTCCACGGATACTCTTTTACAACATCCTGGATACATTATTCTTGTTGCTTTCTACATGTGAGAGCAATATAAAAAAAAAAGTATAAGTGTATTTTCTATGGAAACATTAAACTATGGATTATTTTTGTGTAAGGATGCAAAAAACATAGCAGGTTACCTCTCCAGCCGCCTTGAGCTCCTCCCTCGCTTTGGCATGTTTCGTCGCAAGTCGTTGCTGCTCCGCGCGGTAGCGACGCTTCTCGTTCTCTTGGAACTAAACAAAACGAAATAATTAAACAGAGCATGGAAATCTATCCTAATAAAAGCTGAAGAGTTAGTTTTTTTGTATGTTTGAACGCGCTAATCTCTGGAACTACCAGTCGGATTTGAATAATGATAGTGTGACGATTGACAGGGGAGAATTGGAGATGAAATGGTGTCGCGCCGACCCCACGTAACAAGGGATAAAGACAGGAAGATGATGATCTTGTATGAAATCGTGTTGCGCCGACCCCACGTAACATTTGATAAAGGCAAGAAGATGCTGATCTCGTATGAAAACGGGTTGCGCCAACCCCACGTAACATTTGATAAAGGCAGGAAGATGCTGATCTCGTATGAAAACGGGTTGCGCCGACCCCACGTAACATTTGATAAAGGCAGGAAGATGCTGATCTCGTATGAAAACGGGTTGCGCCAACCCCACGTAACATTTGATAAAGGCAGGAAGATGCTGATCTCGTATGAAAACGGGTTGCGCCGACCCCACGTAACATTTGATAAAGGCAGGAAGATGCTGATCTCGTATGAAAACGGGTTGCGCCGACCCCACGTAACATTTGATAAAGGCAGGAAGATGCTGATCTCGTATGAAAACGGGTTGCGCCGACCCCACGTAACATTTGATAAAGGCAGGAAGATGCTGATCTCGTATGAAAACGGGTTGCGCCAACCCCACGTAACATTTGATAAAGGCAGGAAGATGCTGATCTCGTATGAAAACGGGTTGCGCCGACCCCACGTAACATTTGATAAAGGCAGGAAGATGCTGATCTCGTATGAAAACGGGTTGCGCCGACCCCACGTAACATGGGATAAAGGCAGGAAGATGCTGATCTCGTATGAAAACGGGTTGCGCCGACCCCACGTAACATGCAATAAAGGCAGGAACATAATTATCTCGTATCGTTGGCCTGAGAATGTGAAACATTACAGTAATGCACACCTTCTTGAGCCGGTCCCGCTCGTCCTCGTGGCTGGCGCTGACGGCGCTGATCCGCAGCGACTCGCGGAACATCATCTCGCGCGCCTTCTGTTCCGCGCGGATACGCTTCGGTAAAGATCGCTTCTCTAGCGCCTGTACTTTGGCTAGCTCTTCCTCTTTGCGGGTGTTTTTCCTGAGGAAAAGAAAATAAATATTATTAAAAACAGTGTCCGTCGTGTGACAGTGTCACTTTATCAGGTTTTTCGCGAGTATAACACATGAGTAAAGTTTGCGTTTCCTAAAGCTACGGTTTCCTACAAGAGCCGTCACCGCACATAACGACCGTAATGACGGCTATCATGAAAATAATGGCAGTTGCAAAGATTTATATCGCTAGATTCGCCCTACGGCCCTACCGCATCAAAAGATAGACGCGTTTATAATGACTTTATCAGGTTTTTCGCGAGTATAACACATGAGTAAAGCTTGCGTTCCCTAAAGCTACGGTTTCTTAGAAGAATGGTCACCGCACATACCGACCGTAATGACGGCTATCATGAAAATGAAGGCAGTTGCAAAGGTTTATATCGCTAGATTCGCCCTACGGCCCTACCGCATCAAAAGATAGACGCGTTTATAATGACTTTATCAGGTTTTTTGCGAGTATAACACATGAGCAAAGCTTGCGTTCCTTAAAGCTACGGTTTTTTAGAAGAATGGTCACCACACATAACGATTGTAATGACGGCTATCATGAAAATGATGGCAGTTGCAAAGATTTATATCGCTAGATTCGCCCTACGGCCCTACCGCATCAAAAGATAGACGCGTTTCTGTTTCGGTTTGATACCTGACACACAATGACGCAGTGACTTGACTCGATTGTCATGGAAACGCTCTTTAATAAATGTGTGAGTCCCTCTTCTACGTACGGTGAGGGCAAATATAGCGATTTAAATCTTTGGGGGGCGGGGATTGCAAATGACAGATTCTCATGACACGGCCGCTATCTTAGGAAACCGTAGCTTAAGAAACCGGTTGCCGTCACATAGAGCGCAAAATGGATGGCAACGGGATCTTCGAACGTTGCAATTCGAATATTCAGCTGCATCCGTTTAGACAGGAAGCCGATCCCAACATAGTTGGGAGAAGGCTATCAGATGATGATGATGATGATGATGTAAAGTCTACCTTTTAATCTGCTCCAGCTCCTTATCATGCCGCACCAACATCTGATGTCTCCGCAGCAGGAACTCGTCTTTGAGCTGTCTCTTCGCTAGCTGGTGACGTTCGTGGATTTGTTTTTCTTCTAACTCCCATAGGGCTGCTTCTCGGGTTCGCATTATCTGAAGAGAGGCTTAATATTACTTACGTTTTGTTTACGCTCGCTGTATAAATATCGAGACGAACAACTTTTAAATACAATAGGAATGCAAAATAATAATCTCTTTCAGAATTAAGACAGTCATTTTACTATTATTTTGTCCAATTGAGTTTGACAGTTAATTTTCATTGTTGTTCTGATCATTTTCCCCATATTTCTGACGTCGAAAGTGATACAAAATAACATCTAAGGCGCTGCACGGTAAATTACAATAAAAAAAATCACAAATATAACTACTTTACTCTGGTTCTTTGCATAACAAAAAAGTTTTGTAAAAATTTATTGGATTAGATCTTTGCTTTTTATATTAAAAATTACGCTTTTATCGCTTTTTAGCTGTGGTTACCTGTAATTGAGTGTGCATTACAGGATACCGTATTTATTATACAAGTTATAATAATCAATCTGCCTAGCCTTTTCCCAACTATATTGGGGTCGGCTTCTTACATGGAGCGACTGCCTATCTGACCTCCACAACCCAGTTACTGGGTAACTGACCCGTGTAGCTGTTATTACTTAGCCACGAGATCCTCAAGTTTTGTTAATGTAAAAGATAATTGTAACGTATCTCGTTAGTAATCCTTAAAAAAATTAAAAAAATATATTAAGAAATACACACAAAAACCAGTCAACTTTCAAGAATTTATTTTCCTGATATGTGAAACAATGTACTTTAATTTAACAGTTTTAGTACGGAACCCTAAAACGTAATAAAATTCTACGAAATAATAATTTGTTGCGAATGTATTTAAAGAGCAATAAATAACTTGCAATTTCTTAAATCCCGGTACTTATTTGTCATGTTTATGATTCCGGGATTTTAGAGGAGGTATTATCCACTCTATGTTACTTACTTCCTCAAAGTTTAGGTAAATATACTCTACCTATTCCGATGTCTGATAAATGATTACACTCACATTTAGCCCGTCAAGTCCTACGTAATAAGAGATAAGCAACGATTATCAACCTTATTTGTGATGTATGATCAAAAGGAATGTGTGAGGATCATAGCACTGTATTTTCTGCCTACCATCATGAGGAATAAGTTCTAAGGAGGCTCGTGGCTAAGTAATAACAGCCGCACGGGTCGATTCATCAGGTTAAGCTACGCTTGCCGGGGTTGGTCAGTGGAGGGGTGACCATCTTTACATACCGAGACTCCTCCGTGCCTCGGAAAGCACGTTAAGCTGTTGGTTCCAGCTGTCATTACTGGATCTTTGATAGTCGTTACGGGTCGTCAGAATACCGAGTCCGACAACCAGTCTTACCAAGGGGTATCGTATTGCTCTGTTACTGGGTTATGGAGGTCAGATAGGCAGTCGCTCCATGTAAAATATTGGTATTCAGCTGCATCCGGTTAGACTGGAAGCCGACCCCAACATAGTTGGGAAAAGGCTAGGCAGATTGATTGATCATCATAGGGAATAGGTGTGAGTTTATTAATGCATTTACATAATATGTGTGCACTCGCGAACAAAAAGGTATATCTATTTTCGATCAAGTATTCCGCGACTGTACAATATCACCTCGCTGGATCCATCGCAGACCGCAGCCGTCGCCACGCAGACAGTCCGACAAGCAGTCGGTTGGAACATGGTTTTCTGTGGAACACTCATAACGCATAGAGAACCATGTTGCAACCCAAACCTTGCGGTAGCTTCGGCGATCTTCGGGTAGAGTCGGAAATCTTCGGTGATCTTCGGGTGGAGTCGGAAGTCTTCGGGTTTCTTCCGTCTTTTTACTTCTTTGCGATTGAGTAACAATCTTTACAGAAGAGTTAGAATTATAATAATTATATAATTCTTCTATCTTACATGGGACATTATAACAACAGCATATTTTTTTTAAATTATAGTCTGTCCAAAAAGAATAGCATTCACGAGTGATGTGTATAATGTATACTAAGTAACATAGGACTCTAAGGCTCGTATTTATAATCAAAGTAATTACTTGTGTAATTACTTGCTACTAAGTAATTTCATACTTGAGGGTAGAATTCTTAAGTAAAGAAAATGGTGACTATTACTTGGCTAAGAATTCTAAGCTTTGACAGTTCTAACTTCAAGCAATTACAAAACTATAGAAAGAAAATCATTGCTTGAGCAATTACTTTTACTTAAGTAATTACTTTTATCTACACCCATGCCATAAATCCTCCATAAAAGTATCTGAAACAGTTAGCTTATTGCCAAGATTAAAACAGCCAGTGTCATAGTAACCATGGTAACCATAATAGCATCCAAACGGGTGCTTTAATGTTGTACTGAATTTCATAATGCAACTCGTTTTCAAAAAAAGAACATTGTAATGCACGCGCGTTTCACTACAACACTCGGCTTCGCCTCGTGTGATAAACCCACATTCGTGTTTTAATACCCCTTATTATACGTCAGTTGCATAAATAACTATTACTTGACTATAAATACGAGTCTAAAGTCCGATTTCACGATGTCCGAATAGCCACTACTTACCAAATAAATTCAAATATGGAACAGAATTTGTATGAAATTATCTGCCAAGTTAATATCGTATCGTAAGTTATTATCGTAGGTGGTGAAACAGGCCCTAACTGATAAATGATTTTATTTCTTGTAAGTAGGTTTGTACAAACACTTTACACGTCAAAACTAGATGAGGTCGGCATTTCCTATCCGACTACTCTGAGAAGAAAGGCCGAAACAAACTCCTCACAGCCTCTTTTAAAGTTCAGACATAATCTTGGTCAGATCATGTGAAGAGCATGTAGATTGGTGAAATGGTCTTTTGAGGAAAGAACCACACAGATTTGAGTGGACCTGTCCAGTCAGTGCACGCATTTGTCAGCAATCATGCAAGGTCAACTTAGAACTGCTATCAGTAACGGTCACGGAGCAAATACAAAGAGATGTTGCAATTAGATTTCCCTATGAAACAACGCGTGACAATTTGCGGGTGAGAGCGTGTTAGATTCCGCCCACTTCTTTATTTTCCATCTACCGGTCAATAGACCAACTATTTGCTCGTTCTGTCAATTTTACTTTGTAGTAACATAACTATCTCACACTAGATGTCACTAAGTACAGGATGCAACAGGGTCGTATTCAGAAAATGTTTATGAAATGATATAAAAACCACCAAAATAAGATTTTGCCATTAAAGGGTCTTTAGGAAAGAATGTTGAACAAATTTCAGTGCATGTGATTATGAAAATATGTTAGTACCGACTTCTACGTGCCTAAATATTTTTAGTTTCCATGGCACCAAGTGTCGCCATGTAATGTCGGGTAGAATTATGTTACAAAGTTGTGCACAGGACGAACGCCAACAATACACTGACTGAGACCACGCCTACATGATGACGTCAGGGCCTAGTTGAGAATCACAGTGCACAGTTGCTTAGGCCGTCTCCTCTTTGTATTTGTTCCGTGGTAACGGTCTTGGTATCGGTATTGGTAACGGTCTTGGTATCGGTATTGGTATCGGTCTCGGTATCGGTATTAGTATCGGTACTGGTATCGGTATTTTAGATATGTTTTTTCTCACCTGATGCCTCTGCTGCAGGTACTGCCGGTCGGCTAGCGCCTGCCGGTCTCTATGCGCATCGTGTATGCGGCGCAGCACAGCGTCGCCGGCGTCGGCCAGCGCAGCGACGAAGGCGCGCTCTCTCTCCGCGTGTTCGGCGTCGAGGCGCGCGCGACGTATGCGGTACGCGTCTTTACGACGGTCTTTTGCGACTAGTTCTACTTCCTGTGGGTAATGAGGTGGAGGCACAGGTTAATACAGATGGGACACTCCGCAGTTTAGATATGAAGGTACAAGTACGCGGCGGGCCCCGTCCGCGGGACTAATTCAGTAGGTCAGAAGGTATATGAGTTGCGCGATAGAAAGAAAAGCAACTTGTAGTTGAATATAACTGTAGGTAATAAGAGCTGTGCGACCTGAATTGCACTTTATTGTGTCGTAGCAAGAGTCGCTTTTTATTTAAATGATTTTGCGGAGTGTCCCATCTGTATTAATCTGTGGTGGAGGTTAGAAATCTTAGTAAAAAAGTTGGTTGGAAAAATTTAAAATCATGACTAGTGGGATACCAAAAATTAAGATAGAAACATATGGGGTTTTTGTAAGGCAACCATAAAAATTACACCTTTTAGATTCGAGACAGAAAATGTGAGAATGAAGCCAAAAACTAAATTCAAGATGGCGACCAAAAGCAACAAATAATTTTCATAATTTTGGGTTTTTTAAGATTTATTTAAAAAATCGTTAAAATTATAATAATTCAAGTTTTTAGGAGCAATGAAGTCCAAAACGAATTCAAAAACTAAATCCAATATGGCGGCCATAAAAATAATCCCTCATGGGTATAATTTTGAATGTATTTTGCTGAAAATAAGGTCAAAATCAAAATCCAGGATGGATATAATTCTATATTGTTAGTTTTTATATTGATTGAGCCAAGGATCCAAGGCCAATTGATCGCGGCATCAGTGGCATTCTTTAGGTCACCCGAGGTGCAGGTAGGCACTTAGGACACTCCAGCAAGTGGGACATGGTCTGAATGTCACTCGCACTGGATTTTGGATGGGTCAGTTACCCATTTGACGACACGGTTGGCGCAGTGGTTGAGCGGTTGACTGCTGCGCAGAATGTCGCGGGTTCGATTCCCGCACGGAAGAAATACTTGTACGACCTACAAGTATTTGTTCCGAGTCTGGGTGTTTTTCTATGTATGTATTTCCAAAAGAAAAAAATGTATATAAGTTATCAGCCATCTCGTTACCGTAACACAAGCATTAGGTTGCTTAGCTTGGGACTAGATGGCGTTGTGTGAAATGTCCAAGGATATTTATATTTTTTTATTTTATTCCGACAAATAATTCTAGGTTTTAACTAGGTGTTAGGTTTACCTGTTTAAGTAACCTAAGCTCCTGTTTGAGCGTATCCCTAAAGTGCCTGAGGTCCCTCTCGTGGTCTGCCCGCAGTCGTTTGGCGGCGTGACGCAGTTCCGCTTCTAATTGCTGCTCCGCTCGCTCGGCGGCCGCTCGTTGCGCTCGCGCCAACGCTTCTAGGTCTGATTCGTGCGCTCGGCCGAGAGAGACTAGTTCAGCTTCGAACCTGTGGAGAAGTTACCAGGGTTAAAAAAGAGTGTTAAAAAAATATTGGCAAAACTAATGACAATCAAATCGAAACTAAATTCTGCTTTTTAATTTACTACACTAAAATTACAGCTGCGAGCTGCGACCGACCTTTTTTGTCATTTTGACATTTTAGTCAGGTTGTTATCATTCAAGTCATTTTGTTTCAAAGGTGACTTGACCTTTCAAACAAAACAAAACGAAAATCAAAATCGGTTAAGTCGTTTGAGAGCTACGATGATGATGCCACATACAGATACACAGACACACACGTTAAACTTATAAAACCCCTCTGTTTCCGTCAGGGGTCAAAATTAAATAGGCTAGTTGACACTTACAGTAAGAGAATACCACCACCGACGTGCAGACGACTGTACAAGTGCTACAACTGACGTGAAGACGACCGTACCATTCCGAGTAACAAACGAACCTCTTATCCTGCTGCTCCCTGAGCTGGCTCTCTTTGGCGTTGAGGTCCTGGAACTGCTTCTGCTCCTGCTTCTGCAGCATCTTGATCTCGCGCAGCTCTTGTTTGCGGAGCGCGTGGTCGTCCCATGTCCGACCGCTTTCTTCGTCGCCCCATATAACCTGGGACAATAGATTTTAATAAGTTTGGTATTTTTAAAAAGATAGTATACTCAATCTGCCTAGCCTTTTCCCAACAATGTTGGAGTCAGCTTCCAGTCTAACCGGATACAGCTGAATACCAGTATTTCACATGGAGAAACTGCCTATCTGACCTCCACAACCCAGTTACTGGGTAATACGATACCCCTTGGTATGCCTGGTTGTCAGACTTTCGGGCTTCTGACGACCCGTAACGACTGTCACAGATCCACAAATGACAGCCGGAACCAACGGCTTAACGTGCTTTCCGAGGCACGGAGGAGTCTAGGTATGTAAAGATGGTCACCCATCCACGGACCAACCCCGGCAAGCGTAGTTTAACCTGATGGATCGACCCGTGCGGCTGTTATTACTTAGCCACGAGCTCCGCGAAAGTCATATTTAGATACAGATAGAAAACAGAATACAGAGCGCGCGAGAGCAGTTAAGGTGGAATTTGTGCTCACGACTCGTGCCGGCAATTATACAGAGTATTTACATTATAGCACAGATTATAGGAACAATACACAACTAAGATGCTGATTACAAGCCTCCACAGGTAAATACTGATAAACTAAAATATCGATTAAGCTATAGCAGCTATAGGGACAGCCCTCCGCAAACTGATAGGGTGAATTCAGTATGTCATACTAAGATGACCGGTACATGAAATTTTTTCAGGAACGTTATGGGAATCCAATAAACCTGATTTGTTTGTGTTTTTGTGCACAAATCGGAGCGTCTATTACTGGTTGGGAGGGTTAGGTAATAGGTATGCGGTGAGTTCGATGAACTCTCTAGCTAGACAGAAAGTGAACAGCTGATTTCACGCGTCGTTCATTAGAGTATTTCAAAATTCATTGCTGGTTCTTTTTTTACATAAATGGAGTGCTGCAAACACACAATGTAATTTTACATTGAAATAAAGAAAATGTAGCTGAAGAAACTATTAAAAAAATTAAAATTTTCCTGAGAAAATTTCCCGTGGAATATGATTCAAAACGAGGAGCTGAATGCACCCTGTTAGTTTGCGGAGGGCTGTCCCTTACACCCTGTATATATTATAAACAACGTGTAACGTTAAATGCGCAAAACCTCTTAGGGAGTCATTGTACTCATCATTATGAACAACTTTTACTATTGGACCAAACATGAAATCGCGAAAAAAAAATCAGCTGTTCAGTACATTTATGTTCGCGAAATTCGTCAAAATGTACTGAACAGCTGATTTTTTTTTTACTGTGATTTCTGAGTTGGTCCATAGTGAAAGTTGTTCATATTCATGGATAGAACACCGCGTCAAAATTTGGGTAGTTATAACAAATTGCCCTGTATAATTCATACACTTCTAAATCTATATCTATAAATAAAAAAGGCAAAAGTGATTGACTCATGTAGCAACGCACGGCCCAAACCGCTGGGTCTAGAGATTCCAAATTTGGCACATAGGTTCCTTATGAGGTCTAAGGGTCAGCGCACACCAAGAGCAGAGCATTTTCTAAGACTATTGAAAAATCATAATTCCATACATTGCAAAATTAAATACACGCCGAGCATGCTCGAGCGTAGTCGAGCATCAAGTTTGGACGATTGAATTTAGCAATGTATGGAATTGTCATAAGATTAATTTTTCAATAGTCTCAGAAAATGCTCTGCTCTGCTCTTGGTTTGCGCTGACCCTAAGGGTGCACTAAGAAAGGATTTTCAAAATTCAAAGATGCGAAACGGGGGTCCGAAGTTTATATGAAAAATCTTATTCCTTGAGTTAATAGACTTGAAACTTGCACGCGGGCGAAGCCGCGGGAAAAAGCTAGTAACCAATAATTTATGAAAAGTACCTTGGAAGTAGTAGTGGTGACTATAACGCCATCTATCTCAAACTTCCGCGTTCGTTTGCGAGTCTTCTTCTTCAAGTTAGCCATGTGGATGTCTTCCTTTGACCTAAGGACAAAATGTGTTATCATTATCGACTTTGTATGAACGTGGACGGAGCAAGACGAGCATTTTTTTAAAAAAAATTTAGGAAAACTTACAACCTAGCACGAATGCGCACGAGTAAAAAACGTACAGTAGTACCCAACCAATATGGCTTATCGATGTACCTGCGCAGAAGATGAATTTTCAAAGCGCGGCAAATGCTATTGACCAATCGGCACGCTCCACTCTTTTTCCTGTACCGCCATGTTAGCGCGCGCCGCTTGACAGCCGTCATACTTGCGAGTGAGACGGAACTAACAGCTGCAGTGTATTATGAACCCTATAGTAGTGATCTATGGTTGATTGTAAGTTTTAAGCATTCTCGTTAATTTTCGGGGCCATACTTTCTTTTCCGTGCGAACGAAGATTCACGACGCGCCTTATCAGTTGGGTACTACTGTAACGTAAATTCAAACTATTTTTCTTTCATCAATCATTAGAATCAGCAATACAACTCTATTCCAAGTTAGAATTGACCTTATGGCGAAAGCGCCAGGGTAGCCCGCGAAATTCAAAATTTCTTACGTATTTTTGCAATTTGTAGGTCAGTGTGAGCGTGTATGTTGATTAAAATATGATTCGCGGCCGTAGCTAATATGGCTTTACAGAATTATAATCATTAGAATCAGCAATATAACTCCATAAGTTAGAATTGACCTCAAACGTCATGATTTCATGAAATCGCTAGATTAGAGGTCAATTCTAACTTATGGAGTTGTATTGCTGATTCTAATGATTATAATTCAGTAAAGCCATATTAGTTACGGCCGCGAATCATATTTTAATCAACATACTGACCTGCTAATTGCAAAAAAACGCAAGAAAATTTGAATTTCGCGGTCTACCTTAGCGCATCCCCATTAAATGAAATGTAATACTTTACTCAATGATATATTACCTTTAGATGCGTTACCCGGGCTCAAAAATGGGAAATTAAATGAAGGGTAATTGCCCGGCGTGATATCAGTCACGCACGCGCGCCAGTGAACATGCAGCAGCTAGTGACGTAATTAAATAAGTATATTCATCTCTTTCTTACAACAGGTATCGGCATGCGTCTTTCCTTTTCTTTGCGGCCAGTATATACTGGTATGTTGGTACATCATGGCTTACGCTGTTTTTGAAAGCACTGATGTTCGTGTATGACGCGTCTATCTATAATACGTCATTGACTTTACTATTCTGAGTTGGTAACACTTGTAGGGATAGCACATATTTGTTTTTAGGGTTCCGTACCAAAATGGTAAAAAAGGAACCCTTATGGTTTCACTCAGTCTGTCTGTCTCTCTGTCTGTCTGTATGTCTGTCTGTCACAGCTGAATATCTCAAAACTACTAATGCTATCAACTTGAAATTTGGAATAGTTTTATATGACTATTTTGCAGATAAGAAAGAAATAAAAATATTTATATTTTTTTTTTGTAACAGGTGTTTTTTACTCTGTGCTCTCCCTCTTGCTTGAATCTTGTCAGTTGTAAGCAGTAAGTACATCATGTAATAAACGAATAGTTTAAAAAAGGCTTGGATTTAATTTATAACTACAGTTATTACCTCTGTATCCTGTTGGCAGGCTGGCCATCTTGCTGCTTTCTCCTAAGTACTACAGGCTCACCATTGTCTAGGTTCTCTGTCTGGTCTGTATTTACTCTGTAACAAGGAATAAACAGTATATGCAAGATTATACTGTCAATTAGGGGTGTATCCGATACCGATATATCGGCAATACTTCGGGTATGCGATATTTTTAACGGTACAACGATACTTTTGAAATTGTATGCAATTTTTAACGTTAGTCTTTACTAACGTTAATTGTTTAATAACGGTGCGAGGCGGAGCGGCAACAGTGCATCGTGGTCCAATGCTAAGCGACCGCGAGCGGAGCGTACAAAAATATAATCCTACGTACGGAACGGCAACGTTCCGGAACGGGAACAGTTACGTAACGGTTATTATTTTGTTACTTGGTAACGTTTAGGGCGGAGGGAGGTCAGAAGTTTCCCCACGACGGTTTTCAACACACTTTAGGTATCACAAGTGTATCTATGCAGAATGCTGTTCATACCTGGCTCCACCATTGACGTTAACATTCAGATGCGCGAGGTGCAGGTCTGGGTGCGAGGCCGTGGTCGCGGTGGTCGCGCTGGTCGCTAGAGAGTCCGCGTCTTGAAGGACGCGGGATGATGATGACGCCACTGAGCCGCTGTCTGACTGTGATCTGCTGTGAAAATTATGGATGGTTAGATTTGCGTGCAGTCAATGGCAAAAATACCGGGTGTAAAAAGACAATTACCGATGCCGAAAGCCACATACTCTACCCATTATTTGGATCGTTTTTTTTTCACTAGACCATACCTGGGAATCCATTAGTTCTGGAGATATTGAAGGTCAAAGTCGCATTATTTTTTTTTTACTGAAACGTATTCAAAGTGTTATTACTAAACTTTTTCCGACATGTACCTACGCGTACCGTAGTGCGAAGGGGCGGGGCTTAACTCCGTTTACCTGGGTACGTGTTACATAGCGCGTAATAAAAAATCGCTTTTTTTTTCTTACCTAAAAATAAAAGTCGTTTCCCAGCAATATTTTTTTCGCAAAGCTACTTAGATGTACAGTATGCGTAGTTGACGGCTTTTTTATGTCTTTTTACACCCTGTATAATGTGAAACGCCGGTCTAGAGGTCGTAAGCACGACCTGCACCTGCCTTTTGTTATTATAAATTTAAATCATCATCATCAGGTTTTTTTTTTTCTAATCATTTAGCATGCGTTCGTTATCACACTCAAATGTCATTTCGTGGACAATAGTGTGGGTTATACGTTTTCTCGACTGTTAAATTACTACTTTGTAAATGCTGTACTGTATAACTGTTTTTTGTCCCAAATAAATTAAATAAAATAAAATAAAATCAATGACCGCTGTACCGGGGCGGGACGCTGTGAGCGTCGAATGAGCGGCCTGCACAGATGATGATAACATGATGTCATATATTATGTGTTGGTGTTATATTGTTACCTCTCAAAGCTGTCGGGACTGAGTCGCGTACTGACGGAGCCGAGCGCGATGTGCGTCGCGGCCGAGTCTCGAACCCGCACCTCTTCGTTACCGACCGTAACTACTGAGACGTGGGAAGTGTCCTGTTGAGGAAACGATGAGTGAGATATTAGATGCAAGATATCACTTAGATCAAGTAAAGAACGTTTTTAGGTTTTCGTACCCGAAGGTTGCCAAACGGAATCCTATTACTAAACCTCCGCTGTCCGTCTGTCTGTCAGCGGGCTGTATCTCGGGTGAACAGTAATAGGTAGCTAGTTTAAATTGTCACAAAATTCACAGAGCGTCCCCCATAATAGTAATAAACTCACCAAATTCAGTCCGTTAGTAACACTATCATCGAAAACTCCGGAGTCTGTGGCAGCGGCTGTAGGACTTAGAATAAGGACTTCACTACTATCTAAACGACGACCACGAGTTTTTTCTGTAAACAAACAAAAATAAAATAAGTTCATGATTAATTTCACATTTCAAATCAATCTGCCTATCCTTTTCCCAACTATGTTAGGGTCGGCTTTCAGTCTAACCGGATGCAGCTGAATACCAGTATTTTACATGGAGCGACTGCCTATCTGACCTCCACAATCCAGTAACTGGGTAATACCCCCCCCCCCCCCCCCCCCCTTTGTAAGACGGGTTGTCAGACTTTACTTTTGTAACGACTGTCAAAGATCCACGAATGACAGCCGGGACCAACGGCTTAACGTGCTTTCCGAGGCACGGAGGAGTCTCGGTATGTAAAGATGGTCCATCCACGGACCTACCCTGGCAAGCGTAGCTTTACCTGATGGATCGACCCATGCGGCTGTTATTACTTAGCCACGAGCTCCTTTGACTAATACAGTATGTGTTTTGATATTTACCGCTATAGTGAGTGCAGTCTAAGGAGTCCAGCGACGATGGCGCGAAGCAGTCGTCGTCTGATGAGGAGCCCAAGCCGACTATTACGACTTCATCAGCTATTGGTGGTGTTGTTGATATTGTTACGGCGTTTGGCGGGAGCTGGGAAAAGATAATGTTTGTAATTCCATCGGTTTAGGTAGTTAAAACTAAGGGTAGTATTGAAACGCACATCAAGAATCATCAATTTTGCCCAACAGAATACATGTCTAAATAAACTAAACTTAACGTCAGCTCGTCGGAACCCCGCTGCGGGGCTCCTATTTCTGTCTGCAGGGTTTAAAGGAACCTAACCAAACCGAACCTTGGTGTGCCCAATAATTAATATTTTTGTTGTGACAAAAATTACTGATGTATAAATATCATCATCTTCCTGCCCTTATCCCATGTTACTTGGGGTCGGCGCAACACGTTTTCTTCTTCCATTCTCCCCTGTCAACCGTCACGCTATCATTCACTCCCTTCTCTTTCATATCATTCCTCACACAATCCATCCATCTTTCTTCTGTATAAACAATGATTATTGTTTGTACAAGTTAATTATTAGTGCAATCATTGATTTGGTGTTAATGTAGATTATTAGATGTAAAGTATTTGATGTAAGAATATTTTCCTGGTGTGCTATTAATAATTTCAAATTAATTAAAAGTAAACAAAAAGTAAACAAAAAACCACGTGACGTGGTTAGCCGAACAAATCACGAGATGTGACTTTTACGGTCATTAATATAAGGATTGAATTACAATGATTAACGTGCACTCGTAAAATGCAACAACTATAAGTAAAATTATTTGTTTTAGAACTACTTCATTATTACGTTTGACAACTTTTTTTCGAAAATCCTCAGTAAGCGGATGCAAAAGGGTTTGTATAAGAAATCATAGACCCAAAAACGACATTTTTGACTAAAGTCAAACGTCGCATCGCAAGGCATAGAAAAGGATGGGTGATACTCACATTTGCAGCAGTACTAAGGACAGGCGGATGCGTTGTGGTGACGGTGACGAGCCCGGCCGGCGTGGTCGCAGCTAAGCTGTTTGGTTCTACCTGTATCATATGAGTATTATTAACATCTGTCAAATGAAATCAGTAGCCAAGAAGTTAAACTGTGCCGATAATCGTAACGTGTTTGTCGAGCGCTGTTTTAGCGTGGATTGCTTATCGAATAGTCGTGTGTACGTGCTTACAAAATGCCTCACCGTGAGTGTCTCGAAGAGCTTATTGTCATATATCGCAATGAACCTTGTATATGGAAAATAACTAACAATAAAAAAATATTCTAGTCTCTTGGAAACGTCTTTAATTCCTTTAAGGCGAAAGCGCCAGAGTAGCCCGCGAAATTCAACATTTCTTACGTTTTTTGCAATTTGTAGGTCAGTGTGAGTACAAGCTCAGCTGTTGATTAAAATATGATTCGCGAAATCATTCATGATTTCATGAAATCGCTAGATTTGAGGTAAATGCTAACTTATGGAGTTGTATTGCTGATTCTAATGATTATAATTCTGTAAAGCCATATTAGCTACGGCCGCGAATCATATTTTAATCAACATACAAGCTCACACTGACCTACAAATTGCAAAAAACGTAAGAAATGTTGAATTTCGCGGGCTACCGTGTCGCATCAACCTTAACGCGAATGGACTATCGTTAATTTAATCAGACCTTGTACAAAATATTCTAACTTACCACCACCACACTCTCCTTCACCGCCACCACCACAGGCGAGACGGGTGGGAGTGGCGTGGGTGACGTCACCACCACAGTCTGCGTGGGCTGTGTGTGTTGTGTGGCGTGGGTGTGCTGTGTCGGCGGGACGGGGGCGGGCGGTTTCGTTGTTTCTTTAGGCGGGTCTGGTTCTTTTGGTTGTGGTGGCTGGGAAAAGACATTAGATAGATAGTAGGCATGAAGCTACAAGTACGCGGCGGGCTCGACTTGTCGACGGTAATTCAGTGTGGGCTGCCGCGCACCGTCCGGCTCGTACGTTAGTTCGCTACTCACTCAAGCGCCGAGTCGTAAAAGAAGACAACCCTAACGAGTCAGAAGGTATAAGAGCTACGCGATAGAAAGAGAGGCATCTAATAAGTGAATATAACTGTAGGTAATTAACGCTGTGCGACCTGAATTGCACTTTATTGCGTCGTAGCAAGTGTCGCTGTTTATTTAAATGATTTTGCGGAAATAATCTTCTGTACTTGTACTTTTATGTATTCTGTGGTAACACTAAGAACAATACAGATATCGCCATAACTTTGAGATAAAAACTATTCAAAATACGCAAGATTGTTTAAAAATACGTATTTAGATTTTAAACAACTTGGCAGTTCATTATTTGAAAGAAACAAAAGAGCAGTCTTCCTCTCTCCTACTTATTTAAAATTTTGCTGTGCCCGAAACGGTCCATAATTGTTTCTATTTTTATTAATTACTCCCTACATTATGGATTGCATTAAAGATTATTTGAATTGAAATATTTTGTTCATACTTTTTGGGCAAATTTAATGCTACGGTGATTCAAAATAGTTTTGGAGCAACCTGCTATATGTAACATTGTGGAGTGACGAAAATAGATAAAGTAAGAAATGAGTATATAAGGGGAATTTTGAAAGTGGCGCCAGTGACAGAAAATTTGAAGGGAAACCGCTTGGCTTTCGTATGGTCATGTGATGAGGAGAGACGAAACGCTTGTGACTAACAGAATGATGAATATACATGTTGATAGATGGAGAGGCAGAGAAAGGCTAAAGAAAAGATGGATGGATGGTGTGAGGAATGATATGAAAGAGAAGGGAGTGAATGATAGCGTGGCAGTTTTAGCCCCCCAGGGCAGGAAGATAATGATGATATTCAAAAAGTATTAAACTCACCGTAACAGGCCTAATTTCAACAGCATTATGCTGCGATCTCCTATCACTCTTTTCTTTTCTCTTATCGTCAAACCGTTCCTCATCTACAGAAGAAGACCTAGAATAATGCTTCTCTAATCTATT
The DNA here is from genome assembly GCA_905163495.3 of Cosmia trapezina. Classification (NCBI taxonomy): domain Eukaryota; kingdom Metazoa; phylum Arthropoda; class Insecta; order Lepidoptera; family Noctuidae; genus Cosmia; species Cosmia trapezina. Next base: position 3,497,243 of record LR991047.1, read on the forward strand.
CACTTCTGCACTAACTCTATTTACTTCTATACCAGTCTTCTCTAAAGAATCTCTCTTATTATCTCTTACTTCTCTCTCGTGAATAGAATTCGGTCTACTTTTATCTTTTTTAGCTTCTGTCTCTTCTGTAGAATTGCTTCTGGAGTAAGTTTTGTCTTTGACTTCCGGTTTTGTTCTTGTTTCCGATTTTTCTGATGACTTTGGTTTTTCGTTGACTTCTTCTTGTTTGGGTTTTTCTTCCGATTCGATTTTTTTACTTTCTACTGCTTTTTCGGCGTCTCTGCAAACCTGTGGGTAGAAATTACATTTATTATATTATATTGCCAGCTTTGCAGCATCTATTGGGTTGGTCCGTGGATGGGTGACCATCTATACATACCCAGACCCCTCCTCGTGACTCGGAAAGCACGTTAAGGCGTTGGTACCGGATATCATTCATGGATCTTTGACAATCGTTGCACCTCATCGGAAGCCCGAAAGTCTGACAACCAGACTAAACTAACTAACTAAGGGGTATCGCACTACCCAGTTACTGGGTTGTGTAGGTCAGGGAGGCAGTCGCTCCATGTAAAATACTGGTACTCAGCTGCATCCGGTAGAATCGAAGCCGACCCCAACATAGTTGGTAAAAGGCTAGGCAGATTGATTTGATTATACAACGTGTCGTTCCTCGTCAAATTTAAGGGTGTGGTATAAACCATCAAACCGAACAACTTTTTCCACGGCACCAACATCGTAAACGCGAAAAAATAATCAGCCATCCCATACATTTGCGTCGAGTAGCTATTGAAGTTTTCTATGGGACAGTTGAAAATTTTTTCGCGATTACGATGTTGGTCCCATGGAGAAAGTTGTTCGGTTTGATGTTCTGTATCACACCCTGAAATTTGACGAGGATGCAAAACGACACGTTGTATTGCCAGCTTGTAACTGTCCTCTTGTAAACTCAGAAAAGGTACAGTGGTACCCAAGTCCCAAGTGATAAGTGCCGTCCCACCCCCGCGTTAGTGACGCATAAATAAGTAGTGTTGTTTTTCCTTTTATGTTTAAAATATAACTACCCCATTTCTTTTGTTTTTCAGGCTTGTGTTAAAAATTAAATTCACATATGTGCGTCATTTTTCGTGTGAATAAATAGTTTTTCTTTCTTTCTTTCTTCTTTCATAAGGCGCGTCGTGAATCTTCGTTCGCACAGAAAAGAAAGTATGGCCCCGAAGATTAACGAGAATGCTTAAAACTTACAATCAACCTTAGACACTACTATAAGGTTCATAATACACTGCAGCTGTTAGTTCCGTCTCACTCGCAAGTATGGCGGCTGTCAAGCGGCGCGCGCTAACATGGCGGCAGCTGCGACCAATAGCGGTACAGGAAAAAGCGTGGAGCGTGTCGATTGGTCAATAGCATTTCCCGCGCTTTGAAAATTCATCTTCTGCGCAAGTACATCGATAAGCCATGTAAGTTGGGTACTACTGTACAGGTAGTAAAATAATCACCAACATACCTGGTCCACGATCAGCCTGCCCGCAGTAGCAGCAGGCAAGACCTCTGGAACTTCCTCTACTACCAGCTTCTGCGGCGATGACGAAGCCGGCGTTCGAGGAGGCGTAGAGCTGGGCGTAACGGGAGCGGGGGTGGGGAGCGCTGGGGGCGGGGGCGCGGGCGGCTTGCGGGCGGCTGCGGGGGCGGGCGTGGGGGCGGTTGGGGGTGGGGAGGTGACGGTGCCTGAAGGGGGTAAGGGTGCGGGGCCTTTTTCTTTTTTTGGTGCCTGAAAACAAGAATTGATTGTTACGTTAGACTAGTTTGGGGCTCAAACACGTGTTTCTCTTTGAACTTGCAATTTGATTGAGCTTCGAGGTAAACTGGATCGTTTAAAGATGTCTTAGTTGAACAGTTTATCAATAACGGTAACGGTACATTTATTGAGAAAATTTACCTATCTAAAATTATATTTATAGTTAAGAATCGTGCCATGCACATCTATCAACAATTCGCCCAAAAAACATTTTAAGAATGCAAAGCATTTTACTTAATAAACACACTTTTGTGTAAAAAAGTAATGATTTGACTAACCATTTGTAACAGCTTCCTTAATAACAAAGAATAAAAGAAATAAATAATAAAATCCAGTATACTCACGGGCGGTTTCCTGTCAGCAGGCGGGTGCGAGTCCTCGTGCGGCCTCTTGGCTGCGGCGGCCGACGCGGCTGACGAGGGCTCGGCGGCCGCGGCCGGCGCGGGCGCGGCGGGTGGCGGGGAGGGCGGGGAGCGGCCAGCTGGTGCCACGGGAGTTGTGCCCGCTTGGGGTTCGTCCGACACTGTGGAGGAAGACATTACGTTAAAAATAATACTTGGCATTCGAGGCATAAAAAGGGGAGCATTTAAATAATATACGGGGTGTAAGTGTAAACAGTGGCAATTTTTTAAGGGGTCATTGTACTCATAATTATGAACAACTTTTACTATGGGACCAAACCTGAAATCGCGAAAAAAAAAATCTGCTGTTCAGTATACATTTATGTTCGCATAATTCGTCAAAATGTAATGTTTTCTCGCGATTTCAGGTTTGGCCCCATAGAAAGTTGTTCATAATGATGAGTACAGTGACCCCTTAAAATATTGCCACTGGTTACACTTACACCCTGTATACTTTAGCAGTCAACTTAATATAGTATTCCTACGAAGCGACACGCACTTTACTTGTGGTTCCCAAGTGTACAGACACGCTGTGAATGTGTGTAAGCGCAGGAGCTCTCGGTACCGTCCGAGACAATGGCGAAGTCGGGAGTGTGTGTGTGTTGTGCTGACGCTACTCGTCTTCACGCACACAGCGTGTTTGTACACTCGGTTACCACAAGTAAAGCGCGTGTCGTTTCGTGAGATAAAAATACTATAAAGATTTATATAACAACATGAGTCATACTTATGGAGGAGCTCGTGATTATGTAATAACAGCCGCACGTGTCGATACATCAGGTTAAGCTACGCTTACCGAGGTTGGTCCGTGGATGGGCGACCATCTTTAGATACCGAGAAGCCTCCGTGCCTCGAAAAGCACGTTAAGCCGTTGGTCCCGGCTGTCATTCGTGGATCTTTGACAGTCGTTACGGGTCGTCAGAAGCTCGAAAGTCTGACAAGCAGCCTTTCCAAGGGGTATCGTATTACCCAGTCACTGGGTTGTGGAGGTCAGATAGGCAGTCGATTCATGTAAAATACTGGTATTCAGCTGCATCCGGTTAGACTGGAAGCCGACCCCAACATTGTTGGGAAAAGCCTAGGCAGATTGATTGTAATACGTACTCTTGACATCTGGCGTGTCGCCGGAGCGGACGGAGGTCGAGTCATCTTCCTCCATAGGTATATGAGAGCTGCGCGGCTCCTACACATTACAAAAAAGTATATTTAGTACTTTAACATAAACACATTATCTAAGGTAGTTAAGTGCCTATACAGTTTGGGTTCGGGGCGAAGATCATTTTTTGTAAAATATATCTATAAAATGTGCACAGCCTAGTTGACGATTGACATACGTCTCGGACAAAAGTCAACGACAAGACTGCGCGTCATTTGTTTGGAAGCTTCTAGAACGTTCTAGAAGCTTCGACTCGACCTTATTGGCCGAGCGGATTGTGGCGGGTGCGGTTAGAAAAGGGTTCGCGTCATAGTTTGACGACAAGGTTGGCGCAGTGGTTGAGCGATTGACTGCTGCGCAGCATGTCGCGGGTTCGATTCCCGCACGGAACAAATATTTGTACGACCTACAAGTATTTGTTTCGAGTCTGGGTGTTTTTCTATATATAATATGTATGTATTTACAAAAAAAAAAATGTATATAAGTAGTTTATCAGCCATCTCGTTACCATAACACAAGCATTAGGTTGCTTAGCTTGGGACTAGATGGCGTTGTGTGAAATGTCCAAGGATATTTATTTATTTGTTTATAGTAGATTAATATAAGTAAAGTATACTTTTAAGTTAGTTAAGCTAGTCCTAAATTAAATAGCACTATTAAGGTAGATGCGCAAAAGTAGCCCGCGAAATTCAAATTTTGTTGTGGTATGCAATTTACAGGTCAGGCTGTAAAATATCGGGTGGGTTTTAGTCAGTAAAAGTCTGACACGCCTTTCCGCTCCACCCAGAGCGGGAGAAGTTATTTGATGATTTCCCAACCTCAAAAAAAAAAAAAAAAAAAAAATTGTCGCACATTTCGATCAAGATACAACATAACACTAACCTGCAAATTGCAAAAAAACTCAAGAAACTTTGAAAATCGCGGACTACCTTTGCTCATTCACCTTAACTTAATATTATAAGAAGCATACAATTAAAATTACGTAAATCATAAACTGGTTTCTGAAAGCCACTTTTATCTAATAACAAAACAAAACAAATAAAATATCTCCGGTTAACTGAGCAAAATTATTTCCAGAACCTACATATAAAATTTACCAAAGCAATTCATACGGTTTGAAATCATTTCGTGGTGTAATAAAGATGATGGATAAAACATTTTTTTTTTGCCTATCATGTAGATTATTAAAAAATATTGGACACGTATTTTTCTTTTTTACCGTAATCAAAAGATTACAGCGATGCATTGAGTTTAAACGTGGCATGACGTCACTCCTTGCTAGATTTCGTAGTTGTGACGTAGTGACACCCCCCACTTCCCAACTTTAATGCGTTTTATCTAAGTAATTTTTTATTAAGTAAAAAATATGTGTCTAATATTTTTTTATTATCTGACTAATGGATTAAGGCCCGATTTTTCAATCGTCAGATAACTTTTATTTGAGCAATAAATATGGCGGTTTGACATATCTTTTCTATACTTTACAAAAGCTGTCAAAACGTCAAACAATCCCCAGATAAAAGTTATTTGACTATTGAAAAATCGGCCCCTTTTTTTTACCCTTCATCCCTATTTTACTCATTAGCTTTTGGATTCAATATTAATCAATAAAATTGTCTTTGTATTTTACTATAACATTTACTCATAATCAATTCCATTTGCTATCAAACAGTTCTCTATACTAGAAAGGTTATAAAGGTATAAACAATCTTAATGTGACTTTTTACACAAACACATATTAAATAAATAAACTACTGCTTAAATTAATGGTTTTAACATAAACAGTTTGGTTCGGGGGAAAGATATAGTTTTGTAAAATAATTCTAAAAATGTGCGCAGCCTAGTTGACGGTTTACATACGTCTCACTCTGCAAGTCAATGGCTGCGCGTCATTTGTTTCGAAGCTTCTAGAACCTTCTAGAAGCTTCGACTCGACCTTATTGGACGAGCGGATTGTGGCGGGAGCTGTTAGAAAAGGGTTCGCGTTATATGGTTCAATTGATTTAGCAATCATTATTGTTGTATTTTCATTGGTTTTTAGTTGCATTTTATTTTTAAACTGAGGTTTTGTTGTGTATGTGTGTTAACGTACCTATATATGTATGTGTGCGTAGCTGCGCACGCCATGTTAAGAGTAAATAAACCAGTACGTCCATAGCTATTGCGTGTGTCACTTGTCTCCCTTCCAACCCATTTACGCGTACTCAACAGTGGCGACGAGGATTTACCCACATATCAAAATAAAATCGGAAAATGAACAGTATCGGCATTTTATCTACATTCGATCACAGCGTACAGGAATGGAAGTCATACAAAGGCCGAATTACTCAATGGTTCATTGCAAATGACATCGTTCCAAAGAAAGATGAAGCCGGAGCCAAGAGACGGGCGATCCTGCTCAGCGCACTTAGCGACGGTACTTATAAGTTGGCAGCGGATCTGGCCCTGCCAAAGGATATTCAGGAAGTACCGTATGACGACATAGTGCAGTTGTTAGATGAGCATTTTCTACCAAAGATATGCGGCTTCAGCGAGCGTTACAATTTTTACGCAGCAGTACAACAGCAGGGGGAGACTTACACGCAATGGGCGTCAAGGCTACGAGGACTTACGGCACATTGTAAGTTTAGTAACGTCGAGGAAGCGTTACGAGATCGGTTCGTGATGGGCATGGCAGCAGGGCATGAACGAGAAAAGCTGTTCGCGCAAGACATCGACAAGCTGACCCTAGCCAGGGCGGTGGAGCTGGCGGAGAGCGCGCGGTGTGCGCGAGCGGGCGCCACCACTACTTCGGCTGTCCTTGGGCAGCAGACGCCAGTGTTCAAGATCGCCAAGGAAGTAAAAAGTGCGAAAACCATTAGTGCCGGTAAAATAAAGTGTACAGTGTGCGGACGTAATAATCATGAGTCATCCCAATGTCGATTTGCAAGCTACAAATGTAATAAGTGCAACACCAAAGGTCATTTGCGTAAAATGTGTAACAAGGTTAATTACGTGTTGGCAGGTGATGTGAGCGGGGACGACGACGGTAAGTCATTGTTTAACATACACTCGGTCGGTGGGGAACCTATGACAGAAACAGTTTCAATTTACGGGAAGGATTTACAATTTCAAGTAGACAGTGGTTCAGCTGTAACGGTTATATCTGAAGGTACCTATAGAAACTTGTTCAGTAATATTCCGTTACTAGAATCCAACAAAAGTTTTGTTAGCTACACCGGCAATGTTATGAAATGTGTAGGATATGTAAACATGCCGATAACGTACAGGCGACACACACAGTCATTGGACGTGTACGTCATTCGACACGGCGGACCACCGTTACTAGGTAGAGATTTTATATCGAGATTTAAACTTAAGTTGACGCCTTGTAACTTTTTGAAGGGTGAGCAGAGTATGGTGGACCAATTGCAATCGCGTTTTCCAGAAGTATTTTCCGATAGGCTGGGCAAATTTAATAAATATCGTGTTAAATTAACATTAAAGGATAATGAGAAACCAAAATTCTGTAAAGCGCGTCCAATTGCGTTCGCGTTACGTGATAAGGTCAGCGAAGAGATAACACGCTTAGTGGACCTAGGTGTTCTAAAACCCGTAACGCACTCGGAGTACGCGTCACCCATTGTTCCCGTACTTAAGCACAACGGTTCGGTTAGATTGTGTGCCGACTACTCGGTAACCATTAACAAACAGCTGATGATAGAACAATATCCTCTACCAACGGTACACGAACTATTTACAAAATTGTACGGGGGCCATCAGTTTTCAAAAATTGACTTAACTATGGCATATAATCAGTTTTTGTTAGACGAGGAATCTCAACCGATCACATGTATCAATACACATCGGGGTCTATTTAATTATACTCGATTAGTGTTCGGACTGTCCAGTGCGCCGTCTATATTCCAGCGCGCAATGGAAACGGTGCTATCGGGACTTGACGGGGTCCTATGTCTGCTTGACGACATTTTGGTGACTGACCGGACCCAGGAGGGGCATCTGAACAAGTTGAATATAGTTCTGCAAAGGCTTCAGGATGCAGGGTTAACTGTGCAGAAAGAAAAATGCGATTTCTTCAAAAACGAAATTAAATATTTAGGTTACATAATAAACAAAGACGGTTTACAGAAAGACCCGGCAAAAATGAAAGCAATAGCAGACGCGCCCGTACCTACTGACGTTAATACGTTGCAATCATTTTTAGGCCTGGTAAACTATTATAGGAATTTCGTGCCTGGAGCATCCTGTATCCTGAGTCCTTTGTATGACCAATTAAAAAAGGGAGTTAAGTGGGACTGGTCTACGTTACACCAACGAGCGTTTGAAGAAATTAAAAAACAGTTAACGTCAGATCAAGTCTTAACACACTTTAATTCAGATGCTACAATAGTTTTAACCGTCGACGCATCGCCGTTTGGGTTGGGTGCTATTTTATCTCAAATAGATAATGACGGATTAGAGCGACCGGTAGCATTCGCTTCTCGCACGTTGAACACGGCCGAGAAGAATTACTCACAAATACAGAAAGAGGCGACAGCAATAATATTTGGAATACGTCGGTTCCATCAGTATTTATATGGCAGATCAGTACCATTCATTTTACGCACGGATCACAAGCCGTTAATTACTATTTTCGGTAAACATAAAGGTATACCGGAGGTGTCCGCTAATAGATTGCAGAGATATGCGATATTTTTAAGCGCATACAATTACAAAATTGAGTATGTCCGGAGCGCCGATAACAACGCGGATTATCTGTCGCGGGCGAGTTTACAGAGTAAGTCGGGGCGGGCTAGCGCCGAGAGCGAGGGAGACAACATCGGCGCACACGCCGCCGCGGCCGCCGCTCCTATTGATCGGGCATCATACGTTAATTTTGTTGTCGAAGGCGACATGCCGTTGACCTTGAATGAGTTACGCAAAGCTACTAATGAGGATACGGCATTACAGTTAGTTATAAATTATGTTCAAAATGGGTGGCCAAAAAAGTTGGTAGACTTGCAGTTGAAACCCTATTATTTATGTAAAACAGAATTGTCATATGAAGACGGCTGTTTAATGAGGGGACATAAAGTAGTTCTTCCCGAATCGTTGCGGTCAAAGGTTTTAATTGAATTACATAGCTCACATTTAGGTATAGTAAAAACGAAATCAGAGGCAAGGTCACGGGTTTGGTTCCCAGGTATTGATGCAGCGCTAGAAAAAATGATACACTCGTGTGAAATATGCAAACAGCTACGGCCCTCGCCCCCACGGGCGCCGTTGGCACCATGGAAGTTTCCTGATGCGCCATTCCATAGAATACACGTAGATTTTCTGGGCCCGCTGAATAATCAGATGTTTTTAGTAGTGGTAGATGCGCACACGAAATGGTTAGAAATATATGACGTGAGCACATCAACCACCTCGGCGACCGTTATTGAAAAGCTTTATGATTTTATGTCAAAGTACGGATTACCTCACACGATTGTTAGCGATAACGGCACTGTGTTTACATCCGCTGAGTTCACAAAATTCTGTTTACTAAATGGTATTGCTCATCTTACTTCTCCACCTTACAATCCAGCCAGTAACGGACAAGCAGAGAGTTATGTGAAAATAGTCAAAAAGGGTATAAAGTCAAGCGTTTTAGGTTCTCGAAACAGGAATGAGTGCAGACACAAAATTTTGAAATATTTGTTTGACTACCGAAATTCAGTACATTCTGTCACGGGGTTCTCACCGGCCGAATTGGTGTTCGGGCGAAAGCTCAGAACACGACTTGATTTACTCCAACCCAAATTAACGTCGACCCCACTCACATCACTAACCGACGATGTTAAACAAAAACAGTGCTCGCAAATTAAGTGCTATGGTGGCAACAATAAACAAGTGTATAAGCCGGGCGATGAGGTCATGTTTAAAAAATTTCAAAACAATAGCAAATTTATGTGGTGCAAAGGTACCGTAATTAAAAGACTGGGTAAAGTGATATATATAATTAAAGATCATGTATCATCGTCAAACGTAAAAAAACATAAAAATCAAATACAATTACACAAAGGAACGTCTCAACCAGGGGACTTCAACGATTTTACGTTGGACGACGACCCAATTCAAAACGAACCCAGCAGTTCACAACCGCTGGATAGTGGGGAGGGAGAAAGGAGTGAGGTGGAATTGTCATACTCACCTCCAACCCGGGATTTGAGATGTACCAGCAGACTACTGCGAGAGATACCCAGGGTTGATTATAAACAGTTCTTTTAAAATTGTAATGGTTGTTGTAATTTATGTTAAATAGGAGGAGGGAATGTTGTGTATGTGTGTTAACGTACCTATATATGTATGTGTGCGTAGCTGCGCACGCCATGTTAAGAGTAAATAAACCAGTACGTCCATAGCTATTGCGTGTGTCACTTGTCTCCCTTCCAACCCATTTACGCGTACTCAACAGGTTTTAAAATAAAAAAAGATAAAAGACTCATCTACCTTTATTTCACTACCTAAACCTTCCTAGTATAGGTAAAACGAGGCCAACTTGTTCAGGCTTTCAGAAAGCAATGGTAAAAATATTACAGTATACTTATAAACATAGATAGATATTTATAGGGTTTTCTAGGGTGTACCTTCGACGCAAGCGGACGATCTAGCGGCTGGGCGTCCGATTCGTTTGCAATGTAAACCATACACACGTCACATTAACGTATTGTTACGATAAGTCAATATTTTTATATGATATATACGAAATTAAAGAAGAAAAATAATCTGCTGTTAAAAATGATAACCAACCTATCATGGCTTGCCTACTGAGACATAGTTAATTATCTACCCCCTTATTCATAAAAAATTAAAACTCTCTACAAACCTATTTTAGTTAAAATAGTGTTTTGTCAATTTCGCTCGAATTATGATTTGAGTTTGAAAGAAGAAGACAAAACACTATTTTAACTTAAATAGGTTTTTAAAGCGTTTTAGTTTTTTTATGAATAAGGGGGCTATTCTTCTGGACCGCCGCTGGGCCAACGCTTTTAAATGCGCGTTTGCTATGGCTATCCCAGTTTGAAAGCCTACTTTACAACATTAGCTAGATTCAAATTCAAATGTTTATTGCTGAACACAGTACATAATCATAAATTCTAGATGTCAGGTAAACGTGCAGTCAACTGTGTTGCACCAATAGCACTAGCATTTTATTCTATAGTCATTCCGGAATCGCTAGATTTTTACGATCGATACAAAAGTGCATTCCATATTAGCCAACTCCTAAGTAAGTACCTATACATTCGGTTCTATAATAAGAACTCTAAATTTGTCGATCCCAGAATCCCGGGATTTTTCGATACAAAAGTGCATTCCATAATAGCCAACACTGAATATCCGATCTATAGTCATCACCTAAAGAGCATGTCCTTATGCAATTTGATCAAGGAATACATTTATTATAGGAAGTAGTACTATCGGACATAACACATTTTGTTAGGAGGAACCCTGACCATACGTAGCTTGGATCCTTAATAATTTTTAGCCGACGAGGACAACTACTCTTAAAGGTAAACAGATATTTCTTCTTTTAATGTAAAACAATTTGTTTGTAAATGAATAAATATTACGTTTGTTGGCCGCCACGGAATAGAAGTAGAAAATGTTCCATGCATCGGTTGGTTTAAGCAGTTCCAATCAAAGATAAATAAAATAAAATAAATATTAAATAAAAACATTTAAAATAAATAACAAAATTACTTAAATAAACACTTAGGGCCTATTTCACGATGTCCGAAAAGCCACTACTCACCGAATAAATTCAAAAATGGAACACAATTTGTATGGAATTATCTGCCAATTAAGTTAAAACTTAAATAATTGTATGTGGTGAAACAGGCTCGAATCTTAGATAATTTACATACATTAGCCTAATTTCCATACTTACTGGAACTATTTACCTCAACATTGTAACTATTATGCTCTGAAATCCTTGCTTCCAATTGATGTTATTTCATCTTAAACGAATATCAACTTTATGATATTGTAAATTAAGTTGATTTCATAAAGACTAGTACTATTGAGAAAGACTAAAAAATGTTTGATGTTGTTGCGCAAACTGATTTTTCTAGACGTGTACTAAAAAGTGCGTTCTTGGTTCTAATTATATGGTTCCAATGAAATTTGAACTTTATCAAGTATGGCATTAAGTTTGTTTTCCAAAAAATATAAAAATTATATCTAAGATTCTGAGTTCTAGATCAGAAAATCTCATCACAGATATTTATATCAACATTATATACTAACCAATTCTCTGGTACTGCTCCTTATTTTTCTTGCCTCTCCTCGATTTCGACTGTACATTGGAAGTCGCATCGAAAAGAGGCAAGCGGGTTAGTAAGCGTGCAACAGAAGCAGACACACAGTGTTATTATTTTCATTAAATATATTTTGTTAGTTTTAAACGGGGTGCCCCGTAATTAATGGATAACCTCTTAGGGGGTCAGTGTACTCTATCATTAAGAACAGCTTTTACTATGGACCAAACCTAAAAAAACCAAACAAAAATAGCTGTTCCTTACATTTTGACGAGTTATCTAAATAAATAAATAAAAAAGACCTGACTGACTGACCGATTGACTGACTCATCAACGGCCAGACGAAACCCTTACACCTAGAAAGTTGAAATTTTGCACAGAGGTTCTCTTTATAATTTAGACAAGGAACAAGGAAGGAATTCCCGATAGTATGTTCCCGTGGGATATTTTCCGACATCCATGCGGGCGAAGCCACGGGCTAAAGCTAGTGCTAACATAAATGTAGGGAACAGCAGTCTTTTTTCCTGATTTCAGGTTTGGTCCCATATTAAAAGTTATTCATAATGTTGAGTACAATAACCCATTAAGAGGATAACGGTGATTCAAATTCAAACTTCTTCAAAAATATTCCACCACATTTTTTTCCCCAAATAACATAAAAAACAGAATTTTAATATTCTACTGACCTCGGAATCGTCATCCAGAACCTCTTCTTCGACCACCTCAGCCCTGTACTCCAGCAGTAAGTCCCTCAGGGGCTTCGCATCGAAGTTTCCGTTCACGAATTCGTGCTTCATCAGCTCGATCGCTGTCGGCCTCTTTTCTGGATCCTGCGGGATGAATGTCAGAATTTTTTTTTTTTATGTGTGGTAAGAAAGTACACTGCCCGTCTGAGCCCTTAACATAACCGTTTGTATGGCAGATTAAGCGCAGAACAGGTGAAAATCAATACAATTATAAGTAAAAAGAGACTTCACTAGTATCAGTATCGCGTCTGCGTCAACGGAAGCAACATACTCTTGTCTCTTTTTCGCTCCCGTTAATTACGACATGCCGTCCTACTTCCACGTGTCATCTACCATAGTGTTGCGTTTCAATATAACGTTACTTACGTGAGCGTAAGAGCAGTGGTGGCCCAGAATAAATGTTTTACTTTGTGTAAATTATTTCATCACCACTGCTCTCAAAACTGTGAAGAAAAACATCGTGAGGAAACCGCCATGTCCTAGAACCAAAAATCCCAAGACATGTGACATCTACCAACCCGCACTGGGCCCGCGTGGTGGATTACGGCCCACTCTCTCTCACTGAGAGGAGGCCGCAGTCCCGGCAGCAGGAACATTTGGGCTGATTACTTTCTTTTAATTTCTTACCTTCACAAGTGCTTTAGATATAAAGTCGTTGAATGATTTGCTCCACCTGGAGGGCTGATCTAACGTGGGGGGCTCACTCTTCTGTATTTTGAGTAGCACCCTCATCGGGGTCATCTCGTGGTTGGGGGGCTCCATTTGAGCGAACTCTATTAGAGTTATACCTAGAGACCAGATGTCCACCTGAAATAAAATTAATGACATTATTTTTAGTGTTTTAAACTCATCATCATTTGCCTAGCCTTTTCCCGACTATGTTAGGGTCGGCTTTCAGTCTAACCGGGTGCAGCTGAATACCAGTATTTTACATGGAGCGACTGTCTATCTGACCTCCACAACCCAGTTACTGGGTATTACGATACCTCTTGGTAAGATTGGTTGTCTGACTTTCGGGCTTCTGGCAACCTATAACGACTGTCAAAGATCCACGAATGACAGCCGGGACCAACGGCTTTGATTATATACTTTTTCAAAGTTATCCATTCTTTACCATGCTAGTCGCGCGGTAAACTCTGTTTGCGCGATGCAGGATTTTGCGTGACGTCAGTGTAATGCGTAATTCGCATGTGGCCATATAGATGCCGGATGTTAATTTAATTTCTTTATAACAATATTTCGCAATTTTCTAATTTTTCTTGATTTTATTATTAGCGATTTGAGTTGGTCAGATGGCAGGCAGCTTTATCCAGTCTGATCATGGCGTTATTATTATTATTTATTTATTTATTACAATGATTTTACTTAGCTTATAAATATATTAAGCCCCACAAAACCATGTTATGTTTAGGATGATCACATAAACATACCTTAAAATCATAAGGATGATCTCTAAAAGTTTCACAAAGGACGACTTCCGGCGCCATCCAATATGGCGTCCCGATGAACGTGTCATGCTTCTGTAGCGTCGACTTATTCTTCGCTGACACGCCAAAATCCGCTGGAAATAAATAGATAATGTTAGTTTCCTAGTTTAATTTATAGTTAAAAACACAAAAATGTCTAAGAATCAAATTAAAAACCTTTCTTAATAAACTTTATATTTAAAAAAAAACACTACAAAGTGAAAAAAACTTTAATTTCGGAAGTCGGTGTCTTTGGTTTTGTATTTTCGTTTTTTTGTAGTTTGTAGTGTTTTTATAATTTGTAGTGTTTTTTTGGAAGTCGGTTATTTTTATTTTTCACTTTTTAAAAAAGTGATACGGGTTGAATTGAGAAACTTCTTTTTTTTCGTCGGTTAAAAACAAGAGATGAATGAAAAAATTTGGAACATCAAAGACAAAGCGAAAACTCAGGCTATCAGTCAAGAGACTGAACCAAGAGGTTGGTAGATTAAAATGATAAATCCACAAGGGACAAGGTGCGGTGCAAATTTTTGCAAAAAGAAAAAACAACAAAAAAAAATATGGTCACTTCTGAAGTTCTGACAGTATTTTTTTTTGTCCACACGATACTTTACATTTTTATTCATACTTTAGGACAGTATTTATCGATGATCAATCTTCATTTGCATTGTTTTCTCCGATTTCTCATTTGCTATTATTTTAAAATATATTATCAGTTATATTCCATCGGTTTAGGTAATTAAATAAAGGTAAACAAACAAAACCATGTGTCTGGTTAACCGAATAAACGTAATACCTGTCACTTCAGTCGTCATGCTACGACACAGTTGTACTTTTCAATTTAGCAACGTTATACAACGCAATATAAAGTTGATAAATTAAAGAATACAACAGCCGTGTCATAGATGACAACTGAAGTGACAGGTATTACGTTTAGTCGGTTAACCAGACACCAGAGGGGCAATTCTCGTATTTTTAACAACGTTCGCAATCTCATCTTAGTCTCAATCTGTCAAAAATTGTATAGCGTTTACCTTCATTTTTGACATTTGATTGACGCTGGCATGAGATTGTCAACGTTTTTAGTTACGAGAATTGGCCATCTGGTTTTTTTTGTTTAGCTTTATTTAATTAGGTACCTGAACCGATTTTTTTTTGGCCTACATTGTGTCTTACTGCTGAACAAAGACCTCCTCGTTTCCTTCCAACCCTCCCTGTCTTGTGCGATCTCTGGCCATGTTTGCCCTGCAAACATTATCAGTTCGTCACACCACCTTCGCCGTGGCCTGCCTCGACGGCGATGCCCTCCCTCAGGCATCCAGTGAGTGACGATCTTTGCCCATCATTAAATATAAAAATAAATAAATATAAATATCCTTGGACATTTCACACAACGCCATCTAGTCCCAAGCTAAGCAACCTAATGCTTGTGTTATGGTAACGAGATGGCTGATAAACTACTTATATACATTTTTTTTTTTTTTTTTTGTAAATACATACATATTATAGATAGAAAAACACCCAGACTCGAAACAAATACTTGTAGGTCGTACAAATATTTGTTCCGTGCGGGAATCGAACCCGCGACATGCTGCGCAGCAGTCAATCGCTCAACCACTGCGCCAACCGTGTCGTCAAATTGGTTGGTTAAGTTAGTCAAGAATATTTAGCAAAGTTATTTATAAATATAAAGCAAGCCAACACATATAAAAGCTACATACACACAGCATACATAAATACATACCTATCCGCCATCTTCGAAGCATAGACAATCTCGACCAATCATACACAGAGATTTGAAGGTTTGTTGAATGCTTCAGGTCTCTATGTATGACTAGCCGCGAGTGTTACTGATGATCGGAGACCAGTCCCGGGCGAAATGGAACAGTCCTAGCTTATAACTAATATTTTATTTCTATTATGTATAATGTAAGTAGTACCACATATTAATACAGACGGGACACTCCGTAGTTTAGATATGAAGGTACAAGTACGCGGCGGGCCCCGTCCGCGGGGCTAATTCAGTAGGTCAGAAGGTATAAGAGTTACGCGATAGAAAGAGAGGCAACTTGTAGTTGAATATAACTGTAGGTAATTAGCGTTCTGCGAACTGAATTGCACTTTATTGTGTCGTAGCAAGAGTCGCTTTTTATTTAAATGATTTTGCGGAGTGTCCCATCTGTATTAATCTGTACGTAACCTTGCTCCATAATATCATCATCATCTACGTTGCCTTTTCCCAACTATGTTGGGGTCGGCTTCCAGTCTTACCATGTGCAGCTGATTACCAGTATTTTACATGGAGCGACTGCTTATCTGACCTCCACAACTCAGTACTGGGCCGAAAGTGTGACAATCAGTCTTAACTGGTTGTCAGACTTTCAGGCTTCTGACGACCCATAACGACTGTCAAAGATCCACGAATAACAGTCCATAAAATATTAGCAAGAAAGAGAGGAGACGTCTAACTTGTCCCCTGATTCAGAACTTATGTTTGAAAATATTTGTCACCCTTTTGTAATTTTTGTTTAATATCAGCCGCACGGATCGACTGATCAGGTTAAGCTACGCTTGCTGTGGTCGATCCGTGGATGGATAACTATCTTTACATACCGAGATCCCTCCGTGCCTCGGAAAGCACGTTAAGCCGTTTGTCCCGGCTGTCATTCTTGAATTTTTTGACGTAACAGGTCGTCAGAAGCCCGAAAATCTAACAACGCCTTACCAAGGGTATTGTGTTACCCAGTAAGTGGGTTGTGAAGATCAGATAGGCAGTCGCTTCATGTAAAATACTGGTATTCAGCTGCATCCAGTTAGACTGGAAGCCGACCCCAACATAGTTGGGAAAAGGCTAGGCAATCATACTTGTTATTAATTGTGTTATAAAACACTAAATCGGAGACTTAGCAACATACTAGCTATAAATATATACATAAATCCCGGTGCCTACTATGTAAACATAACAGCAGGTCATGTTATTACAAACTTTCAAATTTTCTCATTCGATTTTGAGCTTAATCGTCAACATTTTAAGGTTTAAAATCATTTGGAGAAATTTGACAGTTTTGTATTAAAAAGTATTATATTGCTGTCCCATGACCGGCCACGCGGTGGTTCAATCTAGATGTATAATTAGTATCTAAGTATTTCTACAATCGCTACAGCTTCAAAGTGACATTCACGTGACATTTTCGATAGCTTATGTCAACCCCATACATTTGTTTGATTGTTTTGTCTTTTCTACTAGCGTCATCGCTAATCGAATGTTACTTTGTCTAGGCCCTCAGATGTGCTGTTGTCTGTACACAACTGTACATTTTAGAAACATTCTAGTGATTGAAATAACGTTCCTGCACTTACTGCTTACTGGTATGATAGAAATTAGAGATGGGCCGAGTACTCGGTTGATACTCGGTACTCGGCGTACTCGGTGGGTTTTTTGATACTCGTACTCGGCCGAATAACTCGGTTTGAATGCCGAGTATACTTTGTGTAAGAAAAGCAATATATTTATTTAGGTAGATATAATTAAAACAACAGTGTTAATCAAAAAGTACGAGTATATATTACTAATTTAGATTCAATTCAGATACTACACAATCAATTATTAATTAATTGTGTAGTATCTGAATAGATATCTGAATAGATCTGATAGCCAATAATTAATTAACAAACTTTTTCAATTATTTATCCACTATGACACGCAACGTTTGCAAATTATCAAGCGACTGGTAGTTGAAAGGCGCGGGCGGGGTGAGGAGTGTATCAACGTGAGCCGGCATCTCGAGCGGCGCGAACCTGTTTGTACTTGTTTACGCGCACGAAATGGGAATTTGATTGAACCGAGTTACTCGGCCGAGTACTCGCTCGTAAAACTCTGTATTCGTTACTCGGCAAAAGTGTTACTCGGCGCATCTCTAATAGAAATCAATCAGCTTAACCAATAAAGAACCTACGGGCGTTATAGTTAATGTTGAGACTTATGACTATGAGTATAAGGTTAAAATTGATATGGCAAAGCTAACTACCGTAAGCCACCTAGCGGCTTTACAATACTGTTAGCAATATTAGTAATTACGTATCTGAAAATATATTTTCGGACATATGGGTGAAGCCAGACGAGCGTAATTTTTTGAGTTGTGAGTCGCGTAATTTCGGCAGCGCAATTTCTGAGTACGTAAGTTGTGAGTCGGCAGACAACTCATTTTGCGTCGCCGTGTGAACGAAATAGGATTTTTGTAAGAAACCGACTGTAGCAGAAATTTCGCGACTCACAACTCCAAAAATTACGCTCGGCTTCACCCTTTATGTTCATATTTAACACACAATAAATATTAATACTGAAATATTAATATGGTTAGTACAAAAACCTTACTAATAAGCTAGCATATTCATATGACACTGGCTATTGCCAGCGGCTTCGCCCGCGTGAATATAGGAAAATTTCCGACGGGAACGTATACCGGGAAATCCTTCCTTATTCCTTAACTTCTCTACATTATAAAGGGAACCTCAGTACAAAATTTCAGCTTTCTAGGGTCAAGGGTTTGGGCTGGGCGTTGCGTTGATGAGTCAGTCAGTCAGTCAGTCAGAACTTCTCTTTTTATTTATACAACATTAACGTT
The DNA here is from genome assembly GCA_905163495.3 of Cosmia trapezina. Taxonomy (NCBI): domain Eukaryota; kingdom Metazoa; phylum Arthropoda; class Insecta; order Lepidoptera; family Noctuidae; genus Cosmia; species Cosmia trapezina. The sequence goes on from LR991047.1 coordinate 3,515,711, forward strand.
AAATGCGCAAAACCTCTTAAGGGGTCGTTGTACTCATCATTATCAACAACTTTTACTATGGGACCAAACCTGAAATCGCGAAAAAAAAATCAGCTGTTCAGTACATTTATGTTCGCATAATTCGTCAAAATGTACTGAACAGCTGATTTTTTTTTCGCGATTTCAGGTTTGGTCCCATAGTAAAAGTTGTTCATAATGACGAGTACAATGACCCCTTAAGAGGTTTTGCGCATTTAACGTTACACGTTGTATAGATTTATATACTTAATACTTCAATTAGCGCCTCAAATTAGTGACTGTCAAAAAAAAATCACAGACTAGATGAATTTAAGGGCATTAAATACCAAAAAAAAAAAATTATTAAATCATAGCGTTCATTCCCGATGTTCACCACCTGTTTGGCCACCACTGGGGGACAGCGAAACAACTTTTAAAAAAATTATTCCCGTTGTCTACCACTGGGAGACAGACCTAACTTCAAAACACTTAAAAGTTGCTTCTGCATCGCCTCCGGCGCTGCGGGAAGTGCAACCCCTTCGCCCTTACGTAACAAAGGATAGGCACCCATGCTCACCTCCGCAGTTTCGGCTTGTTGGTCGCCTGGTCGCCTCTGCCGCTGCCGCTCGCACGGGTGCCTATGCTTTGTTACAGCAGGCGGGGGTCGCTCTCCCTTCGCGCCTCCGGTTTTTATACAGGGTGTAAGGGACAGCCCTCCGCAAACTGATAGGGTGAATTCAGTATGTCATACTAAGATGACCGGTACATGAAATTTTTTCAGGAACGTTAAGGGAATCCAATAAACCTGATTTGTTTGTGTTTTTGTGCACAAATCGGAGCGTCTATTACTGGTTGGGAGGGGTAGGTAATAGGTATGCGGTGAGTTCGATGAACTCTGTAGCTAGACAGAAAGTGAACAGCTGATTTCACGCGTCGTTGGTTAGAGTATTTCAACATCCATTGCTGGTTGTTTTTTTGCTATTTTTTTTTTGCAGTTTTTGTTACATAAATGGAGTGCTACGAAAACACAATGCAATTTTACATTGAAATAATGAAAATGTAACTGAAAAATTTTTTGAAAAAATGAAAATTTTCCTGAGAAAATTACCGGTGGAATATGAATCAAAATGCGGAGCTGAATGCCCTGTTAGTTTGCGGAGGGCTGTCCCTTACACCGTGTATACACTCTAGAGGTAGCAGCCAAAAGACTACGTAAAGTCGGGGTGCCCCAATTCGGTTTTGGAACAGATTCGACTTATTTTAACCATGAAGTGGTGGACAGCGGGAATTATTTTTACAAGTTGTTTCACTATCCCCCAGTGGTGGCCAAACAGGTGGTGGACATCGGGAATACATATTTTTATTGTAAGCATAATTATAGTACCTAATCATTATTGTTTTAAGAATAAAATTAACGGCATGCAAGCTCACAAATAAACTCTGAAAGGTTTTCGACGCGTGGCTAAAATCTAATTGTAAAATAGGCCTAAATGTTTAGGATTCTTTTTATATTTTCTTCTTTTTTTGGCATCGTTAGATATCAATCAATACCATTTCACCAGTTAACTTAATTTGACATATTATTTAAACTACCCACCAAAACACACATAAAACATTATATCAACATCAACTCACCCAACTTAACACCGCCCGTCATGGTAGCGAGCACGTTCCCAGCCTTCAAGTCCCTATGTATCACCCGTCGTGAATGTAAGAACTGCAGACCTCTGCACATCTCTCGACAAACATACGCTATCTGTATCTCGTTGAGGCCTTTCTCTAATTCCGCCATGACAGAGTCGAGGGCGCCACCGTCGCAGTATTCGAGGAGCATCTGGAAATTTTGAAAAGGAAGATTAGTATTTTTTTGTGTGTGTGACTTGAAAAGTAAAAGCTCTTTTTGAGGGTTCCCTACCAAAATGGTAAAAAGGAACCCTTATGGTGTGACACAGTCTGTCTGTCTGTCTGTCACAGCTGACTATCTCAAGAACTACTAATGCTATCAACTTGAAATTTGGAACAGTTTCAGATGATGTTTGCCGAACTATTTTGCAAATAAGAAAGAAATAAAAATATGAATATATTTTTTTTGCAACAGGGACTGAAAGGGGTTCATAAAAATTCGAAGTGAGGTCATGTGGGGTATCATAATTATGAAAGAACACTGTTTGCACATTCTCAAACATGTATTTCTTTTTTTTAAGCCGAATAGTTTTAGACTATTAATGAAAAATGTTTAAAAAATACCCTTATCTCCAAAGTTTGCATAGAGAAAAATCGAAATTATTCTATGTGATAGGAGTTTATGTAAAGATTACAGCAAAAATAAAACGATGTATCTAAATAGCACACTTTTTCAGAAATCGGAAAATATCACAACTCTGTCATAAAATACTAATTGTTTTTATTTTAAAATGAAAAAGTGCACTCTTACTGAGACACCCTATACTAAGGTTTATCACCCACAAAAATATTACTTTCAACTTGGGCCTAGTTTTCGAGAAAATCTTTATTGGCCACTGCCGGACCACTGTGAAGTCCTAAATGTACCACAAACTCACCCATAGTTTGTTGTCAATGAAGTACGCCTCGTGTAGTTCGACGACGTTAGGATGCCGACACTCGGATAGAATGTCGATTTCGACGGTGAAGTCAGCGAGATCGTCTTCGTTGTCGAGAACGCACATCTTCGCGGCCGCGAGCTGCCCAGTCTGTTTGTGTTGCGCTTTGTATACCTGAAAAATGTACAGAATCAAGATAATAATGCAGGGAATATGCACATAATTCAAAAAGTATCCATTATTTAAATATACATTGTCATAGGAGTCAATAAACGAATTCCTTATTTTTATTTTTAATGATTAAACTTATTTTACAATTTAATAATTTATGTTGCGTTTTTTTTTTTTTTTGAAACGGAACGCAAACCCAAACGCGTCGTCTTCGACAGTGCCGGAAGTGACGAAAAAAGCTATGGGAATAAAAATGTATTCATTGCAAAGTATCATTTACACCAGGGATTCCCAAAGTGGTCGATATCGGTTTCCCAGGGGTCGAAATAAACGAAAACTGATTCTGGGGGTCAACGAGATCTAAAAATCGACCGCTATTAATTAACACAAGTTCTTATTTGAAACTTTCAAGATACTACTATTACTACTATTCTGTGTTACGTGTACTTACCAACATGTCATAAGAATGCGTAATATTTTAGAAGGAAGTATTATTGTTGTACTTTTAAAAACTCAACAAGTCAATAAGCGTGGACAAGTTCGTACAAGATAATGGTGTTCGAGCGTACAAGTCTTTCAGGCGCGTTTTCAAAAACTAGAGATAGGATTTTTGAAGTAATTTGGCCAAGGGGGTCTGAGGTATCAGTTCATTTTGGAAAAGGGGGTCTTTGGCCCAAAATAGTTTGGGAATCCCTGATTTACACAAACTCACAAAGTGCCTGTCTGTGTTCGAACCTATGACGCATCTAACCTAGGTTAGGTTAGATGCGTCATAGGTTCGAACACAGACATATTAAGGCGAAAGCGCCAGGGTAGCCCGCGAAATTCAAAATTTCTTACGTTTTTTGCAATTTGTAGGACAGTGTGAGCTTGTATGTTGATTGAAATATGATTCGCGGGCTTAGCTAATATGGCTTTACAGAATTATAATCATTAGAATCAGCAATACAACTCCATAAGTTAGCATTTACCTCAAACCTCATGATTTCATGAAATCGCTAGATTTGAGATAAATGCTAACTTATGGAGCTGTATTGCTGATTCTAATGATTATAATTCTGTAAAGCCATATTAGCTACGGCCGCGAATCATATTTTAATCAGCATACAAGCTGACACTGACCTACAAATTGCAAAAAACGTAAGAAATTTTGAATTTCGCGGGCTACCCTGGCGCTTTCGCCTTAATGACAATAATTTTAAAGTTTATTTTCAAGTGCGTTACTAAAATTCTCTCCGCTGCGCTCCGTTCTGTCTGCGCTGACCCTAAGCCATTTGAGGTAGTATAGGCCCTTAAGGAAGGTTATAGGCTATTTAAAATTACGCTACGACTCTTAGGGGGCGGATGAAACCGCAGGACACAGCTAGTAAGACATAAAACTGAAGGAAACTGACCTTCCCAAACGCACCATCGCCGAGCTCGCCAACCATGTCCCAGTTCTCGGAGGGATCGCTGTTGTCCCGGATGTTGTTGAACACCTTCTTTTTCTTCGCATCGTTGCCGCTGCCCAGGTGCAGCACCTACATTGCAAGGTTGAATATTAGATGGGCAGAGAAGCAAACAAGTAACGGCACTGTGGCACAAATTATATCTACACTTCATGGCGGCATCTACAACGCCACATGCGAACTACGCATCATACTGACGTCACCCAAAATCCTGCATCGCGCAAGCAGAGTTTACTGTGCGACTAGTATATAATTATACAATTAAACAGTGGTAATCATTGTACAACATTATGAACAACTTTTACTATGGGACCAAACATGAAATCGCGAAAAAAAAAATCATCTGTTCCCTATATTTTGACGAATTATGCGAACATTATTTTTTTTTCTTTTTGCGATTTCAGGTTTGGTTCCAGAAAAGTTGTTCATAATTATGACTACAATGACCCCTGAAAAGATTGCCACTGTTTACACTTACACCCTGTATGTCCCGACATCAACCGTCGGGCACTTGCCCACCAGACACAACACCCGTCTGGTCGTAGGAACCTCCCTTTTCAATGGAGGATGATGAACTTTACACTCTGTTCCTCGTACTTCTTCATAAAGGTGGCGCTACTTTTATAGGATTTTTGACACTATAGTATAGTTAAAATCTCGCTGCAGACTTGGTCATAAATCATAATCGGAGTAGGGATGTGCGCTAGTTGCGCGCGCTCAAGGCCATTATCGATAACAGATGATGACGATGACTCAGACGAAGAATTTTAATTTTCTATTTTTAGTTTTATATATACGTTCTTTTGTTTATATATTTAATATGCTTTGTAGTAAATTTGGTAATAAAATAAAAAAAATGTGTATTTATTTCTATCACCCATTTATAAATATATAAAACTATCGATATCACTCATCGACTGCAGTAATGCACAGGACTACGTGTGGGCGTGGCCTGCCCATAAGGCCCGTGAGTGGGAAAGAGAGCGAAACACTCGAATGATTTATGACCGAGTCTGCAGCGAGATTTTAACTATACTATAATTAATTTAATCGAACCGGTGGTGGTGAGACGACGGATAATGTTGCATCTTCTACCTCCGTCTAAGGTAGATGGAAGTGTTTGTCAATATCCTACAGACTAAAACAGCCATACTCAAACTTTTTTTTGTTGGGCCACTTTCAGATTTTAGCTGTGTGACGGGGGCCGCTACATAAATCACAACATCTGTTATTTAGGTGTTAATGAAAAAACCTATTACAGTACCCGGCGATAAATATTGCACATCGACTTTTGGAAAAAGACAATCGGCTAATTTCGGCTTCGTAGAGCGTTATCTCTGTCGCACACTACCTATGTGACGTTTTGTCAGTCGTTGTTCAAAATATATATTTAGAGTTGTTAGCACCCCCACAAAATAATTTAAAGTTGTACTATGGCATCTTTAGGAAAAAGAGGTATAAAGGTTTCCCTCTTTTTCCTAAAGATGCCATAGAAGCCGAGGTCAGTCACGCGAAATTATCTACAATGTTTATAAATATTTTGTAACCGAAGCTGACAGATTTAAAAAAAACCGGTCAAGTGCGAGTCGGACTCGCGCACGAAGGGTTCCGTACCATATTATATGTTTAACAATCGCAAAGATAACTTTTTACTTATTTTATAATGATACTGTGAATTACAAGGTTATTTTTTGCAGACGTAAACATAATGTGAACATGTTTTTTTATTTTATTTTACCCCAACCTAAAGCCATCAGTTATAGAAAAATTGGTGTATTTTAAACAAAGAATAAAAAGAATTATCAAAAGAAGCAAATCATAATTGTTTTAACAGCTCCTAATAGATACCGGACTGTTTGTATTTCGTGCGACAGAGATAACGCTCTACGAAGCCGAAATTAGCCGATTGTCTCTTTCCAAAGGTCGATGTGCAATGTTTATCGCCGGGGACTGTAAGTACCTACGTTTAATTGTTTATTTAAATTTTAGTGAAAACGATGATATTGGTAACATTTTTAACAATTTCATTTAGATCTGGCTTGTAATTGCTGCACGTTACTCTTAAAACGTCATAGAGATGAGAATATGTAAGCCGGTTTCTGTATACCGTTCTTTACATAATTATTTCCTTTTTTAATAGGATGATTCACAAAGATATATCGATGCAAACAACGTACGCAGAATTTGGGCACATTTTTATATTAATAGGTAATTGGCTTATTAAGTTCGTTAATAGAATTTGGAGCTACAACGGGTGGGCCACTTTCGAAAGCAGTTTCAGTACGGCTGGACAAAACCATACAAGCCAGGTTACTCAACAAATTATTTGCATTCCACATGTGTACTTAGGTGGTAACAACTACAATTAAGCACTATTGCCCTATATTCCATCTTTGGAGAAATGCGTGGCTGCCTATCTGACATCCACAACCCAGTTACTGGGTAATGTGATACCCCTTTGGTAAAACTGGTTGTCAGACTTTCGGGCTTCTGAAGAACCGTAACGACTGTCAAAAGTCCACGAATGACAGCCGGGACCAACAGCTTAACGTGCTTTCCGAGGCACGATTACCGTAATAGCTAGGTACATCCCAAAACTGTGCTGAAGCCATATATTGTGTAGTTACAAATATGTGGACAAGGCTTCAAAAAGCACCATAAGGCTAGAAAGGGGGTGTCTACCGAGATGACGAACTTATAGAGAAGTCAATCTGCCTAGCCTTTTCCCAACTATGTTGGGGTCGGCTTCCAGTCTAACCGGATTCAGCTGAATACCAGTATTTTACATGGAGCGACTGCCTATCTGACCTCCGCAACCCAGTTACTGGGTAATATGATGCCCCTTTGGTAAGCCTGGTTGTCAGACTTTCGGGCTTCTGACGATTCGTAATAACTGTCAATGACAGCCGGGACCTAACGTTCCTTCGGAGGAGTCTCGGTATGTAAATATGGTCACCCATACACGGACCAACCCCGACAAGCGTAGGTTAATCTGATGGATCGACCAGTGCGGCTGTCATTACTTAGCCACGAGCTCCTCTGACGACTTGTAGGGAAGAAAAATAACATGTTGTGCCGACTCTAAACAAATTGTGATAAGGGCAGGAGAATGATGAGGCTTCAAGGCCTTTCTATATCTATTGGAATGAGTGCTTACCATAGATATAAGAAAGAAGGATATGTGCCCAGTATGTTAAAATGTATCGGAACCCTGTGTCTCCACTTCATGATTTTAAAGACAAATACGGTAAAATACTTGTACTTACATATGGAAAGTAATTCCATGATTTACATGGCTTCGGTTTTTACAAGAAACCACTGAACAACACGGCATTCTTATAAATTGTCACGGTCATAGTCGAAAGCGCACTAGTTCGCGGAGACGTAATTTGTACTATGAACGGCTCATACTGAGCATGTCGCGCGGACATACTTCTCCTGTTTTTTAACCGACTTCTAAAAACGGAGGAGGTTCTCAATTCGGATGTTTGTATTTTTTTTTTTATGTTTGTTCGCGCATAACCCCGTTGCTTGCCAACCGATTTGAAAAATTATTTTTTTGTTGGAAAATGTATACTTCCCAAATGGTCCCATTTTTGTCAAAATCCAGTTCTGATGATGGGATCCTGGAGAAATCGAAGGAACTCTTCAAATATTATAGGCACACCTATAGCGATTTGGGTATTTTTTATAGTAGCTCGTGCATTTGCTCTCGGAAAGCACCACTTGGTGAAGTGGAACTGATGATGAAGACCACTGATAGATGGCTACCGGAACTACTCAATGATAAATATTTCACGGGTTGCGATTCGATTACTTTAATATGGTTGCTAAGCAATTTCCGCTCGTCACACAATGCGTGTGGTGAGTGGTTGTTGAGGAGTTCTCCTGGTTCTTAGCAGCAGAACTCCTCAACAATTAACGTCCCAGTATCGGGAAAAGCAATATTTTGTAACATGTGATGAGCAATTGACATTAGACTATTGTAACTTATACAAATTATAAACAGACCCACTAAAAAGCGAGAAATAAAAACTTTTAACAAAAAAAAAACGACTTCCAAAAATCACTACAAAGTGAAAATTAACTGATTTCGGTAGTCGGTGGCAAAAAAAAAGAAAGTAAATAAAAAACGAAAGACACCGACTTCCGAAATCAGTTATTTTTCACTTTGTAGTGATTTTTGGAAGTCGGTTTTTTTTTTTTGTTAAAAAGTTTTTATATAGTTGTATTGTGCTTACCTTCTTAAGATTATTAAAGAACGACATTTTGTTAGTGTGCGCGTCGCAGGAGCGCGCGCCGGCGCCTCATCCGTCCTTACACATCGTGTCACACCTCCACTTTGGCTCTGTGCATCTCTGTGGACAAAACATTACAACATAAAGTGACTGCATTTGGAACACCGCAAGATTGTTTTTAGGGTTCCGTAGTCAACAAGGAACCCTTAGAGTTTCGCTATGTCCGTCCGTCTGTCCGTAGAAAGCTATAATTTAGCATGGATATAATAATATAAAATAATAATAAATACCCTTGGACATTTCACACAACGCCATCTAGTCCCAAGCTAAGCAACCTAATGCTTGTGTTATGGTAACGAGATGGCTGATATACATTTTTTTTTTTTTTTTTTTGTAAATACATCTCGGAACAAATACTTGTAAGTCGTACAAATATTTGTTCCGTGCGGGAATCGAACCCGCGACATGCTGCGCAGCAGTCAATCGCTCAACCACTGCGCCAACCGTGTCGTCAAAATTTTTCATGATTTTGTTTTAACACTCGCGTTGGCGTGATGATATACATATTCATCACGCCGACATCATAATCTTCCTGCCCTTATCCCATGTTACGTGCGGTCGGCGCAACCCGTTTTCTTCTTCCATTCTCCCCTGTCAACCGTCACGCTATCATTCACTCCCTTCTCTTTCATATAATTCCTCACACAATCCATCCATCTTTTCTTTGGCCTTCATCTGCCTCTCCATCCATCAACACGTATTTCATCTTTTAGTCACATGCGTTTCGTCTCTCCTCATCACATCCCCATACCAACCCAAACGATTTCCTTTCAACTTTTCTGTCACTGGCGCCACATTCATCACGCCGACAAAGTGGTAAAATAAAATCATGAAAAAAATAATTTGTTTAGGATACCTTCCGTACACGTAAAGTGGGGATGTTTTTTTTCTCGTCTACCCTACCTCGACGCGACGCGACTCTGGTGGAACAATTTCTATAAAAACTTCAAGGAAATTGTTCTACTAGAGTCGCGTCGCGCTGTCGCGTGTGTCTGCAGGAGCCTTAATCCCGGTTCCGTTACCCAAAAACGGGGCGTTTTCACTACATCTATTCGATGTTCAGTCGCCAGAAAACAATTTAAATCTACTCTTTAAAATGGGAGAACATAGATATTACCATAACCGCTTAAGCTAACTTATTCGACACCACACCACATTACTCGATTTATCTCACGAAAGCGGGTTAGTTATTGCAATTTAAACCTTATGTTTAACAACATCAAGGCTTCAAGACACGCCTTCGTGAGATAAATTAACTCAAGCAATCGTCATTCAAACGTAAACATAATATATTCAACTCTGTTTGAGGACAAATAGACTTTTTTTTTAAACATTTGTTTATTTTTCCGCGTGTTAAGGAGCTTGTTCATGTGTTATATAAAATCGTTGTAATGTTCGTGTTTACGGCCTATTCGTTATAATTATAAGTAACGGGTCTAGTTCACTTAATTTTATACGATAAGCTTCGTCGGTTAGTCCCTGCGCGCACTGCGGTGCGTTTTTCTAACGCATAATAAAGACCGACTGGACTCTGAGGGTCGAAAGGTTGGAGTCGCGCCACAACATCAACTTTACGTCGTTCGTGGTACGAGTTCCAACCCAACATCTACAGACCTTCTTAGAAGAGGACTTTTGGCCGAAAGGTGTCATATTTCGACGTTTCCGAGGACGGTTACGCGACACCACGCAGCGGAACACGACGCCGACGTTACGTGTATAGTTATAGTTTTTAATAAGATTTATTCATATGTATTAGTTTATTATTGTTTATTATTTTATAAATCATTTGTTTATTTTATCTATGGGCCTTAGTTGCCTGAGAATAAAGGAATTATTATTATTATATTATAATCTGTGAAGTATGGAATGTCTTTGAAGTGCGCGCACTGCGGTGAGAAAAACGCATGCGTTTTGTTACCGTAGCGTAGGCAATGCGCACTTACAGCTGTTCTTGCAAGGATGTGTTCATTGCGCCCATCATCCAAATGTGTATCACGACGCCGACGTTGTAATTTCGACTGCAATAATCCTGACTAATATTATAAACGCGAAAGTGAGTTTGTTTGTTACGCTTTCAGGCTAAAACTGCTGAACGGATTTAGATGAAATTTGGTACACGAGTAGACCATGACCTGGAATAGGACATAGGATAATGTTTATACCGGTATTATAGGACTAGAAATAGGGACCATTTAGTTCAACCAGGTTTCAGACAAGCTAAAGTAGACTCATCCTTCATGGGCTACTGTTTAAAATGTTATAATAAAATACCTCCGCACATACTGCAGTTAAATGAAGCGAAATTTAAATCATGTATAAAACGCACACTATGCAGCCAGGCATATTATAAGTTGGGAGATTACATTGCTGACAAAAATGCTTGGCTAAATGCTGGTCCTGCTCCACAGGGACGCTTAATCTAATTGATTAGCATCCGGAAATATTGTTGGAGCTGCTGAAGATTAAGAATTTTCTTTGCATTGTGTAAATTCAATCTCTTAGTATTGTATAATTGCATAGCACATGTGTGAGCACTATGTAGCTAATATAAAGCTACCTTTTACTGGGTTCGTCTTTCACTGACTTGAATGTGCCCTGGCGGTTGAGAGTATGTCATGCTCACTCAAATGTCTCGCTGGTGGTAGCGTGTGTGTTGGATCATTAAGTTCCCTTCAAAATGGTTGAGCTAATTGGTGCTGATCCATCCGTCATGTTCGTGAACGGGCGCCGTCAGTTGGGACTGGTCGTCTCTTAGCTGCCACGGCTTATTTTTATTTTTAATTTAGTTGTTTTTAGTTTTTATCTTTTGTTTTTTTATTACGGACGTTTTTAACGTGCACGTCTTTCTACATTGTTCTCACATGTATATTTTCAATATGAACGATGTAACCAATATTTTGTAAAATATTTGATTTAAAAGAGTGTCCGTGGAGTTTCTTGCCCGTTCTTCTCCAGGATCTACGCTTTGGAATGGGCAACTAGCTTCATTTTTCTGACTGACCGACCCAAGACCGACCCTTTGACAATTCAAAAGTGCCTGTAATTGGTTTATTTGAAATAAATGCTTTGAGTTTGGTATCGGGCGTTTTCAGGTTTGGTTTGGGAACGTTGCAGGCCAGTATATTGTACATTTGTTGACTATTTTCTATTTTGTAAAGTGGTAGTTATTGAAAGGCTTACATTGTCCTCCATACCTAATAACTGTTATTTGAAAATACTGTAAAAGCCAATTATTTTTAAAAGAGTAACCATGGAGTTTCTTGCCGGCTCTACGAGTGCACCTACGAGTAGCTTCTGACGTTTCATAAGTGCCCATGTAGGTTTATGTGAAATAAAATATTTTGATTTTGGTCCTGTAGTAAAAGTTGTTCATAATGATGAGTACAATGACCCCTACAAGGATGCTAAGAATTCGATTTCACCTTGTATTGGGTTGCCATCAGTAAAAACATCGAATTGACGTTCAATATACTCAGTGGAAATGCATATTATGATTATTATGTTCCTACGCAATCGCAGAGTACCTTCAATGTAAACGCCATTTAACAAGAGTTATGTATTACTTGCTCGTCTTATCAGAGCCAAGGTCGGCAGCGTTCGACATTATAAACCTTACGTTCGCGTTCGTAAAATATTGTTGTAATTATTATAAAACATATTAGTCAACGCCGCACGGTATGGGAATCTCGCAATCTAGAGGGATTTAAATCAAAATATAAATTTGATAATTTGATAATATAGTTACCATATTTGTCAGAGCTACATATTAGAAATTCTTGTATGTAGGTTAAAAAAATAAATAAAAAATGTTGAAGTGAGTAGATATTAATCGTTGCACCCTTACAATACGAACACACATTAAATAATGTCATCTTCACTTGTGATTACTGATCAATTAACGTATTAGTCTTGTTTATTGGTTTATTATTGTATTGTATATATCTTTCAAGGTAAGATAGAGTGTATTTTATTTAAGTAATGGTTAAACATTGATCTAATAACATCATTTGAAAGCACAGTTAAATTAGCCATTTTTTAGAGATGATTTGCATAACAAAAGGTGATTTTAAATAAATTAAAAGCAAAAAAACCTTTTTTAAAAAAAAAGCTTTTATTTAAATGCTCTGAAAAGAAGAAAATATCTTTTAAAATTTAAATATCAACTTATAACCTCATTATACACAATTTATATGATCATACACAGACAGTTGTCCCTACTCCCGATGTGTTTTTGCCCGTCCGAAAAATTTAACTTTAACACTTGTTTTGGTGGATTGTTATGTCAGACGGACTTACGGAGTTAGGGAGTAGACCCCCTGATGTGTGAACGTAAACGAGGCAAAAGGAGTATGTGAGGATCGAGCAGGTGATGGCGTTCTGTAGTTTCTGCCTACCCCCACGGGGAGAAAGCGTGAGTCAAGTGATGATAATGAATGAAGGTTCATTCACAAACTGTGCTTCATTCAAGGATGCTCAGATTTCCTCAAGCTATGCTCATAGTTTCTTTGACGCATCATCATTTATATGCCTAGCGTTTTCCTGACTCACGGGGTAAAATTAAATTACCTAGAGAAACTCCGCAGACGACCGGCAAATAGGTACGGTAGCAGTTGAGTTGTTTTTGAAAACTTCTTTAGGCGCGTTGAGCGATTTTTGGTAGGGAAAAATGTTACGAGTTCGTGTCACGCACGTCCCGCGTCCGAGTAATAGTCAACCAACTTACATTTGCAGTTGGAATGTATGGGAGAACATGTTTTTCAACCACAGTGTTAAGTTTGTTCTTGGGATAAATTATCCCAACTACGGAACCCTTCATTGTGCGTGGTCCGACACAGACTTAGCCGGTTTTTTTATTCACAAACTATGATGTTAAGGTGAAATAAATGTAAACAAATACGTTCTTACGAGCTTTGTTAGGCTTTCAAAAGCCAGGAATAAGTTTAGGCAACGAAAATACGAGTTAACCAACAAAACATTATAATTAGGCATATCAATAAAACCCGTTGGTCAGTTCATAACGCCTATTTATCAATTGTTATCGTTTAACGGAAGCGTGCGCAAGAGTCGATAAAAAGTTAAATTTATTATAATTACGGTTCATATGAATATGACTCATGCGTCAATTGATAAGGAGTGTTGGTAAGTTCGTTGTCTGTTAGATTTGAACTATTTTGTTTAACTGGTATGCAAAACCACTTTATGGATCGGAATGCTGGGCAGTGAAGAAGACGGATGAAAAACGATTGCATGCAGCGGAGATGAGAATGTTGAGATGTGTGGAGTGACGAGAATGGATAAAGTAAGAAATGAGTCTAAAAAAGGAAGTTTGAAAGTGGCGCCAGTGACAGAAAAGTTGAAAGGAAATCGTTTGGCTTGGTATGTGATGAGGAGGGAGAAAACGCATGTGACTAAAAGAGTGATGAATATACATCTTGATGGATGGAGAGGCAGAGGAAGGCCAAAGAAAAGATGGATGGATTGTGTGAGGAATGATATGGAAGAGAAGAGAGTGAATGATAGCGTGACGTGTGGCCAGGGGAGAATGGTAGAAGAAAACGTGTTGCGCCGACCCCAAGTAACATGGGATAAGGGCTAGAAGATGATGCAAAACAAAAAAAAAATCCCAACAATAACTTCCCAGTCGCCATCCGGTGGCAACTGGGAGTTTTATTGCCGATTGCCATTCTGCTGGCAATACATGTGGAGGCGACTGGGAACATTCGCAGTCCAGCACTGCTTCTACACACACTCTGTGCGCACATCATGACAATCAAACAATTTTACCAACTTTCTCTCTCAAATCAAACACGACAAAACTCATAACCGTTTTAGAAACGAGCACTGAATACTATGTGTAATGCCAATACATAGTATTGCTACATTCGGCGCAGTATTACCTAATAGTTTGTCGCAACGTTGCATACCACGACTTGTTGGTCGATAGGCCGATCCTGCTGGTATTGGAAAATTTGTGTCGCTGCCGCTGTTTAGATAGGCTTTTTATAATCTTTGACAGTTGTTACAGGTCGTCAGAAGCCCGAAAGTCTGACAACCAGTCTTACCAAAGCTCCAAGGGGTATCTAGTTTACCCAATAACTGTGTTGTTTAGGTCAGATAGGCAGTCGCAGACTGGAAGGCGACCCCAACATAGTTGGGGAAAAGGCTAAGCAGATGTTTTTTAAATTAACTCGTACGTACGCCACGGATTTTCGGCGAAGGAAATCATAATGACGAAATCTTAGCCAAAGGGGAAAGGCAAAACGGGACCCTATTACTACGACCCCGCTGTCCGTCTATCACCAGGCTAAATCTCATGAACCGTGATAGTTACACAGTTGAAATTTTCACACTATGATGTATTTCTGTTGCCGCTCTAACAACAGATACTAAAAAACAGAATAGAATAAATATTTAAGGGGGCTCCGATACAAAAAACTTGATTATTTTGCTCGTCTTTGCTCGATATTGATAACGGCAACAGGTAGGCGCTTAAAACATTCACGGAATATTTAGTTATATATTCACTTTAAAAATAAATAACTAAATTAAAATAAAACAAATATTTAAGGGGGCCTCCCATACAACAAACGAGTTTTTTTTGCCGTTTTTATAGATATTGGTACGCAAACCTTCGTGCGCGAGTCCGACTCGCACTTGCCCGGTTTTTTTTATAGCTAAGTACAAGCGTTTTCTAAACTATTTTGCCCCACTGCTGGGAAAAGGTCTCCCCCATACTTTTCCAGTTTTCCATACTTTTCCAGTTTTCCTAAAGTTGTACCCTCTCCGGGCATTCGGTCAGGACCGAGTCCAAATCGTCACGGCAACGTCCTTAGGCCTGCCCCGGTGACGAAGCCAATCCCGTCTTCAAGTTTCAGTGTTTTTAAATTAGCTCTAATTAAATTGGCAATTAGGTAGAAGGCAAAGTGTCAATTAGGTGATGAGGCTACATCACGTGATGTCTCTATTAATGAAGTGTTCGGTGTAAGAGGGGCGAGGTTACGATTTTGCGATTAACTTAGTTTATACCTAGCTTTTGCCGGCGGCTTCGCCCGCGCTTGTATTATATCTAGAAACCTTCCTCTTGAATCACTCTATCTATTAAAAAAAAAACCGCATCAAAATCCGTTGCGTAGTTTTAAAGATCTAAGCATACATAGAGACCAGACAGCGGGAAGCGACTTTGTTTTATACTATGTAGTGATTTCGTCTTTCAACTTATTGCTCTAGATTCAAATCATAGACGAGGACGCTCGTATAAAGGCTCTTACAGACAGAGGCGATATCGCGACGCGACGTGTCGCGGAGTGGTGTTGCGACGCGATAATATCGCAATATCGCTCGCGATATCGCCTCTGTCTGTAAGAGCCTTAAGTCGGCGTTTCCACGAGTGTAATTAAATCGCGGCGGGATTTTATCGCGCACTGGATTTGCAACTCTCTGCTTAGCGCCGCCGCCGGCAGTTGAAAATCCAACAGTGTTTTTTTCGTCGCGCTGGGATGCACTCTGTTTTTGTTATGTTGGATTCTCAACGCTCGGCTCAACAACGAGAGTTGAAAATCCAGTGCGCGATAAAATCCCGCCGCGATTTTATTACGCTCGGGGGAACGCCGACTAAGGGCCTGGGTTCGATTCCCGGGTCGGGGAAACTGTAAACGGGTTTTTCCATCAGAATTTCTCAATAGCATCTCGGCGTCTGGATTTGTACCCGGTTACCGGAGGGTACATTAGGCTCACCCCCTAATACATGGGACATAAACATTTTTTTTTAATTTTTTTACTAGCTGACCCGACAGACGTCAAAAAAATCAAAATTGAAATCAAAATTCCAGAATTTTCCCGGCAACTTTTCCAATGTTTCTCACCGTTTAAACCTTCCCTGGACTACGACAAACATTTCAAAACCAATATCATCTAAATCGGGCCAGCCGTTCTAGAGTTTCAGCGAGACAAACGAACAGCAATTGACTAACGTAGGTATTCATTATTTACATAATTACAACAAACAATACACAAACAAATACAGTAAAATAAATTAAATTAAACCACGATCTTAACAAATTAAAATGAAATCAAAATACAATCAAATAAAAAAAATAAAAAAACAACGCGCGAAATGTGCGTGTACTATAATAGGCACACCTCTGCGTAACCCTTCGAGGAATACGGGCGTAATATTACGTTAAGCGTGTAAAACAGTTTTTTCTGGGACTACTAAATATTGCCACATTAAATCTGAATCAGAACAAAATAATGCCATCAGACGGCCAGATGTGGGAATTGTGAGACGAGGGGACGAGCCTTCTAACCACGCGAGCTGCTTCTTAATTGAGTAGGGGGGGCATGGTCATGGTCATGGAGGAGCTCGTGGCTAAGTAATAACAGCCGCACGGGTCGATCCGTCAGGTTAAGCTACGCTTGCCGGGGTTGGTCAGTGGATGGGTGACCATCTTTACATATCGAGATTCCTCCGTGCCTCGGAAAGCACGTTAAGCCGTTGGTCCCGGCTGTTATTCGTGGATCTTTGACAGTCGTTACGGGTCGTCAGAAGCCCGAAAGTCTGACAACCAGTCTTACCAAGGGGTATCGTATTACCCAGTTACTGGGTTGTGGAGGTCAGACAGGCAGTCGCTCCATGTAAAATACTGGTATTCAGCTGCATCCGGTTAGACTGGAAGCCGACCCCAACATAGTTGGGAAAAGGCTAGGCAGATTGATTGGGGCATGGTCTAAGTGGACAAGCAGAAGCGGTGTCGAATAATTTTAAAAAGAAGGAAAAACTTCAATAACGGCTGCGACATAGGATCAGCGCACACTAAGAGCAGAGCAGAGCGGCACCCTAATTGCGTAACACATTATCAATCGGAGTTTGAATCATTTTGAAACAAATTGCTAATCCATTGCTTCATATGTTCGAAAAATTTGTCTGCTCGACAACGTAAATAATGCAATGAATGTTGTGGAACTGTCAAAATGAAACCCAACTCCGATTGATAATATGTTACGCAAATAGGGTACAGAGCATTTTCTGAGACTATTGAAAAATTAATCTTATGACAATTCCATACATCGCTAAATTCAATCGTCCAAACTTGATGCTCGACTGCGCTCGAGCATGCTTGGCGTGTATTTAATTTTGCAATTGTATGGAATTGTCATGAGATTAATTTTTAAATAGTCTCAGAAAATGCTCTGCTCTTGGTGTGCGCTGACCTTTACGAGTTGTAGGTCGTAGGTTCGAAACCAGACAGACGCTTTACTTTGTGTAAATTATTTTATCACCACTGCTCTCAAAACGGTGAAGAAAAAAATGTCCTAGAACCAAAAATTCGAAGACATGTGACATCTACCAACTGGGCCCGCCTGGTATATTATGGCCCACTCATCGAGAAGAGGCTTGTGTCCCAGCAGTGGGAACATTATAGGCTGATTATGCAAAGAGGCAATCAAACTCATAATATTTTCAAGCCTAATTGTAGAACTGCAAATACTGTACTTCCTCTTCTTTCATTTTATTCTTTGGCTCCTCTTGCCAAAGTTCCTAATGTCAACATAACTAACTGCAATGCATTCTGATAGTTTGCTAATCAAATGAACGAAAAACACCGTTTTTTATGTGGACGTGCAAAGATTATTAATCAATAAGATACAAAAAAGTCCGACAGTATTTGACGCTACTTTTCGTATCTTTTATCACTTTCGCGAGCATAAAATGTCATAAAGCTTAAAATTAAGCTTTGATGATAAGATTTTTCTTTTCTTTCGTTCTTCTTATTTTTAAGTGCAAAATCCTTGAGTACAAGTAAAAGACGTGTGTGTATGTGTAAAAACTTGCCTGAAATAAATTAATTTTATTTATTTACTTAAATAATTTACTGTAATTAATTGGCTTTTCATCAAAAATACGTCATGCAGATTATTAATAAAAAATATTGGTCACGTATTTTTCTTTTTTTACGTAATCAAAAATTACGGTGACTACGGTGATTTATTTGGTCTGAGCGTTGGCGAATTGCACACCACTAAAACACTTACGCTTTTTCATTCTCTCTACATTTTCTGTCTTGGACCACACACAACCCGACGGCATGATGTCACCGTATCATCCGTCGCTACGTCACCAGTATTTATGTTTACCCCGTAATTACGATAGCGTTAAGATACTCGGATGTTTAAAGCTCAGATGACGAATAATTAAATATTATCTGGTTACAAAAGCAGTTTGGAAGATGATTACTTGGTAAAAGCTCGATGATTAATACAATATAAACTAACTTTTGCCCGCGGCTTCGACCGCGTGGAGGTTGGTTACTATCCCACGGGAACGTACTACTGGGATAAAAAGTATCCTATGTCCTAATTCAAGTCATGGTCTACCCATGTATGTACGCATCCAAATCCGGCCGTTTTAGCGTGAAATCGTATTCGTAATATTAGTTAAGATAATTCAATATACAATATACCATTTAAGGTTATTGAATCTCTGCCTCCTATCATTTGCCAAGCCTTTTCCCACCTGTATTGGTGTCAGCTTCCAGTCTAATCGGATGCAGCTGAAGCTGAATACCACAAATTGATTTGGAGCGACTGCCTATCTGACCCACACAACCCAGTAACCTGAGTAAACACGATAACCCTTGGTAAGACCGACTAAAACTCGAACCAGCAAACAGCAAAAAAAAAAAAAAGCCTTTTTATTCGTCCTTGGTCACGAGGTCGAAACCTTGCTCACGCCTTCTTCCCGTGGAAGAAGTACATACTCCTTTAGCCTCGTTTACGTTCATACCTCTGGTCACACGCACGCCGGTAGCGAGTACTATGCACCTGACCTTTCTGAAGAACATCACCAATAAGGTCACTACATGTCTTCCTAGGGCGTCCCCTCCTGGCGTGTCCACTCACATCAATCTGCCTAGCCTTTTCCCAACTATGTTGGGGTCGGCTTCCAGTCTAACCGGATACAGCTGAATACCAGTATTTTACATGGAGCGACTGCCTATCTGACCCCCACAACCCAGTAACTGGGTAATACGATACCCCGTGGTAAGACTGGTTGTCAGACTTTCGGGCTTCTGACGACACGTAACGACTGTCAAAGATCCACGAATGACAGCCGGGACCAACGCCATAACGTGCTTTCCAAGGCACGGAGGAGTCTCGGTATGTAATGAAATGATCACCCATCCACGGACCAACCCCAGCAAGCGTAGCGTAACCTGTTGGATCGACCCGTGCTATTGTTATTACTTAGCCACGAGCTCCTCTCACATCGCGTGTCCACTCACATCTACCTTGTAAATACTTTTTCACACCACCTGCTCGAAAATGTCAAATTATATGTCAAGCAACCTTAACCTAAAGTGAGTCATTAGTGGCCGGGGGCACAGCCGGTCAATAATGTTGTACTGGATTTCATTATGACCCGCTGGTCAATAATGTGATTTGAATTTGGAATCTCACATGCTCAGCTAAATTGGCAGTATAGTACTAACAAACACCTTTTGGTGCCAGAAAGAGGAAAGCTATTCTCGAAACCCTTACTACGCGTGGATGATATTCTCGATTTCCTACAAAATCATAACGACTGCTTCTTCATATCGTTGCCATGTTTTCGAAGACATAATATTGTAAGAATAATTAGATAACTACGAACCATTTTTCATTTTTTTTTTTATTTTTTTTTTTATTTTTTTTTTTTTTAATTCCACATCAACATCTATAAACGTACCAAATAAAAACTTAACTTTATCTTTGCACAACTGGACTAATGTCTCAAATGTTACCATTAACTTCAATTAATATGTAAGTGCATATAACTAACTAGTTCTAAATATGTTATTCTTACTGTTTGTTTATTTAATAAATACTTTGTTTTTCGTACTATGGCTATTATTTTCTCACAGTAGGTGTAAAAAGTAGAGTATCCTCCTCTGGGCTAAAGGTGTCTTTGCCTTGGGCTAGCTTGAATCCCTCGCTGCATTCAGGATTCTTTTTATTAACTCCCTCGCTTCGCTCGTGAGTTAAACTCTTAACTACCTCGCTGCGCTCGGGAGTTAAATCCCGAATCCTTCATTGCGCTCGAGATTCAATATGACGCCCGTGACATAAGACACAACTTTAGCCCCTCGGTGCATAATCTACTATTTGTTAGTCGCTTTTCATTCATCCTCTCAACATGACCAAACCATCGAAGCATACTTTCATCTATTCTGTGTTACAAATTAATGTGCAACAACGCAACAACTGCAGCAAACACGTCACAGAAATCTCGTCATACTTATTACAATATCACTATCAAGCTGCATCATTATTTCTGCGAACCATTCTTACACATTCACACCGTGACCTAATGTTTGTTCCGTTTCTGACGTCATTCTAATTCAATTGTCCCACCAAGTTATATGTATTTATTAGTATATGACTAAGTTCTTAAATTAATATTGGATGTTTGCTGTCTCGTGGTTGTTTTGTTCGTACGTAAATAAGTCTGATTTAGAATTTTGGACAGCAAATCAGCGTCTATTTCGGCAATAAAAATACAGACGACCGTGTGTATTATCTCGATATTAATCTATACTTCTATACTATTACCCTCTTACAAATAAACACAGAATAAAGTTATTCCAAATTTAAACCTATGAAAATGTATGGTTATTCCTTTGTTATCCCTGATATAACTTTATTCCGTGTTTTATTAGTAAGAGGGTTATACTATAATATTATAAAGAGGAAATATTGTTTTGTTTGTTTGTACCGAATAGGCTCCGAAACTACTGGACCGATTTTGATCATTTTTCCACCAATAGAAAGTGAAATTATCAGGAAGTAACATAGGCTATAATTTATTTTCGAAAAAAATTGAAATTCTTAAGAAAATTGCAATAATGTAATCCAAGGTAGCAAATTTTGTCCATAAAATTCGAAAACTAAGTAATAGCGCGGGCGGGCGGGCGATGCAATGCGACAGGGTGGGCCTGGTGAATAAGAAATTTCACGCAGACGAAGTCGCGGTCTGCCCGCGACTTCGTCCTAGCTAGTTTAATATTAATTGGTAATTGCATCGCCACCCAGCCATGTGAAGTACTGGTATTCAGCTGCATCCGGTTAGACTGGAAGCCGATCCCAACACAGTTGAGAAAAGCCTAGGCAGTTTTTTTTTTTGTAATTGCATCGCCGAGGGAGATCAAGGAAACGCTGGCGATGGCATGATGGCTTAGATGCGTTGACGGGAGATTGGCCGGAGAAGACAACAGACACGGAACAGTGGAAAGCTATGAGACATTTGCCCAGCAGTGGGCAATATAAAAAAAAATGGATCGCGTCACGTATTTTTCATCAAAGGGGTTGACAGAGGTCGGACTCAGAGCCCAATTCCATATAAAGCCGGGTATTATCCACTATACGGACCTATATCTGCGCACATTCCCGCGTCCGCATTGCGCCCGCGTCTCTTTGCTTGTCTATCATAGACTATAGAGATAGACAATAGTCTTCTTTAGCATAGACAAGTGAGGTTGGAGCGTCGGGAGTCAGGCGTGAGTCGATCATGGTTTTTGTTTTCTATATTAAAGATATTCTATTGTTTGTATTTTATTTTCTTATTTTATTCCCCTGGGGAACACAGAATATCTGTGGATTTATAGATTTCCGTAAATGTGTCCGTGGCATCACACGGGCCCTATCAGAATACCAGCGTTGCGGTATTTATTTATTAAATATCGTAGTGTGGCGGCATCTACATCGCCACATACGAACTACGCATCACAATGACATGACGTCACGAAATCCTGCATCGCGCAATTAGATTTTACCACACGACTAGCATATATACAACGACCCGACATCAACCATTGGCCAGTAGCCCACCAGACACGACACCCGTCTGGTCGGAGGATCCTCCCTTTTCTATGGAGGATGAGTGAACTTTACACCCTGTTCCTCATGCCTCCAAAGTAGCTTTACCCTGAGGGAGCCTTGTTGGCCACGCACCAGACTTTTTTTTTTTCTTATGTATTTTTTTTTAATGTAAATTTTATCAGTTTTATATGCTCTGTTTTTACTGTGCGCGTCCCAAATAAAATATTTTTCTTCTTTCACATTTGGTGCGCCAGCAAAGTGGAACCCAGTCTCAATAACCAATTTTATCAGATATGGTCCCATGTAATAAAGCCCGAGCCTATTGTCACATTACTCATCTCGGAAATGGAACCCGGGACCTCGAAGTCGAAGTAGGTATTCTAAAATGACTTAAAATCGTATTAATAACAGTCACAGCAACTAACATTTAAAGATCACACCGGTACAATAATAGTAGGAAGTTGACATCAATAAAGTTCCACTTTTTTTCTAATAAAATATCAAAGACAACAGTGACTCACTCGATCTGTAGACGTTCAGAATTTAACGGAAGGAGAAAAAAAAAGTCTCATCCGATACATTTATAAACAGTTTTTTTCTTATGTTGTACATACGCCAGCACATCAAGCTCTGTCAAATTTCTTTAATAGATTTTCATCTTTATCGCTAAAGCCTTAGGTTCAAGGTTGATTGGGAAAATTTGACAGTTTCGGGTGGCTTAATGTGCTGGCGTCTATACTTGCTGCTGTCCGCATTTGAGCTAGCATAATTTGACAGTTTCGGGTGGCTTAATGTGCTGGCGTCTATACTTGCTGCTGTCCGCATTTGAGCTAGCATAATTTGACAGTTTCGGGTGGCTTAATGTGCTGGCGTCTATACTTGCTGCTGTCCGCATTTGAGCTAGCATAATTTGACAGTTTCGGGTGGCTTAATGTGCTGGCGTCTATACTTGCTGCTGTCCGCATTTGAGCTAGCATAATTTGACAGTTTCGGGTGGCTTAATGTGCTGGCGTCTATACTTGCTGCTGTCCGCATTTGAGCTAGCATAATTTGACAGTTTCGGGTGGCTTAAGGCGAAAGCGCAAGGGTAGCCCGCGAAATTCAAAATTTCTTACGTTTTTTTCAATTTGTAGGTCAGGGTGAGCTTGTATGTTGATTAAAATATGATTCGCGACCGTAGCTAATATGGCTTTACAGAATTATAATCATTAGAATCAGCAATACAACTCCATAAGTTAGCATTTACCTCAAACCTCATGATTTCATGAAATCGCTAGATTTGAGGTAAATGCTAACTTATGGAGTTGTATTGCTGATTCTAATGATTATAATTCTGTAAAGCCATATTAGCTACGGCCGCGAATCATATTTTAATCAACATACAAGCTCACACTGACCTACAAATTGCAAAAAACGTAAGAAGTTTTGAATTTCGCGGGCTACCGTGGCGCATCAACCTTAATGTGCTGGCGTCTATACTTGCTGCTGTCCGCATTTGAGCTAGCATAATTTCATCTATACCCGATCATCTGTTTGTTTAGACTTCTATATTAATATTAAAAAGCTAATATTTATAGGCTATTTAACATCACGGTATGACCCTCCGGAGCCGAGCAAAAAGAAAAAAAGCGGTAAACTAAGTAAAAGCACGGGCGGGAGTTGCGATGCGACGCGGTGGGTCGGGGAACAAGAAGTCGTGGACAGAAGTATCTATAAAAAGTTTTACTTTTTGTAGGAAATGGGATTTCGTAAGGATCTCGGCCAAAATTAGACCAATCCTTTCTTTATTTTAAAAATTCCCCTAGCTAGGGGAGGGGAAACGTAAATAAAGGCTGTTTTTGTGCAATCGACTCTGTACTGTAGCGCACAAAGCACAGTTTGACATTTATACACGCCGCGCCATTCGTTTGTTTATTTTGACGGACAAAAACGTGCAAACTGTCAGGCCGATGACGTAACCTGGGGCAGTACAGCAAGTGCGCAATGGAATGAGGGTTCAGCTGCCACACATGGAATTATTTTTTATAGGATATTTTATTTATTTATTTATTCAATTGGTCTTACGAGCTAACAGACTTAACATCCAAAACGCTCATACGATTAATTTTCTTACAATTCAATACTACACACACTCGTCCCCATATACAATAGATTTTATAGTTGGTCCGGATGTCTGATGAATGCAAAGATAGCCCGCGATATTAAAATTTTCGTACGTTTATTACAATTTGCAGGTCAGCTCAGGGGGCCACATTAACGTCAACGTCAATGCCCCATAAGCGTATGCCCCATAAACTTCGCGGTACATAAATTCGGTCAAATTATCGGTGTAAGTGGTGGCTACACCCTTTAACGCGACAATCAACAGCACATACCGTATAATGTGGCCCCGGCATCAAAATATGATTCGCGACTATAACAAGAATGTTTACCTTTATTTACATAATTATAACCACTAGAATCATCAAACTCTAAGCTACATATTTTGTTCTAAAATGTCATGATTTCCGTTTTTACCTGCAAAAGCATCCAGTTTACAAAAAATACTTGGAGGAAAAATCAATCTGCCTTGCCTTTTCCCAATCGGTTTCCAGCCTAACCGGATGCAGCTGAATACCAGTACTTTACATAGAGCGACTGTCTACCTGACCTCCACAACCCAGTTACTAGGTAATACGATACCCCTTGGTAAGACTGGTTGTCAGACGTTCGGGCTTCTGACGACCCGTAAGGACTGTCAAAGATCTGCGAATGACAGCCGGGACCAACGGCTTAACATGCAGACACGGAGGAGTCTCGATACGTACAATACTATTCAAGTAAGAATAGGAACATCAATGACCTCTAACTGTCAACTGAAGCTAGAAATCTAAAGCTTGCAAAGTCTTGTATTGTTTTATCCTTATCTATTTTAGTTCCGTTTTTGGAATTTGTTTTTGTTAAAATAAATGTCACTGACTTTGCAAATGTGTAAACGAGGTGCTGTTTTGCTATCTTCACAATATGGCGCAAGGTCATTCAGCCTATTCTTAGTTGAAACGCATTGTAAAGATGATCACCCTTTTACGTACCAACCCCGGCAAGCGTAGCTTAACCTGATGGATCGACCCGTGCGGCTGTCATTACTTAGCCACGAGCTCCTAAAATGCTTAGAGGAACAAAAAAACATTTTTTTTTTTAAAATTTATTGGGTGACAATAGGTTTGCGGATGAATGAATGTCCGCAAACCTATTGTCACCCAATAAATTTCCATCACTTGCACGTTTGAAGCGGTCGCGATCCAACATATTAGCATATTTGGTGGATTGAATACAGCTTAGAAACCTACGATACCGTTGCGTGACCGGGTTGGATGCATGCAGGTCAGTCCAAGGCGTGGTCGTATCCAGTTCAAGAGATTCTTTGCTAGGATTCTTTATTTATTTATTACTAGTTTTTGCCCGCGTTTGACAATCAATTCGGCCTGTATTCTGCTTGTAATGATATAATTGAATCATGAATTCGAAAGACACGTGGCGCAATCTATTATCATAAGAACGTTATTGTTGTTTTCCTCGGGAACAGTACTTTTTTTCGGGATGAAAGGTACCCTATGTCCGTTTCTGTACACCTGACAAAGTATATGCAAAATTTCAGGATGATCAGTCGGTAACAAACAAACAAACTTATTTTCGCATTTATAATATTAGCTAGGATTATAGTAATATGGTTCTGGAGTTCAGTTGGCAGTCGCTCCTTGTAAAATTACGGACCGGGGCAGTCCCTAGCACACGGGGATTTTCGGGATCTATGAGGAAACGCATCTTTTTTAGGATTCCGACGATACTCGACGGGTGCCAAACGAAATTACTAAGCCTCCTCTGTCCGTCCGTATGTCTGTCAGCGGGCTGTATCTCCTGTAACGTAATAGGTATACAATTGAAATTTTCACAGTGTGTGTATTTCTATTTCTAATACATAATAAAAATTAAATTAAATTAAAGATACGTTTTTTAGAAACGTTTTTTGCTAGACTTTAACAAACGCTGTATCTTTTGAACCGTCAAAGCCAACATAGCAAAATATTTGTTAATATTCGTTTGTTTCTATTTTTTTTTTGTTGCTATTTGCAACTGTCTCATACGTTTCCCTAACAGTAGGCCTAGACAAATACAGTCCACTAGTTCCGGGGTAGCGGGTTGTTCGAAAGAGATACCGAGGCCCTGGCACAGGCAACTAAAGGAACACGGGTGGGTTTTAGTCAGTAAAAGCCACACGCCCTTCCGCTCCACGCAGAGCGGGAGAAGTCATTTGATGACTTCCCAGCCACAAAAAAAATGGCATTCGCTTCGATTGTATTTCTACAATCGCTATAGCTTCAAAGTGACATTCACATGATGACGTGACATTTCGACAGCTTATGTTAACCCGTCTTATGGCAACTACTAGCGTCATCGTCATCGCTAATCGAATGTTACTTTGTCTACGACCGCAGATAACTTACTACACGTACATCTTTAGCATTCAACAACTATCGAAGCTAAATATTCAGTATAAATATTCATGTTATCAATTAGTGGGCCGTCAATGCTTGCTAATTGTAATCAGAATCATGTATACACAAATTAGCAGCGGTGTTATTTTGTCCCGTTATCGCTATTTCCATGGTGTTATGGGAGGTACTGTTTGTACCCCCTACTAAGAACTTATGTGTTACATCTGCACTTCGTAGGACCTAGAGACGCCACTGACGATGACGACGGAATTGGCGTGGGCACCTAACTGGACCTAAGTCCAAAATCATCCTAACTATAATATTATAAATGCGAAAGTAAGTTTGATACCTTTCACGCCTAAACCACTGAACCGATAATGCTGAAATTTTGCATATACGTTGTCAGGTGTACAGAAACGGACATTAGGGTACCTTTCATCGTGAAAAAAAAATACTGTTCCCGAGGAAAACAACAATAACGTTCTGATGATAATAGATGGCACCACGTGTCTTTAGAATCATGTCTAAATTATATCATTACAAGCAGAATACAACCCGAATTGATTGTCAAATTCTAAATTAAGTATGATGCGCAGTGGTAGCCCGCGAAATTCATTTTTTTTTGTTTTTTTTTTGCAATTTGCAGGTCCGTGTCAGGTTGTATCTTGATCAAAGTATGATACGCGGCAATAAAACATATCTATTTATATAATTTTAACCATAAAATTCATCAATACATCTCTCTAAGTTAGATTTCGTGCAGATTCGTCAAACGAACGAAATCTAACGAATCTGCACGAAATCTAACGAATCTGCACGAAATCTAACTTAGAGAGATGTATGTATGCAAAAAAAAAAATAATTTCGCGGGTTGCACAGCGCAATCACCTTAACGCGAGCGGAGTCGCGGGCAAAAGCTAGTTTAAAATAATTATTTTATTTTTACTTTTGCCAAGTAGCTTGTGGCTAAGTAATAGCCGCACGGGTCGATCCATCAGCTTAAGCTACGCTTGCGTTGGTCCGTGGGTGGGTGACCATCTTTACATAACGAGACTCCTCCGTGCCTCGGAAAGCACGTTAAGCCGTTTTGGTCCCGGCTGTCATTTGTGAATCTTCAGTCTTTACGGGTCGTCAGGAGCCCGAAAATCTGACAACCAGTCTTACCACGTGGTATCGTATTTTTTTTTTAATTTTCCCTTTTTTTCTTAACATTTTTTTCCCTAGTTTTTTTCTCTCGTTTCCTAAGACGAGTGATATCGTAATCGCTAAGCTAAGTGTTGTCGCGCGACACACGTACTAAGTGACACGGTTTAGATTCCGACGCATTCCGCACTTTCCGCCCGTTATTGATACCACTACGATATTTTATTTACGTCATTCAAATACTTTTATACAAAAAAAAAGGAAGAAAATAAGAAAAAGTTTCGTATTTTCTTCCATTCTACTTATTATTATTACTTAATCTGCCTAGCCTTTTTCCAACTATGTTGGGGTCGGCTTCCAGTCTAACCAGATGCAAATGGATATCAGTATTTTATTAGGTAGCATGATACCCCTTGGTAAGACTGGTTGTCAGTCTTACGACATTTGATTTACGTCATTCAGATACTTTATAGAAAAAAAAGTTTCGTATTTTCTTCCATTCTACGTATATTATTACTGAATCTGCCTAGCCTTTTTCCTACTATGTTGGGGTCTAACCGGATGCAGCTGGATATCAGTATTTTACTAGGTAGCACGATACCCCTTGGTAAGACTGGTTGTCACACTTTAGTGCTTCTGACGCGAGCCTCAATCAATCTGCCTGCCTTTTCCTAACTATGTTGGGGTAGGCTTCCAGTCTCATTGGATGCAGCTACCACCAGCAGCTGCAGCTGAATACCAGTATTTTAGATGGACGACTGCCTATCTGACCTCCACAACTCAGTTTATTAACAAGACAGATTGAAGATAGTCATAATACTTTTACTTTTAGCATGCACTGCAGCACAGTATGTGATGTCACGCTCCCAATTGTAACGTTAAAGTCATTAACTTGTTAGAACATTTTCGGCATTTTTGGACAAAAACGTCGGTGCTGTATCGAATTTTCTAGAAAACGAGATTGTTTTTAAAAGTAATCTTTAATTGGAGTTGAGATAGGCCCGTTGGTAAGTTAACGTTAGTCAAGTGTTCGTGGCGGAGCTCATGTCTAAGTAATAACAGCCGCACGGGTAGATCCATTAGCTTAAGGTTGATGCGCTAGGGTAGCCCGCGAAATTCAAAATTTCTTACGTTTTTTACAATTTGTAGGTCAGTGTGAGCTTGTATGTTGATTAAAATATGATTCGCGGCCGTATCTAATATGGCTTTACGGAATTATAATCATTAGAATCAGCAATAAAACTCCATAAGTTAGCATTTATCTCAAATCTAGCGATTTCATGAAATCATGAGGTTTGAGGTAAATGCTAACTTATGGAGTATTGGAGTTGTATTGCTGGTTCTAATGATTATAATTCTGTAAAGCCATATTAGCTACGGCCGCGAATCATATTTTAATCAACATACAAGCTTACACTGACCTACAAATTGCAAAAAACGTAAGAAATTTTGAATTTCGCGGGCTACCCTGGCGCTTTCGCCTTAAGCTACGCTTGCCGGGGTTGGTCCGTGGGGGCGATCTTTACATATCGAGACTCCTCCATGCCTCGGAAAGCCCATTAAGCCGTTGCTCCCGGCTCTTTGACGTTACGGGTCTTCAGAAGCCCGAAAGTCTGACAACCAGTCTTATCAACGGGTATTGTATCACCCAGTAATTGGGTTATGGAGGTCAAATAGGCAGTCGCTCCATGTAAAATACTGGTATTCAGCTGCTTCTGGTTAGACTGAAAGCCGACCCCAACATAGTTAGGAAACTGGTAAACAGATTGATTTTTGGTCAAGTGTTCGCTAACGCGACTGTTCCCCGTGAGTGTCTCAGGGCGGCATTGGGCATCGAGATTTGCATTAGAAATTAATGCTCAGTAGCAACTCGGAATCTACACTTCATCATCATCATCATCTGTTGCCTTTTCCTAATCTTTTCCTATGTTGGGGTCGGCTTCCAGTCTAATCAGATGCAGCTAAACACCAGTATTTTACATGGAGCGACTGCCTATCTGACCTCCATAACCCAATTACTGGGTGATACAATACCCGTTGATAAGACTGGTTGTCAGACTTTCGGGCTTCTGAAGACCCGTAACAACTGTCAAAGATCCAAGAATGACAGCCGGGGCCAACGGCTTCTAAACCGGAATCAAAGCTTATGCCCGTTTAAAATGGCGAACTTAAAATCGCCTTGATTGCTAATAGTGACCCTATTGAATGAGTATTTCATGAAATCATGACATTTCAGGGCAATTCTTACTTAAGTTGTATTGCTGATTCTAATGGTCGCGAATCATATTTTGATCAATATACAACTTAATACTGACCTGGAAATTGCAAAAAAAAAGTAAGAATATTTGAATTTCGCGGGATACCTTAACACTTTAATCGAAATCATTACAAACAATCCAAACAAAAAACTTACATGGCAACACGACCACTTGTTCCAACAACAGCAACCCCCCATTATCACGTCTTTACCAAACGCAACCACTACATGAACAGAATAAATCATCTTCGCCGCTCAGACACTCTACTGCGCAACTCCTGAACATTGATCCAACAGAGGGCTCCAAATATACTGGTCGACGGTTCAGGGCTGCATCAGTGGAGGTAGTGCAATTTAATCGATAGCTGTTGCGTATGTATTGCATCAAGTATGTTGGGCGCCACGCCCTTGGATATAGACAAAGGTTTCGCCAGATATATGTTTTGATCGGTGAATATACGAAATCAAGACGTTTAACGTAAAAACCTCTGAGATATTGAAACAATCAAAGTTTGGAAGATTTTTTTTATTTATTATGGAATCTATATAATGTATGGTCTAAGGATTTTTCTAAAATCTACCTTTACGCAAGACTAATGTAGCAGCAAAAATAGACAATAGAATAGAATACTCTTTATCATTTCACCATCTGCCCAGCCTTTTCTCAACGAGGTTGAGGTCGACTTCCAGTCTAAACGGAAGCAGCTGAATACCAGTATTTTACATGGAGCGACTGCCATCTGACTTCCACAACCCAGTTACTGGGTAATAAGATATCCCTTGGTAAAACTTATATTATCAGTCGAGAATTTCTTACTAATAAATTATTTGCGTGAAAAATTGATAATGCATACGTTTGTTATGATAAAATCCTTATCAAATTCATCATAATTATCTATACAACGTGTAATGCTAAATGCGCAAAACCTCTTAAGGGGTCATTGTACTCATCATTATGAACAACTTTTACTATGGGGCCAAACCTGAAATCGCGAAAAAAAAATCAGCTGTTCAGTACATTTTGACGAAATTTGCGAACATAAATGTACTGAACAGCTGATTTTTTTTTCGCGATTTCAGGTTTGGTCCCATAGTAAAAGTTGTTCATAATGATGAGTACAATGACCCCTTAAGAGGTTTTGCGCATTTAGCATTACACGTTGTATAAATGTTATGCATGACATACTAACCACTTTTAAAACATTATCTAAATACCCCGATTAGGCTTTGCACCGAGGAGCTCGTGGCGTGGCTAAGTAATAACAGCTGCACGGGTCGATCGATCAGGTTAAGCTACGCTTGCCGGTATTAGTCCCTGGATGGGTGACCATCTTTACATACCGAGAACCCTCGCATCTCTCGAAAAGCACGTTAAGCCGTTGGTCCCGGCTGTCATTCGTCAATCTTTGACAGTCGGTACAGGTCGTCAGAAGCCCGAAAGTCTGACAACCAATCTTGCCAAGGGCAGTCTTTCCAGTAACTGGGTTGTGGAAGTCAAATGGGCAGTCGCTCCGTGTAAAGTACAGGTATTCAGCTGCATCCGGTTAGACTGAAAGCCGACCCCAAGATAGTAGGGAAGTTCTTAATGTTTTTTCGAAACCTAATCTAAATGGAGGTGGGGGCCAAGGGGAGCGGGGTCAAGGTGGGGGCCCCGGGGGTTGCAATGGCTTTTATGCTACCGAAATCGGGAAAAATATGAATCCCAACCGCTCAACGTCGCATCTGCTTCATCCCTCTCTACAGAACGCCACAGTGACGCCCACACAAATAAGTACCTACTACTTCTCCAAAAGCAAAAAAAAACTACCTTCAGACAACCATAGACAACATGAATAAACCAAAAGACAGTCACATAAAGAAACTCCTACCTACCTTTGTCCCCAGCGCCATTTTGCTGAAATTCAAGGACCGACTTCTCTGCATTCTGGAATGCACCGAGCGCGTTCACAGACGAAAAGCGACTAATGGATCGAACGGGCGACCTGGATATTATACGCCTTGCAGTGCGCAAGTCAGATGCAATATACTATGCATGTAGTTCACCACGCCTATTCGGGGATGGGGGGTAGGTGGCGAGAAATGGTAGACCTCTACTCACACTAAGAGGAGTTAGCGTTTGCGTTAGTGCAGTTGTTACACCAACCTCATCTTCATAAGAACCTCATTGCGTAGATTCTGGAAGGTTAAATATCTGCAGCGCGAATATAAAGAGATGGAAGATTTTGAGGCTTTAATCTCAGGAGAAGTCTGAAAGTGACACCGGTGACTGATAAGTTGTGCGGAAATTGGTTGTCATGGTATGAGCATGTGATGCGGAGGAATGAGGAAAATGTCGTCAGTAAAGTTTTAGTATGAATGTAGATGGCTGTACGAGTAGGGGAAGACCAAAGAAACGATGGATGGATGTGAAAGATGATATATGGCTAGAAATGGAGTGACTACCGAAATGAAGACTAATGCTGGGGCTTCATTAGCGGGCTATGGCGAATATTCGCGTTATCGCGATAAGTGTGGCCGGGTAGATCGATAGCATCGCGTAGTAAACGGGCGACGACGAATGCTTATCGGAGCACTGTCGGTAAACTGGCGCGCATCAAATGAAACCCGTACGCCGTCTTAAACTTTGGTTTCCCTAGGGTCAGTTCAGACAGGCATCTAGCTTCAACTTCCTGAGTAATTGACTGACTCTTTGACAGTTCAAAAGTGCCCGTAATTGGTTTAATTGAAATAAATGCTTTGAGTTTGTGTTTGACAGAACAGAAAAATGCCCGAGCAATTTACTGGCTCCATTGAAAATAGGACCGTATTACCATAGCCTACACAGTCGGCTCGCGCATGCTCGCGACTAGGTCACTCTTGCGGTGTGAATTGCGACCAGAGAAGGCTTCTTGCGATTGTTCCGTTCTGATGTCTGTAATGCCATTTTTCCGTTCTGTCTGTAATGCCCCTAAGAAAGCAGTAAACGGTCACACAATAACGGATATCTAAATACAGAGCGTTTTTTGACACTATGTCAAATACTTGTGAAAATGACAGATTCTCATGACGGCCGGTTATCCTACTACTATTATAAATGTGAAAGTTTGTATGTTTAGATGTTTGTTACTCATCACGCAAAAACGACTGAACGCATTTGGATGAAATTGGCTCACAGATAGTTTATAACCTAGATTAACACATAGGATACTTTATATCCCTGTAGTAGGTTTTCGTGGGATAATTTCCGATATCCACGCGGGCAAAGCGGCAGGCAAAAGCTATTATGTCATATGCGCTAAGATCATTGCAAAAGACAAACTACGCATTTAACGCAGAGGTCCGACTTCTAAGCATAAAGGAATTTTATTTACACAATAGGTAAATAAATACTGCACGTGTACATAATGACGTAATACATAATGTCAGATGGCGGGAGTAATTCACAATATTTTATTACACTAACATTATAAAGGCGAAAGTTTGTGATTGTGTTTGTATGTTTTTTACTCCTCCACGCTCAAACGTCTGGAACGATTTGGTATGTAGATAGCTTATACCCTGGAGTAACACATGGGCTACTTTTTATCCCGGTCTACGCGGGTGAAACCGCAGGGCGCAGCTAGTTCATAATTAGAATAGTTTTAGTAAGCATCATTCGTCAGTAAAACAGCCTTTGAGGAAAATAAAACTGGCAGTTGCAAGCGTGACTTTTGAGGGATCTTGGGTTCGGGCCTTCGAGATCGAACACGTGGTATGAATTTTTCCAAGGAATCCGGAATGAGTGTACAGACTTGTGTTGCTACCACTAAAGACAATAGGCCCATCCTCTATTAGGTAAATTACATCTCTACCTGCCAGAATACAGGCCCAAATGCCTGATGTTATGAGGAGCAGCACCTTTCCTCATGCCAGAAATTGTTGGCAGCAGAAATAAGTACGGCATTACCACTTCTGTTACACAAAGAAGTATTCCTCTTCTTTCTATTCCACTTACCAAAACACAGGAACATATTCCCCTTCACATCAATGCCTATTTGAGCAGCAAATCATCTGAACACTTGCATCCGTCGGCGGATAGTCAGACTTCCAGGCGGCATACCATACGTAACAAGCGGACGTCACAATATGACCTTTTGATCCCATATTTGTCTTATCTACATAACTGTGCGGCTAAGGATCTGCGCAACATCCTTTCAGATTCCCTTTCTAAGCACGGATATCACCAGTGTCTATGAATTTTAAAATAGACATAAGTAAATAAATAAATAATAAAGCTTTATTTAGTTCCGTACAGATTACAAGTAATTGCAGCTTGTACGGACCCCCTTCGGGTAAAAGCCTCCTCCAAGGAATGCCAGACATCTTTGTTGCTGGCTCAGCTTCGACCCGCCGTCTCCACTATCTCGTCTACCCATCTAGCGCTAGGCCTGCCTCTGCTTCTAGGCCTCGTGGTCCAGTCCATTTTATTGCACTCACCGTCCATCTATCATCCATAAGCCTGGCCACGTGGCCTTTTGTACATACCATAGACATAATCTTAAATAATCCTTCCTAAATAATTTATAAATGCGAATTGGATTTCAAAGGAGCTCGTGGCTAAGTAATAACAGCCGCACGGGTCGATCCATCAGGTTAAGCTACGCTTTCCGGGGTTGGTCCGTGGATGGGTGACCATCTTTACACATCGAGACTCCTCCGTGCCTCGGAAAGCACGTTAAGCCGTTGGTCCCGGCTGTCATTCGTGGATCTTTGACAGTCGTTACGGTTCGTCAGAAGCCCAAGTCTGGCAACCAGTCTTACCAAGGGGTATCGTGTTACTCAGTTATTGGGTTGTGGAGGTCAGATAGGCAGTCGCTCCATGTAAAATACTGGTATTCAGCTGCATCCGGTTAGACTGGAAGCCGACCCCAACATAGTTGGGAAAAAGCTAGGCAGATTGAAATGGATTTCAATGAAATCTGGCACATGAGTAGACCATGACCCGGATTAGGACATAGGATACTTTTTATCCCGGTAGTACGTTCCCGTGGGATCATTTCCGACCTCCACGCGAACGAAGCCTATAATGTTCCCACTGCTGAGACCCAGGCCTCCTCTCTGTGAGAGGGAGTGGGCCGGAACTAACCAAGCGGAGCCAGTACTGCTGGTAATGTCACGTCTTCGAATTTTTGGTTCTAGGACATGACGGTTTCGTCACAAAACCTTTGGCAGTGATAACTGTATTGTTATGTTTAGCATGGTGTCCGCAAATGTCTTCTGGAGTGACAATGCTTGAGTACCAAGGATCCGGCGTGCTCTGTGCAGTCAGGCATCGCTACCAAGTTTGCCGACTGGCTAATATTGAAATGGCATAAGCTATTACTGCCCTTGCAGATAAGAGAGGAAACTCTCCTAACGTTAATTACTGAACATGAGCGAATATAAAATTAGCAGTTCTGCGAAAAGTAGACCTCGCGTAGAGCGGTGCACAGTAGCGACATCTAGTGACCTTATTATAAAACTAATATTGGTATTAAAGCCTCTTTTTAGAGAATTCTGATAATTATTTACAGAATTCTCTAGTTTTTTGATGAGAAGATGGTCCCAGGTGCTCCATCAATCCCTACCTAGTAGTTAAAGGGCTGATACCACTGGTAGAAATGTAATAGTGAGCAATTTCCTGCATTTTGAGGACCAAAAATTCCAAAACTGTCGCCGGTTTAGGTCGATTAATCATAAAATGATGAAATAATAAAAATAAAACAAGCCAAGTGCGTGTCGGATCACGCACATGAAGGG
The DNA here is from genome assembly GCA_905163495.3 of Cosmia trapezina. Classification (NCBI taxonomy): domain Eukaryota; kingdom Metazoa; phylum Arthropoda; class Insecta; order Lepidoptera; family Noctuidae; genus Cosmia; species Cosmia trapezina. The sequence continues at coordinate 3,551,672 of LR991047.1, forward strand.
TTCCGTAGAGTTGGGATGAATTTATCCCAAGAACAAACTTAACATTGTAGTTGAAATACATGCTCTCCCATACATGCCAACTGTAAATGTAAGTTTGTACTCACAATATTGAGAGATTTACCATGTTATTTTGAGATCATAGACTTCTTATAGGTTTTCCTGTAATCTACAGGTAAAGAACTATTTTCTGTATTTTTTTCAAAATTTTAGGCTCAGTAGTTTCGGAGATAAGGTGAGGGGAATAGACAATTTTCGTCTATTTTCTTAAATAACTTTAAAATTATAAAAAAAATATATTTGAGACCCTCTTACTAAGCCCTTTTATTTGATATGCCACACGGTACAGTTTGCAAAACTTTTTTTTTTTTTCTTATTTGCCCCCCAAAAGTGACCCAAATATTCAAAATTCATTTATTTACTTCACCCATACGTGTTTGGGTCACAGAAATCCATATGTGTACCAAATTTCAACTTAATCGGTCCATTAGATTCGGAGCAAATTGGCTGTGACAGACGGACAGACAGACAGACAGACACACGACTGATCCTATAAGGGTTCCGTTTTTTCCTTTTGAGGTACGGAACCCCAAAAAAGTAGCTCAAACATTATTAGATCATAATATTCAAATGATCTTTCATGTTGTGCATTAAAACTTCTAGAAATACAATATTATAACTGTAAAATCACGTAAATCGGCAAAATTTCGTGTACAATGCGTTACAACTAAGAATAGGAATGACCTTGCGCCATATTGTGAAGATTTAGCAAAACTGCGCCTTATTTACACATTTGCAAAGTCAGTGACATATTTCAACAACAACAAATTCCAAAAACAGAACTAAAATGGATAAGGATAACACTACAAAACTTTGCAGGCCGTATATTTCAAGTTTCAGTTGACAGTTCGAGGTCATTGACGTTCCTATTCTTAGTTGAAACGCATTGTACGGCTGAGACGCATCTTCGATACAGGAAAATTTCTGCAACATACTGCAGTTAATCAAAAACAAAACTACGTGTGTATAATGTTTTATTTATATTTAAAACTGACCAGTAGCGCAATAGGTCAAGTTTGACCGCAATTATGTTGTTACCTATGGTCTATTTTGGTATACCAAATATTTGTTTGTCTAGCTAATTTTAGAACTAGGAACTTCAAGTGTGGGTTCGCTCGCCGTGGGTCTGGTATAAATAGAATGGCTATTTCCTTCCCGTACATTTTACGGTGATAAAATTCTAATACACGCAACAGTAAGGGAAATACCAAAAAACAGGCCAAGTGCGTGTCGGACTTCGCACATTTCGGGTTCCGTACCAAATACAATTTATCAATATGACGGCGCGTCTACAGATGTTACGACGCCAAACTTACACGGTCTTATAAATTATAAATCGAGGTTTTTCTTCTGTCATGGTTTAAACCATCGAGCCAGTTTTTGTAATAAGAACCTAGCTGTGATAGAAATACAGTTTTTAAATACAAAACTGACAACTTAGTCCGGTACTAAGTTGCCGGGACCAACGGCTTCACGTGTTTTCCGAGGCACGGAGGAGTCTAGTATGTAAAGATGGTCACCCATCCACGGACCAACCCCGGAAAGCGTAGCTTAACCTGATGGATCGACCCGTGCAGCTGTTATTACTTAGCCATGGGACATGGGTCGGGAGGTGGAGTAAAGTGGAATAATCCAAGACATTTCCATATTTGCACTTAAGAGGAAAGGGTGACCAGACTTTTGAAAATTAGGTATTTTAAGAAGGTACTGCTGTCGCTCTGCGAGCGCTCCGCCCTCGAATTCGTGCGATAAGGACAACTGCAGATCCGACTAAATAGCCTATGTCACATTTGAGGTTTGGCTCTCGTCTATTTCCTCCTCCAATATTGGACCAATTTAAAGATATTTCATAAACTGAATAAGAAGGATATATACTATGCCCCTATGTTTTTCTTTTTTCGTTAATAGTTGTCAAATTGGTACACTAGGCGTCTGTTGACAGCGGTCTGAATAGGCAATTTTGAGCATTTTTGGAGGGTTCTAGTTCTTATAAAAATAATATATCATCAAAAAGGAAAACATAGGGGCATACAAGTAACTGACATTTATATTTCTGTAAAAAATCATTGCTTTATTGTCATTAACCAGAAAGAAAACAGGCTAGAGCGTTTGTATCTTTTTGTATGGAGAAAACAGCACCCACATTTCCTCTTAAGAGTCACTGTCGTCACTGGGTCAAATAAGTTTGTGGAAACAACGGAACGCGGAAGTTTTGTAGTTTCTGCTTATCCGATAGGGAAAACGCGTTTAGTGTTACATACTGACAGGATACAATGTATGGATGTGGAGGAAGCAAAAGAAGTACCTATGGCTCGTCGTACTAGCACGTGGCGTTATTAGTTTCTGCCTAGCCTACCTCATAGCTAGGGTTGCCTACCCTACTATATTATAATATAGTATCCTACAATTAGAAGCCTAAATATATTTGTGATAAAAAAAATATAGTAGGGAAAACATGGACTTATAAAAAAAGGAGGATTCCGCGACACGCATATCGAAAGTGAAGCACAGTAAGCTGACGTTCGCACGGACGCGAAAAAAAATCGCCGCGATATTTTTACGTCCGTGCGAACGTTGACTAAGTAAGCTGGACCGTTTGTACAAACACTCCTCACGCACACATTTACATCATAGTATGCCGACCGGCCGCCATTACGTGACACGAGCGACGGCGTCGTTGGAGGTACTAAAATCACGCACACATAGATCGATGCTTCGCTTTCGATATGCGTGGCGCGGAGTCCTCATGTTTAGGGTTCCGTACCAAAATGGTAAAAAAGGAACCCTTATGGTGAGACTAAGTCTGTCTGTCTGTCACAGCTGGATATCTCAAGAACTACTAATGCTATCAACTTGAAACTTAGAACAGTTTTAGATGACGTTTACCCAACTATTTTTCAAATAAGAAAGAAATAAAAATATTTATATTTTTTTTGCAACAGGTACTGAAACTGAAAGGGGGTCTTAAAATTCAAAGTGGGGCTACTAGGGCATGTGGGGTATCATATGAAAGAACGCTGTTTACACATTATCAAACATTTTTTTTCTTTTTTTTAGGCCGCATAGTTTTCGACTTTTGATGAAAAATGTAAAAAAAAATACCGTTCCCCCCGCCTTATCTCCGAAGTTTGCAAAGAGAAATTATTCTACGTGATAGAAGTTTATGTAAAGATTACAGGAAAAATAAAACGATGTCTATAAATAGCACACTTTTTCAGAAATCGGAACGGAACCCTCGGTGCGCGAGTCAGACTCGCTCTTGAACGTTTTTTTTTATACGTCTATGAGGCGAAACTACTATATTTTAATGAAAAATTAAATAATATTATTATTTTAAAACAAGTGTAAAACGAAACGCAACCATTATCTGTTTTTGAAGGAAACTTCTCAAGTTTCGTTCCAGCAACCAGCAAATTCAGCTTATTAGTCCTTCTCGATCTCGAGTGACCTTTTGACGTCTCGATGTCAAACCACATTAATACCATTTAATAAATACCCTCCAAGGTTAACTTAGTAAGTATATGGTATGCTTAATCTGCTAACAACTCATTTGTATGGCTTCCACTAATATTTGTGGTGTCTTTGTAGACATATTATGCAGTATGAAAGCATTTACTATTTTTCTTTGCAATAGGCTCGCCCCCTATGGGAGACACATGGGACTTAATAGGAAATGCGGGCGGCCAGACTTTTGAAAATTAGGTATTTGAAGAAACTATTGCTGTCGCCTGCGACTTGCGAGCGCTCCGCCCTCGAATTCGTGCGATAAGGACAACTGCAGATCCAACTAAATAGCCTATGTAAAAAGACACATTTCGAGGTTTGGCTCTCGCCTATTTCCTCCTCCAAAAGATATTTCAGAAACTGAATAAGAAGGATATACTTATGTTTTTTTTTTTCGTTAATAGTTGTCAAATTTGTACTCTATGCCTCTGTTGACAGCGGTCTGAATAGGCAATTTTTGAGGGTTCTAGTTGTTATAAAAATAATGTATCATCAAAAAGGAAAACATAGGGGCATACAATTAGCTAATGTTTATATTTCTGTAAAAAATCATTGCTTAGTGGTCAATAACCAGAACGAAAACAGGCGAGAGCGTTTGTATGGAGAAAAGAGCACCCACATTTCCTCTTACACATAACTGGCGGAATTGTGGGTGTACTATAGGTACTCCTCTGCCTAACCCTTCGGGGATTAAAGGCGTGATGTTATATATATTATTCTAACGGCTTAGCCTTATCTTAATTTTAATCATTTTTGGCTGAGGGATGTCTTTGCACCTGGAAAGGAGTTTTTCTGCAAAATATAATGCAGTACAGTCCGCGAGGCCTAAGCTGAGCGTTGCATTTGTGTGAGTGCACATAGATAGTGTAGGTGTGACGTCGGCCTAGAGCCCGACGCGTCCTTTGCTTGGTTTAAAACCGGTTTATACTGCTTTTTGGGCAATCGGCCTGAGGCGCGGTGCATCCCTCGCGATCACTCACACAAATGCAAAGCTCAGCTTAGGCCTCGTGGACTGAACATCCTGTTGTGCTATTTGGTGACATGAAACCATTATTTTCTTTTATTATGCTTTCCAATATTTTTCCCACAAACAACTTGTTTTAATTTTTTTTTAAATAACAATGTGTTTTTGAATTTGAGAAAGCCTAGGTTCTAGCTTGGCTAATGGCGATAGGTTATCTCCCTATTATTGGACTAATAACAAAACTGGCGAAATGTTTGTGTACTTTCCACCCACACCCTACATTCCTACCTGTGCCCACCCCATCCAGGAAACAGGCATGATGTTACACTATATCAAGCTAAAATTCAATCCTTATCTACATACTGAAGGCATAGATAAGAGCGATGGTGCTACAGATAACACAGACTCAATATAGATAAGAAGTATCTTAAAGTTTTAAGATAAATTTCTGAAAGTAGGTTTCATTGCGTAGAGGTAAGATTATTGTTATTGAGAGTTGCCTAAATTCGATTATGGTAAGCAGGAAGGAGGCTCTCAAAATGGTGAAGGAAAACATTGTGAGGAAACCAGAAATTCTAAGACATGTGACATCTACCACACCGGGCCCGCATGGTGGATTACGGCTCACTCCCTCTACTAAGAGGCCTGTGTCCCAGCAGTGGGAACAATATAGGCTGATTATACTAGTAGTGGACTGCTATAGGTTTTAATGATGAAGATTGGTCTTAAATGGCTTGCAACTGGAGAGGCTTCTGTCCAGCATTGGCAGGACCACTATGGGCCCCGCAATCCATGGGGCCCCTAGCTCCTGCCAGCGTTATAGGTAGAGGAAGTCAAAAGAGGACCTAATTTATCCTGAGCGTGGTGCTATAACAGCCCTATTATCAGAAAGTACTCAGAGCATCTGTGACCTCTGAGTTTGTTTCGGCCTTTCTTCTCAGTAGTCAGATAGGAAATGCCAACGCCAACCTCATCTAGTTTTTAAAATATGATTGACGTGTAAAGAGTATGAACAAACAAACCTACAGAAACAGAAATAAATTTATCATCCTATAGGTTAAAGACAGCCCTGAGTGAACTGCCGATGGTGATGATGATGATGATGAAGACTATGATCAAGTTTTAGATGTTAACTTACATTTTGTTGTCTGAATTAGCAATTTTTTTAAGAAAGCAATGCTGTTTATCTTGTTTTCAATTAAACATTTCTAAAATCACATTGTTTATGTCATACTGGAAATTATGAGAATATAGACATGCCTATCAGTCCACATCCCAGTTATTGTTTAACATGACACACAGGTACATAATAAAAAACAATATTTTCATTTTAAATATTATTACTTGCAACAAAATAATTACTTGTTTTGCTTTCAAAACAATATAGAATGTGTTACTAACGCAATGACTATTACTAAGTAAATTATTTATTTTTCCTCTTACAAAGTTATGACTTACACATTACAAATTAAGAATGCTTTTTTTTTACAATAAAATTGTGAACATTTTGGCACTGTCAAGCAAGATAGAAACAAGGAATATTTTTTTACTTATCAATGTGACTTTTTCAATTCATAAGTGGGCATTTTTTTTTAAACTGCTACCTACTTTGAAAACAGCTTACTAATATTGTTTTGGATATTTTAGCAAATTCTTGGTTTAGTTGAATGATAAATTTTACGAATTTTGCCAGGTATATATTTTTTTTTATTATATGGAGCTTATTTCAAATAATATATGTAAATAAATAGTAACTTAGATACGTTTTGGTCATGACCGTTACCAAATAATAAGGACAGTACTGCAAGACGTAAGATGACACATTTCAGGATTTAATTTTGTTACTTTTTTTTTTAAATTTCTGTTGGCAATTTAAGTAAAAAAGAAAACTAGTCTTTTGGAACTATTTAATAATTACTCAACACTTCTATGTTATAAAAATGTTAATTATTTGCAACTTGTATGTATGGGACATCCCATAAGTGGGTTGGTAGACATTTTGACGAAAATGCCCAAGTATGTACTTTCCACGTTTGTCTTGGACATTACTGTACTGACACTGGTGAAGGGAATACATTGTAAGGAAACCTGGACTTAGTTAACTAGCTGTTGCTTGTGGCTTCGTTTACATGTAAAATTTCTAAAAATCATTTTTGGTGGTGCTTACAACATAAAAGGCATCAACTGCCAAAATTTCAAGTTTGTAGCCCCAGCGGCTTAGGCTCTGCTTTGATGAATCAGTCAAGATAGTCAGGACAAGTACTTATACATGGCTTTGTTAAACCACCAACAACCTCTTAAGGGGTCATTGTACTCATCATTATGAAACTTTTACTACAGGCCAAAAAATTAAATCACAAAAAAAAAATCTACTGTCCAGTACATTTATCTACATCAAACTCGTCAAAATGTAGAGTTAATTGTGCTGGGTTGTTGAGGTCAGATAGGCAGTTGCTCCATGTAAAATATTGGTATTCAGCTGCATCCGGTTAGACTGGAAGCCGACCCCAACTTAGTTGGGAAAAGGCTAGGCGTATTGATGGACTTATAAGTTTGAAAGCACCAACCAGTCTTGAGGAAGTGTGGTGGTGGAAAAGAGGTCTTTGCCCTGATGGGGGCTGGTATTATTAACCTGCAAAGGCATTAAACATACAAGATATTTATTGCACATCATGCTCATTTAATTTAAATTTGGATTTAGTCAACTTCCTATTACTTAACGTTTTCATGTTTATGTTACAAGTGTGTTAAAGATATCAAACTAGCTGATTAAAAAGACCAAAAAATTTGAGTTGCCGAGTTTCTAAATTCAAAATAGGTAGGAAACAACAGTAACTATTCTTCAATCAAAAATTTATCTGCTTAACCTTTTTCCAACTATGTTGAATACCAGTATTTTACATGGAGCAACTGCCTATCTGATGTCCACACCCCAGTTATTGTATAAGAAGATACCTCTTGGTAAGACTTGACAACATGCAACTATTCTTCAATCATAGGCGACTTATTTCAATACCTAAAACTGTTATAAAACCATATCGAGAATGGGTCTTATCGGGTTGGGTCTTAAAATTGTTATTATGGTAATACAATTTAATAATGTGAGTCACAAAGTGGAATATTGAGAGCTAAATATGGTTAAATGTTTTTTATCAATGCAGCATGCATCGTGTTGAAAAGATGATTCACTAATTCTATAATTGGCTTAAGTACATAATTTTGCAATGAGTAGATGTATAGCTATTTTCAATGTTATATTTTAAAAATATTTTGAGGTAACTCCTTTGGATAATACGAAAATAAAAAGAAAAAGAAGTTGTTAGAGAGAAAAGTCTCTATTACCAAACATAATTATCACAAGACTCGTTTAAAACAAATATTAATTTTAATTAATGCCACTTGAACACGATAATTGGGACTAATGGGCTAAAACACGATTATAACTCTCATTTTTTAAGTTGTTGCACTGGCGTAGAATTAAATGAGTAAATACCTCGTCTACTAGGTCTCGAAACTTTCGATTATCGATCTGGCACACGGTAAAGTCACAACACTGCAATCCAAACACACGAACACTGCTGCACTGTGAAATCAGTGAAACCGCCAGGCGGGCGCGCCTGTCCACTAATTAAGTTAGCCGTTCTACGCACCAACAAATATTTGTACATATAACACTTAGGTAAACCCGTAGACGGAGCGACGCGCGACAAGAATGAGGAACTAAGAAAAGTGAAGATGTAAAGCTTAACCGTGCGTCCTCGACTCAAAAAAAACCTGTTCCCTCATTCACCTACTAATCTAAAGAACGAGGCTTCCGTCCGCGATAATTCAACATCCACGCGCCACAGACACCACAATACGAGAAACTAACGCAACTTTTTACGACCACTTCCCGATAATATGACGATTATCAATATTAAATATTCGATAGGTGAAAGGAGACATACCTTTGATGAAGCTCGTTTAGATGTATTGAAACAATATCCAGTGAGTCCGTTATGAGAAAAAATACACTTTAACACTGAAAAGTCGTTCACAAATTGTTATAATCACTAATAAATAGTTACACCCACGATTATTGAAAACGGTATTCAGTATGCGGCGGATAAGCGCTAGCCCGTAAAAGACGCCATTTTGATTTCGTCAACTAAAGGCTATAAACAAGATAGAGCAGAGCGTTTTGTTACTTCTAATATTATTAAGACATACAATTGCAGATTATTTTATAAACTGCAATTCTAACCTAATAATGCTATCTTTATTAAAAATTTGAATTTGAATTATACATTTTGACGCTGTGTTTAAACTAAAGTTGCTGAAAAAGTCGATCAGATAATTTTAATTGTACATCATGATCAGAGCTATGAAACAAAACGTAAAATCAATACTTGCTAACACATTTTAAAACAAATAACTTTTAATAAGCATTTTGTTATGAGGCGACTGTATATTTTTATTTTAATCAAAAACTAATGTTTTTAGAAAATATAAAAGTACAATAAATAATTATAATTTTAACAAGAATTTTTGCAATTCTTTAGACCATTACAAACTTATGACCATAACAAAGTTGTCTATGGTATTAAATAATACCATACTTCAACATTTTCCCTGACTTCTGGTAACCATACGGTTAACAAATGGCTACAGGCATAACTTGAAATACCTCATTTTATAATATTCAACAACCAACGTTGATTACAAGAGCGTCAACGATTAGGTACTTAAATATAAAAGTTTAAGCGGAGAAAACTTCAATCGAGTAACTTCTTCACTGAGTACAAATAATATTAAATAATAATTATCAACTTAAATAAAGAACTTTTGCGTTCGACGCGTTATTCAATGTATGATTATGACGTAGATATATTCTAGATTTATATTTTTTTCTTTATTTTGTGTAAAAAAACCGGCCAAGTGCGTGGTTCTGTAGTAGAACAAACTTAACATTTCAGTTGAAAAATGTGTTCTTCCATACATTCCAACACCAAATTATAGAGTTACCATGTTATTTTAAAACCGTGCCTATAAAATTTGAGGGTTTCCCTCGATTTCCATGGGATCCCATCATCAGATTCTGACTTAGTGACAATGGAACCACCTCGAAAGCATAACCTTTCAAACGAAAAAAGAATCGGTGAACATACTTAAAACAAAACCGGCCAAGTGCGTGTCGGACTACGCACAATGAAGGGTTCCGTAGTTGGGATGAAATTATCCCAAGAACAAACTTAACATTATAGTTGAAAAACATATTCACCCATACATTCCAACAATAAAATATGTAAGTTTGTACTCACTATATTGAGAGATTTACCATGTTATGTTAAGACCACAAACTTCTTATAGGTTTTCCTGTAATCTACAGGTATAGAACTATTTTCTGTATTTTTTTTTCAAAATTTTAGGCTCAGTAGTTTCGGAGATAACTTTAAAACAATTAATTTTAAAATTATAATAAAAATATATTTGAGACCTTCATAGTAAGCCCTTTCATTTGATGTGTCACACGGTACAGTTTGCAAAAGTTTTTTTTTTTAATTTTCTTATTTGCCCCCTAAAAGGGACCTGCATATTCATAATTAATTTATTTACTTTAGCCGTACGTGTTTGAGTCACAGAAATCCATATGTGTAGTAAATTTCAACTTAATCGGTTTATTAGATTCGGAGCAAATTGGCTGTGACAGACGGACAGACAGACAGACAGACACACGAGTAATCCTATAAGGGTTCCGTTTTTTCCTTTTGAGGTACGGAACCCTAAAAAACATAACGTCGAACATATTATAACCTCCTCCTTTTTGGAAGTTGGTTAAAAATAGGCCTTGCCTTTGTTGACGAACCACAGACCAGCCGAATACCAAAGATTAAACGTAAGAACCGAATACACTCGTAGTCTACAGACAAAACCGCACACCTCTGTGCTCGCTCGCTCGCGACAATACTACTTAGTCTGTACTCGCGACTGAGCACACTAACTGCCCATCTCTTAATACACTACACTATCGAATGGGTAAGTGCGGTCGGGGAACACCCGCTCGACCTACCAGTAAAGTAAGCCCTATCTCTCTAACTGTTTATAAGTAAGCCTATAGGGAACCTTAACAGTATTCCCTGTCACTCGCTGACCAAGGGTGACACAACAGTTAACAATTACAATCACACTTGTTCAAAACAATGTTTGCATTTTTTTGGTTGATTATTATCTGATTTTATTACAACAAACCATTGAAAAGGCGAACCTTTTTTCATACAAAAAAAAAACAGCGAAATAATGCGAATTTATTTCACGTGTGTAGTGTGAAATTGTGAATACTGCCTAACAATTAACACCATTTTTATGGGGTAATAAAAATTTGGAGCAGTAACCCCAAAACCAATTGTCAAATAAAAGTAGCAAGCAGCTGTGCATATACGTGTTTTTATTTAATAATATCTCGATAATGTGCGTATAAAACACGAAAATTAAATGTGAAACAAGAAATCATCATGTCGAGCCGTCGTTCGATCCTCGGATCGGCGCTTGACGCTCTACCTCCGCCCACAGATCCATTACGCGAATTATTTGAGGCATGTAAAACAGGCGATGCTGTTCGGGTAAAAAAGTTAATTACACCCCAAACTGTGAATGCCAGGGACACGGCTGGACGAAAATCGACTCCTCTACACTTCGCTGCAGGTAATAAAACTAAAACAACATATAAAAACTCGATAATTTTGTCATGAAACACAATTTTGAGAAACTAGTGAAAGGTCGAACAGACCACAATAGGAAGTCGTAAGTTTTAAAAAATTGCATAATTAGTTACGCTTGTTGATTGGCGTTTCGTGTTTTATGTCTTTTGTTGTGTTTTACTCATGTTTTGCTGACGTTTCTGACGTAATGTTATTGTGGTGTTGAAATTCGCGAGAGAAACAAAAATTCGGACTGTTCATAACTTGGCGTCACGCTCTACTACTTTTACCTTGTTTATCATCACGATATATCCGCTGTGGGGTAAGCAGACAAGTGGGGTAATGTTTTAGTGTGTATGTGAGCTTGTTTTGGTTAGCTTGTGTTTTTTTTTTTTGTATTTACAATACTTAACTGATTATTTACTGTACAAAATTTGTTGAATTGTTATGTCTTTAAAGTTGACTTGTGTTCTTATGTAAAAGGTATTTAGAACAACTTTTAATAACTTATATTATCTTGCTGTACAGTATTCTGTGCTTACTTTATGTAAAGCTATTGGTGATAATAGTGAATGTAGAATTATGACTAGGTTTTGCTATCAGTGCCTTCTTATAATCTTATAGTAGCAGCGCGCCGCGGTTTCACCTGCGTAAGTCTCGAACCCGTAGGAATATGTTAAAACCTAATGTGGCAAATTTTATCGAAATCCATTCCATAGTTTTTGCGTGAAAGAGTAACAGACATCCATCCGTCCATTCTCACAAACTTTCGTATTTATAATATTAATTAGTAGGATAGTATTTCTAACAGAAAACATCCTGTACTAAAATTATATAAATGATAAATGATTTATTCCCACTGCTGGGACACAGGCCTCCTCTCTATGAGAGGGAGTGGGCCAGTGAGTTTTCCATTACACATAATCAGCCTATAATGTTCCCACTGCTGGGACACAGGCCTCCTCTCTATGAGAGGGAGTGTGCCAGTGAGTTTTCCATTACACATAATCAGCCTATAATGTTCCCACTGCTGGGACACAGGCCTCCTCCCTATGAGAGGGAGTTGGCCAGTGAGTTTTCTATTACATATAATCAGCCTATAATGTTCCCACTGCTGGGACAGAGGCCTCCTCTCTATGAGAGGGAGTGGGCCAGTGGGTTTTCCATTACACATAATCAGCCTATAATGTTCCCACTGCTGGGACACAGGCCTCCTCTCTATGAGAGGGAGTTGGGCAGTGAGTTTTCCATTACACATAATCAGCCTATAATGTTCCCACTGCTGGGACACAGGCCTCCTCTCTATGAGAGGGAGTTGGGCAGTGAGTTTTCCATTACACATAATCAGCCTATAATGTTCCCACTGCTGGGACACAGGCCTCCTCTCTATGAGAGGGAGTTGGGCAGTGAGTTTTCCATTACACATAATCAGCCTATAATGTTCCCACTGCTGGGACACAGGCCTCCTCTCTATGAGAGGGAGTTGGCTAGTGAGTTTTCCATTACATATAATCAGCCTATAATGTTCCCACGGCATATACGGCAGAAATAGATAATGAAACTAGCGGCAATGGAATACTCGAGACCAGTGGTGTCCCAGTGATAACGGCCCCGACTTACGAGTTGTAGGTTGTGGGTCCGAATCCAGCCCCGGCACTTAACTTTGTGTAAATAATTTTTGCTCTCAAAACGGTGAAGGAAAACATTGTGAGGACACTGGCATGTCCTAAAACCAAAAGGCCCATGTGGTGTATTACAGCCCACTCTCAGAAAGAGGAGGCCTGTGTCCCAGCAGTGGGAACTTTATAGGCTGATTATTGTGTAGTGGAAAACTCACTGGCCCACTCCCGCTCACTCACCTCACAAACTCACTCACCCATGCATGGACTGACCGCGGCAAACGTAGCTTAACCTGATCGATCAACCCGTGCGGCTGTTATTACTTAGCCATGAGCCCATGAGACTTATACTAGTGAAATATAGTTATTAACACAAACGGGATATTTACCGTTACATTTGAGTTCCCGATATTTCGGCACTGTTGCAAGCACCATGATCACAGTTATACTCCATGATCATCCATGATCATGGTGCTTGCAACAGTGCATGATGTCATGTATGTTTTGAATTACTTACTTGTCATGTAAAACTTAATCTAAATTTGAAATGACGATAGTAATAATATCTATGAATATTATCGTCATTTCAATTTAAATACACTTGTACAAATACAGAGAACGCTGACTCACACTGTATTTATTATTAATTTATTTATATTATTCAATCAGTGATAAGCTGTGGTAGAAAGTGAGTGTATTTATTTTGTCAATCAACTTAAAGTAACGTAACGCTACAAGCATTATCGAAGGGGGTAGGTAGGTAGATGTATATTACATAGGCACTATGAAGTTTCGCGCATGTTTTCTCACTCACCCTCGCTGAAGTTACATGCTCTGTCCCCCCGCCTCATGTCACCATTTGGTTCCTAAAAAATTTTACTTTCTGCGTGAAGTACGGACCTGCCAAGATAATCAATTTTTTGTTTAGTAAGTTCATGACATACATGAATACCTTCGATTTAAAGCAAATTTTACTGCACAATAAGGAACTGTTTACGTATAATCATAATAAAACAGAAAATAGATGATGCTACTTTAGAATTTTTTTGTATTGAAAATATTTCAAGTAATAATGTTTCGGTTTTAGTGCAATAGACAATATAGTCACATAACACATGCGGAAAATCCAATTGATTTAACCATATAACACAAACCTATTACAAACGTCAATCAATTATGGCCTAGCCTTTTCCCAACTGTTTTGGGGTCGGCTTCCAGTCTAACCGGGTGCAGCTGAATACCAGTATTTTTCATGGAACGACTGCCTATCTGACCTCCACAACCCAGTAACTGGGTAATGCGATACCCCTTGTAAGACTGGTTTTCAGACTTTCGGGCTTCTGACGACCCGTGACGACTGTCAAAGATCCACGAATGACAGCCGGGACCAACGGCTTAACATGCTTTCCGAGGCAAGGAGAAGTCTCGGTGTGTAAAGCTGGTCATACAAACTTACAAACAAACAACTTTTGAACACGGAGAGGTCTTAATGTGTAAAGATGGTCACCCACCCACGGACCAAACCCGGCAAGCATAGCTTAACCTAATGAATCGACCCGTCTGGCTCTTATTACTTAGCCACGAGCTCCTCCTTGTTTGCCAACCTATTACATAAAAAAGTGGAGAGATTGATGAAGAAAACATTAATATTCATTTAGTTTTTGCAAAATATAACACAGAAGTAATTGTTACATAATAGTTTGACCAAATGCATATTAATAAATTTAAATAAAGTCTCAATTTGAAAAATGAAATCGTTATCACAACATCCCGCTTGTTTCCATGACGGGGTAGGCTGAGGTGTAATAGCAAACCTACAAATCACCAGTTCTGTTAAGGGTGCAACCAGATCTAGGTTGATCGCCTGCTCAACTCAAACTAAACTCCGCCTATCGCATTCCACTGCTGGACATAGGCCTCTCCCAGGCCCAACACCCTGTTCTCCACCTTCCGCATCCAGTCTGTCCCGGCCACTTTCTTCAGGTCGTCGGTCCATCTAGCTGGGGCACAGAATAAATAATGCTGAGGGGCGTCCCACACTACGCTTATCGATGCGCGGTCTCCACTCCAGAACCGGTCTGCTCCACCGGCCATCGGTCGACAAACATGGCCAGACCACTGCCACTTCAGTTTTGGGGTAGGTGCCGTAACTAAAAAGTGAAAAAAAAGTCCGTGGTTTTTTTTATAAATAGTATTGTGTAGCTTCTCTCTGTCTACCCCTAAAAGATACAGGTTGAAGGTTTCCGCCAAAATACTGCAGTAAATAATTTATCTATAATTCAATCTAGGCAATGCACAAATTCTTTTGTTTAAGATCTAAATAATTTGTCCTTGGCCTTGTAAGAAGCGATTTCTCTTTATTTTGTGAGAAGATTGTAAGCACCTTGTAGGCTACAAATAAATCCACTGTTGTGTTTATTAATTTAATGATTTCTGTAAAAATATTTCCCACTAGCTTTTGCCAGCGTTTTACGCCCGCGTGGATATTGGAAAATATCCCATAGGAACATACTACCGGGAATTCCTTCCTTATTCCTTGTTTACATTATAAAGGGAACCTCTGTGCAAAATTTCAGCATTCTAGGTCCAGGGGTTTGGACTGGGTGTTGATGAGTCAGTCAATCAGTCAGTCAGTTTATTTATATAGATAGATAGAAGATAGACTAGCACTTCCCACGGGTACATACTACCGGGAAATCCTTCCTTATTCCTTGTCTACATTATAAAGGGAATCTCTGTGCACAATTTCATTTTTCTAAAGGGTTTGGGCTGGGCGTTGATGAGTCAGTCAGCCAGTCAGTCAGGACTTCTCTTTTTATTTATTTAGATTTTTAGGGTTTCTTACCCCGAAGCGTGCCAAACGGAACCCTATTGCTAAGCCATTGCTGTCCGTCCGTCGTGTCAGCGGGCTGTATCTCATGAAGCGTAATAGTTGAAGTTTTCACAGATTGTGTATTTCTATTGCCGCTTTAACAACAAATAATAAAAATAACATATAGTAACACTCAATGATATTATAATAAACAGATATGATAGACACTCACAAAATAACCGAAAAAAGTGTTCCGTGCAGCAGTGGCAGCACAAATACACACTTTTCATTCATTTTACATTTCACTACAAGTCAAAATTATGGAAAAGGGACGGCTTGATAAACCAAGAAAATTAATATAATATTTAATATAATATCATTGGTAATACTGCATAACTGGTAACACTAAACATATATACATATTATAATATGTCTGTGGCTAAGTAATACCAACCGCACGGGTCGATCGATCAGGTTAAGCTACGCTTGCCGCAGTTGATCTGTGGATAGGTGACCATCTTTACATACCAAGACTCCTCCGTGCCTCGTAAAGCACGTTAAGCCGTTGGTTCTGGCTGTCATTCGTGGATCTTTGACAGTCGTTACGGGTCGTCAGAAGCTCGAAAGTCTGACAACCAGTCTTACCAAGGAGTATGGTATTACACAGTTACTGGGTGGTGGAGGTCAGACAGGCAGTCGCTCTATGTAAAATACTGGTATTCAGCTGCATCTGGTTAGACTGGAAGCCGACCCCAACCCCCAAGGGAAAAAGCTATGCAGATGATGTCTTCCTAGGTCGTCCCCTCCCAACAAACATTTTAGTCGTATAAATAAAAATTACGCGACTCTAAATGCTATAAAAATCGTATTAAAGTAATTTCAGCGTGTCATACGACTTAGTGCATCTTATCTTTACACAACTTGTAGTCATATATAGACGTCGTATAAACTTCTATACGACTGTCTTGCACGACTTTTACACAATTTTCAGTAGTATAACCAGTGATGTCGTCTTAGTAATGTCTAAACAACTTTTACATCGGCATTAATCGTATTAAAGTCGCGAGAACTACTTTTACGTGATAATCATGTTAGAGTGATAAATGGCACGCTTATACAATTTTCAGTCAATTTGAACACTTTTAAACTACTATTTAATGACTGGATGACCTATAAGTATATAAGAATTTAGCAATATTACAACCACAGCCATTTTTTTCTCTCTGTAAAAATAGATTTTACGGTATTAAAATGAATAGAAAAAGCTGGGCACATGTGAAAAAAGTGGTGCTTTTAAAAGAAAAGTAAAAAAAAACTACATTGCGCTTCTTACGTCCAATTTATATTATTTCGAATACTTCTACACGACAAGTCAACTGTAATCAAACTGGAGTTGGTTCCGCACAAAATTTAATTTTCAAGTCACCATAATTTTCAGGTTTTAACAGTTGCTCAAACGATGTTGATACATTTTGTTGAGCATTACGGAGACTATTACCATAATAGAGAATATATCACAAGTAACGTCCATAACTTGATTCATCTGGTTAATGAAGTTAAGAGATTTGGTAAATTAAGTTCTATTAAACGTACAATAAGAAAAGGAAACAAACTTCTGGAGCAAATTGCCAACCGACTAATTCAAAGAAATACCATAGAAATAGAAGAATGAAGTAATAATAGTAACTATGATAACATTCCTGTCATTAAAACATATGTTTATAAAAAAACTTTATAAAAGTGATTCATCTGGAATCATTTATTCTCTCCACAGACAACCAAAATAAATGGTTTATGCGTAATAATCTTAATATATTCGAGCTTATATCTATAAAAAATGACGACGTTTGTATAAGTTTAATTGGGAATATTATTGAAAATGTCACCGATGTTTTTGACAAGCCAGTTAGGTCTTCATTATTGAATATTTTTATGATAAACTGTAACAATATAAGAAGATCTAAAGCGATAGTTTATTCTACTGTCATAAAGTGTAAGTTAGTACCCGTAGAATATAGTTCAAATACTTATTTTGTACCGCTCATTCATACCCTGAAGTGAAAAGGTGTAAATAAAAAAGAAACATTGCAGTGGTTGGTTTTATTTATTAATTGTAAATGAACCAAAATACAATCACCAGTGAATCATTCATAATAATTTAAAATATAACAACAAAAATATTAAGAAGGTTCTCGATTAGGTAGATTATCTTTGGCGCATGGCTTACAACTGACGAAAATATAACAATCATAATGATCGCTATTTCTCGATTTTAAATAAATTTATTAACAGGAGTTAATAAATTTATTTAACCCTTAATCGGGCACAGGGATTTTACCGAAATCAAAGTTTTTTTAAATTAATTAATTACTTGACCCATTATTTTTCTACAGAATTAGATTAATTTAACATGTATTTAACATTTTCCTCAGTCACTATAAAATGGGTTTGGTTTCATTGCCAGTTATCGGAAATCCGCAACCAAAACAACAAAACTTATCGATGTCCATAAAAAATTATATGTAATCATTTTTCATTATAACCGAGACCACCAATAAATAAACCACTTGTTTATGTATGTATTTAAAATGGTTTTTTCACACGCGATTGAATCCAAATGAACCCTTATTTTGTTAATATGGCTGATATATACAGATAAAAATAAGTGCACGGAATGAAAAGTCGTTTAGATGTTATGTTACGGTTATGTCGTTAATCCTAAGTCGTATTAAGGTAACTGTTAACACTTTCGTCAAAATATAGGGTAAAAATATTGCTTTATTTAAAGAATTTATAAAGCGCGTCCATTATATTAAGAAAACTATCAAATATTACTCGATAAAATTAATTTCCCAACAGATTAATGCACTCAAACATGAGTTTCGAAGATAAAATAATTAATTAATAAAATGGCTGTACTCCCCTTTCAATGATAAAAAATATTACTATATTCTAACACAGTACAAAAGTTGTTCGGTTATAAAGTTTCAATTCACTACATTAATGTAATCACTTTACATCAAAATCCCTTATAAAAGTCGTGATGAATACTAGTTACTCGATAAAATGTCGCAAAGCAGTGCTAATAGACATCATAACTCGACGAAAAGAGGATCTTACGACGTCTGTACGACCACTACTCAACCAGATAGTGATTAATACGACTGCTACGTAACTCTATTACGACACTGATTCGTATAAAATGGGCCTATTCTCGGTCATATCAACGTGATAGCGATGTATTTACGACCAGCGTATAGAACCAAAAGTTAAAATCAGCACGTCGTGGCGACCTATCAAATGTTTGTTGGACCGGCGTTTCCACTCCCATCTGCCTTGTAAATTATACATTTTGTAAATTATACATTTTGTAAATTATACATTTTGTAAATTATACATTTTGTAAATTATACATTTTGTTAGTCGCCTTACAATGCGTTTCAAATAAGAATAGGATCGACTTAGCGCCATGTTGTGACGTCATAGCTGTCAAATCGAATAAATTGGGTAGGGTGAGCAAAACAAGATATTTTTTAAATAACATCTATTTATGAATCATGATGAACGAAGAATTTGAAAAAAAATTGTTGCCAACCATGAAAATATGAAAGAAAGAAGTATAATTTATAAAAAACTAATTATGAATATTTTTTTTTTATATCTTTTTTCACTTTGATTTAACTAAGACTCGCTTAAACAAAAAAAAAAAAAAACATTATTGATACGCAAATAAGTTTTCTTTGCAAACCGTACTTTTCAATCAACATTTTACAGATAGAGGTCATTAACGTTCCTATTCTTATTTGAAACGCATTGTACATTAATTCTCTTTTTGTCACAATATCTTGTAGCTAGATACGTGAAAAAAGATCATGGATCCGTTGAGAAAAAAGGATGGTGGTCGTATATAGCTCTGTCTCTCTCTCACACTAGAACCGTTCAACTTCTGCCCGGCTATATGAGTTTATAGTAAGCCCCATGAACCTCAAACTGTCTTATTTCCAGGATACGGCCGCAGGGAAGTAGTGGAACTCCTAATAGCTGCCGGGGCGGCTCTCCAAGCGCGTGACGACGGCGGTCTGCAGCCGTTACACAATGCCTGCTCGTTTGGGCACGCGGACGTAGTGCGGGCTCTGCTAGGGGCCGGGGCTGCGCCCGCGGCCAGGGATAACTGGGGTTATACGCCCTTACACGAGGCAGCTGCTAAAGGGAAGGTCGATGTTTGTATAGGTGAGTTTGGGGTAAAGGAATCAGTAGCTGATGTAGATACCTGACTGAATTAGTGACCTTTAGCAAAGTTTGTAGTAGAAGTGAAAAAACCTGGACCACCGGAGACACCGGGACAGTTAACAAAGTGTAAAGTTTACTGTTTCGGTTAGAAAGCTTCACAGGTTTAAACGTTGCAGCCGCATCTGGTCGAGCCATTTTTTGCAATGATGCGCGTGCGTAGCCTGTTCAAATGTGCATCAGCCTTTCATGTGCTGTTTTTTTCGTTTGTAGGATCGGTCTCTTATAGGGAAATGTTTTTATACGATGTAATTATGTGTTCTCAGCGTTACTACAACACGGCGCGGACCCCAACATCCGTAACACGGAAGGCAAGACCCCGCTAGATCTAGCCGACTCTGCTACCAGGCCTGTGTTGACAGGTAATATATTTTATGAAATAAAGCTGCATTTTTTGTAAAAATAAAGTTTTAAAAAACTCTAGCTGCGCCCCGCTGTCTCACCCGCGTAGATCGGGATAAAAAGTAGCCTATGGGTTAATCCAGGTTATAAGCTATCTACAATCTACATACCAAATCGGTCCAGCCGTTAAACAGGGCTTTTAAAATGTCAAAAAACAATTAATATAGTCTCGATACCAATGCAATGGGCGCTTTTATAATTTACACTGACAAAATACACAACTTTGAAACACACTGAAGTAAGCTATTCTGGCAGCTCTAAAGCGGTTCATTCTCGTTCTATCTGAAAGACAACAATGCATCCGCATTCTACCATATTTTACATCACCCTCTTAACTTCCAGGTGAATACTGTGCAGCAGACGTCCTAGAAGCAGCCCGTTCCGGCGCCGACGACCGTCTAGCGTCCCTCCTGACGCCACTTAACGTCAACGTCCACGCGAGTGACGGAAGACGGTCCACTCCGTTACACCTGGCTGCAGGGTACAATAGAGCGAGAGCAGTGAGGTTACTGCTGCAGAGGGGCGCTGATGTTCATGCTAAGGATAAAGGGTCAGTAGACCATAGTTTTTTGGGAGTAGACCGTAAATGAAACAGTAGTAGATCGTGGTCTACCATGTCAGTAGTCCACGGTCTTTTATAGCAGTAGGTGACCGTCTCGAATCCCTCCTGAAGCCACTAAACGTCAACGTCCACGCGAGGATGGCAGACGGTCCACTCCGTTTCACTTGGCTGCTGGGTACAATAAAGCGAGGGCAGTGAAGTTACTGCTGCAGAAGGGCGCTGATGTCTATCCTTAAAATGAGGAGCGGGTTCACTGCGGTCTTTTAGGGAGTAGACCGCGGACTTTTGTATAAAAGACCACGGTATTTTGGGTCTGTAGACCACATTCTATGTTATCAGTAAACTACTTAGTGATCCACGGTGTACACCGAACGTCCGGTTCAGTATGTCAGAAGCTGTCAGTCTTTTACAACCAACAAAAGACCAAAAATATACTGTTCTATATGTTACGGGTACCTGGTAGTAACCAATTAATTTAACTCTATCTTCGGTCTCAGCGTAATGAAAACAGCAATTTTCAGAAGATTACGTAACCTATCCTTTCTTCTCTTTACAGAGGCCTAGTCCCCCTCCACAACGCGTGTTCGTACGGGCACTACGAAGTAACGGAGCTGCTAGTGCGCGCAGGTGCGGATGTAAACGCGACCGACCTGTGGGCTTTCACGCCGCTACATGAGGCGGCCAGCAAGGCGCGGCTAGAGGTAACATAGCGAGGCTATCTTTGAAAATAATAGCTAAACTATACAAGATGGCAGTATTTTAAAAGCGAGTAGACCATGGTCTACTATGTTAATATACCAGTAGACCACGGTCTACTAAGTCAATAGACCACGGTCTTTTGCTTAGCAGTTAGCTATAGTAGACTATAGTCTTTTATAGCATTAGACCACGGTCTACTATATCAATAGCGTGTTCGTAACACTACGAAGTAACGGAGCTGCTAGTGCGCGCGGGCGTGGATGTGAATGTGATAGACCTGTGGGCCTTCACGCCGCTACTGTGGGACCTCCCGTCTCTATATACAGTGTGTCTGTATACGGACTAGCGAAAATTAAGGGTGTGGTACAGACCATCAAACTGAACAACTTTCTCCCGGGGACCAACATCGTAATCGTGAAAAAAAAATCAGTCATCCCATACAAAACTTCAATACCTCCTCGACCAAATGTATGGGACGACTGATAATTTTTTCGCGATTACGATGTTGGTCCCCGGGAGAAAGTTGTTCAGTTTGATGGTCTGTACCACACCCTTAATTTTCGCTAGTCCGTATACAGACACACTGTATATTTGAAACCTGCAAATTTGTAAGAAACGACTACTCGCTTTTTGAAAAAGATGAAAAGGCTAAGTCAAAGAGGAAAATAGTACAAAAACCACTAGTAGTCCCGCGTAATCGACTAAAAATGTGCAACAAAAATTGTTATACCATGGCTGTGAAAATATTTAACCACTTGGCAGAAGAATTTAGAAGTGCTTCAGATTTAGAATTTAGTAAGAAGCTGTGTTGTTGTGTGAGAGATGTTTTTATTCCATCAATGAATGTTTTGAATTTAAAATGTAAAACTTAATTATTATGACATCTAAACATTGCTATTTTATATTGACATGATAAATTATTCAAAATTCAAATTCAAATTAATTTATTTGCTAGAATGTAGGTATTATTTTAAATGATAAGAATTGAATTTAATTTTAATGTATTAATTGCTTAAAATTTTAATTTTAATTATGAAATGATTATTAATATTTTTGTGTTGATGTCTTATGTTATTACTAAATGTGTACTGCATGCTCTAATCTAAATATTTGTATGGCTGAAATGCCGAGTATAGTGAAACCCATGACAGATGAGAACCTATGTACCTATATTCTTGCAAATAAATATCATTCATTCATTCATTCAATACTTGAGGCAGCCAGCAAGGCCCGCTTAGAGGTAACATAGCGAGGTTATCTTCGGAAATATGAAAAAGCTTAACTATACAAAATAGAAGTGATTCTAATAACGAGTAGACCATGGTCTTCTATGCTAATAGACACTAGTCTGCAAAGACCACGGTATTTTATGTTAATTACCACGGTCTACTAAGTTAATAGACCACAGTCTACTTAGTCAATAGACCACGGTCTTTTGGTTAGCAGTTAAATCAGACTAATAATGATTAACTGTTAACGCACTAACAAACCGAATTATTATGTCCCTATTACAGGTTTGTTCTCTACTGCTAAGTGAAGGCGCAGACCCCACACTACTGAACTGCCACGGTAAATCTGCACTAGATGTCGCACCTACCAGGGAGTTGCAGGAGAGACTCGCTTGTGAGTATAACGATTAACGAGTGTGATTTTTATGCTAGTTTGATGTGAAGAATGCCTAGATGACGGCTTCAAAAAAGAAGGAGGTTTTACATTACAATTACACCCTGTCATCGTCTGCCTAGCCTTTTCCCAACTACGTTGGGGTCGGCTTCCAGTCTAACCGGATGCAGCTGAATACCATGCGTTCCTTAGAAAAAGGGTCTTGACAAACAGACATACGGGCAACGTAGTGATCCTATATGGGTTCCGTTTTTTTCCTTTTGAGGTACAAAACCCTAAAAAACGAGTGATCCTTACAGTAGTCGCATAAGATGTGTAACATCTGAGTACTAACCTCTCGGAAAATGTGTTGGTACAGTCAGCCACAGCATTAGCTGACCCACCTACCCGAGGTATTTTAATCTATCTATATAAATAAAAAGAGAAGTCCTGACTGACTGACTGGCTGATTGATTGACTGACTCATCAACGCCTAGCCCTAACCCTTGAACGTAGAAAGCTGAAATTTTGCACAGCGGTTCCCTTTATAATGTAGACAAGGAATAAGGAAGGATTTCCCGGTGGCATGTTCCCGTGGGATATTTTCCGACATCCACGCGGGCGAAGTCGCGCGGGAAGTGCTAGTAAAATATAAAAGAATTATAAAATTCTATCGATTCGTTTTCTAAAAAATCTCAACCATTTATGCAAAGTGGGTCAGCTAATGCTGTGGCTGACTGTACCATCTGACGGCCAAGTCTATCACCGCGCACGCTCATTGGTCAAATCAAATAGCGCGCGTTTCCTTCCTTACTGTTACACACTTCCGTCCCTTTTCACGAAATCACTCCCACAGATTGCAAGGAATCGAGAGGAAAGATGTTAGACATCAAAAATTTGCAGTAAAAGTAACGATGTTTTATTGTTTTCCAGTCGAATACCGAGGACACTGTTTGCTAGAAGCGTGTAGACTCGCCGAACCCGCGAGGGTCAAGAAACAGCTGACTGCCGTCTCAGGACATCAACATCAGGTAAGCATAACTGCTATTTACAATACACGGGTGTAAGTGTGACACATTGATCGGTAGAAAGAGAGTCACAGAAGTATAAGTGGATATAACAGAGGAATTTTAACTAGCTGTAGTAAAATGACACTTCTTATCTGTCATTTCGTTAAAAAATGTTCCCATTTGATAGCGAAATGACAGTAAAAATGACATTAGTAGTGACATTTTACTGCAGCCAATTAAAAGCCCGACCGTACACACAAACACACAGACCCTCTGTACTAATATTATAAAGAGGAGTGATTTTTTTGTTTGTTTGTTTGAACCGCCTAGGCTCTGAAACTACTGGACCGATTTTAACCATTTATTCACCAATAGAAGGCTAAATTATCAGGAAGTAACATAGGCTATAATTTATTTTAAACAAAAATTGAAATCCTAAAGAAAATTGCAATAATACAACCGAAAGAAGCAAAAATACATTATTTGGCGTGAGCTGAGTAAAAAAAATTCGTGGGCTACTAATTCTTGAGGAAAGCTATAGGCTATTTAACATCAAGCTAGGACCCTGAGAAGCCGAGCAAAAAGAAAAAAAAAAGCCGGAAAAAAACGCTAAGCAAAAACGAAGTAATAGCTCGGGCAGGCAATGCGATGCGACGGGGTGGGTCGGGGGAACAAGAAATTTCACGCGGACGTAGTCGCGGGCGTAAGCTAGTATTAGTATAAATAGAGACGCCGCTCTTCTATGCCAAGCGTTTTCTTAAGATCGAGGTGCCAAAGTTACGGTGGCGTACAGTAGTACCCAACTGATATGGCTTACCGATGTACCTGCGCAGAAGATGAATTTTCAAAGCGCGGGAAATGCTATTGACCAATCGGGGCGCTCCACGCATCGCGCTTCTTTTTCCTGTACCGCTATTGGTCGGCAGCTGCCGCCATGTTAGCGCGCGCCGCGTGACATGTTAGTCAGCCGCCATACTTGCGAGTGAGACGGAACTAACAGCTGCAGTGTATTATGAACCTTATACTAGTGATCGATTGTAAGTTTTAAGCATTTTTTCGTTAATTTCGGCGCCATACTTTCTTTTCTGTTGGGTACCACTTGTACTATATTGAAGACCTTAATAACGCATTCAGGATATTCTTGCGATTGCCGCGCTTCTGCAGTGCCTCAGCAATGTTTGCAGAAGAACGCACTGACGGCTTTGATGCACTGTGGCGTAAGAAATCTGCCTCGCTACTTCGCAGGCTGTGCGACAGTCCCAACACTATCCTGCAATCGATAGCCGTCCGGGCTGATAGCCCGCTAGTGTGGGCGCTTGCAATTCGTATCCGATCTGTTTTAGTTATTAAGTACTAACATAGGCTAAGCTATTTTGTTACTAACACTGTAGACCACATTGTAGTCTGATAAATAAAGATTTAAATTAAATTAAAAAATTAAGTCTTTGATGCTTACTATTGTATAGAATCGAGTTTTTAGCGTAGCCTAGTATCAGGCTCGTGCATGGCCGCTGTCAATAGAGGCTGGTCATATCTTAGCTGCCACGGCTTATTTTAATTTAATTTAAATTTTGAATTGTTTGTTTATATTTTTATTACGGACGCTTTTAACGTTCATCGTTCTCATATGTATAATTTCAACATGAATGATGTAACCAATATTTTGTAACCATATTTTGATTTAAAAGAGTGTCCGTGGAGTTTCTTGCCCATTCTTCCATAGGTACCTACTACGCTTTGGAATGGTTGGGTGAAAGGGGTGCGCGGAGCAGAGAGCTGCTCCGCGCACCCCTTTCACCCAACCGCTAACATCTCCCCTCGCTCCCTTCTTACCGCGCAGGCGATACGCGAGTTAAACGGTCGGCCTATAGTTATCTTTTTGACTGAGCGATCCCTTGACAATTCAAAAGTGCCGGTAATTGGTTTATTTGAAATTAATACTTTGAGTTTGAACTCCTAAGGGTCTTAGCGTGCCGCCGAGGTCGCGGGTTGTTCGAAAGAGATACCGTGGCCCTGGCGCAGGCAAACTGAAGGAACACCGGTGGGTTTTAGTCAGTAAAAGTCTGACACGCCCTTCCGCTCCGCCCAGAGCGCGAGAAGTCATTTGATGATTTTGTAAGGGTCGTAGCGTGATGTTAAATAGACTATAATCTTCCTCAAGAATTGGGCTATCAAATGCAAAAATATTTTTCAAATCCGACTGGTAGTACAGTCATCTGCCCTCCGACACACTTCTACTTGGGCAGGGAATGTGTCGGAGACCAAACACACCAGAAAAAATACTAACATAATAGACACAAAAAACTTACATATTGAGATTACCCCTTACCACAGATTAATACAGATGGCACACTCCGCAGTTTAAGTATGAAGCTACAAGCACGCGGCGGGCCCCGTCCGCGGGGCTAATTCAGTAGGTCAGAAGGTATAAGAGTTACGCGATAGAAAGAGAGGCAACTTGTAGTTGAATATAACTGTAGGTAATAAGCGTAGTGCGACCTGAATTGCACTTCATTGTGTCGTAGCAAGAGTCGCTTTTTATTTAAATGATTTTGGGGAGTGTACCATCTGTATTAATCTGTGCCCTTACATACAAACTTACAAACAAACTTTTACCTGTTTATAATATTAGTTAGATTAACACCTGCCCCGTTTTCAGAGTTCTCAAGCCTCTACAAGCGGCAGTACCCCCTCCCTTCCCGGAGAATGTAGTGTCGAAGCCCTGGTGAACTTCCAGCATGTGACCACGGGCGAACGACCGCTGCATTGTGCTGCGTCTAGCGTGTACCCTAAGCGAAAACAGGTGAGGAATACTAATCAAGGTCAAATGGTCTGATGAAGTTGCGCCAAATAATTTATTACTCTGTGAAGTTTTGCCAAATAATTTATTATTCTGTGAAGTTTTGCCAAATAATACTGCCAATTTATCTGTGTATATTATTAGGGTTCCGTATCAAAATGGTAAAAAGGAACCCTTATGCTGTGACTCAGTCTGCCTGTCTGTCTGTCAGAGCTGGTTATCTCACGAACTACTAATGCTATCATCTTGAAATTTGGAACAGTTTCAGATGACGTTTACCCATACTATTTTGCAAATAAGAAAGAAATACAAATATTTATTTTTTTTGCAACAGGGACTGAAAGGGGGTGTTAAAAATTCAAAATGGCTACTAGGCCATGTGGGGTATCATATGAAAGAGCGCTGTTTGCACATTCTCAAACATTTTTTTTATTTTTTTTTAGGCCGCATAGTTTCCGACTTTTGATGAAAAATGTAAAAAAAATACCGTCCCCCCACCCTTATCTCCGAATTTGCAAAGAAAAATCTGAAATTATTCTATGTGATAGAAGTTTATGTAAAGATTACAGGAAAAATAAAACGATGTCTCTAAATAGCACACTTTTATAACTTTGGACAGGTAACAGGGGACATAGTTATTCCATAGTTCAAGGTACCCAATCCACTATAGCCACCCAAACCCATAGCCCAATATGTTTTGTTTCCATGTTCGGCAACAGTCCTGCACCAACCGGGGGTTGTCCTTGGGTGCACTTGCGTAGTGCATACAGGGATAATCGTCGCCTGGTGCCGCCTCGTCATTTAAAATTGTCTTAGGGGCCTCTGCGAGTTGGCTTCGGCCCCTCGTGCGCCTTCCAAAAGTCCGGGACCCATGTCAAAGACAATTTAAATAACAATGAAATAAAAACTTCTGTAAAATTTCGCTAATTTGTTCGCGAAAAATAATCAGCCATCCCATACGTTTGAGTCGAGCAGGTATTGAAGTTTTGTATGTGACAGTTGATAATTTTTTCGCGATTACGATGTTGGTCCCATTAAGAAAGTTGGATGGTCTGTACCACATTCTTTAATTTGACCTGACCTTTTTGATACACCCTGTGTATTAGTCCATAATGTTCCCACTGCTGGGACACGAGCCTCCTCTCTGTGAGAGGGAGTGGAATTATATTGTTAGATTAGACGACCATATTTTATTAAATCATCCATCATTTTTGTCTTTGCAGGTCATGGAGATGCTCATCAGAAAAGGTGGTCGCGTCAACGAGAAGAACAAAGAAGGTCAGACTCCGCTCCATGTGGCCACGGAACACGCACACTTGGATGCCATGGATCTACTACTGAGACATGGTGAGTTTATTGTAATTTGAACCTTATGTCAGTGTCAATAAGTCACATAATGTGGTTCAGAATAAGAACAAGGAAGGTCAGACTCCGCTCCATGTGCCCACGGAACACGCACACACACGCTAAAAAAAAGAAGTATCAGCGCGGGCAGGCGATGATATGCGATGCAGTGGGTCGGGGACCGATGAAGTTTTATAAGAATGGGGCTGTTATTTTAGTATATTGAGTAACTTATGAAGCGGAGCTCGTGGCTAAATAAAAACAGACGCACGGTTCGATCCATCAGGTTTAGCTACGCTTGCCGGGGTTGGTCCGTGGACGGGTGACTGTCTTTACATACCGAGACTCCTCCGTGCCTCGAAAAGCACGTTAAGCCGTTTGGTCCCGGCTGTCATTCGTGGATCTTTGACAGTCGTTCCGGGTCGTCAGAAGCCCGGAAGTCTGACAACCAGCCTTACCAAGGGGGCCGTATTACCTAGTAACTGGGTTGTGGAGGTCAGATAGGCAGTCGCTCCATGTAAAATACTGGTATTCAGCTGCATCCGGTTAGACTGGATGCCGACCCCAATATATTTTGGAAAAGGCAGGTAGATGATGATGATCTTTGGAGAAGTCTTATATCTATTATTCGTGTGTTTCCACAGGAGCTAAAGTGAACGCTTGCGACGGTCGTGGTTCAAGCGCGTTGTCAGTAGCGGCGCGGCGCGACTCGGCCGCCGCGTGCCGGCTGCTGCTCGCGTGCGGAGCCGACACCACGGTCGACTCGCTCTACCCACAGCCTGATGGTGAGTAATGCTTTGGTTCCTTACGACAATCTGTCAACATGTCAACGGCAATCTGTCATTTTCACAGTATTTGATGTTATGTCAAACCCCGCCCCCCAAAGATCGCAAGATTTGCCCTCACCGTACTTATACTCCATTTCAGTAAGATTAGACATTTAAACAAACCTTTTTAACCGACTTCAAAAAGGAGGAGGTTCTCAATTCGTCGGAACCTTTTTTTTTTTTTTTTTTTTTTTTATATGTATGTTCCCCGATTACTCGAAAATGGCTGGACCGATTTGGATTTTTCTTTTTTTGTTCGAAAGGGTATACTTCCCAAGTGGTCCCATGATCATCAAGTCAGGGTCTGATGATGGGATCCCATGGAAATCGAGGGAAACCCTCAAATTTTATGGGCACACTCATATCGATTTCGCTATTTTTTATAGTAACTCGTGCATTTGCTCTCGGAAAGTACTATTTAGTGAACTGGAACTGATGATGAAGACCACAGATGGCCATCGGAAATGCTCAATTATATCTAAGTATATCACAGGTTGCGATTCGATTACTTTAATATGGTTTATGCTCGTCAAAATGCATGATGGTGATGGTGACTTCACCATGAGCTCCAGTTCTCCTGGTTCTTACTAGGAGTACTCCTCAACAATTAACGTCCCTGAATCGGGAAAAGCAATATTTTGTAAAACGTGATGAACAGTTGACAATGGGTTATTGTAACTTAGATAAATTACAAACTGACCCATTAAAAAGTGAAAAATAAAAACTTTTTTACAAAAAACAAAACCGACTTCCAAAAAAAACACTACAAAGTGAAAAATAACTTTAATTTCGGAAGTCGGGGGCAAAAACCTAAAATACAGATCCAAAGACACCGACTTCCGAAATTAAAGTTATTTTTCACTTTGTAGTGTTTTTTTTGGAAGTCGGTTTTGTTTTTTGTAAAAAAGTTTTTTACAGTCCGTTCAACCGATTTTGACTACTATTCCGTAGGCTTAAGGATGGCATTAAAGGCAAAAGGCTGTACTTACAGAAATAAATATCATTTCATTTAAAAAACGAAGCTTTTAATTAAATATACATATTTTCTCTGGTCCCCCAACAGATGCCTGCGCAAACGCAGCAGCCCTCCGCCTGCTAGAAGCCGCACGTACGGGCGATGTTGAGAACGCGCGCGGCATCCTAGACGCGCGACCTCGACTGGTGAACTGTAGAGATGTGGATGGACGACATTCTACTCCACTGCATTTTGCTGCTGGGTAAGTTTTTCTAACACCAGAACCACGGAAAAAACAAGGAGGAGACGGTCTAAGCAACTGGGGGCTTACTATGAGCTCTTATAGCAGGGCAGAAGTTGAACGTTTCCAGTGAGAGAGAGTGACGGTGCTATAAGTCGTATATAGCTCCGTCTCTCTCTCTCTCACCGGAAACGTTATAAGAGCTCATGTAAGCCCCCTGTGCACTGTGATTCTCAACTAGGCCCTGACGTCATCATGTAGACGTGGCCTTAGTCAGTGTATAAAGTTAGATTTCGTGCAGATTCGTGAGATTTCGTTCGTTCGAAGAATCTGCACGAAATCTAACTTAGAGAGATGTGTTGATGATTTTTATGGTTAAAATTATGTAAATACATAAATTTTATTGCCGCGTATCATATTTTGATCAACATACAACCTGACACGGACCTGCAAATTGCAAAAAACTGCAAATTGCCAAAAATAAATTGAATTTCGCGGGCTACCACGGCGCATCTCCCTTAAGGGGACTACAGGACCTAAATCGCGGTCACTGTCAGACTGCATATAAAATAAAGAGAAGCGCGATGACACAACCGAAGCGAAGCGAAGAAGCAAAAGCAAGAGAAAGAGCAAGGAGAAGTGAAGTGTGATGATTTATTGCAAAATATGAAGCAATTATCTATTTACAAAAAATCTATTGATTTGACTACAAAAATAGAACACTATTACGTTAAAATTTTGCTTGTAGAATAATCTGACAAAAAATCAGAATGATTGCATTATATTAGTATGATCTTTACCGTTAAAAAAATTTTAGAGGTATCTTCGTGATTTTTTTCTATCGTATCAATTTAGTTGTATTAATGTTTCAACACATTATCTAACTAGCATATATCCTGAAGAATATCATATATTTTTCTGATGTAGTTTACTGCAGTAGATCATATACTTTTAGGCATTATAAAACTTGCGTTTAGTTCCGTCTAGGTCCTATAGTCCCCTTAAGAAGGGTCTTGGTTTTTAAAATGTTTAAAAAGTCTTTAAGTATGTCTTTTATCGTTTTGCATGATGATTGTTTGGTATACTAGAGTAAGAGCCAATCAAATCCTTGAACTAAAAATGAAATCGGCTCTCAGGAACTGAGGGTAAATTAATTTCTTGTAAAGTATGTTTCTCGCCCCCTATTACATGGAATTTAAACATAACTGGCAAAATAAAGAAAGAAAGAAAGAAAGAAAATACATTTATGCCTAAAGGGCACACTGGGTGTACTATAGATACAGTCCGCGAGGTCTAAGCTCAGCTTTGCATTTGTTGAGTGCACATAGATAGTGTAGGTGTGACGTCTATTGCTTGGTTTAAAACCGGTTTATACTGCATTTTGGCAATCGACTTTTGTTCTTTTAGTACGAGAGGCCATGACCAAAACCATTCCGCATCGTTTTATGGCCAAAACCGTATAAAATCGTTAGTTTTGATGAATCTGAACCCGACTCAGTGGACAGCACCGGTCAGAAACGTCACAGTTTTATGGGAGTCCAATTCTGCTATTTCAAAAAAAATAGGCATGTGGCGGCCATCTACATCGCCACATACGAACTACGCATCACAATGACATGACGTCACGCAACCTGCATCGCGCAATCAGAGTTTACCGCGCGACTAGCATATATACAACGTCCCGGCATCAACCGTCGGCCTGTTGCCCACCAGATACAACACCCGTCTGGCCGGAGAATCCTCCCTTTTCAATAGAGTATGAGTGAACTTAACAGCCTGTTCCTCATACCTCTATTGGCAGATGGTTTTATCACAATATGTCTGATATTAAAAATGTACACAGGTTTCGTAATTTTATAACGAAAAAGTTTTCAGACATTTTGCGCGTCACGTGTGGTTTTTGTCGTAAAAGGATAAGACAAAAGTTTTGGTCATGGGCTCTCGTACCATTTTGGTGATCACTCACACAAATGCAAAGCTCAGCTTATGCCTCGCGGACTGTACACATCCGCCCAGCCCTTCTTGGAATACAGGCGTGGTGTTATGTTATATTTCTCAGTAATATCACAGATTAATTTGTAGTTGAGTATAACTGTAGGTACTTAATAAGCGTTGTGCGACCTGAATTGAACTTTATTGTGTCGTAACAAGAGTCGCTTTTTATTTAAATGATTTTGCGGAGTGTCCCATCTGTATTAATCTGTGGTAATATCGAATGTTTGGTTTCAGGTACAATCGACTACCTCTAGCACAGCTACTCTTACAAAGAGGAGCTGATGTCCACGCAAAAGATAAAGGGTGAGTAGTTAGCATACAGAGTGTTTCTGTACAGGTGTCTTTATTACAGCTGTTCAATCACATTTGTGGCGGCATCTACATGCGAACTACGCATCATACTGACGTCACACAAAATCCTGCATCGCACAAGCAAAGTTTACCGCGAGTCTAGCATATAGAACATGTCCCGGAATTAACGCACTTCACAAATCAATCAATCTGCCTAGACTTTTCCCAACTATGTTGGGGTCGGCTTCCAGTCTAACCGGATGCAGCTGAAAACCAGTATTTTACATGGAGCGACTGCCTGTCTGACCTCCACAACCCAGTAACTGGGTAATACGATACCCCTTGGTAAGACTGGTTGTCAGACTTTCGGGCTTCTGACGACCCGTAACGACTGTCAAAGATCCACGAATGACAGCCTTGACCACCGGGTTAACGTGCTTTCCGAGGCACGGAGGAGTGTAGGTATGTAAAAATCCGCTGTTCGCTACATTTGTGTTCGCATAACTCGTCATAATGTAGGGAACAGCTGATTTTTTAGCGATTTCAGGTTTAGTGCCGTAGTAAAAGTTGTTCATAATGATTTATGCTTATTTCTATGTTAGAGGGTATGATTTCCGCACTTAGTCCTTCATGTGGACCATTGTGCGTGGGCCATAGCGGCCGTCGGGGGTTATTCCAACCAGCCCACCTCACTCCAGAAGTCGATCAAGTCTCCTAGTCTGTCCAGAACATCTGTGAAAGATCTGGGTGTTCCAAGAGTTTCTGTTCTAATCTGGGTGACGCCTGTGCATTCAAAGAGCACATGCGCAACGGTTTCCTCAGCCTCCATGCAGGCCCTGCACAGAGGACTGTCCGTTATTCCTATTGTGTGGAAATGTTTGTTTAGTAATATAGTAATATCCTTGGACATTTCACACAACGCCATCTAGTCCCAAGCTAAGCAACCTAATGCTTGTGTTATGGTAACGAGATGGCTGATAAACTACTTATATACATTTTTAGAAAAACACCCAGACTCGGAACAAATACTTGTAGGTTGTACAAATATTTGTTCCGTGCGGGAATCGAACCCGCGATATGCTGCACAGAAGTCAATCGCTCAACCACTGCGCCAACCGTGTCGTCAATGAATCGTCCGTTTAGTGAATGATTTATGCTTATGTTATGACTTCCTCACAGAGGTCTAGTCCCCCTGCACAACGCGTGTTCGTACGGGCACTACGAGCTGACTGAACTGCTGGTGTCGGCGGGCGCGGGAGTCAACGCGGCGGACCTGTGGAGGTTCACGCCGCTACACGAGGCGGCAGCTAAAGGGAAGGCGGATATTGTGCGGTTATTGCTAAAGGTAAGAATTTTTTTCTTAAACCGCTGTAGTAGCTGCGAAAATCAAATTTTCTTAAGTTTTTTGCAATTTGCAGGTCAGTGTCAGGTTGTATGTTGATTCAAATATGATTCGCGGCCGTAACTAATATGGCTTTACAGAACTATTATCATTAGAATCAGCAATACAACTCCATAAGTTAGAATTGGCCTTAAATCTCATGATTTCATGAAATAGTCATTCAATAGGGTAATATGAACTTAGAGAGTTGTATTGATTATTTTTAGGGTTCCGTACCTCAAAAATAAAAAATGGAACCCTCATAGGATCACTTCGTTGTCCGTCTGTCTGTCTGTCAGTCTGTCAAGATCCTTTTTGTCAGGAACGCGTGGAGGTATCAAGTTGAAATTAATATAGAATACGTAGGTCTATGGTCCCTCGGAGTCCTAAAAAAGTCAAGCTTCTCAGTCAACGCAATAAAAAATACGGCCATTTATGCGACATATTTTGATACTCGCAAGTAAATAAAAAACGGGTATTTCCCGTTGACCTAGAATCATGAAATTTGGCGAGAAGCAAGGTCTTATAGCACAAGTAAAGGAAAAAGTCCCAAAATTGTTAATTTGTAATTTCATCACATAAACATTTTTGTGGGATTACAATGTTGTTTGTTTTAGGGATAAATTTTCAACTACGGAACACTTCATTGTGCGTGGTCCGACACGCACTTGGCCGGTTTTTTATTATTATAATTTGTAGTTTTGAGGACAAAAATTGGTTTTGCGTACAGTTGAAATGCCTCAAAATATCATCTATCATCTCTTTCGCCTTAATATTTTTTTTTATCTTATCTTTCACAGCACGGAGCCGACCCTACCCGCAGGAATCGCGACGGCCTGACTCCCTTACAGCTAGTGAGGGCGGGTGACAGTGACACAGCCGACGCGCTAAGAGGAGATGCTGCACTATTAGATGCTGCCAAACGTGGCGATCTTGCTAGAGCCAGGTATGTTTGTCTGTCAGTGGAGGCCAATTTTAGACTTAGCAATAAAGATCTATTTAGACCAAACGAGCGAATGCACATTCTATCCCCACTCTACCAAATTATTTTTGTGTAAACAGGGACAGAACATACCTTCGTTGGTCGCTCCCTACTAAAATGTCAAGAATAATATCAGTTGCAGCGCCCTCGAAAAACCCATGACGAAAAATTTAAAAGTTTTCGAAGCCGCGATCTTGAATTTTGATTTTGACCTCATTATCGTTTTCAGCGACCTCAAAAACCATGAAAATGACACCCATGACAAAAACATTTGAAATTTTGCCACCAACTTAGATTTTCATTTTGACCTCTTTATCGTTTTCATCGACGAAAAATCTTAATTTTTTTTTCGCCTAGTCCCCATCCGTCAAGTTCGTACCGTCCGATAAGGAACTTCGTTCCAATAAATTAATTTGATGATTTTTTTTGCGGACATCAACCACAGTGTAGTTGAAATAGTATCAGTTTAAAAAATAATTGTGTAATCTTCATAGACGCGATGGGTATCGATATCTAAACACGATAAAACAAAAAAAAATCTCATAATTTAAGTAACAATACTACCAGTGGTCGTCGGCTTCCAGTCTAACCGCATGCAGCTGAATACCAGTATTTTACATGGAGCGACTGCCTATCTGACCTCCACAACCCAGTAACTGGGTAATACGAAAATACCCCTTGGTAAGAGTGTTTGTCAGACTTTCGGGCTCCTGACGACCCGTAACGACTGTCAAAGATCCACGAATGACAGCCGGGACCAACGCATTAACGTGCTTTCCGAGGCACGGAGGAGTCTCGATATGTAAAGATGGTCACCCATCCACCGGCCAACTCTGGCAAGCGTAGCTTAACCTGATGGATCGACCCATGCGACTGTTATTACTTAGCCACGAGCTATTAACATAAAATACCTTTACAAGATGGCAGTATTTTAAAAGCGAGTAGATCATGGTCTACTATGTTAATATACCGGTAGACCACGGTCTACTAAGTCAATAGACCACAGTCTTTTGCTTAGCAGTTTAGTAGTTAGTCAACAGTATATTGCGGCTATAGTAGACTATACTCTTTTACAGCAGTAGACCACGGTCTACTATATTAGTGCCACGAGCAAATAAATACTCATCGTTTTTTTTTTTGTTGCAGAAAACTAATAACTCCTCAAAATGTGAACTGCAGAGATTCTCACGGACGAAACTCTACACCTTTGCATCTTGCTGGTAAGTATCTATGCTGTTAAATATTAAAATCAGTCAATCCGTCTAAATTTCTAACATTTTCAGCACTAAACTATACTTATTTATTCGATAAAGCTTGGTAGATATGTATGTAGGGCACTTTATGTAAAAATAAAGGCTCATTTTCATTAGTCAGTGGGCTCATATGAGGGGCGCGGAAGATTTCTGCAACGCATGCCATAGGGCCCGCATGCAGGGAACCGTTTTCATTAGTCGATAGGGAACGAGTACGCTATACTGCGTTTGGCAGTTCCTTTGAAGGCTTATTTTGATTAGTCTCCATACGGTTAGCGACCGAAAGTCCCGGCGTTATCGACTTATGACTTTCATTAGTCATTACTCCACCTGCGGGGAGTCCCCGCATGCTGTAAATCGACCGAATTATCGATTAATGAAAATAGGGATGTTTCCAGGGTAAAAAAAAAATAAATTCTATTTAGTCCGTCAATCAAATACTTAATACAAAAATATTAGACACTAATTTTTGTTTAAAAAAAATTGCTTACATAAAATGCATTAAAGTTGGGGAGTGGGGGCTCGCTACGTCACTTCTACGTATAAAATCTAGCTAGGCGTGACGTCATGCAATATTTTAACTCATTGTATCGCCGTAATCTTTTGATTACGTAAAAAAAAAGTAAATACGTGTCCAATATTTTTTAACAAAAAAATGACGGACAAAAAAAAATTTTTTAGTCCATCAAAATACTACTGTAGTCATTATCAGACTGTAGTCGATGATATTAGTGTGTTGCGTCAAAAAGTCATCGATTGTTTGAGCGTGATGTTGTCAGTTGAAAAATTCGCACCGAACGTACACAGACTGTCTAAAGAGCTACTATATTTGGCCCTTTACCTAAAAACGATGAGAGTCTATACGTACAGTCAGCAACAAAAGTCGATTAACACTTGAGTTTTCTAAATCTTAATTATTGAGAAAAATACTTCATTAAAATCGGAACAGATGTAAATTTTAAAGAAAATTAACTCTTATCTAATAAATGAAATGCTAAAAGGCAGGTTATCGTATCTTTGTGTTAATTTAGATGATGTCAAAAAGTAGCAGTGTTAACCGACTTCTGTTGCTGACCGTACCATAGACTTATAAAAAAAGATGGACTCCGCGCTGTGCATATCGAAAGTGAAGCACAGTAAGTATCGGCCGGGTCCGTTTGTACAAACACGCCTCGCGCACACATTTACATCATAGTATGCCGACCGGCCGCCATTACGTGACACGAGCGACGGCGTCTTTGCAGGTACTCAAATCACGCACACATAGATCGGTAGGGTGCTTCACTTTCGATATGCGTGGCGCGGAGTCCATCTTTTTTTATAAGTCTATGGACTGTACTGTGTATTGTCGTTCGTATCGTTGTATCATTCTTATACCGTTCCTCCTTCCAGCCGGCTACAACAACCTAGAAGTAGCGGAAGCCTTACTCGAAGCCGGCGCCGCGGTGTCGGCGCGCGACAAGGGCGGCCTAGTGCCCCTGCACAACGCGGCGTCGTACGGCCACGTGGAGCTCGCGGCGCTGCTCCTGCGCGCCGGCACTCCGCCCAACGCGGCCGACAGGTGGGGCTTTACGCCCTTGCACGAGGCCGCGCATAAGGCACGGACGCAGTTGTGCGCGTTACTGGTAAGTGCATTTTCAAAGCGTCGTCTCTCCTACTATTTTGCTGTGCCCAACAGGGACCATAATAAAAATAAAAAATAAAATAAAATAATCTTTAATTCGGATAAACAACATCCATATGGGTTAGTAAGCAAAAAGAAAACAAAAAGATAACTTATACCTATGTTAGTAAACTTATAAACTATTTAGCGACAAGGCTGTTGTTCGAAATGCATCTTCGAACAACATCACCTAACAAAGGAGAATCGTACCTCCCCGCTATGGTCTTCAGGATGGAGTTGGAGCTCTCCCGCACTCTGCAGAGCAAAGAGGCAGATTTCTGTCTGACGATGGCGTGGAAGTCATCGACGCGTGCTTGTGCAAACATGCCTGATGCACTGCAGAAGCGGGGCAGCCCCATCAACATCCTGAACCCGTTATTATACTGGACCCGTAAGGCGCCGAGAGTCCGCTGAGTATAGTTGGTCCAAAGGCTGCACGTGTAAAACACTTGGCAATAAGCTTTAAAAAGCGTTACTTTTACTGCCTTGCTACAGCGTGCAAACCTCCGAACCAACATGTTATGTTATAATGATCTCATAATATTTTAAGTTACCAGCTAAGTACAAATTGTGGAATATAATAAATGATTGAGTATTCACTTCTTAAAGGCTTTAGGCCTTTTTAATGGCGATAAAAAAGGAGGAGGTTCTCAATTCGACAAATTTTTAGGGTTCCGTACCACAAAAGGAAAAAACGGAACCCTTATACAGGGTGAAATTGAATAGATGCGACAAAATTTAAGGGGGTGTTCTACGCATCAATATGAACAACTTTTACTGTGGGACCAAACCTGAAATCGCGAAAAAAAAATCAGCTGTTCAGTACATTTTGACGAATTATGCGAACATTAAATGACTGAACAGCTGATTTTTTTTTCGCGATTTCAGGTTTGGTCCCATAGTAAAAGTTGTTCATATTGATGCGTAGAACACCTCCTTAAATTTTGTCGCATCTATTCAATTTCACCCTGTAGGATCACTCGTGTGTCTGTCTGTCTGTCCGTCTATCACAGCCATTTTGCTCCTAATCTAATGAACCGATTAAGTTGAAATTTGGTACACATATGGATTTCTGTGACCCAAACATGTACGGCTAAAGTAATAAATGAATTTTGAATATGGGGGTCACTTTTAGGGAACAAATAAGAAAATTTAAAAAAAAAAGTTTTGCAAGCTGTACTGACGGGTTGGTATCAGAATGACTGGATCGCAAATTGACCACGTCGCTGTTAGTCCAAATCTCAAAATGTCTAAATCTCAAAATACCTAAGTCGCAAAATGACTACATCGCTTTTAGTCCACATCTCATAATGTCTAAATCTCAAAATACCTAACTCGCAAAATGACTACATCGCAAAAAGTCCGAACAGTTGTGTAGGCACCTATACAGGGTTGATATCAGAATGACTGGATACATCATCATTCATCATCATCATCATCATCTGCCTAGCCTTTTCCCAGCTATGTTGGGGTCAGATATAGCTGAATACCAGTATTATACATGGAGCGACTGCCTATCCCAGCTCCAGAAACCAGTTACTGGGTAACACGATACCCCTTGGTAAGACTGGTTGTCAGAGTTACGGGCTTCTGACGACCCGTAACGACTGTCAAAGATCCACGAATGACAACCGGGACCAAGGGCTTAGTTATGCTTTCCGAGGCACGGAGGGATGTTGGTATGTAAAGATGGTCACCCATCCACGGACCAACCGTGGCAAGCGTAGCTTAACATGATCGATTGACCCGTGCGGCTGTTACTTAGCCAGAAACCCTTTATTTTTTTAAAAAAGTAAGTATAATACATAATTATATTACCCAAAATAAGTGATTTTAAGATTCTTGTCTGGTTGTAGGTTTGTCTGTTCAAGCATCAAAATGGACCGATTTGGTTCAAGTTTGGTGTAAAGATTGAATTTTGGTTAAGCACATTAGTCTAGGGAAAATAAGAAAAAAAGTCACATTAAGAACCAAATAGAGATTCATGTAGGTATAAGTGCCTACACAACTGTTCGGACTTTTTGCGATGTAGTAATTTTGCGAGTTAGGTATTTTGAGATTTAGACATTTTGAGATTTGGAGTAAGAGCGACGTGGTCAATTTGCGATCCAGTCCGATGTGAAGACTACTTCACATTCACAACAATTAAAAATAATATAATACTTTACTCATTATTGATTGATTTATTGACATTTCATAATCCAAAATATCTAAAATTTATAAGTGTTAATCGATAGCTTCTATTCTTGACTGAAAATGTAGACTATTTATTTATTGAAAATTATCTTCTTTTAGCTCGCCCACGGCGCCGATCCTTACCTCAAAAACCAAGAAGGCCAGACCGCCCTCGACCTCGCAGGAGCCGAGGACGTGCGCTCGCTCCTGCAGGACGCCATGACGTCAGCGGCGGGCGAGGTGGCCGCCCCCGCGCCGCTCCCGCCCCCGCTGCCGCCCCCGCAGCAGCCCGTGCTCATGCCCAGTGGGGATACTGTGCCTCTTGCGTTACCGGTAAGTTTCATGTTGGTGCTCCATTTCAATGGCCCGTAATGACTCTTTTTACAATGGCCCGTGATGGCCCATGACAGACACTCACAGCGGTCTCAAAGCATTTATTTCAAATAAACCAATTACAGGTGAATTGTCAAGGAGTCGGTCAGTCAGAAAGATGAAGCTAGTTGCCCATTCCAAAGCGTAGTAAATCTCTATGGAGAAGAACGGGCAAGAAACTCCACGGACACTCTTTTAAATCAAATATTGTACAAAATATTGGTTACATCATTCATAATGAAAATATACATATGAGAACAATGTTACTACATTGTTCTCACATGTGCATGTTAAAAGCGTCCGTAATAAAAAAGATAACAACGAAAAACAACTAAATTGTAGACCATTACAGTGGTCCACGATGGCCTATTACGGTGGCCCATGATAGACCATTACAACGGTTCACGATGGTCTATTACAGTGTTCCACGATGGTCTATTACAGTGTTCCACGATGGTCTACTACAGTGTTCCACGAAGGTCTATTACAGTATTCCACGATGGTCTATTACAGAAGGATTCACTATGGTCTATTACAGTGTTCCACGATGGTCTATTACAGTGTTCCACGATGGTCTATTACAGTGTTCCACGATGGTCTATTACAGTGTTCCACGGTGGTCTATTACAGTGTTCCTCGATGGTCTATTGCAGAATAATTCATGATGGTCTATTACAGTGTTCCACGATGGTCTATTACATTGGGCCATGATAGACCATTACAGAGTGGTTCACAATGGCCTATTACAGTGGCCCATGATGGTGTATTGCAGTAGACCATAACGGTTCATAACAGTGGCCCATGGAGAAATCTCCCCACAGACCACTCTGGCTGGATTCTGCAAGAATGCAGTATTTTCATAACTTTCTGTATACGAAATGAATTTCAAATGGCTGATGCCTTTTACAGAAGATTTACTGATTGACTACAGTGACATATTGATAATTATCTCCAAATCTTCACCAGGTGGTACCCTCAAACTACTGGGCGGAAGGATCTCGCGGCAGTCTCGAAGACGCGGCTGGTAGACCTGCATCAGCTCTATCCACCTCCGAATCTTTACAGACGTTCCTATCCAGGTCAGTTTACCAAGTACCCATCTAGTATCAACTCTTAAATACGGCCATTTATGTGACATATTTTGATACTCGCAAGTAAATCAAAACCTATACCTACGGGTAATACGATACCCTTTGGTAAGGCTGGTTGTCAGACTTTCGGGCTTCTGACGACCCGTACTGACTGTCAAAGATCCACGAATAACAGCCGGACCAACGGCTTAACGTGCTTTCCGAGGCACAGAGGGGCCTTGGTATGTAAAGATGGTCACCCATCCACGGATCAACCGCGGCAAGCGTAGCTAAACCTGATCGATCGGCCCGTGCGGCTGTTATTACTTAGCCAGAAGCCCCTCTAATAATATAATCTGATACATAATATATGCCTAAAATTATTCTTCTCTCCCGCAGCGTCGGCCTAGAACAACTAACACAGGTATTAGAGCGAGAACAAATAACTGTAGACATTCTGTCTGAGATGTCTCACGAAGACTTGCGCGCGGTGGGCGTGGCGGCCTACGGACACCGGCATCGACTGCTGAAGGCGGCAAGACATAGCTTACAGGCAGCTTCAGGTAAGGAGCAGTGGCGAGGTGTGAATTTTTGTAAGAGAGAAGCCGGTCTTAAGGCGAAAGCGCCAGGCTAGCCCGCGAAATTCAAAATTTCTTACGTTTTTTGCAATTTGTAGGTCAGTGTGAGCTTGTATGTTGATTAAAATATGATTCGCGGTCGTAGCTAATATGGCTTTACATAATTATAATCATTAGAATCAGCAATACAACTCCATAAGTTAGTTTACCTCAAACCTCATGATTTCATGAAATCGCTAGATTTGAGATAAATGCTAACTTATGGAGTTATATGGCTGATTCTAATGATTATAATTCTGTAAATCCATATTAGCTACGGCCGCGAATCATATTTTAATCAACATACAAGCTCACACTGACCTACAAATTGCAAAAAACGTAAGACATTTTTAATTTCGCGGGCTACCCTGACGCATCAACCTTAAGGCGCGCTGTTAGCTCAATAATCACAAAAATTGGTGGCTTGGATTGTCGAGTATGACGTAACGCAATGAAACTATCCGACGCAAAAAATACAGTGGACACAGAAGAGCTTAAAGAAAAACTTTAACAGAATAGAATAGTAAAAAATAGTTTAATATTCCCAGTAAAAAATTTGGAAGTTGCTCCGCAAAAATACACTTTGACGTCGAACATCTCTGTATTTTCAGCGATAACGACATTCTTTTTTTTAAGAATTTAATAGAATTAGCATTTTTTTAAAACTTTAACCGGACAATTATTTAATTTATTGTGTACATACTAAATAATCTAAAGAAAACTGGGGAAAAAAACGCACATTCGCAGCTTAGTCACGTCTCGGCAACACAAATATTATTTTCAATTTTCAACCTTATTTCAAGGCAGCTAATGGTGGCAATAGATTACGCGGTTGTGTGACGCTTAAAATCGTATTCAGTCAGCGCCTTAACTTACTTATCAATAAAGTAAGAATTAATTTGGTAACTTTAAAATAAAACTTTACTGAATTTAATACCATCTATCGTCAAATAACAGAACTAAAAAGATGTTATCTCTACACAAACAAAACTTTTAATGTTTTAGTTACAGAATTAAACTCAGTTAAATTAATTAAGTAATAGCATTCTAAAATTATTATAGGAATATAAATAATCGGATACAATACAGTTGAACAGGTGAAAACTAAATAAAATGTGCAATATTTCTCAATCTTATTCTCGCTGACGCATTTTTTCTATATCTATCTTTTATATATCTGTCTCTATCGTAACCTGTTGTATACCGGCTTGCTCTCGTTCATATCAAGCGGTGTCACGTGACCTACAGTGACGTCATGACAGCATCGCTATTGGTATGAATTTTTAGTTCCCGATTATGACGTTTTGGCGCCGGGTTATTGTAGAATTTTTGTTGTTGTTGTTGCAATTCGAAGATATTAGGCGTTTTTGTTGTTTGAATGTTATGCTGAATTAAATACCCATAGCGTAACTATATTTTTTTGGCAATGGTAGACAATATTGACTGTGCCATTTTTCAATAGCGGTATAGAGTTGCTGATGCGAACTTCCGAAGGGAAGCCGGTAGGAATCGTGTTGTAAGGTGCTTTCGCCACTGGTAAGGACAAGTAACTTTGAGACCGAAATCGACTCAGTTAACGATCCTGAACAAACTATTTCTCATAACGTGCATTTTATTTAATTCAGTTGTACATTGTATAGAAGGCCAATAATTCTCGTAGGTACGGTCGGCAACAGAAGTCGATTAACACGGCTACTTTTTGACATCTAAATCAACACAAATTGATACGATAACCTGCTTTTTTGCATTTCTTTTATTAGGATAAGAGTTCATTTTCTTTAAAATTTACATCTGTTCCGATTTTAATTAAGTATTTTTCTCAATAATTCAGATTTAGCAAACACAAGTGTTAATCGACTTTTGTTGCTGACTGTACTATCGACAAAAGGAACGCCTTTACATCTTAAAGTTTT
The DNA here is from genome assembly GCA_905163495.3 of Cosmia trapezina. Lineage (NCBI taxonomy): Eukaryota > Metazoa > Arthropoda > Insecta > Lepidoptera > Noctuidae > Cosmia > Cosmia trapezina. The sequence continues at coordinate 3,595,746 of LR991047.1, forward strand.
TTTTTTGTATATGTCATAGTCAAAGGTCGATATGCAGTCTCTTCCCGGAATGACTGGTTTATCCTAGGTTTGACCAAAGCCTTCGGGCAAACCCCGAAATAAATTCCAATTTCGGCCTTGGACTTAAGTATTTTTAGTCAAACCTGGAAGTTCCTAACTTTTCAGTCAAACGTCGAAAGTAAAATAATCTGTTTCGGGCTTTGCCTAGTCGATCCTAGAAGCGACTGGCAGACTCGGTCAAACGTCGACGTCAGGGGCACCCCGAGGTTCGGTTTGGTTAGGTTCCATTAAACCCTGCAGACAGAAATAGGAGCCCCGCACAGCGGGGCTCCGTTGACCTACTGACGAAAACCCTAACCCAAGCCTAACCTAAGTGTTTTGAGGTTAGTTAGTTTGACTGGTCAAACCGCGATTTTATTAAATTGAGTTTCGACGTTTGCCTGACCAAATTAGTTTCTCCTAGGTTTGACTACAATTCTTTAGTCAGAGGCCGAAAAACTTCATTTGTTTGGGCTTTGACTGAGACTTCAGTTCAGATCTGAGGATTGACTATACTTCGTAAAAGATAGCTTGATCTCTGCGACAGCTGTCAGTAAAATCACGCCTATGATGTTCTGAATTTCATAGTAGTACAGACAGTACCTGTAAATGTCACACTTTATGGGCATGCCGACCTACTTAGTGATGGGCGATGAATCAACGTGACCACAGACTGTAAACTATTGAAATTTTAAATAAAACTTAATTTAAAATTAATTATTTTTTTTAATTTTATTGTATATTTTATTTTAATATCATAATATTATTTACATTTGTATATACTTAATCAATTAAGATTGTTCTAGCTATTCAGAAACTGATTCAGATATGGATTTGGGGTGTACTCCTTTACGAGAATAAATGTATTTTATATTCAAATATTCGTTTAATTTAGTAACGTTTGTAATTAAATTAAACCCAATTAAATGTTACATTAGCATCGATAATAGTAAGAAACGTCGATAATTTCTATCGACAATTTTTTATATCATGACAACCCTAGGAATGTCAGTTTGACTTATGTCGCAGAGATCAAGCTATCTTTTACGTAGTATAGTCAAACCTAGGAGCACCGGAGCTTCGAGGGTTGACTATAACATATGCACAATTTGACTATGTGACCAAATTGACCATGAGACCAATTTGATCATGTGACTATGAAGACAATTAACTATATGAAAATTTCGTCTACTTTATTTTATGGTGATTTGACAATGGACATTTTATCCAAAATGTTTCACGAATAGAAACAAAGAAAGGATTAAACCTTATGGTATTGTCATTTGGCTAATTTATAAATATGATTGTTTGGCCAATATCGAAATAGTTACATATTTATCTTTTAAATCCACCGTTTAATTACAGAATGGTACGGCGGCACCACACTAGTAGAAGTAACCATGCCAACGGAAGGAGAATGTGCAGAGAGTGAATACACGATAGTCGAGAGAGAGATGCAAGCTTCAGTACGAGCGCACAGGGAGCATGCGGGCGGCATGTTTACACACTATAATGTTGTTAGGGTAAGTACAATAATATTATTTAAATGTGACACACCATACTAACCACCATACTAGGGGCCAGTATATTGAACAAAATTAAAAAAATAAAATAATAATTACGACTACCAAACTGAACTTCGACAAACCGAAATACGATAAAATTTTATTTGGACAATACGGAACTCCGACAGGTCTTCATTTCGATAATACATTAGTTCGAAATACCTTAAGTCCGACACTACTGCGGGCCTAAAACGGCCACATTAAGCAATTCCTCTAAAAACGATTCATTTCCTGAATTCCCAGCAATTTATTATGATTGTGCTATTTGACATTAAACTTCAATAAAGCAATTATAATTTGTGGACCATTTTACGAATCTCCATACAAAACTGTCAAACAGATGAATTGCGTGCTATGAATTGTACGCAGATAAATTATGAATTGTCAGTTTGTGACCGTTTTACGATTTCAAATATGATTCGTAATACCTAGGTTATCCTATTATGATTCTACCAAAGTGGCCGTTTTAGCCGCCCCCCCCCCCCCCCCCCCCCCCTGGGGGCTCCGAAAGAGCGTTTTTACGACGTTGTCCAAGTCCCTTTGTGCAAGGACTAATGTTTCCTTCGTGTTCTCTCTGTGGACTGTAGTTTGGTTGCTGATTGAAACAAAACTATTTGCTGTTAATACTCTTTATATTCCACACACAACACACGTTAGGTAGCTAGCGGAAGCCACAGTGACCGACGTTCTTACATGTTATCTAACATAGACTAAAAATACTTAAACTTTGTGTTGCCGTTAACAGACGGCACTTAACTAGGAAACGATACGACTTCGACGACATACTTCTTCGACATCAATGCTAGTCCGACATGAGCCGATTTCGACATTCACTACTCCGGCATACTGCACTTCGACAATATCTTAAATCGACACGACGCTACTTTGAAATTATTCTGCGACATTGGGAAAATGACGGCAGCGGGTTTGACTTTACGTTAACACACCAACTTTATCATAATCTGCCTAGCCTTTTCCCAACTATGTTGGGGGTCGGCCTACAGTCTAACCGGATGCAGCTGAATACCTGTATTTTACATGGAGCGATAATATCTGCCCTCCCCAACCCAATTACTGGATAATACGATACCCCTTGTGGTAAGACTGGTTGTCAGACTTTCGGGCCTCTGACGACCCGTAACGACTGTCAAAGATCCACGAATAACAGCCGGGACCAACGGTTTAACGTGCTTTCCGAGGCACGGAGGAATCTCGGTATGTAAAGACGCAGTTATTACTTAGCCACGAGCTCCTGCCAATAGTCTTCTTTGATATCAAAATATTGTTATGTTGTATTTGTTCTTCTCCACGATCAGATACAAAAGCTGGTGAACGGGCGCCTGTGGGAGCGCTACCAGCACCGCAGACGCGAGGTGTGCGAGGAGGCGGGCTCGCACAACGAACGGATGCTGTTCCACGGCAGCCCCTTCATCAATGCCATCGTGCAGAAGGGGTTCGATGAGAGGCATGCGTATATTGGTGAGTTTTGTACATTTCTATAGGTTTTTCGTGATTATAGAGATGATGACTAAAAATTTATTTTATGTCCGTCATAGAGATTATTAAAAAATATTGGACACGTATTTTTTATTTTTACATTGAGTTAAAATATGGCATGACGTCACGCGTAGCTAGGTTTTATACGTACAAGTGACGTAGCGAGCCCCCACTCCCCAACTTTAATGCGTGATAGCTAAGTATTTTTTTATTAATATGATAAAGCAAAAAATACGTGTCTAATATTTTTTTATTATCTGAATGACGGACTAAATAGAATTTCTTTTTTTTTACCCCGGCATTATCCCTATTTCAAAGGACAATTTCCTCTATAAGTATGTACGTTATTTTGTGACTATCTCTCTTAAAAAATGTATTTTTTGACAATTTTCTAAGAGCTGTTACCAAAATAACTGTAAAAAAAAATACCATAGTCTTAATATACAGGGTGTTTCTTTAAGGTGTCCAGCCAGTGCGAGCTGATAGCAGAGTACCATACCTATCGATTTAACCCCCATGTATGTTCTACGATTTTTTTTAGTTTTCGAGTTATTTTGGATCCCTCATTTCATATCAATGGTAGTGGTTAAGGTTAATAGTAGGTATAAAATTTATGTTTTTATTATCAACTGAGCTCTGTTTAAACGTAGAGGAATAGTAAATATCAGGATTGACAAAAATATGCAAAGATAATAATAAATTATAAAATATGAAAATCATAAGATTTCAGATACACCACTTTCAACGACCGATTTCAGTAAATAATGCTCTATTTAGTACAGTCTTGTTCAAAGTTGACCCAAAAAAGAGACATAATTTTTTAAAGCCATCATCTCGTTGAATCAGGAAAGCTATCGACGAAAAATTATAACTCGAAAACTACAAGAAATCGTAGAACATACAAGGGGGTTAAATCGATAGGTATGGTACTCTGCTGTCAGCTCGCACTGGCTGGACACCTTAAAAGAAACACCCTGTATATAATTCTTCTGTATGTTTGTTGTATATTTCAATGGGTTCCTGGATGGTTTGATCAAACACAATTGGACCCGGTAGGTGGCGCTGCAGTCGGGTTCTAGGATCGTTCAAACAGGACAACGTCTGTCGGGTCCGCTAGTTACTTATAGATATTTTTATAATTCCAAATATTTTCAGGAGGAATGTTCGGAGCGGGCATATATTTCGCGGAGCACTCTTCCAAAAGTAATCAATACGTGTACGGATTCGGAGGCGGATCCGGATGTCCGGCGCACAAGGATAGAAGCTGCTATCTGTGTCACAGGTAAGATATCACCATCATCTGCCTAGGCTTTCCACAACTTTAGGGTACTATTAAAATAGATGGACAAATTTTTAGAAATCATTCGGCCGATTCTCTTGTTCAATAACTAAACCAAAATTAGAGAATCGCTATCTTTTACTAACAGGCAGCGCGAGAAAAGGACGGCTATAGCTATGAACTAAGTTAGAGATGTCAAATTAGTTTACGCCTTGCGCTTCACCGTGTTTTTAGTCGACATGTTTTTACGTGTCGTCTAAATCTGTATGGAAATATTAGTTCAACTAACTTTGACAGCTCTAATTTACGTCCGTCTTTTTCTTGTTTTATTAGAAAGAAAAAGTTAGCAATAGCCTAAATTAAGTTTAGTTTGTGCACAACAGAATCGGCACAAATCGGAATGGTAAAAATATGTAATAAGAAAAACGCATTAGATACAAAAAAAAACGGCTGACGAAAGTACACTAAAAGTGTTTGTTACCGAATGCATAAACACATCCATGTCTTTGTTGGAAGTATTTGATGTAACAATATTTTTCTGGTGTGCGATTAATAAATAAATAAAAATCTGGTTAGACTTGAAGCCGTCCCCAACATAGTTGGGAAAAGGATTGATATTTATGTATAATAGTGAAATAAAGGAAATAATAATACTAATACTAGCTGCTAGTCAGATCATGTTTTTATTAAATTCTCTCAGGTAAGTACTATTTAGATTTAGTACTATTTAATAATTTCCCTATCTTTAATTTTAACTTTTTTAACCGTTTCCTTTTTTGACCTTTTTTTTTTTTTTTTTTATATGTATGTTCCCCGATTACTCGAAAATGGCTGGACCGATTTGGATTTTTCTTTTTTGTTCGAAAGGGTATAATTCCCAAGTGGTCCCATGATCATTAAGCCAGGATCTGATGATGGGATCCCATGGAAATCGAGGGAAATCCTCAAATTTTATGGGCACACTTGTATCGATTTCGGTATTTTTTATAGTAACTCGTGCATTTGCTCTCGGAAAGTACCATTTGGTGAACTGGAACTGATGATGAAGACCACAGATGGCCATCGGAAATACTTAATTATATCTAAGTATATCGCAGGTTGCGATTCGATTACTTTAATATGGTTTATGCTCGTCAAAATGCATGATGGTGATGGTGACTTCACCATGAGCTCCAGTTCTCCTGGTTCTTACTAGGAGAACTCCACAACAATTAACGTCCCTGCATCGGGAAAAGCAATATTTTGTAAAACGTGATGAGCACTTGACATTGCGTTATTGTAACTTAGATAAATTACAAACTGACCCACTAAAAAGTGAAAAATAAAAACTTTTTTACAAAAAACAAAACCGACTTCCAAAAAAACACTAGAAAGTGAAAAATAACTTTAATTTCGGAAGTCGGGGTCAAAAACCTAAAATACAGATCCAAAGACACCGACTTCAGAAATTAAAGTTATTTTCCACTTTGTAGTGTTTTTTTGGAAGTCGGTATTGTTTTTTGTAAAAAAGTTTTTTTTTTTTTTGTAGAGCAATAGAAATACACAATCTGTGAAAATTTCAACCTATTGCGGTTAATTTTATTAATAATCTATTTTGTTTTGTATTACAGACAAATGCTGCTCTGCCGAGTAACGTTAGGCCGCGCCTTCCAGCTAATGAGTGCCATGAAGATGGCCCACGCGCCTCCAGGCCACCACTCCGTGGCCGGCAGGCCCTCGCAGGGAGGCCTGTGCTTCCCGGAGTACGTCGTGTACAGAGGAGAGCAGGTCGGTTTACTAGCTGGTCTATGACGGCCTTTATACAGTAGCCCATGATGGCTTTTACACTGTGGCCCATGATGGCTTTTACACAGTGGCCCATGATGGCTTTTACACAGTGGCCCATGATGGCTTTTACACAGTGGCCCATGATGGCTTTTATACAGTGGCCCATGATGGCTTTTACACAGTGGCCCATGATAGCTTTTACACAGTGGCCCATGATGGCTTTTACACAGTGGCCATGATGGCTTTTACACAGTGGCCCATGATGGCTTGTACACAGTGGCCCATGATTGCTTTTACACAATGGCCCATAATGACCACACAGTGGCCCATAATAGCCTGTCGTGGTGGTCCACAGTGGTTTAATACAGTGGCCCACGATAGCTTCTCACAGTGGTCCTATGATGGACTTCCACCGTGACCCATGATGACCTGCTACAGTGGTGCATGATGATCCATAACTGTGCTGTCCAAAAACTGTGCTATTTAGAGACATCGTTTTATTTTTCCTGTAATCTTTACATAAACTTCTATCACATAGAATAATTTCAGATTTTTTTCTGTGCAAACTTCGGAGATAAGGGGGCGGGAACATTTTTCATCAAAAGTCGAAAACTATGCGGCCTAAAACACGAAAAAAATGTTTGAGAATGTGCAAACAGCGCTCTTTCCTAAGATACCCCACATGCCCTAGTAGCCTCACTTTGAATTTTTAAGACACCCTTTCAGTCCCTGTTGCAAAAAAATAATATTTCCTTCTTACTTCATCTAAAACTGTTCTAAATTTCAAGTTGATAGCATTATTCGTTCTTGAGATATCCAGCTGTGACAGACGGACAGCCAGACTGAGTCGCACCAAGGGTTCCTTTATACCATTTTGGTACGGAACCCTAAAAACCATAAACATATATAATTTTACGTTGCAGAAAATGTTGCGTGTCTTTTATTAGTGTAGGTGCTAAATAAATGTATTTTTTTTTTGTTCTATAACTCATGATACTTTATAATTTATAGATATAAAAATGAATTCCTATTTCCCTTGGTCATCGCATCACGCGTAAACGGATGGAACAATTTCGCTAGTTATTTTTTTGTTGTGTTCATTATTGTCAGGCGAAGGTTCTTATGTAGAGAAAAATTGGAAAAGTTGGAAAATTGGGGAAAACTGAAAGTGGATTTTCTATGGGAATTTTGAATTATTGTAATTGGGACAGGACGTCTCAGTCAGCTAGTCTCTAATAATCTTTAGTACATAAGGAAGTGGTTATAATTAATGTGAAGTCCCTGACACTTGTGCTAGGTGGTTAACCTGTGTTACAAGAGCCAGTGCCCTCTCCCGGGAGTAAATAAATAAATAATATTTATTTAGAGAAAACCAACAATTGCACAACACAAGAAGCTAATGTACAATCCACGACGTTTCCGCATATTACTAAAGTTAAAGATACAGTATTTAAAATTACAATAGCGCAAATAAGAAGACAAAAATAAGAGGAAATGATAAAAAAAAATTGAGATTTTGATTGATTTGAGTTTTTTTTTTTTTGATTGATTGTGATATATTTGTAATAGTGGGTATGTGTAAAAGGCTTGGTACCTACGTTACAAGCCGCGCGCCAGTCTTGGAATATACGTTGTCAGTGAAGGTGTATGTTTCATTTGTGCTCCGATACCTTCAGCAGCTCCCATATTTCGCAGAATATAAAATGAATATTGTTTCTTTTCCAGGCTTACCCGGAGTATCTAATAACGTACCAGATCGTGAGTGCGGAGCCGACCTCGGGCGCGGTGTGAGAGTGACAATCAGTGCTCAGTGCGTTTTGTGGACTTTGTCGAGTACCGACTGACGATGACAGCCGATGATTATAACTAATACAGATCTATTCCACATGATTTTTGGGTGAGAGTTTATCGGACCCTGGTATTTTTTAGACCCCCGAGCTTGCCGTGTTTTGGACCTTAGACACAGATTAATACAGATGGGACACTCCGCAGTTTAGGTATGAAGCTACAAGTACGCGGCGGGCCCCGTCCGCGGGGCTAATTCAGTAGGTCATAAGGTATAAGAGTTACGCGATAGAAAGAGAGGCAACTTGTAGTTGAATATAGCTGTAGGTAATAAGCGTTGTGCGAACAGAATTGCACTTTATTGTGTCGTAGCAAGAGTCGATTTTTATTTAAATGATTTTATGTCCCATCTGTATTAATATGTGCCTTTGAATAGCTATTCACAAACATTCGATACGAATCGACGAATCGAATATCAATCCACGCTATTCACAAATTCGAGGCAAATAGGCACATCAATCAATCTGCCTAGCCTTTTCCCAACTATGTTGAGGTCGGCTTCCAGTCTAACTGGATGCAGCTGAATACCAGTATTTTACATGGAGCGACTGCCTATCTGACCTCCACAACCCAGTTACTGGGTCATACGATACCCCTTGGTAAGGCTTTCGATTGTCAAAGATCCACGAATGACAGTCGGGACCAACAGATAATCACCCATCCACGCACCGACCGCGGCAAACGTAGCTTAACCTGATGCGATCCATCAGGTTAAGCTATACCCATGCGGCTGTTATTACTTAGCCACGAGCTCCTTGGTCAGGTAACCGAAAATGCAGGAAGTTCGTCGAATGTTTGTGAAGAGTTCTATAGGTCTTTGGACCCTGGGGTATTATAGACACCGGGTCGTTCGTACCCAGGCGTATTATAGACACGGGATCGTTCGTACCCAGAGGGGTATTATAGACACTGGGTCTTTCGTTCCCTGGGGTATTATAGACACGGGGTCGATCGTACCCTGGGGTATTATAGACACTGGGTCGATCGTACCCTGGGGTATTATAGACACCGGGTTTTTCTGACCCTGGAGTATTATAGACACCGGGTCTTTCTGACCCTGGGGTATTATAGACACCGGGTCTTTCTGACCCTGGGGTATTATAGACACCGGGTCTTTCTGACCCTGGGGTATTATAGACACCGGGTCTTTCTGACCCTGGGGTATTATAGACACCGGGTCTTTCTGACCCTGGGGTATTATAGACACCGGGTCTTTCTGACCCTGGGGTATTATAGACACCGGGTCTTTCTGACCCTGGGGTATTATAGACACCGGGTCTTTCTGACCCTGGGGTATTATAGACACCGGGTCTTTCTGACCCTGGGGTATTATAGACACCGGGTCTTTCTGAACCTGGGGTATTATAGACACCGTGTTTTTCTGACCCTGGGGTATTATAGATACCGGTGATTTCGCGCCCTATTCTGGGCTTTGTGTTAGTTTTATGTCAGAGTACGCTACGGAACACTGAAGGCTCGGTGAACCAAGTTCATACATAATGTATGTAACCAATATTTTTCTCTGATCCTGATAGAGATGTGTGGATAGATCTTAAGTTATTTGGTAAATAATGACATAACTTTACGAAGGATTTGACATGCGAATTTTTGAGTTTTTTCTTTATAGTTATTTTATACAGTATGTACCAAAAAGTGTGGTCTAAATTAAGGCTGTGGTACAGAACATCAAACTGAACAACTTTCTCCATGGGACCAACATCGTAATCGCGAAAAAAATATCAACTGTCCCATAGAACACTTCACTACTCGACGCAAACGTATGGGACGGTTAATAATTTTTTGGCGATTACGATGTTGGTCCCATGGAGAAAGTTGTTCAGTTAGATGGCCTGTACAAAAATTTGATCACACCTTTCCGATACTGACTGACTGCCTTGTTGGTCTAGAGGTCGTCAGTGCGACTGTTGAAGTCCTGGGTTCTTCCATTTAAATATTCTTAATTGTACCTCGGATGGAGTAGAGGCAGAGGTAACGGCACCGACTTACGAGTTATAGGTCGTAGGTTCGAACCCTGACAGGCGCTTTACTTTGTGTAAATATTATCACCGCTGCTCTCAAAACCGTGAAGGAAAACATTGTGAGGAAACCGGCATGTCCTAGAACCAAAAATTTGAAGACATTTGATGAAGCCTTTTCCCAACTATGTTGGGGTCTGCTTCCGACTGCCTATCTGACCTCCACAACCCAATAACTGAGCAATACGATACCGATACAGTTGTTTTATCTCACGAAAGCGGGCGAGCCATACTTGTATGTGTAAATGTTACATGAACATTGTCTTTGTGTGCGTAAGCTCGGGAGCTCGCGACCTGCAGGTACGCACACAAGAGCGCGTGTCTATACGCATTACATCTACAAGGATGGCTCACCCGCTTTCGTGAGATGAAACAACTGTACCCCTTGGTAAGACTGGTTGTCAGACTTTCGGGCTTCTGACGACCCGTAACGACTGTCAAAGATCCACGAATGACAGCCGGGACCAACGGCTTAACGTGTTTTCCGAGGCACGGAGAGGTCTTAATGTGTAAAGATGGTCACCCATCCACGGACCAATCCCGGCAAGCATAACTTAACCTGATCGATCGACCCGTGCGGCTGTTATTACTTAGACACAAGCCGTAAGCTCTTAAATTCAATGTTATTTCTTTTCAAATTATGTCGCATGTCATTTTATCCTTAAAATAAAGTACACTGCGTACTTCTGACATTATGTCAAAAATATTTTTATGTCAAAAAATGAGTGAAAACTATAAATATATTCTTTGTATATATACGAAAAATTTCTAAAGTAGTTTTTTAGAATTTAAACCGTTTTGTTAGGCGAAAAATGTGGGCAACATGTATTTTTAAGTCCATATGCCTCGCTCTGAAGGTAAACAAAAGTGAATAAATATTTTTAGTGTGATTAATGGAAATAGATAGAACCAATAAAAAAAATCTGTGCTAAATATGAATATCTATTGAGCATAATAAATAATGCATTGCTATACATGGTGTAAGGGACAGCCCTCCGCAGACTGATGGGGAGAATTCAGTATATCATACTAAGATGACCGGTACATGAAATTATTTCAGGATCGTTATGAAAATCCAATAAACCTGATTTGTTTGTGTTTTTGTGCACAAATCGGAGCGTCTGTTACTGGTTGGGAGGGGTAGGTAATAGGTATGCGGTGAGTTCGGTGAACTCTGTAGCTAGACAGAAAGTGAACAGCTAATTTCACGCGTCGTTCGTTAGAGTATTTCAACATCCATTGCTGGTTTTTTTTTTACATAAATGGAGTGCTGCGAACACACAATGTAATTTTACATTGAAATAAAGAAAATGTAACTGAAAAACTATTTAAAAAAAAAATTCCTGAGAAATTTTCCGATGCATTCTGCAGTTTCTGCTTCTTTCTTTCTTTCTGTTTCTTCTGGAGGTATCTCTATAGGAAAAATGTGTGATTGTATGTATGTATGTATGTATGAAAATATGCATTAGGCATCTCCTAAGCTTAGACTGAAAACAATTCCTATGTATTGTGGTTTATTTTGTTTGTTGTTTTTTTTTTTTTGTGTATAGATAAATCCCGGATAATCGTGTTGCCTAACATTTTTTGTCGAACAAAAAAAACGGTTTCATTTGATAGGATTATTACCTATCTTTAATGTATTGTAATTTTGAAACTCAACTTGCTAAAAACAGCTGTGAGATTGACGTCAGCGCCTCTAGCGGTAAGTCGTGGAACTTATTCATCATCTGACAAGCTTTTTCCCAACTATGTTGGGGTCGGCTTCCAGTGTAACCGGATGCAGCTGAATACCCGTATTTTACATGGAGCGACTGTCTATCTGACCTCCATAACCTAGTTACTGGGTAATACGATACCTCTTGGTAAGATTGGTTGTCAGCTTTTCAGGCCCGTAACCCGTTATGACAACAAAAATGTAATAAATTAATAACCTAGTGATTTGAGAATTGGGTAAGTTGAGCAACAGGTAAATTGAGAATCAGGTAAACTGCTCATGAGCGTGTCAATCTTATATAGATATTTGACGATGACTTCGGATAGATATGATAATAATAATAATGAAAACCGCCTCTAAAGGCTTGTTTCACAGTCTCCGGATAACCACTATCTACTAGATAAATAGAAGATTTGTATGAATGTATCTGCCAGATAATACTTTGCCGGAATTTATCTGGAGTTGGTGAAACAGGTCAATAAGTCTGTTTATGAGTTTGTATATTCTTCACGAAAATATTAATCGGGGTAGACATCAGATTTCTTATCTATGAAGGTTATTAACTAAAATAGAATATGTAAAAAATTGAGTTTTTTTGTGACAGGAAAGACTATACTTGCTATGCTTATCAAAGGTAAAAATTTAGTTAGGAATCTATCTATAACTTTTCAAGCGTAGGTATTTAAAATGCATTTAAAGATTTTTGTAATATTTTTTTTAAGCTGCGATTCCTTGTCAAAAATAGAAAATCCTGTCAAGCCCGAACCTTTTGTTTCTGCCTAGGTTTCAGCCTACTACCCCTTTAAATAGTTGTCGTGAAGAATATACACGGTCAAGTAGTTTCAATGTATTTGTGAAAATGAAATAAATACGTCGCGTGAGTATTTTGTATATCTAGTTTTAAAAGAATTAAATTCTGAATATTGATTTAATTTGTTTTATTTTATTAGTGAAATACCTAAATTTTTGTAAATGCAGGCAATAGAAATATGATGCCTGGGTAAAAAATGGAAATTCTATTTAGTCCGTCAGTCAGATCAATCAATCTGCCTAGCCTTTTCCCAACTATGTTGGGGTCGGCTTCCAGTCTAACCGGATGCAGCTGAATACCAGTATTTTACGTGGAGCGACTGCCTATCTGACGTCCACAACCCAGTTACTGGGTAATACGATACCCCTTGTGGTAAGACTGGTTGTCAGACTTTCGGGCTTCTGACGACCCGTAACGACTGTCAAAGATCCACGAATGACAGCCGGGATTCCGAGGCACGGAGGAATCTCGCTATGTAAATATGGTCACCCATCCACTGACCAACCCCGGCAAGCGTAGCTTAACCTGACGGATCGACCCGTGCGGCTGTTATTACTTAGCCACGACTCCTCAGTCTGATAATAAAAGTCCGTCATTCTGATTATGATAATAGTCCGTCAGTCTGATAATAAAAAAATATTAGACACGTACTTTTTCTTTATTATATTAATAAAAAACCGGTCAAGAGCGAGTCGGACTCGCGCACCGAGGGTTCCGTTTTGATTTCTGAAAAAGTGTGCCATTTAGAGAAATTGTTTTATTTTACCTGTAATTTTTACATAATCTTCTAGTTGTGCAGAAATTGGTTGTCATGATATGGGCATGTGATGCGGAGGAATGAGGAAAACCCGCTAAGGGCGAGTCGGACTCGCATACGAAGGGTTAACCTTATGTACCCTTTTTTATAGAAATTAAAACACTGTTATTCTTTACTCGTGTATGTGCTATTAATAAAGTAAAACGTGAAACGTAAACAAACACTACACGTATTCGCAGCCCTGAGCGTTACCACTAGCTGAGCCAGTATAAACCGCTTTCTATCAGTACGCGACGAAGCCGTCAGTTGTACGCACACACGCGCCTTAAGAGGAAATGCGGGCGGCCAGACTTTTGAAAATTTGGTATTTGAAGAAACTATTGCTGTCGCTCTGCGAGCACTCCGCCCTCAAGTTCGTGCGATAGGGACAACTGCAGATCCGACTGAATAGCCTATGTAAAAAGTCACATTTCGAGGTTTGGCTCTCGCCTGTTTTCTTTCTGATTAATGACCATAAAGCAATGATTTTTAACAGAAATATAAATATTGGCTGCATACATGTAGTCATTAATCAGAAAGAAAACAGGCGAGAGCGTTTGTATGGAGAAAAGAGCACCCGCATTTCCTCTTAAGGCTTGTCCTCCCTAAAATGCGGCGAAAATAAGTAACTTTGTTTCCATTTTTTACAGTAACTATAGCACCTTCTTGATAGAAAAAAATACGCAATAATCTAGAATAAGTACATAAGAAGTGATTTCATGTGTTCTGAAATCTATTTTAGTTTGTAAAACTAAAAAAAAAATGCTAAACCCAGGTCTATTTCTGTCTATTTTTTCGAGTTTTTACCATATTACTCCTACAGTTTTCATTAAAAGTGTTCATACAGTTCTTTACAAAATAATAATAAGGAATGATTTCATGTCATTACTTTTTAGTAAAATCCCTAGATTTTTTGTAAATCGGTAATTACTTCATATTTTGCAAGCGTTGTGGCATCGCGCTTCTCTTTCTTTTCTATGCAGTCCGACAGTGACCGCGCTTTTTACGGCGGACAAGCCAGCTTGTAGCAGGTAAGTATAACTTTATTTGAAGACATGAGTGGATGAAGGTGATATGTCGTATTTTTAGATTTTCGCTGTTCTATGCATGGATGATGATGTTATGTACATACAAACATTTTAAACCTTAAAACAACCACGTTTGTGGCTATTTTAGAAATTCACTACTCGATGAAGGTGTCATGCTACACTATTATTTTTAATCAATATTGGAAGAATTCAATTCTTTAATTTCTCCCCTATTTTAAAAATACTAAACGGTTGGTGCCGCCAGACACCCTGAATAAAAATACATTAAAGGCGTTTTGAAATATTCTAAAATGTTTATGCGAAACTTTGAACTCAATTTTCTCGAAATTAAAATTTTGCGACATACTTATCACCTTCATCCACTCATGTCTTCAATTGCGCGGCTGTATGAAGCTTTGTCTCTGTTCCGTTTCTTTACTCATGTGACTGTATTATGTCAGACACAATGGATGTCAAAATCAGAGTTGCCATTTGGCGAATAATTTCCCGAAATACGGGTAAATTCAGTGACTGCGTACTTACCTACTACGGTTGTAGCTAATAAGAACTGAATAATAAATATTATTATATAATGTAATAAATTGATCGATACACGTCCGATCCAATAGGCAGATCGTATTTCAACCTACCCACTTCTTTGGTTTGGGAAAATTCAACAGATATTTTTTTTATGAACTGTTCTCAATGTAATTAGTGTTATTGAAAACGGTCGGGCAGGGTGAAACATTCATAATTGTTTCATCTTATTTGGGGTTAATGTAGGTATGTAGGTATATAAAATGAAAGATACATACTTACTTACCTTACCTATATTTTCAGAAATTACTCATAAATACCTTTCATTAGAAACCAAACATGATTTAATAAATATTTCATTTAAAAAAAACGGTAACACTGAATCCGCTTTATGTCAACATGATGAACTTATGTGACGTCAAATCTAGCCTATAACCCGCGGACGCTTTTATGTGACACTTCCAACTAATAGTCCTTATTATGAGCCTAGAGATGCGAAGTGTTACCGATTTTTTTTTTAAATTAAAGATCGGGTTTCCAGTTATGAGGGAACAGATGAACATAAATATGACCTCCTTTGGCTTTGCCATAGTCGAGTAAAAAGTGAGCATTTTTATCGTGGTTGTACTTGTGGGTAAGACGATTATTTACTAGCAACCCTGTCAAAACCGCGCGAAAGTGTGAAATTGTGAATCAACAACAACGTCATTATCATCATATTTTAATATTCATCTTCTTCCGTTTTAAGTATGGTCCGCCAAGTTACGCCTCGCCAATTGACGCTCCTTCTAGATTTTCTGGAGGAGCACCAATCATTGGCGATGGGGAAAGTTAGAGGTAGGGAGGGCAATGCCCTGTCTAAGAGGCTTTGGAGACAGTGCGCTGACGTTCTAAACACTGATGCTGGTGGACTGTCTAAATCTGGGCAGCAGTGGAAGAAGGTAAGTAACTTATTGAATCCACCAGCTGTGTTCGCATGAGAGTCGGAAAACAACTGTTCAGAATTTCAGATAATAAGTAGGTACGGACGCCAGCAGGTCAAGCCACCCGAAACTGTAAAATTTTCCCAATCAACCTTGAATCTAACACTTTAGCGATAAAGATGAAAATCTATTGAAGACATTTGACAGATTGTAGTAGCTTGATGTGCTGGCGTCTATAAGTACAAACTACATGCTTAAGAGCCTATACTACCTCAAATGGCTTAGCATGATCCTCCGTTACGTCGAAAATACAGCAGCTTTAATTTTGAATTAAATATATGGTAAAGTTGAGGATTAATGTTAGGTACTATGTTAGACGAAAACACGATTCCTTGAAATTTTCTCGATACAAAAAAATCCCAAAGTTACCTCCAAACCGAACAAAAAACCGCTGTTATTCAAAAAATACGTCAAATTGGATCATGAAACTTTGCATACTAACTGAACTAACTATAAAGCAGGTCTTATGTTATATACTTTTTTTAAATTACCATTATTTTCACTGTAAAAAGAAATTACCTAAACTATCAGCGTCTTGACGTTCATTCCCTTCCGCCCGACACCCCCGTTCAGTCTCGCTTCGGCTGTCGTACACGAGGGCTGTGTCGCTTGCGCTCAGAACACAAATTACACAACAGGACGACGTAAAATTAAAATACATTGAAGTACTTAGGTTTATAGTGTTGGCGCAATGGGAAATAACCGTAATAAAAATAAGAAGCGACGGGGTTGGCGTAAAGAAACAGGCAAACATATGATAAACGTACTGAAGTAAGTAGGGTAGTTGCGCCGGTTGGCGACTTAGTTGAGTTGCTAACTTTAGACAAATCAAAATATACGCCATTTACACGTAAAATAGTTGGCATGTGAAGATTTGTGTTTGTCCACGATTTAGGATAAATCCAGGTGGGGATAACTTTTATAAAAAATAAAAAGTTACCTAAAACATGGCAACTTTGCCCTCGACATTTGACTTTGCCCAGTTGTGTATTTTTTTAAAAACTTAATACATACCAAATTTGTCTATAGTTAGTAAGAACATTTTGTCTATGGTAAAAAATTCATCATTTTTCTGGCAACACTGTGTGACGCGCTGTCACAGATGTTACTTCAGTTTTCTGTCAGACGTCGTTGAAGTTAGAGTGTTTTTTTGCGGGCAAAATCTTGTAAAAAAACTTTTTCGAGAAGTGCTACTTGGAGTTATCGCAGGTAAGTAATTTTTATACATCCGTTATTACATTGGAAATGAATAATATAGACTAGTTTTCTTCGGTAAATGCGTCGTATAATCATAAAATATAACAGTGGGCAAAGTCACAAGCATATTTTTTGAATATCGTTGACAACATTGCCCAACGTTTCTTTTTCACTAGGGTTGTCACCCGAGGTACATTTTTTAACCTAGTAAAAAAAGGAGGGTTCGGATTTGATGAACAGTTAATAATGTTGGTAAACATATAAAGTTTAAAAACACAGTCGGGATTTAGAAGATACGAGGGCTCGTATCTTCCAAATTCTGACTGTGTTTTTAAAGTTTTTTGTTGATTGGTTTTAGGTTCTTAAAAACTATATGTATTTACATCGAAATCAAACTACCTAGGTACTCTTGTTTTACCGCTACCGCGATAAAATTCATAAAATAATTTCTAATATAATTGTTAATATAAGTACTATGAAAGTTATTCAAATTTTATTTTCCCGGCTATAATTTTATCTTTTACTGCAGTTCTGTTTATAAATTTACATTTTTTTTAATAATGGGTAGTCTCGACATTTTCATTTAGTTTAATCTAAAAACTTTGCATACTAGTACCTAATCCTGAACTTTGTTGCAGTTTATTTGTCCGTCAGTGTAGATATAGTATCCAAATTAATTTACGCTAAATGTTGATTATATTATATAACAATAACATAAAAGATAGGTAAGTACCTAATATTTATAGGTAGGTACTTAAAATTACTAAAAATTATATTGACTAGTAATATAATTTTTCTGTAAAACTCATTACAAATTTTAGTGTTATTTGTTATTTTCATATAAAAACAAAGACCGAGATAGGTACATACTTTTTAGTTTTTTTTTAATTATTTTTTAGTTTTTGAACACTTTAGAAATAAAGCATATTATGTAAAAAATGATGTTATATTATTTTTAATTTATCATTATAATATATTATAATATTCCACACTAAAAATTATTAAATAGTTAAGTATTGTCAATGGTGACAACCCTTGAACAATCGCCATTTTGTACGAAAAATGTTCTAGAAGGCTTTTTGACTTTGCCCACTCATTTTTAAGGGTCAAGGAATGTGAATATTTGGCGTATAATTTAATACATTATTGCATTGCTCAGTATTTTCATTCAGTCCTTTTCGAATAGTGTTAGAGTCCATAGTAACGGAGATCTGTAATGTGGGCAAAGTTACCAAATGTATATGATTTTTTGCCCAACACCTATAATTGTTATTTTCACTAATAAAAATGCTTTTTTTTTAATATTTTTAGTTTTGTGTATCGAGACATGAGCATATAGTATTATGTGGCACCGAAACAATAATCAATTTATTAAAATTTTCCAAAATATCATTAATTAAGCATTTATTTTTTAAATTTATGGGCAAAGTTGCCATGTTTTACTACCTAAATAGGTTTGTTTTTGTTTTGACACAATACCTATACAAGAAATAGGTAGGTATCTATGTAGTAGGTAATTGTTTTTTTTTATAATGTTGCCTCACTCCAGGACTTCTCCTGAATATCGGAGACGGTGCCAACATCCATGGTATATACAAGTGCAGGGACAATTACATGTCACCGGTAGGCAAAAATGTATTTTCGGAGTATGGTCTGGATGCGACAAAGACATCAAAGTTGAAATTATAGAGAGAGATGACCAATATTGGGAAGAAATGGAACCAAAATTAGAACATTTTTACATTACATGCATGTTGCCTGAGCTATGCGATCCCAGACATGTTCGAAATATGCCAATTAGAGATTTAAGCGAATTAAAATAATTGTTGTATAATTTTGACGATCTTTAATTACTTTCAAAATACTTATCGTATATACCTACCATACCTATCTACCTACCCTACCTACCTACCTACCTACTTGCCTGCCTACATTCCTATCCTACCTACCTACCTACCTACCTATCCTACCTACCTACCTACCTACATACTTACCTACCTACCTACCTATCCTACCTACCTACCTACATACTTACCTACATCCCTATCCTACCATTCCTACCTATACCTATGCATCTTATATTTATACAAACCTTATGCGTACCTACAGAACCCTCAACGCAATGGTGACTCGCACTTGACAAGTTTTTTGTAGCAGTGGAATTTAGTGTGCGTCTATCTGACAGGCCCCAACGAGATTCATCAACGGGTGATAGCTTTTCATAAAGACATTATTTTGTACCTAAAGAAAATAAATAAGATATATTTTGTACCTCGACAGTTTTTGATTAAATGACGTTTTTATGAAGTGTCTTGCTAGCGGGCCCTTTATGGTTATTTTTATTGTTATTATACTTACAGATCGCACAATAGTGTTAGGAGCTTGATACCATTATGTACCTTACAAATCCAAAATCTCTACTTTCTGTGAGCTACACTTCAGAAGATATTCGTTATTTAAACAAGCGTCCAGCCAGCGGGCCCCTTTTTTAAATACTACTATTTTATATCATACAATAGTGTTAGGAGCTTGATACTATTATGTACCTTACAAATCCAAAATTTCGACTTTCTGTGAGCTATACTTCAGAAGATATTCGTTATTTAAACAAGCGTCCAGTCAGCGGGCCCCTTTTTAAATACTACTATTTTATATCATACAATAGTGTTAGGAGCTTGATACTATTATGTACCTTACAAATCCAAAATTTCGACTTTCTGTGAGCTATACTTCAGAAGATATTCGTTATTTAAACAAGCGTCCAGCCAGCGGGCCCCTTTTTTAAATACAACTATTTTATATCATACAATAGTGTTAGGAGCTTGATACTATTATGTACCTTACAAATCCAAAATTTCAACTTTCTCGAGCACTTCAGAAGATATTCGTTAATTAAACGATCGTCTAGCTAGCAAACCCCTTTTCAAACATTATACCTACGTTCATAATCCAATAGGGCTATAACACCAAAACTGGTATTAAGAAAAAGAGTAAGAGAGTTAAGTACGACGCTAATGATGACGATGTATATTAAAAGAGAAAATGTAATAGTAATTATAATCTTTAATCTGTTTAAATTGTTAGGAACAAAAGATGTCTAAACATGTCGACAGTAATTTTAAATAATTTTAAAATTTCAGACAACGCGTAACAAATGTCAATTTAGAACTTAGAAATTTAAACAACATCAAAAACCTTATACAACATCCCTATACTATTAAACGAGTAATATTTGTACTCACGTTCACGAAAACGGCTCTAACTATTTCGATGAAACTTGCAATATAGGGGTTTACGGGTGCAAAAAATTGATCTAGCTAGGTCTCATACTTGGCAAAATAAAAAAAAATAAAAATAAAAATTCGTTTTCTGTAACATAATAATGACTGACGAGCTAAAGCAAATAAAAAATCACAATTAATTAACGAATATCTTCTAAAGTATAGCTCGCAGAAAGTCGAAATTTTGGATATGTAAGGTACATAATAGTATCAAGCTCCTATTACTATTGTATGATGAAAAATTGTTGTATTTAAAAAGGGGCCCGCTGGCTGGACGCTTGTTTAAATAACGAATATCTTCTGAAGTATAGCTCACAGAAAGTCGAAATTTTGGATTTGTAAGGTACATAATAGTATCAAGCTCCTAACACTATTGTATGATATAAAATAGTAGTATTTAAAAAAGGGGCCCGCTGGCTGGACGCTTTTTTAAATAACGAATATCTTCTGAAGTGTAGCTCACAGAAAGTCGAGATTTTGGATTTGTAAGGTACATAATAGTATCAAGCTCCTAACACTATTGTGCGATCTGAAAGTATAATAACAATAAAAATAACCATAAAGGGCCCGCTAGCAAGACACTTCATAAAAACGTCATTTAATCAAAAACTGTCGAGGTACAAAATATATCTTATTTATTTTCTTTAGGTACAAAATAATGTCTTTATGACAAGCTATCACCTGTTGATGAATCTCGTTGGGGCCTGTCAGATAGACGCACACTGGAATTTATGAATCGATTTGCAAAATATGTAACATATACGTAGGTATGTATATGTAGGTACTTGCATAGACCTACTACCTACATAAATACACGGCGCAAACTATAAAACGTAAACTTACTACTAAACCAATAGGCGGAACCTTCAGCGCTAAGCTAGCTCGCTCTTGACTAGTATTTTGTAGCAGTAGGTAAAATACTGCACACGGCTACACATCAAGCTATAATTTTCCAGTATAAGCTGATCTCACATTGTATAGGCTTTCCGTACCATGAGAGGTCAGCTTATACTGGAAAATATAGCTTGATGAGAAGTTAGTAGGTACTTAGTACATTGAAATTAATTTTGCGATATATAATTTCATGTTCGTACCTATAATGACAAGTTAATATTAAATTATTATTGATAATTTTATTACTTAGTACTCGTCCGATATTAGTGTAGTTTACTCTAACAAAATCGCTTTGACCTTGTGTGTCCGCGTCACCGCGAGTAGTAGTGTGCGAGCGAAATAAAGAGTGAGGTGGCGCGGGGAAGTGGGGGCGAAATTTGAATTTGAGCTAAGGTTGTATAGGCTCTTAATAAAATATAAAAACTGATTATTCCTGTACCCTAATTGCGTAACACATTATCGATCGGAGTTGGTTTCATTTTGAAACAAATTGCTAAACCATTGCTTCATATGTTCAAAAAATTTGTCTGCTCGGCAACGTAAATAACGCAATGAATGTTGTTGAACTGTCAAAATGAAACCAACTCCGATTGATAATGTGTTACGCAATTAGGGTGCTGGACAGTTTTGTTTGTTTGTCATTACAAAACTTTAGCGAGCGTTTCGCGAGCCTGTCGTACGCTGGAGCGTTAGTTCCACAGAGTACATTTTGTTAGTTCGTCCCTACCTCAGAAGAATAACTAAAGCATCTTCTGAGGTCCCTACCTACGGTTCGTCCACTGCATAGACTATTACATCAACTGCACTGACCTCTATTGTACAAGTTGTACAATAGAGGTCAGTGATCAACTGTCAATGGCGGGGGCGCGAGGAGCCCGGGCGGGGGTGTCATCTCCCGTTGCCTCTCCGCCTCTCTGCCGCGAAAGCGCCAGGGTAGCCCGCGAAATTCAAAATTTCTTACGTTTTTTGCAATTTGTAGGTCAGTGTGAGCTTGTATGTTGATTAAAATATGATTCGCGGCCGTAGCTAATATGGCTTTACAGAATTATACAGTATATTAATGGTAAGTCTCTTAAAGGCAAGTCCGTACACAAACGCTATGTTAAGGCTATGCTACATTAGTTATTTTTACAATTTCAAAATAATAGGTCTTTACCTATGAAATTGCCGTTTTGTATGAAAAAATTTAAACGAATTTTTTTCATGTATTTTTTATTTGTATTAATCGAAGTAATCACCCATGCAATAAATGCATCTTTGCCAACGCAGTGGCAGTTTATTGATGCCCTTCTTAAAGAAATCAGCTGGTCGGGAG
The DNA here is from genome assembly GCA_905163495.3 of Cosmia trapezina. Taxonomy (NCBI): domain Eukaryota; kingdom Metazoa; phylum Arthropoda; class Insecta; order Lepidoptera; family Noctuidae; genus Cosmia; species Cosmia trapezina. The sequence goes on from LR991047.1 coordinate 3,618,330, forward strand.
GCAACCAATTCTTCAAAGGCATTTTGTACTGCCTCTCGGGTATTGAATTTTTTTCCCGCCAAGAAGTTATCCAAATTCTGGAAAAGTAGTAGTCTGTAGGCGCAAGGTCTGGTGAGTAGGGCGGATGATGGAGAGCTTCCAACCCCAGTTCTTGCAACTTGGAGACCGTCTGCTGTGCAGTATGAAGTCGCGCGTTGTCGTGCAGGAGCAGCGGAGACGAGCGATTGACCAATGCTGGTTGGAGATGTGCCAGCTTCTCCATCATTGTGTTCAGTTCTTCACAGTACACATCTGCAGTAATGCTCACCCCGTTTGGTAAGAAGCTGTGATGAATCACACCGGCGCTAGACCACCAAACAGTGACCATCACTTTTCTAGGGGTAAGTTTTCGTTTAGGGCATTGTTTAGGTGCTGAACCAGGATCCAACCAACTTGCTGAGCGCTTGCGGTTATCAAACAGAATCCATTTTTCATCGCAGGTAACAATGCGGTTCAAAATTCATTCATTTGTGTGTCTGCTGAGCAGTGCAAGGCACGTCTCGACGCGTACTTCACGCTGGCGATCATTGAGTTCGTGGGGCACCCAGTTGTCAAGCTTTTTTACCTTGCCAATTTGACGCAAATGGACCAATATTGTTCTGACGCTAACGTCGAAAGCTGCTGCTAATTCAATTCAATTCAATTCTCAATTTCTTTATTGCGTACCATAATGTATACAGTTGGTAGGGAAATTATTATATAGTCACAATTATGGACCCTGTAGGGTAATTCAGCCGTAGATTGTGTATCATCAGCTTCCACAATCGCCTATAATTCGTAATTGTCGACCAAAGTCTTCGGACGACCGCGAGGTTCATTTTTCAGGTCGAAATTTCCAGAACGGAAGCGAGCAAACCAATAACAGGTGGTGCGTTGGTTTGTAGTGTTAGCTCCGTAAACGTCGTTGATGTTGCGTGCCGCTTGTGTCGCGTTGCTGCCACGACGGTACTCATATTCCATAATTACTCGAATTTTTAACGTATCCATGATGACGAAAAAGATTGAAATGCGATGAAAATGTAACACTAATCAATAAACAATTAAATGACTACTTTTGGAAAAAAAATCCATGTTTTTAAAATAAAATTAATTTGAAATTAGAATTCGTAGCCAAACAAAAATTATTTTGATTTGAAATGGCCAGTACTGCAGAGCGGCAATTTCATAGGTAAAGACCTAATATTAAGAAGGCGTAAGCACATAATTTATTCTGTTTGCAGTACTTTAACCAATACAAAAGCCGGACGAAGGCAAAGCTCCGTCAAATTGTGCAGGTCCGAACAAGAACTGGCGGAGGGCCCGGATCTGCATTGTTCCCCCTTGAAGAGCGCCTCATCAGCATTGTAGGAGGATGCAGTTCCCCTCTGCCTGTCAGGCAGAACGTAATGGATTCTCCGGTAAAAATAAAAAACTAGTAATTTAAATCAATAAAATAAAATAAATAAGCATTTAATTCAGAATCACATCCATATTTGTTAGTAACAATGTAAACTATTATTTATTACCTACTTATAATTTTTTTTTTATTATTATTTTTTTATTATTTTTTTTTTTTTTTTTGTTTGGATTGTGTAAGTATTGTATTTAGAGTTCTCAAAAAAAAAAAAGTAATTTAGCTTAGTCTAGCTACTTTATGAAACATTAATTAGATTACTGCCAAGCTATAGAAAAAAATTGCACACAAGCCGTGTTTAGGTGTAGGTATTAATCTTGCAAGTTAAATTTTACCTGCTTCCCGGTTTCCAATTGAGCTGAAATTTTACATGCATAATTATGTAAATCTTATGACAATGAAATATTATTATGACATGGAGCTGATCTGATGACGAAGCCGGAAGGTGGCCACAGAAACTCAGTAATAAAACGACGCAACCTTATCGAGTTTGATTCGTCTTGACAAAGAGTCTGGTCCTATAAATCAGCGAAGATCGATTTCTAAAGTGGGCCCCGTGGAAAAGTCACCAGGGTTCCGTAAAATTATTTATTTTGATAAATAATTTTACGGAACCCTGGTGAAATACGACAACTGTCGGGCATAGGTAATACCGAACTATGAAGCAATCACTACATAGTATACAGGGTGGCCGGAACATTGACGTCCAAAAATAAAATTTCGGTCCCTCGTATCGTGGGGTATTCGAATCACCCCCATGTATGTTCCGCGACTTTTCATAGTTTTCGAGTTATGAATTTTTTTCTGAATGTTTGAAAATTTTCGACCTGACCAACCTAAAAAAATTCTAAAAAAAAAAGTAGAGGGTTTTATCGAGTTTCTTTTTTTGCAACTGAATTTTCATAAGTAGTACTTTTATGCATAAAATAATCAGCTTCGTAACTGTGATGAAAGTTATGAAAATGTTGATCTAAAGTGAAAAATTTACGTTCGGTAAATTATGACTCAAATTTTCAACTTTAAATTAAAAATCTTAACAGGTGACTTCATAATTCCTAAGTAGGCTTCAAGAATGCGCCAGACTCTCAGCTTTCATAATCATAAAAAAAATGAAGTACTTAATAGGGCTACTTTGTTTAAAATCGGCCTTCAAAGACAGCGAGGTGGAAAAATTCTTAAAATTACCCATCTGAGTAATTATTTTTTTTTGGCTATTTTCTCGTTCCTAAGGTTAATTAATGATAAGAATACTGAAAACTAACCACATTATATTCAATATTCATAATTACCACACGTGGGCGAATGAAAATCCACTCGAAGTGAGAGCTTCGACATTTCAACATCGCTTCAGCGTTAACTTGTGGTCTGGTATCCTCAATGGCGAACTAATTGGTCCGTTTGAACTGCCGTCCAGACTTGATGGAGAAACATACAAAAAAAGAAAATAGCCAAAAAAAAATAATTACTCAGATGGGTAATTTTAAGAATTTTTCCACCTCGCTGTCTTTGAAGGCCGATTTTAAACAAAGTAGCCCTATTAAGTACTTCATTTTTTTATGATTATGAAAGCTGAGAGTCTGGCGCATTCTTGAAGCCTACTTAGGAATTATGAAGTCACCTGTTAAGATTTTTAATTTAAAGTTGAAAATTTGAGTCATAATTTACCGAACGTAAATTTTTCACTTTAGATCAACATTTTCATAACTTTCATCACAGTTACGAAGCTGATTATTTTATGCATAAAAGTACTACTTATGAAAATTCAGTTGCAAAAAAAGAAACTCGATAAAACCCTCTACTTTTTTTTTTAGAATTTTTTTAGGTTGGTCAGGTCGAAAATTTTCAAACATTCAGAAAAAAATTCATAACTCGAAAACTATGAAAAGTCGCGGAACATACATGGGGGTGATTCGAATACCCCACGATACGAGGGACCGAAATTTTATTTTTGGATGTCAATGTTCCGGCCACCCTGTATAACAAAGTCGCTTCCCGCTGTCTGTCTGTCCCTATGTATGCTTAATCTTTGAAACTACGCAACGGATGTTGATGCAATTTTTTTTACAGTAATTCAAGAGGAAGGTGTATAAGTATGTATAATAAACGCGGGCGAAGCCGCGGGCAAAAGCTAGTTATTAATAAAACAGTGAACCAATTCCATTCATCACATTATATTTAACGTAAATGTTTTTTAGGGTTCCGTACCAAAATGGTAAAAAAGGAACGCTTATGGTGTGACTCAGTCTGTCTGTCTGTCTGTCTGTCTGTCCGTCTGTCTGTCTGTCTGTCTGTCACAGCTGGATATCTCAAGAACTACTGATGCTATCAACTTGAAATTTGGAACAGTTTTAGATGACGTTAATCCAACTATTTTGCAAATAAGAAAGAAATAAAAATATTTATATGTTTTTTGCAACGGGGACTGAAAGGGCGCCTTACAGGATTACAGGAAAAATAAAACGATGTCTCTAAATAGCACACTTTTTCAGAAATCGGAACGGAACCCTCGGTGTGCGAGTACGACTCGCTCTTGACCGGTTTTTTCTCATAATATCACTTTTAGATAATACCTACGTAAGTAACACATTTAAAATAAAGGTATATCTTTGATTTGTAATAATTTGATGGGGTGTTCCATAAACAAAAAAACCGGTCAAGAGCGAGTCGGACTCGCGCACCGAGGGTTCCGTTCCGATTTCTGAAAAAGTGTGCTATTTAGAGACATCGTTTTATTTTCCTGTAATCTTTACATAAACTTCTATCACATAGAATAATTTCAGATTTTTTCCTTTGTAAACTTCGGAGATAAGGGGGGGGGACGGTATTTTTTTTTACATTTTTCATCAAAAATCGAAAACTATGCGGCCTAAAAAAAAATTAAAAAATCTTTAAGAATGTGTAAACAAAACTCTTTCATATGATACCCCCATGCCCTAGTAGCCCCACTTTGAATTTTGAAGACCCCCTTTCAGCACCTGTTACAAAAAAAAATATAAATATTTTTATTTCTTTCTTATTTGAAAAATAGTTGGGTAAACGTCATATAAAACTATTCCAAATTTCAAGTTGATAGCATTAGTAGTTCTTGAGATATTCAGCTGTGACAGACAGACAGACTGACTGTGACCATAAGGGTTCCTTTTTTACCATTTTGGTACGGAACCCTAAAAAGCAATTTGGTAAGTGTTCCACTACCTTAAAAGTTTAGGAACCCCTGCTAGGTATACTTAGATGGTACCTATCCAGAGTAATAAAAGCTTGTTAAAAAAAAATACACTTTGTTTTTTGGTTGCCTCCATACCTATCTTGAACCTCATCTGACCCGTATCTACTCTTGGAGTTATTATTTGAATGTATGATTTGTTTGACTTTTGAACTTAATTGATTTGATATTTGTACGCGACGGCAAGACAGAGATCTCTGTAGCGACGGTCAGCAACATAAGTCGGTTAACACTGCTACTTTTACACATCATATAAATTCATACAAAAACCCCCAACGCAAAAAGAAAAGGGAACATTTAAAAAGTCAAAAATAATACCTAGCGTTGAGCCATCAAATTCGATTGAGTAATACCTATACAGGGCTATTTTTAAATGACTAGCTAAATTTTCACAGGGTGTTCTACCCATGAATATGAACAACTTTCACTATGGGACCAACTTTGAAACAGCAAAAAAAAAATCAGCTGTTTCACACATTTTGATTGAGTAGGTATTGAACTTTTGTAGGAAACCGCTGATTTTTTTTTCGTGATTTCAAAGTTGGTCCCATAGTGAAAGTTGTTCATATTCATGGGTAGAACACCCTGTGAAAATTTAGCTAGTCATTTAAAAATAGCCCTGTATACAAGGTGTAAAATAAATAACCCACAACCTCTTAAGGGGTCACTGTACTCATCATTATGAACAACTTTTACTATGGGACCAAACCTGAAATCGCAAAAAAAAAATCAGCTGACCAGTACATTTATCTACATCAAACTCGTCAAAATGTAGGGAGCAGCTGATTTTTTTTTCGCGATTCCAGGTTTGGTCCCATAGTAAAAGTTGTTCATAATGATGAGTACAATGACCCCTTAAGAGGTTGTGGGTTATTTATTTTACACCTTGTATATTTTAATTACAGAAATTGATGGATGGCACGATAACGTTTGCTCATTGAATTGGCGCTATAATGTCGCGGCGGGGTACCGCATAAATGTAGATAGTCAATCAAGTGAAGGGTCTGACTTACTTATGCGGTACGCCGCCGTGACATTATAGCGCCATTTCAATGAGCAAACCTTATCGTGATTTTGATTATCTCCTTTTTTCCTAAAATATCTAAGAGTCTAGTAGATCTTTATATCATTTTACTTCGGTTCCGATTTTACTTAAGGCGAATGCGCCAGAGTAGCCCGCGAAATTCCAAATTTCATACGTTTTTTGCAATTTGTAGGTCAGTGTGAGCTTGTATGTTGATTAAAACATGATTCGCGGCCGTAGCTAATATGGCTTTACAGAATTATAATCATTAGAATCGGCAATACAGCTCCATAAGTTAGCATTTACCTCAAACCTCATGATTTCGCTAGATTTTTTATTTTTTTTTTATTTATTTATTTTTTTTTTTTTTTTGTGGGTGGGAAATCATCAAATAACTTCTCCCGCTCTGGGTGGAGCGGGAGGGCGTGTCAGACTTTTACTGACTAAAACCCACCCGTGTTCCTTCAGTTGCCCATGCCAGGGCCGCGGTAACCCCTTCAGACAACCCGCGACGCGGGCTACCCTGGCGCATCAACCTTAAGAGCATAGACGGGCTGCGCGGGAATTGAAAAATAGGTATTTGAAGAAACTATTGCCGTCGCGCTGCGCTCTAGCAACCGGGCGGTATCAATATGTGAGTGAAGTCTGTATTTGTGTGCGTAGCTCAGTAACGCGCATCTCCCGCCCGCTCGCGCCAACCAAACTACCTACGTTACGTTCGTTTCTGTCTCAGTCGGATTGAAAATATCGGCGTGCGCAGTGTTTCGTGTGATCGTGCTATTTATACTAAATTTTTCCATGAATGCCTTCTCCCTGAAATAATTGACGGTCGGATACCAAGAAATTTACCTGTAAGAGAAAGGATGGAAATGACGACAGAATAAATGTACATATTATTATATAACTTTTGTATTATTTAAAATACCCACAAGCACCTTTTCTGCCTCTTCTGCATAAATATTAAGAACTAGCTTTTGCCCACGGCTTCGCTACCGACAACTGACTATTACCCTACTTACCTAAAAAAATAATTTAAAAAAACTTATTATCCTATTTCGGACGACGGCGACGGCTAATCCAAAAACGCTAAAAATATAAAAATCGGTGTAATTAACACGATTGTCGACTTCCTTTTATATAATAGGTCTTTACCTATGAAATTGCCGTTTTGTATGAAAAAATTTAAACGAATTTTTTTCATGTATTTTTTATTTGTATTAATAGAAGTAATCACCCATGCAATCAATGCATCTTTGCCAACGCAGTGGCAGTTTATTAATTCTTAAAGAAATCAGCTGGTCGGGAGGCAACCAATTCTTCAAAGGCATTTTGTACTGCCTCTCGGGTATTGAATTTTTTTCCCGCCAAGAAGTTATCCAAATTCTGGAAAAAGTAGTAGTCTGTAGGCGCAAGGTCTGGTGAGTAGGGCGGATGACGGAGAGCTTCCAACCCCAGTTCTTGCAACTTGGAGACCGTCTTCTGTGCAGTATGAGGTCGCGCGTTGTCGTGCAGGAGCAGCGGAGACGAGCGATTGACCAATGCTGGTTGGAGATGTGCCAGCTTCTCCATCATTGTGTTTAGTTCTTCACAGTATACATCTGCAGTAACTGCTGAACCAGGATCCAACCAACTTGCTGAGCGCTTGCGGTTATCAAACAGAATCCATTTTTCATCGCAGGTAACAATGCGGTTCAAAATTCCTTCATTTGTGTGTCTGTTGAGCAGTGCAAGGCACGTCTCGACGCGTACTTCGCGCTGGCGATCATTGAGTTCGTGGGGCACCCATTTGTCAAGCTGTTTTACCTTGCCAATTTGACGCAAATGGACCAAGATTGTTTTGACGCTAACGTCGAAAGCTGCTGCTAATTCAGCCGTAGATTGTGTATCATCAGCTTCCACAATCGCCTTTAATTCGTAATTGTCGACCAAAGTCTTCGGACGACCGCGAGGTTCATTTTTCAGGTCGAAATTTCCAGAACGGAAGCGAGCAAACCAATAACAGGTGGTGCGTTGGTTTGTAGTGTTAGCTCCGTAAACGTCGTTGATGTTGCGTGCCGCTTGTGCCGCGTTGCTGCCACGACGGTACTCATATTCCATAATTGCTCGAATTTTTAACGTATCCATGATGACGAAAAAGATTGAAATGCGATGAAAATGTAACACTAATCAATAAACAAATGACTACTTTTGGAAAAAAAAAACCATGTTTTTAAAATAAAATTAATTTGAAATTAGAATTCTTAGCCAAACAAAAATTATTTTGATTTGAAATGGCCAGTACTGCAGAACGGCAATTTCATAGATAAAGACCTAATATATAGATTTACTTGATAAGAGCAGTCATTATTTTATAAACTCCCCTGTAAATATTTATGTCAAGTCAAAAGCAGAATTATCACACCAAGCAGTATAGTGCAAACTTTAGTTACGTATTATACCTAATGCTTACGGTTTGTATTTTTGTAAGAGACACTTTGCTAAAGTTCATTTCAATTATTAGTTAATTATAAACCCTAAAAATGTCATTGAATTGTTACTTTGTTGTCTCTTAAAAAAAAAAACAAAATGAGCATCAAACACTATTCAGTAAATCAGTATAGGATAAACGTCGATATCGACTGACATCACTATGATTTCGATAAAAACTTCGACACTAGTCACTTCCCTAATTGTGTACGTATTAGTCTAACCCTCCCTCACCTCTCGTCTCCCCCCGTAGAGTGCGATAGAGACAACTACAGCTCAGAACGATTTTACCTATACAAAACCTTGACCGATCGACGTTTCGTATTCTCCTGTTTTCTCCTCGAAACCTAAGCCAATTAAATTATATTTGGTATCAAAATTTAAAGGAAGAATAGATCTATGCCCCTATTACTTGTTTTTATTTTAAAAACTTTTCAATTTTCTTTGGTAGTCGTCTGATTACGTAGGTAAAAACGGGGTATTCTTTTAGGTTTTTGGTAAGTCATATTTATTTTTGTAATAAATTTTTTGAAAAAAAAAAATGACAGGGGCATGCCTTCAATAGACCTGGATTTTTATAAATAAAAACGATTACTCTAGAGGCATTATCCAGGAAGAGAATAGGGGAATACATTTGTATGGAAAAATGCAGCCCGTCTACGCTCTTAAATATCTTGCTCAATAATTAAAATTTAAAAAATCGATTTTGGTTGCTGACTGTACTTTTATTTATAACACCTATTTTACAACCTATGTTTAACAAATAAAAAACTTTGATTTTGACTAGACCACCTTCGAGCCGGCACCGGACAGTAGTAGTGGACATGGTGGCATTGATAACATCTTCCTCGTGCAGCAGGATGCTGGCCTGTCTGCGGTCACGCCTACTGCCAGCCAGCTAGATATTAAGTGAGTTTATACTGAAGCACAGATCAGAAGGTATAAGAGTTACGCGATAGAAAGAGAGGCAACTTGTAGTTGAATATAACTGTAGGTAATAAGCGTTGTGCGACCTGAATTGCACTTTATTGTGTCGTAGCAAGAATGATTTTGCGGAGTGTCCCATCTGTATTAACTGTGACTGAAGTTTAAAATCTCAGACTATATCAAAAACCCAGACATAGGGCTGCGAACAATACAGTGAAGCACACATACTTGGTGCGCAGGGTCCGTGCTAGCTCCAACACCATCTTGGGGATGATGGCTGAGAAGTTCGACTGTCACTACATTAATCATTGTTGTATGCTTAATGTAGTGACAGTAAATAATAAAATGAAATAATCATAACACGTTAATGTTCAATGTCTCTTTTCTATTTTTCTTTAAATGAGCTTTTATTTTTTGTGACATTTATGATTATTTCAAATTTTTATTTGTTGACATTGACAATTTAATTTGTGATTAATAATGAAATTATGTGTTGTACATGTTTTGTGTTATTTTTCTAATAATTTTTATTTTAATGTACAGACGCCAGCACATCAAGATACTACAATCTCTCAAATTTCTTTAATCGATTTTCATCTTTATTGCAAAAGCATTAGGTTCAAGTTTGATTGGAAAAATTTGTCTGTTTCGGGTGGCTTAACCTGCTGGCGTCTGTACCTAATGCTATGATCCCGCTGTTGATTGAAGTAAAGGAACTGATTGCGCAAAACTACACCTCGCTCTGTGCATACACGCTCACACGCACACATTTACACCGAACTACAATTATTAAACTACACCTCATTACGTGCACGTGTCCTCACGCCACTGTGGACAGCGCTATGTCTTGGTTTTTTGTCTGAGCACAAAACTAAAATAATAAGTATCTAAGTAGGTACCTACTTACTGTGGAGATATTTCAAAAATCCAATGATGGTTTCAGTCTTCATCAAAATCGAGCCCGAGACTCCGTTGAGTACCTACCTACTTTTCGCTATTCCTCATAGTTTCAGATTTGCCTATTATCAACTAGGGTTGCCAACCGTACTCTAAAATAGAGTATTGTACTCTTTTTCTTGTAGGTGTACTCTAGAATCTATAACACTAATAGAGTACGCTAAAATACTCTTTTAACATAAATTTACCTTTTTGGCATAATGTTCACTGATGCCAGCCATGAAAGTGAAGTGGCAAGAAGAGCTGAACAAGGGCTTCATTAAAATTGATTAAAAATGAGCTCCTGATCCTATATAACTTAGAATTGGGATGTTTGGAGTCATAAAATTCTTTTAAAAACAAGTACTTAGTAAAAAATTGTTATGTAAAGTGCTAAAAAATACATTTTTATTAGCCAGTGGGTCGTCTTAGGGTTCAATTAAAATGGTAGGTACTCTTTTTAATTAATCTGTACTCTTTATTGACGCTCTCTAAAATCAAATATACTCTACTTCTTCTAGAAAAAGTTGGCAACCCTACTATCAACACCCACTCAAATTCAGACAAAATAAAAAATCAAGACACAGCGCTGCGAACAAATACACTGAAGCATGCGCAAAATTACACCTCCCTCTGTGCATACAATAATACTCATACGCACACATTGGCACTAAACTACACCTCACTAAGTGCACACATGACACATGTTTACAAAACCGGCCTCACGTCACTGTTGACAGCGCTATAATCTTGGTTTTATAGTTGGTCTGAGAATGAAAACCATTACTTACTTTTTAGATATAAATTGGAAGTTCCTTCCGACGCTGCAGCCAGCAGTTCTCAGTGTTCTGAGTAAGTTAACCCAAGAACACTATTTTTATACTGTGCTATTATTATTACTTAGTTGAAGAATAGATCCCTTGATCCCTTTGTTCCCTTTATTTTTTCTGTAAAGCCTTACACAAATTATAATTGCATAGCACATGTTGTATTGCATGTGAGCACTATGTAGACAAAAGCTACCGTTTACTGGGTACGTCTTTCATTGACTTGAATGTGCCCTGGTGGCTGAGAGTATGTCATGCTCACTCAAATGTCTCGCTGGTGGTGGCGTGTGTGTTCCCTTCAAAATGGTTGAGTTGAATGGTGCTGATCCATCATGCGTCATGTTCGTGAACGGGCGCCATCAGTAGGGACTGGTCATTTCTTAGCTGCTACAGCTTTTTTTTTATTTATTTTAATTTTTCATAGACTTATAAAAAAGGAGTAGGTACTCCGCGCCACGCATATCGAAAGTGAAGCACAGTAATATAGACCGTTTGTACAAACACGCCTCACGCACACATTTACATCATAGTATGCCGAACGGCCGCCATTACGTGACACGAGTGACGCGACGGCGTCTTTGCAGGTACTCAAATACAGGCACACATAGATCGGTACGGTGCTTCACTTTCGATATGCGTGGCGCGGAGTCCTCCTTTTTTATACGTCTATGTAACTACCTAATTTTTCAATTGTTTTTATCTTTTCATTACGGATGCTTTTAACGTACGTCTTTCTACATTGTTTTTACATGTATAATTTCAAAATGAATGATGTAACCAATATGTTGATTTAAAAGAGTTTCCTTGGACTTTCTTGCCCGTTCTTTTCCATAGGAACTCAAACTCACAGCATTTGTTTCAAATAAACCAATTTACAGGCACTTTTGAATTGTCAAGGGGTCGTTCAGTCAGAAAGATGAAGCTAGTTGCCCATTCCAAAGCGATAGGTCAAGGCAACTAGCTTCATCTTTCTGACTGACCGACCCCTTGACAATTCAAAAGTGCCTGTAATTGGATAATTTGAAATAAATGCTTTGAGTTTGAGTTTTTAATCTATACTTATAATAAATCTGTAGAGAGGTCAATTCTGTACATGATATATATTTTCAAAATAACTATCAGGGGGTAATTAGTGATCGATACTGATGCCAAAAATGCAATCAGTAAAATTTTTGTCTGTCTGTCTGTCTGTCTGTCTGTCTGTCTGTCTGTCTGTATGTTCCTTATAGAAACAAAAACTACTCGACGGATTTTAACGAAACTTGGTACAATTATTCTTCATACTTCTGGGGAGGTTATAGTATACTTTTCATCACGCTACAATCAATAGGAGCAGAGCAGTGAAGGGAAATGTCGGGAAAACGGGAGAAGTTGCTCCATTTTTTAAGTTTCCGTCGCGTGTGCAGCCTTAATGGTTAAAGCTACATAGAAATCATTTATGACGGAAATGTTCTTCATAAAATTATCTAAAAAATATCCTACAACAGTATATGTCTATCTTTTATGGTTGACTCACAATAACACGTGTAACTCCCGATAGCTTAGCAGTTCGGAGCTTTCTGATTATATTTGTTTACACTTACGTTTATAATACTCTCACTCATCCCTAATTAAAAGAAGTTAATATTAGTACCTATTCAATAAAAAAAGAATCATAGTAATCGGTATAGAAACACCAAACTTATACATGAAATACGCTAATAAGCCATCGCGCCGTCGCGCGTGAATACTGAATCATGCCATAAGGATTATTTTTGCGTAACGGTTGCCGCGCTCGACGCGGGTCGTGGCGGTAGGTTATAAAAAGGCGGGAGGTCCAACATTTGGCTGTTGATGCAGTATAATGTACTCTGTGGTTGATGCGTTCAGAGCGTTCGACCTTATTGACAGAAAATAATTGATATTAACAAACCGTGCTTATCAGCGCGACTTTTAGTCCTTAAATAGTTTATTTGAATTTCTTTTGTTGTTATTTTATAAAATAGGTATTAGTTGTTTTGGTAGTGTTTAAATATTTATTAAATTACAAATTACAAATTATTAATAATTTGCATTTATTTCTTTTTAGGTGAAGTAGTAGTACAAGTAGAAGTAGTACGCATAGATTTTTAGATACCGATAGGTAAGTTTTGGCTAATTTATGTTCAATTTTATTTTTGTATTAAGTAGGTAAAAGCGTAGATACTTTTATTAATTATAGTAGTTATAGGTATTTATTTTTAAGTGAAGTAGGTATAGGTAGATAGTATTGCACAGGCGTTTCAGCTTTATTTTCATTTCTTTTTTTGTTGTAAGTTGTACATATTTCTGGGTATAATTCTATTAGAATATTTTAGTTTAAATAGGCACTTAGATTTTAAGTGTAAGGTAGCTATAGTTAGGACCTCTAACGTAGGTTATTTTGTTAGGTAACTGACAGCCTTTCCGTTACCGTCGATTAAAAATAAAATACACAATGCCACCTAAAAAACGATTATCTTTATCTCGAACTTCGAGTAAAGCTAAGAGAATGAGAATTAAGCGTTCTCAAGAATCGGCAGAGGAAAGAGCACATCGGTTAAGCTCTATGAGAGTTAGTGCCTCAACTTCTCGAGCCAATGAAAGCTCTCCAGAGAGAGAGATGCGATTAGCAGCTGACAGAGCGAGACGAGCTACATCACGGGCGTCTCAAAGCTCTTCTCAATGAGAGCTAAGGCGTACCATTGACCGAGAACAACATGCGTTATCCCGAGAAGCTGAAACTGCTTCACAACGAGAATTACGGCTTACAGCTGACCGCGAACGGCATTTGCGATATTTTTCAACAGTAGTGTGGATTGACATAATTATATTTCCCTACTAAAATACGAAAGTTAATCTGTCTGTTACATCAAAAGCACTGAACCGTGAGGAAGGACATAAGGTACTTTTTTACGAAAAACGACGGAAACGCGGACGAAGTCGCGGGCAAAAGCTAGTTATAAAATAAAATAACAATAAGTACTATCTAAACATTTTTAGGGACCGAAACCCTCCGAAGAGACGGCGTCGTCGCTCCTCTTCTTCCAAAGGTTAGGAAATAATAAGCTTTAGATTAATTTGCTAATACTTTTGATCGGTTGACTATTGATAATAATGCAACTGTTAATTACTGGTTTTAGCTAACAAAGAATTTGGACAGTCTCGAATTGAGGTCCATAGAGAGTTGGCACGAGCCTTGAACAGGCATTCCTCTGCTATGGAGGAGATAGCAGGGGCTGCAAAACGTTTTGTCAGCCTCTATGAGGAGACTCTTCGGCTGCGACGGAGCAAGTGTAAGTACCTAATAAGCAGCTGAGGAACTAGCTAGGAGAGCATCCACCACATCAGTCTATGGACCCGAACCTTTCGTACCAGCTACGCAGTGGGGCTACACTACAGGTGTTCACTCACACACAAACAGAGAGTTGGTGGTCCTCGACACCAGGCTGCAGGCAGTCCAGGGAGGCTATGCTAGGCTAACCAGGCGTTTGAATGGCCTGCGCCTGGTGATGGGGATCATCACAGGACACTGCTCAGGAAATAAACACTTCCACACAATAGGCATAACGGACAGTCCTCTGTGCAAGGCCTGCATGGAGGCTGAGGAAACCGTTGCGCATGTGCTCTTTGAATGCACAGGCGTCACCCAGATTAGGACAGAAATTCTCGGAGCACCCAGATCTTTCATAGATGTTCTAAATCACGACACGGCGACACGGTTGGCGCAGTGGTTGAGTGCTTGACTGCTGCGCAGCATGTCGCGGGTTCGATTCCCGCACGGAACAAATATTTGTACGACCTACAAGTATTTGTTCCGAGTCTGGGTGTTTTTCTATCTATAATATGTATGTATTTACAAAAAAAAAAATGTATATAAGTAGTTTATCAGCCATCTCGTTACCATAACACAAGCATTAGGTTGCTTAGCTTGGGACTAGATGGCGTTGTGTGAAATGTCCAAGGATATTTATTTTATTTATTATTTATTTATTTAAATATACCAGGAGACGTGATCAACTTCTGGAGGCAGGTGGGCTGGTTGGAGTAACCGCAAATCCGTCAAGGTTCACGTACAATAGTCCACTTGAAGGACTAAGTGCGGAAACCAAACCCAATAACATAGAACATTTATCATAGAGCAAGATTCCAGAACCGCCAGACTTCTCTAATCCCATACATTTTGTTAGTCTGAAAATAAGTAAGGTCTCAGCTCTGGGATCTTGGACTACTTATCAGACAACTTACTACTGACAATAGGATTTAAAAAAAAACAATATCCAGAAGTCGAGAACGGGCCTTATCGCGATATTCCTTTTTAATAATACATTATTCTTTTTAGGGTTCCGTACCAAAATGGTAAAAAAGGAACCCTTATGGTGTGACTCAGTCTGTCTGTCTGTCACAGCTGGATATCTCAAGAACTACTAATGCTATCAACTTGAAATTTGGAACAGTTTTAGATGACATTTACCCAACTATTTTGCAAATAAGAAAGAAGTAAAAATATTTTTTTTTTTTTTTTGTAACGGACTGAAAGGGGGTCTTAAAAATTCAAAGTGGGGCTACTAGGGCATGTGGGGTATCATATGAAAGAGCGCTGTTTGCACATTCTCAAACATTTTTTTATTTTTTTTTTAGGTCGCACAGTTTTCGACTTTTCTTGAAAAATGTAAAAAAAAATACCGTTCCCCCCTTATCTCCGAAGTTTACAAAGATAAAAATCTGAAATTATTCTATGTGATAGAAGTTTATGTAAAGATTACAGGAAAAATAAAATGATGTCTCTAAATAGCACAGTTTTTCAGGAACCCTCGGTTCGCGAGTCGACTCGCTCTTGACCGGTTTTTTTTTTTTTGTTTTTTAATGTGCACCAATCGGGAAAGTTTAAAAAAATGTTTTGTTTTTAGAATTCAAGCACCAGCAGCATTGATCTATAAATGTCCAAGGTATGTAATTTGAATTGGTGAACGTATTACTAATTATTAGAATAGGGATGTTGCCTGGGTAAAAAAAAAGAAATTCTATTTAGTCCGACAGTTAGATAATAAAAAAATATTAGACACATATTACATAATTATTTGCTCATATTCATAAAAACTGACATAGATAAAAAAGTTAGGGAGTGGGGGCTCGCTATATACGTCAGAACTATAACAAACTACGTATAAAATCTAGCAAGGAGTGACGTCATGCCACATTTTAACTCAATGTATCTTTTCACTACCTATGTAAAAAAAGAAAAAATACGTGTCCAATATTTTTAAATTGTCTACATGAGCTGTCATATCACTTTTGGTAGGGGAGGAGGCCAGAGGGTTTTTCAGCAAGCATATTCGTTCTGAATATGCTGAAAAACTTTCTGGGCCCCCTACCATTTGTTGTTTTGTAAATAAAAGACTGAGTAGGTTTAAAATTAAAAAAAATCTTACACAACGTGTGGCCGCTATAGCGAAATTAACTAAAGACACAGGTAATGCTAGTGGCCAGTAATAATAAAAATTATAATAAGATAAAATAATTAATAAATATTTTTAAAAAAAATTTACAAACCAACTCAATAATAAAATAATAACCAAAATTAGGATCACTATGCAAAGGACACATTCATGAAGGTATTGTTCTATGTCAGTTGGTAAGGTCTTGGACTCTGACCGTTTTTTTTTTGTTCACCGTTTGTTTATTGTTCTGACCCAGCTGTGAGTAGCTTCATGAATGATTTTTTTTTTGCACAACCCTCAGAAAAAAACTCGAGTGGCGTGATCATTTTTTTCTCGTTCTTTTAATTTCATCCCTGCGCTACAGGTTGCTCCAAGATGCTATTTTAGAAAATTTAAATAAATCAATAAATAATAACGTTTAATGAAATTAAAACATTTACAAAACAAAAACGCGGAACCTTATACGCATGTCAAGTTAATGTCAAGCAGCGGCACGTTGTATGTACGCACGACTACAGATCAAGCTATACATTTCCAGTATAAGCTGATCTCGCATTGTGTAGGATTTCCTTACAATGAGAGGTCAGTGTAAACTGGAAATGTATAACTTAATGTGTAGCCGTGTGTACAAAATATAGAAACTAAATTTTGTTTCCTTTCAGGGCTTTGTTGACGCTACCGCGCTGCGCTGGCGCAATGCGTCAGCGTCGGGCAAGTTCGCTCTACGCAGTTGAATACTTCCACGCAACCGAGGCGCCACGGGCCATTAAATTTTTTTTTTACATCTATTATTCTTAATTAATAAAAATGTATAAACCAAAAAAAAACTAAATCTTATTTATTAAACAATACTTACCACTGGTATTTAGAGCTGAATGCGATTGGAAGCCGACTTCAACATACTCGTAGTTGGTACAAAGTACTATATACAGGGTGGAAACTTTCAGCGGGGCAGTAAGGGGAAGTACCTTATCCGTTGCAGCTATGCGAAAATGGTCTTAGGAGACTATCCATAATTTTTTATTGAATTTTGATCCCCATTCACAGATTTTCAATAAAAATTACAGTTAGCAAGAAAATAGCCATTTTACACAAAAACATTTTTTGATGCCAATCGATCCTGGTTCTAATAATGATCAAAAACTTTTATGGGACCAACCATCGTTGGAGTACTGAAAAAGTCACAAATTGCTAAAAACTTTTCCCTTACATTTCTGGGTAGTTTTTCGAGGTCCCTCAAAACGCGGTCACACGGTCTTAATTCCTAACCTATTAAATATTCAATCTTAGGACCAAATACAGATTACTCTTTGTTTATTTATACGTACAATTTCAATAATAAACATCTAAAATTATTTATAATATTTATTTTAAAAAATATCTAGTGTCCAAAACGGGAGCAAAATCGGTGTTCTCCGCGTGTCACACTCTGTTCGCGCTCACGGCAAACTTTGCTAACTTTTATATTCTATTCATAAGCATATAATGTAATACATCAAATCGATCGTGTTTAATTAGGCATCATAGTGATCAAAGAATATTAATTGTATCTCTTAATGTACAATAGTTAATAGGCATTATGTCTCTGTCACACGATTTTCCTACTTTCGCGAGGGCGCAACAAAACTGCACCTATCTTCCAAGAGTGGCAACTTGTCGCTACACTTTTTAGTTGCGCGGACGCTCAGTAGTGTCCCGGCATTAGTGAGGGAGACAAATACATTCATTGCTTATAAACAAAAAAAATATGAGATAACTAAGTTAACCTTTGAATATTTTCAAGTAGCCCTGGTCAAGAAACTTTCCTGCGCAAATTTTGAAGTATAATGTTTACAATTTTCCAACTCATTTTGAATGAAGGAATAAGATAGATCTTCGAGATTATTCCCAAGTACTTTGTTCGTTAATTTACCTGTAACTTTAATAGTAATTCTAAAAAATGTGAAATTTTCGTAACTATCGTGGCACAACTTTCGTGGTTATTTGTCCACGAAAGTCAGCTAGCGCACCATGAAAGTTTTATATCTCCATTAAATAATGACTTCAGATGTTTTGTGACGCCGCTGTTGCATTTACTCGATTGTCGCGAATCTCAAAATAAAGGTGTTATGTATTTGTATAAGTATTTATGCGTGTACGAGTATGTGCTTAAATTTTTTTCTTGTAACGACTCATAGTATGTGTTTTTGTTTGTATGTTTTCTCGTAGCCAAATTAACAGCTTACTTCACCTCAACTTGTGCTGTTTAGCCAATGGGCTAATTGACAGTAAGAAAATACCTTATGAATTTTATTATATAGAGTGCTTGTCAGACAAAAGTATAAAAAAACCGGTTCTTAAGGCCCTCCAGAAGCTGTTTGATTCCGTCATACTCGAGGGCAAAACGCCGCAGGCATGGTACAGAGGTGTGGCGGTATTATTTTTTAAGAAGGGCGATAATGTTCTTAAGGATTACAGACCCGTCTCACTTCTGAGCCATGTCTACAAGCTGCTTTCAAGAGTCATCACGATCTGTCTCGCACGCAGGTTTGATGACTTCCAGCCTCCCGAACAAGCCGGATTCCGTAAAGGCTATATCACCGTAGACTACATACGTATACGCTGCGACATGTTATACAGAAGACTGAAGCCTCCGATTCGATCAAGGCATGGGCTGTTCTGCAGTCTCGACTATCGGTACATTGAGGTGCTGAAGTGCCTGTACGAAAATGCCACTATGTCAGTCCAACTCCAGGAACGGACCTCGAAACCTATCCTTCTGCAGCGAGGGGGAGAGAGAGGTTATCTCTCCGAAACTGTTCACCGCTCCACTGGAGGATGTCTTCAAGGTTCTGGACTGGAAAGGGCTAGGCATCAATGGCGAGTACGTCACTCACCTTCGGTTTGCAGACGATATAGTAGTCATGGCTAAGACTATGGAGGAGCTCAGTACACTGCTCGATGACCTCAGTAGAGCTTCCGAAAGAGTCGGTCTTAAAATGAAAATAAATAAGACGAATGGCATCTCAAATGCCCATGTAGCACCCACTCTCATGAAGATCGGAGACACTACACTGTAGGTTGTGGACGAGTATCTAGGATAAACTGTCCAGTTAGGAAGGTCCAACTTGAAGAAAGAGGTCAATCGTTGAATCCGACTCGGCTGGGCAGCGTTCAGGAAGCTTCGCAATATCTTCTCGTCTCATATAACGTAGTATCTCAAGACGAAAGTCTTCGACCAGTACGTGTTGCCAGTAAAGACCTACGGCACTGAAACGTAGTCGCTCACAATGGGCCTTATGAGAAGGCTAAAGTCACCCAAAGGGCAATGGAGAGGGCTATGCTTGGAGTTTTCCTATGTGATCAAATCAGAAATAAAGAGAGCCGCAGTAGAACGAAGGTAACCTACATAGCCCGAAGAATCGCTAAACTTAAGTGGCAGTAGGCAGGCCACATTGCTCAAAGAACAGATGGCCGATGGGGCCAAAATGTTCTGGAGTGGCGGCCGCGTACTGGAAGTCGTAACGTTGGAAGGCTTCCCACAAGGTGGACAGATGACCTTGTAAAGGCCGCAGAAATCTGCTGGATTCGGGAAGCACAGAACCGGTCGAAATGGCGGTGCTTAGGGAGGCCTATGTCCAGCAGTGGACGTTTTTCTGCTGAAATGATGATGATGATAGTGCTGTAAATTTTACAATTTAATTACTGCAACCTAAGTTACTAATAAGTAATAATAAGCTGATCTCAAAACACTATGTTGATCTCAAATACAAGTTGATTCATAAATAATAAGTATTTCATCTTATAAACTTCAATCCACAGGAAATTTATGAAAAAATAAGGATTTAAAACTGTATTTTGCTTGTAGAAAATACGTTTGTAACTTTTGTGGCGTCTTTCGTAACTTTTGTGGGAACCGAAATTTCAAAATAGAATATCTCTGTAGTTTATGCACCGATTTACATATAATCAAAATTGCACTTATTATTTTTAGAGCATCTTAGATGTGTGTCCATTTATTTAAAGATTACTCTAAAAAAAAAATTCGCCACGAAAGCTACGCGGAGAATACTTTTTGAAGAATTACTCTTCTACATGATTTCCAGACTAATAAAGAATTGTTTTAATTTTTTTTTTTTTTTTTGATTATGTACTTAAACTTGTTTTTTGGTTTAGCAGAATACATTTTGTAACATTTTGGAACTTTTGCAGCATCGTGACTTGAATTTAAACGTTTTTTTAAATACCTACGAGAATTAGCCTTCAGAAGTAGTTTCAAAAGTTTTTTAAAATCTTGTTTGAAAATCGGCACCCCATCCTCCGTGTTTCTATTTTCTAATAAATAAAATACATAAATATTGACTAGATTCCTTTATTTTGTTTTATTAAATAACAGTTATAATAAATACAATATTGTAAATCGTTTAATACTTTAGCCATTTTAAACATGACTGATATTTTTATGATTACCTATTACAATAAATTAACTACCTACAAATCTTTTAGTTTGATTATCCATTTAAGAACTAGTTATAAGTAATAACAGCAGCTTATTCCTGACCTACTGCAGGGCAAGTAAAAAATTTCAATAATAATCATGTTTCGATTAATTACGGCGTAATTATTTAAAAAATTTATCGATGTATCCCCTTAACAACGTGCTTTCCGAGGCACGGAGGAGTCTCGGTATGTAGAGGTGGTCACCCATCCACGCACCAACCCCGGCAAGCATAGCTTAACCTGATAGATCGACCCGTGCGGCTGTTATTACTTAGCCAATGTTATGGATAATCAGACTAAGTAAGATTGTAATAAATTAGTACAAAATGCTTTGACAAAACATTGATATGGCGTTTTCTATTTATTCTACGTGATATCATCTTGACATTAAGATTTTTCAGAACCATACATTAAAGCTACGGTTTCCTAGAAGAACGCTGTCATGAAAATGATGACAGCGGCAAAGATTTAAATCATTAGATTCGCCCTATCGCGTCAAAAGATAGTCGCATTTCTGGTTCGTTTTTACACCTCTGACAAACAATGTCATGGATACGCTGTTTAATAATGTGAGAGTTCCCCCTTCTTAGTACGGACACTTCGGCAAATCTAGTGATTTGAATCTTTCCCTATAGAAAAGTAATAAACCGGTACCGTATCTAGACGCTACCGCGGCGATTACGTCCTTTATTTAGAACTACACTACAAGCAGATTTCAGAGCATAAATCAAAACATTTACAGCAGCTAGGGGGCGTTCATTAACAACGTGAGGCGTTTGGGGGGGGGGGTCGAGCCGAATCTCACCCAATCTCACGAGGGGAAGAGGGCGGTCTCAGCAAATATCACGTAATTTTTTTTTTTGCAAGAATTATCAATTATCAATGTAAAAATAATTAAGCAAATTATGTTTAAGTATTTAAATAAATCCAAAGCAATCAAGCACTGGTTAACTTATTTTTGTTGGTACACTAAAAATTACACATTTTGAAAAATTTCACGTGACATTTGGCGGGAGGGAGGACGTCGAGCCAAATCTCACGACATCTCACCAAGGTGGGTGGGGGTTGAAAAATCGCTAAAATCACCTCACGTAATTATTAATGAACGCCAAATTATGTACATATGCCACATCGAGCTTCAAAAAAAGTCCGGTTCAGTAGTTAGTAAGCGTCGTCTCTGTCACTCATATCTATGTCTCTTTTTAAAAATCACGTCGAGAGAATGCGTTCTTGACACCTGTCAGTTATGAAAGTAACAGGTGTCAAAAACGCACTAGCACCAGCTAGCATTAGCTATTATTAACGCATTCTCTAGTAGTAATAAGGATCAAATTAGCAAAACACATATTCGTTAGTTAATACTAACGAATAAATAATACAAATTGTGTTTTTGCGAATTTGATCCTTATTACTACTAGAAAATGATGCCAGAACGTCCCAAAAGGGACGATTTTTGTCCGTTTAGACATCTTTACGTCCCTTCGATGTCCGTTTATATATTCCGTCCCTTTTCCGTCCCTTTTAAAATAGTAGCCAACTACAATAATTTACTTTATTTATTACAAAAATGCGTTTAAAATGCAAATAACGAAACGCAGTTTTAAAAATTACAAAAAATGAAACGCCCGGCGTGTGAATACAACTTCAGACTACTGCTGGCGAATATCCATATCGCTTGCCTGTTCGTTCCAAGCATAAAATCATTCAATCATTCGGTTATTCAGCTAAATTCAAATCATACGGCGGCGTTTAATTTGAAATTGAGTTTTCGTTTTGCGAGTTTCTTTCATTAAAATATTACTGTTTTAGCAGTGGTTTTATTTTAGTGGATAGACACTAAGGAAGACACGAAGCGACTAACTTGCTTGCTGTATGTACGTATCGATCCGTTTTTCTTCTTGATGAAAAGTTTGTTTACACTTTTTGTTTTGATGTTTGATTATTTTGATTTATGTCCAAAACTGCGTGCGTGTGCTTTGATTATGGATGCACGGAATACAGATGGGTGGGTTGGTGGCTTGGTGGGTAAAGTTTTGGCCTGTATAATAACACGAAAAGTGCTCAGTAATTGTATTTGTTCTATCTATAATATTTATTATGTATGTATTATATCTATAATATGTATGATTGCGCTGTTGCCCGCGAATTTTTTTTTTTTTGTTTTTTTTTTGTAATATGTAGGGCCGTGTCAGGTTGTATCTTGATCAAAATGTGATACGCGGCAATAAAACATATGTATTTACATAATTCTAACCATAAAAATCATCAATACATCTGCATAAGTTAGATTTCGTGCAGAGTCGTCAAAAGAACGAAATCTAACGAATCTGCACGAAATCTAACTTAGAGAGATGTATTGATGATTTTTATGGTTAGAATTATGGAAGTACATATGTTTTACTGCCGCGTATCATACTTTGATTAAGATACAACCTGACACGGACCTGAAAATTGCAAAAAACCTAAAAAAAATTGAATTTCGCGGGCTACCACTGCGCGTCATCCTTAAAATATTGTTTTTTTTTTTGTTTTTATTGCCCTAAAAATATAACAGTACTTACGCCCTTTTAGGTACCTATACTTTTTCTCATTCAATCGTAACAAATTAATATTAATAATATTTCTCCAGCCGTCCTTTTTGTCCAAAAATCGTCCCATTTCAGGTAGTGAACCGTCCGAAAGTCGACGCAGGTACTGGCAACACTGCTAGAAATTGTCCAACTGACAGAGTCAGTGTCAGAAGCGGATTCTCTCGGCGCGACGGCTGGACTGTATTAGAAAGAAAAATAGTTTATTCTGCACAAATAAAATTAGCCTATAATATTCCCTCTGCTGGGACACCTCTTCTCTATGAGAGAGAGTGGGCTGTAATTCACCACGCGGGCCCAGTGTGGGTTGGTGCATACACGCTGCTTTTTTATTGGCTAGGGACCTGTCACGAGAGTGTTGTACTCATCATTATGAACGCCCTACTGCAGGTTCAAAATTGGTTCACTGCTAATAATTTAGTATTAAATGGGAAAAAGACTAAATGTATAAGATTTGCTTTACCAAATGTTAAAAGTACTGATTGTGACATAGTATTGAATAAAGAGAAACTAGAATTCGTCGATAAAACGGTTTTCCTGGTGATCACGCTCGACTCAAGGCTGCAATGGGGTCCTCATTTAACATCTCTTGCGGGACGGCTAAGTTCAGCAGCATATGCTGTGAGAAAAATACGTCAATTTACTGATGTAGATACCGCGAGGCTAGTTTATTTCAGTTACTTTCATAGTATTATGTCTTACGGTATCTTACTGTGGGGACGGGCTGCTGATATAGAGTCTATTTTTATTCTGCAGAAAAGAGCCATCAGAGCAATATATGGCCTCCGCAGGCGCGATTCTCTAAGGGAACTGTTTAAAGATATTAGCATCATGACGGTACCTTGTCAATATATATACGAAAACATCATGTACGTAAGGAAAAATCTAAATCTTTTCGGAAAAAGAGGTGAAGGACACAATTATAGGACTAGAAATAGGGACCATTTAGTTCAACCAGGTTTCAGACTAGCTAAAGTAGACTCATCCTTCATGGGGTACTGTTTAAAATGTTATAATAAAATACCTCCGCACATACCTACTCCAGCTGAATGAAACGAAATTTAAATCATGTATAAAACGCACACTATGCAGCCAGGCATATTACAAGTTAGGAGATTACATCGCTGACAAAAATGCTTGGCTAAATGCTGGTCCTGCTCCACAAGGACGCTTAAACTAATTGATTAGCATTCAAAAATATTGTTGGAGCTGCTGAAGATTAAGAAGAAACAAAATTTTTCTTTGCATTGTGTAAATTCTCTTAGTATTGTATAATTTCATAGCACATGTGTGAGCACTATGTAGCTAATATAAAGCTACCTTTTACTGGGTTCGTCTTTCACTGACTTGAATGTGCCCTGGCGGTTGAGAGTATGTCATGCTCACTCAAATGTCTCGCTGGTGGTGGCGTGTGTGTTGGATCATTAAGTTCCCTTCAAAATGGTTGAGCTAATTGGTGCTGATCCATGCGTCATGTTCGTGAACGGGCGCCGTCAGTTGGGACTGGTCGTCTCTTAGCTGCCACGGCTTATTTTAATTTTTTTATTTAGTTGTTTTTAGTTTTTATCTTTTTTTTTTATTACGGACGCTTTTAACGTGCACGTCTTTCTACATTGTTCTCACATGTATATTTTCAATATGAACGATGTAACCAATATTTTGTAAAATATTTGATTTTAAAAGAGTGTCCGTGGAGTTTCTTGCCCGTTCTTCTCCATAGGATCTACGCTTTGGAATGGGCAATCTAGCTTCATTTTTCTGACTGACCGACCCTTTGACAATTCAAAAGTGCCTGTAATTGGTTTATTTGAAATAAATGCTTTGAGTTTGAGTTTGAACAACTTTTACTACGAGACCAAACCAAACGATGTCTCTAAATGACACACTTTTTCAGAAATCGGAATAGAACGTACGGTGCGCGAGCCCGACTCGCTCTTGACCGGTTTTTTTAGAATGGTTTATCTCTACTGTGGTTCAAAATGCAGTCAACAATTACACTTAATTACAAGGATTCAAATCCCCAGTCATATTAATATGCGAGCAAGTAACTTTTTGACCTGTCGGCACTGCAATTCTAAACAATTTTCCTTGAGGCATACAAACACACACCTTAAACTGCCCTGTCCCTTGTCCATACTTATCCGTCTTATTAACAGTGCTAGCTATAGGTAAATACCTTACATCAATAAAAACTCCATCTTTCCCGCTTAGTACTATGGAACCGTTGATGGATTTGAGGTAAATGTCTTGGTCTGCGCTCCAGAATAGGGCTTTTGATTCCATGTGGGTGCCTTCAGCGCCGCGGAGGTGTGCTGAGGCTTCGGAGCGTAAGGTTAGGTCCTCGTCAACGGGTGATGTTATGCGTTTCACTGATATTTGCTGAAAATTTTTTTTTTTTTTTTTAATAATAAATATCCTTAGACATTTCACATAACGCCATCTAGACCCAAGCTAAGCAACCTAATGCTTGTGTTATGGTAACGAGATGGCTGATAAACTACTTATATACATTTTTTTTTTGGAAATACATACATATTATAGATAGAAAAACACCCAGACTCGGAACAAATACTTGTAGGTCATACAAATATTTGTTCCGTGCGGGAATCGAACCCGCGACATGCTGCGCAGCAGTCAATCGCTCAACCACTGCGCCAACCGTGTCGTCATTAGGGGGTCGAGCCGAATCTCACGCAATCTCGAGGGGTCTGTGGGGGGTCGTGAAGAAATAACAAACATACAAACACACACACTCCGCCTTTATAATATTAGTGTGATTAGTATGGATTTTCAATAGCAAATCTTCTGTAGCGCCGGAGTCTGTTATGCCTATTTTGTGTGAAAGTGTTTGTTTAGTGAGCAGTGTACTGTGATGGCACGGGCGTAGCCAGGTTTTATTAGGGGGGGGGGGGGGGGGTTTAAAAAAATAAAACGACTAAAAGTACATAAAATAACCCATAATACAGGGTGGCCGCAAGATTGACGTCCAAAATAAAAAAATTAGGTTCCTCGTATCGTGGACTATCCGAATCACCCCATGTATGTTCCGCGATTTCTCATAGTTTTCGAGTTATGATTTTTTTTTTTTCTGAATTTTTGAGATTTCTCGACCTGACCAACTTAAAAAAAAACTTTAAGAAAAGTGAAATACTTTTTCGAGATTTTTTTTGGAACTGAATCTTCATGAGT
The DNA here is from genome assembly GCA_905163495.3 of Cosmia trapezina. Lineage (NCBI taxonomy): Eukaryota > Metazoa > Arthropoda > Insecta > Lepidoptera > Noctuidae > Cosmia > Cosmia trapezina. Next base: position 3,644,859 of record LR991047.1, read on the forward strand.
CGAACTTTTATGCATAAAATAATCAGCTTCATGACTGTGATGAAAGTTATGAAAATGTTCGTCTAAAGTTGGGTTCGGTGAGTTATGACTTCAATTTTCCACGTGACTGAATGCTGTTATGAGGTCTGTGTTAATTGCCTGCAGTTGCTTTGATAGCGACAATGTGTAGCTCATGACTTTTTGAAGAATCACCAGGCACATAACAAAATTCGAAGATCGTGTGTTAATATCTGAAATTTTTGGGGGGGGTTTGAACCCCCAAAACCCTCCCCAGGCGGAGGCCGTTCCTGTCCAGGGGTAACAAACTCCTGGTTAGCCTACCATATAAGGATGCTGCCTGCAGCCTCCAGCCCGGTGTCAAGGTCTAGCAACTCTCTGTTTGTGTGTGGGTGAACCTGAACTCCTGTAGCCAGGCATAGCTGGTTGAAAGGGATGAGTGTAACCTTTTGCTACCCTATTATTGTATACAGACGTACAGTACAACTATTTTCTCAATGTCAATCTGCAAACTTCGTGTTTCGTCAGTCGTCGAATTTGTATCAGTTGCCCTTTGTGCAGACCGGACGCTCTCAACCAACTTGGAAGTATATAGAGTTATTAATAATCTTTTAACTTAATATAATTTATTTTAAAAACGTGAGGAAAGCTGCTATAAATACCGAAACTCTTCCGTGCTTTGGAAAGCACGTTAAGCCGTTAGTCCCGGCTGTCATTCGTGGATCTTTGACAGTCGTTACGGATCTTCAGAAGCCCGAAAGTCTGACAACCAGCAGTCTTACCAAGGGGTATCGTATTACCCAGTTACTGGGCTGTGGAGGTCAGATAGGCAGTCGCTCCATGTAAAATACTGGTATTCAGCTGCATCCGGTTAGACTGGAAGCCGACCCCAACGTAGTTGTGAAAAGGCTAGGCAGATTGATTGGGAGGAAAGCTGCTAAAGTGGCAGGCGATGCGATGATTGTCGAGGGACAATAAGAAAATAGTTGTACTGTAATATTATAACAACGATAAGAGTAATACCAACCTTTGCATGCAAATTATGAACACCATCAGGTATATTCATGTCAGTGGCGGCGGTACTGAACACCACTTCTCCCGAGTCAGGGTCGGTCAGCTCTAAAGCATTCACTCCTCGTACAAAGACTCCAGAGGTGTTCACTGTCAGCTTATTTTCATAGCGAGATGGTCTGGAAGAAAAGTTCATGACAACTTTTGAGGATTGTGATGATATCATAATCAGCCTATAATGTTCCCACTGCTGGGACACAGGCCTCCTGTGTTCGAGAGGGAGTGGAAAACCACGCGGGCCCTGTGCGAGTTGGTATATGTCACAATGAATTTTTGGTTCGCCGTTTCCTCACGATGTTTTCCTTCACCGTTTTGAGAGCAGTGGTGATGAAATAATTTAGGTACACAAAGTAAAGCGCCTGTCTGGGTTCGAAGCTACGACCTACAACTCCCGTTCCCAATGGGGCACCACTGCCCTCTTTGTGATGATAATAGTGATTGAATTAATCCATACGTTTGCCAGTGTCATTTTTGGGTGACCATCTTTACATACCGAGACCCCTTCGTGCCTCGGAGAGCATGTTTTGGTCCCGACTGTCCTTCTTGCATCTTTGAAAGTCAGAATCCCGAATGTCTGACAACCAGTCTTACCAAGGGGTATCGTATTACCCAGTAACGGGGTTGTGGAGGTCAGATAGGCATAATCACAAACGGTAATGTCTTTATATTGTTATACTCCTTTTAGCAGACGATGGACGACTATTTGTCTGCAACGATAGAACGTATGGTCCGGTTGACCTCATCACGTCGACGTCCGCTGTGCCAGTGCAAAAACCAGTGCTGTGGTTCTATCTCGCATAGTGTCATAGCATTATGTGGCGCGATTACAGCCCACTCCCTTTCGAAGAGAGGAGGCCTGTTTCCCAGCAGTGGGAATATTATAGGCTGATTATCTGATTGTGATGTTATGCAATTTAATTACTCGACGTGAAATATGGCTATTTAATGGGAAAGCGCCAGGCTATTCCGCGACATTCAATTTTTAATGTTTATTTTTAATGTTTTTTTGCAATTTGCAAGTCAGTACTAGAGGTTGTATGTTGATCTAATTCGTGGTCGTATCATATATTTATTTATAGAATTATAATCATAAAAATCATCAATACAACTCTCTAAGTTCATATTACCCTATTGAATGACTATTTCCTGAAATCATGAGATTTGAGGCCAATTCTTACAATTTGAGTTGTATTGCTGATTCTAATGCTTATAATTGTGTAAACTCATATTAGTTATGGCCACGAATCATATTTTAATCAACATACAACCTGACACTGACCTGCAAATTGCAAAAAACTTAAGAAAATTTGAATTACGCGGGCTACCTTAGCGTATCCCCTTTAATAGGGTAACTGCAGTAGTGATTGGCCACGGCCAGGCTTTAGTAACTGGCCACTCATAACAGTAGAGGTAGAAACAAGGTAATTTATTATTATTTTTTATTTTTTTTATTTATTTATTTCCCACCATACAATTATCTTTACAGGTTTAACACCTAATGCGATAATGTAGACAACTATTATTTTTAAACTACGGCTACATGGTTGGTTACAAACTAATTTGTAATGCAAGCAAGCTAATGAAAGAAAAGGACAAACAGTATTTTTTCATCCTTTTCCTTCATGAGCTTGCTTTTCCTCCTTGTTTCTACCTCTTTTTAGGGTTTCGTACCAAAATGGTATAAAAGGAACCCTTATGGTGTGACTCAGTCTGTCTGTCTGTCTGTCTGTCACAGCTGGATATCTCAAGAACTACTAATGCTATCAACTTGAAATTTGGAACAGTTTTAGATGACGTTTGCCCAACTATTTTGCAAATAAGTAAGAAATAAAAATACATATGTTTTTTTTGCAACAGGAACTGATAGGCGGTCTTAAAAATTCGAAGTGGAGTTACTAGGGCATGTGGGGTATCATATGAAAGAGCGCTGTTTGCACATCCTCAAACATTTTTCCTTTTTTTTTAGGCGCATAGTTTTCGTCTTTTGATGAAAAATGTTTAAAAAAATACCGTTCCCCCCCCCCCCCCCCCTCTTATCTCCAAAGTTAGCATAGAGAAAAATCTGAAATTATAAATGTGATACAAGTTTATGTATAGATTACAGGAAAAATAAAACGATGTCTCTAAATTGCACAGTTTTTCAGATTATGAAACACAAATTACATATAAATGATGGTACGGAACCCTCATTGCGCGAGTCCGACTCGCCCTTGACCGGTTTTTTTTATGAGTGGCCAATTACTACTGCAGTTACCCTAGGCTTTCAAAATCCAGGGGTCAAGAAATTAGCTCAAGCGCTCAAGAAATTAGATGTCATCCAGGCCAAGTGCCTGAGAATTGTTATTGGAGCCATGAAATCCTCTCCCATAAATGCGCTCCAAGTTGAATGTGCAGAACCACCCTTATACCTAAGAAGACAATATTTGGCTGATCGTTTCCTGTCTAAAGTATTCTCCCTTTCATCCCATCCTTTACTCCCAATTTTAGAACAAATCGACCTTTCCTTCAATAATTCTCCTTATTTGAACAATAAAGCTGTTCCTCTATTGATAAATAGGTACAGAGAGCTTAAACACCTCTCCTCGCCTGTTTGTCAATATCCAATTCTCCCTGTCTTTTCGGCTGCATATGAAACGATTCACTTCGAACCAAAAGCCGTTTTGGGATTAGGTATATCAAAGAATTCCCAAAATGCAAGACGAGACTTCGAATTAGCCGTCAAACGTTTCTGGGAAGGATGGAATTTTTTCTTTACTGATGCATCAAAATTATCACCAACAGAATCTACAGGAGTAGCAGTATATTTTCAAAATTCAAAAATTGCCTTACTTTTTCAATGTCCACCAGAAGCATCAGTTTTTACAGGAGAGTGTATTGGTATTTTAGAAGCTATACACTACCTATATCAAATCACATCAAATAACAAAAGCAGTAATTTTTTCGGATTCCCGTAGTAGCATTCAGGCCTTAGTTCAAAATCAACTCCATAGTCAAATTCACAGTCAAATCATCGTAGAAATTAAAAGCCTGTTATTTGAATGTTCCCAAAACGGCTTGGACATCGAAATAGCCTGGATCCCTGGTCACTCGGGTATTGTTGGCAATGAGTGCGCTGATTCGTTAGCAAAGTATGCCACATCAAATCCGGCTGACCGAAAGCACTACGTAGCTCATAACTACGATTTGCGAAATGGTGCCAAGCCCAAATTGTTCGACTCGTGGACAAAAACGTGGAATAAGACCTCAAAAGCCAAGGGCGTCTACTACGCAGCTATACAGCACGATATCCAGCGGAAACCTTGGTTTTTTAAATATCCGAAATTGTCCAAAAGAACTGTTTCGACGCTTTGCAGACTAAGACTCGGACATTGTTGTAGCCCAGTGTTTCTGAATAAGATTCATGTTAGGGACAGCTCCCTTTGTGAATGTGGTCTTGCGGAAGGCACTTTGGAACATATATTTTTTTCCTGCTCCTTGAATACCAAATCCTTCGATCTCTATCGAAAAATTTCAAAATGTAACATTCCTCTTCCAACTAACTTCCATTGTTTTTTATCCCACTTCTCTCCCAAAATTATTAAAATTTTAACTACTTTTTTAAACGAAAATAATATTAAATTGTAGCTGGTGCGTAATATTTATGTAAATATGTATTGTATTTTTTTTAGTGCTATTGTATATATGATTGTAATTTAGATTATTTATGTTGCCCATTTAACCTTTGTCCTCGTTTTTCTTTTAGCGACTAACATCTGTAGATCTACCACAAAACGCTGCTGTCTAAACGTGACATTGGCAGAATAGTCGACATCGGCTCAATTGCCAAAAAAAAAAAAAAAAAAAAAAAAAACATTTATTCACGTACTTTGTCTGTAAATTAAACAGAACAGATCCATTTTCGCTGGAGATGCTCATGGGTGTGTCTCGGAAGCTCTCTATCAGCCCATCTTTCTTATACAAATGCTCAAAGTCCGTGTCTCCAAAGAACTTGACCGCATTGTGGTCCGGCAGGAATTCCATGCTTTCCATTCCTGAAAGTGAGGTTTAAAAATTAAAATTTGATGGCCTTGTTTCATTCTGTTTTTATTTCATTTAAAAACTAGCTGCGCCCCGCGGTTTCACCCGCGTAGATCGGAATAAAAAGTAGCCTATGTGTTAATCCGGGGTATAAGCTATCTACATACCAAATTTCATTCAAATCGGTCCACCCGTTTGAGCGTAAAGAAGTAATAAACAAATACACACACGCTCACAAACTTTCGCCTTTATATTATTAGTATGTGTGTGTGTGTGTGTGTTTTATTTAAAAATAAACTGCCACTAACAGGTCAAAGGAGTAGATATGTAAGGATTGTAGCAGGTGCTGTTCTGTAGTTTCTGCCCACCCCCATGGGAAGGTGTGAGTTTGTGATTATTTTTTTTAAACTGCTATAAGCTGATGCTAATAATAATAGTATTATGTACAGACAAAGGCCATCAGGGGCTTACTATGAACTCTTATAGCAGGGCAGAAGTTGAACGGTTCCAGTGTGAGAGAGAGACAGAGCTATATACAACCTTTTTCTCAACGGATCCATGATGTTTTTTCACATAGTACGACGTAGTACGCATACTCCTGTACAGTATACCCCTGGTTATACCGAACTATTTCGAGTTATAATTTTTTTTCAATATTTTTCCTGATTGAACGAGATGATGCCTTTAAAAAATTATATCTTTTCTTAGGGTCAACTTTGAACAAGAAAGTACTAAATAGGGCATTATTTGCAGAAATCTGTCGTTGAAAGTGGTGTATCTAAAATCTTGTGATTTTCATATTTTTTAATTTATTATTATCTTTGCATATTTTTGTCAATCCTGATATTTACTATGTCTAACTCTTCAGGGAATACAGGCTTTAATATTATGTGTTATTCTGAAAGGGTGACTACTGAGTGTGGTTTTAATTCTCATGTTGGGTTCTCAATTATCATTGAGTTTTTTCTACCAGATAATATGTCTCAGTGGCAACCAGGAGTTTGCATTTTTGGCCAGTTAAACCCGTCTAAACCGCTATGTCTACTCCTCCTAGGAACACAGAATCATGCATATTCAAAGAGTATAAGTCATAGTTGTACTCAAAATCTCTACCATACGCAAAATATGCACATTGTCGTGGAGTTGCAGATACCAGCTTGTACTACTCAAAATCTCCCTCGTTGGCCTAGTTGTTGCAAGTGCTACTACTGAGCATGAGCTCCTAGGTTTGATTCCCAGCCACCCACCTATCTTAACCCAGCTTCAAATAAAAACCCATTTGTCGACCATATCAACTTTGAAACAGTCAATATGTCAACAACACATTCTCTCATATTTCGGCCACATAGCATGCAGAGGTGATGAAAGCTTGGAGAAACTGATTGTGGTTGGGAACACCGAAGGCAAACGATCGCGCGGTCGTTCACCAACACGATGGACCGATCAGGTGAAGGAATCATCATCCTCTAAATTCTACATGGTGGTAAGGGATGCGCTGGACAGAACCGGTGGAGGCGCATCATCCGCTCCAAGTGCAACTCCAAAGCTGACCACGATACTCAGACATGAGGGACCAACTACTGAGAGAGAGATATGGCAATAAGCCCGCCCCTTAATACTTGGGATGATGGGACTTTTGGCGAAATATGAGTGTGTACACCTCTGCTAAACCCTTTGGCAGTAATAGGCGTAATGTTATGTTATATTCAAAAACAAATTTTACCTTTTCCAAGTTTCAGCACAAACATCATAAAGGCCGAAAGCACCAGATTCGCAAACCCGAAGACAACAACCATAAAAACGAATAACCAGAACGCGAAGCATCTCGTCCCCGTATATTTACATTGAAGAACACACTTCTTAACATCGTTGCCATTCTTATCACAGTAATTCTTGCTTCCAGGATTCTTGAGGGAATTCGGTGGTCTTTTTATAACTATAAGCGCTTTTTCCACGCGATTTCTCTCTAAAGTGCCTTCTGACATATCGGAAACTGGCGATACAGCTCTGTGCATTGGAGGAACCTCGAATACCATCACGCACTACTGTTTAACGATATTCTATACCAATAAAATTATAAATAGCACAACGAAGCTGGAGGAAAAATGTTTTCAGTTTTTCACTGAACGTCAAGTCAAGTCAATCAATCAAAATATTGAGCGAATTCCCGGTCTTCTGATTGGTTAATCGATCAGCCAATCAGAAGCCCCGGTATTCGGATTCGATCAATTATTTGAAGAGTTGCTTTGAACACAAGGCTTTACAGTTTCTTTGTATAGAATTTATATTACTTCGAAAGGTGGGATGCGAATGCGACATGACTCGATACCCTTGCGCCGTCAAATGTTCCAAGCATGGCAGGCTGTGCTGGCGTTGAGATCATGAGACCTTCAAGCAAACACTATACATATAACCTTATAAGTAAATGCAGTTTTGAGTCGTTAGGGGTCGAAACCTTCGGTTTATGGGGCCCAAGTTCACGTCTCCTTTTTCTCGTGACCAGAGGGCTGATCGTCACAAAAGACCTAGTTATACAAAGTTAGTCCGTAAGAAAACATAATTGGATTTGTAGAAAATACTCTAAGGAGAGCAGCTTTGTGTTTGGGTTGTGGCAATGGTGGAGCAGTAGTGGCTCAGTGGTAACAGCCACGGTGAGCTGCGACTTACGAGTTGTAGGTCGTAGTTTCGAACAAAGATATTTACTTTGTGTAAAGTATTTCATCATCTCAAAACGGTAAAGGAGTGAGGAAACCCTAAAACCAAAAATTCGAAGACCAACCCGCACTGCACTCGCGTGGTACATTTCGGGCCACTCCCCCTACAGAGAGGAGGCCTTTGTCCCACCACCAGCAGCAGTGGGAACATTATTATTATGCTGATTATGCTTATGGTACTCGTTTGAAACGATACAGGAACAACGAAACGAAGTTTTGAAGTTTCGCCATTGCTGACAACATGACAGCGCGAAATTTTGACAAATCGCTTTGTAATCATGGCGTCGGAACGTTATAGTTTCTCTCTCACCACTTTTAGGTAAAAAATCTGTTTAATTACGTGTTTTTGTGTATATAAAACCTTAAATTCACCACAATTATCCTTGCTGCTATTAATTTGACCATTTTCATAGTTGGTTCATCATTGTTTCGAATGTCTTTCGTGTTTCTATCTTCGAGTGTATGTTTAGTGATGACAATGAATAATATTCTTAATTTTTTCGCAGCCCTTCAGGGAAATTAGTTCAAATTGAATATGCGTTAGCTGCCGTAGCCGCCGGCGGTACATCCGTCGGTATCAAAGGTAAGTTTTGTTGGTTTTAGAGGTTATATTAGCGTCGGTAGTTTTGTGCAGATTCATTGTTAGAATTCCTCGTTAAAACTGTCTAAATTATTTGGCTAAAGGCTGATTATTCCTATATTTTTTTTTGTCTAAGTCCTAATTAGGGTGTAATTCTCAATGTTCATCATGACTTAACAAATAGGCACTTACACTTAGGGCCTGTTTCACCACCTACAATTAAGTTCCTATTAACTTACTTAGCAGATAATTTCATACAAATTCTGTTCCATTTTTGAATTTATTTGGTAAGTAGTGGCTACTCGGTGTACATTGTGAAATAGGCCCTTAGTGAACTAGATATATACTGTTAGATTAATTACCCTCTGACCGTCCCTTTAGAACTGCAAGGCGTGCAAGACTCAATTGCATTGCAGTATTACCGGAACTGCACTAGAATGTCCTAGATGACTCTTTGTTGCTTATTAGTCACGTCTTCATATCATCATTAGCAACATTGTTCTAACCACTGCTATATACATATATTAGGCCTCCTCCCTTCTGTCCCTGGTCTATGTGACATTGAGGACTCTCATAGCAGCTCAACAGTAGCTTATAGTTCCCATCACGTAAGGTGGACGGTCTGGAACCAGGCTTTCCAAATTCAAACTCAAACCATTTATTTCAATTAACCCCTCAAGTGTCGAATGCACCCCACGTGTGCATAAGAAAAACCCTTTTTTTGTTAGGTATATAAGCTTATATCACATATATACAAATGTAAAAAAACATCATCCGATGGAAAACCAATCATGATCATTAGTTGTGAACCTATGGAGTTCGCAGCTAACCCCCCTCCCCCCGCGTCTAAAATGCACCCAAAGTGTGCAAAAGGACAAAACTTTACATAATAGGTATATAAGCTTAGATCACATATACAACGTGAAACGTTAAATGCGCAAAACCTCTTAAGGGGTCATTGTACTAATCATTATGAACAACTTTTACTATGGGACCAAACCTTAAATCGAGAAAAAAAAATCAGCTGTTCAGTACATTTATGTTCGCATAATTCGTCAAAATGTACTGAACACCTAATTTTTTTTCGCGATTTCAGGTTTGGTCCCATAGTAAAAGTTGTTCATAATGATGAGTACAATGACCCCTTAAGAGGTTTTGCGCATTTAGCATTACACATTGTATATAAATGTAAAAAAACATCATCCGACGGAAAACATATCATCATCAGTAGTTGTGAACCTATGGGGTTCGCAACTAACCCCCAACCCTCCCCACTCGCTGGGTTTTTGGGTCTAAAATTAGCCAAACTCAGAAACTTGAGGGGTTAAATCAATTACAGGCACTTTTGAATTGTCAAAGAGTTGGTCAGTTAGTCAGAAAGTTGAAGCTAGTTGCCCATTCCAAAACGTAGATCTCTATGGAGAATAAGGGGCAAGAAACTCCACGGACACTCTTTTAAATCAAGATAAGTAATACAACATCCTGGGTACATTATTCTTGTTGCTTCTACATGATTGTGACAACAATGTAAAAAAAATCTGGCAATTCAAAATAAGCTGGCAGATAAGACATGACCAGTCTCAACTGACGGCGCGGCGTCCGTTCACGAACATGACGCGTGGATCAGCACCATCCAGCTCAGCCATTTTGTAGGGAATGGTTCCGATGCGCATGCTATGCAGTGTTGATGTTTTAGTATAGATATTGACTACTGCACAGTAATATGTAGCCTATTTCAGAGCGCCAAACTTACATGTTGCAAATAATGATAACAGTTCACAACTCGTTTCTTTCCAGCGTCCAATGGCGTAGTGATAGCTACAGAGAACAAGCACAAGAGCATCCTGTATGATGAGCACAGCGTCAACAAGGTGGAGATGATCACCGGCCATATTGGTAAGTTATACATAATTATAGCTATTTCAATCAATCAATCTGTTTTCCCAACTATGTTAGGGTCGGCTTCCAGTCTAACCAGATGCAGCTGAATACCAGTATTTTATATGGAGCAACTGCCTATCTGACCTCCACAACTCAGTTCTGGGTAATATGATACCGCTTGGTAAGGCTGGTTGTCAGACCTTCGGGCTTCTGATGACCAATAGCTACTGTCAGAGATCCACGAATGACAGCTGCACCTGGTACAAACGGCGTAACATGCTTTCCGAGCCACGGAGGAGTCTTGTTATGTAAAGATCCACGACAAAGACTCATCCGCGGACAACCCCGGCAAGCGTAGCTTAACCTGATGGATCGACTTTATTATTTAGCCACAAGCTCCTCTCTCTTCTCTCATATCAGTGTGAAATAAGAGATTAATTTACATAAGATTTTTTTTCTGTTTGTAAATGAACCCAAATTAAAAAGAACTCATACTATGGTAAAACTCGAACTCTCTGGTTTTTTGATTTTTGTCTTTGGTCTCGGAACGCGTTGAAATGTTGCCACATAATTTAATTTATTATTTTGTCTTTTGGTTGATCTTGGATTATTACTATACGTATCAATCTGCCTAGCCTTTTCCCAACTATGTTGGGGTCGGCTTCCAGTCTAACCGGATGCAGCTGAATACCAGTATTTTACATGGAGCGACTGCCTGTCTGACCTCCACAACCCAGTAACTGGGTAATACGATACCCCTTGGTAAGACTGGTTGTCAGACTTTCGGGCTTCTGACGACCCGTAACGACTGTCAAAGATCCACGAATGACAACCGGGACCAACGGCTTAACGTGCTTTCCGAGGCACGGAGGAGTCTCGGTATGTAAAGATGGTCACCCATCCACTGACCAACCCCGGCAAGCGTAGCTTAACCTCATGGATCGACCCGTGCGGCTGTTATTACTTAGCCACGAGCTCCTCATTATTACTATACGTATGTAATGTTCAATTTTTTGTTTAGTAACTTTTGTTTTATAAAAGATTAGCTCTTATTTTAATAGTATTGAAATTGCTCATTTGTGCGCGCCGATACAGCGTCGTTTTGTGCCTAAAGCCACCTCAGAACTTGTAAGAGTATTTTTGTTCTGGCCTCGGTCATAGATAATACTTTGTTCAATCCTAATCTTTATGGGTTCTGAGATGGCGACACGCCGCCGGTTTACGCTGAAAACCAGCGCCTTGACTCGTGCCTTCGTGCACGGGTCACGGCATTACGCTGAGCGTTAGCCGTTTCGCGCGTTAGTGACGCATAATTAAGTATTTTGTTGTTTTTCTTTTTATGTTTAAATTTAGCTACCCAATTGTTTTTTTATTTTTTAGGTTTATGTAAAAAACGAATGTATGTGCGTCATTTTTCGCGGGAATAAATTGTTTTTCTTTCTTTCTTTCTTTCTTTCTTTCTAAAACTATAAGCCGGCAAAGATGTAGCAAGGCTGACTGCCAAAGCCACAAGAAGCCTATTTGAATGCACCCTTCAATAAACAACATCTACCCTGCCATAGTAAAGTCAGAATCCCTTATTTCTATCTTCCAGGTATGGTCTACTCCGGCATGGGTCCCGACTACCGTCTCCTCGTCACCCAGGCTCGTAAGATGGCTCAGCAGTACTTCCTGATGTACCATGAGCCGATACCTACCGCCCAGTTGGTGCAGCGAGTGGCTACCGTGATGCAGGAGTATACACAGTCTGGGTGAGTTTAGTAGAATGGAAATATTGAAAGGAATTTTTTTTAGTTTCTTCAATATTATTATACAGTGATGATGATATAAGATGTAAGTGTAAACAATGGCAATCTTTTAAGGGGTCATTGTACTCATCATTATGAACAACTTTTACTGTGGGACCAAACCTAAAATCGCGAAAAAAAATCAGCTGTCGTGTTCCTGTGTGTGTGTGTGTTATGATTTTAACGAATTATGCAAACATAAATGTACTGAATAGCTGATTTTTTTCGCGATAAAAGTTGTTCATAATGATGAGTACAATGACCCCTTAAAATATTGCTACTGTTTACACCCTTGGTAAGACTGGTTGTCAGACTGTTGCATTGTGTTCCCAAATATCCTTGGACCTGACATTTTGAGTTAAGTTCAGTAAGAGACGCATTTCAATACGACAAACTTCGGACAAGAACTCCCATGTGCTAAATCTTTATAGTTTTTGAAAAAAATACGTCTAAAGTTTATTATTTTTTTTATTTAGAAAATTTAAAAAAATATATTACTTGGATATAAATAAAGCTGATATGTTTCTGGTATTTTCAATTTGTTAAGAATATTGTGAAGGATTTAATACACTTTACTACGGTCCGAAAATGTTAGCTTTTAATGAGAAAAAAATAGATATAAGTTTTTCAGATTTTAATTTCTTTCATTTTAATTATGCGTTAGTAGCATCTGCAAATAAAGCTAAACGGTAGTTAAATACGTCACTTATCACCATAAAAAAAATCAACTGCTAATACCATGGAAAATTTGAAATAATAGCTTCTAAATAGTTTTAATTACAAAACGCCTGTTATTTAGATATGAGCAATCTAAATAACAGGCGTTTTGTAATGAAAAATATTTAGAAGCTATTATTTCCCATTTTCCATGGCATTAGCAGTTGATTTTTTTTATGGTGATAAGTGACGTATTTAACTACCATTTAGCTTTATTTGCGGATGCTATTAACGCATAATTAAAATGAAAAAAAATAAAATCTGAAAAACTGAAATCTTTTATTTTCTCATTAAAAGCTAACATTTTCGGACCGAAGTAAAGTGTATTAAATCTTTCACAATATTCTTAACAAATTGAAGATACTAAAAACATATCAGCTTTATTTATATCCAAGTAATATATTTTTTTAAATTTTCTAAATAAAAAAAGTAATAAATTTTAGAGGTATTTTTTTTCAAAAACTATAAAGATTTGGCACATGGGAGTTCTTGTCCGAAGTTTGTCGTATTGAAATGCGTCTCGTACTGAATATAACTCAAAATGTCAGGTCCAAGGGTATTTGGGAACATAGTGTGTTGGGCTTCAGATGACCCGTAATGACTGTCAAAGATCCACAAATGAAAGCTGGGACCAAAGGCTTAGCGTGCTTTCGTAGGCATGGAGGAGTCTCGGTATGTAAAGATGGTCATCCATCCACAGACAAACCGCGGTAAGCGTGGCTTAACCTGATGGTTCGACCCGTGCAGCTGTTATTATTTAGCCACAAGCTCAGCACCACACAGAAAATTCCACAACTCGTACAGCATTCCACTAACATTCTATCTGTAATCTCCACAGTGGTGTCCGTCCCTTCGGCGTCTCTCTCCTGATCTGTGGTTGGGACAACGACAGACCCTACCTGTTCCAGTGCGATCCGTCCGGCGCGTACTTCGCGTGGAAGGCCACCGCTATGGGCAAGAATTATAACAACGGGAAAACTTTCTTGGAAAAGAGGTATGTAACACATACAATGTGATTTTTTTTTTTTTTAACTTTTCGCACTTAAATCTGTACAAAGGCGGACTTAATGCCTTAGGCATTCTCTACCAGTCAACCAAGGGTGGTGAAGAGAATTATGGCAGGTGCTCAGTATGAGAGGCATAAAATAGAAAGAACACTAAAAATATATCTTAATTAATTATAAATAGACTATATAAACAGATACATAAATAGGTTATAAACTAATAATAAACATACATACCTACTTACTATAAAATATACCTATATTATATATATACAACACATATTATATACAAATTCAAGAGAGAGAGAGAGAGAGAGATATTGCAATAACTCTACACTATTGTGATTCAAATAAGAATAGGAACGTCAGTGACCTCTATCTGTCTAATGTTTATTGAAAAGTATGGTTTGCAAAGAAAACTAATTTGCATATCAATAACGTTTTTTTGTGTTTAACCGAGTCTTAGTTAAATCAAAGTGAAAAACCGGTCAAGAGCGAGTCGGACTCGCGCACCGAGGGTTCCATTCCGATTTCTGAAAAAATGTGCTATTTAGAGACATTGTTTTATTTTTCCTGTAATCTTTACATAAACTTCTATCACATAGAATAATTTCAGATTTTTCTCTTTGCAAACTTCGGAGATAAGGGGGGGGGCGGGGAATGGTATTTTTTTTTTACATTTTTCATCAGAAGTCGAAAACAATGCGGCCTAAAAAAAAGAAAAAAGTTTGGGAATGTGCAAACAGCGTTCTTTCATATGATACCCCACATGCTCTAGTAGCCACACTTTGATTTTTCAAGACCCCCTTTCAGTCCCTGTTGCAAAAAAAAATATAAATATTTTAATTTCTTTCTTATTTGCAAAATAGTTGGGTAAACGTCATCTAAAACTGTTCTAAATTTCAAGTTGGTGGCATTAGTAGTTCTTGAGATATCCAGCTGTGACAGACAGACAGACTGAGTGACACCATAAGGGTTCCTTTTTTACCATTTTGGTACGGAACCCTAAAAAGACATCAAAAGTTATACTACTCTCTTTCATATTTTTATTGTTGGCAACAATTTTTATCAAACTCTTTGTTCCAATTTACACTGACCTCTCTTTGTAAGGAAATTCTATACAATTCGAGATCAGCTTATACTGGAATTATATATTATAGCTTGATCTGTAGCCGTGCGTACCAATATTTTTTGAGATTGTAATCTCATAAGTAGTTCCAAAACATCCTTGATTTTTCATAATGTCCTTATCAAAATTAGCTACATATGAACGTTTTTTCGTCCGCCAGATACACAGAAGACCTAGAACTCGATGATGCGGTCCACACAGCAATCCTCACCCTGAAGGAAGGTTTCGAAGGCCAGATGACCGCAGACAATATAGAGGTTGGCATCTGCGACGCGAGCGGGTTCCGTAGGCTGGAGCCCGCGCATGTCAAGGACTATCTGGCTAACATCCCCTAATATGTATTAATTTACTTACTTATTTGTATCTACTGAATTATAAAAGTGTTTTTTAATTAAATTGCTACTTTTATTATTTACCAAACCTATTGAACGCAAAAATGCTCTGGCAACACATTTGTTCAGACACTGACAACACTGTATCATTACGAATAAATGTTGTAGTTGAAAATAATTTATCCCAAAAACAAACCCAAAGAAATATTTTTTATGTGATAAAATTACGAATTAATAATTTTTGGACTTTTTCCTTTACTTGTGCTGTGAGACCTTGTTTCTTGCCAAATTTCATGATTCTAGGACAACAGGAAGTACCCTATAGGTTTTGATTTACTTGTTAGTACTAAAATATGTCGCTTAAAAGGCAGTATTTTTTTATTGCGTTGAGGTAGAAGTTTGATTTTTTTAGAACTATAAGGGACCATAGACCTACGTATTTGATATTAATTTTAACTAGATACCTCCACACGTTCCTGAGAAAAAGGGTCTTGACAGTCTGAGAGACTGGGATAAATTCATCTCAATTACGGAACCCTTCATTGTGCGTGGTCCGACACGCACTTAGCCGGTTTTTTAATTACACACTAAATAACGTGTCATGATGACTATTAGTATTATAGTAGTAATCTGTGCTGTATTCGCCCGGGGTAGTTAGAGGTGAATAGTAAACACATCTCGCCGTATCAAAAAACCGGTCAAGAGCGAGTCGGACTCGCGCACCGAGGATTCCGTTCCGATTTCTGAAAAAGTGTGCTATTTAGACATCGTTTTATTATTCCTGTAATCTTTACATAAACTTCTATCACATAGAATAATTTCAGATTTTTCTCTTTGCAAACTTAGGAGATAAGGGGGGGAACGGTATTTTTTTTTACATTTTTCATCAAAAGTCGAAAACTATGCGGCCTAAAAAAAATTAAAAATAGTTTGAGAATGTGCAAACAGCGCTCTTTCATATGATATCCCACATGCCCTAGTAGCCCCACTTTAAATTTTTAAGACCCCCTTTCAGTCCTTGTTGCAAAAAAAATACGAATATTTTTATTTATTTCTTATTTGCAAAATAGTTGGGTAAACGTCATCTAAAACTATTCTAAATTTCAAGTTGATAGCATCAGTAGTTCCTGAGATATTCAGCTGTGACAGACAGACTGAATCACACCATAAGGGTTCCTTTTTTACCATTTTGGTACGGAACCCTAAAAACACAGGACGATAATATTGCCATCAACCTAGCACTAATGCAGACTTCGGGCTGATACCGAGAAATTCTTGATGGAGACAATTAATTGAAGATCCCAATAACACTGCCCGATCTGGGACTCGAATCCAGAATTCCATGCTTATCCATCGGTCGCGCTTATATGTTGTAGTTTAGATCACGAAAATCTTTAAATATAAAATAAAGTCGTGTTAGTTACACTATTTACAACTCAAGAACGGCTGAACCGATTTGGCTGAAAATTGGTAGCTTAGGACCACGAAAAACGCATAAAACGTGGTATAACAACGGCTGGACCCATTTGGATGAAAATTTGTGAGTATATTTCAATTGGTTCCTGGATTGTTTGAAAACAATTGGACCCGGTAGGTGGACAGACGGGACAACGTCTGTCGGATCCGCTAGTAAATTATAAAAAAAAATAGTCACAATTATGTACAGCGCCATCTATTACATTGGGTTGGAACCACTAAGCTCAATTCTTTTGTAAATTCGGTAAGTAGTTCTTGTTAAAAGTGATAGTCACTCATAGAGGGCGGTGTCTACGTTTTAAAAATGACTTTTGGCCCGACGAAGCGAACGGGGCGTGATAGTGTCGGAGTTCGATTCCAGAAACAAAAACATTACCCAAGCCAGCTTATGCAAGTAGGTACCCACATTTAAAAACGAACGAAGTGCATTTTAGTTTTAACGGCAGTGGTAGCCCGCGAAATTCAATTTTTTCTTGCGTTCGAAGTTAGATTTCTTCTGGATTCGTCTGATTTCCGAAATCAGACCAATCCGGAGGAAATCTAACATATAGAGCTGTATTGATGATTTTTATGGTTAAAATTATGTAAACACAAGTATTTTAGTCGCGAATCATATTTTGATCAAGATACAATCTAGTGCCTGCGCGCACTGCGGTGCGGTGGAGTGCGCGCTCGCCCTTAGTTCTGCCGCACTCGGCGGGGCGCAGTGCGCGCACTTCAAAGACATTCCATACTTCACAGATTATGCGTTAGAAAAACGCACCGCAGTGCGCGCAGGGCCTTACTGCAAATTGCAAAACTTCCCTACTTCCACGTATCCACTGCTGATTGTTGAAGAGAAAAGTCGAGTTCATCCCGTCATCTCCACCTCAGCCCGCCGCATTGCTGTTTGCTCCTGTTCGGGACCCACTGTGTTGAAGCTTTTCCAGCATGCGACAAATGTGTCTAGCCCAGTTCCATTACCTTAGGTCCTTGGTAGCCGTGTGACCTACATCGGCAATTTGAGTTTTGGAACGCAATATCGAGTTATGTATTATGAAAAACTTATAATAAGGGACCAAACCTGAAATCGCGAAAATGAAATGCTAGGTTCGAATAACTCTTCAAAATGTAGGGAGCAGCTGTTGTTAGATTATTATTTTTGAAATTTAATTAAATAGTGATGTCCATTCATTAAGTAGTATAAAAATCCGGTATTTAAAATTCCATTCATTCATTCGTTCGCTGTTGTGACCCGCCAAAATGTATTTCTATTTTGTTTCAATTTTGATTTTTTTTTTCAATGTTCGTGATTTTATTAATATTGTGTTTGTATTCATTATTAATGAAGTTTATGTAGAGTGGTATACAAAGAGATTTCAAGCCAGATTTTGGTATCTTCGCCCCAAAGAGAACAGCATAGCTATCCACAACCATTCGACATGCCTCCGTTCCGAATCGATGATCAATCCAAATCGAAGGTGTCCTTTAAACGCTGTTCAAAAATCCGACTGTCGCATGTCGGGGACTAGGCAAATCAGCGGGGTAATTGCGTAACACACATAACATGACAGAAAATTGATCGCATTTCCTTTCATTTTGACGGTTCCAGCCATGTTCATTGCGTTATTTTTACGCTGTCGAGCAGACGAATTTATTTATTAAACCTATGAAGTAATTGATTAGAAATATCCAAAAACTCTCGGATTGTGATTGAATCTGTGTTACGCAATTAAGGTGCAGGTAACTGAAAATGTATCATTGACGATACGGAAGCCTGTCGAATGCTTGTATGTAATAGCTATGCTGAAGTCGTTTCCTCCAACTCCTTGCGCAGACAACACGTGAATGACCTGTCTCACTTAGTATAAATTAAATACTTAATTAGTCTGTCACATCAGTCTAACAATATTTATCTACGTGAATAAAGCGTCAGTTCGGCTGCTTGAAAGGAAAAACCTTGATAGATAAGGATAATACTGTTATTACTGGCGCGTTTTGGACACCCCGGTTACGTCAACACTGGGAGCCGTATCTAGTAGCTTCAGATCTTGTATCTGATAAAGAATTATCAGAATGTTGATGTTTATTTATGTTTAAAATTAAATTCTGTCCGTTTGGTCACTTTGGAGATTATCTTTTTTTTTAAATGGTTAGTGATATTGGTTACTGACGAAGTGACTACATACTATTATAGTACCTAGTGGTTGCAATTCGAACTCAAATCGAAGACCAATCGCTCGTGATGCCGACAGTTCAACAAAGGGCTAAATATTTTTTCCTCAAATAATTGATATTACAAATGGGCGCCATTTGTGGACCGTGACATACAATTTATAGAGAAGGAGAGAGACGGTTATTAAGGTTAGTTACTGTCCATGATTACTATGGCTAAGGAAGCTCATATTCACCAAAGGTTTTGTAGCCAGCCAGACGTAGACGATGTAAAGACAAGTATAATGTCGTGAGGAAACTTTTAGTATGGAGGTAAGTATTTGGATAGCTATACGAGTAGGGGAAAATCAAAGAAACGATGGATAGACTGTGTGACAGATATGATATGGCTAGAAAGGAGAGACTGACTACCGAGATGACGACTAATAGAGTATGAAAGAAGAAAAGGCGACCACAAATAAATTGGGATAAAGGCAAAGAATGATATTCAGAAGTGATGTTGCAGACACTCCGCATGAAAAAGCTAGTAAATTCTACTTACGCAAGTAGGGTATTTGGGGAATCTTATCACAAAGGTTAGTTAATTTTATAACAATATGTACTGATTTATTGATTGTGAACAATCAATTATTACTAATGATAAGAGTTGCTGTTATCTTATGGCAGGCATTTTGTATAAACGTTTGATTACAAAGCAATTAAATATTTTTTCTTAAACTAAATAGCGTTATACGGGACGAAATTTAAAACATGTTCCAAATCGAAATGGGAGATTGTACTCATCATTATGAACAACTTTTACTATGAAACCAAACCTGAAATCGCGAAACAAAATCAGCTGTTCAGTACATTTTGACGAGTTTGATGTAGATAAATGTACTGAACAGCTGATTTTTTTTAGCGATTTCAGGTTTGGTCCCATAGTAAAAGTTGTTCACAATGATGAGTACAATTTCCCATTTCGATTTGGATCATGTTTTAAATTTCATCCCGTATATCATAACGCCTGTATTCCTGAGGGGGTAGGCAGAGAGACTGGATGAGTAATAGTACACCCACATTTGGATAGATAATTATGTTTAGGTCCAATGTACACACAGCAGCAGGTCAAGTTATTAGAAAATGTCATATTTTCTCATTCGATTTTGAACTTAACCCTCAACATTTTAAGGGTTAAAATCATTTGGAGTTTGACAGTTTGGTATAACCTGACGTACTGTTGTGTGTACCGCGGGAGAGACTACTGACTGAGAATCGAATGGAAGTTATCTTGGCCCCAACCCAGGACACCTTTTCAGCAGTCGAGGCAGTCAGAATTATAAATCTGTTGGGTATACAGAAATACTGGGTTCTCTTCTGACTGACTCATTGTCGTTTAAAACTCTACGAATATTTCTCTAATAAGCTACTAATTGGATCTGCAAAATGACCAGTTAACATGGTCAACCAATGACCTACAACTGCTCATAAGTAATTGATGGCTTTTCATTTCAATCAAAATTCTACCTAGAACCGCGTATGCTCGGAAAAAGCGTATAAAACACAGGATAATTATCAAAAATGATTATAATTACGCGACGTTCAGTTCAACGTTCAACTTTTAAATAGTTATTACTTACCTACTATTTTCATAATCTGGCACTGTTTCATACGAATGGACTTTGGACATTTGAAAAAAGCCGCTTATGTAGGATAGTGTACGGAAATATACATAATATAGGTATGCATGTGTCATCTTTTCCTGTTTGTCTCGTCTCGACTCGACTAAGCGTAAAAAATGAAGCATATGAGATGACTGCCAACGTCTGTTATCTAATCGTGCACTGTGGGTTGAGCACAAACTTTTAATCTGTATAAGTACCTAATTTGATTTTGTTATTACATATTTTGTATTTTTTATAGCCAGTGCCAGCACATCAACTAGAAATGGATTTTTTTATTCTCTTTATTTAGATAATTTTCTTCTTCTTAGCGTACCTAACGATGGCAAATAAGATTGTGATAATTCAAATAAGTATTAAGTTAGGATATAAAAACAATAATGTATAAGTACTTACCTACAGTGTAAAGAGGCGATTTTTCAATCGTCAGATAAGGGAATATTATAATATTCTCTGCTCGTTGCCTATTAGATAATTAACATAATATTATTCATTATCATGTTTTATTTACCTATTGGGAACTTAACGTAAACGTTTTTAGTGATGTGAACTGGGTTTACTAATCGAATGCAAAATCAGAATTAGTCTATAAAAACCCCATACAAATAGTAGCTCTTTCTATTCGTATACAAAAATCCATAAAATATGATCCTTTATGAGAGACTGGCGTCCATACATTTGAATATCCTGTGTGACAGATCTCCAGGCTTTCACCCCGAATTCAATCTGATTAAAATTACAATGGTCAATTTTCAAACTCTAGACAAATTATTTATTGATGAAGGGAAAAACAGACATGTTTAAATTAATTGGCCAAAAAAAAAAGAACGGAATAACAATAATACAAAAAAGTTGGTAGGTATAGTGTAATGCGTGTGTTGATGTAGGTAAGTGTAAGGAGAGGTAGAATGATGTTGTGAGTGTGAGTGTGTAGGATGTTTGTTACAGTCAAGAACCCGAAAAAATAAATATTACGAAGGAACAATGAGTAGCTGCTCCGTGGCGTCATAGTCCAATTTTTGTAACCAGACCGAGAGTGTTTTTTTTTGCAACGCTGTTTGGGTATGGCATAAATAATTGACAAAATTCCGTTAATTTTGTTATACAAATAGTTTCCAAGTAAATCAAAATTTCGAAGGGAGAAAGCACTATGAAACCGAGTTGTGGTACAAATAGCGTGTTTACGTCGCTTACCTTCAACTTGAGTAGGATTATAGGTAAGGTAAGAAGAGAGTGTTTGCGCAAAACCGTATTTAAAATTAAACGTTGACGTACAGTTAACACTCTAGTTCTCTCATAAAGTTCTCTAGTGGGATTAAGAAAGGCAGGAAATTACTAACCTTTAGATCGGCCCTTTGTGCACGTTCGATCCGGAACATTGATGTTTTTGTTGCACCACCCCATACAGTTATGCAGTACGAGATTAATGATTGGCATAGCGCGAAATAGACAGATCTCAAGAAGCCAGTGTCCGCGACATGACGAAGATTTTTAAACACAAATATTAGTTTAGGTACATACGTATTAAAACGGAAAGAGTATGGGTGAAAACTTAGTGTTATCTTTTATCTAGCATGACGCCCAAGTAAAGATCAGATCAGATTAAATAATGTAGGTACTTTATTTAATCTGATCTGATCTTTATTGAATAGAGTCATAAACTTAAGATTATTTAAAGCCAACCATTAATTCTACGTGTGTAATAAATAGGCGGCAATACACTGGTTAATTCTGACAAGTCAATCAAGTAGGTACCTACTAAGGACATTGTAAAATGCAAACGGTACCTAATAAATTAAAGCAAGCAAAATATAATCTAAATAGGATAAGAACCATCTTCAACAATGATTGATAGCGCCACATATCAAAACGATCGAGTAAAAAAACTTATAAAACTAAGCCGTAGCCTACAAATACAGATAAAGTTTATCTGAAAACATTTCTTATCGATTCGTCCTTCATTCAATCGAGTTCGGTATAAAAGCGATTGTAACGTAGCGTCCCATCCCTATTCGACGCGCGAGTCGCGACCGCGAGCGGCGCTCCCTGTTCAAGTGATCAGTGTTCAGTTCACTTCACTCATTCACAAAGCTGACATGGCTCTAGTGCGTTTACGGACTAGTGAATTATTTTTATTATTATTTTTAATAATTACCACGTGTGCCGTGACTCCACCATGGATATTTTCAATAAAACAAAACACTAAAACGTGTGATGATAACAAATGTGTGTTTAATATTGATGTGAACGCGAAAAATGTTGATGAGTGGTCGCTAACTACTGAGCCGGCTTTCGAACAAAAATGTGAATCGTTTTTTGTGAGTAAAGTATTTGAGAACGTTGTTGTTGATGTTCAAAAAGATGGTAGGAAGGTGTATTTCTGTGTTAAAAGCGGTGGTTTGTGGCATCATCAAGGAGAGGGTGTATATTTGGATGCGAGTGACGTCACCGAGACATTCGACACAGATTCGTGAGTACAGCTTTAAACCAATTTGTAAATTTAAAAGTTAATTGCTTGGAATTGCCAGGCAACAAGTATAGAAAATTTTAGAACTTGTTTACGTTTTTTTTAGTACATTGACTGAAAAGTTTGTTCGTAATCGTACTTTGAAAGTCACAAAAGTAAATTACGAAAGCAATTATTTGAAAACAGCTGTTGTCAATAATAGGAAAACAGGTAGTTGTTTGATGTTATTCTTGTGCATTTTCTATTTCATTATACTTTTGTATTATTATGACACACGTTAATCTGTAATGATTTAACCCACTTTTAAAATAAACTCAAAACTTCGGTGGTGTCACGAAAAATTACCAGAATATTCTAAAATTGCATCTGGTAACCCGAAATTCGCGACGAAAAATGGCGGCATTTCAAAAATATTATTACGTAACTGCATTATCAAATTGTTGTAACTTAGTTATTTCTGGCTTATCTTATCCTTATCAGTGCTCCAATATCAACATATCGAAATGATCGATTTGGATTTCAATTGCTACGTATTTTTGTAAAATATCAACACTACGGAATTTTCGTAAAGTTAAGCAAACGTCACCGCGGACGAGAATAGGATGGGTAGCCTTCTGCGTAATCGGGACAGGCGGTGACGCGTGACGTCAGTAATTTCACCATATGATTTGTCACTAACAAAAAAAAAATATAATACTTATACGTATGTACGCGACGAATTGATAACCTCCTCTTTTTTTTTGAAAAGTCTGTTAAAAAGAGATTCGGTGAAAGCATAATCAGCCTTTTCCCAACTTCCCACTGCTGGGGTACTGCGGCCTCGTCTCTATGGGAGGGAGTGGGCCGTAATCCACCACGCGGGCCCAGTGCGGGTTGGTAGATGTCACGTGTTTTCGAATTTTTGGTTCTATGACATGTCGCATGTCGGTTTTCTCACGATGTTCATGGGATGCGATGCGATGTGGGATGTATCCCCCATCATGAACATACAATGGGATACATCGATAATTTTGTGTTTTTAAAATTCCTATAAAACCAAATGGTTAATGGTTAAATCATTCGGATTTTCTATAACGTGTTATTTGACTAATTATTATATTGTCTTTACTAAAAACCGAAACATGATTGACACTGTCTATTTTCTGTTTTATACGGTAAACAGTTCCATAGTGCGCAGTAAAATTTGCTTTAAATCGAAGGTATTTAAATATGTTAAGAACTTACTAAGCTAAAATTGATTTATGTATAATATTTTGTCATAAATCTACATTTAAACGAAGCGCGTTTAAATTCCGGTGCGCGTGAGTTTTCTATTTCGCGCGTCAAAGTAGACAGCCATAACACCATTTCACTTACATGCCCAGCTAAACCACGTTTCGCTTCTCTTAACATTATTCTGGCAGTCAGTACGGAAGCACTGAATTAACTTGCGAATGGGTCAGTCAATGTCGAAAAATTGTGACCCCTCACCTCACTCCCTGGACCACATAGCTCGATTAATCTTTCCGTGTCTACGCGGCCACAGGAGCTCGTGTCTAAGTAATAACAGCCGCACGGATCGATCGCTACGCTTCCCAGGGTTGGTCCGTGGATGGGTGACCATCTTTAATACACCGAGACTTCTCCGTGCCTCGGAAAGCACGTTAAGCCGTTGGTCCCGGCTGTTATTCGTGGATCTTTGACAGTCGTTACGGGTCGTCAGAAGCCCGAAAGTCTGACAACCAGTCTTACCAAGGGGTAGCGTATTACCCAGTTGCTGGGTTGTTGAGGTCAGATAGGCAGTCGCTCCATGTAAAATACTGGTTATCGTGTTAGCCAGTAACTGGGTTGTGTAGGTCAGGTAGGCAGTCGCTCCATGTAAAATACTGGTATTCAGCTGCGTCCGGTTAGACTGGAAGCCGACCCCGATATAGTTGAAAAAACCGGTCAAGAGGTAGTCGGACTCGCGGTTCCGTTCCGATTTCTGAAAAAGTGTGCGTGTGACTTTTCTCTATCAAACTTCGGAGATAAGGACGATAACGGTAGTTTTTTTTACATTTTTCTATCTAAAGTCGAAAAGTATGCAGCCTAAAAAAAATGTTTAAGAATGTGCAAACAGCGCTCTTTCATATGATATCTCACATGCTCTAGTAGCCCCACTTCGAATTTTTAAGACCCCCTTTCAGTCCCTGTTGCAAAAAAAAAGTTATATTTTTACTTCTTTCTTATTTGCAAAATAGTTGGGTAAACGTCATCTAAAACTGTTCCAAATTTCAAGTTGATAGCATTAGTAGTTCTTGAGATATCCAGCTGTGACAGAAAGACAGACAGACTCAGTCGCACCATAAGGGTTCCTTTTTACCATTTTGGTACGGAACCCTAAAAAGGCAGACAGGTTGGTTGTTTGTTTTGTCATTCAAAGAATAGTTAGTAGCTTACCAACTTCATTGCCCGATTGACGCCCCTCCTAAAATGGGAGGCGATGCGTAATGCCGATCAGTTAGTTGCTATGCAAGGAGGTGGCTGACCTTTCCGCTATTTATTTTTTTTGACAATCGACTGCGAGTCATTATAGCTCTTACGTTATCTAAAGTTAAGGGCCTATAATACCTCAAATATCTTAGCATGATCCTCCGTTATGTCGAAAATACTGCAACATTAATTTTGAAATAAATACATGGTAAAGTTGAAGATTAATGTTAGTACTATGTTAGACGAAAACACGATTCCATAAAAATTTCACGATAGAAAAAAAAAACCAGTTACCTCCAAACCGAACAATAAACCGCTAGTATTCAAAAAGTACTTCAAATTAGATCATACAACTTTGCACTGAACTAACTATAAAGCAGGTCTTATGTTTTTATTTTTTTGAAGTTACCATTAATTTCACCGTAAAAAGCAATTTTACCTAAACTATCGGCGCCCAGCACTGCACTCAGTCTCGCTCTCATTTAGTCTGCAGTAGTAGAGCAGTATCGCGCGAGCGAGATAAAAACCTGAGTATCATGCTCATAATGAAAGTAATCGTAACGTTCGAAAATTGTCCACTCCGCTACTGGACATAGGGCTCTCCCAAGCATCACTACAATGCGCGGGCCTGAGCTTCCGCTTGGCTTTCCTATTATCGATAGTCGATATGAAACCGCAGCTCACTTCAAATTCACTTCACCTTAGTTTTCATGGAGTTTTTTTTCTTCAGAATAGCACTACTGTCCTCTTAATTAACGAAAACAAATCGGCGCCAAAACAACCCAAAACTGCTTTAATCCTTGAATAGACTAAACAGTAATTCGTCTGCCTGCGCTGACACGTCTTTCGCCAATGACGTCATGAAACAGTCAGTATTGCGAATGCTAAACGATGACGTAAGCAGACGTTTTTTATGACACATGCGCGGAGACCATGACACAGACAGACCTAGCTTTTACAATCATGTGACTAGATGTCTAGGTTTGCAAATGTCTGACTCAAAGTAGATGTAATATCGAGAACCTAGGTAATAGGTATTGCGGTAATGATTTTCCTTATGCTCAATATTAAATCAATATAATATATTATCACAAACACAACAATACACTAACAAAATCAATCTACCTGCCTTTTCCCAACTATGTTGGGGTCGGTTTCCAGTCTAACCGGATGCAGCTGAATATCTGTATTTTACATGGAGCGACTGTCTATCTGACCTCTACAACCCAGTAAGTGCGTAATACGATACCCCTTGGTAAGACTGGTTGTCAGACTTTCGGGCTTCTGACGACCCGTAACGACTGTCAAAGATCCACGAATAACAGCCGGGACCAACGGCTTAAAGTGCTTTCCGAGGCACGGAGGAGTCTCGGTATGTAAAGATGGTCACCCATCCACTGACCAACCCCGGCAAGCGTAGCTTAACCTGACGGATCGACCCGTGCGGCTGTTATTACTTAGCCACGAGCTCCTCCTCATAATTTAATTATATTTCTGATAACATAAGTTTAGTTACATAACTTTAAAAGGAATTTAATAATAACATATTTCTGAGAATCCCTCTGATGATAACTGTCACTAAATAGATATCTTTGAAAATTAGTACCACACGGCAGTGTTGCGTTGCGTCCAATCAAAAAAAAAAATTCTATTCCTGCCTTACACCCTAACGTTTTGGCTTGTGATAATAAACTCTGGTATAAACAATACACTAACACACACTAATTAAATGCGTTCATTTGCGTACAGTCTTCAAATCCTCATTTGATCCACAAAGATTGAGTTTCTAGAAAGACTTTTTATCTGCAAGTAAGAAAACTTTCAAGTGGTTTGGCTGTGCAGTATTTGTTATTGGATCCTCCTTCCTAAAATACGGCGAAACTAAGTAACTTTGTGTCCATCTTTTACAGTAACTATAGCATATTTTTGAAAGGAAAAAATACACAGTAATAATAATAGTACATAAGAAGTGATGTGTCCTGAAATCTATTTTAGTTTGTAGAACTAAGGAAAAAAAGAACTAAACCCAGGTCTATTTTTCTAGTTTTTACCATATTACTCCTACAACTTTCATTAAAACTGTTCATAAAATTATACAGTTCTTTACAAAATAATAAGGAATGATTTCATGTCATTACTTTTTTAGTCCAATCAATACATTTTTTGTAAATCGATAATTACTTCATATTTTGCAAGAGTTGTGTCATCGCGCTTCTCTTTCTTTTCTTTTGTAAAAGGATCGTCAGAATAACGTCTGAATTTTCTTTAGGCGTTTCAAGTAAACGCCCTGCAATATCTTCAGCATACTTAGATCGTAAGGAAACAAATTATCCTTAATTCTTCTAAGCAGACCATGACCCACTTGCTGGAGTGTCATAATCCTAAGTGCCCGTTCACCTGCACCTCGGAAGACCTAAAGAATGCCAATGATGCGATCAACGTGGCACCATTCGACGAGAAGAGAGAGAGAAGAGAACCATCGACACGAAAAGAAGAAACATTCTCTTTTTGACCATAGTAAGAAAACTCCATGTTGAAACTATTGTTCGAACTGCATATGTGAAGAAAGCAGATGGTCGATAAAAAAACTCTACGATGTCCTACGAAATTTTCCAAAGAAAATGGTGTCGTTTCTTCCAAGCTTTGGCAAGTCGGGCAAGTCTATTAAATGACAGACACAAATAGCACTCCAGTAGCACAGTAACAGTAATAAAAAAGAAATAAAATCAGCCATCTTCGAGCGGCCGAGGTCGTCGTAAAGACAATTGGGAGATAAAATATTTAATATGAAGAAAATGAACTGTGAACTAAAATATTATAAATTATTATTGGTGCCGATTCTCTTGGCACAAATGCCTCTAAACTAGATTAAAAAACACTATTTAGTTTAGCCGTTGGTCCCGGCTGTCATTCGTGGATCTTTGACAGTCGTTACGGGTCGTCAGAAGCCCGAAAGTCTGACAACCAGTCTTACCAAGGGGTATCGTATTATCCAGTTACTGGGTTGTGGAGATCAGATAGGCGGTCGCTCCATGTAAAATACTGGTATTCAGCTGCATCCGGTCAGACTGGAAGCCGATCCTAACTTAGTTGGGAAAAGGCTAGGCAGATTGATTTCATCATCATCATCCACAGCCCGACTTCAGCCACTGCTGGGCATAGGCTTTGGGCACGCCACAATTGCGGCGATAAGTCCCCTCTTTGAGGAGTGGTTAGAGCGGCGCCACGGCGTCCTCACCTTCCGCCTGACGCAGGTCCTCACCGGACACGGCTGTTTCGGGAGGTTCCTGTTTCGCATAAGGCGGGAGGAAACGCCCGGGTGTCACCATTGTGTGGATCGCCCGGAGGACACAGTGGAGCATACAGTGGAGGTCTGCCCGGCTTGGGCAGAGCACCGCCGTGTTCTCACGGAGGCGATCGGCGGCGGCGATCTCTCGCGTCCGAGCCTGGTTCAGGCCATGGTGCGGAGCGAGAGTGCATGGGCGCGGGCCTGCGGACGGTGAGCAGCGGGTAGCTCGCCGTCCGGTAAGGACCAGGCCCGAGTCGACGGCGCGTTGTGTTCCACGCGCGCCTCAAAGAGATGTCAGCAAGTGACGGGGTCCAATAGGGCCGACGCCGCTGGGGTCGCGGATTGTCTGAAGAGGTTACCGCGGCCCTGGCATAGGCAACTGAAGGAACACGGGTGGGTTTTAGTCAGTAAAAGTCTGACACGCCCTTCTGCTCCACCCAGAGCGGGAGAAGTTATTTGATGACTTCCCAACTTCAAAAAAAAAAAAAAAAGGCTCTCTTCTCTTGTGCCAGCCTCATCCAGGTATTGCCAGCGATGGCAACAATATCGTCCGCCCATCTCGCCGCCGGACGACCGACATCTCGTCTTCCAGTCCTCGGACGCCACTCTGTCACAGTCTTACTCCACCTGTCATCACTGTGCCTTGCCAGGTGTCCTGCCCAACTCCATTTGAGTTCCATAATACGATTTCCGATATCGAAGATCTTCCTAGTCTTCGTACGTCTCCGGATCTCGACGTTTGGAACTCGTTCTATTAGCCTGATGCAAATGCTATAGGTTTTGTGAAAAACATGAAGAATGTGGGGTGCACCTTGGTCAGTCAGTCTCGCTGCCAACCTGGCTGACAGGCTCATCCTTTCCACAACAGCAAGCAAGAGCTATTCTAATACTCCTCGTGTCGAAACAAGAGCACAACCGGTTTCAAAACAAAAGTAAATAAATCAGAACTGGCTGGGCTGACATAATATTAATTGGATGCCAAAACAAGAGATAAAATAATGTCTACGAAGTATTAATAAACCACTATTATAAACACCCAATGACGTCTAGCACCCGCCATAATAATTACATCATTATTAAAAGAATGAAAATACCTACGTTTATTTGCGGTAAAGCAATGATATAATATCATTGCCGTAAAGAAAGAATCAATCTGCCTAGCCTTTTCCCAACTATATTGGGGTCGGCTTACAGTCTAACCGGATGCAGCTGAATACCAGTCATGGAACGACTGCCTATCTGAACTCCACAACCAAGTTACTGGGTAATACGATACCCCTTGGTTGGACTGGTTGTCAGACTTTCGGGCTTCTGACGACCCGTAACGACTGTCAAAGATCCACGAACGTGCTTTCCGAGGCACGGAGGAATCTCGGTATGTAAAGATGGTCCATCCACTGACCAACCCCGGCAAGCGTAGCTTAACCTGACGGATCGACCCGTGCGGCTGTTATTACTTAGCCACGAGCTTCTCTATGTATCTCCATAAACCCTGAACAAGAATACGGAAAAGCCAAAACTTACCTACTCTATACGAACGAAATCGCAGCACAATCCATATCAAACATATGTAGCCAAAGATTAATTACCGTCCCTTTTGCTTTACCATATCCTCCTAAAAAAAAAACCGGTCAAGAGCGAGTCGGACCCGCGCACCGAGGGTTCCGTTCCGATTTCTTAAAAAGTGTGCTATTTAGAGACATCGTTTTATTTTTCCTGTAAACTTTACATAAACTTCTATCACATAGAATAATTTCAGATTTTTCGCTTTGCAAACTTCGGGGAAAAGGGGGGGTGGGGGCGGTATTTTTTTTTTAAATTTTTATCAAAAGTCGAAAACTGCGGCGTAAAAAAACAAAAAAAAATGTTTGAGAATGTGCAAACAGCGCCCTTTCATATGATACCCCACATGCCCTAGTAGCCCTACTTTGAATTTTTGAGACCCCGTTTCAGTCCCTGTTGCAAAAAAAATATAAATATTTTTATTTCTTTCTTATTTGCAAAATAGTTGGGTAAACGTTATCTAAAACTGTTCTAAATTTCAAGTTGATAGCATTAATAGTTCTTGAGATATCCAGCTCTGACAGACAGACAGACTGAGTCACACCATAAGGGTTCCTTTTTTACCATTTTGGTACGGAACCCTAATACAGACGCCACACATGTTCACCTCCTTCCAAATGAAACTAAAAAGGTACATCGGTTCACCTAATATTAACCTTGTGGCTATTTTGGCGTCCGTCTGGCATCCCGTCTGATCTATTGCCAAGAGTTATGATGTACGTATGTGTGTGTGCTTAGAATGTTTCGTGGGAGAGTATTTTGAACTGGATTATCTGCATCATCCGCCTTCTTCGTCGGAATCTGCGTCCAGTTAAAGTATGATGTGGTGTCGTGGTGATTGTTTTCTGAAATCCATAATGAGTAACGGTACATCAAATCGTTCATATCTCATTTAATTTTTTGGGTTCTAGGGATCAAAGGAGGCAAATTATTTTTATTTTATTTATTTATTTATTTAGTTCAGACACGAGAGATCCATATTTATGTTAGTAGGTATACTTAGACAACTATGTTAGTAAACAACGATAGTACTATGACAAACATACAAAAGGCCACAAACACTTAAACAAAAATATTGAAGTAGGGGTCCTGTACCTATCTAAAATCAAATTGTAAAAACTAAATTAAAAATTATTAAAAATTAATTCAATGTTATTATAAATTAAATAAATGAATAAAATTACATAATTAAATAAATAAATTAAAATTGTAAACTAAATTTAAAGAATATTAAAGTTCATTCCAATTAATGTCAATCTTAAAAATTAAATATTATTAAAAATTAATTAATGACAGTAACACTTAGGGAGTACCAAATAAGGCAAAAGTACCTCGTGCATGTGTTCAAAAGTACCTCATAAATTATTATAGCTTGTCTTATTAATACTCCATTGACTTTGAAGTCGTTTTAAAACTAACGACTTTCAATTATAGGACGTTCATCGAGATCGTTTTGAAGGCGGCTTCCGATATGTTTTAATTAAATATGTAATTATAATTTATGTCTTCATCTTTATTCATTCATTCATTTTTCATTTATTTATCAATTATGGCTGATTAAAAAAATTAAAAGAGAAAAAGTTCTCTTGTTCTCCACAACTATGCTCTCAGCCTAAGGGAGTCGAATCTACGAAACACTCATCAGAATACAAACGAAGTGTGACAGATTCTTATCCTTACAAAAACTCAATCGATATCCTCTAACGAGCGAACCCAATAACCTAATGTCAATTGTCAGTAAAAGATAGATCGCTAGAGTGCGTTTCATCAAATAGTTCCTATGCCGTAATGTTGGCTCCACTGTTTTAGGACGAACACGATACGCTACTGTTGGAATGGATGGACCTGATAGGTCCATGTGTTAAAGTTTAACAGTGGACCAACATTACGGCATAGGAACTATTTGATGAAACGCACTCTACTGATGATAGACAATAATATAATTCTATCTGTCCTTATCCACGTTCCTTTCGTTCGTTCGTGTTCTTTTGTTTATCTGTCTTAGATTATTGGGACCTTCGATAATAAACATCTAGATCGAGCCACCGCGTGGCCGGTCATGAGACAACAATATAATACTTTTTCTAGGTTATATTACGTGTGGTACGAGAAATGGAGTTTAACGTAAGAAATCTTCCATGTTTTGGACTGAAACCCATGTCAATACATTCGCACAATGCAAAAACTATCCAAAAAAGTTAAATTAATCGACGCAAGATAAATTTTGTAACAGTGAAAGCACTTTGTTTGGATAACATTCAAAAGTTCGCCAAGCAAAAATACGGCACGCCGTAAGGGACAGAAGATACGATGCTTTGTCTCAATTTTCCTACTAATTTCGTATATGTATATGTCTCACTCCACAGGCAACATCTAGAGGTTTAATATCATTGTATTGGGACGTTAAAACCATAGATAGTATGTCAAAACTGGTGACAGATATTGACAGAGATTGGGATCGGCCGTTAGTCAGGATTTTTAAAAACTTCCACGAACGGGTGAAACGGGGAAATATTGCACTGAAAAATGTCGCGGGCGAGAGTTCAGTCTAATATAAAATATGAGTAATCCGAACAGGAAGGTATTTCACATTCCCGCGAAGTGTGTTGTTACGTGGATGGAGTCTCCAGCGTGGAATTTTCTTCGTCGTCTAAGTATCGATTTACAATGGAAACAAAGTGCACCCGCGTGGCTAATAGCCGCACAGGTCGTTTGATCAAGGTTAAGCTGCGCTTGCTACGGTCAGGGCGTGGATGGGTGAGACAGTCGTTCGGGTAGTCGGAAGCTGAAGACAATAGAACTAACTATGGTAAATCAGTACCTTATCCTTAGGCTGAAATTGTGGTTTAGAATGGAGAAGCATTTATTTAGCAAATGCCGGTTAGACTGCAAGCTAACCCCAATTCAGATAAGAAAACTTGGGAAAAGAGCTTGCATGACTGTCCAAAACGGGTCCTCCGTTCCTTATAATGTGATCCTTTAGCCGTCGTTGACTTAATTTAGGTTTGTTTTGATTTATTTACGAGTATCAGAATAAGTCGCATAAATGGCCGTATTTTTTATTGCTTTCACTGGGAAGCTTGATGTTTTTTCAGCTCTATTAGATATTAATTTCAACTTGATACTTCCACGCGTTCCTGAGAAAAAGTGTATTGATACACTGACAGACAGACAGACAATGAAGTGATCTTATAAGTGTTTCGGTTTTTTCTTTTCAGGTACGGAACCCTAAAAAAAAACGTAGTGTTGATTCAATTCTTTTTTTTTAACACCTCTATACCTCACATTATACAATTTAAATTAGTGTAACGGTCCAGTGCCTTGGTTGCGCAACCAAGCAACCAGTGGTCGTAGGGTTCAACACCCTAAAATTGGCTGTTGTTGCTCCTACTCATTGTAACTACTAGAAATACTTTGGTTACACGTGCAGCTTCTGAACATTTTGGTTGATTCGACGTTGACTGTGCAAGCTCGTAAATATTGCAGATATCTATACTATAAGGCGGTTGTGTTACTTATTTAGGTATATCGAGCGACAATATTAAGGCGAAAGCGCCAGGGTAGCCCGCGAAATTTAAAATTACTTACGTTTTTTGCAATTTGTAGGTCAGTGTGAGCTTGTATGTTGATTAAAATATGATTCGCGGCCGTAGCTAATATGGCTTTACAGAATTATTATCATTAGAATCAGCAATACAACTCCATAAGTTAGCATTTACCTCAAATCTCATGATTTCATGAAATCGCTAGATTTGAGGTAAATGCTAACTTATGGAGTTGTATTGCTGATTCTAATGATTATAATTCTGTAAAGCCATATTAACTACGGCCGCGAATCGTATTTTAATCAACATACAAGCTCACACTGATCTACAAATTACAAAATACGTAAGAAATTTTGAATCTCGCGGGCTACCGTGGCGCATCAACCTTAACAAAATACTAAAGATTTAAAGCGCTAGATTTGCCCTCACCGTACTTAGACACGCGAAAATTGTTCAAATTGAGGAGAGTGACCTCACACATTATTAAATAGCGTTTCCATGACAATTAAGTCAAGTCACTGTGTCATTGACACACGTGTGCAAATGTGCATTTTCTTGCTCTTCCTTTCTTTTCTTGCCTTAATCAACTACCTAAACACTCGAATGAAGTTAATATTACTTTGTAGCGACATTAAAATGTACTTATCATACATTGTTCCGGATATCGCCTACGGTTCTACGTAATAAATAAGCCCTAATACCTAATAGGGACTAGTGTTTGACAGATTCATGTCAGTTTGGCTGAAACCATGTGTAAGGCCGAAACTGGCTCGGTCGTGAAGTTTGACTCTTGTCTCTTCAACTGACCCGGCAACAGGTCAACTGTTGTGTTGTCATAGTGAATTTAATGATACGATAGTCGATATAGTAGACAATGCCGCGTTTATGCCTTCATAGTAAGTTGTTTTATACAAACATCTGTTTCATTAAAATGGAGTTTATTTACTTAATGTAAAATTTAATAACTAAAGCCGAAACCGAAACTATGTAAAATTTCTACATTTAAGTAAATCTGTAATTTTTATGGCGACATAATATAGATAGAGTATTCTATCGATCTATCTATTTATTCATTTATAATTTATGGAAAACTTACTTTGGTTTGTTACTAAGTTGGTTCTTATTAACAAAATAAACATTAGACGGTCTTAAACTTCCATAAATCGAGAATAAATCACACACAA
Organism: Cosmia trapezina; assembly: GCA_905163495.3. Classification (NCBI taxonomy): domain Eukaryota; kingdom Metazoa; phylum Arthropoda; class Insecta; order Lepidoptera; family Noctuidae; genus Cosmia; species Cosmia trapezina. Next base: position 3,679,878 of record LR991047.1, read on the forward strand.
TAAGTTATGACATCATTTCCAATACCAATCAAGGAAACTTGCAAACACTGGAAACTGTCGAGATTACGCAACTGACTAATCCGCAAAACTGACCAATCAACTGACTCATCACTTAATCGCTTTAAATTCGGCCTATAATAACTAAAGCCGAAACCGAACCTACAGCACAACACTACTTGACAAATGTCCTTTTGTTCAGCAAAACAGAATATCGTATAACAATGTAATATTAAAACCGTTTACAGGAATTGAACGTGTTGAAAACAGCGGAAAAATTATTATACTTTATGGCTAGCGTTGAAATGTGAATGGAAATGTTTGCTTGTGGAAAATCTCCTCACGATTGGGTGGTAAAAAGGAGTTCCAACAAGTGTCGATACTTAGGGCGAAAATACACATTTCTGTAGCTGGTACAAAACTATGCAAGTATAGTTAGCGAAACCCACGAAGACGCACCCCACGCTTATTCCTAACCGCTTACAGTGCAAGTGTGCATCATTCCGCTAGTGTTTTAGTTTTGTCGATACACACTAATTGCAGGTAATTATAGTATAGTTAAAATCTCGCTGCAGACTCGGTCATAAATCATTCGAGTGTTTCGCTCTCTTTCCCACTCACGGCCCTTATGGGCAGGCCACGCCCACACGTAGTCCTGTGCATTACTGCAGTCGATGAGTGATATCGATAGTTTTATATATTTATAAATAGGTGATAGTAATAAATACACATTTTTTTTATTTTATTACCAAATTTACTACAAAGCATATTCTCGTAAAAACACATTAGTACTCATTAGTTACCCTGCATACTTAATGAATGCAGTATGTTTACGTGATAACCTTAATGATTCTGTTAACGATAATGGCCTTGTACGCGCGCAACTAGCGCACATCCCTACTCCGATTATGATTTATGACCAAGTCTGCAGCGAGATTTTAACTATACTATAAGTACAGGTATAGGTAATTAGTGCGTACACTTGTACAATGTTCCATACTTGTACTGCAAGCGATTAGGAAGAGTGGGGCGCGTCTTCGTGGATTGCACTAACTATAGCTGTCATACCATTGTGACATTGACCAATCGGAAGCTGTTAAGGCATACGGCATGCCAGCTACTTGCATAGATTTGACCAGCTACAAGTCAGCTCGCTGTCAAACTTGCTTACTGGCTTCTATCGCGCATTGGATTTTCAACTCTCGGTTTTGAGCAGAGCTTCGAGAATCCAACCTGACAACAACAGTGCATTCTTGCGCGTCGAAAAACAGTTGGATTTTTAAAAATCGAGTGCGCGAAAAAAATCGGCGCGATATTTTTACGTCCGTGCGAACGTTGAAAGTACAATGTCGATTAGAGATTTATTAATTAAAGAAAGAAAAGAATCAAAAATAGATTTATTAATAAACAAGTGCATACAAAAATATTTAAGATAACTCGAATCAATCAATCAATCTGCTAGCCTTCTCCCAACTATGTTGGGGTCGGCTTCCAGTCTAACCGGATCCAGCTGAATACCAGTATTTTACATGGAGCGACTGCCTATCTGACATCCACAACCCAGTTACTGGGTAATACGATACCCCTTGGTAAGACTGGTAGTCAGACTTTCGGGTTTCTGACGATCCGTAACGACTGTCAAAGATCCACGAATAACAGCTGGGACCAACGGCTTAACGTGCTTTCCGAGGTACGGAGGAATCACGGTATGTAAAGATGGTCACCCATCCACTGACCAACCCCGGCAAGCGTAGGCTTAACCTGACGGATCGACCCGTGCGGCTGTTATTACTTAGCCACGAGATCCTCGAGATAACAAAACAGATACTTATGAACATAAAACATAAATTAGTCGGCAGCTGCATATCATGACTGTGGCACGAAGGCTTCCATTCAGCATAATGCTGTGCTATGGGGGACCCACAGCACAGCGCTGATTTTCAGTCGTCACCCGAAAAAGACTTACGGAAACCAAGTCAGTATCTGAGAAATGAGATAGTAAGTAGAAGTCAAGTAAAAAATACTCGTGAGCAACAATTCAATTTGCTGAATCAATTTGTCAATTGGTAGGAGGGTTCAACGTTCAACATGTTAAAAGGGGGCCTCAACGTGCCTTAGTACGATGACTCGACGTACTATAACGTTTAATAGAATATACAACATGTACAATGCGTCAAATAAGAATAGGATCGACTTAGCGCCATGTTGTGACATCATAGCTGTCAATTCGAATAAATTGGGTAGGGTGAGCAAAACAAGATATTTTTTAAATAACATTTATTATTTCACCATGAAAATATGAAAGGAAGTACTTAGTAAGTATAATTTTTTTTTTAAACTATGTAGGACTAATTTTTTGATGTTTTATTTCACTTTGATTTAACTAAGACTCAAAAAAAAAAAAATACGTTATTGATACGCAAATAAGTTTTCTTTGTAAACCGTACTTTTCAATCAACATTTGACAGATAGAGGTCATTGATATTCCTATTCTTATTTGAATCGCATTGCAGGTATCATCATAAAGGTGTGGCCAAAATTAAAGTATGGTACAGACAACAGACCATTAAACTGAACAATTTTGTCCATGGGACCAACATCATAATTATTGTGAAAAAATAATCAGATGTCCCATACGTTTGGGTCAAGTAGTTATTGAAGCGGGTATCGGCAAGCGTAGTGTGGGACGCCCCCCAGCTAGGTGGACTTATTCCCCTATTTCTTAATTTTTGAAGATCAGATAAAAAAAAAAGAAAATATATTTGTACTCTACTAGATGAGTTCTAGACAATGACACCCCAAATGCTAGGGCATTTAATATCCGTTGCCCGCGGCTTCGCCCGCGTGGATGTCGGAAATTATCCCACGGGAACCTACTACCGGTATAAAAAGTATCCTATGTGTTAATCCAGGTTATAAACTATCTGTGTGCCAAATTTCATCCAAATCCGTTCAGCCGTTTTTGCGTGATTGAGTAATCCAAACATCTTCACAAACTTTCACATTATTTATAATATTAGTACTAGGTTTATCATGTCCGTAAGGATTGAGTCGCCAAATTTCGTATCTTAATGAAATTTAATACTTATTTAGTAGTACCTAAGTTTAAAAATTTTGTAGGTTCGATCCTCGATTTTGTAGGTATAATACTTCAAAAGATATATGAACTTATAGGTGGCAACTCAATCTAAATGTTTGGATTGAGTCGCCTCGTCAGAACTAAGAACATCATGGATGAATGTTTATCATAATTTGGTATGATTTAGTAGTATTTGAGAGTATTTAGTAGACAAAATCTGAGCTCGGTAGTGTTAAAATTAAAAAAGTTACAATACATTATGTGTGGCTCCTCAGACCATACGCATACGACTGGTCATTTTACAAAGAAGCAGTAGTTCAATTAATGCGCAATTTCAACATCATTTAGTAGTAAGTATATTAGATTTGTAGGATAAGAGTCGGCAATCGCAAAAGAAAGAAATGGGAGATATAGCATATTTAATGTGGCTCCTCAATTCAGATGCTTCGGTAAATAGATTTGCCTCTAATCTACATAATCATGTGACGAAATTTGGAACAAAAAACGCCAATATTTTGTATAAATTTCTACAAAATGTACGTATAAAAAAATACAAAAAAAAGTACATATTTACGAAGTTATTAGCTATTCTTTAATTTCTTATGAATTTTTTTTGTAGGGTGACCATGAATACGTGATTTAAAAAGAAAATGTACGTTTCGTGGCTTACAGAAACAAAATCTATTTTGTCGCATGTTTTCAAAGTCAGCCTGTATAGTCGGATTTGCACAATAATTTTTTTGTTTCAAAGGTTATGCTCTCGAGGTGGTCCCATTGTCACCAAGTCAGAATCTGATGAAGAGATCCCATGGAAATCGAGGGAATCCCTTAAATTTTCGTTTATTGGCAACGACACTACCAGCCGCACTACCAGTAGTGTCGTTTCCAATTAACGACACCACCAAGCCTATTTTTTTTGGATTATATTGTACAGTCAACATAGCAAACTTCATTATCATCATAGTTTCATCATGGAACTTGTGAAATTTTTTAAGGGTGTAAAACACTAGAGGTAAAAAAAAACACCTAAAACGATAATGAGGTCAAAATGGAAATCCAAGATGGCGGCTGCAAAAATTTTCGCAGCCGCCATTTCAAGCCGACGCCGCGCGGCGCAGCGGGACGTGTCTACATTCGCCACGTGCTCCCGCCCCGCCCTGCGTCTTTTTCATTTTATTTTTGTATTCTTCTTCCTCTTCCTCTTCTGCAAGAAGTCCGATTATAACAAGATCCCAGTCTATAATTATAATTTCACTCGAGCACTCGACCAAACTGCATCAATTCTACACGAAGTCTGGACGGAAATAGTAGAGACTGTAGTAGACTAGTCGCGCGGCTTCGTGAGGCGCAGCACCGCTCTTGCACAACGCGCGTACCGGCGAAGCACCGCTGCGTCGCGATGCATCGCTATACGCTGCGAGGCATCACGAGGCGCAGCGCTGCATGGTGCAACGTATTCTAAATTCTCACAATGAAATGTGTATATTTTCGTGTAGAAAATAAAGTTATAGTTTGAGTCGCTCTTTTAAAATGTGCGCGCATTCTTAATGAATATCGAAAAGTATTTTTTTTTCAGATACCGAATATATACAATGTTGATTTGTACATAAGTATTTAGTAGACATTTATACTAAATGTTAGTGTCTCTGGTTATTGATTCCGTTGTGATCTCAGGTAGATACAATCAATTATTTATTTGCAGAACGTCAGGACTGAGGAGCCAAATAAAATGCGTTTATTTACTAAATTCACTCAGTTTTACTACTTTCTCTATATGCTACAAATTCGAACACACTTACTACTGAATGTTCTTTGGAGTGGAATATAAATTGACCAATTACTTTCATGGAAATTCACGTTTTTATGATTGATTGATTGATGGATTGAGGAGCCACATTAAAAGTATTGTATATTCTTCAATATCAACAATACAGGACTCAGATTTTTAGTAGGTACTATACACAATTACTACTAAATCATACCAAATAATGATAAACATTCATCCATGATGTACCTAGTTCTGACGTGGCGACTCAATCCAAATATTTAGATTGAGGTGCCACCTTTATGTTCATATATCTTTTGAAGTATTATACCTACAAAATCGAGGATCGAACCTACAAAATTTTTAAACTTACTACTAAATAAGTATAAAATTTCATTAAGATACGAAATGTGGCGACTCAATCCTTACGGACATGGATTATCTCCATGAGACAAGATAATTAATTTATTATAATGGACACATTGGACAGGAGTCCAAAATGCTATCATCAAAAAAGATACTGTTTTAATCCTATTACTAGTATTTATGAGATAGCTATATTACAAACCGTGACATCACAATCATGCTTTTTACACAGAATCAAACATAATATCGGTCAATAAGCCTATCCCATTTATACGATTATCCTATTATCGTGTATTAGTAGGCGTATCAGCTATTACATTATCAGTAAAGACACATCATAATGTATTTTTATCTTCACCCATGCTATAAATTCTCTATATAAGTTTCTGAAACAGTTAGCTTATTGCCAACATTAAAACAGCCAGTGTCATAGTAACCATGGTAACCATAATAGCATCCAAACGGGTGCTTTAATGTTGTACTGAATTTCATAATGCAACTCGTTTTCAAAAAAAGAACATTGCACACGCGCGTTTCACTACAACAGCGCCGTAATTAAAAAAAAAGAACTTATTCGAATTCACATCGTATACTATGACACCGGCCGCCATGTTCGATACGAGTATTAGTATTGCAAAAAACTGTTTCAGAACCTTTTATAGAGGATTGATAACATGGATGTAGATAAAGTCTTGTATGCAACTGTACATAATTAGGTATTAAAACACTCATGTGATACTATTCGTCAGTTGCATAAATAACTATTAACCGATTGACGACCAAAAGTAGTATTTTGTGATGTGTTGTTATGTTTTGTTTGTGTTTTGGGTACAGATGTAATGGTTGGTACAAACCATCAAACTGAACAACTTTCTCCATGCGACCAACATCTGTCCCGTAAAAAGCTTTCAATACCTACTTGAGCCAAATGTATCAATATGTGTGATTGTGAAAATTGTACACACGTTTTTAATTTCTCTCTGGGCCTAATTCTGAAGTCCACGCAGACGAAGTTGCAGGTAGAAACTAGTATCCAGTTATGTAATAATTAACTCTGTCAACCTCAGTAGAATAGTGTACAATAGAAAAGTGTCCTGAAACATTTTATAATTTAAAACGAATTATAAAATAAACACGACCTCTTAATAAACAAAACCAGTTTAATAAAAAAGAAAAAAAAAACCGTAATTTAAACTTTATTCTTACTAACACAGTCTATTATCAATTCTACGTCAACAACCACTCGCATAGACCGTGTCGGCGCATGCGAAAAGCAAGTTCTAAATTTAAATGTTCAACAGTCAATGTTCTCATAACGTTTGAAGTTTTTGAAGGGGACGGACGTATGTAAACATAGTAAGAGCTTACAATAAAACAGGTTTTATGGTGTTTATGGATTGCTGCAGGACTGCAGTGCTTGTGGTAACCTTTGAGATCTGAGGGGCAATTCCCGTAATTTTAACAGCGTTCGCAATATCATGTCAAGAATCAATCTGTCAAAAATTGTATAGCGTTTAATACAATTTTTGACAGATTGAGTCTTGAGACGATATTGCGAACGTTGTTAAAATTACGGGAATTGCCCCTCTGGTTTTAGTCAGAACGTAGAATATTAACATATTGAAGCGCATCAAATGCGATACAATAACATTGTACAGTATACATAATTGCTAGCATGTGAATATTTCGGAATTTTGATATCAATATCTGGCGAAATGTTTTTCTTCCTTTTCCGACCGGAAATATGTTTTTTTATACACACATTTTGGGTGTGCCAAGGCGGTATTCGAGCCAAGCAATGTTCCTTTCATAAAACATACATATAATTACAAACCTCTGACAGACAATTCGCATAGTAACCACGTCATTTGTGTCATATTAAAATTATTCTCATACCTATTGTCTTAGCCAACCAAAATTAGTCATTAAAATTCCGTAAGCATTCATGTCCATACTAGGATTCACCGCGTGTTGAATGATAATAATATTCTAAAATACTAAAATAGATATACACATATATTACATTTGGAATCATGGCGCTCATGGCTTCTTAGCCAATAACAGCCGCACGGGTCTATCCATCAGGTTAAGCTACGCTTGCCGGGGTTGGTACGTGGATAGGTGACCATATTTACATACCGAGACTCCTCCGTGCCTCGGAAAGCACGTTAAACCGTTGCTCCCGGCTGTCATTCGTGGATCTTTGACAGTCGTTACGGGTCGTCAGAATACCGAAAGTCTGACAACCAGTCTTACCAAGGGGTATCGTATTACCCAGTTACTAGTTGTGGAGGTTAGATAGGCAGTCGCTCCATGTAAAATACTGGTATTCAGCTGCATCCGGTTAGACTGGAAGCCGAACCCAACATATAGTTGGGAAAAGGCTGGGCAGATTGGTTGCTCATGATTAAGGAAAATGGGGGGTGTAACAAACCATACATCTCACATCACTCAAAACTTACAGGCACTTTTGAATTGTCAAGGAGTCGGCCAGTCGGAAAAGATGAAGCTAGTTGCCCATTCCAAAGCGTAGGTTTCTATGGAGATGAACGGGCAAGACACACACCACAGGCCAGAGCCTAACTACCTCAAATGGCTTAGCATGATCCTCCGTTATGTTGAAAATACTTTTGAAATAAATATTATGGTAAAGTTAAGGATATGTTTGACGAAAACACGATTCCATAAAATTTTCTCTATAGAAAAAAAATATCAAAGTTACCTCCAAACCGAACAATAAACCATTCAAAAAATACTTCAAATTAGATCATGAAACTTTGCATACTAACTGAACTAACTATAAAGTATAAAGCAGGTCTAATGTTTTTTTTTTTTCAAATTACCATTTTTTTTTCCCGTAAATAGCAATTATTTGAACTATCGGCGCCCAGCACCGTACTCAGTCTCGCTCTCACTCAGTCCGCGAGTGAGATAAAAGCTGAGGTAGTATGCACATGCAAAACACTTGGTAGCAACTTCTTGATTCTAGCATTTTTAGTTTAGCAATCTGCCTAGCCTTTTCCCAACTATTTTGGGGTCGGCTTCGAGTCTAACCGGATGCAGCTGAATACCAGTATTTTACATGGAGCGACGCCTATCTGAACTCCACAACCCAGTTACTGGGTAATACGATACCCATTGGTAAGACTGGTTGTCAGACTTTCGGTCTTCTGACGACCCGTAACGACTGTCAAAGATCCACGAATGACAGCCGGGAGCAACGGCACGGAGGAGTCTCGGTATATAAAGATGGTCACCCATCCACTGACTAACCCCGGCAAGCGTAGCTTAACCTGATGGATCAACCCGTGCGGCTGTTATTACTTAGCCACGAGCTCCTCTAGCATTTTTAATTTAGCATGCACCGCAAACGATCGCTTAGTCTCTCCACAATCCACATCGAGGTCATCTGTCTGTCACTGTTGGTCCCAGATGCACAATTTTTTAGTTCACAAACTCCCACGCATTGCCACAGGCGCGTCTAAGCCATCACAGAAGCATCATGCGTCTAGACACATGTCGTCATACAATCACGTGCCACGACGGCCATCTTTCAACCAATCATTCAATCAACTCAGCATATCGCAGTGCACTGCTGGACACAGGCCTCTCCCAGGCTGCGCCACAACACCCTGTCCTCCGCCTTCCTCATCCAGTCTGTCCCAGCCACTTTCTTCAGGTCGTCGGTCCATCTAGCTGGGGGCGTCCCACGCTACGCTTACCGATACGCGGTCTCCACTCCAGGACTCGTCTGCTCCACCGGCCATCAGTCCTTCGACAAACATGGCCAGCCCACTGCCACTTCAGTTTGCTTATTCTGCAAGCTATGTCGGTTACTCCGCCATCTTTACACCTCCTAATTTAAGGCGCAGGTTTCCTGAAAACGATCAAAAAGGTGGTTTTTTAAAGCTGTGTATCTCATAAACGGTAAATAATTTTGACATGTAAAAAACATATGATATTTTCAAGTCCTTTTCGCATACAGTGATGGAAGCCAAAACATAATTAAACATACTTTAATGCACCAAAAAAATCTTTAAACATACCTCCTAATAATCTTTAAAAGCTGTTTATCCCTTCATTAGCAATTATAATTAAAAATATACCATGAAATGTCAAATTCCAAACTGCATCCCGTGATGGATTACTTTTTATTAAATAGTTAATTTCTAATTTTATACGATTTTATTTGCACTTTTACTACATAATTCCGGTGCGCGTGAGAATCTTCTATCTCGTGCGTCAAAGTAGACAGCCATAACGCCATTTCACGTACACACCGAGCTAAACCAAGCTTGGAACCTGGGCCTTAAGAGCTTATAAACCTAAATATCGGTCACATAATATTAATAGATTGAGATATTGCGACTGGTTGCCAAGTGGTCGTAGTTTGACGTCAAAACGACCATTCATGCATGATGTTGTAGTATCATAGGTAGGTATAATGTTTGTGCCAATTTTTTGGACCTATTACGTCAGAGCACAGTTTTTTGTTTTCACTTTCGATGTATTTGCTAGTACGTTTATACATTTCGTCATTTGTTTCGCAAAAATCGTTCGTGTTTCGGCCTTCTCCAATCTGGTAGCTATTTCGGACACTGACTGAAAGTGTTTTGCGTGTCGGGCTACGCCCAATGAAGGGTTCCGTAGTTGAAAATAATTTATCCCAAAACAAATTTAAAATTGTAATTGAAAAACATGTTCTTCCATACATTGATAATTCTCCAACTGCAAAGTTTGTCATTCCAAAAAATATTTTTTATTTGATAAAATTACAAATTAACGATTTTCGGACTCTTTCCTTTTACTTGTGCTGTGAGACCTTGCTTCTTGCTAAATTTCATTATTCTAGGTCAACGGGAAGTACCATATAGGTTTTTGATTTACTTGCGAGTTTCAAAATTATTTCGCATAAATGGCCGTATTTTTTTACTGCGTTGACTTATAAGTTTGATTTTTTTAGATCTGCAAGGGACCATAGACTTACGTATTTTATATTAATTTCAACTTGATTCCACGCGTTCCTGAGAAAAACTAACAGACAGACGGAAAACGAAGTGATCCTATAAGGGTTCCGTTTTCTTCCTTTTGAGGTACGAAACCCTAAAATAACTTTGGTGTACTCTACTTATAAAAAACCGGTCAAGAGCGAGTCGGACTCGCGCACCGAGGGTTCCGTACCATCATTTATAAGTAATTTTTGTTTCATTATTTCTGAAAAACTGTGCTATTTAGAGACATCGTTTTATTTTTCCTGTAATCTATACTTACATAAACTTCTATCACATAGAATAATTTCAGATTTTTCTCTATGCAAACTTCGGAGATAAGGGGGGGGGGGGGGAACTGTATTTTTTTTACATTTTTCATCAAAAGTCGAAAACTATGCGGTGTAAAAAAAAGAAAAAAAAATGTTTGAGAATGTGCAAACAGCGACTTTTTCATATGATACCCCACATGCCCTAGTAACCCCATTTTGAATTTTTAAGACCCCCTTTCAGTCCCTGTTGCAAAAAACCATAAGTATTTTTGTTTCTTTCTTAATTGCAAAATAGTTGGGCAAACGTCATCTAAAACTGTTCCAAATTTCAAGTTGATGGCATTATTTATTCTTGAGATATTCAGCTGTGACAGACAGACAGACAGACAGACTGAATCACACCATAAGGGTTCCTTTTTTACCATTTTGAAACGGAACCCTAATTACTGCCGAACATAGACAAAAGAATTGTTTTTGATGACATAAGTAAGATGTATCTTGAGATGGGTGGACGACACTGTTGTCATCGCGGGGTTAGAAGCATGAGGTGGTTGTCTGTATGAAGCTAGCACAAAAGCGAGGGAAAGAGAAGCCTCTGCCCAGCAGTGGCAGGGCTGCGTATCCACTCGAAAAATATTATGCAAGTCCTGCTTACCTACACTTCATTCACAATAAGATGAGACATTTAAACAAACCTTTGTTACAGTCCGTTCAAGCGATTTTGACTTCTATCCTCCCCTCCCCTCCCCCCCTCCTCCCCTCCCCCTCCCCTCCCTACCTCCTCTTCTCTCTTCTTCTTCTTCTTTTCTTTTTCTAGTTTTTGGCTTAAATATGGCATTAAAGGAAAAAAACTGGTCACAATACCTACTAACGGTTTACTGCAGCTGCCATTTGTTGTCATGCTGCCAACGTAATAGAAGTCAGGATCGGTTGAATTGACTGTAAAAAAGGTTTGTCTTAATGTGAATGTAGTGTATATCAGCTGACTGTCATATAAATTCTTGCATGAGTCATGACAAATCATATGACTTTCAAAAGGCTAATGCACTTTCCTAGTAATCTAAGACGAAGAAGGAAAACATCGTGAGGAAATCTCGTCTTGATAGGCTGAAAGGCTGAAACCACACAGTGTTACCAATACTCGTTCATTATCCGTAGATATAGGAACAAGTCTTTGTCCTCTGGAATAGGACAATCATGAGCTAATATTATTTAGTAATAGTTCTGACTAAATAACAACTAAACCATTTTAAAAGCATGACGAATTTATGACTCAGAACGTTTCCGATTTTCAACACATTCGCACCATATGAGAAGACGGAGCTATAATAAGTATCGTAAATATATCGTCCCTAATCTAACTAAGTGACGTAACTGATTCGAAGATAATTTATAATTTTTCAGGGCAAGCTATTTTTCTTTCTTTTTTTTTTTGTAAATTGTAGATATATCGGTCTCGATTTTTGCATTATCATGGAGACCGTAAGGCATAGGTACAGCTTCACCGATTAGACAGATCGATTCGACTTGGAAAATGTATCAAATTACTATAGTTAAGTCGGCTATCGGCAGTCCAAAATGTCAGTTAGTTAAATTAGCGACGATATTAGTCATGCATCTTTTTCTGGAAAATGATTTAATGACCCAATTCTTGTCTATAATAGATTGGGATAAGGGCAGGAGAATGATGATGATGATGTTGTCTATGAGCAAAATTCTGAAAATCCAAGTCAAGATTCTCTCCTATTTATTATTAAGAGCCATTTCACCAAATTTTAACGAATTTTTAATATTGCAGTCGTAGTAAAATAATGCGTTCACGATAAGTAAGCTCGGACATCAGGAGGCCGGAAAAAATGGCACAGGTCCTTCCTCGATGGGCGCTCGCGCTGTAATAATCAGTGCCCGCTTAAGGGCCTATACTACCTCAAACGGCTTAGCATGATCCTCCGATATGTCGAAACTATTGCAGCATTAATTTTGAAATAAATATATGGTAAAGTTGAGGATTGATGTCAAGTACTATGTTAGACGAAAACACGATTCCATAAAATTTTCTCGATAGAAAAAAAATCCAAAGTTACCCCTAAACCGAACAATAAACCGCTGGTATTCAAAAAGTACTTCAAATTAGGTCATGAAACTTTGCATACTAACTGAACTAACTATAAAGCAGGTCTTATGTTTTTTATTTTTTTTAAATTGCCATTATTTTCACCGTAAAAAGCAATTACCTAAACTATCGGCGCCCAGCACCGCACTCAGTCTCGCTCTCACTTAGTGTGCGCGCAGAATCGCGCGAGCGAGATAAAAACCTGAGGTAGTATAGGCTCTTAAGCAACGTAATTTATTCTAATTTAGAGTGATGTTAATAACGTTATTATGTCTAAATAAATGAAGGGATTTTAATAAAACTTTAGAATTAGTTTTGTTAAAGAACATAGTTTATTTTGACATATTTTTTAAATTAAATTACGCGTTATTCAAACCAAAAAATCGCGATTAAATAGCGGTATAAAACGTAAAAATTGCCGCGAGACTTTATTTTTTTACTAATTAGGTAATGTTATAAATAATCGATATTCTAGTACATTAAAAGTCAACAAAATTATATGTCTGATGCTTTATGTATTTTTAAAAGTAAAATTTATGAGTATTAATGATAGATTTAGGAGTCTGAAATTGACTCTGCGATGATTTTTCTGCAAACTAGTTGTGGGAGATTAATCGCCACAAAGTAAACAAATAAGTTTTTGTAAATGTGTTACATTAACATTCAATACGAAAGATTGGTCTTTCTTTTAAATGTATTCAACAATGTCAGAGTTTTACCTAAAATGGTAAATTAGGCGACTAAAATCTTAGATATCCGCCCGAAAACGTGAAATGGCTCTTAAAAGAGAGAATCTTGAGGGGCTCATGGATAAGTTATCAGCACGGGTCGATCGATCAGGATAAGCTACGCTTGCCTCGATCGTGGATGGGTGACCATCTGTACATACCGAGACACCCCCGTGCCTCGGAAAGCATGTTACGCAGTTGGTCTCTTGGTTGGTAGGTTGGTGGTTGATCTTTGACAACTAGTCTTACCTCAGCCTAATGTTCCCACTGCTGGGACACAGGCCTCCTCTTTGTGAGAGGTGGGCCGTAATCCACCACGCGGCCCCAATGCGGGTTGCTAGATCTCACGTCTTTGAATGTTTAGTTCTAAGACATGGTTTCCTCACGATGTTTTCCTTTCCCAAATGGAGCAGTGGTGATGAAATTATTTACACAAAGTAAAGTGCCTACTTGGGTTCGTACCCACGATCTACAACTCGTAAGTTGCGGCCGTTACCACTGGGCCACCACCACTGCTCTCCAAGGGGTATCCATGGTCAATCAACTCAGCCTATCGCAGTCCACTTCTGGACATAGGCCTCTCCTAGGCTGCGCCACAACACCCTTTTTTTTTTTTTTTTTTTTTTTTTTGTTTTTTTTTTTTTTTTTTTTTTTTTCTTGTTGAGGGTGGGAAATTATCAAATAACTTCTCCCGCTCTGGGTGGAGCGGAAGGGCGTGTCAGACTTTTACTGACTAAAACCCACCCGTGTTCCTTCAGTTGCCTATGCCAGTGCCGCGGTAACCCCTTCAGACAACCCGCGACCCCAGCGGCGTCGGCCCTATTGGACCCCGTCACTTGCTGACATCTCTTTGAGGCGCGCGTGGAACACAACGCGCCGTCGACTCGGGCCTGGTCCTTACCGGACGGCGAGCTACCCGCTGCTCACCGTCCGCAGGCCCGCGCCTACGGTGGCCGGAAATCGCCCCGCGATTCCCGCCGCCCAGGGCGTCTCCTGCGGCGACTGAGGGCGTGAGGCTGCCTCTCCCTCACGCGTTCCGCCTCCTCCTTCGCGAGCATCACTGCTTCGCAGAAGGAGGTGACGGCCTCCCATGCACTCTCGCTCCGCACCATGGCCTGGACCAGGCTCGGACGCGAGAGATCGCCGCCGCCGATCGCCTCCGTGAGAACACGGCGGTGCTCTGCCCAAGCCGGGCAGACCTCCACTGTATGCTCCACCGTGTCCTCCGGGCGATCCACACAATGGAAACACCCGGGCGTTTCCTCCCGCCTTATGCGAAACAGGAACCTCCCGAAACAACCGTGTCCGGTGAGGACCTGCGTCAGGCGGAAGGTGAGGACGCCGTGGCGCCTCTCTAACCACTCCTCAAAGAGGGGACTTATCGCCGCTATTGTGGCGTGCCCCCCCCCAGTATGCCCTGAGGCCAGACTATCTCACTGTGAGGCGTCAAAATAACGAAAAGAAAAATTACAAGTTGCAGGGAAAATTAAAAAAATCAGTAAAACTCAAAGTGCAATATATAAATAGGTATTTCGTATGAAGTATTAAAATGTGGACAAGACAACGTCTGTCGGGTCAACTAAGCAGTAAATTATAAAACAACGGAGCGCCCCTTTTTTGCTCGAGACCCATCGGACCGTCAATTTTGTTGTCGTACAGTTATGTACATTTATTTTTCCATTATACCCTGTCCTCCGCCTTCCTCATCCAGTCTGTCCCAGCCACTTTCTTCAGGTCGTCGGTCCATCTAGCTGAAGGGCGTCCCACACTACGCTTACCGATACGCGGTCCTTCGACAAACACGGCCAGCCCACTGCCACTTCAGCTTGCTTACTCTGCAAGCTATGTCGATTACTCCGGTTCTTTTCCGGATAACTTCATTCCTGATTTTATCCTTCAAAGAAACTCCGAGCATAGCCCGCTCCATAGCGCGCTGAGCGACCTTGAATTTGTGGACCAGCCCGACTGTCAGTGTCCACGTTTCAGCACCGTATGTCATAACGGGCAGAACACACTGGTTGAAAACCTTAGCGTATCAATGGTATCATGTTGAAAAGGCTAGGCAGATGGTGAAGCGATATAACAATCGGTTACCGAAAGAATCATGCATGCCATCCAAATACATTTTTCTGAGTCAAAGTCGACGTTGATTATTCGGATTAAAATTCTTGTTCTTATATGCACGAGATAATACCTACTTATAATCTAAAATATATTTTTCAGATGATTACTTATGATGATGGATGGAGTAATCAGATTTTATCATAAGGCAATCGTTCTGATAAAAAAATATAATCTCTTCTACATCTGCTATAATCTTATAAGGGTGTAGTACCTACACAAAACTTCAAATGGGTAATATATCGGTGTGTGGACAAGAACAGAGCTGTGGTGGCCCAGTGGTAACGCCCGCGACTTAAAAGTTGTAGGTCATAGGTTCGAACCCTGACAGGCGCTTTACTTTGTGTAAGTAAATTATTTCATCTCCACTGCTCTCAAAACAGTGAAGGAAAATATCTTGAGGAAACCGGCAGGTCCTTTTGATACGAGGGTGAGAGACTATATCGATGGTTCAGCCAGGTCGTAAACCTGGTTGAGTCTTGGCTCCTGGGGCCCCGGGTGGACCAATGTGTTTTTCGAGTTGTCGATAAGGAAATACTCAGTTGCAGCCCAGAGTCTAGATCTATACCCGGTTACTGGCAATAGGCTCACCCCCTATTACAAAGAACTGGAAGAACGTGGTTGTTGTAATCAGGGACCGTACAACAAGTCTTTCGAAGGGGTAAGCCGTTTATGAGGTTACTTTTGTCATGTGTAACTCCTTGAATGGGTTTTAGGCTTGAAACCCAGTTAAAGGGGTTATCCCTTAAATATGGATAACCCATTGAATGGGTTCTATACTTGAAACCCAGTGAATAAGATAACCTATATAATATAAGGGTTACCATATTAGCTATTTGCAACGTATGCCCATCATCGAGAGATCATATTACATTGCTCCGAGTCAGAATGTTACGCTGCGCTGTTATCGTTTTTAAAAGAGTTGAAGTGAAACGCTTTTTTAGGGTTCCGTACACAAATGGTAAAAAAGGAACCCTTATGGTGTCACTCAGTCTGTTTGTCTGTCTGTCACAGCTGGATATCTCAAGAACTACTAATGCTATCAACTTGAAATTTGGAACAGTTTTATATGACGTCTACCAAACTATTTTGAAAATAAGAAAGAAATAAAAATATTTATATTTTTTTTGTAACAAGTGCTGAAAGGGGGTCTTAAAAATTCAAAGTGGGGCTACTTCTTAAACATTTTTTATTTTTATTTTAGACCGATTGCACATCACAAATCACAATATAGTATGAAAAGAAAAAAGACAAAACAAAGATAGGTCCTATACTTTGTAAGAAATAATAATAAGACAAAAAAAAAGTTATTTAGAATTTTGAAAAATACAATCGTAGAAATATCAATAATGCACCCAAGGTTTGACTTCCAAGCCTGCTTCGTAGTTTATTGCCAACAGAAGCAGCAGCTGAATACGCTCATTCGGGATCTACACTGGTTGGAGGAATAGACAATAGGGTTGCTTTTTTGGCGTTAAGTAATAAATGCTATCTAATATAATATAGGCAAGGTGCAACGGACTACAGAGTGCAAACTAGACCTGTTTGTGGCAATCCCGAAAATCCCGAGATTAGCCAAGTACAGTCCCGGATTTTCGGGGTCAGAAAACGGCCGGGAGCCCGGGATTGTATTCTCTAACTGCAGCTCAAAGGGAACGTCTAGTCGGCTCCAGGCATGGGGCCGGACTGAACGGGACTTTTGTGGCGCGTGACCCTTTGAGTTACGTGCTACATTTAATTGTATATCACAGATATCATTTACAAAACTGCATCAAACTTGTTAAGAAAGAAACAAATAACCATTTGCCTTCTCCAATTGAGATGATTAACGTTACCATACGGTTTAATTGAGGACAATGTACCTTGTAAAGTGTTGATCAAAACAATGACGTCACCGGCTGAATATTTTGGCAACCACACCGAGTTCACAGAGCTAGAGAGACATTGTAGATTCATCCCGCGTAGTGTTCAATGGAAGAATGCCTAAGCTATAAATAAAAAGACATTAATTTTAAAACATGGTGCTAGCCAAATAAATAACGTCTCTTTGTGCTTAAGAACTGCTTTTTTAACCGACTTCTGAAAAAAGGAGGAGGTTATCAATTCGGATGTTTCTTTTCTTTTTTTTTTGAGTCGGATTTGCAATACTCTTTTTTTTCCTGTCTTTCTATGGAAAGTGGAGAAACTCAACTGAAACTCAAAGCACCAGGCACTTTTGAATTGTCAAGGGGTCGGTCAGTCAGAAAGCTGAAGGTTCCTATGGAGAAAAACCGGTCCAGAACGAGTCGGGACTCGCACACCAAGGGTTCTGTTCCGATTTCTGAAAAAGTCTGCTATTTAGAGACATGGTTTTTTATTTTTCCTGTAATCTTTACATAATACTTCTATCACATAGAATAATTTCAGATTTTTCTCTGTGCAAACTTCGGAGAT
The DNA here is from genome assembly GCA_905163495.3 of Cosmia trapezina. Taxonomy (NCBI): domain Eukaryota; kingdom Metazoa; phylum Arthropoda; class Insecta; order Lepidoptera; family Noctuidae; genus Cosmia; species Cosmia trapezina. The sequence continues at coordinate 3,697,740 of LR991047.1, forward strand.
TTGGGGGAAACGGTATTTTTTTAAAAAATTTCATCAAAATGCGATAACACAGTTTTAAGACCTAAAAAAAGAAAAAAAATATGTTTGAGAATGTGCAAACAGCGCTCTTATATGATACCCCCCCCCCCCCCCTTACTTCGAATTTTTATGATCCGCTTTCAGTCCCTGTTGCAAAAAAAAATGCATTATATTATGTTTTCATTTCTTTCTTATTTGCAAAATAGTTGGGCAAACGTCATCTAAAACCGTTCCAGATTTCAAGTTGATAGCATTAGTAGTTCTTGAGATATTCAGCTGCTTTGACAGACAGACAGACTGAGTCGCACCATAAGGGTACGGACCACTAAAAATGCAATACTTCATGAGTAAAATAAATTTTTAGTTTAGTTTAGAAAAATTCTTTATTATCATAAAAATATACATAGCTGTAGAACTTTAAAATAAGGTTACAGTTACACTAATATTAATAACAACACTTTTACAGGCTAGTGAGCACCTTTATAAGTATACAATAATAACGGCTACTAACTTATTACAACATGAGGGATCTATTAATTAAACCTTAAACATAAACGTATGAAATTATTGTGATAATTTCATTTATAAAATGAGCGGGGGTAGAAGAAAATACATAAGTACGCGCTTAGCGTAAGTGCGACCGGTGCAATCGGTAGCTCAGGTGATCGCGCGTGACCACCAGCGGCGCACGAGCTACCGCGCCCCCCGCGCGCTCACCTGTGTATGGTGAGAGCGGGGAAGCGCAGGCGCATCGTACGGGCCCAGCTACGACGCGTTATCAGTATTGTGCGCAAACAATACGTAGTGATGGGGAAGCTTGTATGTACCGTATCTATCGATATGTCGCAAGTCTTTCAACTTAATTTGTCCTATGTTAGCAATCAATGTATTTTGATGACATTTATTTTTGTTGTAAAATTTACGAGTTAATTTTAAGATGAATTTAGTAATGCTAGGTAACTTAATGTTTATGTGTAATGCTTTAAGGTTAGTTTTAAACGGGGTATTATAGGCAATTTTAACTGCTTTATTTTGAATTATTTGTAACAAGTTATAATTAGATTGACATGTGCTGCTCCATACCGGGCACGAATAGGTGATGCAAGGTCTGATTAGAGTAGTATATAACCTAAGTTTGGTGTTAGCGCTGAGCTTACTTTTTCGGTTCAATATAGGACTGAGAGAACCGAGTGCTTGAGCTCCTTTAACGCGTAATTTGCTAATATGTTTTGTCCAGTTTAGCTTTTTATCCAATGTAACGCCAAGATAGCGAACTTCTGTGGCCCACGGAATCAATTTCCCAGCGATTTTTAATTTTCTTTTTGGGGTGGTACGTTGGCGTGTGAAAAGTATCGCCTCAGTCTTGGATTCGTTCAACTTCAGCTTCCACTTATTGAAATAAGATTGAAGAAGTTCAAGCGACAACTGAAGTCTACTTATGATAATGTCGATGTCATCATCGCTTGTGTAGGATGCTGTATCGTCAGCAAAACAGGCCAGGTGAGTACGGACCTGCACAGGAACGTCACTCACGAATAAAATGAAGAGATAGGGACCGAGCACTGAGCCTTGAGGAACTCCTGCCGATACCGTCCGGGGTGAAGACCTGTCAGCACCAATATGAACCACAAACTTGCGGTTATTAAGGTAAGATTGGATAAGTTTTACGAGCTCAAGTGGAATACCGTAGCTGATTAGCTTGTATAACAGGCCTTCGTGCCAGACGGTATCGAAAGCTTTTTCGATGTCCAGAAGAAACATACCCGTAGACTGCTTAAGATTAAGATGATAGGAAATGTGTTCAGAGACTCGAGCCAATTGTTGTACTGTAGAGTGAGAAGAACGAAAGCCAAACTGCTCATTCATAATGAGCTGGTCAGAGCAACGTAGCAAGCGATTATATATCATGACCTCAAACAGCTTACCTAGAGTAGGAAGAAGGCTAATAGGCCTGTAATTAACTGGTGAGTAGGCGTCTTTTCCAGGCTTTTTCAGGGGAATAACCTTTGCTGTTTTCCACGTATTGGGAAAATATCCTAATTTTAAGCAACCGTTGAAAATTTTTGTGGTAAACACAACAGATTTTTGCGACAGATTTTTGAGCATAATATTGTGTATACCGTCTTCACCTGGAGCCTTCCTAGTCTTGAGTTTACGTATAACTTTCCAGACTTCAGTTGGCCGCACAGGTTGATGTAACTCATTTATGACATGATCATTTAAAAGAGCAGTAGCTGACTGAACGTCCCCGTCGACACTATCACTTATCCAGCCACGAGTAAGATTCATGTTCATCTCGAATGCATCTGCAAGAGCATCACATTGTTCATGGATGTTGGTTGTAATAGTGCCCTCAGGTGTTTTAAGTGGAGGTATTGAGTCTGATCTGGGTTTTAATGACTTAGCCAGTCGCCAAATATCGTTGCTAGGATTGTCAACCTTCGAAAGTTTAGCGTTCCATATTTTATCCTGATGTTTCGTTATAGCTAAATTAATTGAATGTTGTAATTTATTGATAACTGATCGTAACAGTCTTTTTTCTGCAAGGGACACTTTTTGTTCCTTTCGACGAAGTTGATTTTTATACTTGATCATTTTTGCTATGTAATTAGGTAGTTTTATGCAAGTATTTGTTTGCTCTTTACATGGAATAAATTTATCCCTGGCATCAGTAAGACACTGATGTAGGTAGTTTACGGCGTAGTCTATTTCAGGTTCGGATTTAAACACCTTCGAGTTTAGCGAAATCTTTTGATCAAGAAAGGACCGGTATTTATCCCAGTCAGCATCACAATATCGGTAGTGTTTGGAATTAGGTTTTAGAGAGCATTGGCCATTAATTGTAAAAATAATAGGAAAATGGTTTGATGAAAGAGCAGGTATTGCACGAACCTCATGTATACTATTTACATTTAGCGCCAGAATCAGATCAGGATTTGTAGGGGTAAGATCAGGTCTATAGTTAACTTGAGTAGGTGAGTCAGGGTAATGAATCACATAATCATGGTTAAGCATGTGGCGAAACAGTAAATTACCACGGGCATTGACATAGCTACTATTCCAGTACCCGTGATTAGCGTTGAAGTCTCCCATTATTACAACATGAGGCCCCAGGGAAAATAAAATATCCATGTCACTGCAATCCAGCTGCAAATTTGGAGATTGGTAAGCTGAAACAAAAACAAAGTCCTTCCCGCTAATTTTTAAACCAATAGCAACCGCTTCAATGTGCTTAGTTTTGGGAATAGCAATCGGACCTACCTCAAATCTCTCTTTGACCAAAATGGCTACACCTTGACCCCGACCACTTTGATGTTTGTCTTGTCGATAGCAATTAAATCCTGGTGTCGTTAAGGGAGTATCACAAGTAAGTTTAGTTTCACAAACAGCTATTATATCAATGGATAGGGTACATACCGCTAGCTCGAGTAATTCATGTATTTTTGAGCGAACTCCATCGGAGTTCCAAGATAAGAGTCTTAACTCATTGTTATTATACATAGGGTCCAAGATGGGTCAGAATTAGCATAACCTTATCTAACATAGATTCACAGGCAGAAAATTGTGGTTTAAGATTTCTAACACAGTTAAGTATTTCCAGCATCTCTTTTGTCACAGGGTCGTCCGGTGGTATGTCCAAATGCTCTTTCTGAGCATGGCCATGATTGATGTGGGTTTTGACAGTAGCAGCATATGAAAGTTTCCCGAATGAGGATGGCAAATTAGTAAGAGGTGTAGACGCGTGTTGGGCCGCCACGGCTTGCATCGGCCTAGACTGGTTCTCACGCCTAGCTTGTGCACGCTTCAGGTAGGCAAGACGGGTCTCGCATTTGTGGAAGTTAGCAGGATGATTCTGGTCACAATTACAGCAACGTGCAGGTTCAATGCGATCTTTTTTAGGACATTCACTCGTTGCATGAGGTTCCGTACATTTAACACACCTAGCAGGCATATTGCAATTCCTCGATGCGTGACCAAAGCTTTGACACCTGTAGCATTGAGTTCCAGCAGTCTTTTTGGGCATGAATTTTTGAATCGTAACCACGCAATTAAATAAATATTTAATATTGCGAAACTTTGCTATGTTCGTTCCAGCAGGAAGCACTGCTAAGAAAGGTGGGCAAGACAATGTACTCACTGTTTGAGTCTTCATTTGTGAGACTGATGCACCTGGAAATCCTAGTTTATCGAGCTCAGCAGATAATTCTTCTTGAACGTAGGATGGTAAGCCTTTAATCACCATTTTGGGAACTTTTTCATCCTTACGGGTGTAAGTTAGGAAAGCTGCATCTTCTTTGCGGAGACCTACCTTCACAAGTTGGTGAGCTTCTGTTGAGTGGCAACTTACTGCAACTTTGTTGTTAGCTCTATACTGAAGATGAAACTTGTTGGTGTAACGGGAGATGAGGTTTTTGATTGTTTCATGTGTCCAATCTTTCTGTATCTCCAATATTAGAGGTGGAATATGTCCTTTTTTCTTCACTCCAGTTGAAGCTTCTCTGTAGTGGATATTCGTTGATGATTCATCCTTGTCGTCCACAGTGAGATCCTTGAACTGATTGTGCAGAGGTAATCTGCGCGCTTCATCAAACTTTACAGAGTTACTCGCAACCGTAGGACGTTTGGCAGGCAGCCATCGGCTAGAGATATCTTCACCAGATCTTTTGGAGCTGAGGTTGCCGGTGGATTCTGACCTCACTAAGAATCTATCCATTTTTGGTAAAATATCGACGAAGTATCGATAAGTAGCGAGGCATCCCTAGAGATGGTAAGCAACTAACGTAGTGGGGTTAACGTAACAGCGCGAGCGTGCGGACAGGCCGCGCGACGTACGCGGAATGGTTGTAAAATAAATGGTTGGAAAGATTATCATACACGCTGTTGCTACGAACGATTACATCTCTCCCAACTTTGTCAGAATCGCATGTGCGCATGAGTCATCAAAACAAACAAATGATAACGTTGTCGTATCGCTGTGTCAGTTTGTGCAACGAACTCCGACAAATATGTCAAGTTGGCTGCTGCTTATAATGTATGAGGATATCTTTAAAGTGCTACATTTTTGAAAATGAGCTGGGAATGTGAGAATTAAGAGGAAATATGGGTGCACTTTTCTCCATACAAAAAGATACAAACGCTCTCGCCTGTTTTCTTTCTGGTTAATGACCATAAAGCAATGACTTTTTACAGAAATATAAATATCAGTTACTTGTATGCCCCTATGTTTTCCTTTTTGATGATATATTATTTTTATAGGAACTAGAACCCTCCAAAAATGCTCAAAATTGCCTATTCAGACCGCTGTCAACAGACGCCTAGTGTACAAATTTGACAACTATTAACGAAAAAAGAAAAACATAGGGGCATAGTATATAATATCCTTCTTATTCAGTTTATGAAATATCTTTAATATTGGAGGAGGAAATAGGCGAGAGCCAAACCTCGAAATGTGACTTTTTACATAGGCTATTTAGTCGGATCTGCAGTCCTTATCGCACGAATTCGAGGGCGCGCGGGCGGAGCGCTCGCAGAGTTACAATATTAACTATAGCACGGCTTACTGCGACATATAAAAGAATAGATCTTAGGAAGAACTTGACCATTGAGGACCTAAGAAACCGGGCAATGAAGATTCCAATCCAGTAAGTAGGTAAGTCACATCAGCATTTACAAATGAATTGGAAATAAATAAAACCGGTGGTTATTTGAGCACATTACAAACCAACCAGTAGGTAGAAGGCTTTTTGTCACAAGCGTCATTTAACAGGAAAACTGATTACTCCCACGGTAGTAATAGAATTAACTGAATGAGTAATACTTTACATTAAACAGTGGTAAAAAAGTGTGGTGACGTATATTTAAGTATTGTAAGTATTTACATATGTACAGTGACAATCCGATCAAAATAAGAATTACTGTTGACTGTGGTTATCCATTGTTAAGCTACCATGATTTCATGAGATTTGAGGTCAATTCTAACTTTTAAGGAGTTGTATTGCTGATTCTAATGTTTATAATTATGTAAAGCCATATTAGTTACGGCCGCGAATCATATTTTAATCAACAAACAACCTGACACTGACCTGCAAATTGCAAAAAACGTAAGAAAATTTGAATTTCGCGGGCTACCTTAGCGCATAAGGCTCCAGCGCATAAGCATAAGGCATCAGCCTCCATAAGGATAATGTAACAAATAAAATTTTGCGGTTAATCTGTTATTTTTGTCATAGCAATTATTCATAACAAATTAACCATGGTTTTGCACACTATTTTAACTTTTTCCTCATTACTAACCACATTCACAATCCTGGTATTTCGGGAGCCGTTCCTATTAAGTCCTTTGAATGTGACTAAAATAGTGATGAATATACATGTTGATGGATGGAGAGGCAGAGGAAGTTTAAAGAAAAGATGGATGGATTGTGTGAGGAATTATATGAAAGAGAAGGGAGTGAATGATAGCGTGACGGTTGACAGGGGAGAATGGAAGAAAACGGGCTGCGCCGACCCCATGTAACATGGGATAAGGGCAGGAAGATGATGAATTTGAACTCAATCTGCCCAGCCTTTTCCCAACTATGTTGGGGTCGGCTTCCAGTCTAACCGGATACAGCTGAATACCAGTATTAATTTGGAGCGACTGCCTATCTGACCTCCACAACCCAGTAACTGTGTAATACGATACCCCTTGGTAAGACTGGTTGTCAGACTTTCGGGCTTCTGACGACCCGTAACGACTGTCAAAGATCCGCGAATGACAGCTGGGACCAACGGCTTAACGTGCTTTTCGAAGCACGGAGGCATCTCGGTATGTAAAGATGGATTTGAACTATCAAGGCTAATTGAAAATCAAAACAAGACAGCTGGATTTATCGTCCTTCACCTCCTTTGAGGTACTGTTTTTGTTATTGGGCCAATGCTTCACCGCTTCTACGGCATCGTTGGCGTTGGTGGCAGTGCACAGGTCGCTTTGAGTGCAGGTTTTGGCGCGCCAGGAATAGATGTGAAACAGTCTGCGATGCAGTTCCAGATCCGCGCCCTTCAGCCGTTTCGTCAAGGTATCCTAAGGTACTTTACGTCCTCCTATGTAGAGATATGCATCTGTATAGGATTTTTCATAAGTCAACCCCTTTTGATCTCCCGCTCTGGGTGGAACGGAAGGGCGTGTCAGACTTTTACTGACTAAAACCCACCCGTGTTCCTTCAGTTGCCTATGCCAGGGCCACGGTATCTCTTTCGAACAACCCGCGACCCCGGCGGCATCGGTCCTATTGGACCCCATCATTGTTGACATCTCTTTGAGGCGCGCGTGGAACACAACGCGCCGTCGACCCGGGCCTGGGCGCCTACTCCCTAAGCACGAAGCTCGTAGTTTCGGCCTTCGTTACGGGCGTTTCTTACTCCGTATCACCTACGGATGGATGATTGGTTCGGGGCCCGAACAAAGTATGAATGACAACATGATTTGCCAGTTGTCCCTACTCCCGATGTGTTTTTGCCCGTCCGAAAAATTTAACTTTTACGCTTGTTTTGATGGATCGTAATGTCAGACGGACGGATGAACGGACGGACTTAGGGTGTAGGCCTCCTGCTCCTTACCGGACGGCGAGCTACCTACTACTCGCCGTCCGCAAGCCCGCGTCTACGGTGGCTGGGAATCCGCTCTCGACTCCCGCCGCCCAGGGCGTCTCCTGCGGCGACTGAGGGCGTGAGGTTGTCAATCCCTGAGCTAGTATTACGGGGTCTTGCATTCTTTCCCTATTTAATCCCTTTAGGCGATGTTACATACAAATATCGAGTGACTGCCCGTAATCCATTAAAATTTCCAAATACTCGAACACTAACAGTCACTAACTGCCTCCCAAAATGATGCCATCAGTTACCGGCTATTTTAAATACATCTCATTATGCAACAGCTTGGCTGAACGCCGGGCGCCATGTTTACAAATTACAACTGACGTAAAAAATTCAAGATGGCCGAATTGGCGGGAAGTTTATTAGATCGTAAACTTCAAATATTATATGTTTATGAATGCAGAATTATGTTTTATTGTGTGCTAAGCCGTTGTGTTGTTTGAGATTGTCTTTTTTTGTTGGCAAGATGTCTTGTGTTTTTGATTTTACTGCTCAGCCTGTTGCGTTCGAACTTTTGTGGTCTTTCTTAGTGGATCACGTCGGGGTCACCAGTATAGAGGTATGAGGAACAGGGTGTAAAGTTCACACATCCTCCATAGAAAAGGGAGGATCCTCCGTCCAGACGGTTGTTGTGTCTGGTGGGCAACTGCCCGATGGTTGATGTCGGGACGTGTATATATGCTAATCGCGTGGTAAACTCTGCTTGCGCGATGCAGGACTTTGCGTTACGTCAGTGTGATGCGTAGTTCATATGTGGCGATGTAGATGCCGCCACAGTAGACATGTTAAGCCCTTTGTTCATTTAGGTACGTTACGGTAGATAAACCAACTAATGTATGATTCTAATGATGTGCCGAACGTAATCAAAGCTAATACGTAGAAGCGTAGTCTTCATATACAGGCTTGACCAAAATATGTTGGTAAAACTATGAGTTTTTTGGACATTCACTGTTTTTAATGTTTTCAGAGTTGTTTCATTTCTAAAGCAAAATATGAAGGGGCATTTGCGTAACACACTATCAATCGGGATCGGTTTCATTTTGACAGTTCAACAACATTCATTGCGTTATTTACGTTGTCGAGCGGACAAATTTTTCGAACATTTATAAAGCAATGGATTAGCAGTTTGTTTCAAAATGATTTTGATTTTAATTGATGGTGTGTTACGCAATTAGGGTTCGGATCTCATTATAGTTAGACGTTTGGAGCTTTGGACGCGGCATCTATGTTGGTTTCATGAGCAGACAAATTTTTCGAACATAATGCTTCAAAATGATTTCGATTGATAGTGTGTTATACTCAATTAAGGTTCGGACCTCATTATAGTTAGACGTTTGGACGCGGCATCTATCAAGATTTCTGGGAATCGGAAGTGAAAATTGGATTGTCCGGAGTAAACATTTAATGATGACACATTTTAAAAGTATTTTCTTATCTCAACCTGTTAGACACTCAGACGCAGTCTCCTACAGAATGTTTTCTTTCGTATATTTTCGTTCGCACGTATAGAAGCTCCGACACGCGTCTACCGAGTGCAAGATGTAAAAATTCTCACATTTAGGATTAATGTCTGCGTGGGTAGTAAAATATTTACGTTATTCATATTATTTTGCGTGTAAAAATAACTTTTCTGACACCATTAAGTGTCTGGCACCCCAATTACGTAACACACTATCAATCTGAATCATTTGAAGCAATGGCCATTGCTTCAACGTAAATAACGCGATGAATTTTGTTGAACTGTCAAAATGAAACCGGATCTGTAGTTATACCCTTATATGGGGTAATTTCTAATGCTGATAATTTCTACCAAACCCAGCGGCATTTTACATTTACAAATCCAAATAGTGACGTCAAAAAGAAAAATCTGAATTCCTCATATTCGAAAATACCCCATGTATGTTTCGCGATTTTTAGTTTTTGAGTTATTTTTTTTTGTAATTATGAGTTTATTAATAATTTAGAGTTTTCTGCCTGTGGAGCTTGAAAAATTCATCTTTTTTGTAGTGTGTATTTTCCAGTTTTTTTTTTGTAACATGAAAGTAACATTCAAGACCATAAAAATTACAAGAACAAAAATAACTCGAAAACTACAAAAAATCGCGGAACATACATGGGGTATTTCCGAATACCCTTGGGTATAAAGAATTCAGATTTTTCTGTTTCAAAACTTTCCTTACGCCATTGACCAATCAATCAATCTGCCTAGCCTTTTCCCAACTATGTTGGGGTCGGCTTCCAGTCTAACCGGATGCAGCTGAATACCAGTATTTTACATGGAGCGACTGCCTATCTGACCTCCACAACCCAGTTACTGGGTAATACGATACCCCTTGGTAAGACTGGTTGTCAGACTTTCGGGCTTCTGACGACCCGTAACGACTGTCAAAGATCCACGAATAACAGCCGGGACCAACGGCTTAACGTGCTTTCCGAGGCACGGAGGAATCTCGGTATGTAAAGATGGTCACCCATCCACTGACCAACCCCGGCAAGCGTAGCTTAACCTGACGGATCGACCCGTGCGGCTGTTATTATTTAGCCACGAGCTCCTCTTGACTTACGCCATTGACCAATGAGTTCACTAAATAATTAACACCTTTGGGCCTAAAAAAAATAAATTAGACTGGCTCTGTTTTAAAAATAGTGCGGGATCCAGTGTCATACTAAATTTTATGAAACATGTACTTACAGAAATCCATAAACTTTTTTACTTTACTTTACTTTACTTTAAAATAATTATAAGATCACGAGGCACGACATGCCTACGACTGTTCAGCATCAAAAATCTTCTTCTGTCGTATCCATAGATATTTTTTATATTTCTATGGTCGTATCAATAGGACTACTTATTTCATGCCGAGGCCGAGGTGAATATACAGGGAGTAAGGGACAGCCCTCCGCAAACTAACAGGGTGCATTCAGCTCCTCATTTTGAATCATATTCCACCGGAAATTTTCTCAGGAAAATTTTCATTTTTTCAATTTTTTTCTCAGTTACATTTTCATTATTTCAATGTAAAATTGCATTGTGTGTTCGCAGCACTACATTTATGTAAAAAAAACTGCAAAAAAAAAAACAGCAAAAAAAAAACCAGCAATGGATGTTGAAATACTCTAACCAACGACGCGTGAAATCAGCTGTTCACTTTCTGTCTAGCTACAGAGTTCATTGAACTCACCGCATACCTATTACCTACCCCTCCCAACCAGTAACAGACGCTCCGATTTGAGCACAAAAACACAAACAAATCAGGTTTATTGGATTCCTATAATGTTCCTGAGAAAATTTCATGTACCGGTCATCTTAGTATGACATACTGAATTCACCCTATCAGTTTGCGGAAGGCTGTCCCTTACACCCTGTATTTATGAGCTGTCCGTCAGGAAGGTGGTAGCGGACATGTTGGGGTGGCTTTTACATAAAGCGACTGCCTCTCTGACTTCCACAACCCAGTTGCTAGGTAATACCATAGTCCTTAGTAAGACTGGTTGTCAGACTTTCGGGCTTATGACTACCTGTAACAACTGTGGAATATCTACAAATTACAGCTGGGACCAATGGCGAGGTACAGAGGGGTCTCGATATGTAAAGAATGGTCACCCATCCACGAAGCGATCGCGGCAAGCGTAGATTACGATCGCGTACCTTCGATCGACGCGTGCGGCTGTAATTATGTAGCCCACAGCCCGGCGAGCACGGCCTACTGTGACATGGCTTGAGTCACACATTTTATCATAGTTTGGGCGATAAAACTGTTTTGTCTTAAATGCTAGCACGGCGGCGTGAGATAATTTCTTGAATGTGACATAACTTCTTGACGTTTAGTTGGGACTCATTATGTCTTATTTGCTAATATGGGTGCACCAATTATATCACAAATGTCACATTTTGACGGTGACTAAGAAAAATTTTATCACGTTCGTTCGGAGGTGGTGATAAGATTTGAAAATTGAAAAAAATTATGTTTTCCTGCTAATTACTCTGCACCAAATGGCAATAAATTATTTTCTTGCATTGTGTGGTGGTGGTTTGTGCGTGATAAGGATAACCAAAAAAAAAATTGTAATAAATAAATAAATAATTTACTATTTTTTTATATTTTTAAATACATATTTAGACATGTAAATAATGCGCCTTAAAACCAACAAAAAAAAATTAAAATAAATAAATAATTTAAGTAAATACAGAGGTACTTACTTAAATACTACTATTTTTTTTGTTACCTACATGTTAAGAATAATCGGTTTATGGGTTTCATAAAGGGGGGCCAAATTTTCATTATTTTTGCGATAGGACACACCGTTTTCGAGTTATAAGCAAAAGAAAAGAAAAAAAAAAGATTTTATTTGGCCGCATATTCAGATAGTCTTACACATTTTAATTTTTTCAATTTACTATGTCACGCTATGAATTTAGCAACAAGAAAGGCATGTCGCGGCTCTAGATTATGTCACATGGTTGACCCGTGCTAGCATTTAAGACAAATTCTAAGACATGACATAATTTATCATGTCTTGTCACAAACGTCTTGGGTACGCCCGTGCTCGCCCCGCAGATGTGGGTACGCAACATTTAATAATTACGAGGTGGGGTAAAAGTAATCACGCGATTTTATTTTGCTGTATTTTTTTTTTAATGAAAACTTTTGGTTCTACTTGTGGATTATGTTTATTTAATTAATTACATTTTTGCCATCAAGTCGAGAAAATGATATCGGTCAAGTGCCCGCCGTCATAATTGATGACCATCGTTTGGCATTTTCCATCACTTGTGTCAGAACTTCCGGCGATGGGTTCTCGCATTCCTGTCAGATATTCTCTTTAAGGTCTTCAAGAGTCTGAGGCTTGTTTGACGTGTTTCTGCATATGTTTACTTCACAAATGTCAAAAAAACAGAATTGACATTTGCCGCCACTTGTAAAAGTTAAAGCCTAATGCAATAAGGTGATGACTTTTGCCCCACCTCTTACTTATTGCCATTCGTGACGGCTAGTTTATTAATGCATCCCAAACACAAAATGCAGAATCATTTGTACTTCGCTGTTGTTAACATGTTATCATGTCCAAAATTCTAGCGGTATCGCCAATTTGAATGGTAATGCTAATTCTTTCACTAAACTCAAATATTGTAGTTATGCGTAACATCGACCTGGCTATCCACTTATTCAATATTATCTACAAAATCCACATTTTGTTATTCCTCATCCCACATCCACGTGGGCGAAGCCCGCGGCTTCGGCCGCATGTATGTCGGAAGATATCCCACGGGAATTTGCTACCGGGAAATCCTTCCTTATTCTTTGTCTACATTACAAACGGAACCTCTGTGCAAAATTTCAGCTTTCTAGGTTCAAGGGTTTGGGCTGGGCATTGATGAGTCAGTCAATCAGGACTTCTCTTTTTATTTATATACAGGGTGGCCGGAACATTGACGTCCAAAAATAAAATTTCGGTCCCTCGTATCGTGGGGTATTCGAATCACCCCCATGTATGTTCCGCGACTTTTCATAGTTTTCGAGTTATGAATTTTTTTCTGAATGTTTGAAAATTTTCGACCTGACCAACCTAAAAAAATTCTAAAAAAAAAAGTAGAGGGTTTTATCGAGTTTCTTTTTTTGCAACTGAATTTTCATAAGTAGTACTTTTATGCATAAAATAATCAGCTTCGTAACTGTGATGAAAGTTATGAAAATGTTGATCTAAAGTGAAAAATTTACGTTCGGTAAATTATGACTTAAATTTTCAACTTCAAATTAAAAATCTAAACAGGTGACTTCATGGTTCTCAAGTAGGCTTCAAGAATGCGCCAGACTCTCAGCTTTCATAATCATTAAAAAACGTAGGACTTAATGGGGCTAACTTTGGCCTTAATCGGCCTTCAAAGACTGCGAGGTGGAAAATTCTTAAAATTAGCTATCTGATTAATATTTTTTTTTTTCCATTTTCTCGCTCCTAAGGTTATTTAGTTTGCTAACCAAAAATGACTGCAGGAAAGCTAAGATTTAAACACGGAGATTTTTTTAAATGTTAGTTTAATGAATTTTGCGCGATCCGTTCTCGTGGACTATGGGTTGTAAACGAGGGTGCAACTCTTTTTTCCTGCAATAACAATCCACTCGAAGTGAGAGCTTCGACATTTCAACATCGCTTCAGCGTTAACTTGTGGTCTGGTATCCTCAATGGCGAACTAATTGGTCCGTTTGAACTGCCGTCCAGACTTGATGGAGAAACATACAAAAACTTTTTGGAAAATGAACTTCCATTGTTGCTGGCAGATGTGAATCTCGAACTCAGACGAACCATGGTGTTGCAAAATGACGGCGCCCCGTGTCACTATGCAACCCAGGTCCGAAATTACTTAGATGAAACATACCCCAACAGATGGATCGGACGCAGCGGACCAATTAGGTGGCCTCCACGCTCACCTGATCTCAACCCCATCGATTTCTTTATTTGGGGCTATTACAAGGAAATAGCATACGCCCGAGACTGTTCAAGTGAACAAGAGCTGAGGCAGTTGATTGCAGAAGCTGAACGTGTTGTGAGAGAGAACAGAGACGCTTTTAGACGATTGCCAGACAATTTCTTACGTAGGTGTAGAATGTGTATTGCTGCTGGTGGTGGCCACTTTGAAAACCTTTTGTAAATGTTAAAAATAAATTAAGTACTTTTTTCACATTATCATCTGTGTTTTATTCAAAACCACTTTTTACGTAAAACTTTTCTTACCAAACTCTGAAACTATTTGTTGGTTAGTTTTCAGTATTCTTATCATTAATTAACCTTAGGAACGAGAAAATAGCCAAAAAAAAATAATTACTCAGATGGGTAATTTTAAGAATTTTTCCACCTCGCTGTCTTTGAAGGCCGATTTTAAACAAAGTAGCCCTATTAAGTACTTAATTTTTTTTATGATTATGAAAGCTGAGAGTCTGGCGCATTCTTGAAGCCTACTTAGGAATTATGAAGTCACCTGTTAAGATTTTTAATTTAAAGTTGAAAATTTGAGTCATAATTTACCGAACGTAAATTTTTCACTTTAGATCAACATTTTCATAACTTTCATCACAGTTACGAAGCTGATTATTTTATGCATAAAAGTACTACTTATGAAAATTCAGTTGCAAAAAAAGAAACTCGATAAAACCCTCTACTTTTTTTTTTAGAATTTTTTTAGGTTGGTCAGGTCGAAAATTTTCAAACATTCAGAAAAAAATTCATAACTCGAAAACTATGAAAAGTCGCGGAACATACATGGGGGTGATTCGAATACCCCACGATACGAGGGACCGAAATTTTATTTTTGGACGTCAATGTTCCGGCCACCCTGTAGATAATGATGCGTTTAATTTTGGACAGCGCTCCTTGATGGGCGAGTCCTGTTACTGGATGGACAGAACACGCAAGCTAACCACTCAAGGCCGTTGGCATTATATCTGCGCCTTAAACCCTTTTACCAAGTAAACTTCAGGTTGAAAGAACAAATATTATTTGACATGATGTCACCCACCGCTCCCCTTTCTTGCCAACCATTCGTTTATTTGTGTGAGAAACCCTGACACAAATAATATTCATTTACTGGACTAGTCTGGATCTTTCTGTGACCTAAACTTGAAGGGGCTTCAAATAATAGTCTGTTCGAAAAGTATCTGATCTGATGTGTGAGTTACAGTCGCGAATTATATTACAATTACATTTAGTTTTGGAGAGGAGCTCGTGGCTAAGTAATAACAGAGGTTTGCCGGGGTTGGTCCGTGGATGCGTGACCATCTTTACATACCGAGACTCCTCCGTGCCTCGGAAAGCACGTTAAGCCGTTGGTCCCGGCTGTTATTCGTGGATCTTTGACAGTCGTTACGGGTCGTCAGAAGCCCGAAAGTCTGACAACCAGTCTTACCAACGGGTATCGTATTACCCAGTTACTGGGTTGTGAAGGTCCGATAGGCAGTCGCTCCATGTAAAATACTGGTATTCAGCTGCATCCGGTTAGACTGGAAGCCGAGCCCAACATAGTTGGGAATAGGCTAGGCAGATTGATTTAGTTTGGCGAGTTTAGACTTAAGTAACGCCGCTGTATTATATTTTCATTAAATAAATATAATGGTATGCTGGAGGAGATTTCTTTTGAAATAAGCATCACCTTTGTACGTATTTTTCTGTTCCTTTATGTTTGTCTCTTTATTTGTGTGTACCTACATAAATTGTTAAATAAATAAATAAATAAATAAAAATCCGGCCAAGTGTTTGTCGGACCACGCATAATGAAGGGTTACGTAGTTGAAAAGAATTTATCCCAAAAACAAACAAACCATTGTAATGCCAAAAAAAAATTAAGTTTTTAAAATTTGAGTTTTTCCTTTACTGTGAGACCTTGCTTGTTGCCAAATTTGATAATTCTAGGTCAACGGGAAGTACACTGTAGTTTTTGATTTACATGCGAGTATCAAAATATGTCGCATAAATGGCCGTATTTTTTTTTATTGCATTGACTTAGAAGCAAGTATCAAGCTTAGTATCAAGTTTAAATTAATATCAAATACGTAGATCTATGGTCCCTTGAAGCCTTCAAGGGACCATAGATCTACGTATTTGATATTAATTTAAACTTGATACCTCTACGCGTCCTTGCGAAAAAGGATCTCGACAGACGGACAATGAAGTGATCCTGTAAGGGTTCCATTTTTCCTTTTGAGGTACGGAACCCTAAAAAAGTACAATTAAAAGGCGAAATGTGTGTAGGTACTACTCTGCCTAAACCCTCGCGGACTGCAGGCGTGATATTAAGTTGTTTTTAGACCATAGGAGCATTCGTGGCTAAGTAATAACAGCCGCACGGGTCGATCCGTCAGGTTAAGCTACGCTTGCCGGGGTTGGTCAGTGGATGGGTGACCATCTTTACATAGCGAGATTCCTCCGTGCCTCGGAAAGCACGTTAAGCCGTTGGTCCCGGCTGTCATTCGTGGATCTTTGACAGCCGTTACGGGTCGTCAGAAGCCCGAAAGTCTGACAACCAGTCTTACCAAGGGGTATCGTATTACCCAGTAACTGGGTTGTGGAGGTCAGATAGGCAGTCGCTCCACGTAAAATACTGGTATTCAGCTGCATCCGGTTAGACTGGAAGCCGACCCCAACATAGTTGGGAAAAGGCTAGGCAGATAGATAGATAGATAGGAGCATTATGAGCATTATTATTTCATTATTACCGACGACACGGTTGGCGCAGTGGTTGAGCTATTGACTGCTGCGCAGCATGTCGCGGGTTCGATTCCCGCACGGAACAAATATTTGTACGACCTACAAGTATTTTTTCCGAGTCTGGGTGTTTTTCTATCTATAATATGTAAGTATTTAAAAAAAAAAAAAATGTATATAAGTAGTTTATCAGCCATCTCGTTACATAACACAAGCATAAGGTTGCTTAGCTTGGGACTAGATGGCGTTGTGTGAAATGTCCAAGGATATTTATTTATTTATTATTTATTTATCCAATGACATATCGTGATTTTTCTACTCAACACAAATCCGGGAGTTTAGCTCTAAACAATCTCAATTTATCTATATGAAACCAGCCAACCGCTCCCCTGGCGTTTACTTCCAAGGAATCCTTGACCCAAATACACAGATGGTACAGTACTAATTTGTTGAACTGGACAGTTCTGGAAGTTTTTTCTTTTATTCTAGTTGGTAAATTGGATTGGACTTTTGTTGCTGACTGTACCTACACTTACTCACATTTGCGTCAAATCCTTGACCTCCATTGGCAGCTGAATTAAAGCAACTATTTAATATAACCGGACTAAACTAGATTTTGTCGTAGTCATTCAGTTAAACCATTCGTGGTTTTTTGTTTGTCATGGCTGAAGAGTTAGCAACGTAGATGATTAATTGATTGAAGCAAATATTCCTTCTGCCTAGCCTTTTCCCAACTATGTTGGGGTCGGCTTCCAGACTAACTGTACCTAGTTATGGGTAGTTTACCAGTACAGTACGTATTTGTAAACTAAGGGCACGCCATGCGACCCATCATTACCAGGGGTCCTAAAACGGCCACATTAAGCAATTTCTCTAAAAGCGATTCATTTTCTGAATTCCCAGCAATTTATTATGATTGTGCTACTTATTTGACATTAAGGCCCAGATTTCTTGAAAACGATCAAAAAGGTGGTTTTGTAAAGCTGTGTATCTCATAAACCGTAAATAATTTTGACATGTAAAAAAAATGATATTTTCAAGTCCTTTTCGCATACAGTGATGGAAGCCAAAACATAATTAAACATACTTTAATGCACCAACAAAATCTTTAAACATACCTCCTAATAATCTTTAAAAGCTGTTTATACCTTCATTAGCAATTATAATTATAATTAAAAATATACCATGAAATGTCAAAGTCCAAACTGCATCCAGTGATGGATTACTTTTTATTAAACAGTTAATTTCTAATTTTATACGATTTTATTTGCACTTTTACGACATAATTCCGGTGCGCGTGAGAGTCTTCTATCTCGTGCGTCAAACTAGACAGTCATAACGCCATTTCACTTACACACCGAGCTAAACCAAGCTTGGAACCAGGGCCTTAAACTTCAATATAGCAATTCATAATTTGTGGACCTTTTCACGAATCTCCATACAAAACTATCATGAAAACAGATGAATTGCGTGCTATAAATTGTACGTAGATAAATTATGAATTGTCAGTTTGTGACCGTTTTACGATTTCAAATATGATTCATAAGTACCTATTAGGTATCATATTATATGATTCTGCCAAAGTGGCCGTTTTAGCCCCCCTGATAGCCATTATAATCATGTGACAAATTATCAATTGCAATCAAATTAATGATGACCAAAACCATTAGACTTATGATCGACAGCCTGTTGCTGGCCATCTGTGAGGTCCAGCCACCGACACACATGTAAACCTTCCAGTAGTATACAGGGTGTAAGGGACAGCCTTCCGCAAACTAACAGGGTGCATTCAGCTCCTCATTCTGAATCATATTCCACCGGAAATTTTCTACGGAAAATTTTAATTTTTTAAATAGTTTTTTCAGTTACTTACATTTTCTTTATTTCAATGTAAAGTTACATTATGTGTTCGCAGCACTCCATTTAAGGAAAAAAAAACAGCAAAAAAAAAAACAGAAAGAAAAACCAGCACCAGATGTTGAAATACTGTAACGAACGACGCGTGAAATCAGCTGTTCACTTTCTGTCTAGCTACAGAGTTCATCGAACTCACCGCATACGTATTACCTACCCCTCCCAACCAGTAACAGACACTCCGATTTGTGCACAAAAACACAAACAAATCAGGTTTATTGGATTCCCATAACATTCCTGAAATAATTTCATGTACCGGTCATCTTAGTATGATATACTGAATTCACACCATTAGTCTGCGGAGGGATGTCCCTTACACCCCGTACAAGTCAATGTAATCTAGACTTAAGTGTTCTCTCCGATCCTGATGACCCTATAACCCTCCTTAAGGAGAACCAGTACGGTCCGCAAGCGCAAGCCAAGACCTACATTCCGACCTCGCCGTCGAAGTCGCAATCGTCATTGCATTAATTTATCGCGATAATTATCGGAACAATTACCGCGTTGTTTATGGCGACGTTGGTGTGGCCCCAGCATAAAGGCACACGACCTCCGGCCTCAAATATAAACTTCCTAAAAAACAAAGCGAGTTAAAGACTACATACTCCGACAAAACGTTACGTTAACTCCTAAAAATTCGGCGTTATACCAAAAATACTTCAACCTTGATGCTGTGCTGTTAGAACTAAGGTGATAATTGCCTGAGACATTTACAGATCGCGGCCTTCGTTTGTTTCTCGTGTATTTCATGATGATTTTTGTGAAATGTTCTAGATGAATCACGTGATTTTTTAATGGGAGTAACGCCATGTTCTACCATACTTACCTGAGGAGCTCGTGGCTACGTAATAACAGCCGCACGGGTCGATCCGACAGGTTAAGCTACGCTTGCCGGGGTTGGCCGTGGATGAGTGACCATCTTTACATACCGAGACTCCTCCACGGAAAGCACGTTAAGCCGTTGGTTCCGCCTGTCAATCGTGGATCTTTGACAGTCGTTACGGGTCGTCAGAAGCCCGAAAGTCTGACAACCAGTCTTACCAAGGGGTATCGTATTACCCAGTAACTGGGTTGTGGAGGTCAAATAGGCAGTCGATCTATGTAAAACACTGGTATTCAGCTGCATCCGGTTAGACTGGAAGCCGAAACCAACATAGTTGAGCAAAGACTAGATGATGATGCCAAAACCATGATAATCAGCGTAATAATGTTCCCACTGCTGGGACACACACAGGCCTCCTCTCAGTGAGAGGGAGTGGGCTGTAATCCACCACGCGGGCCCAGTCCGGGTTTGGTAGATGTCACATGTCTTCGAATGTTTGGTTCTAGGACATGCCGGTTTCCTCACGATGTTTTCCTTCACCGTTTTGAGAGCAGTGGTGATGAAATAATATACACAAACTAAAGCGCTTGTCAGGTTTCGAAGCCACGACCTACAACTCGTAAGTCGCGGCCATTACCATCGAGCCACCACTGCTGATGATACTAGACATTATTTTAATTAACAATAAAAACAACCTTTACAAGGCACTCATTCTTAATTAAAAAGCCATTCTTCTAGTATTAGACCATCGCGTGATCATAAACATAAACCTTGGCGTAGAATTTGACCATTTGGGCATTCAGGGAGGAGCTTCCGTAACGACGAACCTTTCATTATTAACTTTATCTATGCTAATATTTTTATGGGCGTTTAGGCAATCATTTTAACTAAACCCCTGTGGATAAAGTGCCTTGCCGCGATTTACCGTACAGGTTTCGTGTTTACTTCCATCTATCAATGATTGCCGGGACTAACGGCTTATCGTGCTTGTAACAAAAAAAGAACCGGTCAAGAGCGAGTCGGATTCGCGCACCGAGGGTTCCGTTCCGATTTCTGAAAAAGTGTGCTACTTAGAGACATCGTTTTATTTTCCTGTAATCTTTACATAAACTTCTATCACATAGAATAATTTCAGATTTTTCCCTTTGAAAACTTCGGAGATAGAGGGGGCCCCCCCCCTCTATCTCCGAAGTGTAAGGTGTATTTTTTTACATTTTTCATCAAAAGTCGAAAATTATGCTGCCTAAAAAAAATGATTGAGAATGTGCAAACAGCGCTCTTTCATATGATACCCCACATGCCCTAGTAGCCCCACTTTGAATTTTAAGACCCCCTTTCAGTCCCTGTTGCAAAATAAAAACTTTTTAACAAAAAAAAAAACCGACTTCCAAAAATCACTACAAAGTGAAAAATAACTTTGATTTCGGAAGTCGGTGTCTTTCGTTTTTTATTTACTTTCTTTTTTTTGCCACCGACTTCCGAAATCAAAGTTATTTTTCACTTTGTAGTGATTTTTGGAAGTCGGTTTTTTTTTTGTTAAAAAGTTTTTATTTCTCGCTTTTTAGTGGGTCTGTTTATAATTTGTATAAGTTACAATAGTCTAATGTCAATTTCTCATCACATGTTACAAAATATTGCTTTTCCCGATGCTGTGACGTTAATTGTTGAGGAGTTCTGCTGGTAAGAACCAGGAGAACTCCTCAACAACCACTCACCACACGCATTGTGTGACGAGCGGAAATTGCTTAGCAACCTTAGTAAAGTAATCGAATCGCAACCCGTGAAATATTTATCATTGAGTAGTTCCGGTAGCCATCTGTGGTCTTCATCATCAGTTCCACTTCACCAAGTGGTGCTTTCTGAGAGCAAATGCACGAGCTACTATAAAAAATACCCAAATCGCAATATGTGTGCCTATAATATTTGAAGAGTTCCTTCGATTTCTCCAGGATCCCATCATCAGAACTAGATTTTGACAAAAATGGGACCATTTGGGAAGTATACCCTTTCCAACAAAAAAATAATTTTTCAAATCGGTTGGCAAATGGCAAGCGACGGAGTTATGCGCGAACAAACATTAAAAAAAAAAAAAAAAATACAAACATCTGAATTGAGAACCTCCTGCTTTTTTAGAAGTCGGTTAAAAAATATAAATATTTTTATTTCTTTCTTATTTGCAAAATAATTGCGTAAACGTCATCTAAAACTGTTCCAAATTTCAAGATGATAGCAGTAGTAGTTCTTGAGATATCCAGCTGTGACAGACAGACAGACTGAGTCACACCATAAGGGTTCCTTGTTTACCATTTTGGTACGGAACCCTAAATAGGTTCATAAGAAGTGAACGTTTACGGGCAGTCTCTGCCAGTCTTCTTCTTACGAGACGATCCCCATCAATTTGAGGCTTACTTTACATTTTGGAACCGTGCCAATCAATTTGTCTTAAATTATTTGTACGGAAAATAGTTTCTGTGCATATTTCTTTGTTTATGTGAGATATAGAGTGGAGCTCGTGGCTAAGTAATAACAGCCGTACGGGTCGATCCATCAGGTTAAGCTACGCTTGCCGGGGTTGGTCCGTGGATGGGCGACCATCTTTACATATCGAGACTCCTACCTCAAGATACCTCTAAAAATTTCTTATAGTACTAACATAAAAGCAATTATTCTGATAATTTGTCAGATTATTCTACAAGCAACATATTAACGTAAAGTGTTTTAATTTTTTAGTCTAATCGTATTATTGTACTTAAAACTAGCCTATATTTAATTGGTAAACTTTTTGTGAAACAAGCTAGAAATATAAATATAATTAATTCTTTAAAAAAAAAAAATAGTCCAATCAATACATTTTTGAAAATAAATATTTGCTTTAGTGGTAGCCCGCGAAATTCAATATTTTTTTGGGTTTTTTGCAATTTGCAGGTCCATGTCAGGTTGTATCTTGATACGCGGCAATAAAACATGCTATGTTTTTATATAATTTTAACCATAAAAATCATCAATACATCTCTCATCAAATCTAACTTAGAAATAAGTTATATTTCGTGCAGAGTCGTTAGATTTCGTACGTTTGACGAATCTGCACGAAATCTAACTTAGAGAGATGTATTGATGATTTTTATGGTTAAAATTATGTAAATACATATGTTTTATTGCCGCGTATCATATTTTGATCAAGAGACAACCTGACACGGACCTGCAAATTGCAAAAAACAAAAAAAAAATTGAATTTCGCGGGCCACACAGCGCAAATTAAACTGTTAAAGTAAGTACACAATGCACTTATAGAACTTTTGTTGGGACGTGATATAGGTTCTATAGTGAGATGAAATGAAATGTCCATTCTATGTTAAACTATGAATTTAATAAAGTATTTGCTATAACTAAACAAGGTAAAATATGACAATAAAGGATTGTTGCGAGTAACGGGTAGTAACCGACTATATGTGTTGTCACGGGGACGTGTGACTTCAAACTTAACTTGACGGTGCAACGTCATAGCCACTTATAAGATCGCAAGTGGTGTGCATGTGTGGGTAAACATACCGCTACACACTAAACACACCTATCTATTTAAAAACTAGTGGACATGACCCACTCTCTAGAATTTAAAGTAACACTAATGACTGCCAAATAACAATTTTAGACGCGATTCTAAATAAAAACGACAGTTTACACAAGTATTTTAAGATAAAAGCTATTAGCAGGATATTCTTGGAATTTAGTGATGTAATCATAGTAGGCCGAAAGTCTGATACTGGTCTAGTCTAGGCTGATTGATCGTCAAAACAATCATTGCTTTTTAGGGTTCCGTACCTCAAAAGGAAAAAACGGAACCCTTATAGGATCACTCAAGTGTCTGTCCGTCCGTCTGTCCGTCTGTCACAGCCAATTTGCTCCGAATCTAATGGACCGATTAAGTTGAAATTTGGTACACATATGGATTTCTGTGACCCAAACACGTACGGCTAAAGTAAATAAATCAATTTTGAATATGGGGGTCACTTTTATACAAATAACTTTTAGGCAAATAAGAAAATTAAAAAAAAAAGTTTTGCAAACTGTACCGTGTGACATAGCAAATGAAGGGCTTACTCTTAGGTCTCAATTATATTTTTTTTTTATAATTTTAAAATAATTTGTTTTAAAGTTATTTAAGAAAATAGACGAAAATTTACCATTCCCCCCTTATCTCCAAAACTACTGAGCCTAAAATTTTGAAAAAAATACATAAAGTAGTTCTTTACTTGTGGATTACAGGAAAACGTACAAGAAGTCTGTGGTTTCAAAATAACATGGTAAATCTCTCAATATTGTGAGTACAAACTTACATTTACAGTTGCAATGTATGGGAGTACATGTATGTCAACTACAATGTTAAGTTTGTTCTTGGGATAAATTCATCGCAACTACGGAACCCTTCATTGTGCGTGGTCCGACACGCACTTGGCCGGTTTTTTTTTTCGTCGCAGTCGCAGTGCTCGCAGTATATTTATTGTGGCTTAGGGTACGTTAGTACTATTATTTATTCTGTGGCTATTATAAAAGCGGCTTTCTTCCTTCAAGATCAAAGGAGTGCAACTTCTGTACGTTAGTACGGTCAGCAAGTCGGTTATCACTGCTAATTTTTGACATCATCTAAATCTAAATCAACACAAAATTATATGATAACCTGCTTTTTAGCATTTCATTTATTAGATATCTCATCTCATATCGGTTCTGATTTTTAAAACTTCTGGAAAAAGGAGGAGGTTATCAATTCGGATGTTTATACATACTTATATATATCTTATTTTATTATATATTTTTTTATGTATAATATTCGGGACTTCGGGCATAACTTCGTCATATATAGACGGATTTACAAAATTCTTTTTTTGTTTGAAAGGTTATACTCTCGAGGTGGTCCTATTGTCATCAAGTAAGAATCAGATGAGGGGATCCCATGGAAAACGAGGGAAAGCCTTAAATTTTATAGGCACACTTGTATTTTTTATGACTTGTGAATGACTTTTGTTGCTGACTGTACTATTATTTATTCTGGGTCTCGTCGATGCGCGCGTCTGTGTGTTTCGTAAGTTTTTTCGTAGTTTTCCATACTGTTTATATTTATATTGTGACATTAGTCTATTGAACCGACTCCAAAACATGATTACAATCATCACTATCTATTATGCTACCATCACGTAATATAGTATCATTTCGTTGCCAAATGTGTGATATCATGTCATTCTTTGAAGTATTGGAATTTACGAGTACCAGTACGTGTGTCTGGTTTTCACCACTGATATCGGTGACGTATGAGAACATAAATACAGTGTGAGTCTGCATAATGTGCACAAACTTCAGGATGTGGTGCAGACCATCTAACTGAACAACTTTTTCCCGGGGACCAACATCGTAATCATAAAAAAAAACAGTCTTCCCATACATTTGGTCAAGTAGGCATTGAAATTTAGTAAGGGATGACTGTTTTTTTTTCCACGATTACGATGTTGGTCGCCGGGAAAAAGTTGTTCAGTTAGATGGTCGGCACCACATCCTGAAGTTTGTGCACATTATGCAGACTCACACTGTATATTTGACTGTCTGCAAAATCAAAAGTCATTTATTCAAATTAGGCTGACAATCAGCACTTTCTGAACTTCAAAATTACATAAAGTCCCCCCAAAACCACCACTTCCTAGTGCTTTAGCTGGGAAGAAGTAGCGGCGCAACAAACTCCCCAGCAGCACAGCTGTCTGTTCAGTTAGAACAGCGTTTCCCATTAGTCGGGTCGCGACCCGGTACCGGGCCATCAAAATAAAATACCGGGTTGCAACATTCCCACCTTGTTTTAAAAAAAAAACCGGTCAAGAGCGAGTGGGACTCGCGCACCGAGGGAAAAAGTGTGCTGTTTAGAGACATTGTTTTATTTTTCCTGTAATCTTTACGTAAACTTCTATCACATAGAATAATTTCAGATTTCTCGCTTTGCAAACTTCTGAGATAAGGGGAGGAACGGTATTTTTTTTTACATTTTTCATCAAAACTCGAAAACTATGCGGCCTAAAAAAAGAAAAAATATGTTTGAGAATGTGCAAACAACACTCTTTCATATGATACCCCACATGCCCTAGTAGCCCCACTTTTAATTTTTAAGACCCCCTTTCAGTCCATGTTGCAAAAAAAATATAAATATTTTTATTTTTTTTTATTTGCAAAATAGTTGGGTAAACGTCATCTAAAACTGTTCCAAATTTCAAGTTGATAGCATGAGTAGTTCTTGAGATATCCAGCTGTGACAGACAGACAGACAGACAGACTGAGTCACACCATAAAGGTTCCTTTTTTACCATTTTGGTACGGAACCCTAATAATACCTGCTATCGATCGACGCATCGTAAATACTGACCAACTGACCGGAACCGACTGAGGAACTGACTGACTGTACTGACTGAGGAACTCATATAGACTAAACTAGACAGCCATATTGCCATTTCACTTATACACCGAGCTTCGATAATAATTATCCTCTTAAAGAGCAAACCGCAAACCCCAAAGGGTACCCGATACGATCAGTTGCAATTTTTAACCGACTTCTGAAAAAGGAGGAGGTTATCAATTATAATTTTTTTTTTGGGCATAACTTCGTCATATACAGAGTGTAAGGGACAGCCCTCCGCAAACTGATAGGGTCAATTCAGTATGTCATACTAAGATGACCGGTACATGAAATTTTTTCAGGAACGTTAAGGGACTCCAATAAACCTGATTTGTTTGCGTTTTTGTGCACAAATCGGAGCGTCTATTACTGGTTGGGAGGGGTAGGTAATAGGTATGCGGTGAGTTCGATGAACTCTGTAGCTAGACAAAAAGTGAACAGCTGATTTCACGCGTCGTTGGTTGAGAGTATTTCAACATCCATTGCTGGTTTTTTTTTTTTTGCTGTTTTTTTTGCAGTTTTTTTTACATAAATGAAGTGCTGCGAACACACAATGCAATTTTACATTGAAATAATGAAAATGCAACTGAATTTTTTTTTTGAAAAAATTAAAATTTTCCTGAGAAAATTTCCGGTGGAATATGATTCAGAATGAGGAGCTGAATGCACCCTGTGAGTTTGCGGAGGCCTGTCCCTTACACCCTGTATAGACGGATTTGCAAAATGATTGTCAAAATCAATTTATTAACCTCAAGCGGCGGAAGTATAATAACATAACGGTAATTATATTTTTGAGCCGTTTGGTGTTGAAACCCCCACCACCACCACCACCACCGTTTGGGGTTGTTTGGGTTTGGGGTTTGTTGGCCGTGGGGTCCGAGTGCTCATAGTTTGTTTAAGGAAATCTCCAAACGGCTTGTTGACACTTCCCGTGACCCAAGGGCTGGCTTTTACCTTGGCCAGAGGATTAGCATTGCCATACAACGTGGCAATGCCGCCAGTCTCTTGGGTACTTTACCAGTCGACAGCGATGCGGAGGAATTTTTCGACGCCATATTTTTACCTTGGCCAGAGGATTAGCATTGCCATACAACGTGGCAATGCCGCCAGTCTCTTGGGTACTTTACCAGTCGACAGCGATGCGGAGGAATTTTTCGACGCCATATTTTAGTTTTTTATTAGTTTTAGTTTAAGATATTATATTTTTAAGTTATTTTAGCTTATTTTTAAGTATATTTTTTCAACCTTTGTTGAGATTTGCAATCAAATAAATGATTGTAATTTATTGTTAAAAATAAGCTAAAATAACTTAAGACAAGACCTCTGTCCGCCTGTGGCATCGTATCTCCGAAACGGACGAACCGAATACAGTGCGGTATTTTAATCACATTTATGTCATTGTCTGTCTAGCCATATAAGCTGTCTGTCACAATATTTACATAACATGGATTTTGAAGTATTATTCTTATTTGCAATGATAAATGTAAGACAACAAGTGTCTAGAAAAAATGCGAGCTAATAATATAAGTTTTAATGTAAATAAATGATAATATTGTATGTATTTATTTAAGTGTTATATGATATATCTGTCAGTAATACCTATCAATTCAGTATGAAATACTTTGAAAGTGTAATTATTACATTACTTTACCACGAGCTCTTCTAAAACTAATGAACCAATTTTAATGATTCTTTCACTAACGTGATCTACATACTTTCAGGAAGGTTTTAGTATACAGGGTGGAATTTTGTAATGGCACCTGAAGGGAAAGTACTCTTAATACTGTAGATAGAAAATTTTACACAAAGAAAACATTCCTTTATTTTTAATACCTATATAGAAAACTACATTCAAAGATTTTCGAAAATTCGTTTGCCACACCCGGGAATCGAACCAACTAAAATCTGTAAAATTACACCCTGTACTTTTATTGCATTGATCGTTAGGATCAAATAAGGATGAAATCTCTCTAACAAACTTGATAAATTAAATGATAGGAAAACCATGAAATCTTCAATTTTAATTTTTTAATATTTTTGAAATCTTAAATTTCAAGCGAATTTTTGAAAATCTTTGAATGCAGTTTTCTTTCTATTCAAAAATAAAGGAATGTTTTCTTTGAGTAAAATTTTCGATCTACAGGATTAAGAGTACTTTCCCTTCAGGTGGCATTACAAAATTCCACCCTGTATAATACATTAGGTAATTATTCTTATGTACGAAGTTATATGCATAAATGTACTGTGTCTCCGGCATTTCTAAGCGGATTTTGATAATTCTGCTTTTAGTTCGTCTTGGGCTTATGTAATTGTATATTCCACTAAAAATGGAAAAATAAATTTACTTTACAAAAAGTATAAACCGACTTCAAAAACGAATAAACTAACTTTCATAAAAAATTTAACCGCTTCTGAAGTCGGTGTCGACAATTCTTCAATGCACCTTAGCACCAGATTCGTTTTAGGTTTTTGAAGTCGGTTTTTACTTTTTAGGGTTCCGTACCAAAATGGTAAAAAAGGAACCCTTATGGTGTGACTCAGTCTGTCTGTCTGTCTCTCTGTCACAGCTGGATATCTCAGTAACTACTGATGCTATCAACTTGAAATTTGGAATAGTTTTAAATGAGGTTTACCCAACTATTTTACAAATAAGAAATAAATAAAAATATTTATACTTTTTTTTGCAACAGGGACTCAAAGGGGGTCTTAAAAATTTAAAGCGGGGCTACTAGGGCATGTGGGGTATCATATAAAAGAGCGCTGTTTGCACATTCTCAAACTATTTTTAATTTTTTTTTTGGCCGCATAGTTTTCGACTTTTGATGAAAAATGTAAAAAAAATACCGTCTCCGAAGTTTGCAAAGAGAAAAATCTGAAATTATTCTATGTGATAGAAGTTTATGTAAAGATTACAGGAAAAATAAAACGATGTATCTAAGTAGCACACTTTTTCAGAAATCGGAACGGAACCCTCGGTGCGCGAGTCCGACTCGCTCTTGACCGGTTTTTTTGTCTAGGCCCCCAGTAACCCAACCGCTTGTGATATTTGCTCCCTAATACACCAAATCGTTAGTGCTACCAGCTAACTCGATTGGAGAGCCGAAGTGTTCAACATACACACAGGGTGACCTCATTTGTACTGATAGTGGCCGTCGGGCGACGATTAGTGGCGGACAGAAATATTGGGCAGTTTATTTTTGGGGACGCGAATTTGTGATTGCAATCTATAATTTATTATTATTTATATATTTTTCTTTAACATTGAAACGTTTATCGGCACATTTTTTAATAAATTGTAACATACACAATAATGGGACTTGGGAATTGTTTAATCTACTTATATGTATTTATTAAAATTAATCCCTATTTCCCTTGATCACGCCATAACTTGAGAACGGCTTGACCGATTTGAATAATTTTTATTTTTTATTTTCCTTGTCTACATTGTAAAAGGAACCTCTGTGAAAAATTTCAGCTTTATAAATCTGGGTTTTGGCTGGGCGTTGATGAATCAGTCATTCAGTACTTAAGGAGACAAGCAAAAAAAAAAACAGAAAAACGCTACGCGAAAACGAAGTAGTTACGCGGGCGGGCTATGCGATGCGACGGGTTGGGACGGAGGAAGAATAAATTTTATGCGGACAAAGTCGCGGGCGAAGCTAGTATTAGGTAATAAAGAAAGCCATATCAATATACTCAATAACGGCCTTGAATGCTCAAATAATAAACTTATGGCTCACCTAAATCGAAATAGGTCTGCGTCGTGGGACTATAAATTATTGATATTAAAAGCTATTTTATTAATAATAGTTACCGATTTACGATCGAACCATAACCACAGATTAATACAGATGGGACACTCCACAACATCATTTAAATAAGAAGCGATTCTTGCTACGACACAATAAAGTGCAATTCAGGTCGCACAACGCTTATTACCAAAAGTTATATTCGCATAGAAGTTGCCTCTCTTTCTATCGCGTAACTCTTATACCTTCTGACTCGTTAGGGTTGTGTTCTTTAAGAGCCTATACTACCTCAAATGGCTTAGCATGATCCTCCGTTACGTCGAAAATACAGCAGCTTTAATTTTGAATTAAATATATGGTAAAGTTGAGGATTAATGTTAGGTACTATGTTAGACGAAAACACGATTCCTTGAAATTTTCTCGATACAAAAAAATCCCAAAGTTACCTCCAAACCGAACAAAAAACCGCTGTTATTCAAAAAATACGTCAAATTGGATCATGAAACTTTGCATACTAACTGAACTAACTATAAAGCAGGTCTTATGTTATATACTTTTTTTAAATTACCATTATTTTCACTGTAAAAAGAAATTACCTAAACTATCAGCGTCTTGACGTTCATTCCCTTCCGCCCGACACCCCCGTTCAGTCTCGCTTCGGCTGTCGTACGGGAGGGCTGTGTCGCTTGCGCTCAGAACACAAATTACACAACAGGACGACGTAAAATTAAAATACATTGAAGTACTTAGGTTTAAAGTGTTGGCGCAATGGGAAATAACCGTAATAAAAATAAGAAGCGACGGGGTTGGCGTAAAGAAACAGGCAAACATATGATAAACGTACTGAAGTAAGTAGGGTAGTTGCGCCGGTTGGCGACTTAGTTGAGTTGCTAACTTTAGACAAATCAAAATATACGCCATTTACACGTAAAATAGTTGGCATGTGAAGATTTGTGTTTGTCCACGATTTAGGATAAATCCAGGTGGGGATAACTTTTATAAAAAATAAAAAGTTACCTAAATAGGTTTGTTTTTGTTTTGACACAATACCTATACAAGAAATAGGTAGGTATCTATGTAGTAGGTAATTGTTTTTTTTTATAATGTTGCCTCACTCCAGGACTTCTCCTGAATATCGGCGACGGTGCCAACATCCATGGTATATACAAGTGCAGGGACAATTACATGTCACCGGTAGGCAAAAATGTATTTTCGGAGTATGGTCTGGATGCGACAAAGACATCAAAGTTGAAATTATAGAGAGAGATGACCAATATTGGGAAGAAATGGAACCAAAATTAGAACATTTATAAATTACATGCATGTTGCCTGAGCTATGCGATCCCAGACATGTTCGCAATATGCCAATTAGAGATTTAAGCGAATTAAAATAATTGTTGTATAATTTTGACGATCTTTAATTACTTTCAAAATACTTATGGTATATACCTACCATACCTATCTACCTACCCTACCCACCTACCTACCTACCTACCTACTTGCCTGCCTACATTCCTATCCTACCTACCTACCTATCCTACCTACCTACCTACCTACCTACCTACATACTTACCTACCTACCTACCTATCCTACCTACCTACCTACATACTTACCTACATCCCTATCCTACCATTCCTACCTATCTTATATTTATACAAACCTTATGCGTACCTACAGAACCCTCAACGCAATGGTGACTCGCACTTGACAAGTTTTTTGTAGCAGTGGAATTTAGTGTGCGTCTATCTGACAGGCCCCAACGAGATTCATCAAAGGGTGATAGCTTTTCATAAAGACATTATTTTGTACCTAAAGAAAATAAATAAGATATATTTTGTACCTCGACAGTTTTTGATTAAATGACGTTTTTATGAAGTGTCTTGCTAGCGGGCCCTTTATGGTTATTTTTATTGTTATTATACTTACAGATCGCACAATAGTGTTAGGAGCTTGATACTATTATGTACCTTACAAATCCAAAATCTCGACTTTCTGTGAGCTACACTTCAGAAGATATTCGTTATTTAAACAAGCGTCCAGCCAGCGGGCCCCTTTTTTAACCCCCGACGCAAAAAGAGGGGTGTTATAAGTTTGACCGCTATGTGTGTGTGTGTGTGTGTGTGTGTGTGTGTGTGTGTGTGTGTGTGTGTGTCTGTGTGTCTGTCTGTGGCACCGTAGCGCTTAAACGGGTGGACTGATTTGGATGCGGTTTTTTTTAAATACTACTATTTTATATCATACAATAGTGTTAGGAGCTTGATACTATTATGTACCTTACAAATCCAAAATTTCGACTTTCTGTGAGCTATACTTCAGAAGATATTCGTTATTTAAACAAGCGTCCAGCCAGCGGGCCCCTTTTTAAATACTACTATTTTATATCATACAATAGTGTTAGGAGCTTGATACTATTATGTACCTTACAAATCCAAAATTTCGACTTTCTGTGAGCTTGATACTATTATGTACAGTCAACGGCCAGAAGTCCACTTACACCGCAATGACCATTATCGCGTGCGCTATACGGGCTGCGGCGCTTATACACACATACGCATATTTATCCGTGTGAGCGATGTTCCAACGCTAACAGATTAACATGTCGTGTAGCATTGCTACGAGTAGTTATAGATGTGGTCAATGCTAGACAAGGATGACAATATCAGTAACTTGTTTTTCTATCGCCATCTGATTATTTTTTTCCTAGTAATGCAAAATTTCAACATGTGAATATAAGTTAACATTAGCTAGATCGGTAACGAGGCTGCTATCGCTAATGTGATCGGGATAGATGTGAGTTCGAATCCGAGTTGGGCCAGTTTTTTTATGTTTTATATAATTGTTATGTTTTAGTAATTTATTTTGGTAAATTACTTTGAACAAATATATGTTACATAGGTAGTTTATTATTATAACATGATAATAAATGAAACAAATTTTGATATGGTAACATTGTAATATTTTTTATATAAAAGATATCCTTTACACCTAAGTTATTATTATAGTATTGAATGTTAAAAAACACATTTTATGTTACATATAGATATTCTGTGATGTAATTTAACCCCTCAAGTGTCTGAGTTTGGCTAATTTTAGACCCAAAACCCCAGCGAGTGGGGAGGGTTGGGGGATAGTTGCGAACCCCATAGGTTCACAACTACTGATGATGATATGTTTTCCATCGGTTGATGTTTTTTTACGTTTATATATATGTGATCTAAGCTTATATACCTATTATGTAAAGTTCTGTCCTTTTGCACACTTGGGGTGCATTCGACACGGGGGGGGGGGGGGGGGGAGGGGGAGTTAGCAGTGAACTACATAGGTTCACAACTAATGATGATTATTGGTTTTCCATCAGATAATGTTTTTTTACATTTATATATATGTGATATAAGCTTATATACCTAACAAAAAAAGGGTTTTTCTTATGCACACATGGGGTGCATTCGACACTTGAGGGGTTAAGAGGTTATAGCTTAATTATTCATTTTCTCAATGAAAAGAGGATTGAAACTTAACCTCAATATTACAATAATATAAATACTAATTTGTTAAAGTTACGGCCACTATGTCCCCTGACACAAAATTACCCTACCTGTTTAGGATTTCGGTGAATAGAACAATTTTATTGTCTTGCACAAAACTTAACATATTACGCACCGTAGACATTATATCATTCAACACTTCCACATAGTTGACACTGTTGGCTCGCGTCGATATAAAACTTAATTCACCGGGCCCATGAGCACCTAACCACCCCCACATATTCACACTGCTTCTGCCTGACTCCGTATTTGGTCTGACATTGCCTTCAGACCAACGCGTGTTATTTTACGCCACAAATGCAGCCTTCCTTTTTGGCACGATTTAAAAGATTTTTCGTCGGTGAATATTGTCGTCTCCCAATCAAAGTCCAAATATTCCCGGGCAAAACTTAACCTCTCCTCTGCCGTTGCATTAAAAACGGTTTTTTAGCCTTGGCGTTCGGTGATGAAGACCTTCGGCATGGAGTATGCGGCGAGCGGTGCGTACTGATGTGCCGAACTCATCGGCAAAACGCCTTGTTGGGATGAAACCATTCGTCTCATATTCAGCTACCATATAACGTCGCTGAGGCTGGCTAATAAGAGGTGGTCTTCCGCTTCTCTCACGACTCTTCAGGCTACCTTCTTCCTCAAATCTCTTCACCCAACGACTAACAGTCTATCCCTAAAAAAAAAAAACTATATTACACACTTGCAACAAGCGATTAATCTACCACTATATTTTGTTGGTATCATTACATAAAATTAAAAAAATAAACTTACGCATTAGCCGGTTCCATTCGATATTTTAAGGCCATTCGAATATAGGGCCACAAGATTTGCCTTGGCTTCAATACTAATATTAGCCTGCATATTGAATTCAGAAGAATACAAAAATAGCAACAGCAAGATAACACAAACGCTCGTAATAACGCTCACCAACCAACAACAGCTAATAGTGGAATAATTTATGTGAACTAGTAAAGTAGTTAAAATATGAAGGTGGATTTACAAAGTGAAATTATCACGTTTCAAATCTACTCTCATATTTTAATAACGACGCTAAGATTGAAAATAATTGTAAAACGAAAGAATCTTCGTTTAGTTGTGGAATATTTAACATATTTGTTAGCAACTCGGCATTCTTATTTCACATGTAATACTTAAAAAATATTTTTCATGTTTGATGTGAGACTCGAACCCGAACGTTCGCCATGCGAGGCACAGTGCTAACCACTTTGGCCACCGTAACGCTTACGACACTTATTGAAATTTGTAATAACAATCATAAGCGGGCAACAAGTTGCCAATGTGTAGTGTTGTCGAACGTTCTTAAAGAAGAAGGTCATAAGTACAACTAATATTGCTATGCCACGGTTTTGTGAGATTGCTAGTCGACTTCTGGCTGTTACTGTACCTTACAAATCCAAAATTTCAACTTTCTCGAGCTATACTTCAGAAGATATTCGTTAATTAAACGATCGTCTAGCTAGCAAACCCCTTTTCAAACATTATACCTACGTTCATAATCCAATAGGGCTATAACACCAAAACTGGGATTAAGAAAAAGAGTAAGAGAGTTAAGTACGACGCTAATGATGACGATGTAAATTAAAAGAGAAAATGTAATAGTAATTATAATCTTTAATCTGTTTAAATTGTTAGGAACAAAAGATGTCTAAACATGTCGACAGTAATTTTAAATAATTTTAAAATTTCAGACAACGCGTAACAAATGTCAATTTAGAACTTAGAAATTTAA
Organism: Cosmia trapezina; assembly: GCA_905163495.3. Taxonomy (NCBI): domain Eukaryota; kingdom Metazoa; phylum Arthropoda; class Insecta; order Lepidoptera; family Noctuidae; genus Cosmia; species Cosmia trapezina. The sequence continues at coordinate 3,732,788 of LR991047.1, forward strand.
ACAACATCAAAAACCTTATACAACATCCCTATACTATTAAACGAGTAATATTTGTACTCACGTTCACGAAAACGGCTCTAACTATTTCGATGAAACTTGCAATATAGGGGTTTACGGGTGCAAAAAATTGATCTAGCTAGGTCTCATACTTGGCAAAATAAAAAAAAAATAAAAATTCGTTTTCTGTAACATAATAATGACTGACGAGCTAAAGCAAATAAAAAATCACAATTAACCCCTCAAGTGTCGAATGCACCCCATGTGTGCATAAGAAAAACCCTTTTTTTGTTCGGTACATAAGCTTATATCACATATACAATAAATGTAAAAAAACATCATCCGATGGAAAACCAATCAAATCATTAGTTGTGAACTTATGGAGTTCGCAGCTAACCTCCCCTCCCCCCCCGCGTGTCAAATGCACCCCAAGTGTGCAAAAGGACAAAACTTTACATAATAGGTATATAAGCTTAGATCACGTATATATAAACGTAAAAAAACATCATCCGATGGAAAACATATCATTATCAGTAGTTGTGAACCTATGGGGTTCACAACTAACCCCCAACCCTCCCCACTCGCTGGGGTTTTGGGTCTAAAATCAGCCAAACTCAGACACTTGAGGGGTTAATTAACGAATATCTTCTAAAGTATAGCTCGCAGAAAGTCGAAATTTTGGATTTGTAAGGTACATAATAGTATCAAGCTCCTATTACTATTGTATGATGAAAAATAGTTGTATTTAAAAAGGGGCCCGCTGGCTGGACGCTTGTTTAAATAACGAATATCTTCTGAAGTATAGCTCACAGAAAGTCGAAATTTTGGATTTGTAAGGTACATAATAGTATCAAGCTCCTAACACTATTGTATGATATAAAATAGTAGTATTTAAAAAAGGGGCCCGCTGGCTGGACGCTTGTTTAAATAACGAATATCTTCTGAAGTGTAGCTCACAGAAAGTCGAGATTTTGGATTTGTAAGGTACATAATAGTATCAAGCTCCTAACACTATTGTGCGATCTGAAAGTATAATAACAATAAAAATAACCATAAAGGGCCCGCTAGCAAGACACTTCATAAAAACGTCATTTAATCAAAAACTTTCGAGGTACAAAATATATCTTATTTATTTTCTTTAGGTACAAAATAATGTCTTTATGACAAGCTATCACCTGTTGATGAATCTCGTTGGGGCCTGTCAGATAGACGCACACTGGAATTTATGAATCGATTTGCAAAATATGTAACATATACGTAGGTATGTATATGTAGGTACTTGCATAGACCTACTACCTACATAAATACACGGCGCAAACTATAAAACGTAAACTTACTACTAAACCAATGGGCGGAACCTTCAGCGCTAAGCTAGCTCGCTCTTGACTAGTATTTTGTAGCAGTAGGTAAAATACTGCACACGGCTACACATCAAGCTATAACTTTCCAGTATAAGCTGATCTCATATTGTATAGGCTTTCCGTACCATGAGAGGTCAGCTTATACTGGAAAATATAGCTTGATGAGAAGTTAGTAGGTACTTAGTACATTGAAATTAATTTTGCGATATATAATTTCATGTTCGTACCTATAATGACAAGTTAATATTAAATTATTATTGATAATTTTATTACTTAGTACTCGTCCGATATTAGTGTAGTTTACTCTAACAAAATCGCTTTGACCTTGTGTGTCCGCGTCACCGCGAGTAGTAGTGTGCGAGCGAAATAAAGAGTGAGGTGGCGCGGGGAAGTGGGGGCGAAATTTGAATTTCAGCTGAGGTTGTATAGGCTCTTAACGACGCGGCGCGTGAGTGAGTAGCGAATTAACGTGCAAGCCGGCCGGTGCGCGACAGACCAGACCAGATAGTGAGATGAGCCCGTTTTTTTTTTTTTTTTTTTTTTTTTTAATGGCTTCTCACAGTTGACCACGAGGGGTCGAGACTGTTTAACCGGACTTTCCTGTGGCTGCTTTAAGCGAGAGCTTAAAGCCTCCGGCCAGGCTTAAAACTAAGACTTAAAACTAGGGGTTTTGAGCGACTCTGCACGTCGCTGCGGTAAGGGTAGGGAGGTCAGCCAGAGGGTTCAGGCTGGGTCGTGACGCGATAACATCCAAGGTACTAGGTACGAGAATGATCGGTGTAGAGATGAGCCCGCCGCGTACATGCACCTTTATACCTAAACTGCGGAGTGTCCCATCTGTATTAATCTGTGCCATAACGAAGTAATGATGAGGAAAACATGGCTAGTTTATATCTAGGTAATTTGCTGGTAATTTATTCTCATTTGTGCGTAATGGTGAAGGAAAAATCGAGGAAATTCCTGGACTTAATCAATTAAAATCGTCAATAACTTGTAAACAAGCAAGACGATCAATAATACTGCATAGCATGTCGAGGTGACGCGGTGACGCGAACCCGTAAGATCTCTCCCTATCAAAAATCGCTCAACGGGGCTAAAGAAGTTTTCACTTCAATAGTAGGTTCTTATTACAGAGAAGAGCTCGTGGCAAAGAAATTACAGGCGCACGGGTCGATCCGTTAGGTTAAGCTACGCATCTTTACATACTGAGACTCCTCCGTGCCTCGGAAAGCACGTTAAGCCGTTGGTCCCGGCTCGGCTGTCATTTGTGGATCTTTGACAGTTACAGGTCGTCAGAAGCCCGAAAGTCTGACAACCAGTCTTACCAAGGGGTATTGTATTACCCAGTTACTGGGTTGTGGAGATCAGATAGGTAGTCGCTCTATGTAAAATACTGGTATTCAGCTGCATCCGGTTAGACTGGAAGCCGACCCCAACACAGTTGGGAAAAGGCTAGGCAGATTGAATGCTTATTACAGAGAAGTGGCATAACAAATCGAAAGTCTGGGAACTTACTATGAGCTCTTATAGCAGGGCAGAAGTTGAAAGTTTCCAGTGAGAGAGAGTGACAGTGCTATAGGTCGTATATAGCTCCGTCACTCTCTCTCACTGGAACCGTTCAACTTCTGCCCTGCTATAGGAGCTCATAGTAAGCCCCCTGATATACAGGGTGAAATTGAATTCATGGGCAATATTTTAAGGGGTCATTGTACTCATCATTATGAACAACTTTTACTATGGAAACAAACCTGAAATCGCAAAAAATCAGCTGTTCCCTACATTTTGACGAGTTATACGAGCATAATGTACCTATGGAACAGCTGTTTTTTTCTCGATTTCAGGTTTGTTTCCATAGTAACAGTTGTTCATAATGATGAGTAAAATGACCCCTTGAAATATTGCCCATGAATTCAATTTCAGCCTGTAGAAGTCGGTACCTATGCACTTCCATATTTATTAACAAGTAAAAGAAACACTCGCTTATTTATCAACCTCGTAACTGTGTCACTTATTCTGTTCCCAATTGTACGGCCTGACATTGATTATATTTGTATGAATCACATTGTTTGAATGTGCTCCGTACAATGTTGTTGTATTTACATTGTTTTACTTAACTTTTGTGCCAATTGGATCATACTGTTTATTGTTTTTATTTCGCAAAATATTCCACGGGAACTTACTACCGGGAAATCCTTCTTTGTTTTTTTTGTCTACATTATAAAGGGAACCTCTGTGCAAAATTTCAGGTTTCTAGGTTCAAGGGTTTGGGCTGGACGTTGATGAGTCAGTCAGTCAGTCAGGACTGGACTCAGGACTTTTCTTTTTATTTATAAAGATAGATTTAAAAATATTAAAAGAAATAAGAAAAAAAGAACAATTACAAATTGTGAAATACGTCATTTACATATTTTTGGTATACATGGTGTGTCATTTTTTCCCCAAAGAATTTTGTTCACGTCTGTACATATTTCAATAGAAATAATAATCTTTTTTAATGTGGGCTCAGTTGACCAATTCAAAATATTCATTGGTCAACTCATCCCGCGGGATGAGTTCGACCGGGATCAGTTGACTAAAGAGCCTAAAATTCATGCCGTTACATACGATTTATTTTGAAAAAGGACCTATATACAATATTGGGGAAAGTTTATTAAAATTTTAAACAATATAATATATTTGTGATGACCTGAAGTATACCATATTATATTTTTTTTTCTGGAAAACGCACAAAAGGATTAATCTACTATTTTCTTTAAACATGGTGTTTTTGGGGATTTGAGCGAGGTAATCCCCTTACGGTTACGAGTAAACTGTCTCATTTAATAAGTCTACTATCAAATCTCGGCTTATTGCAGTAACGTAATAAGTTACCAACGAATAAGTTATAGACAATACTGTTTTTTTCCGGATAAATTCATTCATCATCTTCCTGCCTTTATCCCATGTTACTTGGGGTCGGCGCAACACGTTTTCTTCTTCCATTCTCCCCTGTCAACCGTCACGCTATCATTCATTCCCTTCTCTTTCATATCATTCCTCACACAATCCATCCATCTTTTCTTTGGGCTTCCTCTGCCTCTCCATCAACATGTATTTATTCATAACTCTTTTAGTCACATGCGTTTCGTCTCTCCTCATCACATGCCCATACCAAGCCAAACGATTTCCTTTCAACTTTTCTGTCACTGGTCCCACTTTAAAACTTCTCTTATAGTAAGTAAGTACTCATTTCTTACTTTATCCATTCTCGTCACTCCACACATCCATCTCAACATTCTCATCTCCGCTGCATGCAATATTTTTTCATCCGTCTTCTTCACTGCCCAGCATTCCGATCCATAAAGTACGACAGGCCTTATCACGGACTTGTATATTTTCCCCTTTAACTTGAGGGGCATCCGTGGGTCGCAAGTTGTTCCTGTAACCTGTCGCCATTTCATCCATCCTGATGAGTTGATCTGACCCAAATACAAGACGGCAATCAATAGGTGCCCTACAAAATCAGCGTATCTATTCGATTCCTCTTTACACCATAGAAAGTAGAAACAATAATTTTATGTTGGTACCACCAGGCTTACACTATTGCTTTATTAGTTCAAATCACGAATCTGTCGATATTAATATTTATCTATCGTTTGTATATATCCGAAGCATTACTAATCTGTTTGAAACACGAATATTGTAGGACTCAAGGACATTACTGAGCCTCCAAGGCTCAGTGGTGACCTGACTTGCGTGTCGTGGGTTTGAACCCGAGCAGGCACTTCGTCATCATCTTCACCCTCTGCTGAGCATAAGATTCTCTTATGCCAATACCCGCGTTCCTGTGTCAGCCTCATTCAGATTCTACCAGCGTTAGTAACAATGTCGTCCGCCCTTCTCGATACTTCTTGATTCATCTCGCGTCACTACCACTAATAGGGGTGATGCCTGCGTAAAAAAAAGAAATTTTATTTAGGCTGTCAGTCGGATAATAAAAAAATGGTAGAGCAATTTTTGCTTTATCACTACTAAACAAAGTCGCTTCCCGCTGTCTGTCTGTCCCTATGTATGCTTAAATATTTAAAACTACGCAACGGATTTTGTTGCGGTTTTTTTTTAATAGATAGAGTGATTCAAGAGGAAGGTTTATATGTATAATACATGCGCGGGCGAAGCCGCGGGCAAAAGCTAGTAATATTAATAAAACAATACTTAGATAACACGCATTAAAGTTGTGGAGTGGCTCGCTACGTCACTTCTACGTATAAAATCTAACTAGGCGTAGTATAAAACGAAGTTACTACTATGTCTGATATTTACTTTTTGTACTGCAATTCTTTAACCAAAATCTCTCATCTTTGTTACAGACCAATCGACAACGAAATCCAAGATGAAGATTTTGCGAACTTCATTATCAAATCATATTCCTACCCTAACCTCCCAGCAAGGAGCAGATCTCGTCGTCAAGCAGAAACTAACACCACACTTGCACCAGGAGTTACACTAGAAGCGCCTATCGATAATGAAAATGCAACTATAGATCCGTCAAACACATCAGACACTAGCTTAGGACCTAAAGTTGCTCCACCTCCTTCGGGACCCATCAAATTGATGGGTCTTAGAGTTGAAGAGTCAGACAAGGAACCTAAAATTGTGGATGAGTTGATCACCAGTGTGTTGAGAGATACTCATTTTTATTTGAGGCTGTTTGGAGAGAATTTTACGAATGATACTATTATAGCGTTTACTCATACGCCCGCTGAGTATGGAAATACTTGTGATCATTTGTTGAATGAGGAGTATAAGGTGAGTTGCTTATTTATTAATTTCTTAGCTTGACTCTTTGTTTGTTGAGGTGGTTTTTGTGTATCCAGCTGTTAGAGTGATGCCACACTGCTACGTTGCACTTGCTCGGTTCTAAAAGACATTAAATCCTCATGTCGTACGTGTGGCATCGCTCTTACTCGGTATTATTCATGGAGCGTCTGTCGTCTGACTTCCAAAGCTAAACTAATGTCCAAAAATGCGTCGCAAGAAGAATCAATAACCACATGTTTAAAGAGATTATTTTCAAATACACTTTTGTTTTGTGTGCCTAGACCAGGGATGCAAAGACTTATTGAGACCACAGCCAAATTGGTTTAGCCGTTCTTGCGTTATAAATAGTGTAACTAACACGACTTTCTTTTATTTATCCTATAGATTTGTTACCTCAGCAATATTTTTCCTTCAAATGTAACAGGCATAGATATCCGTGGTACGAGGGAATATTTTTGCTAATGGGCCACTGACATATTGCCGGGGGGCCGCGGTCTGTGTATCCCTGGCGACAGGTGCTGCTAACTAACAATTATTTTGTTAGTAATAATTACTCTGAAGCTGTTGCTAATCCACATCAATTAGTTAACATAACCTCGTCTGAAGCCTTGTCGGCAGTAGAACTTAGGACATTTGTATTAACACAAGGTGACCCACAAAAACTCTGGATTGAACTTGCCGAAAAGTACCATAAAATATAGGTTGACGATATGCATGCAGTGGCCACAAAATATGTATCATTAGAATAAGGGGACTAAACGGGCGTTGCATATCATGGACATAAGGGGCGTGCTCATAGAAATACAGGGTGTCCCGTAAATAATGGATCAAACGTAACGGGTAGGTAGCTTACCTAATTTCCAACAACTAATTTGAATATTTAAAAAAAAACCGTTACAGTAACCAGGATATTAATTTTTTTTCGAATTTTACGATTTTGTCTTCCAGAATTAAGCTTTTTTAATGCTGTCGCTGCAAATGATGACATTTTTAGGTATGATTTTTATTTAACATTTCTGAATAGCTTACTAATGTTATAAGATACCATTTTTTTGAATACCGTTTTATTTGCCTTAGAAAAAAAATCTTGAGTTGAAAAGTTTTTTCTTTACGATGTTAGGACCAAAATTGAAAAAATTCTCCTGTAAAAAAAATGTATGACACCGAAAACCACCATTATTTTAAAAACTTGTACATTTAATAAGGTTTGCAAATTGGTATAAAACTTACGTCTAGTCTTTATCGTTACAAAGATATTGCTATGAATGTGATGAAGACAGAAAATAAATTAAATTGGTACTATTCCATTTTTTCATTTTCGTAATGGCTTATGCTTGAATGCTTGTAATCGAAGCAGGTAGTTAAGCGGCTAGCATATTCCGACCCGATGACGTCATCTGTCCGGAATTTGGGACCGCTACCTGTGGCGGAGTTGCACCTCAGTCAGCGTGAAGGGGATAGATAGCGCCGCTTTTGTATTTTTGGTAAATTGGTATGAAGTTGTACATTCTAGTCCTTGTCGTTACAAAGATAATTGCTATGAATCTGAGAGGTGCTCCAAATCAACGTTAATAAAAAAAATAAAAAAGTGTGTACATTTAAACGTTTTCTTTAAAATGTGTAACTGTAGTATTTCAGAGGCAATGTTCATTGAATTATTGAGGCGTATGAAAAGAATTAGGAGGCCGTACTAAAAAAAACAGTTAGTTCAAATAAATCGTTTTATTTGGTTTTTACAATAAATGTTCGAATTGCCTTCCCTCTACAAGAATGCAAAGTCTGCATCTCCTAATAAAGGAAGCTCTTATCCGACGGACAAAACGGCTTTGGTTTATTTCTGATGCAGCAGATTGGATGCGCTGTCGTAATTCTTCTTCCGACGTTATTGGATTCTTGTAGACCCTGTCTTTTAAACATCCCCAGTAAAAAAAATCTAGGGGATTTAAATCCGGAGATCGCGGAGGCCACAAAATTGGTCCTAATCGGCCGATCCATCTGTCCGGATAACTTTTATCAAGGTGCGCCCTTACTGCCGTCGCATAGTGAGCGGGGCACCCATCATTTTGCAACCACATTGCTTGCCGTACGTCTTCTGGAACGTTTTCTAATAACCTTGGCAACTCATTCCTTAAAAAATGGAGATAATATTCGGCGTTTAGAGTAGCTGGTAGTTCAAAGGGCCCTATTATTTGCCCATTGATTATTCCCGCCCATAAATTTATTTTAAATTGATGTTGGCTCCTGTCCTCTCGCATCAAATGTGGGTTTATCAGCTGCCAACTGTGCAAATTATGCAAATTTAAATATCCATCTCGGCGGCATGAAGACTCGTCACTCCATAAAATCTTGTTAAAAAACTGCGGGTCCGCCCGAATCATTCTAAGCATCCTTTGGCAAAATTCTATTCTTGGCTGGTAATCACGCGACGTCAGCGTTTGAACACGTTGCACGTGATATGGGTGCAATCGGCACCGTTGTAGCACTCGATGCACCGTCGATCTAGAAATTCCTACGCGTCGCGCTATGACGCGAACGGAGACTGACGGATCTTCCTCGATTTCTCGAAGAATGACTTCGTCATTAACTTGTCGCGGTCGTCCTTCACGGGTACCACCAACTCCGGTGCCAAGAATTCTTCCCTCAAGAAGCGCGTTATGCACTCTAATAAAGACGCGATAATCGGGATAACGAACCAGGTTCGGGTATCTTTCACGGTACAATCTTGCAGCCGCCCTGGCATTACCTCTTGCTTCTCCGTAGATAAAATGCATTTCGGCGTACTGCCGTGGCGTGTACTCATAACGAGGCATTGGGCTGAATAAGGTTTCAGCGCTACTGCACACACGTACAAGCACACACAAACGAATGTTTTCGGAGTCCGTAGGATCGCCAAGTCGTTTGTCCAATACGCAAAGAGTTCCAAATCGATAGGCAAAGCAAAGTCCAAAAACACAGCACAAGTCAAATTTTACAGAAGAAAACACCGAGCCACTGACCGGGAGCGAAAGTTGTCTGACGTAGCAACTCGAAGAGAGACTAGTTACAACTAAACTAATAAAATCAAGCAACAATGAAGCCTGTACGAGTGAAGGGCGCAGGAAAGAACAAAAGAACCTGCGCAACTTCATACCGATTTAACCGATTTACCAAAAAGCGGCGCTATCTATCCCTTTCACACTGACTGAGGTGCAACTCCGCCACAGGTAGCGGTCCCAAATTCCGGACAGATGACGTCATCGGGTCGGAATTATGCTATCCGCTTAACTACCTGCTTCGATTACAAGCATTCAAGCATAAGCCATTACGAAAAGGAAAAATGGAATAGTACCAATTTAATTTATTTTCTGTCTTCTTCATCACATTCATAGCAATATCTTTGTAACGATAAGGACTAGACGTAAGTTTTATACCAATTTGCAAACCTTATTAAATGTACAAGTTTTTAAAATAATGGTGGTCTTCGGTGTCATACATTTTTTTTACAGGAGAATATTTTCAATTTTGGTCCTAACATCGTAAAGAAAAAACTTTTCAACTCAAGATTTTTTTTCTAAGGCAAATAAAACGGTATTCAAAAAAATGGTATCTTATAACATTAGTAAGCTATTCAGAAATGTTAAATAAAAATCATACCTAAAAATGTCATCATTTGCAGCGACAGCATTAAAAAAGCTTAATTCTGGAAGACAAAATCGTAAAATTCGAAAAAAAATTAATATCCTGGTTACTGTAATGGTTTTTTTTTAAATATTCAAATTAGTTGTTGGAAATTAGGTAAGCTACCTACCCGTTACGTTTGATCCATTATTTACGGGACACCCTGTATAAAAAACAGGAGAAGTGGCAAGCGGGCGCATCTGTGTCCGCGCGACATGCTCAGTATGAGCCGTTCATAGTACAATTTCCATCTCCGCGATCTAGTACGCTTTCGACTGTGACCGTGACAATTTATAAGAATGCCGTGTTGTTCAGTGGTTTCTCGTAAAATCCGAAGCCATGTAAATTATGGAATCACTTTCCATATACAAGTATTTTACCGTATTTGTCTTTAAAATCATGAAAGGGACAAAGTGGAGACACAGGGTTCCGATACATTTTAACATACTGGGCACATCTTCTTTTTTCTTATATCTATGGGCGTGATACATATACAACGGCCGTTTGTTATCTAATTCTAAATAAGTAACCTATTTTTTCAACGCAGGTATCCTACGCTGAATCGGACTCCGCCCTCCTCTACATGCTAGCCCCGGCTCCATTAGACGACTACAGATTCTACATCTGCGCCAAAAACTCCCCAAAAGAGCACTTCCTCCACCAGGGTCCTGAAAAATGGAAGGTCCTGGCTACGCACAACAAGCTTCTCCCTCTTTGGGCTTCCATAATCCTCATTATCGTTTTACTTCTCTTGGCTTCTCTGTTCTCTGGTCTCAACTTGGGTCTTATGGCTTTAGATAGGACTGAGTTGAAGATCATTGCTAATACGGGAACTGAGAAGGAACGGAAGTACGCCAGAGCTATCATGCCTGTCAGAGCTCATGGAAACTATCTCCTCTGTACCATTCTGCTCAGTAACGTTGCTGTGAACAGCACGTTTACTGTCATTCTGGATGATCTGACTTCTGGATTGGTTGCTGTCATCGGGTCTACGCTGGCAATTGTGTTCATTGCTGAAATTACACCACAGGCAGTCTGTGCTAGGCACGGATTGTTTGTTGGTGCTAAGAGTATCTGGATCATGAAGGTGAGTTGATGACGAAGTTGTAAAATTATTATAAGGATAAAATGGACCTTTCAAAGACTGGAGTAACTTTGATTTGTGATCAAAGTGTTTTTATAAGCAAAGGAGAGAACGCTTCTGCCAAGGGCTCCAGATCTGCTAAAGAACAGCGCTTTAGAGTTTGTTAAACGCAATAATGCATGGCGGACTGGCATTCCTGTGCGATACCGCTAATTTTTAGGGTAAAAAACGGAACCCTTGTAGGATTACTTCCTTGTCCGTCTGTCTGTCTGTCAAGACTCTTTTTCTCAGGAACGCGTGGATGTATCAAGTTGAAATTAATATCAAATACGTAGGTCTATGTGGTCCCTTGGAGCTGTAAAAAAATCAAGCTTCTAAGCCAGCACAATAAAAAATACTGCCATTCATTTATGCGACATATTTTGATACTCGGAAGTAAATCAAAACCCGTCTTATTACAAAACAAGGTTCATCTTTAAATCATGGACTCTTTTTTGAATTTCGAACTTTATTCCTACACATTAAGATCTCAGTATTACAAAACAGACATCTTGGTACCGGACTAAGTTGTCAGTTTTGTATAAAGAACTGTATTTCTATCACAGCTAGGTTGTTATTACAAAAACGGGCTCGATGATTTAAACCATGACAGAAGAAAAACCGATAAGGCCGTATTGGTTTTGTTTTGTTTTTTTTTCTAAGTAAACAAAAAAAAATTTAAAACTATTTATTTTATAAAACTTGACATGACGTTATACATAAAAATAGCGCTCAAACTTGCATAACAATAAGATTATGTGCACTATTATAAGTCTACGGGTACTTTCCGTTAGACACCACTGCATCCGGTTAGACTGGAACCCGACCCCAACATAGTCAGGAAAAGGCTAGACAGATGATTAATTTCGACAGTACTGGTCTTAATGATAATTCGCTCATCCATAAATGGCGAAATGCCTCTGCAAAACCCTTCGGTATATGTTATTCTGTACTAATAAACGTTTTATCTTCCAGATCGTCATGGGCATCTGTGCCCCGTTAGCCTGGCCGACAAGCAAGCTGCTCGATTACTTCTTAGGTGAAGAGATCGGCACGCATTACAACAGGGAGCGTCTAAAGGAGCTTGTCAGGGTATGTACTATCAACGACTTTTGTCCGTCACCCCGTAAGGGCGCTTTTCGCATGCACGGGCCCGTGGTTAGGTAGATCCTTTTTAAAAAAAGATTAGAACGTTTTTTTTACCAAGTTAAGAAAAAACAGCAATTAACGTTTAAGAAAAAGGACACTGTTTATTTTAGGGTCATCCTTCTTAGGCTTTTTATTCTTCGTTTATTGGTCAAACAAAAACAATTAACTTTAAAAAAAAGGTCATCCTTCATTCATTGGTTAAACTAAAAAAGGGCGTTGCAAAGTACGATTTTAACGTGCAACCGAAAAAGTTTTGAAAAAGGTGAGGCACAACGACTTTCGATAGTTGTGGGAACGTTATAGGCTGATAATACTAGCCTCACAAAAGAAAATGGGTATTTTTTTTTTTTTTAACCCAATACCACATGTAATAGGATACCCATAGCTCCACAACTTTGAATACACTTACTAACCCTCAAATCCTCCACAGGTAACAGACCACGTGAACGACCTGGACAGAGAGGAAGTGAACATCATCTCCGGAGCCCTGGACCTCCGCAAAAAGAAGGTCAGCGACGTCATGACCAAGCTCAAGGATTGCTTCATGCTACCCATTAACAGCATCCTGGACTTCGAGACTATGTCGGAAATTGTTAAGTCTGGTGAGTAACTGCTTTTTACTTCTTTTTTCCGAGACCTGAGCCTATATTATCTCAGGTTTTTATCTCGCTCGATACTGCTCGCAGACTGAGTGGGGCGCGGTGAGTGGGCGCTGGGCGCCGATAGTTTAGGTAATTGCTTTTTACGGGGAAAATTATGGTGATTTGAAAAAAGTAAAAAACATAAGACCTGCTTTATAGTTAGTTCAGTTAGTATGCAAAGTTTCATGATATAATTTGAAGTACTTTTTGAATAGCAGCGGTTTATTGTTCGGTTTGGAGGTAACTTCGTTTTTTTTTCTATAGAGAAAATTTTATGGAATCGTGCTTTCGTCTAACATAGTACCTAACATTAATCCTCAACTTTTTTTTATATTTATTTCAAAATTAATGCTGCAGTATTTTCGACATAACGGAGGATCATGCTAAGCTATTTGAGGTAGTATAGGCCCCTAAATGAAGAAATGACGTTCTTTTTGTCTGTCTTAAGGCTCAAATATAACAAGAGATAGCAGACTTCGTAAAGGAGTCTGATTTCATAATTTATCATCATCAGCTAATCTAATAGCAGTCCACTTCTGGACATGTGCCTCTCTCTCCAATCACAAGTCACTTAAGGCGGAACTATACGCCAATGACCGTTTTAAAACTGCATAAAAATCTCCCTTATGATCCCAACCTCGGCAAAAAGAGAAGAAAGTATCTTGTTGCACCGGAAGTCTCAGTTAAAACGATATATGCAAAAAGACAGTTTACCAGGCAATCCGCTTCCATCTATAACAAATTAAATAAACTTTTGAATATTTTCCCCATGACTTATCGGGATTGTAAAAAATCTCTGGTAGATTGGTTAAAAAGCAAAAGCTATGACGATATCGAAACTCTTTTATAATCTATCTGGCGATAAGTGATGTATACACAAACATACCTCCATAAGTATACACTGACATACTTTTTTACATATACACACACACACTCACTTACACAACACACACACACACACACCCACCCACCCTCACACACACCCATACACGCATATGTGTTAAGTTAATTATTTTTTGTTTGCTTACCATTAAGTTAGTAAAAGCTCATGTAAGCACACTCCTACTTATTATTGTACTAGTTTTAGAAGAGCGGGGCCTCCTAGCACAGGTATTTCTCTTACTTAAAAGGAGACCCCTATGTATGATTAAATATAGTAGAAGTTGTAAAGTTACTGAAAAAAAAAAAAAAAAAAAAAAAAAATGACCTTGAGTGGTTAGCTTGCGCGTTCCTGCTGAGCTCACGCAACGCGTCGTACGTCCAGCCAGTAATAGTACTCGCCCATCAAGGAGCGCTGTCCCAAATTAGACGCATTATTAATTTAGTATACATAAAACAAAAGGCATTTTAATAAAACACGTATACTAAAAGATAAATAATTAAATTACCTTTAAAATGGTGAAGGTTTCATAAAAATATGCTTGACAGTTTTTGCGTTATTCTCAGTTTTTTATCTGCGTTAGACATAACTTTACAAATTAATTACACTATTTCATATAAACATAATCTAAAATAGTAACATATTAAGTTATTAAGAAAATGCTCTAATTTAACATATATTTTTTCCAAATCATTAACACCACTCGTTTAGACGTGATCTCCAGTTTAAAATCAATAGCAGTCAGTCATCAAAAGTCAGATAGCGTCGCCTTAAGGCTCCCACAGGCGCGACGCGACTCCGGTTCCAGTAGAATAATTTCAATGAAGTTTTCAGAGAAATTGTTCCACTGTCTGCGAGAGCCTTTAACTCGATCCTCGACTCTAGTTAAGCCTGATATAAAATACCACATCTCAGTCAAATACTTAAAAAATGACTTGTATTTCCAGGTTACTCCCGTATCCCAGTTTACGAAGGCGCTCGCGGCAACATCATCACAGTGCTCTTCATCAAAGACCTGGCGTTCGTGGACCCTGACGACAACACGCCGCTGCGAACGCTCTGCCAGTACTACCAGAACCCCTGCAACTTTGTGTTCGAAGATGTCACGCTGGATGTCATGTTGAAGCAGTTTAAGGAGGGTAAGTCGATCACCCATAGCATAATTAGCCTAAAATGTTCCCACTGCATAGGTCACACAGGCAGGCCTCCTCTCTGTGAGAGTGGGCCGTATTCCACCACTGCGGCCCCGTGCGGGTATATACAGACTATAATGTTCCCACTGCAATAACGGACAGTTCTCTGTGCAGGGCCTGCATGGAGACTGAGGAGACCATTGCGCATGTGCTCTTTGAATGCGTAGGCGTTACCCAGATTAGAACGGAAACTCTTGGAATACCCCGATCTTTCACAGATGTTCTTAACAGATCCAGAGATTTGATTAACTTGTGGAGGGAGGTGGGCTGGTTGGAATAACCCCCGAAGTGCGGAAACCAAATCCTTAACATAGAACATAGATGTTCCCACTGGTGGGACACAGGTCTCCTCTCAGTGAGAGGGAGTGGGCTGTAAACCACCACGCGGGCCCAGTGCGGATTGGTAGATGTCACATGTCTTCGAATTTTTGGTTCTAGGACATGCCGGTTTCCTCACGATGTTTTCCTTCACCGTTTTGAGAGCAGTGGTGGTCAGTGCGGGTTGATCCATCATAATTCATTCAATCTTTCGTTCGTCTATTAGTTCATTCACTCGTTCTTTATTTCATTCACTCACTCGATCATTCTCTTGTACGTTCATTCATTCAATTCAATAATTAATTATGTTGTCCTTCCTAAAATTGTAATGTTGTAATTTTAAATTATTTACACATTCTATCATTAATTCACTCGTTTAGTCAGCAAAAATCTTTCTTAAACCCGTGTTTGAAAACAATCCCTACTATTTGACAGACATTTAAAATTACATAATCACGGTCGTATAAAAGAACATGGCAACTCTTTAAAACAGCTATTTTACAGAAATCAAACAGCAAAAGGTCTGCTAATGGCTAGATAATTTGAGTAGTTCTAAATTTGACAGGTCTACATCTATAACAGCGCCCCCAAGCGGGATAAATTGCGAGAATTGTAATCAGATCAAAAATTATGAGTGGTGGGTATACAATTTTTGTATACCCATCTCTTTTACTCTACATTACGATACGTACCTAATACTTTCTTTTCTTGTCACAGCGCCCCCAAACGGTATAAATAGCGAGAATCGTTGCCATTCAACGAGCCATAGTTAGCAAGAATACTATAAAAGTTTGGACAAAAACCATAACATGCTCTATCCCGCTTTCAATCCATTATCCCCCCCCCCCCTGTGCGCCACTAACCGTCAAATAAATTATCTAAACAAAATAAATACGCCATCTGCAATGAATCATACGCAGCCTTGAGCCGCACTGAACATTTTTCAGCGGCTATTTTGCGAAGGTAACTAGATGTTTAGACGGTGAAGATTATCCAGTTGGGAATTATGTTATGCAATGCGTTTTTAATGGGTTACAATGTCGTCGTGTTGTTATTCCAGGGTTTGGTTTATCTGGGGGCTTATATGAGCTCTTATAGCAGAGAGACGGAGCTATATACAACCTATAGCACCGTCTCCCTCTCTAACTGGAAACGTTCAACTTCTACCCTGCTATAAGAGCTCCCAGTGCTGTGTTTGGTTCCACTGAAATCTATTCTTCCGTTTTGGGTACACATCTACTTTAATTTTTATCAAATACAGGATATAAAAAAAATTAAAGTAGTTGTGAGTTACTTACTTTCGATTTTGGAACCATGCCAATCAATTGGTCGTAAATAATTTGTACGGAAAATAGTTTCTGTGCATGTTTCTTTGTATAGGTGAGATATAGGGTGGAGCTCGTGGCTAAGTAACAACAGCCGTGCGGGTCGTTCCATCAGGTTAAGCTATGCTTGCCGGGGTTGGTCCGTGGATGGTTGACCATCTTTACATACCGAGACTCCTCCGTGCCTTGGAAAGCACATTAAACTGTTGGTCCCGGCTGTCATTCGTGGGTATTTGACAGCTCTAATTTACGTCCGTCTCTTTCTTATTTTATTAGTAAGAAAAGTTAGCAATAGGCTAAATTAAGTTTAGTTTGTGCACAACAGAATCGGCACCAATGTCTAATATCATTATGTCCGCCTTATCTATATAAAAGTGTACACAAATAAATTAAAACAACATACTTCTGTCCCCAGGTCACAAAGGTCACATGGCGTTCGTCCAACGCATTGAAGAAGGTGACGGCGACCCCGTCTATGAAACCGTTGGTCTGGTGACCCTGGAGGATGTAATTGAAGAGATGATTCAAGCTGAAATTGTGGATGAAACTGATGTTTTCAGTAAGTATAATCCTTTGTTTGTTCAATGTTTTTAGGATTCCGTACCTCAAAAGGAAAAAAACGGAACCCTGATATGATCACTTCGTTGTCCATCTGTCTGTCAGTCTGTCAAGACCCTTTTTCTAAGGAACGCGTGGAGGTATCAAGTTGAAGTTAATATCAAATACGTACAGTAGTACTCAACTAATAAGGCGCGTCGTGAATCTTCGTTCGCGCAGAAAAGAAAGTATGGTCCCGAAGATTAACGAAATTGCTTAAAACTTACAGTCAGCCTTAGATCACTACTATAAAGTTCATAATACACTGCAGCTGTTAGTTCCATCTCACTCGCAAGTATGGCGGCTGTCAAGTGGCGCGCTTTAAAATGGCAGCAGCTGCAACCAATAGCGGTACAGGAAAAAGCGTGGAGCGTGCCGATTGGTCAATAGCATTTCCTGCACTTTGAAAATTCATCTTCTGCGCAGGTACATCGATAAGCCATATTAGTTGAGTACTACTGTAAGTCTGGTCCCCCGGAGTTCTAAAAAAATCAAGTTTCTAAATCAATGCAATAAAAAAAATATGGCCATTAATGCGACATATTTTGACACTCGCAAGTAAATCAAAACCTATAGGGATTAATTCGATGACAGTGACAGCACTTTGTTTGGCCAACATTTAAAAGCCAAACAAAAATACGGCACGCCGTAAGAGACAGAAGATACGATGCTTTGTCTAAATTTTCCTACTAATTTCGTATGTATGCGTCTCACATTCACACTTCACATTGTAATCATGACTACGTCTAGAGGTATATAGTCTAAGCCCGGCACGCCCGCTCTTCACCACTCCCTAGTGCTTTAGCTGGGAACAAAGAGTGGCGGAACAAACTCCGCAGCAGCACAGCTGTCTGTTCAGTTAGAAAAAGTTGATTCTATACAATATTAGGTACAGTAGTACCCAACTGACATAGACAGCCGAGGTACCTGCGCAGAAGATGAATTTTCAAAGCGCGGGAAATGCTATTGACCAATCGGCACGCGCCACGCACCGCGCTTCTTTTTCCTGGTCGGCAGCTGCCGCCATGTTAGCGGGCGCCTCGTGGCATATTAGTCAGCCGCCATTCTTGCGAATGAGACGGAACTAACAGCTGCAGTGTATTATGAACCTTATAGTAGTAATATAATATAATATTCTTTATTGTTCTCTCATAGTCACAAACACAGTACAAAGTCAAGATATCACTTAATAGAGACTGGTGTCCGTTGTAGGTAAAACCTGTATTACAGCTCACCAGGCTTACCCTCCATCGGACAACTCACTAACGACGTATGACTGTATTAAATCAACATACAGGTTGTACATATTAAAACATTATTATAAATTAATAATACCAAAAATGAAAAAAATAAATAAAAATGGATAATTAAAAACTAAAGTAAAACAATTCTGGTGGCTGAAGTGGCTTAATAATATTGATGGGGGGGTGAGTATGTGTGGGTGTGTGTGTCTCAGTGAGAGTGTAGGTGATGGTGTGATGGGTACTGGAAGCATTAATCTTCGGGGCCATACTTTCTTTTCTGTGCGATCGAAGATTCACGACGCGCCTTATCAGTTGGGTACCACTGTACCACCACCATATAATCACAGTTTCTAAACGCTCTTCTTCTCTTTCAGGTGACAACCGCACCAAGAAACGCTTGACCCGTCCCGTCAACAAGTTCCAGGATCTAGCTGCCTTCGCAGGTCACCACGAGCACCAGAGAGTGCACGTGTCTCCTCAACTCGTGTTAGCCACCTTCCAGTTCCTGAATACCAGTAAGTAGACCTATGGTAATATAACTTGACTTCCTTGTTAGTCTTGTGGCGGCATCTACAACGCCACATGTGAACTACGCATGGCACTGACGTCACGCGAAATCCTGCATCGCGCAAGCGAAATTTACTGCGCGACTAGCATATATACAGGATGATTTTTTATGGTTCCGTACCCAAAGGGTAAAACGGGACCCTATTACTAAGACTCCGCTGTCCGTCCCTCTATCACCAGGCTGTATTTCATGAACCGTGATAGTTAGACAGTTGAAATTTTCACAGACGATGTATTTCTGTTGCCGATATAACAACAAATACAAAAAAAAAACAGAATAAAATAAAGATTTAAGGGGGCTCCCTCCCATACAAGAAACGTGACTTTTTTGCGTTTTTTATAGATAATGGTACGGAACCCTTCGTGCGCGAGTCCGACTCGCCTTGGCCGGTTTTTCAAGTGGGCGTGGTTGGCCAAATCCGAAACTATGAGGAATAGCGAAAAGTACTTAAACGAGTCTCGGGATCGATTTTGATGTAAACAAAAACTGCATCATTGGATTTTTGAAAACTCAATATTTCTAGCCAGGAATCGAACCCGTCGATTTTGAAAAAACAAAACTCACTGTATTATTATACCATTCGATTCGATAGTGTCGCTAATAAGGATCGAATTCTGGGAAGTAATGACATATTACGGCAAACTAAAGGAAAGAGCTTATTTTTAACAAAATAGGTAATTTTACTAACTAATTGTGAAAAAAAAATCAGCTGTTCCCTACATTTTGACGAATTATACGAACATAAATGTATGGAACAGCTGTTTTTTTTTTCGCAATTTTAGGTTTTGGTCCAATAGTAAAAGTTGTTCATAATGATGAGTACAATGAGCCCTTAAAAGGATGACAGTGTTTACACTTAAACTCTTTATAGTGCTGGTATTCAGATACATCCGGTTAGACTGGAAGCCGACCCCAACCTAGTTGGGAAAAGTCAACGCAGATTGAAATTCACGCGTCTATTATTTGGACGAGATTTTTTAATCAATCAATCTGCCTAGCCTTTTCCCAACTATGTTGGGGTCGGCTTCCAGTCTAACCGGATGCAGCTGAATACCAATATTTTACAATGGCGCGACTGCCTATCTGACTGACCTCAACAACCCAGTAACTGGATAATACGATACCCCTTGCTAAGATTGGTTGTCAGACTTTCGCGCTTCTGACGACCCATAACGACTGTCAAAGATCCACGAATGACAGCTGGGACCAACGGCTTAACGTGCTTTCCGAGGCACGGAGGAGTCTCGGTATGTAAAGATGGTCACCCATCCACTGACCAACCCCGGCAAGCGTAGCTTGACCTGCCGGATCGACCCGTGCGACTGTTATTACTTAGCCACGAGCTCCACGAGAAATTATAATTATTTTTCATCCCACCAGGCGTGGAGCCATTCCGAGTGGAGCACATCTCGGAGACCGTGCTGCGGCGCCTGCTGAAGCAGGACGTCATCCAGCACATCAAGCTGCGCGGCGACGAGGACAAGAACGACCCCAAGAGATACGTCTTCTCCGAGGGGAAACCTGTAAGTACAGTATTACTCAACTAATAAATAAATAAATATCCTTGGACATTTCACACAACGTTTTCAATAAGGCGCGTCGTGAATCTTCGTTTGCACAGAAAAGAAAGTATGGCCCCGAAGATTAACGAGAATAATTAAAACTTACAATCAACCTTAGATCACTACTATAAGGTTCATAATACACTGCAGCTGTTAGTTCCGTCTCACTCGCAAGTATGGCGGCTGTCAAGCGGCGCGCGCTAACATGGCGGCAGCTGCGACCAATAGCGGTACAGGAAAAAGCGTGGAGCGTGCCGATTGGTCAATAGCATTTCCCGCGCTTTGAAAATTTATCTTCTGCGCAGGTACATCGATAAGCCATATTACTTGATTACTACTGTACTATAATACTTGACCAACATTTAGAAAAGCCATCTCTATAATCAACGCAATGTAAGAAGTCCGTTTGGACGTTTCTCATTATACATGCTGCGATAACTTTGTATGGACGTCTACGTAAGGAACCGAAAAATAAAATTCGTAATCCTAAATAATTACTATGTTACCCATACACTATAACAATGAGTATCATTCATAAGCACCAACTTTTACCTTATAATGAAAAAAATCGCTCAAAATCACGAATTAATCGTTGATTAATATTCTGACAGGACGTTATTACAATGTCATGTCTTTGGGTTCGTGGCCCTAGAGTTGTAACCGTTCTAAGCCGATTTTTAACCGAATTAAATCGATGTTCTAAATAATCAGTATTTTTACAAACGTTAATTTAGAAAAGAGAGAAACGTGTAATTACTGTATTATTAAATGTTTAATTAAACATATATAAACAAAATCTGATCAAATATATTTTTAGCTTTATTTTGATATTTAATAACTACTAGGTACGCTACTGGCGCATAATATACAATGTATTATTGTACAAAAGCCTTCCGGAAGAAATCAGTATAAACTAAAACCCGATGTTTTAGTTTAGGTCTTGGTTTGGCTTTGAAACTCGCCCAAATTGGAACTTAGTTGGGATTTATGTAATAACTGTTAAATATTACAAACTCGTACGTGTAATAAAACGAAATGCCTCGAGAATCGGTTTTTAAAGCAACCAAGTATTTTGACAGCTGTCCAAACGGACTTCTTAGATTGCGTTGATTATAAATACAGAAGAAGGGGTAAGAAATGTCTGTTGAGTATCAAGCTCCAGATGTGCCGCTGGTGGCCTTGACTTTTTAATAAAATTACAGTAGGTAGTACCCAACTGATATGGCTTACCGAGGTACCTGCGCAGAAGATGGATTTTTAAAGCGCGGGAAATGCTATTGACCAATCGGCACGCTCCACGCACCGCGCTTCTTTTTCCTGTACCGCTATTGGTCGGCAGCTGCCGCCATGTTAGCGTGCGCCGCGTGGCATGTTAGTGAACCACCATACTTGCGAGTGAGACGGAACTAACAGCTGCAGTGTATGATGAACTTTATAGTAGTGTCTAAGGTTGATTGTAAGTTTTAAGCATTCTTTCGTTAATCTTTGGGGCAATACTTTATTTTCTGTGCGAACGAAGATTCACGACGCGCCTTATCAGTTGGGTACCATTGTATTTGAGTCTCGTCGTGAAGGCCATTTGCCTGATATGCTATTCCATACATAACCCCAACCTATGTACTTTATGATTCAATAAAGAAATTGTAATAAAAGAAGATCTTGCGTAAATTTTAGAACACCCTTTATTATTATTATCTTAGTAATATACTATACACAAAGTAAAAAAACCGGTCAAGAGCGAGTCGGACTCGCGCACCGAGTATTCCGTTCCGATTTCTGAAAAAGTGTGCTATTTAGAGACTATTTCGTTTTATTTTTCCTGTAATCTTTACATAAACTTCTATCACATAGGTTAATTCCAGATTTTTCTCTCTAAAAATGAGGCATGAGGCCCCAGGAAAAATAAAATATCCATGTCACTGCAATCCAAATGTAAATTTGGAGATTAAATAAAACAAGATCTGATGTTCTGCTTGTCCCAGGTGGACTACTTCGTGCTGATCCTGGAGGGGCGCGTGGAGGTGACGGTGGGGCGCGAGAACCTGGTGTTCGAGGCCGGACCCTTCACCTACTTCGGGGTGCAGGCGCTCACGCAGAACGTGGGACTTGGTGAGTGTGCCAAGACTTGTCATCAACAGCCTATGTTGCTCGGCTTCCAGTGTCACCGGATCCAGCTGAACACCAGTATTTTACATGGAGCGACTGTCTGTCTGACCTCCACAACCCAGTTATTGGGTAGACTTGAGGTTTTTCCACTATGAAATGACGCGCCCCACTACCTAAATTTGTATATGTACAATCAACGACTTTTGTCCGTCACCCCCATAAGGGTGCTTTTCGTATGCACGGGCCAGTGGCTAGCGGCCGGCATTGTTTTCACCGAAGCGCTATTGCGCTTCGGCGCACATCATAAGAAAAGGTTAGAACCATATTTTTTTTACGAAACGTTTAAGAAAAGGGACATTGTTTATTTTAGGGTCATCCTTCTTAGGCGAAATTAATCGTTCATTGGTCAAACAAAAACAATTAACTTCGAAAAAGAAGGCTCATCCTTCATTCATTGGTCAAACTAAAAAAGGGCGTTGCAAACTACGATTTCAACGTGCAACCGAAAAAGTTTTGAAAAGGGTGAGGCGCAACGGCTTCCGATAGTACAGTCAGCAACAAAAGTCAATTAACACTTTCAGTTTTTTAATCTTAATTATTAAGCGAAATATTTAATTCAAATCGGAACTGAAGTACTTAAAATTTTAAGAACTAACTCTTAACAGTTAAATGAAAAAAAGCAGTTTATCGAATCATTTTGTGTTAATTTAGATGATGTCAAAAAGTAGCAGTGTTTACCGACTTCTGTTGCTGGCCGTACACTACGGTAAATGCTATTATATAGTGGGGCGCGTAATGTCAGAGTAGACAACTACAACACGATATCCCTTGATGAGACTGGTTGTCAAATTTTTAGGCTTGTGACTACCCATAACGGCTGTCAAACATTTACAAATGACAGCCGGTTGTGTTACTATATCCACAGATTAATACAGATGGGACACTCCGCAAAATCATTTGAATAAAAAGCGACTCTAGCTACGACACAATAAAGTGCAATTCAGGTCGCACAACGTTTATTACTTACAGGTATATTCAACTACAAGTTGCCTCTCTTCCTATAGCGTAACTCTTGTACCTTCTGACCTACTGAATTAGCCCCGCGGACGGGGCCCGCCGCGTACTTGTAGCTTCATACATAAACTGCGGAGTGTCCCATCTGTATTAATTTGTGCTACAATTTGTTTTGAAATCTTATATTTCTAGTGCTATCCTGCTCTATAACATTACCTTCCTGCCCTTATCCCATAGTACGTGGGGCTGGCGCATCCCGTTTTCTTCTTCCATTCTCCCCTGTCAACAGTCACGCTATCATTCACTCCCTTCTCTTTCATATCATTGTTCACACAATCCATCCATCTTTTCTTTGGCCTTCCTATCCCTCTCCATCCATCAGCACGAATAATCATCACTTTTTTTTTCTTTTATTCTGTTCTACAGGGTTATTGGTAAAACACCAGCAACCTCTTAAGGGGTCATTGTACTCATCATTATGAACAACTTTTACTATGGGAACAGACCTGAAATCGCAAAAAAAAAGTCAGCTGTTTGCAGCATTTATCTACATCAAACTCGTCAAAATGTAGGGAGCAGCTGATTTTTTTTCGCGTTTGGTCCCATAGTAAAAGTTGTTCATAATGATGAGTACAATGACCCCTTAAGAGGTCGCTGGTGTTTTACCAATAACCCCGTATAATAGGCCTCCGTCAAGTAACGCCACTTCGACCGGTTCTGTGCTTTCCGCATACAGCGTATGGGGTTTATTTGGAGCTAATCCAGCTTTTTTCTTTCCATGTTAGCTGAAGCACCCGCCCCATCAACCCTGGGCTCTCTACAGAACCTGAACATGGACTCCATGCTCCGCCACTCGTTCGTGCCCGACTACTCCGTGAAAGCCATCGCTGAGTTGTACTACCTTACTATCAAGAGGTAAGTGTCTAGAGAGATAAATGTGTAGTTAAGTCGCCAACGGCCTTGAGTGGTTAGCTTGGGTGTTCTGTGCTGAGCTCACGCAACGCGTCGTGCGTCCACCTAGTAATAGGAGCGCTGTCCCAAATTAGACGCATTATTAATCTGTATATATAAAAATGAATCCCTATTTCGCTTGGTCATCGCATCACGCGTGAACGGATGGAACAATTTCGCTAATTCTTTTTTTGTTGTATTTATTATTGTCAGGAGAAGCCGGTCGATTCTGCAAAAATCTCACCGTGAATACTTAGGTGAAGTGAGTTTGTTTTTGCTAGGAATTGACTCTATTCACAGCTCACGCCACGATCACTTCACCTAAGTTTTCACGGTGAGATGGTTACAGAATCGCACTGCAGGTTCTTATGAAAGAAAAAATTGAGATAATTTCGCAGAAAATTGGAAAATTTCAGAAAACTTAACGACTATTTTAACTTCGCGCGTTTACATTAAAATATGCATATTCAAGACAGGACAACGTCTGTCGGGTCAGCTAGTATCTATCTATAATATAAAAATGAATCCCTGTTTCCCTTGGTCATCGCATCACGCGTGAACGGATGGAACAATTTCGCTAATTCTTTTTTGTTGTGTTTATTATTGTCAGGAGAAGGTTTTTACGTAGAGAAAAATTGGAAAAGTAGCCGGGAAAATTGGAAAATTCGGGAAAACTGAAAGTGGATTTTCTATGGGAATTTTGAATTATTGAAATTGGAACAGGACAACGTCTGTCGGGTCAGCTAGTTTATTATACATAAAACAAAGGGTATTATAATTATTTGAAACACGTATAATATAAGATAAATAAATAAAAATGTTCAACCTCAAATACCAATTGTTGAGATATGTACTTACTTAAAAAAAAAAAAAAAAAACTTTACCCAAACGCCTTCCATTTTGAAGCGCTTGGTGTGACGTCACAGTCTGTGACAATAAACAAACAAGACTCGCAATCGCACTCCTACTAAACACATTGACATTTATAATTGTTGTCATAGACTTTACGTCACATTCGCTCTGACCAATGGCGTCGCTTTCCAAATATTTGAATTTCCCAGAGTTTATTGCACTTTAAAAAAAAATAATTTCTTGCTCAATAATAAATTATTATCAAAAATATTGACGGAGGCATAATTCTGAGTAATACAGATTTAAAAAAAAAAAATTTTTACTCTTATTTGAATCACATGCATAATCCCTATTGGTCAAATTAAAGTAAATGTTGTGACAATTCTTTTTTCAGATCAATGTACTTAGCGGCTAAGCGCGCCACGCTGATGGAGAAGGGAGTCCTCGGCAGAGGCGGCACCAACGAGCAGATAGAGCCGGAAGTTGACAAGGTATGAAATAACCCCGCTGTATGACTGCACTGCCATGTAAAATTGACTACCCCTTTTCACCCCCTTAGGGGTAGATTTTCGAAAAACCGTGATACACATTGGTGCCGATTCTGAGGGTCTACTCCCTAAGCACGAATCCCGTAGTTTCGGCCTTCGTTACGGGCGTTTCCTACTCCGTATCACCTACGGATGGATGATGATTGGTTCGGGGCCCGAACGAAGTATGAATGACAATACGATTTGACAGTTGTCCCGACTCCCGATGTGTATTTGCCGTCCGAAAAATGTAACTTTTACACTTGTTTTGATGCATCGTTATGTCAGACGGACGGACTGACGGACGGACGGATGGACGGACTTAGAGAGTAGATCCCCAGTTGTGCACAAACTAAACTTAATTTAGACTATTGCTAACCTTTTCTTACTACTATAACAAGAAAGAGACGGACGTAAATTAGAGCTGGTAAAAGTTGAACTAATATTTCCATATAGAATTAGACGACACGTAAAAGCATGTCGACTAAAAACACGGTGAAGCGCAAGGCGTAAACTAGTTTCACATCTCTTACTTAGTTCATAGCTATAGCCGTCCTTTTCTCGCGCTGCCTGTTAGTAAAATACAGCGATCTCTCATTTTGGTTTAGTTATGGAATGAGAGAATCGGCACAATTCTTCATTGGTTTAATTAAACCGGTTATACTGCTTTTTGGCAATCGGCTTTTGTTCTTTTAGTACGAGAGGCCATGACCAAAACCATGTCGCATCGTTGTAAAACGTAAAACGATAAGACGCTTGAAGATTTTGTCTTACGTAAAACGAAAAGACAAAAATGTTGGTCATGGGCTCTAAAGTAACCGTCATGAGAAGCTATAAATTTTGTAAACAAGTGTTCAGGAGTTCACAACATTTGGACCAACAAAAAAAATGAATTTGTTTAAGATTTAATAAATTATTAAGTAACAAATATTAATTAACATATATTATTTAAGAATAATTATTCGTCAGATTCAGACGTTTCCATTTGTGTCAGAATCAGTGACATGTAACTCGTACGCATTCGAAACTCGAATGACGCGTTTATTTCAAAATGGCGTCCCGATAGTTAACAATCCCTGCGACGGACGCGTTCCGGTACCAAGAAACACAAACGATAGCGCTTTGTGTCGTCAAAATATGATCCGACTAAATTAAATAGGTTGTTACTTTCATATAACCCGTCTATATTTCATGTCGATTGAATATGGTCAATTTATTATTATCTCGCAGTATAAAATGTTTACTTAGTAAAAGATGTTTGTTTACATAATTTATAGCTTCTCGTGACGGGTACTTTAGTACCATTTTGGTGATCACTCACACAAATGCAAAGCTCAGCTTACGCCTCGCGGACTGTACTGACCTGCAAATTGTAAGAAATGTAAGAAAATTGTAATTCCGCTGCCCTGTGTCCATTCAATAATAATTACTAAGAAACTTTTTAATAGCTGTTGTATAAGATTAGAGTAAAATCGTAACAAATTGTTTAATTTATTTTGTTGCAGTTACTTCGCGAGGGCGAGAACAACCGAATCGAAGAGGAGGATAGAACTCACGGGGACAACGCGAAAGTGGTATGTGTTGCATCTATACTCCCCTTATATTATATATACATACGTCATACATACATAAGCTCACGCCTTCTGCCCATGGAGGTAGGCAGAAACTAAGAAAGCCATCTGCTATGATCCTTGCATACTCCTTTTGCCTCGTTTACGTTCATACATCTATCATACACGGACGCCGGTTGCGGATCCTTACATTATATGCGAGTACACTAGTATCCAACTGATATGGCTAGTATCCAAATAACACCTATGTACAGTATTACCCAACTAATATGGCTTATCGATGTACCTGCGCAGAAGATGAATTTTCAAAGCGCGGGAAATGCTATTGACCAATCGGCACGCTCCAAGCTTTTTCCTGTACCGCTATTGGTCGGTAGCTGCCGCCATGTTAGCGCGCTCCGCTTGACAGCCGCCATACTTGCGAGTGAGATGGAACTAACATCTGCAGTGTTTTATGAACCTTATAGTAGTGATGTAAAGCAATCTCGTTAATCTTCGGGGCCATACTTTCTTTTCTGCGCGAACGAAGATTCACGACGCGCCTTATTAGTTGAGTACTACTGTAATACCATGTTAAAAATATTATTTTCTATTTTTCACGCTGCTAGTTTAATACGGATGTTCCGAAAATTAAATACTGAAAATGGTAACGGTTTTTCTTATTATATTAATAAGTGGTCGCAACCACCTGAGCGTGTGGAACTGGGTTCGATTCTACAATCGGGGAAAGTGTCCCGAAGCCTAGATTTTTTAGCCGACGTTCGCACGGACGTAAAAATATCGCGTCGGGATTTTATCGCGCACAGGATTTTCAACTCTCGGTGTTGAGCCAAGCTTCGAAAATCCAACCTAACAACAACAGAGTGCATCCCAGCGCGTTGAAAAAACACTATTGGATTTTGAACTCTCGGCGCTAAGCAGAGCATTGAAAATACAGTGCCCGGGCGGACGTTGGCTTACTGGGTAATATGATACAATTACCTTGTTGTTATATTGTTTTTCTAACATGACTCCCTCTTCCTTCCAGTTCCTACCAACATCAGCAAGTCCACACACAAACGCCACTTTCAAGTCGGAGAAGGAACCATCGAACCCTGAGGAAGAGAAACTATTAAAGAAGTAATTGTTGTAATGAACTCTTCTTAGTAAACAATTAGTCCGTACAATTGATAGATTACTATTACTGGTGTGAACACAGCTTGGCAAATACCTACAATATGGCCGATTAATCATGGCCGGTAAGGCTGCGCGTGCGCAATAATATCTTTTAGAAACCAAATGGTGACAAAAGGCGTCAGGCGAGTGAAATTAAATGTTTATTTCTGTAAGTAGATCTTTTATAACACTTTTACACGTCAATGTATTAAAATAACATGGCGCTGGCATTTCCCAGCTGACTGATTCCTGAGAAGAAATGCCGAAACAAACTCAGAGGTTTCTTTTTTTTTTACTAGGATTTTATGGTTTCTTTTAAAGTTCCTACTGGCCATGAATCATCAGCCGTATTGTACTACCTACAATACCTAAGGCAGCCACTTCAAAAGTTAATACGATAGACATAGCCGCTTGAATGTCCCGACTACTGGTAGTAGCCTCGATTATGATTGATTAATAAAAAAAAAACTTTCTGACACACATTCAAGTGGATAGATATCGAATTGGACTGAGCATTAAGCTAAGGTTTCCTAGGAGAGCGGTGGCCGCACTTAAGAGGAAATGTGGGTGCTCTTTTCTCCATACAAAAAGATACAAACGCTCTCGCCTGTTTTCTTTCTGGTTAATGACCATAAAGCAATGATTTTTTACAGAAATATAAATAACAGCTACTTGTATGCCCCTATTATTTCCTTTTTGATGATATATTATTTTTATAAGAACTAGAACCCTCCAAAAATTCTCAAAATTGCCTATTCGGACCGCTGTCAACAGACGCCTAATGTACCAATTTGACAACTATTAACGAAAAAAGAAAAACATAGGGGCATAGTATATATCCTTCTTATTCAGTTTATGAAATATCTTTTAAATTGGTCCAATATTGGAGGAGGAAATAGGCGAGAGCCAAACCTCGAAATGTGACTTTTTACATAGGCTATTTAGTCGGATCTGCAGTTGTCCTTATCGCACGAATGCGAGGGCGGAGCGCTCGCAGAGCGACAGCAATACCTTCTTAAAATACCTAATTTTCAAAAGTCTGGCCACCCGCCTTTCCTCTTAACGGCCGCAGTGACAGGTGTCGTAAAAATAATGACAGCGGCAAAGATTTAAATCGTTAGATTCGCCTTACCGCGTCAACAGATAGTCTCATTTCGTTTTGACGCCTCTGACACGCAAACTTTGTCTCTCTCGTACTTTTCGGTCTGTATTCACTGCATAGCTGTATACGGAACGCTCAGTCCATTCCATAATTGTCTATGGTTAGTACAGATTGGCTAAGTGCTCGCATACACGAGCGACACGCGTCAACGGTAGAGGCAACTGCAGCAACACGCGTCGAAGGCCGCCGTGCCGTTCATGTATATGAAGACTTACTGAAAAAAAATATTCAAACCCATTTATAAATGTTAAAAATTTGCCAAGTTACAATACTACGATCAGATTGATGAAATAGTATGCAAATAATGTGTCTTTCTGTTGCAAAAAAGCATAAACTAGATAATGGTATGTGCTATCGAAAATAATTGTTTATTTAATTTACTTTTTTATAATGGCTAATTTGACAAAATCGGCTTCAAATATAACAACGCAAAAGGAATTTGACGTAAAAGTATAAATTATGATAAGAAACTTGTTATAAATTAAAATATTAAAAACTAAGATAAAAAATATTTACTAAAGAAATAATTTTCTAAATATTTTTTTTTACAAATCAATTTAAAAATGTTAAATAATTATAATATCAATCGACATAAAGTCTTCCGTGATCATCCATATTATAAAAACTAAATTTTTAGACTACCCTCGGGAGTCTGTAAGTCTATTTCAGGAATTTATAGGAATTGTTGTCAACTTAATTGATTAGTTTTTATTAAGCTCTAATCAAACTGTGCCGAATTCCGCGCGGGATTCGGGACAAAATGCGCTCGCGCCGATTTTGTCCTCGGGAGGTGTTAAAACTGTCGCAAATAGTCCTATTAAAGTGATTTCCTAATCATTAAAAAAAGTGTGTTTTAACTCCGACGCACGACGGGAGTTTACTCCTGTTTTTTGTGCCGTTCGCGTTCCTGCTAGAAAGCCGAAAACAAGGACCATAGAGGCATGGTTTCTTCAATGAATCAGTGCTATACAAGAAGCAACTTTAAGCTGTAAAGGCGTTCGTTTTATTTTACGTTGCGCAGAAAAACGTAACAACGCTTTGCGTTACAAAGTAACAGCGCTTGTATTTCACTCCTCATAAAATTTCCATACCGGTGCCTTATCTTAAAATCGATTCATAAGGAGTAAACTCCAACAATGAACGCGCAGTCCCGTCCCGAATCCCGCGCGGGAATTTCTCAGTGTTACCAGAGCTTTATTTATACCTTTATTTTTTATCAACCAATAATATTACGTCTTCCTTAAGGCCGAAAATGCAATGTTAAGAAGAGTTATAAAAAAACAATGTCTTCAAATTTTTCTATGTTAATAGTCGGTACAAACATTTTACAGACAGAGAATATACTAAAATCGTTTTCAGATACTTTAAGAAATTGTTAACGAAATTATCAGTTGGAATTCTGAATTTAATTCAGTATTTTTTTTAATGGCTAACAACTACTCTTGCCAAGTGGTATCGTGTTACCCAGTAACTGGGTTGTGGAGGTCAGATAGGCTCCATGTAAAATACTGCTATCAGCTGCTTCCGGTTATACTAGAAGCCCACCTCAACATAGTTGGGAAAAGGCTAGGCAGATGGTTATTGCTTTTAAAGTATGGGTAGTGAAAAAAAAACCTGAAGCGACGTAAGTTTGATCCAAACCCAAAATTGATGACGGTCAATTTTTTGTCTAACTTTGACATACAGTAATATTTTGTAATACGTAATTTTCATGACATTTTTAATTATTTTATCTGTCTCGTAATTAAATATTTTTTAAAGGTGCTGAATGAAATCAAAAATCCAACTGGTTTAAAAAGTAATATTTTAGTATATAAGTTATATTACTATTTAATAAAAAAATGTAGCAGAACATTGTGCCTTCCGTGTGAAAGTTTGTATGAAGTTTTTATCCAAATTAACTTAAAGTTAAAACATTAACTGTGCGATACGTAGGTAAGTATAAATTTTACCTCGGTTTCTGATTTCTCGGTTTCTCGCAGTCAGAGATGTCATTTTAAAATATTCTTTAGGGCAATAAGCGACGATTTTTTATCGCGTAGTGGAATATCAACTGACGGTGATGAGCCGAGAATTGAGAATCCAACAGAGCGCATCTCAGGGTGTCAAAAAATACACTGTTGTATTTTCAACCATCGGCGCTAAGCAGTGGGTTGAAAATCTAGTGGGAGTTAAAAAATCGGCGTTGTACGCGAGCTAAAAGCCTAAATATCAAATCTATCATACTATTAGTTGATGCTATTTAGACTACTAACCAACCTTTCACAGTTATTTTACATCTGTCAGGAGCAACCCAATAGCAACCTTATTGTAAAGAAAATAAAGATCACTGTGATTTTGACAACTTGTCAATGACAGCAACCCACCACCACCTTATTGCCACGATAATAAAGATCAAATAACTGAGAAGAGATTGGAGAGCAGATTTACAGATCAGGTTTTCAGAAACCGGGGAAAGCCGTAATTATTTTTTAGACTTTTAATATAAATAATATTTTTGACATTAAGCTGGTTTTTAAACATGCTTTTAAATAATAAGTAAGTATAAACTGTGCTATTTACAATTTTTAACTACATATATAAAACTTATTATTCACTTTCTAGGCAGAATATAATTGTGCCTTTTTTATAAATAAATAAAAAGTATCGCACAGATAAAATAAAATACTAGATGCATGAAACAAAATTATTATAATAATAGTATAAAATAATAAATATTTTTAATAGATTTTATAATCGAAGCATTTTGTGTATTAACAAAAGTAGCTTTTAGAATTTAGATTTTGTTGATTTTTTAATGCATTTGGATTGGAGATGGCAACACCGATATTTTTCAAAAACTACCATTGAAAATCTTTTATAAAATAAAATAAAATATTTTAGCATTTTTAATTTAAATGTTTTCCATATTATTGTGTGTTACATTTTGAGGAGCTCGTGGCTAAGTAATAACAGCCGCACGGGTCGATCCATGAGGTTAAGCTACGCTTGCCGGGGTTGGTCAGTGGATGGGTGACCATCTTTACATACCGAGACTTCTCCGTGCCTCGGAAAGCACGTTAAGCCGTTGGTCCCGGCTGTCATTCGTGGATCTTTGACAGTCGTTACGGGTCGTCAGAAGCCCGAAAGTCTGACAACCAGTCTTACCAAGGGGTATCGTATTACCCAGTTACTGGGTTGTGGAGGTCAGACAGGCAGTCGCTCCATGTAAAATACTGGTATTCAGCTGCATCCGGTTAGACTGGAAGCCGACCCCAACATAGTTGGGAAAAGGCTAGGCAGATTGATGTGTGTTACATTTTATCCTGGATCTATGAATTATTTTCGTTTTTCATTTAAAATTTCGATAAGCGCCGTCTTTAATCTCTATGCTTATAAGCAAAACATGTCGAAACCACAAATTGTTATTATTTCAACATTATAAATATAACATCCTTGCTTTTTCTCAAAGTGCTTGAATCCACTCCCAGTCTAAATATAACTACGGGAGTCTGCGTAATGGCGACGAAAACTGTCGTTTTAGTTCCGCGTAGATGGCGCTATTTGTTACTTTCATTGAGCTGTCAATGGAGTTCCTTGTTAAAAACATTGCCGCGAGATGGCGCTAAGTGTTTCTTCTTGTCGCCGATTGGTCGCTTTGTCTTCAAGATGACTGACAGGTGACAACCACAACAGCGCTCTCTCGCGGCGAAGCTTCATTGAAGATGGGCTGCTTGCATAAGTGCCATGCAATAAAATCAGAAAAAAAATGCGCCCGTGGTTTCAATGTGTGTTGCCAGTTGTTTAATGTACTTATAATTTTTTGGCATGGCAATATTTGTTAGCCATTTATATTTAATATTAACGTTAAATCGCACGCATCACGGTATGTAAAATGTAGTTATTACAATATTATTAAAGTTTCTATTCTATGTATTTTGAAAATATATAATTTTAAGCATTTATTTCGATAATTTTCGTAAATAAATGATTTTTTACAGAAACTTTGGTATGTTTTTATTTTTTAAACCTCTGTTTTCCATTTTGTTTTAATTAATATTTTAATTAAAAATAAGTTATTGTATTCGGAGTCAAAATTGATTACTTATTGACTTAACACCGTTTTTCAGGCATAATTATTATTTAAATTGAAAGAAGTTGTTTGTATACCAATTTGTTAAATATAAAATAAGAAATGACCTGCAGACCAAAATGTTCCTTTATAAGTGCCTTTAAAATGTTATTAAAAAGGGCAAAGCTTTATAATACATCCATTTGTTTTTTCACATTTGAAATTAATCAAATCCATTTTTGTTGGTACATTACCTACAGTTTATGACCATAGTGCCTCAAAACTAATTAAGTACCTATACAACGTGTCGTTCTGCATCTTCGTCAAATTTAAGGGTGTGGTATAGACCATCAAACCGAACAACTTTCTCCATGGAACCAACATCGTAATCGCAAAAAAATAATCAGCCGTCGTCTACATTTCGTCGAGTAGGTATTGAAGTTTTCTATGGGACAGTTGAAATTTTTTTCGCGATTACGATGTTGATCCCATGGAAAAAGTTGTTCGGTTTGATGTTCTGTACCACACCGTGAAATTTGACGAGGATGCAGAACGACTCGTTGTATACAAAGTATATTTTTAAACATAAATAATTATATACTAAACTTATGTATTTAAATCAGTAAGAATTATGTAAACGTAAGAAATAATGCGTGGTTTATATTGTAGAAAGCATGTTATAAAAGTATATATTTAGAAGAATATAATGATTTTTGATGCTTGACTATGCAGTTTTATTTCAGACCTACATACAATGCGATTCAAATAAGAATAGAAACGTCAATGACCTCTATCTGTCAAATGTTGATTGAAAAGTACGGTTTGCTATGAAAACTTATTTACGTATCAATATTTTTTTTTTGTTTAGCCGAGTCTTAGTTTTGAAGTGAAAAAAAAAACATAAAACAATTTGTCATAATTAGTTTTAAAAAAAACTATACTACTATTTTTCATATTTTCAATGTTGGCAATATTTTTTTTCAAATTCTTGTTCATGATTCGTAAATAAATGTTACTTAAAAAATGTCTTGTTTTGCTCACTCTACACAATTTATCGTCACAACATGGCGCTAAGTCGATCCTATTCATATTTGAAACGCATTGTACCATCTTAAAATGAGTTCTAAGACTCAAAACACACGGAAAAAGCAGCGGCCGGCAGGGCAGTTGCGAGCAGTTTCAGTTACAAAGCATTTTAAACTTTATCTCCATTAATAAAATACATAGTATCGCTTGAATGGCTGGCAAACGGCAATGCCGACGAGAAAATGGGAACTTGGCGCACCGCTGCACTTTCGGCGTGTTTTGAGCCTAATTCTGCCCCCGATGTCATAATTACAGTAAGTCGTGTTACTGGTGTTATGAGTTTTGAATTTAAACATCTCGAAACAAAAGTGCGATTTCCCACCATTTACATTTTTTGACTTACTGTAATTATGACATGGGGGGCAGAATTGGTCCAAGAACCTCACACCAAGTTTTTGTATTTTGTGTTCCGCCAGATTTAAAATTCATAACTAATAATTTAAAAAATTGTCATCTAGCTAGACTCGGGTTTCAAAATTAGTTTTGGTATGAGGGGCTCGTGGTTAAGTAATTACAGCTGCTCGGGTCGATCGATCAGGTCAAGCTACGCTTACCGCGGTTGGTCCGCAGATGGGTAACCACCTTTTCCTACCAAGACCCCAAGTGCCTCGGAAAGCACGTAAAGCTGTTGATCCCGGCTGCCATTCGTGGATTTTTGACAGTCTTTACGGGTCGTCAGAATCCGAGTCTTACGACAATTCAAATTTTCTTGCGTTTTTTGCAATTTGCAGGTTGTATCTTGATCAAGATATGACTCGTGACAATAAGAAATTTAACCCGTGCGCATAAACATGGCACCTGGCTCGAAAACAAAATTGTGTCTAAACACTATGTTTTGTCACGTTTAAAGCATCGTAAAGTAGTATGTTATGTGAAACTACTCAGCGCAAATTAAATGTTGATATTCAAAACACTAAAATAAAACTCAATTTTTTTTTTGCACTCGGTTCTTTAAACGTAATTCATTCGCGCAAGGTGCCATGTTAATGCGCACGGGCTTATATGTATTTACATAATATTAACCACAAAAATCATCAATACATCTCTCTCAAGTTAGATTTACTCCGGATCTAATACAACATATTTGTTATTGTTGCTTTGATCAAGATAAAACCGACCTGCAAATTGTAAAAAACCCAAGAAAATTCGAATTTCGCGGGCTACCTTAGCGCATCCCCCAATGAAACACACCAAGTCCTTATAAAATAAAAAGTTTATTAAAATTACAATTCATTAATAATAACTATACATTATTATATCTATGTGAAGATGCAACAAGATCTTTGACAGTCGTGACGAGTATCAAGGGGTATCGTGTTACCCAGTACAATGCGATTCAAATAAGAATAGGAACGTCAATGACCTATATCTGTCAAATGTTGATTGAAAAGTGCGGTTTTTAAATAACGTTTTTTTTTGTCTAACCGAGTCTTGGTTAAATCAAAGTGAAAAAAGACATCAAAAAATTATTCATAATTACTTTCTTTCATATTTTCATTGTTGGCAACAATTTTTTTCATTTTTTTTCAAATTCATGATTCGTAAATAAATGTTATTTACAAAATATCTTGTTTTGTTCACCCTACCCAATTTATTCGATTTGACATCTATGACGTCATAACATGGCGCTAAGTCGATCCTATTCTTATTTGAAACGCTTTGAAACTGGGTTGTGGAGCTCAGATAGGCAGTCGCTCCATGTAACATGCTAGTATTCAGTTGCATCCGGTTAGACTGGAAGCCGACCCTGCACCAGTTGGGGAAAGGCTAGGCAGATGTCAGGATGCTATTTTGCTGATATCTTCATATTGAACACCTTTGACCACACGACCGGTTAGCAGCCCTTCAGAAATCTGAAACAAACCAATGAGATATGACCAGCACCCTAATTGCGTAACATATTAGCAATCGGAGTTGGTTTCATTTTGACAGTTCAACAACATTCATTGCGTTATTTACGTTGTCGAGCAGACAAATTTTTCGAACATTATGAAGCAATGGATGAGCAATTTGTTTCAAAATGGAACCAACTCCGATTGATAATGTGTTACGCAATTAGGGTACTGGAAGTCTTTTGGTGCCGTTTTAATTTTAAAAAAATATTCTCAGGTATCAAGGCTCATAGGGTGTTAGTATTACATCGTACTTAAACTATATTAGTAACATGCAGGAACAACAAAAAGAAGTAAGAAAATCTCAATTACAGGAAGGTTTACTAAGCCTAGTTGCCAACATGTAGCTTGGTAAACCTCCCCATTGTAGGCCCATCCAGCCTCTCTGCGAACATCCTCAGAATGCTGTTGCTGCTTCCCCCCACACGGGATGTTACTGAGGCAACTTTCTTCCGCATTATCGCAAAGTAGTCGTCATTGTGCGCATCAGCGAACATACCTGACGCACTACAGCAAGGTGGAAGCCTCACCAGCGCCCTGAAGACATTGTACTGAATGCACAGGGCATTGTCTGTTTTTAGGTTATGGTTATTCCAAAGACCTTGAAAAGAGTTAGTTAATAATTTCGAGATGAGATAAAGCCGTTGGCAAAAGTGAAAATGGGAGTACCCAATGCCCGAAGCGTAGGTTAGACAACCAATATAATGCTGCTAAAATGGCATTCTAAAACTAAAGTCTGTATAATTTGGCCCCAAATTAGCATTACAAAAGCTGTATAGCGGTTTATAATTCCAAATTTTAGACTTCTTATAAACCAGGGCTAACATGGCCAGAGATCGCACAAGACAGGGAGGTTTGGAAGGGTCTTTGCCTAGCTAGCTATAATGTAGGCTAACAAAAAAAAAATAATAAAAAAAAAACCTTTGAGAATATGCGAATTCTGTTATTCATTCAATATAAAGCTATTTTGTGCTACTTGGGCAGAAGCGTCCTGTAGAAATGAATATCTTAGTGGGTATTCTATTTTTTTCATATTTTTGCACAGCATAAAAACAAGACACATGATTTTAACGAGTAATAGTTGATAAACTTGCATCTTTGCAGTTGGAATGTATGGGAGAACTTGTTTTTCAACTAGGTACTGTACTAGACCGAGAGGTGACGGGATTTTTCATAACGATCATGGATACGGTTAGATTTACTTCCTGTGTGGTGTGCCTGCTCTGAGAGGTTGCAACTTCGAGTTATAGCGCTTACAAGAGGCGTCATTGTTGCGAAAAAAAAAACGATCAGAGAAATGGTCAGTTTTAGTACACATTCAAAGTATGGCGTCT
The DNA here is from genome assembly GCA_905163495.3 of Cosmia trapezina. Taxonomy (NCBI): domain Eukaryota; kingdom Metazoa; phylum Arthropoda; class Insecta; order Lepidoptera; family Noctuidae; genus Cosmia; species Cosmia trapezina. Next base: position 3,770,904 of record LR991047.1, read on the forward strand.
CCGCAGATGAAACAAGTTGGTCTGCCGGCTCTCAGTGGTTGCATTTCAGAGCTATGATGCGCGCAAGTCACTGCTGCATTGTTGCGAAAAAAAACGATAAAAGAAATGGTCAGTTTTAGTACCTATTCGAAGGTTGGTGTCTCCACAGGTGAAAGGAGTTGGTCTGCCGGCTCTCGGTGGTTGTATTTCAGAGCAATCGTTGTGTATGCAAGACGCTTATTTGTGGAGAAAACCTAAAAATACATCGATAAACGGGACAATAGGCGAATTTTTCAAGTGCACTCCGGCCGGTGTCGTACCCCCACGCTACACCTGCGCCGAGCACCACACGCTGCGCGACCTTCCCCCCTGTAAAGGAATAGGGAAAGAGCTAGAGGTGTCAATAAGAGTACCTTTTCGAAGTATGGTGTCTCCACAGGTGAAACGAGTAGGTCTGCCGACTCTTAGTGGTTGTATTTCAGAGCTTTGTTATTACGCAAGGCGCTTAGTTATAGAAAAATTCAACGTAACGGTAATCAATAAAATAAAGTATGAAATCGAACAAACCCAATTTTTATTAATTTAACTTACTTATTACCTTGGGTAAATCACAGATTAATCAAAAAGGTACTAAATCTGACCATTTCTCTTATTGACACCTCTATAGCTTTTTCTCTATTCCTTTACACCGACGGTCGCGCAGCGGGTGGTGCTCGGCGCAGGTGTAGGGTGGGGGTACGACAACGGCGTACACTTGACAAATTCACCTATTGTCCCGTTTTCGATGTATTTTTTAGGCTTTCTCCACAAATAAGCGTCTTCCATACACAACGATTGCTCTGAAATACAACCACTGAGAGCCGGCAGACTAACTCCTTTCACCTGTGGAGACACCATACTTCGAATAGGTACTAAAACTGACCATTTCTTTTATCGTTTTTTTTCGCAACAATGCAGCAGTGACTTGCGCGCATCATAGCTCTGAAATGCAACCACTCAGAGCCGGCAGACCAACTTGTTTCATCTGCGCAGACGCCATTTTCACATTGTGTTAATCCAGGGTATAAGCTCCCTACATACCAAAATTCATCCAAACCGGTCCAACCGTTTAAGCGTGAAAAAGTAAAAAATATACAAACACACAAACTTTCGCCTTTATAATTTTAGTGTGATATAATAGACGTACTATTTTATTTTAAATATTTTTTTATGATTTTATTTTACCACTATATAGATATACCCGTACCAAATTACAGCTTTCTAGTACTAAGAGTCTCTGAGCTAAGCCGCGGACAGACAGACAGACGGACATGGCGAAAGCGAAACTATGAGGGTTCCTTGTTGACTACAGAATCCTAAAAATCAAATGGTTGAACTGAATATTACGTACTTCAACATCGCAACAAAAGCGATGTATATCCAAGGTCCTGAGTTGTCCGGTAGCTCCGCGGTACGCGCCGTTCACGAACCGGACGGCGCGACCCGTTGACGGTATCACTGTTTCTAAGTGATTCTGTAACAATATAATATTATTTAGTGTCATTTTTATGTCGAACTTAATTAATGGAATGACTTAATAAATGGGTGAATGAAAATTTCAATTTCTTTTTTTTTCCTATTTTTTTTTAAACCACCCCAATAAATAGGAGAATGAAACAAAACAAAAAAATATTCAAATCGGTCAAGCCCTTTTTGAGTTTTAGAGAGACTAACGGATAGCAATTGATTTTTATATAATTACTAGCTTTTGCCCGCGACTTCGTCCACGTTTCCGTCGTTTTTCGTAAAAAAGTACCATATGTCCTTCCTCACGGTTCAGTGGTTTTGATGTAACAGACAGATTAACTTTCGTATTTTAGTAGGGAAATATAATGTCAATCCACAATACTGTTGAAAAATATCGCAATAAGGAACCGCAGAATATTATTATTAATAGCTGTGCCCGCGACTCCGTCAGCGTGTAACTCCTTGTATGTTATTAAGTTAATGTATTGGACTGCTAGGCTATCGGGAGTTACACGTGTTATTGTGAGTCAACCATAAAAGATAGACATATGCTGTTGTGGGATATTTTTTAGATAATTTTATGTAGAACATTTCCGTCATAAATGATTTCTATGTAGCTTTAACCATTAAGGCTGCACACGCGACGGAAGCTTAAAAAATGGAGCAACTTCTCCCGTTTTCCCAACATTTCCCTTCACTGCTCTGCTCCTATTGATTGTAGCGTGATGAAAAGTATACTATAACCTCCCCAGGAGTATGAAGAATAATTGTACCAAGTTTCGTTAAAATCCGTCGAGTAGTTTTTGTTCCTATAAGGAACATACAGACAGACAGACAGACAAAAATTTTACTGATTGCATTTTTGGCATTAGTATCGATCACTAATTACCCCCTGATAGTTATTTTGAAAATATATATCATGTACAGAATTGACCTCTCTACAGATTTATTATAAGTATAGATTACTAGCTTTTGCCAGCGGCTTCGCCCGCTAGGATGTCGGAAAATATCCTTGGGAACATACTATCCTATACCGGGAATTCCTTCCATAAGGGGACTGCAGGGCCTAAAGTGCGGTCACTGTCGGACTGCATAGAAAAGAAAGAGAAACGCGATGACACAACGCTGGTAATTTATTGCAAAATATGAATCAATTATTTATTTACAAGAAATCTATTAATTGGACTAAAAAAATAAAACACTATTATTTTACGAGTAGTATGTTGCTTGTAGAATAATCTGCCAAAAAATGAGAATGATTTCATGTATATTAGTATGGTTTTTAATCGTTAAAATAAAATTTTTAGAGGTATCTTCGTGTTTTTTTTTTATCGTATAAATTTAGTTGTATTATGTTTTCAACACACTATCTAACTAGCATATATTCTGAAGAATATCATATATTTTTCTGATTTAGTTTACTGCAGCAGATCATATAATACTTTTAGGCATTATAAAACTTGCGTTTAGTCTTCTATATTATCTTCTACCTCTGTGCAAATTTTCAGCTTTCTAGGCTCTGGGCTTTGATGAGTCAGTCAGTCAGGGCTTCTCTTTTTAGGGTTCCGTACCAAAATGGTAAAAAAGGAACCCTTATGGTGTGACTCAGTCTGTCTGTCTGTCTGTCTGTCTGTCACAGCTGGATATCTCAAGAACTACTAATGCTATCAACTTGAAATTTGGAACAGTTTTAGATAATATTTACCCAACTATTTTGCAAATAAGAAAGAAATAAAAATATATGTATTTTTTTTGCAACATGGGCTGAAAGGGGGTCTTAAAAATTCAAAGTGGGGCTACTAGGTCATGTGGGGTATCATATGAAAGAACGCTGTTTGCACATTCTCAAACATATTTTTATTTTTTTTTAGGCCGCACACACAAAAATACCGTCCCCCCCCCCCCCCCTTATCTCCGAAGTTTGCAAAGACAAAGATCTGAAATTATTCTATGTGATAGAAGTTTATGTAAAGATTACAGGAAAAATAAAACGATGTCTTTAAATAGCACACTTTTTCAGCAATCGGAACTAAACCCTCGGTGCGCGAGGGTTTAGTTCGGGGTGCTGCTTGCGGTGACTGTTCGTCTTGCTGACCATGTTATTGTTATTGTAATTAGTAAGTAAGTAAGAAGTAAGTAAAATTTTATTTGTTTAAACATGGTGTACATGATACATTGCATGCAGGATAATAACAGATACAGAAATAGTTCTAACATGTTCAGCCGCATATCGTGGTGTACAAATCGGTAGGAAGAGATGGTGCATAAACCGTGATAATATTCATCAAAATTAGGTACATTATAGAAATTATGTAGGTAGGTACAATAGGGATGATGCCTGGGTAAAAAAAAAGAAATTCTATTTAGTCCGTCAGTCAGATAATAAAAAAATATTAGACACGTATTTTTTGCTTCATCATATTAGTAAAAAAATACTTAGCCATCACGCATTAAAGTTGGGGAGTGGGGGCTCGCTACGTCACTTGTACGTATAAAACCTAGCTACGCGTGACGTCATGCCATATTTTAACTCAATGTATCGCCGTAATTTTTTGATTACGTAAAAAAAGAAAAAATACGTGTCCAATATTTTTTAATAATCTCTATGACGGACAAAAAATAAATTTTTAGTCATCATCCCTATTATTAAATCATCATTATTCATTAATGATTTAGTATCATTACAACTCAGCAAGCATATTTTTTAGATAAAATTAAAATGTCAAAGTAGTCATTATACCTATAAGGTAGTCAATAAAAATAAATAAATTACTGTCATTAAAATTTCAATTCCTAATCGTTTGTTTATTTTACTTCAATGGTCAGTGGCGTAACTACCGGGTGGCAAGTCGGCAAAATGCCACGGGCCCCCAGCCGGAAGGGGCCCCCGGTCAGAGGAGAATGCCAACTCCCAACATTTATAATAACTTATTATTGTATTTTGCCTTTGACATATTATCTCGGGACCTTGGGGTCCGGACCTTTGGAAGGCGTACGAGGGGCCGAAGCCAAGTCGCAGAGGCCCCTTAGACAATTTTAAATGACCAGAAGGCACCAGCCCCCGATTATCCCTATATGCACTATGCAATTGCACCAAAGGACAACCCCCGGTTGGTGCAGGACTATTGCAGAACATGGAAAAAAAGTATATTTGGCTATGGGTTGGGGTGGCTATAGTGGATTGGGTACCTTGAACTATGGTAGAACTATGTCCTTTGCCTGACCAATGTTGTATAATATACACAGATAAATTGGCAGGGGGTGACTTGCACGTTAGGCGTGGGCGACGTGGGCGACCGCCTACGGCCTGGCGGTCTGAGGGGCCTCGCGCCTCTAAGCTTTATGCATTACATAAAAGCCGTGAAAAAATCGTCTCGTCATAAAACGAATTGACATACCAAATTCGTTTATTTTTTTTTAGTCTAGCAACATTTGCTGGCGTTGCGTTTCTTTCGCGAGGAATCCCCGAAAGATTTTTGCAAGTTATTAAAAGTTTAATTATTCGTGTTTATATCCCCCTCGGCCCCCGGTCCCTGGGGGCCCGGGCCCCCCAAATCTCGAGTAGTAGGTACTTTTTAATCAAATCTCAAACAAGGTCAAAACATATTCAGTAACAAGAGGCAGTTTGTAGTTGGAGGCCCCCCAAATAATATTATCAACGTGACATGCAAAAATTTTCGAGCTCGCTTCGCTCGCTCTTCCATCGTAGTTTTTCTTCGTTTTCAAATTTTTCTGCATAAGTCGACCAAATAACTTCTATTTTCCTAATAATGTTCAAAAGAAGAACATCTGAGACCGGATGCTAAAATTTTCGAGCTCGCTTCGCTCGCTCCATATTCTTTACATACTCAAACCCTTCTGCATTATCTGCATAAGTTATCACGACAAAGTATCTCCTATTTGTGTATATGGTCAAAAGAAAATCTTAATTCCTAACCGAGGCCGGATGCGAAATTTTCGAGCTGGCTACGCTCGCTCTTGCGTCCTGCATTCTTCTAATTCTCAAACTTTTCTGTACAACTTAATAAAATAGTCTCCTATTTTTGTAAGAATGTTGAAAAGACAACCTAATTTTAACCATCCGAGGCGGCGTAATAAAATTGTCGAGCGAAGCGAGCTCGCTCCTGCATCCTCCTTTCCAAACTTTTTTCTGCATTAGAAATAGCGGTTGGTGTTAGATTAAGACATAATCTTGAAAAAATTGTGTGAGTCTAAAAGCCGGAAAGTTCGTCTATTTTAATTTGTGTTTGTTTTGTTTATGAATTTTTGTCATCATTTGATTAGCAATAAAACTCATATACAAATGTATCAGTAGGTCTGATACATTTGTATTAGCTCAGATTGTAAGATTGAGAGATTGTGTGTTATTGTATTCAGCTCATTCAAATTAACGTTTTTCTTTCGACTGGGAAGTTAAAGAGGCCTCGCAAAGCTGATGTCGCCCACGTCCACGTTTGGTCTAGCGCCGCCACTGCTTGCACACTCAATAATGGGCCCCCGGAAACGGTCGCTAGCACATAGTGACGTAGCGACAAGGGGGCAACATGTCCTGAGTTGCTTGAGGAGTAGAGAGGCATTCCACGACTATCAGGACAATCCCGGAAGTACGGTCAATATCCCTACCAGCATCTTACTGCAAGAGCAAAAGAGCTCGGAGGAAGGATCCTCCGAGCTCTTTTGCTTTTGCGAATCCCCACTCAAGCCAGCCAATAAAGGCAAGAAAGAGGTGGGAGCTCTGTTCCTCGTCATCGTTCACTCCAGCCGGCTAATAAAGGCAGCCAGAGGCGAAGAACAAGGCTTCTCCCGGGAGATAGGGTCCGTGGGCTCACTACTGCCCAACAGATCGCCACATGCTGCCCTTTCTCCCGCTCTGGGTGGAGCGGAAGGGCGTGTCAGACTTTTACTGACTAAAACCCACCCGTGTTCCTTCAGTTGCCTATGCCAAGACCACGGTATCCGGCAAAGTAAACTCTACCGGCACAGACCTACAGTTTGGAGCGCGCAAGCCACGACATCAACGTAGAGATACGGCGTTGGGGTTACTTATTATTATTATTTTAAGACCCCCTTTCAGTCCCTGTTGCAAAAAAAACATTGTTTTATTTTTTTCTTAGTTGTAAAATAGTTCTGTTCCAAATTTCAAGTTGGCAGCATTAGTAGTTCTTTAGATATCCAGCTGTGACAGACAGACGGACAAAATCGCACCATAAGGTTTCCTTTTTATCATTTTGGTACGGAACCCTAAAAATACTATTATTGTTGGTTCAACTTCTTTATATGGGGGGGCCCCATCCCTCGAATTTGCCACGGGCCTCGAAGGGTATAGTTACGCCACTGTCAATGGTCCTAGTTTTCCTCCTGATCAGAAGGTCTAAGTAGCTAAATGTCCAACAGTGCGAAACGGCTAATGAGCAGTAAGTCTAATTAGCAAAATGTCCATGTAGAAAAACGTCCAACTATCAGATGGTCTGTATAGCAGAACGTCTAGTTAACAAAAAGGGTAAAAGGGTATAATATTGGGATCACTTTTTGGGGTGATAGAAAATTATAAAAAAAAAATTTTGTAAACTGTACCGTGTGACATACACGTCGTCAAATTTAAGCGAGTGGTATAGAACATCAAACCGAACACCTTTTTCCATGGTACCAACATCGCAATCGCGAAAAAATAATTTGCGTCGAGTATGTATTGAAGTTTTCTACGGGACAGTTGAAAATTTTTTCGCGATTACGATGTTGGTCCCATGGAGAAAGTTGTTCGGTTTGATGTTCTGTATCACACCCTGAAATTTGACGAGGATCCAGAACGACACCTTGTAAATTATATACAACACTAGCTTTTGCCAGTGGCTTCGCCCGCGTGTATGTCGGAAATTATCCCACGGGAACCTTCTACCGGGATGAAAAGTATCCTATGTCTTAATCCAGGTTATAAACTATCTGTATACCAAATTTCATCCAAATCCGTTCAGCCGTTTTTGCGTGATTGAGTAACAAACATCCAAACATACAAACTTTCACATTTATAATATTAGTAGGATTCGTTTTTGTTTATACTAAACCCGAAAAAGGGGTCATTGTATATTGGAGGTCGCATATTATAGATGCACTGGCATGTGTGAATAATCTTTTATACATGTCTGTCACCAATTTAAATAAGCGTAGTTACGGCCTTGTTTATGTTTTTTATGTGTCACTAGCTTGTAAAGTATTAACCACGAATATAGTACTATCAAAACATCTAACTACTCATCCACCCCCTTAATAGAATAATTTGACAGGGATAAATCCTTTAAAAATTCTCTAAGCTTCGGGCTGTGAACACTTTTAGTTAAGATGTCCGCTATCATCTTATCAGTTGACATGTACTTTATTTCAACTTTGTTAGCCAGTACACACTCACGAATAAAATGATACTTGATATCTATATGCTTTGTTCTATTATGCATCATTTTGTTAGCTGCAATTTTATGCGCCGACTGATTGTCATTATAAATTACTACCGCTTTACTATCCACAGCTGTCAAACTGTTCAGTAAACTACGTAAATATAGAGCTTCCTTCGAAGCTTGACTCAATCCTACGTACTCTGCCTCTGTGGAGGACAAGGATACCGTCGCTTGCTTCCTACTCTCCCATGATACTATATTTTGACCTAATTTGAAAATTAATCCTGTGAAAGATTTTCTATCAAGTGCCCCTCCCCAATCTGCATCAACATAGCCTCGTAAATCTAAATCTCCCGACTTCCTAAAAGTGAGACAAAGGTTAGACGTGCCCTTCAAATACCTTAAGACCCGTTTCGCACATTTAAAGTGTATTTCGTCATAACATGAATTAAATTGTGAAAGTACACTCACCGCATGTGCTATATCTGGTCGCGTATTACATGCCAAATAATTTAGACACCCTATTAAGCTTTGATATGGCAGATCGCTATGGGAATTTGTCGATCTTTCTAATTTCATTCCGACTTCCATGGGAGTCGAAACTGGCTTAGCGTCCGTCATGTTAAATTCATTCAATATGTCCGAAATGAACTGTCGCTGATCTAGACAAATAACATCTTTATCTCTTCTCAGCCTCATGCCTAAAACATGCCTAGCCGCGCCTAAATCTTTCACTTTAAACTTGTCAAGCAAACCGGTTTTTAATTTTAGCTTTTCTTGTTCACAATTTCCAAAAATAAAAAGATCATCTACGTAAATAACGACAATTAACTTCTTATTATTTTTAAGTTCCTTTTGATACAAACACGGTTCTATTTTTGATTGCACAAAACCTAAATTGAACATCTCTTTGTCCAATTCCTTGAACCAAGCATTCGAAGCTTGTTTCAATCCATACAAAGAACGCTGCAGTTTACATACTCTGGTTTCTTGACCTTTGACTACTGCTCCTTTTGGTTGGAACATGTAAATATCCTCTTTAATTTTACCATATAAAAAGGCGGTCGTGACGTCCCACTGGTCAATAAACCAACTGTATTCAACAGCTAGCGAGAACAACAGACGTAGAGTAGAGCTTCTAACTACTGGAGAATAAGTCTCAGTATAGTCTACGCCACATACCTGTGTGAAGCCTTTTGCTACTAGTCTAGCCTTGTACTTTGTTACCTTGCCATCGCTATCTCTCTTAATTTTGAACACCCATTTGCACTGGATAGGCTTCTTATCAGCTGGAAGATCCACCAACGTCCAAGTCTGGTTCTCCTTTAGTGACATAAGTTCATCGTCTATCGCTTTTTGCCATAAGTCACCATCGGGTCTCGCCAACGCTTCATTAATAGTCAATGGATCACCATCAAGATTGCTCTCCTTGGCATACATAACATTGCATCCGTACCGATCGACTTGTCTCCGTTCTCTTACTGGATACCTTCTTTCCGATTCAGTCAATACATCATCAGGTACGTGCTCTGGTACTACAAATTCAGGAGGTTCAGTCCCTATCTCCTCCAATACTTCCACGTTCTCGTCTACAGCATCACGGTACACATCATCGTGAGCCTCCAAGGGTTCAGATCTGCTTGTAGATCCGATGGATAAACTGGTAGGAACAGTATCTGTATTCAAGTTTATTATCACTTCCGACTTTTCCACGTTTTCTTTTTGAAGAAAAACGTTTTCCAGAAATTTGACATCTCTCGCAGTTGTCACTTCACCTGTCTTAGGATTCATTAGACGATAACCCTTCTGATTATCTGGATATCCAATAAAAATCATCGGTTCCGTCTTCATGTCCAGTTTGCGTCTCTTTTGTTTTGGTATCAATCTATACGACAAACAACCAAAGATTTTCAGATGACTAACATCCACATCTTTTCCAGTCCAAACCTTCTCTGGTACTGTATTGTTCAATGCTTTCGTGGGGCTTCTGTTCTTTAGGTATACAACAGTATTAACAGCCTCGGCCCAATACTTCTTGCTCAGATTTGATTCTGACAGTAATGTTCTGGCCTTTTCTATTATAGTCCGATTCGCTCTTTCTGCGACAGAATTTTGTTCCGGCGTGTACGGTACAGTGCATGAGGCTGAGAAGAGATAAAGATGTTATTTGTCTAGATCAGCGACAGTTCATTTCGGACATATTGAATGAATTTAACATGACGGACGCTAAGCCAGTTTCGACTCCCATGGAAGTCGGAATGAAATTAGAAAGATCGACAAATTCCCATAGCGATCTGCCATATCAAAGCTTAATAGGGTGTCTAAATTATTTGGCATGTAATACGCGACCAGATATAGCACATGCGGTGAGTGTACTTTCACAATTTAATTCATGTTATGACGAAATACACTTTAAATGTGCGAAACGGGTCTTAAGGTATTTGAAGGGCACGTCTAACCTTTGTCTCACTTTTAGGAAGTCGGGAGATTTAGATTTACGAGGCTATGTTGATGCAGATTGGGGAGGGGCACTTGATAGAAAATCTTTCACAGGATTAATTTTCAAATTAGGTCAAAATATAGTATCATGGGAGAGTAGGAAGCAAGCGACGGTATCCTTGTCCTCCACAGAGGCAGAGTACGTAGGATTGAGTCAAGCTTCGAAGGAAGCTCTATATTTACGTAGTTTACTGAACAGTTTGACAGCTGTGGATAGTAAAGCGGTAGTAATTTATAATGACAATCAGTCGGCGCATAAAATTGCAGCTAACAAAATGATGCATAATAGAACAAAGCATATAGATATCAAGTATCATTTTATTCGTGAGTGTGTACTGGCTAACAAAGTTGAAATAAAGTACATGTCAACTGATAAGATGATAGCGGACATCTTAACTAAAAGTGTTCACAGCCCGAAGCTTAGAGAATTTTTAAAGGATTTATCCCTGTCAAATTATTCTATTAAGGGGGTGGATGAGTAGTTAGATGTTTTGATGTTTTATGTTTTCTATATGTTTTATTTTTTCTATACCCAAGTGTTTTGTGTAATAGATAATTTTCTATGCATGTGTAATAGATTAAGGGGGCGTATTGGAGGTCGCATATTATAGATGCACTGGCATGTGTGAATAATCTTTTATACATGTCTGTCACCAATTTAAATAAGCGTAGTTACGGCCTTGTTTATGTTTTTTATGTGTCACTAGCTTGTAAAGTATTAACCACGAATATAGTACTATCAGACTACACTGCTACTCTTGTTATTACCCCTTATTTTACAATATTGTACTCATAATTTTGAACGGTTTTTTTTATGGGACCAACCTTGAAATCGCGAAAAAAAAATCAGCTGTTCAGTACATTTATCTACACTCGTGAAAATGTACTGAACAGCTGATTTTTTTTTCGCGATTTCAAGGTTGGTCCCATAGAAAAATTGTTTAAAATGATGAGTACAATGACCCCTTTTCGGGTTTAGTATAAACAAAAACGAATGTATACACACTCACAAACTTTCGCCTTTATGATAATAGTGTGATGAAGTGAAGCTCCATTTACACGGCGCAAGTTTATTGCCTGTGGCATACCATAAAATTGAAGAGCAAATATCTGGCACCGTCTAAACAACACGTACAATATTGTTGCACGATACGGGCAACTTTCAAAACTGGTATAAGCTTGTACAATAAAATCGCACAGCACATACAGTAATTGCTCGTACAATAAAATCGCATTCAATTCTGGCATGATCTAACATTCGTGCTGTCATTGAAATATGAGTGCGGTGAGTGAGGGTGTGGTAATCGTTGTTGCTATTTTGAGGCAAGAAATTAAATCAAGAACAACTTCAAAAATATTTTGAGAAGACGTTCAATAAAATTAAATGAAATATAATTTCTAGGCAAAACTTGCATGCAATAATCGCCTGTCAATTTTATTGCCTGGTGTAAGTCGCATGCGATTTTATTGAATGGAAAAACTTGCATTCAATTATTGTACATGCCATTTTATGGAATCGCACGCGTGTAAACACTTCATGCAATTCTTGAATGTCAAAAAACGTGAACGTGCTTTATGGCATGCAATTATTGCTCTTGAACGTTCCAGAAACTTGCACCGTGCAAACAGCGCTTTAGAGTGGTTTGGTAACCTCACCTGATCAAGTTTCAGCCGAGTATTATCATCAGTGAGCTTCACATGGGCACAGTACTTGTCCACTACTTTCTCTACAACCGCCTTCTTCTTGTAGTACTTATCTCCTAAAGACTTGGTAGTTATTTTTACGATTATGTCTTCACAAATCCAATTATCTTTTCTGAAAAGATACAAGAATATTATGTTAGTAAATAATCATCAAAAGTACAGTCCGCGAGGTCTAAGCTGAGCTTTGCATCTGTGTGAGTGCACATAGATAGTGTAGGTGTAACGTCCGGCATAGAGCGCGACGCGTCCTTTGCTTGGTTTAAAACCGGTTTATACTGCTTTTTGGGAATCGGATTTTGTTCTTTTCGTACGAGAGGCCATGACCAAAACTATGTCGCTTCTTTGTAAAACGTAAAACGATAAGACTATTGAAGATTTTGTCTTACGTAAAACGATAAGACAAAAATGTTGGTCATGAACTCTCGTACCATTTTGGTGATCACTCACACAAATGCAAAGCTCAGCTTACGCCTCGCCGACTGTACCCGAAGTAGTGTTTGAACGATTGCATTATTAAAACAACGAAAACCGAAACGGACAACTTACATACAAACAATCTGCCTAGCCTTTTCCCAACTATGTTGGGGTCAGCTCCCAGTCTAACCGGATGCAGCTGAATACCAGTATTTTACGTGGAGCGACTGCCTATCTGACCTCCATAACCTCCGTTTTGAAAGCAGTGGTGATGAAATAGTTTACACAAAGTAAAGCGCCTGTCTGGGTTCGAACCTACGAACTACAACTCGTAAGTCGCGGCCGTTACCACTGGGCCACCACTGCTCTCTGTTCTAAAATGTGCCTTATTTACGGCCGGCCGCATACCGTATGTAAATTCTCACCTGTTAGCTTTTTCTTTAGCTCTCTCCTGCATCCTCATAATGTCATCTAAAGCTGAATTTTTACTCTTACTATCTTCTGTAATCTTCTGCTTTTTAGAAGACTCTTCTTTAACTTTTAGTTTTAGTGCTGACACTGGTAATGTGTCTGGTTTCTTTTCTGTAATAAAAACAAAAATGTACTGAATTAGGTTTTTAAACGGATTTAATCAATCTGCCTAGCCTTTTCCCAAACTATATTTTGGGATCGGCTTTCAGTCTAACCGGATGCAGCTGAATGCCTATCTGACTTCCACAACCCAATTACTGGGTCACACAATACCTCTTGGTAATTAAGACTGGTAGCCAGACGGGCTTCTGACAACCTGTAAAGACTGTCAAAGATCTAAGAATGACAGCTGGAACCAACAGCTTAACGTGCTTTCCGAGGCACGGAGGGGTTTCGATATGTAAAGATAGTCACCCGTCCACGGATCAACCGCGGCAAGCATAGCTTAACCTGATCGATCGACCCGTGCGGCTGTTACTACTTCACCATGAGCCCCTCAAGAGTGCCGAAATATCAAATGCATATTTTTAGTTTGTATTTAGCCTCTAGTCTGCTAATGCTGTAAAAAAAGTCATCGAAGACCCGTATGTAGTGTGGATATTTATCTTAATAACTGTTCTTACCCTCAGCCTTCCTCTTCAAACTCAGTACAACTTTCTCCTGACTGCTCTCTCGTTTGAACTCGGAGTATGAAGGTCCCTCCTCGGAGGTCTGCTTCTTACCGCGTTCCACTTGCTTCTGAATGAAGTCCAGCATTCTTTCCTGAGGAAAGAAGAGATACAAATCTCTATGAATGTTAGGAGCTTTAACAAAATTGCCAATTCATTTATGAAAATATTATGTAAGAAAAATTCCACATCTTTTTAATAAAATAAGTGCATCAGTGTGAAGGCTTTATTCAAAAGATAAAGTAAAATTACCTGATCATCCTTATCCATCTTCTCTTTCTTAGCCTTAGCCTCCAATGCAGCTATAGCGGCTGGATCTCTGTCTATGTATGCCACAAACCATCCCTTCTCGGTCTCGTCGACAACACACTTGCCTTCACGACCAAGCCATTTGACAAACTCCGTGAGTGTCTCCCATTGGGTAGCATTCATGTGGAGATGGTCTCTAGAAGAGAAATTGAGTTTTAAAATTAGAACCAAAATATTGTATTGCGGTAAAAATATTTTAAGTAAGTAATGAATGATTATTTTAAGTAATGTTGTGTTTGTGTAAATAATTTCATCACCGCAGTGCTCTCAAAATGGTGAAAGAAAAAATCGTGAGCAAACCGGCATGCCTTAGAACCAAACATACAAAGACATGTAACATCCACCAACCCGCACTGGGCCCACGTGGTGGATTACGGTCCACTCCCTCTCAAAGAGAGGAGGCCTGTGTCCCAGCAGTGGCTCCTATAATCCCTAACTAATACCACAATATAATATGAAAAATCCATTTACCTGTGAGAAATGTAGTCTTGGTAAACCTTATTGGCATTCACTCTTTTAGTACCAAACTGACGATGAAGGAGTTCCAAATACCCATCAGCAAACTCCTTGGAGAACTGGTCGATGTACTTATTAGCATTATCCGCGAATAACAGTAGCTGCCTCTGATGGGACTCCGACATCGTATGACATTTGAAACCGTTCTCATCACGACATTGTTTCTGACACATTTGGCAGTACCATCGCAGTTTCTGCAAGCCTTTAGCTTTTATCTTGTTCGCGATGTATTTTGGAGTACCTTTTTCAGCTTTTCCACCCATTTTAGATGTGTTTTTTGTAGGTTACAGTGGTGATATCTTTTGATAGAGTTTAGTTAATTTTCCGATGGTGATATAGCATTATGATGTTTGTAAGATATGTATTCGCTAGAAGTCACTGATTTTACTGCTTTTTCTATAGATTTAAAGCGATATAATTGAATACGCAATATTTTTGTATACAGGTTGCGATGACACAAATTGACAAACATCAAACTAATGACATTGATTTTGATTGAATGACATTGAATTGACGTCAATCGTGCTTGCGTGTCTGACGTTCCAGTTCAGAACTGCAATATGCGTAGCATAGCAAGTACTCCTTTTGCCTCGATATTTTTTGATATTTCATGTTTTTGTGAAATATTGTTTTTAAGGCCCCCCGGCATCATGCTAAATGTTTACTTACACAAGGAAGCTAACGGTATGTATACCGTTCACCCAAATGGTTACGTTGAAAGGATACGCGGCTGTACCCGCAAAAGTTGCTGCAGTGGCTGTAAATCTGTAATATTATAGTGGATGCATGTTCTTTTCGCGGCATCTGAAAAAACTGTTTGCGCATGCAAGTTGCTAGGTGTAGCCGAGGCTGTAATTTAACTATGTAGTTTGCAATTAGTTTATGTTATTTGTTCTTTGTAGTTTTGTTACATAATATCAATAAAAAATTATTTGTCTGTAATTGACGTACCTAAGTGTAAAATTGTATGTTTATCAAAAATAAATATTTAATGTTTGCAATTAATTGCAACTTGCAACACAACACTTCAGTGTCACAATAATAATACTTCGTCTGTGGTCACATGACTTTTTAAAAATGGAGCCATTCATATCCCTAAGTAGTCTGTGGAGCCATTTTTGAAATTAAATTGCTGAGCAATGGTCGGCGATTTATTTTACTAGTTTTCTTATAAAAAGTAGTGCTTAAATTACAGACAAAATTATGTGTTTATTTCAAATACTTTATCACTATTTGTTTCCGAGCTGTATTTCCTAGACGCCAGCATAAAATGAATGTCTTGTACACGTCTCAAAAATTACATGAATTGTTTTCCAACGTAAGTACAAGTTTTAAACTTACGTAGACTTATGGTCTACGTAAGTTACGCCTAGATAGTCTTGCCTTTCACAGAGAGGAGGCCTATGTCCCAGCAGTGGGAACATGATAGGCTGATTATTCTTTGCTCTGGCATGGCAACGCATCTGATTTGCCTCAGGTATTGCAGTTGTCCACAGACGGCGGTCATCGTGTACTATCAGGTCCCCACCGGCTAGCTTGCCATCTAGTAACCTAATAAAAAGAAAAATGAACCTGGAACGCGTTATATATGAGGACCGGGTGTAAAATTCACTCATCCTCCATAGAAAAGGGATGATCCTCCGACCAGACGGGTTTTGTGTTTGATGGGCTACTGTCCGACAGTTGATGTCGAGACGTTGTTTAGATGATATGCTAGTCGTGCGGTAAACTCTAATTGCGCGATGCACGATTTTGTGTGACGTCAGTGTGATGTGTAGTTCGCATGTGGCGATGTAGATGCCGCCACAACGCCTTGTGTGCTTAGAGCATTTAACTATTGTGTGCCAACAATTATTAGGCCATCTAATTAACAATTAAATCTAGGATCAACACCAAATCCACGCGAATGCATCAGGCGATGGTGATGGGGTCCCAGGACGCTGCTGCCGCCTTTGTGGCGGAGACAACAACTTGTGTTATTTTGGAGATACCTATGTTTGGGAGGGGGTTGAAGAACGATATGACCACCTTCTTAATGACTGTTTTGGAGTTAAGGTAACGAAAATACGGTTTCGTTTAAAAGCAGTTGGTTTTAGTTGGTGACAGATTTTTGTCGGCTACTGATTTTTTTCGGTGTCCGATTATTGTCGGAGATCGATTTTTAACTTGACTAATTTTTGTCGGATTAATTATCGGCCGATTAATGTCTATCGTTTGCTATAGTGTATTTTCATTTGTATGTTCGGATATACCATCGGCGAAAATTGGATCATACAATTCCTTTCAGCTACCCTATCTCAGAATTGAATCGGTTTCCCTTAGAAAATCTTTCTCTCATTCGCTTAAGCCATCTGGGTAGACTTTCCTTCATTTATTTGTACAATGCAGGATTTTAATGACGAGGCAGGAAGGGCCCCGGGGCCTCTCTTGCCCCGCTTATGTACAGTGGGCTGCAGCATCAATTGGTATCTACATCAATTACCTACACTCATGCTTGGGAAGCCCTTAGACGGTTTCCATGATGATTTGAACGTGTCAGGTTATAAACACTCTAGATTATATTGTTTTTCAAATCATTAGGTAACTTCATCGGACTGCATGATATGCGAGTGGTGTGTCCGCGCGTTGAGAGCCACGGAGCAGTTTCGTGCACTTGTACACGCGGCTTTCGACAACCCGGGTAGCGACCGTAAGTATTATAATTTATGTACAGACAACAGCACATCAGGTTATACCAAACTGTCAAATTTCTCCAAATGATTTTAAACCTTAAAATGTTTACAGTTAAGTTCAAAATCGAATGAGAAAATTTGACAGTTTGCAGTAACTTGACCTGCTGCTGTGTGTACATAAGACACCTATTTATTGCATCCAGAAAAATTCGACACCGACCGTGTATCAGCTCCGACGCACGACGGCAGTTTACTCGTGTTTTTGTGTTGTTCCGACTTTCTATTGTTGGACGAAATCAAAGGGCCACACGGGCAGGGTTTCTCTATGAATCAATGCTATACAAAATGCAACTTTATGAGTGAAGCCAGACGAGCGTAATTTTTTGAATTGTGAGTCGCGTAATTTCGGTCGCGTAGTTTCTGCTGGGCAGAAATTCTGTTCGGCCGCCAGACGAGCGTAATTTATTCAGTTGCTTTTCAACGCTTTTGTGTAGTGCAATGGATATAGAAAAAACGGTGTGTATTTACGAAGCATATAGCGAAGACACAGAAGATAATGATAGAAGAAAATACTGTGTGAATCCACTCAACAGTGAAAGACTGCTGACTGTCGATTACCTCGCCCCCCTCTTGCCGCGAACTCAATTCAGCCGGGAACGTGCCGTGTGAACGTGAATTTTTGTATGAAACCGAATGTAGCAGAATTTACGCGACTCATAACTCAAAAAATGCGCTCGTCTGACGTCACCCTAAGGTGTAAAGGCGTTAGTTTTGTTTTACGTTGCGCAGAAAAACTTAACAACGCTTTTGAGTTAACGCTTGTTTTACACTGCGGTTTGGTAGATATCTTTTTGGTTATTAGGAGATGCCGATTTCCTCACGATGTTTTCCTTCACCGTTTTGAGAGCAGTGTGATGAAATAATTTACACAAAATAAAAAGCCTGTTTGGGTTCGAACCTACGACCTACAAGCCTACAACTAGTCAAGTCGCGGCCGTTACCTATTATTTTTACCTAGTAAATCGGTCATATGACTATAAAATTCATTCTATGATTTTCTTCAGTATTTCTTCGATCGGAGTCATCATCTTCCTGCCCTTATCCCATGTTACGTGGGGCTGGCGCAACACGTTTTCTTCTTCCATTCTCCCTGTCAACCGTCACGCTATCATTCACTCCCTTCTCTTTCATATCATTCCTCACACAATCCATCGATCTTTTATTGGCCTCTCCCGAAGTAAATCCAAATAAAAAACTTCTGTACTTATAAAAAAGTATTTATTTATTAGGTAATAGACAATCTTCCGCACATTCGTTGTATCACATTAGACAATAACAATATTACTCCTGTCTTCGACTTTGATGAGGACAAGACAGAGCTAGTATAACAACTTAAGGATGATGCGCAGTGGTAGCCCGCGAAATTCAATTTTTTTTTGGGTTTTTTGCAATTTGCAGGTCCGTGTCAGGTTGTATCTTGATCAATGCATGATACGCGGAAATAAAACATATGTATATATAATTTTAACCATAAAAATCATAAATACATCTCTCTAAGTTAGATTTCGTGCAAATCTAACTTAGAGAGATGTATTTATGATTTACAGCCTGACACGGACCTGCAAATTGCAAAAAACCCAAAAAAAAAATCGAATTTCGCGGGCTACATAGCGCAATCACCTTAATAGATCTAGGTCTTAAAAATTATTTACCTGCTTTGGTATCTTAAGCATAACAAAGTATTAACATAACAAAAAGAAAATTGGCTCGGATCACCCCCTATAATAGATACACACGTATGACGCAGCGGCTCCAGTCGACAGATTTGTCGCTAGCGATTGCAAAATCTGTTTTATTATAAAAAAAATTGCCTCAGGTCTAACTTGAAGTCTTAGGGCGAGCACGCACTGCGGTGCGTTTCCGTTAGTTCTGCCGCACTGGGCGGGGCCTACAGTAACAAAACGCATGACCGCAGTGCGCGCACTTCAAAGACATTCCCTTTGATTATTTCCATACTTCACAGTTTATGCGGTAGAAAAACGCACCACAATGCGCGCTCGCCCTTAGTCAAAGCCCAAACAAATCAAGTTTTTAAGCCTCTGACTAAAGAATTTTCGTCAAACATAAGTAGGAGAAACTAATTTGGTCAGGGCCGGTAGTCTCGACATTGTTAACGTTGCCCTAACGATCGTTACGTTGCTCTGTGGTCTGATAAATTTTAAGGAACGGGCTCGAAGATGTGTCTGTATCATCTGTGTGTCTTTAATAAAATCGAACTATTACCATTTGCCCGTCTCGAGGGTCGAGGGGAGCCCATTAGGACCACAGAGCATGTAATTAGTTAACGAATGTCGTAACGAAAATCGTTAACAATGTCGAGACTACCGGCCCTGGCAAACGTCGAAAGTCTAAACTCAATTTAATGAATTCGGGGTTTGACCAGTCAAACTAACTAACCTCAAAACACCTAGGTTAGGCTTGGGTTAGGGTTTTCGCCAGCAGGTCGACGGAGCCCTGCTGCGCGGGGCTCCTATTTCTATCTACTGTGTTTAAAGGAACCTAACCAACCAGGATCGACTAGCCAAAGCCTGAAACAGATTATTTTACTTTCAACGTTTGACTGAAAAGTTAGGAATTTAATGTACACACGGCTACACATCATGCTAGACATTTCCAGTTTACACTGATCTCTCATTGTAAGGAAATCCAATACAATACGAGATCAGCTTATACTGAAAATGCATAGCTTGATCTGTAGCCGTGCGTACAATGAATTTATGCTGTTGGCGTACCTATTTTAAATAAATAAATAAAATAACGTCTGCAGAGTTTCGCTATTTAATTTAATTTTACCCTGAAGAGCGCTTAATAGTGTTCAATATTATTTTTAGGAGCCCAAATTGGGAGGGAATTATTATAGGTTGCATTAAGCCAAAATTATATACCTACTTACTATGCCAAAATTATTTTACTTACACACTTTGGCTCATTTATCTAAGTATTATTGTGGTATCACTGGACAATCTATTTGCTATACTAACCAGAGCTTCAGTTTGCTTCCGTATCTCCACCAAGTACTGTGCATAGAACTGTTTTTTAATTTCATTCTTCTGTATTAATGCCTTTTTTACTTCGTTCACCGTTATATGGTTAACAACATCTAACCGAGATTGAGTTAGAGGTCTTCTCAATACTCTTCTGACACGTCTTCTTCTTCTGTCTCTAGCTGTGTTGCCTGTAGGTAATAATAAAATCTTTGTAGTAATTTTATTAACGTTCGATTTTAGCTTTCAAATTCCGTATTTTTAAAGAACAGTACTTTAAGGGCAATTTTTGTGAGTGACCGAATTTTCACGACGACGACGGCCGAAGTTAAGTCGTTATTTGGACATGAAAAAAAGCCCACAAAAAGGACTATGTCTACCATTTGCGTTAAGTTATGTACCTACCGATACCGCGGTAAAACTATAATAATTATCATAACTACTGACAAAAATCTGATTGGATTGAAAAATAATCACAAGTACCCCAATTTTTGTTGGATCTATTTCACCGAATACGAAAAAAATCGTAGCCGTCTGTCAAAATCACGGTGACCTTTATTGTCGTTACAATAAGGATGCTGTTACGTTGGTGTTATCAGAGGTAAAATTATTGTGATATGACTCTAAAGCCGGTGTCCCACGGACCGTTAACTGGCATGCCAGGCGTTGTTGCTATGCCTGTTGAGGCCCGTGCTGCGCAATTCATCGCAGGCCTCATCTGATGCGGCGGTTCCCACGGCCATTGGCCTGGCCTGGCGCGATCAGAGAGTCGTTACCCGTATTTTGAAAAGATGAAAATAAATCATTTACATTTGATTGTCGCTGGAGATTGCGACTTGAATTTGAACGTTTTTAGGTACGATAATTGGCCTTCTGGTCTGTGAGAAAGTGGGCCGTGGGACCGCAGCATAGAATAAGCGCCTACAGTCCGCGAGGCGTAAGCTGATGAGCTTTACATTTGTGTGATCACCAAAATGGCACGAAAGCCCATGACCAAAATTTTTGTCATCGGTTTACGTAAGACAAAATCTTCAATTGTCTTATCGTTTTAAGTTTTACAACGATGCGACATGGTTTTAGTCACGGCCTCTCGTACTAAAAGAACAAAAAGCCGATTGCCAAAAAGCAGTATAAACCGGTTTTAAACCAAACAAAGAACACGTCGCGCTCTATGCCGGACGTCACACCTACACTATCTACACTACTATGTGCACTCACACAAATGCAAAGCTCATCTTACGCCTCGCGGACTATGGCGGCTATTTTAATACTAACTTGGTTGCTCGATTTCTGGTTCCGGTTCTGGCTCGGGTGAAGTTGCATCAGATACTAAATACTCTTCTTCAAAATTCAGGGGATCATCGGAATCCGAAGTATCCAACAGATCCACCTCCAGTTTTACTGTAGAACCTGTTTGTAAGATATCTGCAACATCTGTTTGTAATGTCAAAATAACAGCTTTTTACTAAATGCTTAGTGAAAGTCAATCAATCTGCCTAGCCTTTTCCCAACTATGTTGGGGTCGGCTTCCAGTCTAACCGGATGCAGCTGAATACCAGTATTTTACATGGAGCGACTGCCTATCTGACCTCCACAACCCAGTAACTGGGTAATACGATACCCCTTGGTAAGACTGGTTGTCAGACTTTCGGGCTTCTGACGACCCGTAACGACTGTCAAAGATCCACGAATAACAGCCGGGACCAACGGCTTAACGTGCTTTCCGAGGCACGGAGGAATCTCGATATGTAAAGATGGTCACCCATCCACTGACCAACCCCGGCAAGCGTAGCTTAACCTGACGGATCGACCCGTGCGGCTGTTATTACTTAGCCACGAGCTCCTCTGCTTAGTGAAAGTATAAAGGGCAAAAAAAAACACACACACACAGACACAGGCACAGTGTAAACAGTGGCAATATTTTAAGGTCATTGTACTCATCATTATGAATAACTTTTACTATGGGACCAAACCTGAAATCGCGAAAAAAAAAATCTGCTGTTCCCTACATTTTGACGAATTATGCAAACATAAATGTACTGAACAGCTGATTTTTTTTTCGCGAATTCAGGTATGGTCCCATAGTAAAAGTTGTTCATAATGATGAGTACAATGACCCCTTAAAAAATTGCCACTGTTTACACTTACACCCTGTATACGCTACCCATTACAAAAAAAAAACAGTTCTTAAATTTTCTGTCTGGCTGTTTGTTCCGGATAATCTCCGAAACGGCTGGACCGATTATGACGGGACTTTCACTGGCAGGTAGCTGATGGTGATGTTAGAAGGAGTAACTTAGGCTTAGACTTTTATTATGGAAAAAGAATTAGGGTTCCGTTCAAAAATAAAGAAAACTCTTGAAATTGTGAACAGTCAGATTTGAAAAATTCTTTTTGCTTTTGGTAGCCCAATTGTTGATGGTGGTTATAGGCTATTTAACATCACGCTATGTCCCTTAAGAGCCGAGCAAAAATAAAAAAGTCTGAAAGAACGTCAAGCGAAAACGAAGTAGTAGCGCGGGCATGGCGATGCGAGGCGACGGGGTGGGTCGGGGGGAACAAGAAATTTTACGCGGACGAAGTCGCGAGCTGAAGCTAGTAAATTGTACAGACGAACTTCGACCTATCACGGATTTGAACCCACATGTCTTTTGGGGGGTAACCACTCGTGTTGTAAGAAACTCGAGTCTTTTATTCTTCATTTCGAGTCTTGAGTAGAGTTTCAAGACTAGGATTCGTTAGTCATATATGAGTCAGAGTCTTTTGAATCTTTTGAGTCCTTTCGAGTCTTTTAAGTTCTTTGAGCTAGACTGAGTTATGAACTAGAGTTGGTGTAATATAATATGTACGAGACTTGAGTAGAGTTTCAAGACTAGGTCTCTTTAGTCATATGAGTCCGAGTCTTTAGAGTCCTTTCGAGTCTTTTAAGTTCTTTGAGATAGACTGAGTCATGAACTAGAGTTGGTGTATTACAATAGGTAATACTAAGTGATTTTATATCGACATCCATATTTATTTAAGTACTGATTGAAAATAAATCGCACGATAAAAATTTGTAACAATTAAATTGCATTAAACGCAAATAACGTAATCAAAAGCAGACTCAGTCTTTGAGTTCTTTTTGGAAGGACTCAAGTCTTTTTACAAAAGACTCCAAATTCTGAAGGACTTGAGCTCTAAGTTTTATTTAAGACTCGAGTCTTCAAAAATAGCTCAAGTTTTATTATTAAATAAAACTCCAAGACTCGAGTTTCTTACTGTTTTTTTTTGCCCCAAAAAAGTGACATCAGCTTTTTATTGAATATTTCTACTCAATAGTTTACTAAAAATGCACGAATAGAACTCTTGTGTGCCAATTTTGTATACTCTATTTTTAAAAAAATCTGAAGTTTTCGTTACTTAGAAGGGTCAAAATACTGAAAATAATTCGTACAAAAAAAACTGTATATGACTGACTTTTATTTGAATTACATATTTATGAAGCAATTTTAGGCGCATATTTTCCTGTTAATCAGAAATCATAATAGAACCAACAAAAAAAATGTTTTTTTCCAGGTCGAAGTAGAACCTCTGTCTGGTACAATTAGATTCCTTATACTAAGGTTTATCCATGGACCTAAAAAAAAGGCGGACGCCGTCTCCTTTAACAATAACTGAAGCACCCATAGTAAGTCAGTGCGCTAATGTCTACAAGCCAGCACGCACACATTCACACCATAGTAAGTCTACCGGCCGCCATTACGTTACACGAGCGACGGTGTCTTTGCAGGTACTCAAATCACGCACACATAGATCGCTAGGGTGCTTCACTTTCGATATGCGTGGTGCGCAGTCCATCTTTTTTTATAAGTCTATGGGTTTATCCTAGTTTTCGAGAAAATGATTTTTATGTACTAAGGTCAAAATTCCAAATTTAGGAATTCATAAAAAGGTCAATTGGCTGTTTTATGATTAATTAAAATTAATTATTTACTGGTAGTAAATTTACTACTACTAAAATTTATTAATTACTAGCTGACCCGACAGACGTTGTCCTGTCTTAGCTATGAATATTCTAATGTAAACGCGCGAAGTTCCTGAAGGCGCAAGCTGAGTACATTTTGAATTGTTTAGGAAAACTTAATTTATATTTTAAGAATGAACCTAAGATTTTTTGCTGAAAAGTAAAATACCGGAATAAATTTATACTTAGTAAAAAGTCAAGAACATGAAAATGATTAATTGGACCCAATTATTTTGAAAAAAAAAATTGTTTTGAGTATGAATGTCAATGGCTATATGAGTAGGGGAAGATCAAGAAACGATGGATGGACTGTGTGAAAGATGATATGGTTATAAAGGGGGTGACTACCGAGATGACGACTAATAGAGAAGTATGGAAGAAAGGGACATGTTGCGCAGACCCAAAATAAATTGGGATAGTAGGTTGTTACCGTAGGCCTATAAAATCTGAGGTTGTTACTTGTATCAAATCTCCACATATTTAGTACAGTAGTGTTAGTAAATTGACGTTATAACAATAAACTGTGTAGAAGTTTCTTTCATACAAACTTTGTCCTAACAATTACAAATACAACAAAAAAGAATTAGCCAAATACGTGCAATCCGTTCTGAAGTGATGCGCGTACCTACATACATTCGGCAATTGATTTTTATTTTAGAATACTACATAAGTAGCTGACCCGCCAGACGACCTGTCAAAAATTCAATAAATCGAACGGCAGCAAAACAAATGAACAACTGATTATAAAATGAATTTGAATTTGGAATTCTAAAAAGTATGAAAGTTTCCCGACAGACATTGCCCTGCCCTTTCATGTATGAGAAAATGAATTTTCTTCATATTTTTTTGTGAATTTTCCTATGTTTTTAATAGTTATTCTACTATTCGGGACGGAGACAAATACAACAAATCAAAAACCATGAAAATTGGTCCTGTAGTTCTCGAGTTATAAGTGTTCGAACAAACCCGACTTTGTTTTATATATATAGATAAAGGTCAAAATAGTGTCAACCCTAGCACATATTTTTGAAAATAATTTTCTCAAAAACTAGGCCCAAGTTGAAAGTAATTTTTTTGTCGGTGATAAACCTTAGTATAAGGAATCTATTTGTACCAAACAGAGGTTCTACTTCGACCTAGAAAAAATAAAAATTAATAAATACTGATTTCAGTTCAACATTTTTTTTGTGGGTTCTATTGTCATTTTTGATTAAATATAAAGGGGAAAATATGCGCCTAGAATTGCTATATAAATATCCGAAACAAACAACACTCAATTATATACAGTTTTTTTTGTACGAATTATTTTCAGTATTTTCACCTTCAAAGTAACGAAAACTTTAAGATTTTTTTTAAAATAGAGTATACAAAATTGGCACACGGGAGTTCTATTCGTGCATTTTTAGTAAACTATTGAGTAGAAATATTTAATAAAAAGCTGATGTCACTTTTTTGGGCCAAAAAGAAAACACTGTGCACTAGTAACCACTTAATGGAACCGTGTGTACCTTCAATATTCTCTCCTGACTCCTGCTGACTATTAGAAGGGCCTGCAACAGGTGTCTCTTGGACATTCGTATTTGTTTGAATCTGTGGTAGTAAAGATGGCGACTCTGTCGCTTGTGCTGGGTTAATCTGGGCTCGCTTTAATCGCTTTTTCATAGTGCTTTTCTTGTCTTGCCATGTCTGCAAAAAAAAGTATTCTCATTTAGTTCGGATCACACATAAAAATATACGCACACAACACACACACACACACACACAAACCTTAGTGTTAGTAACAATGACTTTGTTCGTCATAATCAGCCTATGTTCTCCACTGCTGGGACACAGGCCTCCTCTCGGTGAGAGGGAGTGGGCTGTAATCCACCACGCGGGGCCAGCGCGGGTTGGTAGGTATCACACGTCTTCGAATTTTTGGTTCTTGGACATGACGGTTTCCTACTTTTCTTTCATTGTGCGTGGTTCGACACGCACTTGGCCGGTCTTTTTGTTTGTTTTACGAGTATCTTGTTTATCGATACTCATAATGTCCGTGGAGTTTCGCTAGTTAACTTAATTTGACCCTGTAGATAATGTGAGGTGTGTACGCACGACTACACATCAAGCTATACATTTCCAGTATAAGCTGATCTCGTATTTTATAGGATTTCCTTACAATGAGAGGTTAGTGTAAACTGGAAATGTATAGCTTGATGTGTAGCCGTTGTGTAGCCGTGTGTACTTCACTAACAAACGCATTGGCAAAGAGCTCCTTAGTGTAGTCTTAAGATGCCGCCGTGGTCGCGGGTTGTTCGAAAGACATACCGTGGCCACAGATAATTACGTCCCTGGCACAGGCAACTGAAGGAACACGGGTGGCCTGGTGGCTTTTAGCTATTATTTATTCTGTGGTTTTAGTCAGTAAAAGCAGTCTACACATAATACAGTCATCCGAAGAAGCCCGAGCTGCATACGAAGTTCGGCGAACTACGTAACAGCTCAAGCTCTCGTCGGATGACTGTATGACTGTATACACTGTGGTAAAAGTCTGACACGCCCTCCTTTCAACCGACGAAAAAAAAAGTAGGAGGTTCTCATATATTTTTAAATTTTTACGCAATCTGGATACGAAACCCTAAAAATAGGTACAGACGCCAGCACATCAAGC
The DNA here is from genome assembly GCA_905163495.3 of Cosmia trapezina. NCBI lineage: Eukaryota > Metazoa > Arthropoda > Insecta > Lepidoptera > Noctuidae > Cosmia > Cosmia trapezina. Next base: position 3,797,728 of record LR991047.1, read on the forward strand.
TACTACAATCTGTCAAATTTCTTTAAGGCGAAAGCGCCAGGGTAGCCCACGAAATTCAAAACTTCTTACGTTTTAAGAAATTTTGAATTTCGCGGGCTACCCTGGCGCATCATCCTTAATACATTTTCATCTTTATCGCTAAAGCATTAGGTTCAAGTTTGATTAGGAAAATTTTACAGTTTCGGGTGGGTTGATGTGCTGGCGTTTGTACACACGGCTACGCATGAAGCTATACATTTCCAGTTTACACTGACCTCTCATTGTAAGGAAATCCTATACAATGCGAGATCAGCTTATACTGTAATATGTATAGCTGTATAGCTTGATGCGTAGCCGTGCGTACAAATGACAGCCATAGATATCAAATTAAAAAAAAATCTGTTAATGGTTGATGCGCAAATGTAGCCCGCAAAATTCAAATTTTCAGACATTTTAGAACAAATCTAGCTGGAGAGAGATCTATTGATGATTCTTATGGTTTTAATATAATTAGGTAAGTAGGTATGTTTAAGTGTGTCGCGAAGTCGCAATCCCATAATCATATTTTGATCAACATACAACCCGACACTGTAGGAGCTCGTGGCTAAGTAATAACAGCCGCAAGGGTCGATCCGTCAGGTTAAGCTACGCTTGCCGGGGTTGGTCCGTGGATGGGTGACCATCTTTACATACCGAGACTCCTATATATTTAGTTATAATCAATGACAATATAAGTAAAAAGAGGTATACATAGGTTATACACGCTACGGAAGTGGCACTTCAGAATCAGAATGTGGCTAATGAGCCGCATTTTCATCATCTTGTCTCTTTTTCATCGCCTTGTCTCTTTTTCGCTCCCAATAACTACGACATGCCGTCCTACTTCCACTTGCATATAATATTATCATTTATCAGGTTATAATAAACAGAATAAACATATAATATCTAATACAACAGTCTCGATGTTTTTTCAATTCGTAAGAACCGTGCTAAGCCGGGGCACTACAGTAATTATATAATAAAGTAAAATACAAAATTATATTTGTTTACTTTCCGCCATCCAGTCCAAGATTTGGTACAGCCGGGCATGCTGTTTAATTTATCACCAATCGCCTTCCAACGTCTCTCCGACTCTTTTTTAGTAAAAGTCGCTGTGAATTTCGGATAGCGCAGTTCACTATCAGCTTGAACGAGTTCTTGGAGATAGTACTTCTGCTCAACAGAAGGGTACACTTTCGGTTTTAGCACCTCCATTTTTATTTTTAGATATATTTTTTATCTGCACTTATCACTAATAATACCCTGTTATTGGGTTGTGGAGATCACATAGGCTCGATGTGAAATACTTGTATTCAGCTGCATCCGGTAAGACTGGAAGCCGACCCCAACACTATTCTAGGCACACTTGTCACTCATAGTCATAAATGTACGATATTATTTAAACACAACAACTCTTAGCTGTTCGTATAAGTACGCTTTAAATAATTGGAGAACGACTTTTTCAATTTATGTGTTACTATTTTCAATTCGGATACATAAATAATAAATCTATTGGTCTATTTGTTTAAAAAAACTCAACTTTTTATTTGAATTTCCCGCCAAATGTGAACGAAATAAATTATTGTAACAAATGATTTTTTCCACTTTTTGCAATAAGAAAGATGGATTCTTTTAATAAGTATTTCTTTTTATAATTCTTTGTCATTTACACGTCTTCTCAATGTTTATTTTATTTTTTTGTGTTAATTGTCATTTTAGAGATAATCTCGAACCAGTATTTGTCATATTATTGTAACATGCATTGTATTTCTTCTTCTTGCTAAATAAATTATTCTTATTCTTATATCTATAAAGTTTCTATAACACCGAACACAAACACTGATAATTTATTTATAAAAAATCACTACTTATAAAAACTGTATGTCGAAATTCGACATTGGAAACTAGAATACGACTTAATTTGTAGAGCTATTCATACAATGTCGCACGTAATGAGTCATCAGTCATCACGAGTTCGAGTGTCGAGTGATGTCGAGTCGAGGGTTATTAAATCTATATTATCTATGAATGCGTTTTGTTTCTCTCGATTGTCTTGAAACGTAATCGAGATTTTGTTTTCTGAGATTGTTTCCTCAACTATATAAAATAAATAATATTTATTTCTATAAATACGTGAAAAATAACAAATTTAAATCATGAACTTTTAATCCGACAAGCATGGACCTAAAAAAAAAGGCGGACGCCGTCTCCTTTAACAATAACTGAAGCACCCATAGTAAGTCAGTGCGCTAATGTCTACAAGCCAGCACGCACACATTCACACCATAGTAAGTCTACCGGCCGCCATTACGTTACACGAGCGACGGCGTCTTTGCAGGTACTCAAATCACGCACACATAGATCGGTAGGGTGCTTCACTTTCGATATGCGTGGTGCAGAGTCCATCTTTTTTTATAAGTCTATGCCGACAAGTATAAATGAAAAACACAACCTAAAAAAAGAGTTGCACGGAGCGAACGGAGGTCAGCCGAAGTGCGCTTCTACAATCTCGTATTGTATTCAACTTCCCGAGTAGTGTATTGCAGGCATGGAAGTACTATTTAATAGTACTTCCATGATTGCAGGCAAATGTACTGGCAGATAATAAACACCTGTCAAACAGTTTACAAGGATCTTTTGCTGCTTGAATGACGTTGACAAGAGGGCGCTGTTGGTGAACATTTAGGAAATTGTTTTGTTTAGTGAAAAAACAAGATGGCGAGATTAGTTCCGATTTTGGCCACACGCCAAAAGATCTTATACAATACAACTATAGTTCTCTTTTCCGCCACGTTCATAGAGAGCCTTGTCGGGTTATAAAAATCAATGTCTTTGTTCACCGCTGATTCCTTGTAAATAAATAAGGTACCTAGCCCGCGAAATTCAGATTTTGTTCCGTTTTATTGCAATTTGGAGGTCAGTATCAGGTTCTGTGTCCTAGAACTAAAAATTCGAAGACATGTGACATAGATGTCACATGTCTTCGAATTTTTAGTTCTTCTTAGAAACTTCTTTAACATTTCTTTCTCTTTTCTGCTTCCTCCATTTTTGTCGCTGCAGGGCCTGTTCACTTTCATTAAGATCTTTTGCTTTTCTGTATTTTCTTTTAGTCTGTTCTAAATTCTTTTTCTTTATTTCCTCTAACTTTTCAGGATTGCTACTTCTTAACTTTTGAAGATATCTTCTTTGTCGTTCTGCCCCGGACAAAGGCATAGTCTAAAAAAAATGAAACCTATCAACACATGTTATTTTCAAACATAATCTCAACTCACGGTCTGTAAAATATCATATAGAGTCAGTCAAGCGAGTCGTGTCCCATGAAAAAGGCGGTAAATTCAAAAATCTTACAGGGGTCAACACTTATATAGTACGATGAAAACTGGTTTGATACTTGAATTTTTGTAGAAAAAAAAATTCTTTGGGATAAATTAAAAACTTTTTTACAAAAAAAGTAACAACCGACTTTCAACAAAACACTACAAAGTAAAAAATAATTTAAATTTCGGAAGTCGGTGTCTTTGGTTTTGTATTTTGGTTATTTGCCACCGACTTCCGAAATATACTTTGCAGTTTTTTTTTTTTTTTTTGTAAAAATGTTTATTAATTTATATCAAACAATTTTTTTTCTACAAAAATTCAAGTATCAAACCAGTTTTCATTCTTGTGACAATCCGTTTGACAGATAATAGTGTATCATTATAAGAAATCAGCTAAATGGTCGTGGACACGATTCGCTTCACAGAATTTAGGTGTGATTTTTTTCAAAAAAGAATTTAGTTTAATGATAAATGATAAATGATAAATGATTTATTTTCTGTAAGTAGGTTTGTACAAACACTTTTACACGTCAAACATATTTTTTTTTTAAACTAGATGAGTTCGACGTTTCCTATCTGACTACTCTGAGAAGAAACGCCGAAACAAACTCAGAGGTCACAGTCTCTTTTAAAGTCCAGACATAATCTTGGTCAGATCATGTGAAGACCATGTAGATTGCAGTCAGAAATGGTCTTTTGATGAAAGAACCACACAGATTGAGTGGACCTGTCCAGTCAGTGCACGCATTTGTCAGTAATCGTGCAGCTCAACTCAAAACTTAAGGAGCTTAACGATTCGACGAACAATACCAAAGAAAAGACATTTGGGTAGGCCGCATAAATTACTCAAACTGTCAGACTATAACTAAAACTGAGAAAAGGATAAAATAAATAAAAAACAATGATCCACGTAGTCTTCACATTCACAATAATTAAAAATAGTATAACAAACAAAATATTCATGTCATTGTATAGAATATGTAAAAAGGTATTTAAATCAACATTAATAGTGTAAATTTATTGGAGCAGCTCAAACCCAAGCCTTTTTGTCCTCAATATAGTCTTTGACAGTATAAAAGGCTTTCTGACAAAGTTTCCGCTTTATACAATTTTTGAATTTATTAAGGCTTAGTTCTTGAATGTGGCTAGGTAGTTTATTATAAAAACGTATACATTGGCAACTAAACGAACCACTTATTTTCTTCAGCCTGGTTGTAGGAACAACAAATTTGTGTTTGTTTCTAGTATTCACATTATGGACGTCACTGTATTTTTTAAACAAATTGATATTTTTATGAGCATACAAAAGATTTTCATAGATATACTGAGAAGGCACAGTCATTATATTAATTTCTTTAAATTTATCTCTGAGGGAGTGTCTGGGACTTAATTTGTAAATTGAACGAATAGCCCTTTTTTGTAAAACAAAAATTGTCTGAATATCGGCGGCATTTCCCCACAACAGAATACCGTACGACATCACACTATGAAAATAACTAAAGTAAACTAAACGGGCTGTCTCTAAACAAGTTAAATCACGAATTTTCCTAACGGCGTATGCTGCAGCGCTAAGCTTTTTCGACAATTTATCTATATGGGGGCCCCATTGAAGTTTGGCATCCAAAGTTATGCCCAAGAACACTGTGGTATCTTCGGGAATCAACTCTTCACCCTTTATGAGAACACTAGTTTTTACTTGTCTAACATGAGGTATAGTGAACTTAATACACTTAGTTTTTTTCTCGTTAAGAAGTAGGTTATTAACATTAAACCAGTTAACTACTTTTGCGAGGGCGCTATTTACATTGTCAGTAACCAGCTGCTGACGTTTGAGTTTAAATAAAAGTGAAGTGTCATCTGCAAACAACACTATATCATGATTATCCTTTATGAGGTAAGGCAAGTCATTAATATAAATAAGAAACAAAAACGGGCCAAGAATTGAGCCTTGGGGGACCCCCATTGTTACTACGGATCCGGGTGATCTTTTCCCGTTAACATCAACTCTTTGAATCCTATCACTTAAGTAAGAAGTGAGAAGATCCAGAGAGGCGTTCCGGATTCCGTAGTGATGCAGTTTCCTGATTAATGTTTCATGAAGAACGCAGTCGAATGCCTTGGACAAATCACAAAAAATGCCCAAAACATCGCATTTATCCTCCCATGCATTATAAACATGACCTAAAAGTTCAACACCGGCATCAGTAGTCGAACGACCCCTTGTAAAACCAAACTGTTTGTTATGTAATAATTTATGTTTATTAAAAAATCTTTGCAGTTGATCTAAAATAACTTTTTCAAAAATTTTACTAAAAGTAGGTAGCACTGAAATAGGTCTATAATTAGTAGGGTCAGATGTACTACCCGATTTAAACAACGGTATTATTTTACTATATTTCATAAGATCAGGAAACTCACCACGATCAATACAATTGTTAAAAATAACTGCTAAAGTAGGTGCTACAATGTTTATAATTGATTTAGCAACGTCCACAGAATTACCCCATAGATCAGCAGTCTTTTTAATATTTAACGTGTGAAAGGTTTTAATTATGTCTCTACAGGTAACATATTGGAATTTAAACTCAGAATCACAAACTGAAACGTTTTCTTTAAGTAAAGACTCTGCAGCAGTGGGTGATGACCTTAGAGATTTAGTAGTTGATGCGGGAATCTCAGCGAAGAACTTTTCAAAGGCCGCGGCGACTTGGGAATCTGATTTAATTATGTTGTCATCAATAGCAAGGCTGTAGTCACTACTTCGGTTGCTTGACCTTCCTGTTTCGCTATTAATGATATTCCATGTCATTTTTATTACATTACTACTATTTTTAATTTTTGTACTCAAGTAACGTGACTTGGCCATACAACAAACTTTTTTAAATAATTTAGAATAATTCTTAACATATAAATTAAATTCAGCAAAAAATGAATTTAATTTTCGAGATAACTCCGAAAACAGATTTATTAGACATCCACAAAATTATCGATTCGTTATCATCACCACTATCCACAAAAAGTTAGCTTTTTACATCATACAGTACGGCCAAATTATCTTGGCGTCTCCGAACTTCGCGCAGAAGGCTGCGCAATAACATTATTTAGGAACCAAATGGTGACATGAACCGAGTTTGAGTGAGCGAACATGCGCGAAAGATCGTAGTGCCTATTTTCGGACTAGCCAAGATATTTCAGCCGTACTGTAATAATATTTCCATGTAAAAAGATTGACAGACATTTCAGTTGTATTTTCATGGATTAAGCTGTTATGCCTCGATTAATTATTTATTTAATAAAAAAAATAATTAAATTTACAAACGCAAATACATTCGAAAAACATTACCCTCCTTCCTTGGGCAGTCGGGTAAAAAACTTAGTGGTGGTATAGACCTTTATGTCGTTTCTTCTGTATGACGTTCTACAATGTCATCCAATGGAACCAAATTTTGTTGTGACAAAACCATTACAAACAATTAGGTTATAATTTTGAAAGATTTTCACAGGTCCGATGTACTCAATGGGTTACACATACATTAATGTATTATGTAAAAAATAATATTATGTAAAAACCATAAAACTTACCTGGTACTAGCGTCACACAATTAGACCTTTTTCAAATGCCAAATTCACTTCAAAGTAGAAATGGATCCACTACTAGAAAACTAAGATGGCTGACATTTGGTTTTGCTAAGTTGGTTGTAGTAATGATGTTGCCGCACGTGAAAAAAGTAATGGATGCGTTCGTTATTGTTTACAAACTTCTAAATCTCAGTCATACAAAGGATGTTATACAAGGGAAGAAAAATTGAGACAAGTTTTTTTCAGGGATTTTAGTAAAGAAATTATTATTCAAATCTAAAAAAAAGCATATTAGCGAAAAGAAAATTTATTAGCACAGATAATTAATGCAAAAATGTTGTGATTTTTAGGCTGGTTCCAAAGATACTGGATTTGGATTATACTGCTCCAGGGGTAGGACAAGGTGATTTTGTATGACAAACTAAAAATATTTTTTTTTATTTTTATTTTTTCTTCTATTAATTAATTCCAAATAAAATTATGAATATTGTACTTAAAAATATAACCAATAGAGTAAATAAATGCAAAATTATTATGATGTTAAACCATCCATACTTCTTTTTAGACCTAATTTATTATAGTGGACAGACAATTTTTTCCAAATGGACAATAAATATGCAATTCACTCATCTACCAACCCGTACTGCGCTTGCGTGGTGGATTACGGCCCACTCCCTCTCGGAGAGGACGTCTTATCCCATTTGTGGGAACATTATAGGCTGATAATGAGCGCTACCAAAATAAATTGGAGGATTTTTCATAACCATTATATCACTATTGCAGCATGTATGGATTAAATTTTTGGATATGTTTATTGACTGTTTGATTAATACTTTGACTGAAGGAAAACACAATTGGGTTAAATCTCGATAGAATTTAATTCCGAAAAGACCTCTACTTTTTTATGTTTTTAGGGTTCCGTACCAAAATGGTAAAAAAGGAACCCATAAGGTGTGACTCAGTCGCAAATAAGAAAGAAATAGAAATATTTCCAAGGATATTTTATTTATTTATATTTTTTTTGCAACATTGACTGATCATATGAAAGAACGTTGTTTGCACATTCTCAAACATTTTTTTTTCTTTTTTGTACCAAAATGGTAAAAAAGGAACCCCCTTATGGTGTGACTCAGTCTGTCTGTCTGTCACAGCTGGATATCTCGAGAACTACTAATGCTATCAACTTGAAATTTAGAATAGTTTTAGATAACGTTTACCCAACTATTTTGCAAATAAGAAAGAAATAAAAATATTTATATTTTTTTTGCAACAGGGTCTGAAAGGGGGTCTTAAAAATTCAAAGTGGAGCTACAAGGGCATGTGGGGTATCATATGAAAGAACGCTCTTTGCACATTCTCAAACATATTTTTTCTTTTTTTTAGCCCTCATAGTTTTCGACTTTTGATGAAAAATGGAAAAAAAATACCCCTTATCTCTGAAGTTTGCAAAGCGAAAAATCTGAAATTATTCTATATGATAGAAGTTTATGTAAAGATTACAGGAAAAATAAAACGATGTCTCTAAATAGCACACTTTTTCAGAAATCGGAACGGAAGGGAACCCTCGGTGCGCGAGTCCGACTCGCTCTTGACCGGTTTTTTTTATTTGCAGTGTCATCAAGCCTGGCGACCCTAAAATCTAGTCACAGCATAAAACAAGACGTGAAACTCTCGGCAAAGTCGGAAAAGTATGAGCTGCTTAAGAAGCCTTTTGACCTGACGAAACGGCGCGAGCGGGAAGATCGGAAGAAGTTGCTGAGTGGTGGGGCTAAAGCCATAAGGACTAATATTCCATGTGATATTTGCAAGCAAAGGTATGGCCCATAGACGGAGGTATGAGTACGCATAATGAGCCTTTAGGCTCATTATGCGTACTTAGAGAGCAGTGGGAACATTTTAATGTTCCCACTGCTCTCTTCGAGAGGGTGTGGTTCGCAGAACTACTAGTATATTTCTGTCTCTTTCGCGTACTTATGCAAACTTTTTATATGAGGCCATGAGGCCCAATAAAACGGCTGCCACGGCATGACTTCTTCGGAAAGTCTAAAGGCATAATTATACGCTCGAGCGAACACAACATGCTGAACTCGTCGATCGGACACGTATCATCTGAAGAAACTCAGGACCCTGTTGAACATTTAAAGTACTTCACCATGTTTTTGTAATCAAAATAAAAACCTATGACATGACACAAATGACATGATTACAACTAGGTAGACAACAACTACAGTAAAAAATCTGAATAAATATCATGTTCACAAAAGCCACTAATTATTTTTATTTATTATTATTTATTTAAGCCCTCTTAATTCCTTTGTTACAATAATACAGTCTTTTTTAGGGTTCCGTACCAAAATGGTAAAAAAGGAACCCTTATGGTGTGACTCAGTCTGTCTGTCTGTCACAGCTGGATATCTCGAGAACTACTAATGCTATCAACTTGAAATTTAGAATAGTTTTAGATAACGTTTACCCAACTATTTTGCAAATAAGAAAGAAATAAAAATATTTATATTTTTTTTGCAACAGGGTCTGAAAGGGGGTCTTAAAAATTCAAAGTGGAGCTACAAGGGCATGTGGGGTATCATACGAAAGAACGCTCTTTGCACATTCTCAAACATATTTTTTCTTTTTTTTAGCCCTCATAGTTTTCGACTTTTGATGAAAAATGTAAAAAAAAATACCGTTCCCCCCCCCCTTATCTCCGAAGTTTGCAAAGCGAAAAATCTGAAATTATTCTATGTGATAGAAGTTTATGTAAAGATTACAGGAAAAATAAAATTATGTCTTTAAATAGCACAGTTTTTCAGAAATCATCAACAACAATTACATATAAATGATGGGACGGAACCCTCGGTGCGCGAGTCCGACTCGCTCTTGACCGGTTTTTTTTTACATAATCTTATCTTTCTTATCTTAGGTCTCGAGGACCTCTCGACGAGTATAGGCCTCCTCCATCTCATTCCACTTTTTCCTATCTTGGGCTGTTCTCATCCAGTCGTTGTTTGCGAATTTTATAAGTTCGTCTTCCCATCTTTCCAGGGGGCGACCTCTTTTCCTTTTTCCGAGGAGGCCAGCCCATGTAGTAATTTTTCTAGTCCATCTCTCTTTACCCTGGTCGCGCAATGTGACCAGCCCGCTTCCATTTTAGTATCTTGCAGTGGGTTAGCGCATCAATAACTTTTATCCTTTCTCTTATTTCGCTGTGTCGTGTTTTGTCTCTGAGTTTCAAGTTAAGAATGCTTCTCTCCATGGCTCTTTTAGTCCGGTCAATTTAGACCAAAAAATGAGAGTGAAGTTACATAAAGTCCCAACAAGCTGAATTTCAGTGAAATTGTTCAAAATATAATTATAAACAATGTCTAGAAGTTCCCCATCATTCCCCTGTAAGGAAAAAAATTTATTCACGGTCAAAGGTCAAAAAAATGAGTTTTTCGCGATTTTCAGCAAAACGGTAAGTTTTATCATAAAAGTACCTCAGACAAAAATTGTAGATCATAAAATTATCTATAAAAAATGTATCAATACTTTTTTTCTTACGAGCCACTGTTTCTGAGATATAACGATTCATAAAGTTATAAAAGTTGTTATCGTCATAATATACATGAGTACGCATCGTATATACATCTAGAGTTGTTATATTTAAAAAAAAAAAAGAAAAAAAAAAGAAGCTGAAGTTTTTAAAAAGAGTAATTCAACTCAACAAGAAGTATTAACGGCATCCGCTTTCTTCTTTCTATGTACGGAGCTCCTAAAAAAACTACCTGTTTAGATAAGCATCGATATGCATGTTTCGTTAAAAATACTAAAAATAAAAAACAAGTTCAATTAGCTTCTCTTCCTCCAACCTCAGTTGCTGCTCACCAACATCTTTTTCGAGTATATTACCAAGTTCAAGTGTGGCTTGGTTATCAGCTAGACCCTACAGACTGGGGTTGGAAGTTGGTCAACAACATGTTAGAGCCAGTTCAAACTTTACTTCCACCTGCGCCGGAAAAACTGCTGAACACTATTTTTTGCAACTGCAAAAAGGGATGCAGTGCTAAATGTGGTTGCAAAAAAGTCGGACTGTCTTGTTCTTTGGCATGCACAAATTGTCAAGGCCGGTCGTGCTCTAATATTGAATCACAAACAATGGAGGATTCGTTTGACTCCGACGAAGTATCATGCGATACATCGCTATTGACGCAATTTACTTGCATCCAAAATGAACAAGAATTTGAAACTTACGAATAAGACGAATAAACTTCAACACTTTTTTTTAATTTACATCGCTTTTATCTTTCCCAATCTTTGAAAATTTCCGTTATTATGCAATAGTTTTACATTAAACAGGATCACAACTGACCCGTGGAGTAGGCCACTGGGGAAACCACGTTAAAAAAACGCGCTAAGTACACTACCTCATAGGTGGCGTGGAATGGTGTGCATATTATGACGATAACAACTTTTATAACTTTTTGAATCGTTATATCTCAGAAACGGTGGCTCGTAAGAAAAAAAGTATTAATACATTTTTTATTGATAACTTTATGATCTACAATTTTTGTCTGAGGTACTTTTATGATAAAACTTACCGTTTTGCTGAAAATCGCGAAAAACTCATTTTTTTTACCTTTGACCTTGAATAAAAATTTTTCCTTACAGGGGAATGATGGGGAACTTCTAGACATTGTTTATAATTATGTTTTGAACAATTTCACAGAAATTCAGCTTGTTGGGACTTTATGTAACCTCGAATGTCTAAATTGACCGGACTATTTGGCATTTTTCAATTTTATCTTTCGTGTGCGTATTATAAATTCAGGTTTGACTTGCATATGAGAGGCAAGGTAAAAGACATGAGAGACTTTCTTTTTTTAATCTTAAAGGTAGACCAGATTTTAGAACTTCTTTGTGGCTCCAGAACTTGTTCCATGTCATTTTTATACGTCTCTTTAATTCGTCACGATGTCTTGATTTTGAGAAAGATATTTGTTTGCCTAAATATATGTATTCATGAACATATTCCAACTGTCGACTCTCCACAAATATGGGTCTTGGAGCCACTAATATAGAATTAAAATTGTATATTGGATAGTATACACGTACCTACACCTTTCCCTCTCTTTTTAGGTAGGTAATTCAGGCGTAATGTTTTGTATATCTCCTCCAGGTATCCAATGCTGTTGCAGGCAACCGATAACAAGGCATTCATTTGTTCTCGTTGCAAGAAGAACAGTGACGTCAAAGGGTCTGTGTGTAGGAAGTGCAATATTGTGATGCCAATTAACATGATGGCCGAACACCTTGACTTGCACGCCACAGCCGACTTGCGGGGGAAGTTTAGGGGGGTGGAAGAGAGAAAAAGGTGAGTTCTTATAACTTTATGGTGTAGACCATAGAAATATAAAAAACAGAAGAAGTGGCAAGCGGTCGAATCTGTGTCCGCGCGACATGCTCAGTATGAGCCGTTCATAGTACAAATTCCGTCTCCACGAACTAGTGCGCTTTCGACTGTGACCGTGACAATTTATAAGAATGCCGTGTTGTGCAGTGGTTTCTTGTAAAAACCGAAGCCATGTAAATCATGGCATTACTTTCCATATGTAAGTACAAGTAATTTTACCGTATTTGTCTTTAAAATCATGAAAGTGACAAAGGGACAAAGTGGAGACACAGGGTTCCGATACATTTTAACATAGTGGGCACATCTCCTTCTTTCTTATATCGACAAGGGCAGGGGTCGGCAAGTAATTTTAAGTGGGGTCCGGATACTGTTGACAAATTTTGCGTGTCCTGTAGTCTGCACGTTACAGGTACTGATGGAGGAATTTTTTTTTTTTTTTTTTTTTTTTTGAGTGGCTTCTCGCAGTTGACCACGGGGGGTCGAGACTGTTTAACCGGACTTTCCTGTGGCTGCTTTAAGCAAGAGCTTAAAGCCTCCGGCCAGGCTTAAAACTAAGACTTAAAACTAGGGGTTTGAGCGACTCTGCACGTCGCTGCGGTAAGGGTAGGGAGGACAGCCAGAGGGTTCAGGCTGGGTCGTGACGCGATAACATCCAAGGTACGAGGTACGAGAATGATCGGTGGGCAAGGGGAGTTTAGTGGCGGGTTAGAGGCTACAGGCTCGGCTGCGCTACCGGCTGGCGCAGCCTCGCCGAGTAGAGGGAAAGAGGGAGGTGGGCAATTACGTTTTCGACCTCGACGGCGGGGTCGGAACGTAGGTCTTAGCTTGCGTTTGCGGAGCGTACTGGTGGCCTTATTACTCTCCTGTAGGAGAGTTATAGGGTCATCAGGTTCGGAGAGAACATGTTTAGGACGGCGGGTCCTACTAATCCGGGAGGGAACATAATTGGCGGATTCGACAACCAAAGGGTTGCGATGTTTCGCGGCGGTTTCAAAGAAACGCACGGAATTGCGTTTCAGAAATTGTCGGATCGTTGGGATTTTGAGGTCAAGGTGGAGGTTTTCGTTCCGAACGAACCAGGGGGCACCCGTTATCTTTCGGAGAAAACGGTTTTGCAGTGTCTGCATTCTATGTATGTGATGGGGCTTGGCGTGAGCAAATACCGAGCCCGCATAGGTCATGATGGGCCGAATGACGGCTGTATAAATGCGCAACTTGCACTTAAGTGACAATTTGCTACGTGCATTCAGAACGGAATGGAGTCTACCGAGGGCAAAAGCGGCCCGTGAACGAGCGAGCTTTATGTGCTCGGAGAAGCTTAAGTGCTCATCGAGCGTGACACCGAGATATTTGGCTCGCTTCTCCCAAGGGATCGGCTTGTCAAACATCGTGATTGGTCGGGGTAAAGGACGTGTGTGGTACGGTTTCAGAAAGAGAACCGCTTGACTTTTATCCGGGTTGACTTCGATTCTCCACCTACGAAACCACCAGGCGAGGTTATCGACTGAGGTTTGGAGAGTACGAGATATCGCGTCTGGGCTTTTTCCCGTGTAGTAGATGGCCGTGTCGTCTGCGAACAGAGCCAACTGAGCCTTTCTACTTTTCGGGATATCGCTGGTAAATAGAGTAAAGATAAGGGGTGAAATTACAGAGCCCTGAGGTACGCCTGCGCGGATAGGGTGGGGAGAAGATAGCGCTCCTTCGATACGGTATCGAAAGGTGCGGTTTGACAAAAAGTCACGTAAAATGAGCACGAGACGGTCTGGCACTCCGAGTTTGTAAAGCTTATAAATTAAGCCGTTGTGCCAGACTTTGTCAAAAGCTTTCGCTATATCGAAAAATACCGCTCCCGTCATCGAACCGCGCTGAAAGCCAGCGCCTATGTGTTCGATGATGCGGTGAACCTGATGTACACAAGAATGTTGGGTACGGAACCCGAACTGTTCGTTAGGTATGAGGCCCTTTGTCTCGGCATAGTCTCTGAGGCGCTTATAAATAAGTCTCTCATAGACCTTGCCGAGGACACTGAGCAGGCTAATGGGGCGGTAGCTAGAGGGCTCGCTCTTGGGCTTACCGGGCTTATTTATACCGATAACGGTGGCCTGTTTCCAGGCTTGCGGAAATATGTTATTGCTCAAGGCACCATTGAAGATGATGGTCAAGAGCATTATCAAACGGGCAGGGAACAGTTGGACCACCCTATTGGTGATACCATCTGAGCCAGGGGCTTTGCGGGGTCTCAGACCCTTGATTATCTCATGCACCTCATCCGGAGTGACGGGGGGCAGGGGATAATCAGGGTCTTCGACGGGAGGAAGGGAGGCTCTACGTTCGACTTCCGCGTCGACCTCAGAGAGGTGAGCTTGGTCAACCGGTAGAGAGCTGGGTGTGCATTGCGCCTCGAGGCTGTCGGCAAGGCATTCCGCCTTGTCGACATCCTCGAAGGCAATGGTTTTGTCAGGGCGGACTAAGGGTGGCATAGAAGCTATCCCCGGGGATCTAAGTTTCCTCTGGAGTTCCCAGAAGGCAAGGTGGTTTGGCTCTAGTTCGCTCAGCATCTTATCCCAGCCGGCGTTACGCAGTTCCTCCATACGTGTCCTTACAGATTTCTGTAAGTAACGCATGTGGACTTTGTTCGCGCGACAGGGAAAGTTGCTGTAGGCACGGAACGCCGCGTTCTTCTCAGTCAGCAGCTCACGTACATCGTCCGGCAACTTCCAGCGACGGTCTTCCGCCGCTGGAATTTCCCTTGAACAATCGTTCAGGACAGATTGTACGTGTTCTGTGAGTGAGTCGATCGCGGCCGTCGTGTCAGCGATAGAGTCAAAATGATCGGGTATAGCGTCTAAGTGAGGGGAAGAGGAGGATTTCAGGCAATCGCTTACTTTCGTCCAATCCGTCACTTTTTGGGTGCGAGGTGGTTCTGAGGGGTCACGGAGCCCTAAACGGGGGACTAGACTTACGACAACCGGTCGATGGTCAGAGTCCAGTTCATGTATCGCTTCTATAGAGTCCAACCGAAGGCTGATATTCTTTAGAAGCGCTACATCAAGTACGTCAGGGTTATGGTTATGGTCGTGGGGAAAATGTGTAGGAGTCATTGGAGCAATGACGTCAAAGTTTAAAATGGAACAGAGGTCGAACAAGTGTCTACCTCTGGTAGTGGTCAAGGAGCTATTCCAGGCGGTATGCTTGGCGTTGAGATCGCCCGCTATAATGACGGAGTCACTCAAGCCGCATAAGATATTAAAGTCGTCAGATAAATTCTGGTAATTCTCTGGGACGGTACGGGGTGGAATGTAAGCCGATACTAAAGTGATCGGCTGGTGGCCTGTCATGCCAAGGCGGCAGACAGACACTTCCAAACGTGAGAGAGGAGGAGGGTCAATGGGGATGCAATAAAGGGTGGATTTATAGTAGATTAGGGTACCACCCGCGTGGCATCGCGTCCTATCATTGCGCACTATACGGTAGTTGGCAATTGAAGGGTTACGGTGGTTGGGTTTTAGAAAGGTCTCCTGTACAAGGAGGATATCTAACTGGTGGTCGCGGAGGAAAGTGCAGATTTCGTCGCGTTGGTTTTTAATGCCATTGGCATTGAAAAAACCTAGTTTAAGGGATCGGAGTTTGGTTCTCGCAATAATTTGTCTATCCATTATTGGTTAGATTTATTGGAGAAGGAGACCAGGGCTTGCGTGATCTCCGGGTATGCGTTATATATGTCGTGAATTTTGCGCAAGTCGCCAGCGCTTCTGGCGACGACCAGCTTGATGGAGGAATTCTGAGCCGAGTCCATTTATATTGCCATCGAAGAGCAGTCAGCTGATGTATATTGCATCGCTAAGAAGAAGGTTTATCAACAGCATTCAAGCGTTATAAGATCTTTGTAGCAATGTACTTTAAGCCCCCTTTTTGTTTTTTGGTGGGAAATCGTCAAATTACTTCTCCCAGTCTGTATGGGGAGCGGGCGGAACGGCGTGTCAGACTTTTACTGACCCGTGTTCCTTCAGTTGCCTGTGCCAGGGGCCCAGGGCCACGGTATCTCTTTTGAACAACCCGCGACACGGGCAGGGTACTTTAAGCCCTGCTGGTCACACTTAAGCCTCTCTTTTTAGGGTTCCTCAAAAGGAAAAAACGGAACCCGTAAGGGATCACTTCGTCGTTGTCCGTCTGTCTGTCAAGACCCTTTTTTGCCAGGAACACGTGGAGTTATCAAGTTGAAATTAATATTAAATACGTAGGTCTATGATTGCTTGGCGCTCCAAAAAAATGAAGCTTCTAAGTCAACGCAATAACGCAATAACGCAAAAATACGGCCATTTATGCGACATATTTTGATACTCGCAAGTAAATCAAAACCTAGGGTACAACAAGCAACGAATTAAGAATAGAATCATGAAATTTGGCAAGAAGCAAGGTCTCACAACACAAGTAAAGGAACAAGACCGAAAATTGTTAATTTGTAATTTTATCACATAAAAAATACTTTTTTGGGATTACAAACTTGGGAGTTGGAGAATTGACCGTTACATTTTTCGGGATAAATTCTTTTCAAGTTTTTCAACTACGGAACCCTTCATTGTGCGGGGTCTGACACGCACTTGGCTGGTTTTTTGGTTGCCAGTCTCATTCAGGTTCTTACTAGGTAGTCCTACTAATTCTACCTCCTTTCTAGGGTCCCACAGCAACCGAGAAAGACCTTAACCTGTGAGGTTACAAAACCAAGGTGCAGGCAGAAGTACCAATGCAGCCAGTGTCCCAAGAGGTACGCGTTGGCAAGGCATCTGGCGCAGCATGTCAGAAACGAACATGGCGATAATCTTGATAATATTTGTTCTGGTAAGCAAGTCATGAGTTTCATTGCTAGCTTGGTTTGCGTGAAATTTTCGCACCCGACCATTGATGTATAAAATTAGGAAGATATGGTTCATGGTTCTCGACGTGGACCGCACATAATATGTTCATGCACACAATTGACCTTAGTTACAATCGAAATGGCGTTTGTGTAGCACATGTGTAGCATGTTAAGTAAAATTACCGTAATCGTCTAAATAAGCAGCAATAATGCCTTCCTGCGCTTTCAAAATGTGCACAGATAGTTCAAGAACCAATAACAAGTTCCACGGGATTACTTTCACTCGTAAATACAGCCAAAAATGTTAATTTGTTGAAAATTATAATAATATTTAGGTCCGTATTACAGAAGGAAACTCAAGCACTGATCTTTGTTTAAATTTAGTTTAGAACTAGTTTCAACCAATCAAATGGCTTGAATCTAGTTTTAAGTAATGCTTGAGTAATGAGTGACGTTCTGTAATACGGACCTTAATGTTTGCTTCGCCATGTTTGTGAGAGCGAGATAGATACAATGTCATTCATAATCGTAAACGTTCGGCCAACATCGTAGTTTGTTGCTGAGTTGTTATGAGTACGTAACAGTGACAATTATTGCTATCTCGTTCCCGCTACAGCCATGTAATATGTCTCTATCTCTCTCTACTTCGATTGTTGAGTACATAACGCTTGACATCGGGAAATTAGTTTTGTGTGGGTGTGTTTACATGTAAGCCGACGTACGCACGGACGTAAAAATATCGCGGCGGGATTTTATCGCACACTGTATTTTCAAGTCTCGGTGTTGAGCCGAGCTTCGAGAATCCAACCTAACAACAACAGAGTGCATCCCAGCGCTTCGAAAAAACACTGTTGGATTTTCAACTCTCGGCGCTATAGCGTTGAAAATCCCAGTGGGCGAAAAAAATCGCCGCGATATTTTATCGCGCACTGGATTTTCAACTCTTGGTGTTTTATTTTATTTTATTTTTATTTTATTTTATTCAGGGACAATAAACAGCTACAATATGTGTTGGAACAAAGAAAAGATAATACAAAATAATAACAATATTGCAGCCCACTACATTATCCGCATATTAACAAAAAAAATAAATGATAATGAGTGCCACTAGATGGGTAATAGAAATAATAAATAATTACATCACATTAATAATAAATTAATTACATCATGCAAAGTAGAATAGAAATTATAATAGATTTCTTGGCATAACTAACACTAAAAAACAAAAAACAAAAAAAACCTAAAGAAATAAATAAATAATAAAGTTAAAATTAAGACATTCTTACATTCCTATAATCATTATTGGTTTATAATAATCTCCATAACATTATATTTAAATTTAGATTTAGAGCATACAAAAATATCAATATTAACAAAATTACAATTATAACATTCAACCATTCGACGGATAGGGCAGCGCAAACCAGAATTAGTTCGGCAGGTATTGACAGCGAAAAGGGTACTACGTTTATTAACAGTGCGTGGAACTACATAACACAGTGTTGAGCCGAGCTTTGAGAATCCAACATAACAACAACACAAGTGCATCCCAGCACGTCGAAAAAACACACTGTTGGATTTTAAACTCTCGGCGGCGTTAAGCAGAGCATTGAAAATCCAGGGTGCGAAAAAAAATCGCCGCGATATTTTTACGTCCGTGCGAACGTCGGCTGCTAAGCCAACGTTCGCACGGACGTAAAAATATCGCGTCGGGATTTTATCGCGCACTGGATTTTCAACCCTCGGTGTTGAGCCGAGCTTCGAAAATCCAGCCTAACAACAACAGAGTGCATCCCACCCAGCGCGTCGAAAAAACACACTGTTGGATTTTCAACTCTCGGCGCTAAGCAGAGCGTTGAAAATCCAGTGCGCGAAAAAAAATCGCAGAGATATTTTTACCTCCGTGCGAATGTCGGCTTATACGTTCGGTCGGTCTTACTCCTCCTCAAGATTGAGCAGGAGAGAGAGAGATGTTTTACTGGTCAATCTTGAGGTCTTTGCTAAGATAATCAATATTTTTGTCATCTCCAGTCTGCCACCAAGACATGGAAACACACGAGAAGCTCCAGGAGCATCTTCTAGAGCCCTCCGGTATGCACCAATGTGACAAGTGCCTCCTCATCTTCAAGAACAAGAAGACGCTGGCAACGCACAGCAACAAGCACCATACTGATTCTACCACCAGCTGATTCAGGGAGTTGAGAGTTTTGTGATAAAAATAAATGAGTAACTCCAAATTCTGTGTATTATTTTAACCTTACCCTAACACTTCGGAGAAAACAGACATTCATTCATACTAATTATACTTACCTACTATAATGTCTAGACAAAACAAATAATTTAAAACAAAAAACCCGACTGCAGAAACACATAACTGAAAAGAGAATTAAACAAGCATTAAAGTCGACGTTCGTACGGACGTAAAAATATCGCGGCGATTTTATTTCGCGCACTGGATTTTCAACGCTCTAGAGTTGAAAATCCAACAGTGTGTTTTTCGACGCGCTAATGCTCTCTGTTGCTGTTAGGTTAGATTCTCAATGCTCGGCTCTACAACGAGAGTTGAAAATCCAGTGCGCGATAAAATCCCGCCGCGATATTTTTACGTCCGTGCGAACGTCTGATTATCTATTAAACTTTGTTTTTTGTAAGGTAGGTAGCGCAGGTTCGGACATAATTATGTAGGTACTTAAATACATCATATTTTTCAGTTTATTGGTTTGTTAATACCTTACAAAAAGTTCAAATACAGGCCCTTGGCAGATAATCTCTTACAAATTCTGTTCCATTTTTGAATTTATATGGTAAGTAGGTTTTGGCTATTCGGACATCGTGAAATAGACCCAATTAATAATGCTTGTTTTTCTGTTTTCAGTTGTGTTTTTGCATGTCATGTCTTCAGTCATGTTTTTTTTTTAAATACGTGCACAAAAACTTAAATAAATCATTTAGGTTTATTGGATTCCCATAACGTTCCTGAAATAATTTCATGTACCGGTCATCTTAGTATGACATACTTACTGAATTCACCCCATCAGTTTCGGAGGGCTGTCCTTTACAGCCTGTATTACCTCGCTCCCTGTGGCTGGCCGCCAATTATGTATGTGGCACAGTCACCTAATGTGTGGTGGAACCCTGTCTTATTGTATTTTTATTCAACACATAGATTTTTATGGAAGATGAAAATAAAACTCCCAAATGCCACATTACACAGAGATCTGCCTTTATTTGAACTACGCAAACTTGGAGCATTGTTTCCTCAGCGGTGGGGGAGGCAGCCTCAGGGATGCCACGAAACTCTTGGTGCTGGAGAGCTCCTTCCTCAAGCGAATGATGTCGAGCTCAGCTTGTCTCTTGCGCTGGAAATAAACTGTTTTGTTATGGCGTAGAAGCTACGAGAATGAATATGTTTGTAGAGAAGTATACAGTTTGGTCCTCTAATATAAGTTGTTCCTAATGATGAGTACCTACAATGACCCAATCAGAGGAAAACAACCATTAAAGTTTCACCCTGTCTAAGTACGCTGGACTTCATTTAATATCGATGTCAAAAGATTTTCGGCATTTTGGCGCTGATTGTAACGTGAGCGTCCACGGAACTAATGTCTATTATAGATAAGACATTGAAATTCACTTACTTCCTGGAAGGTTAATATCCGCTCCCTTTAGGATTTTGCAAAATGGGCAAACTCACATTATAAAAATGTTATAAATATAACGAAGTAAGTAAACACAAAAACAAAACAAATCTTAGGTATTTCAGACCAAAAACATCAAAGACGTACCATAACACCACGTCGGCCATTTGCAACAAAGTGTCAATTTTAGTTCCGCAGACGCTCGAGCGGGGGCGCTTTGAATCGGCACAAAAATCAACTGTTAGTATATTTAGTCCAGCGTACATATATATTAGAAGCAAAGAGATTAAAGATAATATAGAGGCTACCAGAAGAAATGTAATAGAAAAACTTTGTCATCACGCATGCGACATGGCATGGCATATGTAGGCGTAGACTTTTGTCCACTGGTCATACATAAGTATCGTATTACGATTTTGATAAATAAAAAATAATAAAAAAATAAAAATTGTTTATTGATAGCAGATACATTCACAACTTTGCAGGCTAAAGTGGGTAACAATTGAAATTTGGGAATCAATATCAGCATGTATTGTACTATACGTACAATACATGCTGATATTGATTCCCAAACTAAGCTAGAGCTTGTATTTTGGGAAACAATGTTCAGTCATAGTGATGACATACAATATACGTTCGCTATGTCCCGTCTATTGTTAAGTAATATTTAATGTCTTTGATTAGAGGTCAGTGTCCTTAAAGCATACAGGTGTAGTATTTGTCTTTATACCTACCCTCAGCTCATTAGCAAGTCTTTGCTCAACTTGAGCCACTCGCTGTCTCAGCTCCGCTATGTCTCGCATCAGACGAGCAGCAGCCAGCTTGTTGTCAGCCTAAACGACAAACAATTACAGTTATAAATAGGTACTAACACTTTCTTTCTTCTAATTAGCTACCTACTTAAATTACAAGTGTATAATATAAATGGGTATAACAATAAAAAAAAAAACTAGCTTTTATTAGTCTGGATATCATCTAGGACCAGAGTCCTTGTCAAGACGAATCAAACAAGCCCAAACTCGATAGTGTTGCGTCGTTTTTTTACTGAGTTCCTCATCTTCTGGATCCATCATCAGATCAGCTCGATGGTACCAAAATATTGCATTGTCATCGATTTTACATATGTATGCCAAATTTCAGCTCAATCTAACACCGGGAAGTGGGTCAAATTTAACTTGCAAATTTTGAAACACACAATTACGAACTATTATATTATTAAGCAAGTTAAGCAAAAAGAAAATTTTCCACACAATAGGAATTCGTCACACACACAAGCTTACATGCAAAAACAGCCATGGAATCAACTACAAAATTAATATAGGCACTTTTGACCGATAACGCTGTACCGCGGAGGACGTGTATGAATGAGCGGCCTGCACTGCTCTCCCGGGCGCAGTACAACGTTATCGGTCAAACTATAAGCCGACGTTCGCACGGACGTAAAAAAATCGCGGCGGGATTTTATCGCGCACTGGATTTTCAACTCTCGGTGTTGAGCCGAGCTTCGAGAATCCAACTTAACAAAAACAGAGTGCATCCCAGTGCGACAAAAACACACTGTTGGATTTTCAACTCCCGGCGCTAAGCAGAGCGTTGAAAATGCAGTGCGTGAAAAAAAAAATCGCCGCGATTTTTTTTACGCCCGTGCGAACGTTGGCTAGTACCGACTAGATTAGCCAGGCAAAGACCAAGACTTCTAATTCAGAGAAGAAACGAGTGTTTTAAATCGAGACGCCATGCGTCTGGATTTATAGAGATAAGAGACTTGCATATTGACAATGGTGCCGATTCTGTTGTACACCGAACTAAACTAACTAAACTATCACTAAAATTCCTTACTTTTTTCTATGAGAATCTTAGAGCTATTCTGCAAAAAAAAACCTCTAAATTTAGAAAAAAATTTGACACAACTAAAATTGAGTTTGACAATCGTGACTCCGCGTGGTATAGTGCTCGTAGTATATTTGACCCGGTGGCTTTAATTGGAACTTGCGAAATCACTATGAAAAGTGAGAAGGCTTGTCATATTTTGTTTACAGACAATCCGACATCGCCGCCGTTACCGTGTCAGATATTTTTTAGAACTGGAGGGGGGCAGGGAGGGGGCAGCTTCAACGTGTTTTTGTGGATTTTTTTTTTGGTACCTACGTGTTGAGGGTTACGGGTTTAAGGGTTTTATAAAGGGGGGCCAAATTTTCATTATTTTTGCGATAGGACACACCGTTTTCGAGATATGTGGAAAAGAAAAAAAAAATACAGTACTGTTTTTGCACTTGAAGTCAAGGTGTTGGTGTGAATTTTAGGTCATGACAACTAATCTTATTCCACACCTTTTTAATCGCGATTAAAAATAGTCTAATTTAGTTTGACAATCAAAATTTTGGTGAAAAAACGTCAAATTCAGAATAGCAAAATTGCCATTTTCACTAAATTATAATCTCAGTTCAATCTTAGTGAAAATCAAACTAAAATTTAGTTAAGTTGTGTCACTTTAATCAATTTCAGAATGGGAAATCGTTGTTTGACAGGAATAAACTAAATTTTAGTGATTTTTAGTCTAGTTTAGAGGCATTTGTGACAAGAGAATCGGCACCAATGTTCTTTAAAGAAAGACTTTATAATGGTTTCCTTCACAGTCGTTTGTGCAATTTTGAAACCTTATCCTCGTGTTTTAGAAAGGCATTTAAATCTTATAATTAAAAAAAAACCGGTCAAGAGCTTGTCGGACTCGCGCACTGAGGGTTCCGTTCCGATTTCTGAAAAAGTGTGCTACTTAGAGACATCGTTTTATTTTTCCTGTAATCTTTACATAAACTTCTATCACCTAGAATATTTTCAGATTTTTCGCTTTGCAAACTTCGGAGATAAGGGGGGGGGGGGGGGGGGCGAACGGTATTTTTTTTTACATTTTACATCAAAAGTCGAAAACTATGCGGCTTAAAAAAAAATAAAAAATACTTTGAAAATGTGCAAACAGCGCTCTTTCATATGATACCCCACATGCCCTAGTAGCCCTACTTTAAATTTTTAAGACCCCCTTTCAGTCCCTGTTGTAAAAAAAATATAATTATTGTTATTTCTTTCTTATTTGCAAAATAGTTGGGTAAAATTCATCTAAAACTATTCTAAATTTCAAGTTGATAGCATTAGTAGTTCTTGAGATATCCAGCTGTGACAGACGGACAGACAGACAGACAGACTGAGTCACACCATAAGGGTTCCTTTTTTACCATTTTGGTACGGAACCCTAAAAACCGGCCAAGTGCGTGTCGGACCACGCACAATGGAGGGTTCCGTAATTGGGATGAATTTATACCAAGAACAAACTTAACATTGTACTTGAGAAACATGTTCTCCAATACAATCCAACTGTAAATGTAAGTTTGTACTCACAATATTGAGAGATTTACCATGTTATATTAAGACCACAGACTTCTTATACGTTTTCCTGTAATCTACAGGTAAAGAACTGTATTTTTTTCAAAACTTTAGGCTCAGTAGTTTCGGAGATAAGGGGTATAAATGATATAATGGTCAATTTTCGTCTATTTTCATAAATAACTTTAAAACCATTCATTTTAAAATTATAAAAAAAATGAACTTGAGACCCACATAATAGGCTCTTTCATTTGATATGTCACACGCACGGTATTATAGTTAACAAAACTTTTTTTTAATTTTCTTATTTGCCCCCAAAAGTGACCCCCATATTCAACATTCATTTATTTACTTTACCCGTCCGTGTTTGGGTCACAGTTCATATGTGTAAGTAACTTAATAGGTCCATTAGATTTGGAGTAAATTGGCTGTGACAGACGGACAGACAGACACACGTGTGATCCTTTATGGGTTCCGTACCGAAATGGTAAAAAAGGAACCCTTATGGTGCGACTCAGTCTGTCTGTCTGTCTGTCACAGCTGGATATCTCAAGAACTACTAATGCTATCAACTTGAAATTTGGAACAGTTTTAGATAACGTTTACCCAACTATTTTGCAAATAAGAAAGAAATAAAAATATTTATGTTTTTTTTTTTGCAACAGGGACTGAAAGTGTGTCTTAAAAATTCAAAGTAGGTATACTAGGGCATGTGGGGCATCATATGAAAGAGCGCTGTTTGCACATTCTCAAACATTTTTTTTCTTTTTTTAAGCCGCATAGTTTTCGACTTTTGACGAAAAATGTAAAAAAAAAATACCGTTCCCCCCCTTATCTCCGAAGTTTGCAAAGAGAAAAATCTGAAATTATTCTATGTAATAGAAGTTTATGTAAAGATTACAGGAAAAATAAAACGATGTCTCTAAATAGCACACTTTTTCAGAAATCGGAACGGAATCGGTGCGCGAGTCCGACTCGCTCTTGACCGGTTTTTTTCCTTTTGACCGTACCTACGGAACCCTCAAAAACCAAACAACTTGTTAAGTTGGCTAAAGATATCTAGTTTACTTTTGAAAAAATTCTATAACAATCGTTGATTATATTTTATAGGATAACTGGCAACAGTCCAAGCTGCTGTTCCCTACCTACCTACTCCATATAGTCCTGGCGGGTCTTAAAGCTAAAAACTTACGTTCCTAGAAGGTGCGTTCTTAGCGACATTCCTACTGACCACGTTCGGCAGATCTGCCATGGAACACTGATTGAAGAAGCTGTCTGGAACTGGACACTTCGTCACCACTCCTTGAATGGCCTGCAAACATGGATCAAAACGCAAACGCAGTCATTATCAACCTCTATCTGTAATCCCCCCAAAATAAAAAAACGATACGCACAATGAAGGGTTCCGTAGTTGGAATGAAATTATCCCAAGAACAAACTTAACATTGTACTTGAGAAACATGTTCTCCAATACATTCCAACAGTAAATGTAAGTTTGTACTCACAATATTGAAAGATATATCATGTTATTTTAAGACCACAAACTTCTTATAGGTTTTCCTGTAATCTACAGGTATAGAACTATTGTCTGTATTTTTTTCAAAATTTTAGGCTCAGTAGTTTCGGAGATAAAGGGGGGGGAATGGTCAATTTTCGTCTATTTTCTCAAACTCAAACTCAACTCAAACTCAAAGCATTTATTTCAATTAAACCAATTACAGGCACTTTTGAATTGTCAAAGAGTCGGTCAGTAGGTACGTCAGAAAGTTGAAGCTAGTTGCCCATTCCAAAACGTAGATCTATGGAGAAGAACGGGCAAGAAACTCCACGGACACTCTTTTAAATCAAAATATAGTTACAAAATATTGGTTACATCATTCATGTTGAAATTATACATGTGAGAACGATGAACGTTAAAAGCGTCCGTAATAAAAAAAAAAAAAAAAAAAAAACAATTCAAAATTAAAATTAAAATAAGCCGTGGCAGCTAAGGTATGACCAGCCTCCACCAACAGCGCCCGTTCACAAACCTGATGTATGGATTCGTTAAATGATCCAACACACGCGCCACCATCAGCGAGGCATTAGAGTGAGCATGACACACTCTCAGCCGCCAGTGCACATCCAAGTCAAATAAAGACGTACCCAGTAAATGGTAGCTTTAGAGTAGGTACATAGTACTCACACATGTACTAAGCAATTATACAATACAAAGGTGATTGAGTCTACACAATGCAAAGCTATTTTTACAATCTTCAGCAGTTCCAACAGTATCTTCAAATGTTAATTAATTAGTTGAGGTTGTGGAGCAGGACCAGCATGGAGCCAAGCATTTTTATCATTTATGTAATCCCCCAACTTATAATATGCCTGCCTGCATAGTGTGCGTTTTATACAAGTTTTAAATTTCGTCTCATTTAGTTGAAGTATGTGTGGAGGTATTTTATTGTAACATTTTAATTTTTTCTTAAATAACATTATTATTTTCATAAAACGATTTATTTTAAAATTATAAAAAAACTATATTTGAGACCCTCATAGTAAGCCTTTTCATTTGATGTGTCACACAGTACAGTTTGCAAGACTTTTTTTTTTAATTTTCTTATTTGCCCATAAAAGTGACCCCCATATTCAAAATTCATTTATTTTCTTTAGCCGTACGTGTTTGGGTCACAGAAATCCATGTGTGTACCAAATTTCAACTTAATCAGTCCATTAGATTCGGAGCAAATTGGCTGTGACAGACGGACAGACAGACAGACACACGAGTGATCCTATAAGGGTTCCGGTTTTTCCTTTTGAGGTACGGAACCCTAAAAATATAAAAAAAAAACAAAAATCTTTTATTAGCAGGCATTTTTAGGTACGAGAATTGCCTTTTAATTATTTCGCACTTAGTAAAAGTATAGCTTCTTCAGCCTATAACTTTCGCTCTCTCTTACTCTTTGAATCGGCACAAAAATCAATTGTCATTTCTTATACTATGTTTAGTCCAGCGTACTTGTACATTAGAGGTCATCAGTGCCCATCAGGACAGGACCTATTCACCTACTTCTCCGTTCCTTACCTGAGCGACCGCAGTCCTCGCATGCTGCATATGATGAGCTTCCTCCCTCTCCAAGTGTCTCTTCAAGTGTTCGATCTCTGACACTATATTGAATTTCTCTTTCTCTAGCCTTTGATTTGCTTGTTTCAGATTCTGAAATGAGGAGATATTATTATTACCAAATACCATTTAATGATTATTATAGAACATAGAATGAAACTAAAAAGGAGGAGGAACTCGTGGCTAAGTAACAACAGCCGTACGGGTCGATCCATCAGGTTAAGCTACGCTTGCAGGGGTTGGTCCGTGGATGGGTGACCATCTTTACATATCGAGACTCCTCCGTGCCTCGGAAAGCACGTTAAGCCGTTGGTCCCGGCTGTCATTCGTGGATCTTTGACAGTCGTTACGGGTTGTCAGAAGCCCGAAAGCCTGACAACCAGTCTTACCTAGGGGTATCGTATTACCCAGTTACTGGGTTGTGGAGGTCAGATAGGCAGTTGCTCCATCTAAAATACTGGTATTCAGCTGCATCCGGTTAGACTGGAAGCCGACCCCAACATAATAGTTGGGAAAAGGCTAGGCAGATTGATTGAGAATGAAACTTAAAAGTTCCTCTAGTGGGGCTTGAGAAGTTGCCGTTGGTACCAGCTGTCATTTGTAGATCTCCTGGGAACGAAGCGAAACGGAGCTAAGTTCGTTTA
The DNA here is from genome assembly GCA_905163495.3 of Cosmia trapezina. Classification (NCBI taxonomy): domain Eukaryota; kingdom Metazoa; phylum Arthropoda; class Insecta; order Lepidoptera; family Noctuidae; genus Cosmia; species Cosmia trapezina. Next base: position 3,825,652 of record LR991047.1, read on the forward strand.
GCTTTCTTCCGCGTCTTTTCAAACTTCGGTTCACACCTGGTTACTAAGCGAAATAAAACAGAAGTATGAAAAGACGCGGAGGAATGATAAACGAACTTAGCTTCGTTTCGCTTCTTTCCTATGGTTACGGGCTTACGGGTTGTCAGAATCCCGAAAGTCTGAGTCTGACAACCAGTCTCACCAAATAGTATCGTACGTGTTACCCAGAAACTGGGTTGTGGAGGTTAGAAAGACAATCGCTAGTCATGTAAAATACTGGTATTCAGCTGCATCTGTTTAGTCTGGAAGCCTACCCCAACATAGTTGGGAAAAGGCTAGGTAGATGATAATCTACGTACTTTCATCCGCTCCTTCTTCTCGATGTGACATTCATCTATACGTCTCTTGAGTTTCCTTCGCAGTTCATCCAGAAGGTTCGAGAGAGTGACGCGGTTGGATTCAAGGTCTGCTCGCTGTTGCACTATCTGGTTGATTGAGGTCAAGAGTTTAATGCCTGTGAAAGAACGAATATGGTTTTTATGTAAAAAAACATACATATACAGGGTTACTGGTAAAACACCAGCAACCTATTAAGGGGTCATTGTACTAATCATTATAAACAACTTTTACTATGGGACCAAACCAGAAATCGCGAAAAAAAAATTAGCTGTTCAGTACATTTACCTACATCAAACTCGTCAAAATGTAGGGAGCAGATGATTTTTTTTTCGCGATTTCAGGTTTGGTTGCTGGTGTTTTACTAATAACCCTGTATAGGTATAGAGGCATGAAGTACAGGGTGTAAAGTTCACTCATCCTCCATAGAAAAGGGAGGATTCTCCGACCAGACGGGTGTTGGTTTCTGGTGGGCAACTGCTCGACGACTGATGTCGGGACGTTGTATATATGATAGTCGCGCGGTAAACTCTGTTTGCGCGATGCAGGTTTTTGCGTGACGTCAGTGTTATGCGTACTTCGCATGTGGCGATGTAGATGCCGCCACACATATATGTAATTGGAGCAATGCACTGCTCCAGGGCCAGTGGTAACGGCCGCGACTTATTGAGTTGCAGGTCGTAGGCAGACACAGAGCACAGAGCTGTGCTGCTCTGGGATACCACCCATTCTGTTGGTTTTCATTCGAGTGTGCCAACCTGAGTGAGAAGAAACTCCACTTACGCTGTTCATTTAGCCGGTACCTCTGCGCCGCCGGATGAAAGCTGCAAGCATCAGGACTTGGAGCGCCCGAGTCTTGCCCAGGGTAGGACTGAGAGCTGACATAGTTTGGGGAGTCCGTCGAATCCTGTGGGGAAGACTGAGGAGATTACGTTAGGTGTTAAATTAGGTTGATAGGGAGACCGTAGTTCTTTGGGAGAAGATTAAGTTAGATGGCTTCAGATTGATTCTGGGTGGAAAGGTGTGAACCGAAAGTCTCTCTGGATATTTTATCAAAGTAGCTTGGCTACCGTTTTTGGACGAGAGACGGTCTCTAGTTGGACTTTGCCGGGATTATCTTTTAAAAGAGATCATGCACTACTCTTCTCATTTAGTTCATGAAGAACAAGAGAATATAGAGTTTACCTATAGGAGACGATTTCCAAGATGTGGTGACTCTATTTTAATAGCACTAATCGATCGGAGAGTCTAAAAGTTTCCTTCGTCTCAAAGTTTATTTTCGTTCTGTCCCACTCCCTCAACGCCTGCTCCTTGCCCATCCTTTTGACCTTTTGTATTTAATGCTTTTTACACATAGGTCACTTTTACTGCTTTTCACACAATCCGCAAGACATAAGATGAGCTTTGCATTTGTGTGAGTGATCACCAAAAGGGTACGAGAGCCCATGACCAAAATGTTTGTCTTATCGTTTTACGTAAGACAAAATCTTCAATCGTCTTATCGTTTTTTACGTTTTACAACGATGCGACATCGCTGCGGTTTTGGTCATGGCCTCTCGTACTAAGGCCCTGCGCGCACTGCGGTGGGTTTTTCTAGCATAATCTGTGAAGTATGGAATGTCTTTGAAGTGCGCGCACTGCGGTCATGCGTTTTGTTACTGTAGGCACCGCCCAGTGCGGCAGAACCAACGGAACGCACCGCAGTGCTTGCTCGCCCTAAAAGAACAAAAGTTGATTGCCAAAAAGCAGTACAAACCGGTTTTAAACCAAGCAAAGAACGATTCGCGCTCAATGCCGGACGTCACACCTACACTATCTATGTGCACTCACACAAAATGCAAAGCTCAGCTTAAACCTCGCGGACTGTATCACGATTTTCCAGACCAGCTATATTGGCTACCAAGGACCGCCTGAAAACGAACGATTCCTTACTGGAGGAACTCAACATCACCAAACGGCTATCTACAATATGCCAGGAACATGCCCTCAGCTTCTTCTGACATATTATGCGTTCACCTAAGCATGGTCTGGAAATTAAGGCTTATGACACTGGGACGGGTGGTCCTGGTGGCGGTCCACGCTGCAGAAGACCGCATAGCTCAGAGACGCGTCGTATGTGGTCGCGAACCTCAGCATTGAGGGAACGACGCAGAAGAATATTAATTTGGCTTGATAAATCGATACTTACTGAAATAGAATCACCACAGTGCGGAATGAAATCTCTCAAGGCTTGCAAAAACATCAGTAGGTAACTTTAATAAGCACAGTCACACAAAAGCCTTCACCAAATTATTATTTACCTTTATACCAACGTATTGTTTAACAATCTTAAAGTTAGGTTTTAACCAAAACTTCATTTTTAAAACCGGCATTGCGATCAATGCACTCTGCTTTTACAAAAGCCAAAAAAGATGACAAAAACATTGCAATAAATTAAAGTAACTTTCTCGATAATTTTTTGTTTGTCAAGTTTGCGTGCAGACATGCAATGGGATCATTAAAATGAGTTTGTCATGATATAGAACTGTCTTTTTCAAAGTAGGGCAACGGGCTATGGGAAGTAGGTTAAAGACGTTCATTTGCATAAATGTAAATAAAAGATTGAAGAGCTCGTGGCTAAGTAATAACAGCCGCTCAGATCAATTCCTCAGGTTAAGCTACGCTTGCCGGAGTTGGTCCGTGGATGGGTGACCATCTTTACATACCGAGACGAGACTCCTCCGTGCCTCGGAAAGCACGTTAAGCCGTTGGTCCCGGCAGTCATTCGTGGATCTTTGAAAGTTGTTACGGGTCATCAGAAGCCTGAAAGTCTGATAACCAGTCTTACCAAGGGGTATCGTATTACCTAGTTACTGGGTTGTGGAGGTCTTAAAGGCAGTCGCTCCATGTAAAATACTGGTATTCACCTGCATCCGGTTAGGTTAGGTTAGGACCGCAACATAGTTGGGAAAAGGCTAGGCAGATTGATTAAGGATGTAAAGTATCAAATGGAGTTGGGCAGGACCCCTGGCAAGGCGCAGTGATGACAGGTGGAGTAAGGCTGTGACAGAGTGGCGTCCGAGGACTGGAAGACGAGATGTCGGTCGTCCGGCGGCTAGATGGGCGGACGACATTGTTGCCATCGCGGGTAAAACCTGGATGGGGCTGGCACAGGAGCGTGGGGATTGGCACAAGAAAAGAGAGCCCTATGCCCAGTAGTGGCTGAAGTCGGGCTGTGGATTATGAAAATATCTAATGCTCTAATGCCCCACGCAACCAAAATAGCAGAAGGCGATCACTGCACTTATAAATTACGGTTTTTGTTTTTTCTTTTCTTTTCTACACTATAAGTATTCTAGTAGGTAAGTATTTGTATTTTATTTTATTTTATTCCCCTTGAAATTTATAGATATCCGTGGTGTGTCCGTAGCATCACACAGTAGGCCCTGTCAGATACCAGCGTTGCGGTATTTATGTTTTAAATATCGCAGCTTTATGCTGAGAGCCTTTTTGACATCGCACGGTGTCTTTTTTTTGTTTTAATTTTTATTTATGTTTTACTTTTTTTTTTGTTTTGTAATGTTTACTTTGTTACTTCTATATGCTCCTTCCTGTACTTCCTGTGCGTGTCCCAAATAAAATATTTTTCTTTCTTTCTTTCTAGATGACATAGACTTAAATGCAGTTAGTTCTTCATCTATATTTGTATCGGGAATTAATCTCTCAAGCTCAAGCCGAGTTTGTATCGGGAATTAATCTCTCAAGCTCAAGCCGAGGTAAAATATTAGCCAGTCAGCGAGGTGGTTACCGAGCTGACTATCCAGGATGCGCCTGCGCTGGTCGGTTCCAGGCGTGTAATTATTAGATATTTTGGGTGTTTTGGGTCACAGATAGCCTAGAGAACCAGATTGTTCGACATAGACCACCCCACATAACAAACAGACTGAAGTGGACAGTTTTTTCACGTCCTAAGTCAAAAGCACTAGGGTTGATGTTGGTGTTATGTCATTCCCTGATCCTTTCATAGCCAAATATCCTAGGATATCATTGTAACAATATACAGCACTTAATTAATTATTTTTACAATTATAACTGCAATTAACCTAAACTTAAATTACCTAACCTAAATACAATAATATTGATTTAAACATAAACTGCAAGTTCTAAAGGCAATAAAACATATTTTGAGCTATTATTAATGAAGCACCAATAGAATGCTACATTCGGCATGCTTGTAAAGCAACTTTTATTTGATGGGTCAAAGCTTTAGAGAGCTTCTGGCATTGTCCTTTTGAATTTCGCCTTGACGGGAAACGAGAGATCCGCATCCGCGGATATAATAAAATCTGCATCCGCAAACATCCCTGATAAGTACTGAAATATGAATCGAATAAGTACTTACACTGACAATAGGTTTATACTTGGGCATGTGATCATCGCCGGTAAACCTGACCGAGTGGTGGGTACTCCGCTGCTTCCCTGGATGCACCATCTTTACTGACTTATACTCTCACTCCATCTGGAAACTATAATAATAATATTAGCATATTAGCAAACGTGCTCGGAGGAATGAAGTATCTTGACCGTACTCCGGGATTGTCCTGATAGCCGTGGATACCTCTCCACAAGCACTTCAGACATGTTGCCCCCTTGCCGCTACGACACTATGTGCTAGCGACCGTTTTCGGGGGCCCATTATTGAGCGTGCAAGTCACCCCCTGCCATTTTATCTGTGTATTGTATACAAAACATTAGTTAGGCAGGGGCCATAGCGTTTCCATAGTTCTAGGTAACCAGTCCACAGCCACCCAAACCCATAGCCTAGTAAGTTTTGTTTCCATGTTCTGCAATAGTCCTGCACCAACCGGGGGTTGTCCTTGGGTGCACTTGCATAGTGCATACACGGATAATCGACGGTTGGTGCCTTCTCATAATTTAAAATTGTCTAAGGGGCCTCTGCGAGTTGGCGTCGGCCCCTAGTACGCCTTCCAAAGGTCCGGGACCTCAGGATCCCGAGATATGTCAAAGACATTTTAAAATAATATTAGCATGTATCTGCGCGAGACACAATAGCTTTTTAATTGTGTCTGTATTTACGGAATTCAACTTGTTAACCCGTACCGGGGACCGTACAACTCCGGTTAAGAGTTAAGACTTTCGAAGGGGTAAGCCTTTTATGAGTTACCTTTAGCATGTGTAAGTCCTTGAATGGGTTTTAGCCTTGAAACCCATTAAAAGGGTTATCCCTTCAATATGGATAACCCATTGAATGGTTTCTATACTTGAAACACAGTGAAAGGGTTACCTACCCTTCATTATCATTATCACTGTAGAGCAAAGAACGAACTCAAAGCATTTATTTCATTATGGAAGATGATTGATGACTAAACGTTTTTTATCCGTCATTTAGGTTATTAAAAAATAAAATAATCAGCCAATAATGTTCCCACTGCTGGGACACAGGCCTCCTCTCTTCGAGAGGGAGTACGTGGGCTGTAATCCATGTCTTCAATTTTTTTTTTTTGGTTCTAGTAAGGACATGCCGGTTTCCTCACGTTTTCTTTACCGTTTTGAGAGCAGCGGTGATGAAATTATTTACACAAAGTAAAGCGACTGTCAGGGTTCGAACCTACGACCTACAACTCGTAAGTCGCGGCCGTTACCACTGGGCCACCACTGCTCTCATTCATTATTACAATACAGCATACCTAATAAATTAATAACTTAAAAAATCCGGGAGCAAATAAATTAAAGAATAGGTACCTCTAATTACCACGCGCCACGGTCGCTCGACGCCGGTCATAAATGCCCTCCCCCACGGCTTATGTATCCTTTTGCATTTTGTAAAAAAAAAAAACACTGTATCACGATTCCCACAACCTACACGTTCAAACCTCACTATTTTCGCTTCAATTTTGACCGAATTCTGCAGATTATTTGCATGATGTCCAAGAGGCACTGTCATCAAATATGAAAGTACCTATAGGTTGTTTCATTTTCTTCAACAATTTTCGAATAATTATTCGAAAATTGTTGTTGAAAGTACTAAGTACACTAACTACTTACATATTATTATAATAATATGTAGTTAGTGTACTTAGTACTTACATTTTAGCCAAGAATGTAACCGCGTATCGAACGTTTTTTAACACATTTTTGAGGAAAAATAAATGATATTTTTGCTTTAGTAAATTCTTTCCAGCTTTTCAATTTCTTTCAGAATATTGCGTAATTTACTTTATTGTCCAAGTTCACTAATGAAATCAAAAAATACGCAGGTTTTCGACAAAACAGGTTTTTGGTCAAAAACCTAGGCTTTTGATCAAGAACTAGTCGACGGAGCCTATTACTGTCTGCAGGGTTTAAAGGAACCTAACCTAACCGAACGTCAGGGTGCCCCTGACGTCGACCGGCTTCTTCCGGTTCTTGATCAAATGCCTAGGTTGGTAAGTTTGATCAAAAACCTGATTTTGTCATAAACCTGCGACATATACATTTTTCATTCTTTTTTTTTGCAAAAAAATAGTTGGGCAAATGTCGTCTAAAACTGTTTTTTTCAAGTTGATAGCATTAGTAGTTCTTGAGATATCCAGCTGAAAGACAGACAGACCGATTGAGTCGCACCAGAAGGGTTCCTTTTTACCATTTTGGTACGGAACCCTAACAAGTGGCCCCAATGGATACCCCTGCTGTACTCCCACTTGAGACGAAATGAGACTATCATTAAAGAAAAGATTAGAAGGAGAATAATATACACGATAAAGAAAGGGGTATTGTATAGAGAAGGAATCCTTGACCTCACTCAAAAGAACGTCTCTTTATAGGCATTATGTATGTTATATTTTTATTTTCTTAAAAATGTAAAACTCTACATTGCGAACATCCTGTAGCTCCTAACAAGCCGTACTTGGTACGAAGAGGCGTGCATCATAAAAAATATTATCATAACCCCAGCTTTGCCAATGATCTGCCATTATAGACGACGTTATGCCGTATTAACCAAGAAATTATTGGGTCTGTATGGCAATAACCAGAAAATAAATGGATTTAACCTTCAAAATGAATGAGGTAGGTACCTACTTAATATGTTGTAGGCATATTTTCCTCGTTCATTATGAAGGTGATTAAAGTTATCTCATCATCATCCTGCCCTTATCCCATGTTACTTGGGGTCGGCGCAACACGTTTTCTTCTTCCATTCTCCCCGGTCAACCGTCACGCTATCATTCACTCCCTTCTCTTTCATATCATTCCTCACACAATCCATCCATCTTTTCTTTGGCCTTCCTCTGCCTCTCCATCCATCAACATGTATATTCATCACTCTTTTAGTCACATGCGTTTCATCTCTCCTCATCATATGCCCATACCAACCCAAACGATTTCGTTTCAACTTTTCTGTCACTGGCGCCACTTTAAAACTTTCTCTTATATACTCATTTCTTACTTTATCCATTCTCGTCACTCCACACATCCATCTCAACATTCTCATCTCTGCTGCATGCAATCTTTTTTCATCCGTCTTCTTCACTGCCCAGCATTGCGATCCATAAAGTACGACAGGCCTTAATTATCACGGACTTGTAAATTTTTCCTTTAACTTGAGGGGCATCCGTGGGTCGCAAAGTGTTCCTGTAACCTGTCGCCATTTCATCCATCCTGAGTTGATCCGGTGCGTTACGTCTCGGTCTACTTCGCCATCCCCTTGGACAAGCGACCTGAGGTACCGAAAATCGGTAAGGGCGTTCCGGCAAGAGACATGGGCACAGGACCCGAGAGGCCCCCAAAATCACAAAACAGATACTCCATTTTGGTCCGACTTACTCTAAGGCCAACGGTCTCCAGTCTTTTCCACCACACCTCTGACCACGCCTGATTAAAGTTGTCTAAAACTTATATAGCAGTCTGAGAGCGAAAAACTTTAGGTACTTACATTTAGCAATCAATCTGCCTAGGATTTTCCCAACTATGTTGGGGTCGGCTTCCAGTCTAACCGGATGCACCTGAATACCAGTATTTTACATGGAGCGACTGCCTATCTGACCTACACAACCCAGTGACTGGGTAATACGATACCCCTTGGTAAGACTGGTTGTCAGACCTTCGGGCTTCTAACGACCCGTAACGACTGTAAAAGATCCACGAATGACAGCCGGGACCAACGGGCTCAGTCAGGGCAGGGCTCAATAGAAACCGGTGGGCCTTCCAAATCTGGCGGTGGAGACTGGAAGAAATCACACAATAATAAATAGGTACTTAGCCTGTAACACTGTCCCAATTTTCCATTACTAGGTTGTGGAGGTCAGACAGGCAGTCGCTCCATGTAAAATACTGGTATTCAGCTGCATCCGGTTAGACTGGAAGCCGACCCCAACTTAGTTCGGAAAAGGCTAGGCAGATTGATTGACATAATATTATCAAAAATAAGTAAATAGAATTAACATTCTTGCTACACTGCCGCTTAACGCCGTTCCATCAGTGACAGGACCGAAGCACAAAATATTAGCACAAGGCACGCGACACAGAAACACGCACAGAGCGCTAATATTATTGCTGTTACGTAATTTTCAAAACATTGGTATACATGTACTTACAGGCTCACTGATTGGGTTGGGGAAGGGGGGGGGGGGGTATTAGCACACCACTAGAATGTCTAGCCTCTATGTTGAAGTTGGCTGCTAGTTTATCTAGGACTAGCCTAACTTAATATTTAAGGTTCCGTAGACAAATCGTGAAAAGTAGGTAGCTTGATATGTAGCCGTGTGTACCTACACTCTTCTTAGTGCAACAATTTTTTTTTTTTAAGTTATTGCTTGCCGTTATTTAATTAAAAATGATACTTATAATTTATTTTTAAACATGTCTGTAGAAGAAAGTTAAAGAAATCAAATTCGCATAGCTAACGATTCTTGCAAAGTTACGTGCCGGTGGCGATGGTGGCAAGACGACTATGTATCGATATCGATACTTTTTAGTTTTGATTACTTACGTAGGCGTAGCTTAGAGCATTTTTAAATGCTCTAAGAGGCGTAGGTATGTACTTGCCTATCAATGTCCGCCATTTTTTGCGCTGGGACAACGTAGCGTAGGTACAGTGCGTTTCAACTAAGAATAGGAATGACCTTGCGCCATATTGTGAAGATTTAGCAAAATAGCATCTCGTTTACACATTTGCAAAGTCAGTGACATATTTTAACAAAAACAATTTCCAAAAACAGAACTAAAATGGATAAGGATAACACTACAAAACTTTGCAAGTCTTAAGCTTCAGTTGACAGTTAGAGGTCATTGACTTTCCTATTCTTAGTTCAAAAGCATTGTAATGCATATTTCGTAGGTATGTTCTCGCACGTCTACGAGTAGCCTTCGCCCCAATGATATAATACGTCATTGCTTCGCCCATCGACACCATAGTTATGAGTACCTACTTACTTCTAATAGATGGCGTTAGTGTTTCTGTATGGCGAACGTATCAGATCATCAGGCAAATGTTCGGGTGCTAATGCCGGTTCCTGGAGGGCACACCCTCCAGGAACCGGCATTAGCACCCGAACTGAACGATCTTGACGAAGGCTCATAGCTTGCTCAAGTACAAATATTACTCTACTCTAACCTAACTAGGTAGGTAGGTACAGACATGACTCAACCGAAAGGTAAGGGAGCCAGCCATGCCTGGGTCTAACAGATCCTTGGTTAAAAAAAACCTTCACCGTGTTTCTGCAAATATCTTACCTGCCGTAGGAATCGCTTGCGTATCATCGTCTTTAACAGCAGTCACCAGTTTCAGCAATTAACTTTCGTTAAATTATGTCATGGAATTAGTGAGTCTGAAGCTAATTTGGTTGCAGCTGTCAGAACGAGAACACTGTACACATAAGCTCTTTCCAGTTTACACTGACCTCTCATTGTAAGGAAATCCTATAATGGGAGATCAGCTTATACTGGAAAAATATAGCTTGATCTGTAGCCGTCCGTACAACGGGCTGTCACACTCTATGGCCGGTGCTAATGGTACCTGGGGCGTACTATGTCGTGAAAAAAGATATCATGGATCCATCATGGTTTAAGTGTGAGTGAGACGGAGCTATATATCGACCTATTACCATCAATTTTTCACAAAGGAACCATGATCTTGTTTACGTCATAGTACGGCCCGGCCCCTGAGAGGACTGACCCTATTTCCATTTACTCCCTACTCCGTGATAAAATAAGGTTCACAAAGAAATGAAAAACCAAAATTTTTATAATTTTTTAATAATTATCCTTAGTTTATTCGTTCTCCTGGCTACGAAGGCGGGCTGCCGAGTTGGTGACCCTGATGCTGAGTTGCTGTGCACGCTCAACGATAGTCTTGCGTTTCTTTGACGAGACTCCGTGGGCGATCTCTGCGCAGTATTTCCTGTTCTGCATCATCAGGATCTCGAGCTCACGCACATTGTGTACCAGCACCTGAGGAAGATTGCGGATTTATTATTAGAAAATGACTTTTTATAAGCTAAATGTGTCTACAGTCCGGCCGTCAAGAGAATGCGTACCTACTTGACACCTATCACCTTTCAGTTTCATACTAACAAATGTTTTGGGAATTTGTGATCCTTATTATAACTAGAAATTGTCCAACTGAGAGGTGTCAGTAACGCATTCTTTCGACGGGCAGACTGTAGTAAAACAAAATACCAATGCCAACACTTGTAGCAAGGGGTCATAAAAAGTGGGAGCGAGACGACACGAGATTCAGTACGGTGTTCAGAAGGCCAATTCTTGTAATTAGGAGGATGCGCTGGGTAGCCCATAAAATTCAAATTATCTTGCGTTTTATGCAATTTGCAGGTCCGTGTTAGGTTGTATCTTGATCAAAATATGATATGCGGAAATAAAATTTAAGTATTTTTAATTTTAACCATAAAAATCATCAACACGTCTCTTCAAGTTAAATTTTGTGCAGATTTTGTTTGTTCGAAGAATCTGCACAAAATCTAACTTAGAGAGATGTGTTGATGATATTTATGATTATGTAAATAGCTATGTTTTATTTCTGACATGGACCTGCATATTCCAAAAGCCCAAAAAAAAAAAATTCGCCGGCTACCACGGCGCATCAAGTCTAAGGGCCCTCGCCCACGGCGACTTTTTGTCGCCACTCGAATTGAATCGTGCAGCTAGTCGCAGTTAGTCGCCGTGGGCGAGGGCCCTAAGTCTCATGTTTTCTCAATCACTTTAAAAATATATTTTAGAAACAGAAAGAGATGTCTTGAAGTTGAATGCCGTTTGAGTATTTAGCAGTAAAATGTATCTACCAATATGACCAAGTAACCACATGCAAGCTACATGGAATAGGATTTAGTAGAAATTAATCTAGCAAGGTAACAAATTGTAATTATCATATAGAATGTATAACACAGAGTGCCCTTGCATATCATCTGCCTAGCCTTTTCCCAACTATGTTGGGGTCAGCTTGCTGTCTAACCAGATGCAGCTTACAGTATTTTTAACCGACTTCTAAAAAAGGAGGAGGTTCTCAATTCGGATGTTTGTATTTTTTTTTTTTTTTTTTTTTTTTTTTTTTTTTTTTTTTTTTTTTTATGTTTGTTCGCGCATAACTCCGTCGTTTGCCAACCGATTTGAAAAATTATTTTTTTGTTGGAAAGGGTATACATCCCAAATGGTCCCATATTTTTCAAAATCCAGTTCTGATGATGGGATCCTGGAGAAATCGAAGGAACTCTTCAAATATTATAGGCACACCTATAGCGATTTGGGTATTTTTTATAGTAGCTTGTGCATTTGCTCTCGGAAAGCACCACTTGGTGAAGTGGAACTGATGATGAAGACCACAGATGGCTACCGGAACTACTCAATGATAAATATTTCACGGGTTGCGATTCGATTACTTTAATATGGTTGCTAAGCAATTTCCGCTCGTCAAACAATGCGTGTGGTGAGTGGTTGTTGAGGAGTTCTCCTGGTTCTTACCAGCAGAACTCCTCAACAATTAACGTCCCAGCATCGGGAAAAGCAATATTTTGTAACATGTGATGAGCAATTGACATTAGACTATTGTAACTTATACAAATTATAAACAGACTGTTGATATAATTGATTTACTTACTTACAAAAATCAATCTTTAGTCGATTCTGCAATAATCGATATATCGTAGGTACTTATTATATAAATACTACCCACCATTATTATTACCTTACTTCATGTTTGAGCCTTGATAAAGACGGACCTATAACCTTCCTAGTGACTTATAATTGGCTAATAATAATCTCTACATTTTAAAAAGCCAGTAACTCGTTTTATTGAAGTGTTAGAACCTAGATTTCCAACAGGTTATGGGACCAGGTTACGTTTTTACTGCAATATAAGTGGTTAAAATTTAAATAAAAAAAAATACGGGCATTGTTAAGTGAAATGGACGTGATAAAAAAAAAAGTGTTATCGTCGAGTAGGTGATCATACTTATAAAACATTTCACAATTTTTGATGATTTGATCATCGAATCGCCGCCGCCACGCCACGCGCGCCGGAGCGAAGTTGGAAGAAACCGATAAAGTAGCTCATTTGTTGCTAACCCTACCCGCAAAATATGATGGTGTGATAATTGCGATCGAAACTTTAACGGATGATAAGTTAATGCTAACATTCGTTAAACCAAGGCTTTTGGATCATGAAGTCAAGTTTAAAAAATGAGTCCAGTGATACCAGTGTCAAAAGTTTTGCAAGTTGAGAGGAAAAATGGACAGGAATTTCGAAAAACAAAATTCGATAATTCTCAAAATAATAAAGGGAATAATAGCTTCAACTAGAAGGTTAACAAGCAGAAGAATAAGTCTCAGTTCATGAAGTGTTGTCACTGTGGCCGCAAGGAGTATGTGAAAAACGACAGCAGCAGAAAATACGGAGAGGACAAGGACGGTCCAGGCAGTTGAGATCAGTGAACCATCCACGTCGAGCAATTTTACTGGCTTTGCTTTTATGATGGCAGACTATCAAGCGGATCATGATGGAAGTTACTTTCCTGTTGGTTTCTGGAGCATCGGACCATATTATAAACAGGGAAGATCTTTTCATTAGTCACACCGTCTTGCAAACGCCATTAAAATTTCTATTGCTTAAAATGGTGAATTTATTTCAGGGAACGATGTACCTATGTGACCAGCAACATGTGCGTTCAAGAAGTTTTGGAGAACGTGTTCTTCTGCGGTGCGGTGCGGTTCTTAACGAAAATGCAACGTGCTGGGCTGACAGTCATTTTCGACCAGCAACGAGCCCAAATACGTAAGGATAATAAAACTATCATGCAAGGTATGATAAAAAAAATAATAATTTAATTGCTGTAGACTTAATGGCATCTGTAAATAAGTGTCAATCTGTTTCTCAAGTATGCAGTAGTAAAAATATATACAAATTATGGCTTTGGTATTAATAAGTAAAAAAAAAAAAAAAAAAAAATGTAATGGTTGATGTCATCAGCCAAATCAAAACAGTAATACCAGCCTGAATGATAAATTGTGTGAGGCCCACGGAGGTGAGGCCTGTATAAATAGGAAACAAACTCGACTTCCGTTCATATCAGATCAAAAATAAAAGTCATGTTAAACAGCTATTATTTATTGTGCACTCAGATGTTTGTGGACTATTGTTACTGTTTATACCTACCCCCAACTAAAAAACTACCTTGTAATTTTTGTTGATGAGTATACGCAATACTTTGTTACGTACCTATTTAACCTATAAAAATCAGACGTGTTTGCTGTTTTTAAAGATTTCGTGGCTAAAAGCGAGGCTAAGTTTAATTTAAAATTAGTCATCTTGTAGTGCGATAATGGTGGCAAACATTTATCGACTGAAATGAAAGGTTATTTATTGTGTAGAGAGAGGGATATCAGAAAAAAAATTATCATATCATTTAATAGTTCCGAGAACACCACAGTTGAATGGCGTTTCTGAATGTATGGTCAGAATCATTACTGAAAAAGCTCGCTCAATATTAAACAAAGTGTTTTGGGGCGATACGCAGTACTGACTGCTGATTATTTAATTAATTTGACCCCAATTAAAACTTTGAAAGTTTTCAAAAACACCATTCGAAATGTGGCATGATACAAAACTTAAAATTTAAAAAAATAAAAATATTGAAGGTTCAACTGTTTACGTTCAATAATAAAAGCAGTAAGACCAAGTTTGATCAAAAATCATGGAAAGGGATACTTGTGGGTTATGAACCAAACGCTGTAAAGTTTGGAACCCAGAGTGCGAAAAATTACATAGTAGTCAGGGATGTTATTGTTGATGAGACTGGATTTTTTAAATCCAGGTCAATCCTCAAGTCTGAAGGGAATATTAAAAATTCTCACGGCAAAACTGATGGTGTAATATCCAAGTCAGTGCCGGTCAAGTCTCATAACTCTGACAGTTCTAAATCAGATATGTCTATGGTCTAAATCTCATGAGCACTGAAGGGAATTTAAAAAAAAAAAAGAAAAAAAAAACTCACGGCAAAGCTGATGATGTAATATCCAAATCAGTGCCGGTCAAGTCTCATAACTCTGACAGTTCTAAATCAGATACGTCTATGGACTAAATCTGTTGAGCACGAGTGTAAAATTCGCAAATTAAACCATGATAATTTAATTGAATCGTAGCACATAGTTGATAATATTCTTTCTGATAACCCGTCTTCACCAAAAGAAAACACAAATAAAATCCTGACATTAAAAAAAAAAAAAAAAAAAAAAAAGGCCAAAAATCGTCCGCGTATTTCCTATAATGAAGACGATGATGATGATTGCCATCTTGTGTGCTCAGTCTATTCTATGTAAAATAACAAATTCATTAGCAGAGATCAAAACAGATCTCAGTGAGAAAGTGCAATTAGGGACGAACTAAATTCTCTAAATAATATGGGCTTTAGTACCAAGAGCTGAAAATAAAAACATTGTCAATTTCTTGTAAATGGATATTTCCTATAAAACATGATACAAACCATCAAAACAAAAACTTTGGCACCAGTAGCATGAGTAGCGATAGCAGTTTCAGATGTATCTTGCTTTTGTGAATCAATTTAATTTGCTAGTTCATCTTAGGGATGTCAAAACTACCTTCCTAAATGACAAAGTAAAGGAAGATATTTATATGAAAGTCCCTGAGGGTATCTCTTGTTTAGATAATTATGTGTGTGAATTAAATAAAGTACTTTACGGGCTGAATTATGCAGGCAGCTAGATGTTGGTTTGAAATTTTCAAACAATCTCGTAAAGAAGGTTTTCAAAATTCTTCAGTTGAATAAGCTAGAAAATGAAGATGTACACAAAAATATTTGTCGTTTTATATATAGGTGATTTAGATATACATACCTATGCATATAATTATGTCATTTTATTTAAAGGTGTTTTATAGTATGTGCTGATATTGAAACAATTAGTAATTTTAAAAGGTATTTAATGAGTAAATTCAAAATGACTTTTTTAGACAGATTAAAAAAAAAAAAAAAAAAAAATTCTTGGTATAAAAAATTACAAGCATGTAATGAAATAACATTAGATCAAAGTGCATACAGTACGTGAAACAGTATTAAATAAATTTAATATGCACTATTGTAAACCTATCATAATCTATGAGGATAACAATGGCTGTATACGCATTGCAAATAATCCAACCAATCACAAAACATAGATATAAAGTATCATCTAGCTAAGGAACAGATTTAAAAAAAAAATGTAATAAAATAAAATTACATTCCAACAGTTCAGCAGTTGGCAGATGTTCTGACCCGCTATCACTTTTCAAGAGATGAGAAGTAAAATGGGCTTAGAATAAGATACTGATTTAATGTTTTGTGATTCTACATAATAATATGATTTATGATTAATTTAATTATTACTAAGAATAATTTAATGAAATGGTTTGATTAAGGTTTTCTGGGTTTTCCTTAATCCTTGGCAGCAAATGTTGGACCATGAGATGTATTTCCCAGCAAACACTAGGAAGTGAATATGTTCCGGTCATTTAGGTATTACTTTGATTTATTTTGTTTGTATAATTAGGTAGATCAATTTTTGAGGGGGCGTGTTGATATAATTGATTTACTTACTTACAAACATCAATCTTTAGTCGATTCTGCAATAATCGATATATCGTAGGTACTTATTATATAAATACTACCCACCATTATTATTACCTTACTTCATGTTTGAGCCTTGATAAAGACGGACGTATAACCTTCCTAGTGACTTATAATTGGCTAATAATAATCTTTATATTTTAAAAAGCCAGTAACTCGTTTTATTGAAGTGTTAGAACCTAGATTTCCAACACAGACCCACTAAAAAGCGAGAAATAAAAACTTTTTAACAAAAAAAAAAAACCGACTTCCAAAAATCACTACAAAGTGAAAAATAACTTTGATTTCGGAAGTCGGTGGCAAAAAAAAAGAAAGTAAATAAAAAACGAAAGACACCGACTTCCGAAATCAAAGTTATTTTTCACTTTGTAGTGATTTTTGGAAGTCGGTTTTTTTTTTTTGTTAAAAAGTTTTTATTCATGGAGCCATTGCCTATCTGACTTCCACAACCCAGTTACTGGGTAACACAATACCCTTTTAGTAAAACGGTTGTCAGTTTTTGGCTTCTGACTACCCTTAACGACTGTCAAAGATGACATGAATGACAACCGGAGGCAACAGCTTAAAGTGCTTTCCAAGGCATGGAGGGGTCTCGATATGTAATAGATGGCCACCGATCCACGAGTCGTGGCAAGCGTAGCTAAACCTTCGATTGACCCATATGGCTGTTATCATTTAGCCACAAGCCCCTTGCATATAACTGACCCAATTAAAAATATCTTTCACTTAGAGAAAATTACACTATTACCGAGTGCCATAACATTTGTTATGTTTCTTCCATGTGGATGGCCAGAAGCTAGTGAGTTATTTTGTGGTAAAAGATTACGCAGGAGCACAACTGCCTGCTCCTGTGCACTGCTGCCTATCATCTCTCAACGAGACTTATAGCGTATTGACATTATCACCAGGCCTAAGAAGTGGGAGTCTTGCTAATCTAATGTTTACCCACACAGAAACAAATGAAGTCATGATAACGAATGTATATTCTAACAGCAAAGCACGAATAAAACTAGAAACAGAGGGGGAGATTTTCCCAATACACAGGGGAGTGAGGCAGGGAGACCCACTCTCGCCAAAACTTTTTAAACTAAATGTTAACAAAAGTTAATTAGATGATGACACATACCTTGCGGAAACCATTGGGCAGCATGTGACGGGTCTTCTTGTTTGAACCGTAACCGATGTTTGGCATCAAGTATTGACCCTTGAAACGCCTGCGCACCCTGTTGTCAATACCTGTAAACGGGGAAAGTTGGGTCAGCAGAGTTTTCGGTACATATGAAGATTTAACAAAGGTTTTAATGTAATAAAAAGTTGGGTTGATTGGAACTTTTTATAACTTTACTTACAAAACCCAATTTCAAGAGTAAAATTCAGTTCATTGAGCCTGATTTGCAGTGTCTGATTCAGCTCGCTAAATTAGATATTGTATTAGATTTTCTGTTAAATAAGTTAACTGGAATAAAATTAATCCAGAAGTGATGCAGATACAGGACATTTTAGTTGTTCTGATTTTCAATTTTATTTGAGAATGGAAAGTCTTTCAATAAAATGTATCTACCAATATGACCAAGTAACCACATGCAAGCTACATGGAATAGGATTTAGTAGAAATTAATCTAGCAAGGTAACAAATTGTAATTATCATATAGAATGTATAACACAGAGTGCCCTTGCATTGAATATAGTGTCAAAAGTTCTCATTCAAAAATATAGTTAAAAGTAGTCAAAAAGTTAAGAATCTAATTTAAGGTCAGTGGGTCGTCTCTTTTAGGGTAATGAAATATTTACAAACTAAATAAAGCATTCACATGCTCATTATATAGTGGGATTTCAGTTTTAAATTTAATTTTCATAAAATTATAAGGTTATATTCAAGGTGTGTTTACAAAAAGGCACTGTTGACAAAGTTTCAGCTAATATTGATCCTTCTTGGTGAATTACTCATTTAACTCACAGAGATGAGTATCAACCTGCTTTGTATGATTTCTTTTTCGTTAACTCTTTAAAGGAGATGGTTTTCATAGAATAAAATCCCTCGCTTTGGTCAAATTATAACCTCATCAATATAGTTAGTAATTTTTACTATAGCATATTTTATACTCTGTAATAACCTGAAATGTCGTATATTTACACTACAAATAAAAATAATTGACAAAATAATACTTAAAATAAGGTTATCATGGGCGACAATGCCCACATAGAACACGCGTACTTACCTCTGGGTTTACGCCAGTTACGCTTGAGTTTGTCATAGCGATCCGATTGATGGCGGATAAATCTTTTCGTCCTCTTTTTGACGATTGTCGGCCTGTATACAGGGCGGATTGCCATTTTGTATGTTTCTTAATGAAACGCGGCTGTGAACCACGCGGTGACACGGCCGCACGAAAAGGAAGAAGGAATAGACAAGCCGAGACATTGCTAGAGTTTCAGTATGTTTTCGTCTGGTAATCAAAAGCGATGCAGGAAAAAAAATGTTATAAAATTAAATTAGTCTCTATGGTCAACAAGATTCGTTTAGATGTTACTATGTTGTATAAAATGATCTGTTACTGTACTTGTTCAGCAACATGATTTAGCAAATACAGAGACGAGAATGGAAAAGGACCCCAAAGGCAACTTATAAAGCATTAAACAACGATGAGAAGAACTGAAAACTTGAGAAGTTGAGAACACCGTACGCACGGCTACAGATCAAGCTATACATATCCAGTATAAGCTGATCTCGCATTGTATAGGATTTCCTTACAATGAGAGGTCAGTGTAAACTGGAAATGTATAGCTTGATGTGTAGCCGTGTGTACCTATGCTGATGAAGAAATTGGAGAGTGAATAAAATTTCCTATTACAGAGATACTTAATGACTAAGTATTTCAGAAACTATCGTGTTCAGTCTTAGAGCATTTAACCTATGTTCAGTAAATCATTTAGTCGACTAGCGCCAGCGACAACATCGACTTTCAGTTTTTTTTTTCAGAACTTCAACATAAACACGAGACATGAGCATACGATTGCACCAAGCGTGGGTGACTTGCTATCAAAATTTTAAACGGCTAACTACACTCCTTTGCAAAAAAAAACGGGCGGTTTGGTTTTTTCTACATTATTGGTAATCATTTAGTTCTTTTGCATCCGCTATAGCCGAAAATTACAGCCACTACTTTCCCCTTACAAAATAAACAACATTACCTTGCAGGAGGTTTCTGAAATCCGTGACCTAGGCGTAATTATAGACCAAAAACTAAAATTCACCTCTCATATATCTGAAATTGTAAAAAAATCAGCTCAAATGCTTGGTTTCATCAAAAGAAATACAAAGTCATTTGGGGCCAAAACTAAAATTATACTGTACAATGCTTTGGTGCGTTCTCATTTAGAATTTGCCAGTATAGCATGGAATCCCATGTACGCTGTACATTCGCAGCGTCTCGAGAATATCCAGCGTGCGTTTACTAGGCATATTGCTTACATGTCATCAGGAATATCCCACAGATGTCCATACGAACAACGTTTGGCTTTCTTTCGCATTGAGTCGCTTCGGAACCGTCGTACGGTCCAAGACTTAGTTTTTCTTTATAAAATTGTAAATGGTCAAATAGAATGCGAGCAATTGCTTGAACGTGTCATGTTGTCAGTCCCATTTAACCTGTTAGTACTGGCCATCCAGTACCAATTGACCACTGCATGTCATTTATGTTGTTACCTAGTTACCAATATAACAGTCATCTAAATAAAAGCGATATCATTGTTCATGCGTATTAATCGTATATCTTAATAAATGAATCCCTCACAAATTGGTAGCAGAGCGTGGTTATTTGCAAGTATGAAAAATGGCATCAACTATGAGTTATCGTAGCATAGAACCTTTGACCAAATCAAACTATGATACGTGGTGTTTGCAAGCACAAGCGGTCCTGATTAAAAATGACTATTGGGAAATCGTAAGCGGCGAGAAAACGTTACCACCAGCTACGGACGCGGCGGCGAGATCGGCGTTCAACAAAGAGGACTTGAAGGCAAGGGCCGAAATCCTACTTTTATTGTCGCCATCTGAATTAAAGCAAATTAAAGTCTGCGCGACATCTAAAGCTGTATGGGACAAGTTGAAAGCTACTTACCAAAGCACTGGGCCTGCGAGGAAAGCTACCTTATTAAAACAGTTGGTTCTTAAACGAATGACCACAGGAGAAGATATACGTGACCACATAAACAACTTCATGGACATCGTGGACAAACTCGCAGATATGGATATAAAGGTACCTCCAGAACTGCTGAGCATAATGCTTCTCTACAGTTTGCCGACATCTTTTGAGAATTTTAGAATAGCCATCGAATCTCGAGACACCCTGCCTAAACCTGATGATCTGAAAATAAAGATTATGGAAGAATACCAAGCAAGGAGTGGAAATGAACAGCCTGAAAGCTCAGAAGCATATCATATCAAGAAAAACAGGCAAAGGTTGTACTGCAAGAGCTGTAAAAAGAAAGGCCACACTATCGAAACATGTTGGGGTAAGAAGAAAAACACTAATGAAAAAGACAACGGAAGCAAATACAATTTTAACGTTTGTCTGAGCACCGTAAATTCAGATGTTGATAAAAATGTCTGGTGTCTAGATAGCGGCTGCTCATCACATATGTGCGGTGACGAATCGATGTTTTCTTCCATGACACCTGAAAATGGCACCTTAAAGTTGGCATCAGATAAATACATTAGTAGAATTCAAGGTATAGGAAAAGTAACAATCAGTACCGATAAACACGGCTACAACTTCAATGACACCTTGTATGTTCCTGATATATCAGTAAACCTTTTATCCGTCGCCAAAATAACGGACAGAGGAAATAAGGTTGTTTTTGAAAAAGAGAAAGCCTACGTCGTAAAAGAAACCGGCGAAAAGATACTGACTGCTCGAAAGAGAGATGGGCTATACTATTTTGAATCTGGACGAAAAGAAACTGCTAACTACACACCAAAAACTGACAGTGACATTATGGAATGGCATCGCAAACTCGGCCACATAAACGAAAAAGATTTAAAGAAGATGGCTAAAGATAACCTTATGTATGGCTTAAATTTTAATGATGAAGACATGAAGACATGTGAGACCTGCATTAAAGGCAAATTGTCCAGGTTACCGTTCATAAGACATGATGATCTATACTCAACCGATAACATGGAAATAATCCATAGCGACGTTTGTGGACCTTTTGAATGTGATACACTAGCAGGATCAAAGTACTATGTTACTTTCACAGACGACTATAGTCGCTATTGTCACGTTTATTTTATTAAAAGAAAGAGTGATGTATTCAACGTCTTCAAAGAATACAAAAATGAAGTTGAGACCTTCCATAACAAGAAAATAAAAAACCTGCAGACCGACAATGGTACAGAATATCGGAACAAGGAATTCGATGACTTTCTCAAATCACATGGCATCCGAAGAAGGTTGACCACTGTTTACACCCCTCAACAAAATGGGATTAGCGAGAGGAAGAACAGATCCTTGCTAGACAAAGCTAGATGTCTGTTAATCGAGGCCAAGGCACCTAAAAAGCTATGGGCGGAAGCGATAGCAACTGCAAACTACCTTATAAATCGTAGTCCTTCCAAAGCACTGAATGGCGAAACACCGTTCAAGAAATGGTTAGGCCGAATACCATGTGGACATCATCTTTACGTGTATGGAAGGAAGACCTTTGTGTTGAAAAAGAACAAACGGGGTAAACTGACCCAGAATGCCAAAGAAGGCGTTTTCATGGGGTACTCGATGACCTCAAAGGCTTACAGAGTGTACATACCGGAAGACGATGATGTAGTGATAAGCAGGGACATAAAAGTCATAGAAAAAATGTACTTCGAAGAAGAAAGTCAGAACTATGATGAACTTATTAACGAAAAGGAACAATCTCGGAAACCTGAAAAAGAAAACAAAATTAAATACAATGATAAGAAAAATAAAAGGGTACAACCAATAGAAATTGAAATAACAGCGAATGAAAAGGAAAATACGTTACAAAATTCCAACGAGCAAGAAGATGAAGTTTCTTCAGTAGAAGAAATAGAGTCTTACGATGACGCATCAGATGTTGTTGAAATATCTGAAAATGGGAGGCCGCAAAGAGAGAGGCGTCCACCCGCGTGGGCTCGAGATTTTATACTGGACCAGACTGAAGAAAGTCACTTACTCTCGGAGATATCCTATATATCCGATGAAAATGAAGATGATGAATACTGGCATGATGCTATAAAAGCCGAGATTAAAGCACATGTTAAGAATGGAACCTGGAAAATAGAAAAGAAGAACAAAGACATGAAAGAAGTGGACTACAAAATGGTTCTAAGAAACAAAATAGGACCAGACAACAATATCACAAAGAAAGCCAGACTTGTAGCACGGGGCTTCACTCAGCGACCAGGCGTTGACTACAATGAAACATACGCTCCTGTAGCTAAACTGAGCTCGATAAGATCTGTTGTTGGAATAGCCATGGAAGAAGGTTTGAAATTGAACCAGATGGACGTTACAACGGCGTACCTGAATGGCGAACTAGAAGAAAAGATAGTTATGAAGTACCCTGACTATTTAGAAGATTATCTGACTGAAATTATGGTTGAAGAAAGTAAACAAGAAAATTTAACTTTGTACAACAAAACAATGAGTATGCTAAAAGACATAAAAAACAATCCAAAAGGGAAAGTTTGTCAACTCATAAAAGCTTTATATGGACTCAAACAGGCAGGGAGGCAATGGTATAAGAAACTCGACACAGAATTAAAGAACATAGGTTTCAAAGCATCGGAAGCTGACCCATGTCTATACTTACTAGAGAAAAGAGGAGTTAAAGTCATAATAATTATTTATGTTGACGATTTGTTAATTGCCTATTCGTGTCCTAGAAAGTTCCAAGAAATAAAAGACCTGTTAAATAAGAAATTTGAGTTAAAAGACTTAGGAACACCTAAACGGCTAATAGGGATAGACGTTACCTATAAGGGAGATGAAATTAAACTCAACCAGGAGAAGTTCATAGAAGACACTCTTAAAAAATTCAAAATGGAAGATTGCAAAGCCACGTCTACACCAATAGAACCAGGTCTTAGACTAGAAAAAGGAAGAAGAGATGAAAGGAATGATCTGCCTTACAAAAATTTGATTGGCTCTCTCATGTATCTGGCAGTGGCAACTCGACCCGATATAATGTTTGCCATAAGTTATCTCTCCCAATTTAACGACTGCTACGGAGAAGAGCATTTCAAGTGTGCAAAAAGAGTACTGCGATACTTAAAGGGGACAAAAAGCGTCGGTCTTATATTTAGAAAAACTCGCCAAGAACTATATGGCATGGCTGACGCAGATTGGGGAGCATGCAAGCTCGACCGGAAGTCTTTTTCGGGCTGCTGCTTTAAATACGCTGGAACGGCCATAAGCTGGATGTCGAAAAAGCAAAAGACTGTAGCGCTATCGACTGCCGAAGCGGAATATGTCGCTTTGACCGAAGCTGCAAAGGAGGCTATTCACTTGAAAAGTCTATTCAAAGATCTTGGGGCCAACTATGAAAGCATAGTTATATTAAACGATAACCAAGCCGCCCTCAAGCTAAGTCAGAACACAATGGTGACTTCCAAGTCCAAACACATCGACTTAAAAATGCACTTCATTCGAAATTGCATAATGGACAGAGTGATACAGGTCAGGTATCTGCCAACCGAGGATATGGAGGCAGATATTCTAACGAAAGCCCTAGCCGGCCCGCGGCTGTTGAAATTGCGGAGCAGCTTAGGAGTTTCCTGAACTCCTGATGACCATGACGATGCCGTGAAGAGGAGTGTTAGTACTGGCCATCCAGTACCAATTGACCACTGCATGTCATTTATGTTGTTACCTAGTTACCAATATAACAGTCATCTAAATAAAAGCGATATCATTGTTCATGCGTATTAATCGTATATCTTAATAAATGAATCCCTCACAGAATTATTATTAGAATCATTCCTAGACAGCCAATATCTAGACTTTTTGAACCACCTACCTGTAGAAATAACATTGGCAGACATTCACCAACATCTAGAATGTGTATTCAATTCAACGAACTCAACTCAAAACTATCTGATTTGGATGTATTCTTTGGTTCCCTGCCGAAATTCAAAACCCTCTTGCGCAGTCATTTAAATAAACATTTAAGTGACTAACGTCGTACTTAGTAAGCTAATTTTATTTTATTTTAGTTAATATTTTATTTTATTGTAATTAGTAATGTATAATGTATATTTTATATCTTTATTTGTGTAAGTCAGTTTTTGTTCGCTGTTTTGTTTTGTTTATAATTTTGTTTTTCCTTTTCATTTTAATTAATAATTTTAATTGATATAATTAACGGTGGTTGCTTTGTATTATGTGAATGTCGTGTACACCTGTAATTGGTATATATATAAGAACCCATACCTATTAATTTTTAGTCTATAATGTACAATGTATATGCTGTTGGCGTACCTATTATAAATAAATAAATAAATAAATAAAGAAGTTTTAATAGCCAAACTATGTTACTGGCACTTAATAAAGAGCCTGGGTATGAAAAAAAAGTTAATTTCAAATTCTAAACTGTTGTTTTTAAAAATAATAATCCATTTTACAGTTTATGACTTTTTACTTACTATTCCCGGGTTTGCGGTTAAAAGTTTATCAGGCAACTAAAACTAACTTCTCGTTATTTTTATTAGAATAATTTGTGTTTGTCGCATAATACTGCCTTGTGGTGACTTCAAACAGGATATCTTTGTGTCGATTGTAATGGCAGAAAAAGCAATAAGAGCTAGTAAAATTATAGCGCTGCTTCAAGAGGGGTGTAGCCAATGTTACGGCTCACAGCGGTTAAACGTGAGTCGTTCAACCATCCAAAGAACCTGGACTCGATACCAAGAGACAGGTCCCGTTCAAAGAAGGCAAGGTTCTGGGAGAAAACGTTGCACACAACCACGAGACGACCGCTTTTTAGTGACTCATGGGCTGAGGAACCGCAAATGCAGTTACATAGACCTCAAAAGAAACCTTGAAGAGGTACGAGGAGCACAAGTTAGGTCCGTATTACAGAACGTCACTCAATACTCAAGCATGACTTAAAACTAGATTCAAGCCATTTGATTGGTTGAAACTAGTTTTAAACTTAATTTAAACAAATATCAGTGCTTGAGTTTCCTTCTGTAATACGGACCTTAGCCTATGGACAGTGAGGAGGAGGCTTTTAGCGGTTGATATACGCAGTCGACGACCAGCGCGGGCCCCCAAGTTACTCCGTGAGCAACGGATTGCTCGACTGAGGTTCACTAGAAATTGTGAATCTTGGACACTAGGTAACTGGAGTAGCGTACTCTTCTCCGATGAGGCTCGAATTTGTCTGAATGGTGAGGACCGACGTCGGCGAGTGTTACGAAGACCAAGGGAACGCTATGCCGACGTGTGTTTTGAAGAAATCACCCCTTATGGTGGAAGGTCCGTTGTGTTTCGGGCGGGCATAACTTCCAGCTATCGTACCGAGATAGTGTTAATTGAAAATGGCTTACTAAATGCGCAAAGGTACATAACAGGAACAATTTTTCAACATGCACAGCCCGCACTGACTGTAATTGGTGAAGATGCCATTTACATGGACGATAATGCTCGGGAACACCGTTCTGGCGACGTAGATGCTTATATGCAAGAGGTCGGTATTCGTCGTCTGGATTGGCTAGCGCAGAGACCCGACTTTAACCCCATTGAGCACGTCTGGGACCTCCTAAAAAGGCGAGTACGATCTGTCCAACCCCTTCCACAAAACATCAGGGAGCTTAAACGTGTGATTTCGGCTGAGTGGGAACACATTCCACAGGACACCATCAAAAGCCTGGTGGAAAGCATGCCAAGACGATTACATGCCGTAATCGCTGCAAGGAGAGGTCATACTCGTTATTAATATTTATTTTTTAATGTCTTTTGTGTTAGAGTAACAATAATAACAATAATAATATTTTATAGTGGTAACATTGTATTGTTCTAGAAGAAAGTCACGTGCTTAGAACACTTTTGAACTCTCTGTAAAAAAACATGGCTTCGGCTAGTTGGTGCTTTTCTCCTCTGTATCTGTTTTCCAAATATATGATGCAAAGAACCTGCTTTACTTTCATTTAAAAGTCCTAATAGGTTATGGGCCCAGGTGTGCATCATAATATTAGGTGAAGAATATTGGCTTGTGAAGGTGAACGGCTTGGTCAGATATCGACAAGTCGGCGAAGGCATCGGCGGCGGCCGGCATTATTTTGGCGTCGCGTGGTTTGTTGTTCGTGAAGCCGTGAAGCAATATTTTAGTACAAAATGGAGAAGCACGGAGTTATAAAACTCGAGGGAGCCAAGAATTGGAGCGTCTGGAGATTTCAGATGTCGATAGTTCTTCGAGATCTGGGTCTGTATAATATTGTTACTGGAACGGAGGTTAAGTCCAGTGATGGCGAAGCAGACACAAAAGCGGCGGCGGTCGTGGCAGAAAAAGATTTAAAGGCGATGAGCGTTATTGTGACAAGATTGTCTGAAGCAGTATTGCAGCATGTGATAACATGTGAGACCGCTCGAGGAGTGTGGGAACGGCTGCACAGCGTTTACGAGCGAAGTGGCGAAACATCTATCATGATGTGTCAACAAAAGTTCTTCCAACTGACGTTTGAGGACGACATGTGTGTCGTAGATTTTATTACCAAGGTCCAGGAACAGCAGCAAACCTTGCAACGACTTGGAGAAAGTGTTAGCAATAGAATGGTAATCTCAAAAATAATCATGTCGCTCCCTGAAAAGTTCAGTCATTTTGTTAGTGCCTGGGAATCCTGTGCTGAAGACAAGCAAACAATAGACAACTTGACGGCACGCCTCTTGATTGAAGAAGAGAGGTTGAAGAGTAAAGACAGCAAGTCGGAGAATATAGCCTTGTTTTCGAAGGCAGGTTATAAAAACAAAAGCTACATGAAATGCTTTCTTTGTCAAAAACCAGGACATTTGAAGAAGGACTGTAGGATGAAAAATGTATGTTTCAATTGCAACAAACCAGGTCACTTCAAGGACCAGTGCAAAGTGAAGACGCAAGGGCAGAAGTTTGACAAGAATGGTCCAAAGGACAGTAAACAGGGGAATGCGTTCATCACTACGGCCTTAGCTGGTGTTGAAGATAAACTTTGTGAAAAGTGGCTAGTGGACAGTGGTGCCAGTCAGCATATGACATACCAAGAAGAGTTGTTCAGTGAATATGAACAGTTATCGATTCCTAAGACTGTAGTTATAGGTGATGGCCGGAAACTTAGTGCTGTAGGTACAGGTAAGATTTGTGTTCAAGCTTTCAATGGTCATGAGTATGTATTTAGTACAATAAATGATGTTTTACATGTTCCGGAACTAAAGATGAATCTGTTTTCTGTGGGTAGTGCAGTTAATAAAGGTTTTGAAATAAAAATGACAAATACTGAATGTATATTTATGAAAAATAACAAGGTATGTGCAGTTGCTAAAAAGGATGTCATGTTTTATGTAATGGACTTTATTTATAAGTCAGATTGTTATCAGGCTAGTGTAGCTAAACTTGACTTAACTGATTGGCATAATAGGTTAGTACATCAAAATTATCGGGAAGTCAAACGTATTCTGAAAGTAAACAACATTGATTACAGTGAGCCACATATTGATACATGTACAGCATGTGTGGAAGGAAAACAGCATCGGTTACCATTTGAGAACAGCAGAAGCTCAACAAATAGGCCAGGTGAACTAGTGCATGCAGATCTGTGTGGGCCAATGGAAGTTTCATCGCTTGGAGACTCAAGGTATTTCCTTCTGTTAAAGGATGATTTTTCGAAATATAGAACAGTTTATTTCTTGACAAATAAGTCTGAAACTAAAGTTAGGATTAGAGAATTTCTGAAGAAGGCAAATGTGTTGAACAATTCTGTGTGCACACTTCGTACTGATAATGGTACCGAGTTCGTGAACTCAGAAATGAAAACTTTATTACTTGAACATGGGGTGACACATGAGACAACTGTGCCCTACTGTCCAGAGCAGAATGGCAAAGCAGAAAGGGACATGAGAACATTGGTTGAAGGAGCTAGAACTTTATTGCATGCTAAAAAGATGGATAAAGTATTTTGGGCTGAAGCTGTAAACACCGTTGTATTTACTCTCAACAGAACTTGTCGCAGTCAGTCAGTCAGTAGAGAAACACCCTATGAGTCATGGTCAAGAAAGAAGTTTGATATAAATTGTTTACATGAATTTGGTAGTAATGTGTATGTACATATACCAAAACAAAAGAGGAAGAAACTTGATGCCAAAGGAGAAAAAGGTATTTTTGTTGGCTATGGTGAATGCACAAAAGGATACAGGATTTATTTACCAGACAAAAATGTGGTTGAAATACTGCGGGATGTAACTTTTGTGAAGAAACATGAAAAGTCTGAAGAAACTGAAGAAGATGAAGAGTTTATATCTTTAGATATGGATGATGGCATGTTTAATGAGGAAAATCAATCTGAAGCTGAAACTGAAAGTAGTGTAGAATTCCAGGAATGTCAAGAAATAGAAAACCAGACCCAAGAAGAGGAAGAAGAACAAGTGAATGTAGATGAGAATGTGCGAGAAAATACAGGAAGTTCAAGGCTAACACGTTCTAAGAAAATTCCTAAATGGTTAAGTGATTATGAAATTGGTTTTATAAGTATGCACAATGAACCTAGTACTTATAAGGAAGCCATGGAGTGTGAAGAAAGAGATGATTGGATAGAGGCTATCAATCAAGAGATAAATACCTTAAAAGATAATAATACTTGGACCGAAGTACAGAGTGTACCAGAAGGAAAGGAAGTGATACGCTCTAGGTGGGTTTTAAAGAAGAAAGACAATGGAATTTTTAAAGCTAGGTTAGTAGCTAAGGGGTTTGAGCAATGTTGTAGTAGTGATTATGATCTATATGCCCCTGTTGCTAGTCTTAATACTTTTAGGATATTTATGAGTGTGGCAACCAAATATAATTTGCAAGTACAACAAATGGATGTTTGTGGAGCATTTCTGAATGCTCACTTAGATGAAGAATTGTATTTAGCATTACCAGAAGGAACTAATAGAAAGATTGTAAAGTTAAATAAATCTATATATGGTTTAAAAAGAGCACCTAAATATTGGAACGAGACTTTTAATAAAGTTATGTTGTCATTGGGTTATAAACAATCTGATAAAGATTACTGCTTATATTCTAAGTGTGAGGGAGAGATAAAAACTTTTTTGTTACTGTATGTGGACGATATTTTATATTTTGGAAATTGTAAAGAACAGAGTTCAGAGTTAAGGGATGTTCTGTGTAAAAGTTTCAAAATAAAAGAAATGGGGCCCATTAGTAAATATTTGGGGATAGAAGTGAAACAGGATTTGGAAAATGGGTGTACTATGATATCTCAAAGTAAATACATAACGGGATTGTTAAAAACATATAATATGTTAGACTGTAAGTCATTATTGTTGCCTATTGATAAAAATTACAATTTTCATGTGTTAAATAGAGAATGTTCAGAATCTGCTGAAATAGAAAACAAATGTAGAAAACTGGTGGGAAGTTTGATTTATGCAGCAATGGGGACAAGACCTGATATTTGTGCTGTTGTTAATATTTTAAGTAGATACCAAAGTTGTGCATCTAATTTATTGTTCAAGCTTTTGTTAAATATTTTAAGATATTTGAAGGGAACAATTGATTTGTGTTTAAAATACTATAAAGATTGTGAAGATTTGGTTAATTGCTATGTTGATAGTGACTGGGGAGGGAGTAATGACCGTAAGTCTACAACTGGTTGTGTTTTCAAAGTATTTGGATGTTCGGTTATATGGTTTTCAAAGAAACAGAGTACTGTTTCATTGTCATCAACTGAGGCAGAATTTGTTGCCTTATGTACAGCAACAAGTGAGGCTTGTTGGGTAAAGGATATTTTGTTATCTTTGGGTTTTGAAGGGATAGTCATTAATATGTTTGAAGATAACCAGTCTACTATCAAAATAGCGCTGATGACCAGTGGTAATTCTAGAGTCAAACATTTAGATATAAAGAGATGTTTTGTTAAAGAAAAGATTGATAATAATATTGTCAAGTTGCAGTATATAAGTACCACAGATCAACTTGCAGATATTTTAACAAAAGCTTTGGGTGGGATTATATTTAAAAGATTAAGAGGGAGATTATTTTGTAACTAGTAGACTTTGTAATTTAAGTCCTAGACATATTATTTTTTTGTTGAGTAGGTAATGAAACAAGTTTTTTTGGTTTGTATAAGTAAAATATTTTATTGAGGGGTGGTGTTAGAGTAACAATAATAATATTTTATAGTGGTAACATTGTATTGTTCTAGAAGAAAGTCACGTGCTTAGAACACTTTTGAACTCTCTGTAAAAAAACATGGCTTCGGCTAGTTGGTGCTTTTCTCCTCTGTATCTGTTTTCCAAATATATGATGCAAAGAACCTGCTTTACTTTCATTTAAAAGTCCTAATATTTTGTTATTATAATACCATAAAAATACTCGTAGTCTTAATTTAATTATTCCCTAAAAATTTGCATTTTAACACGACTCTCTGTTTACATTGACTAAAACACCGATTCCAGGATTTAAGGGTTAAAAACTATGTTCTCAGTGATAATAAGAAATTTCTAGTCATTTATGCTAATCACATACCAAAAATATTAGTATTATCCATCGAAAAGCCAATGCTTGTAAGGTGCCCGTTTTTTTTGCAAAGGAGTTTAGCTACATAACACACCAAACTGTAAAAGAAGACAAAAACATAATTTTCAAGAGTTCAATTTTATCTATGAATTTCAGATAATATCTGATAGCTGGGATCCAAAACCTTCCATAAAAAAAGAAAATATCGCCAACGATATGATAAGGCTTATGTAATAACACGAATGCAAACAAAAAGTATTGGTGAATTTGGTCGTAAGAACTTTTCTTTTTTGATGTCGGTTAAAAGTTAAATGTGATGTTATTGGAACTGGAACTTGAAATTATACACTTCATAGAGACTAAAATTTATAATCTGTACTAACCATAGTACTAACCTATTTTATGACAGCTACCTGCACGCCGAGAACAAACCAATTTCTCTATGCCACAGACGCCAAATGTCGCCATCGATCAATGACATTTTGTGTAGTTGAATTTATTGATATAAAGCGTTAATGTAAATAATAAACAATATCATCATAAAAGTCGGCTTCCAGTCGATATGTATGCCAAGGGCAAGGGCTCTACGGTGCCTTCGGACGCTCAGGCTCGCGAGAAATTGGCGCTCTATGTGTACGAATACTTGCTTCATGTCGGTGCGACCAAAGCAGCGCAAACATTTCTGTCTGAAATACGATGGGAGAAGAATATAACACTGGGCGAGCCGCCCGGGTTCCTCCACTCGTGGTGGTGCGTGTTTTGGGACCTGTACTGTGCCGCGCCAGAGCGACGAGACACTTGTGAGCACTCCTCCGAAGCGAAGGCTTTCCACGATTATGGTTTCGTCAATTCTGGGTATGGAGTCAACGGTATCGGCCACAACGCCGGCCCGGCGCCGCCTAACGACGGTACGTGTGCTAAATACGCGAATAATCGCGCATACTACTGTAAAATTTGTTTTTTACTACGTGTTTTTAGGCCAACGTTTCTCTTATCTCTGGCGTTAATAAAACATGGATTTCCTAATTCTTAAGGCTATATTTAGCTAACTGTAACAGTTCTAACATATTTTTTTACGTTTTTTTCATGTTTTGATGCAATTTTAAGATGTTTTTTTAGCAAGAAAATGTCTAACCCACAAATTAGGCATGCATGAGATGGTTCACCTGTCCTTGTGTAAGTTGCTGTATAAACAAATACAAGCCACTGATAACATAGATATCACAGTTTTGTGGCATTTGTAACATGTTTTTGATGTGAAATGATGACTTGACGACAAGTTCTGATGACCATATTATCAAAATTTTACTCCTAATATCTATAATAGTTGCAACTTTCTACTATTACTGCATAATTAGGCTGAAAATGCTATTCTACTCAATATTTTGCACAAGAGATTATAAAAAAATACCTGCATGTTTGTACTGAGTGATTTGAACAAAATAGAAAGTACCCTTTCTAATTCATCGTTTCTATGATGAAAAGAAGAAATAACAGAACTTTTACTTTTTAATTGTTAAATTTTTACATTATTTGAATTCAAGCTAAAATATTGAAAAATAAAACCCAATATTATGTATTTTGAAAATTTAAAACAACTTAGGGCTGAAATTATAATAACCCATACGCAAAATACACATTGTCGTGGAGTTGCGGATACCAGCCCGTATTACCTATTACCTATGGCTCAAATTGCCTGCAAATATGTCTTGCTCAAACCAATAATATTTATTCTGTCATAGGAGTTTTATAACATTTAAACAGGTCACTATGCCTATAGCCAGTAGTTTTATGGTAATTAATCTACTATTAAATGAGCAATATTTGTATAAAATATATACCATACTAGCTTTTGCCCCCGGCTTCGCCTGCATGGATTTCGGAAAACATCCCACGGGACCATACTATGGGGAAATCCTTCCTTATTCCTTGTCTACACTATAGAGGGAACCTCTGTACAAAATTTCAGCTTTCTAGGTTCAAGAGTTTGGGCTGGGCATTGATGAGTCAGTCAGTCAGACAGGACTTCTCTTTTTATTTATACAGATTTGTAATCACATTCTTAAAAACAGCTCTTAACAATTTTGATGAAAGTTTCATTATAGGGGTCACGACATGAGTGAGGGGTGACGAAAAATTGAACTAGAAAGTTTAGGTAGTAAAATAAAGGTAAACATTATTGATGTGACTTTTTACACAAATAGATATTAAACAAATAAACTACTGCTCACTGCCGCTGCTGTAAAGGTTCAATTGATTTAGTAATCATTATTGCATTGCGTTTAATTTTTAAACTGAGGTTTTAAAATAAAAAAGATAAAAGACACATCAAGATTGTTTACCTTTATTACACTACCTAAACCTTTATTTAACCTTTTCATGTATCCTATCTGAGAAAATTTGTTTTCTCTATTTTCGCCCAAGCAGAGCTCGGTCGCTCAGGTACTTATTTTTAATAGAAGAAGTTAAAAAAAACTTAAATTGACTCTAGTATAAAAACAGGCCCATAGTAACAATACTTTTTTCCCATACTGTATCTGGTACCATTTCTGAAATGCCGAAAAGAAAATCTGCTGTTCCCTACATTTTGATGAGTTAAGCAAACATAAATGTAGGGAACAGCAGATTTTTTTTTCGCGATTTCAGTTTTGGTCCCATAGTAACAGTTGTTCATAATTATGAGTACAATGACCCCTTAAAAGGTATTTCACCCTGTATACATTTGGTATAGGAATTTTAAAAACACAATATTTATCCTCCTAAGAATATATAATTTTTATCTCACGAAACGACACCTGCTTTACTTGTGTTTACCAAGTGTACAAACTGCTGTGAATGTGTGCGTGAAGACGAGTAGCGTCAGTACATAACACACACATACGCACACACT
This sequence comes from Cosmia trapezina, assembly GCA_905163495.3. NCBI lineage: Eukaryota > Metazoa > Arthropoda > Insecta > Lepidoptera > Noctuidae > Cosmia > Cosmia trapezina. The sequence goes on from LR991047.1 coordinate 3,859,753, forward strand.
TCCGACTTCGCCACTGTCTCGGGCGCGGACGGTACCGAGAGCTGCTCCGCTTACACACACATTCACAGCGTTTGTACACTTGAGAACCACAAGTAAAGTGCGTGTCGCTTCGTAAGGTAAAAATACTGTAAGTAAGATGGTTCCGTTCCGATTTCTGAAAAAGTGTGCTAGTTAGAGACATTGTTTTATTTTTCCTGTAAACTTTACATAAACTTCTATCACATAGAATAATTTTAGATTTATCTCTGTGCAAACTTCGGAGACAAGGGAACGGTATTTTTTTTTTACATTTTTTATCAAAAGTCGAAAACTATGCGACCTAAACAAAAAAAAAAATGTTTGAGAATGTGCAAACAGCGTTCTTTCATATGATACCCCACATGCCCAAGTAGCATTTCGAATTTTAAAGACCCCCTTTCAGTCTCAGTTGCAAAAAAAAACTTATTTGTTTCTTATTTGCAAAATAGTTGGGCAAACGTCATCTAAAATTGTTCCAAATTTGAAGTTGATAGCATTAGTAGTTCTTGAGATATCCAGCTGTGACAGGCAGACTGAGTCGCTCCATAAGGGGCCGCCTCCACGAGCGAGAGAATCGCGGCGATAGTCACGCTGTGCCTACAAATTATCGCCGCGATGATATCGCCGTGTGGAGATTGATTCATAGAGTTTCTATTGAATTTGGTGGCACGACGAGATTATCGCCGCGATTTTCACGTTGGTGGAGGCGGCCCGTAAGGGTTCCTTCTTACCAATTTGGTACGGAACCCTAATTACTATAGTATAGTTAAAATCTCGCTGCAGACTTGGTTATAAATCATAATCGGAGTCGGGATGTGCGCTAGTTGCGCGCGCTCAAGGCCATTATCGATAACAGATGATGACGATGACTCAGACGAAGAATTTTAATTTTCTATTTTTAGTTTTATATATCATTCTTTTGTTTATATATTTAATATGCTTTGTAGTAAATTTGGTAATAAAATAAAAAAAAAATGTGTACTTATTTCTATCACCCATTTATAAATATATAAAACTATCGATATCACTCATCGACTGCAGTAATGCACAGGACTACGTGTGGGCGTGGCCTGCCCATAAGGCCCGTGAGTGGGAAAGAGAGCGAAACACTCGAATGATTTATGACCGAGTCTGCAGCGAGATTTTAACTATACTATAAGCACTCATCATCATTGTAAAATTATAAGTTGGTTAAAATGATTGGTTCTAACTAAAACTGGCATGTCCAGTTTTAGTTTTTTATGCAGTGTCTTTAAACAATTACTCTTACTGTTTCCAGGCATGGGTGGCGGTGGAATGCCACCCGGATTCTTCCCCAACTCTCCGCTACGACCGTCACCCCCCGCGCCTCACCCCGGATCTCAGCCGTCGCCTCATGGACCACAACCACAGCTAATGGGCACAGGACAACCGTTTATAGGACCATGGTACTCTGGAGGAGGACCGCGTGGGGCCGTCAGGATGGGAATGGGCAACGATTTTAATGGGCCTCCAGGTAAGCAAAGCATTTTTTGAAGAGAAAACTTCTTTAGGCGGGTTGAGTGATTTTTGGTGGAGGAAATCTTACGGGTTCACGACACCCCGTCACCTCGACACGACACCACGACATGCTGCGCATAGTTTAACATTTATGTTTTTTTTTTATTACTTATATGTATATTTTGCCCAACTTAGGTGGTGATAAAAAAATCATGCATGTTAAGCCGGGAATACATTAGGAAATATTTGCCGATAAACAGTGTTTCATCATCTCTTTAAACAGTTTATAAACAGTCCGTAAACAAGGGTGATGAAACATTGTTTCAGATACATGTTGCCGTGTTCCACTGTGAAGCCGTGTTCCACTATGAAACATTTGTTGATAAACTCCGTCATCGTCTTTTTAAACAAGTTTACCGTAAACATTGTTTCTGAAACTTTGCCATCATCATCACACTATGCCAGTTGTTGCTAGGATGTCGCCCGAGGAGCACACTACCTCCATGTTTAGAAACACCTGCAACACACGTCCACAACTGTTAACTTTTGTTTATAAACTAGATGTTTCGCCTTGCTCTCCACTCGCAGTGGAGAACACGGCAACATGCATCTGAAACAATGTTTCATCACCTTTGTTTACGGACTGTTTATAAACTGTTTAAAGAGGTGATGAAACACTGTTTATTAACAAATGTTTCCTAATGAGTACCCGGCTTGAGTGGAGAACAAGGCGACTAGTTTATAAACAAAAGTTGCCAGGTGTGGACGTGTGTTGCAGGTGTTTCTAAACATGGAAGTAGTGTGGTCCAACAACCAGGTTTTTATGCTCATAGAGCTTTATCAGCAACATAGTATACTTCGGGATACTTCCAATAAGTATTTGGCGACATCCTAGCAACAACTGGCATAGTGAGGATGGCAAAGTTTCAGAAACAATGTTTATGGTAAACTTGTTTTTAAACATAATGATGGAGTTTATCAACAAATGTTTCCTTAGCAGAAAGGAGTAAAACAGTATTTAATTTTTTTACTTGCAGTAGGACTGTTTTTCTAAGCATAGATTATTAGTTACTGAGCCTATGAATAACAGATAAGGCTTTGGGGGAATCAGATTAAGGACGCTGTTACAAATGGGTAGTCAAATCATTACTTTTTTACACAAAAGTATGTTTATTATATAAAATGCTTTGCATTCTTAAAATGTTTTTTGGCCGAATTGTTGATAGATGTGCATGGTACGATTCTGAACTATATATATAATTTTAGATAGGTACATTTTCTCAATATATGTACCGAAGTAAAAATTTTCACTTCGGTACTTACATAATATTGAGAAACTGTTGAAATTGAAAAAAATGTACCTATCTAAAATCTCAAAACAGTGAAGGAAAACATCGTGAGGAAACCGGCATGTCCTTTTTCTTTTTTTTTTTTTTGGGTATGGGAAATCATCAAATAACTTCTCCCGCTCTGGGTGGAGCGGAAGGGTGTGTCAGACTTTTACTGACTAAAACCCACCCGTGTTCCTTCAGTTGCCTATGCCAGGGCCGCGGTATCTTTTTAAAACTACCCGGGACCCCAGCGGCAAACCGGCATGTCCTAGAACCAACAATTTGAAGACATGTGACATCTACCAACCCGCACTGGGCCCGCGTGGTGGATGACTGCCCACTTCCTCTCATCAAGAGGAGGCCTGTGTCCCAGCAGTGGGAACATTGTAGGCTGATTATGTTTTTTTTTTTTTTATGTTTAGGTTAGTTAAGTCCTCCAAGGTTTGTCTGCATTCTATAACTTACTCTCCACAGGTCAGGGAATGATGGGCAACTCTCTGGAGCGCGGCGGCGGCGGGGTGCTAGGCGGGCCGCGCATGACGCCGCCGCGGCCCGGCATGGGCCCCATGAGCCCCGGGGCCTACGCCGCCGGCATGCGCGGCCCTCCGCCACAGGGACCAGGTATGTCACATAGCCATGGGGGTGGGGAGGGACTTAAAACAACATGAGGTATTTGTTTTATTTGAAAAACAAACATCCAACAAAGGCAGTAATTATTAATAAATAAAAAAGCAGCCAAGTGCAAGTCGGACTCGTAAACGAAGGGTTCCGTACCACAGTACAACAGTACAATATTTAACACTACATATTATTAAAAAAAATATTTCAGTTTAAAAAAAACGTTTTCTGTGTGGACTGCCTTTAATTTCTAACTTTATGTTATTGTTATTAATTGTTGTTATAGCTGCAATAGTATTACACAATCTGTGAAAATTTCAACTGTCCACTTATTACGGTTCATGAGATACAGCCCGCTGACAGACGGACAGCGGAGGCTTAGTAAATAGGGTTCCGTTTGGCACCCTTCGGGTACGGAACCCTAAAAAGGAGATTAAGTAAGACCCACTTGCACAACAAATCACTCGTCATATAATTTTGTCTCTATCATCTTCAAACGATGGGCTGAAACAGAACAATTTTTATAAAATTCGTTTAGCTCTAAACGTATTTAGTGAAGATAACTAGATTGAACATACAGTTAAAATTTACTACTGTATACTAAAGCCAACGTGACGAGATATTTGGAGGAATAAAAACTTTAACATAATTGCGTATGGTTCAGTTTCCATTGCAACAAAAATGACTTAACGTTATCAATAACTTTTTCATTCAAAAATCAACTTAGACTAGTTGAGTTTAAAGTTGATATTTGTATAAGTTGCAATTTTATGTATTTATCGTTGTCCTGAATTTTAGTCTTCTTCATAATACGTCATAGGATGCCTCTGTTAGTTTATACAAATAAAATTGAAGTGTCTGTTTGTAATATCAATTTTTAGGGTTCCGTACCAAAATGGAAAAAAGGAACCCTTATGTTGTCACTCAGTCTGTCTGTCTGTCTGTCTGTCACAGCTGGATATCTCAAGAACTACTAATGCTATCAACTTGAAATTTAGAATAGTTTTAGATGACGTTTACCCAACTATTTTGCAAATAAGAAAAAAATTAAAATATTTATATTTGTTTTGCAACAGGGACTGAAAGGGGGTCTTAAAAAATCAAAGTGGAGCTACTAGGGCATGTGGGGTATCATATGAAAGAGCGCTGTTTTCACATTCTCAAACATTTTTTTTTCTTTTTTTTTAGGCCGCATAGTTTTCGACTTCTGATTAAAATGTAAAAAAAAATACCGTTCCCCCCCTTTTCTCCGAAGTTTGCAAAGAGAAAAATCTGAAATTATTCTATGTGATAGGAGTTTATGTAAAGATTACAGGAAAAATAAAACGTCTCTAAATAGCACACTTTTTCGGAAATCGGAACGGAACGCTCGGTGCGCGAGTCCGACTCGCACTTGGCCGGTTTTTTTTTTAAATATAAATAAATAAATATCCTTGGACATTTCACACAACGCCATCTAGTCCCAAGCTAAGCAACTTAATGCTTGTGTTATGGTAACGAGATGGCTGATAAACTACTTATATACTTTTTTTTTGTAAATACATACATATTATATTAGGGATAGAAAAACACCCAGACCCGGAACAAATACTTGTAGGTCGTACAAATATTTGTTCCGTGCGGGAATCGAACCCGCGACATGCTGCGCAGCAGTCAATCGCTCAACCATTGCGCCAACCGTGTCGTCAATAATGAATGCATATTATGTGTCTGTCTGTCTGTTTGTTCCGGCTAATATCCGAAACGGCCGGAACGATTTTGACGGAACTTTCACTGGCAGATAGCTGGCGTTATAAAGAGTAACTAAGGCTACTTTTATTTTAGAAAAATAATTAGGGAAAAAATAAATACCATATAATTGTGAACAAAATCCGAGGGAAATATTGACATCCACGCGGGCGAAGCCGCGGGCAAAAGCGGGTTTGATAATAAAAGCTTAGCTTTTAAGATGTGTTTGAGAATATTGTGGGAACAAAACCATTTATTTATTTCGGTATGTTTGATTATGAATCATTTTATTAGGCCCTGAATTAGTACCACAATCTGGTTTGATCACTATCAGATAATTATGATTGAACTCAATTCCAGTATCAGTGTGATAATATAAATATTACAAGAATATGCATGTTTTTAAATCATTTACTTATTATACAACGTGTAACGTTAAATGCGCAAAACCTCTTAAGGGGTCATTGTACTCATCATTATGAACAACTTTTACTATGAGACCAAACCTGAAATCGCGAAAAAAAAATCAGCTGTTCAGTACATTTATGTTCGCATAATTCGTCAAAATGTACTGAACAGCTGATATTTTTTTCTCGATTTCAGGTTTGGTCTCATAGTAAAAGTTGTTCATAATGATGAGTAAAATGACCCCTTAAGAGGTTTTGCGCATTTAACGTTACACGTTGTATAGCATTACCTTGTTTCTACCTCTTTTTTTTATGAGTGGCCAGTTACTAAAGTGTGGCCAATTACTACAACAGTTACCCTATTCGGCTTTCATACGGTTCGTGCCGATCGGCGAACTTCCTTCGGCATCTCTGCCCTCAATCATGTTCGGGTTGGCTCGGTACAATTTGAGCGAAAGAACGTTCTTAAACATACGGGAACTCGAGGAGCTCGTGGCTAAGTAATAACGGCCGCACGGGTCGATCCATCAGGTTAAGCTACGCTAGCCGGGGATGGGTGACCATCTTTACATTACCGAGACTCCTCCGTGCCTCGGAAAGCACGTTAAGCCGTTGGTCCCGGCTGTCATTCGTGGATCTTTGAGAGTCGTTACGGGCCGTCAGAAGCCCGAAAGTCTGACAACCAGTCTTACCAAGGGGTATCGTATTACCCAGTTACTGGGTTGTGGAGGTCAGACAGGCAGTCGCTCCATGTAAAATACTGGTATTCAGCTGCATCCGGTTAGGCTGAAAGCCGACCCCAACATAGTTGGGAAAAGGCTAGGCAGATTGATTGAAACATACGGGAACTATCCATCTGGTCATCGGGCCACCATGCAGGGGGATTTTCCACGCTGCGAGAAGCTATATTGAAGCGTGATTTAGCTCGATGTGTAAGTGAAATGGCGTTATGTATGTCTAGTTTGACGCGCGAGATAGAAGACTCTCACGCGCACCGGAACTAAACGCGCTTCGTTTAAATGTAGATTTATGACAAAATGCTATACTTAAATAAATTTTTAGCTTAGTAAGTTCTTAACATATTTAAATACCTTCGATTTAAAGCAAATTTTACTTCACAGAAAGGAACTGTTTACGTATAATGTAAAAAACGGAAAATAAACGAATTGGAATTCTTTTCTATCGATAAAATTTAAGTAATCATGTTTCGGTTTTAGTACAGCAGAAGACAATATAGTCAAATAACACGTTATGAAAAATCCAAATGATTTAACCATACAGGGTGTAAGGCACAGCCCTCCGCAGACTGATGGGGTGAATTCAGTATATCATACTAAGATGACCGGTACATGAAATTATTTCAGGAACCTTATGGGAATCCAATTAACCTGATTTGTTTGTGTTTTTGTGCACAAATTGGAACGTCTGTTACTGGTTGGGAGGGGAAGGTAATAGGTATGCGGTGAGTTTGATGAACTCAGTAGCTAGACAGAAAGTGAACAGCTGATTTCACGCGTCGTTCATTAGAGTATTTCAACATTCATTGCTGGTTTTTTTTTTTTGCTGTTTTTTTTTTTACATAAATGGAGTGCTGCAAACACACAATGTAATTTTACATTGAAATAAAGAAAATGTAGCTGAAGAAACTATTAAAAAAATGAAAATTTTCCTGAGAAAATTTCCGGTGGAATATGATTCAAAATGAGGAGCTGAATGCACCCTGTTAGTTTGCGGAGGCCTGTCCCTTACACCCTGTATGTATACATTTGGTTTTATAGGAATTTAAAAAACAAAATTATCGTTGTATCCTTTTAAGCTGTATCAATGTGCACCATTTCGATGTTACTTAGCAACAATCAGTAGTTTGAAACGTCTATCTCATCCAGGTATGCCACCAATGGGTATGGGCCCACGGGGCGCTTGGGCCGGCGGCAGTGGCGGCGGCGGGGGCGGCGGGGCGGCCCCGCTCAACTACTCCGGGGGCTCGCCCGGCGCGTACGGGGCCCCGCCCGGCAGCAACGGGCCCCCAGGGCCACCGACACCGATCATGCCCAGCCCACAAGATTCGTCAAATTCCGGTGAGTTTCATGACTGGGCGAAGGTGGTGGGGTAAGGGTTCAGCGGATTTAATTTTTTTTTATTAGTAGATAGTTCAAATTAATGATTTTTTTTAGGTAATATTAAATCTTAGGGTGATGGATACGATTCTGAATATACCAACTACATGGGGAGTTCTCATTAGTTATTATTTCAAATCAAATAATTTAATAAATAGTTTTAAATATAAAAAAAAATGTATGTACCTAAGTATAAAAAAAAATTGAGTACTTACTAATATTTTTTTTAGATTTATACTCAACTCAATATACAAAAGATCTGAGAAAAATTAAATGATAATAGTTTTATTAAATTAAGGCCCACTTGCACCAAAAATCACTGGACGCATTTAGCGTATTTACAACATACGTTCTGTCTCTGTCAACTTCAAACGATTGACAGAAATAGAATGATATTTTAAATAAATTAGTTTAGCGCTAAACATATTTATTGATTTGTGGTGCAATCAGGCCTTAGTATAAAATCAATGAGATTACTTTATTTAAGGGTGATGGATAATATTCTAAATATATCAAGTACATAGTGATTTTTATTAATTATTATTTTAAATTAATTAATTACAAAAGATCTGAGAAACAAAAAATTAAATATATTTTTAACTATTTTTTTCTTAATTAATAATAAGTGTTAAAAAAACTTGATACCCGCATAAGACGCTTCATGTGTTAACCGTCCCCGAAAGAAAGTTGATTGACATTTTTATCTTTTTTTTTATTTTTTTATTTTTAAATAATTTTTAAAAAATGATGTCAAACTATTTTCGTCAGCAATTCCATCTGCCGCCTAAAACATTATTTTTCAGTAAAAGTCGATGGAAACTCACGCACATCCTAACCAGTACAGTTTTAGTTTATTTATTAACAAGAATTTACGAAGTTTGCAGGTTTCAAGGTATTTAACTATCGCACTAGTTTTTAATTTAAATGTTAGAAGATGAGACTACATTATTAACAAAAACTAGTCTGGATTTTTATTTCTTTTTTGATGAAAAACGATATGATTTATTTTCTTTAAAAGATTTTAACATGTATTAAGAAAAATACGTCATATATTTTGGTTCGGAAAAGAACTTTTTTTTTGATTCTCGAATTGACATAAAAAAAAAGTTAAAATTATTTAGGGTGGTTTATTTATACAGTTTTAGCATTAAAACGTGGAGTTCTGCTGACAACAAAGGTAAAATTAGCTGGTTTATGCATAATAAAATTAAAAGTTAATGTATGCTCATCTTCATGTGATGCGATCTAAAATCTGACCAAAAGATCCATCTCACTCACGATATCTTTTTTTATTAAAAACATTTATCTATCTTTCCGTTTCGCTTGCTTCATTCTCGCATAATCTTGGTTCATTCACGCTTGGTTCACCTCTGTACAACGCTTTTTATCTTTTTGTGTAAGAAAAAGCTTTTTTTTTATTCCGTTGTGTCTGTATAGATTCTTCTATAATTTAAGATGTTTCTCAAATAGAAATTAAGAATAGAAATAGAGATTTCTAATTGAGAAGTAGAAACTATTATTAGAAGTCATTACTTACTTACAATATTTTTTTATTAAATTAATGAAAGTAAAATAATTCGTTATAATTTTTCCGACTTCTAATTACAGTTTTAAATTAATAAAACAATGTTTACCGTAGATTTTAATTATCTTCTCATAGACAAAATTGTTTACTTAGTTTATTATTTTTTTGCATAATAAAAATGTAACTAAATTTACCATCGCATTTTTTATTATTTACGCTTACCATATTTATTTTAATAAATAAAAAATCACACGAACCCAAATAAACAAAAAAAAAAAAAAATGATTTTGTCTATGACACGAAAAAAATCGATACCACAAAAAAACCGATACCACAAAAAACCGGTTTCGATAAAAAGTCACGCATAATGTATGCGCGGCAGGGGGAGACAACTTGTACACTCTGATGAAGCCGGTGGCTGGAGCACTGGGGGCGGAGTTCCCTCTCCCCGGCGAGCACGGACCGGCGCCCCAGCACCTCCCGCAGCCGCCCGCCAGTGAAGGTGGGCCTCTGGACTCAAAAAGGACTGTTTTATGTCACATAAAATAGATCCTCGATCGCCTGTGTCGATTTGATGGCTCCTGTACACTATGGTCCATGTTGGACTCAATTTTACCCATGCCAAATTTGGCTGTCTGTGTAAAAGTGTTAACCCGTGTCTCCTGCGCGTGTTTTTGAATCATTACACAAAAACATCGAAACAAAGAGGCGTGGCCATACTCATTCGTGTATGCAAATACGAAGTTTTTGTTTTCCGAGCTGCATGGAAAACATTCCCGGCGCGCGGGGGAAGAAGGGAAGGGTTTGTTTCATTTTCAACTGCCGCGCGCACCGCGCACATCTGTTATGAGACTGATATCACGTCTTCCTCGTCGTAAATTATTACAATATCTACACTAAATCTCATCTACTGACATCTACACAAAATCTGTAATTAAAAATATTTGAATATGCAGTAGACACTTTATGTATGAAAACAAATGTTTATGTGTAATGTTTCGCAAAAAAACGCGCAGGAGACACGGCTTTACACGTGGAGACACGTTTTGACACATGTCTCCTGTCAAAGTGAATAATAAAATGTGCGTATAGCTGTATGGGATCTATTGGCGCGTGGCCAAAATCGGAAATAAAGCCGCCATCTTGTTATGTCAAAACAATTTCTGTGACAATATCACAAAATGTTTAACAACAACGCCCCCTTGTCAATGTCATTCAGGCGCTAAAAGATCGTTGTACGACAGGACTCAGAGGTTCCTTCGTTTATCTTCGGAAAAACCGAATTTTGCCGAATTCAATGTGACTGGTCCAATAAGTGAGTGACGGAATTTGTGCGTCAATCTATAATAAATAATTTAGGTGGGAACATAATACAATTTCTATTGATCGATAATCACATTTATTTCGGTATATTTAGATTTTTCGAAGATAACGATGACACTTTTGAGTATTGTCATATTGTACAGCTATATGCACCAACGTTGCCCGATGTGTACAGAAGCCATAAGGGCTCTGACACTTGCGTGAAAAAAAAAAAACAAAGAAGTAACAAAAAGTCTTTGGAAAATGAGTTTGGTTGCGGTGGGTGTGCGGCGCCGTTTCGTGTCGCTTTATTGGTCGAAGATGCTAAAAATGATTTGCTTTTATTATGTTTTATAACGCGCTTCAAAGCGGCGTGTCAGAGCCCTGCTTTATTTTTTTTGTCAAACCTAATGGTATCAAGACTATCGATATTTGACAACATCACTATTGTTTGGGTGTCCCATCTCTATTGTCTGTTTTGCTTTAAATGTCAGTGCGAGTAAATAATTTTGCCCGGATTAAAAACAAACAGGTTTGCAGTGTATGTTGCTGGCTCATTGGATCTTGGCCACTGTCAGTTTATGACAGATACCGTAATCACAAAAGAAGACTAGAACAAAGAAAAGTGTCCTTTTCTCAGTAGAAGCAAATCACTTCTCCCGTTCTGGGTGGAGCGGAAAGGCGTGTCAGACTTTTACTGACTAAAACCACCCGTGTTCAGTTGCCTATACCAGGGCCACGGTATCTCTTTCTAACAACCCCGCGACCCCGGCGGCATTCTAGGAATACTTACTGTTGCAATTGCGTTACAATATTTGAATAATAGTCCAGTAGACAAAAGAATATGCCCTTCGATAATTCCAAAGTTTTTTATTTTCGCGGAGTGGATTACTTTCGTGAATTCATTGCTATGTACAAAAATGCTAACAGTTTAGAGTTATGCTATAGGTATTAAGTAGGTATTTCCTATTATTTCGTGTTATAACAATAATATAAAATTTAAATTAAAATACTACACTGTTTCTTAATTAGTACTATCTAAAGTATATATTACTGAAAATGCTAACAGATAGGTACTGTGGAACAATGGAAATCTGAAAATGTCCTTTAACTCATTCAATAAAAAATTTAAGTTTTTCAAATCATTTCCTATACACTTAAAGGGATTAGTTATACCTTACAACAAAAGTTCTAACAGCTAAGTAATATGCTTCACAAGTAATTGTATTTTTACTTTGCAATTAGCGAAATATTGAATTTAAGTTTATAAATTTGCGCCCACATATTCGTGATAATAAGCTCTGCTACCATACAAAAGTTTCAACTTGTACGTGCTATGCCTTTTTGTTTAATAAATAAAATACAATTTGGATATTGTGGCGCGCGGTGTATGTACGACAATTCGTGCAGCGCGACGCGGTGACAATCAGACCCACAGTCACTGCAAACGTGCACGCGGCTACACATCAAGCTATGCATGTCCGGTTTACACTGACCTCTCATTGTAAGGTAATCTTATACAATGCGAGATCAGCTTATACTGGATATGTATAGCTTGATCTGTAGCCGTGCGTACCTACCTCTATTGAATGAGGCGCAAAATCATTTCATTACAGTCACATCTCACAAATGACTAATACGAGTACAGTCAGCGTCAAAAATATCGGAACGAACAGACTGTTCAAAATGATCTCAAAAACTAAGAAAATTAAACTACTCAATTGGGTAAAGCTCTTGTCAGAATTACAGTGTAATATTATCGTAGACTGTCTTCATTCTGAAAACAGTCTGTTCGTCCCGATATTATTGACGCTGATCCAATACAGTCGGTTATTTTTTCTGTTCCATTCCGTGACCGTGACTTCGTCCGCGCGTAATTATCAACAATTGTCAAAAATAGTCAAAATCCCGGATTCCGGGATTCACAGATTTAGAGTTCTGATTATAGGATCGAATGTATATTTATGTATTGATCGTCAAAATGTCGTGATTCCGGAATTGATAAATTAAGTATTTTTTTTACCATTACTGGGTAACTTGTTTATCACTAAATTTTCACAGGGGATCATCTACTATGAACAACTTTCACTATGCCATCAACACGTAAATCACGAAAAATAAATCAGCTGGTCGAGTAGGTATTGAGCTTTTGTATCAAACATCGTAATTTTTTTCGTGATTTCAGAGTTGGTCCCATAACGAAAGCTGCTGAAACTGTAAATCCAAGATGGCGGCTGCGAATATTTTCAAATGTTTCGTTATGGGTGTCGTTTTCATTGGTTTCGAGGGTGTTAAGGCCGATAGTGACAATAAAATGTAAATCCAAGATGGCGGCTGCGAATATTTTCTAATTTTTCGTCATGGGTGTCGTTTTTTTGGTTTTCGATAGTGTTAAAGCCGATAGTGATACTAAAATGTAAATCCAAGATGGTGGATGCGAATATTTTCTAATTTTTCGTTATGGGTGTCGTTTTCATTGTTTTCGGTGGTGTTAAAGCTGATAGTAACATTAAAATGTAAATCCAAGATGGCGGCTGCGAACATTATTAAATTTTTCTTCATGGGTGTCGTTTTCATGCTTTTCGAGGGTGTTAAAGCCAATAGTGACATTAAAATATAAATCCAAGATGGCCGGTACGAACATTTTCAAATTTTTCATCATAGGTGTCGTTTTCATGTGTTTTCATGGTCCTCGGAATGCGCCACCGTCGGGTTCCGAAATAAAAATAAATAATAATAAATAATAAAATCGTTTATTTATGAAAAGGTGCAGATTTACAATAACTTATCTTAAACATTAAAGAGGACACAGTTGCTCATTTGCCTGAACTAGGTAGAACCTGTGTTTCAGGCTATAGAGGTGCTTAGAATTATAAAATATAAAATTAACAACGTACAAGACTACTTAAAACTTAAATATTAACTTAAAAGACTAACATGTTTTATTTACAGACAACGAGTAAATCCTCTGTCTCACTGTATGGTATGCTAAGTAAAAATTGCAGAATAATCTTTTTACAGTCGTAATTATTTAATTTATAGATACTTAATTTCCTATTTAATTTATTGTACAGAAATGGGCCTAAAAATGTATAAAATCTGTTTACAAAGACATATTTAGATGATGCATTTGACTCACATACAATAACGGTGGGAGGGGTTCACATCGGAGTCGGGTCGACGATGAAGTACCTGGGACTCGTCCTCGACAGCCGGTGGAACTTCGTGGAGCATTTCCGACGTTTGGCTCCCAGACTGGCACGGGCTGGGGCTGCCTTGAGGCGGCTCCTGCCCAATCTGGGGGGTACAAACGCCTCCTGCCGGAGGCTCTACGCGGGGGTCGTGCGGTCCATGGCCCTTTACGGAGCACCGGTGTGGGCGCGTTCCCTAAGGCTGGGGCCAGCCGGCAGGTTGAACGCGTCCCAGAGGGTCATGGCCATCCGGCTAGTCCGGGGATACCGCACGGTCTCCCGGGAGGCGGCGAGCCTCCTTGCCGGATTGCCGCCGTGGGATCTGGAGGCAAAGGTCCTCGCGCACGTGTGGGAGTGGCGCGAGGAGGCGAAGCGCCGGGGCGTAACTCCGCTGCCGCGAGAAATCACGGTACAGCGGACAGAGCTCCGGCGGGATCTCATGGCGGTATGGAGAGCGCGACTGTCGCAACCCAGCGCTGGGCACGCCACAATTGCGGCGATAAGTCCCCTCTTTGAGGAGTGGTTAGAGAGGCGCCACGGCGTCCTCACCTTCCGCCTGACGCAGGTCCTCACCGGACACGGTTGTTTCGGGAGGTTCCTGTTTCGCATAAGGCGGGAGGAAACGCCCGGGTGTTACCATTGTGTGGATCGCCTGGAGGACACGGTGGAGCATACAGTGGAGGTCTGCCCGGCTTGGGCAGAGCACCGCCGTGTTCTCACGGAGGCGATCGGCGGCGGCGATCTCTCGCGTCCGAGCCTGGTCCAGGCCATGTTGCGGAGCGAGAGTGCATGGGAGGCCGTCACCTCCTTCTGCGAAGCAGTGATGCTCGCGAAGGAGGAGGCGGAACGCGTGAGGGAGAGGCAGCCTCACGCCCTCAGTCGCCGCAGGAGACGCCCTGGGCGGCGGGAATCGCGGGGCGATTTCCGGCCACCGTAGGCGCGGGCCTGCGGACGGTGAGCAGCGAGTAGCTCGCCGTCCGGTAAGGACCAGGCCCGAGTCGACGGCGCGTTGTGTTCCACGCGCGCCTCAAAGAGATGTCAGCAAGTGACGGGGTCCAATAGGGCCGACGCCGCTGGGGTCGCGGATTGTCCGAAGGGGTTACCGCGGCCCTGGCATAGGCAACTGAAGGAACACGGGAGGGTTTTAGTCAGTAAAAGTCTGACACGCCCTTCCGCTCCACCCAGAGCGGGAGAAGTTATTTGATGATTTCCCACCCTCAAAAAAAAAAAAAAAAAAAAAAAAAAAAAAAGGTGTCGTTTTCATGCTTTTCGAGAGTGTCAAAGCCGATAGTGACACTACAATGTAAAGCCAAGATGGTGGATGCGAATATATTCTAATTTTTCGTCAAAGGTGTCGTTTTCATGGTTTTGGGGGCTGTTAAAGCCGATAGTGATGTTAAAATGTAAATACATGATGGCGGCTGCGAACATTTTTAAAATTTTCGTCACGGGTGTCGTTTTCATGATTTTCGAGGGTGTTAAAGCCGATAGTGACACTAAAATGTAAATGCAAGATAGCTGCTTTAAAAATGTTGATGGTTTTTTAATTACTATCACACGTGTTTTCAGGTTGTAACGCGATACGCTGCACTGCCGCAGGGTTAGTTAAGTAGGCATCAGCCAAGCGTCACGCATTTTGACTCCTCTATCGGCTTTAGCACACTCTAAAACCATGACGGAAAATTTTCGCAGCCGCCATCTTGGATTTACATTTTAACGTCATTATCGGCTTTAACACCCTCGAAAACCATTAAAATGACACCCATGATAAAAAGCTTGAAAATTTTTGGAGCCGCCATCTTGGATTTACATTTTAACGTCACTATCGGCTATAACACCCTCAAAAACCATGAAAACGACACCCATGACGAAAAGTTTGAAAATTTTGCAGCCACCGTCTTGGATTTACATTTTAACGTGGCGTTAAAATGTAAATCGCCTTTGAAACCCTCGAAAAGCATGAAAACGACACCCATGACGAAAAATTTAATAATGTTCGCAGCCGCCATCTTGGATTTACATTTTAATGTTATTATCAGCTTTAACACCACCGAAAACCATGAAAACGACACTCATTGAGAAAAATTAGAAAATATTCGCATCCACCATCTTGGATTTACATTTTAGCGTCACTATCGGCTTTAACAGTCTCGAAAACCAAGAAAACGACACCCATGACGAAAAATTAGAAAAGATAGAAAATATTCGCAGCCGCCATCTTGGATTTACATTTTATTGTCACTATCGGCCTTAACACCCTCGAAAGCGATAAAAACGACACCCATGATAAAACATTTGAAAATATTCGCAGCCGCCATCTTGGATTTACAGTTTCAGCAGCTTTCACTATGGGCCCAACTCTGAAATCACGAAAAAAATTACGATGTTGATACAAAAGTTCAATACCTACTCGACCAGCTGATTTATTTTTCGTGATTTACGTGTTGATGCCATAGTGAAAGTTGTTCATGAGTAGAAGATTCCCTGTGAAAATTTACTGATAAAAAGTTATCCTCTAATACTCGTAGTAAAAAAATACTTAATTTATCAATTCCGGCATCCCGACATTTTGACGATCAATACAAAAGTAGGTACATTCCATATTAGCCAAAGCCTAAACGTAAGTAAATATACACACGATTCTATAATCAGAGCTTAAAAATTGTCGCTCCGGAATCCCGGGATTTTTTCGATACATAAGTGCAATCCATATTAACTAACATCTGCACTTAAGTAAATTATACATTCGATTCTATGATCAGAAGTCAAAATTTGTGAATCCCGGAATTTTTTTGATACAGAAGTGCAATCCATATTAGCCAACACCTGAACGCAAGTACCTAACTAAACATTCGATTCCAAAATAAGAACTTAAAAAGTGTCGTTCCGGAATCCCGGCATTTTCTCGATGTATAAGTGCAATCCATACTAACTAACATCTGAACTTAAGTACTTAAAACATTCGATTCTATAATTAGAAGTCAAAATTTGCCGATACCAGAATTCTGGGATCTTTCAATCCAAAAGCCCACTCCATACTTAGCCAACACCTCAACTTTAGGTTAATACGCATCCGATTATCCAATCTCTAGTAATAATGTAATGTCCCAAAACCCGGGAGATTAATTATAAAAAAATAAAAAATAAAAATAAAAAAGCCTTTTATTTCCAGTAAATTTACATTCCTTAAAATCTATGTATGTGTTAGTTTTGTTTAGTTCATTCTATGTTATTTATTTGTCTCTTACTTAGTATAATTTTATGTGTATCCTATGTATTATATCATAGTATTTATAGTTAGGTACTTCATTTTTTTATTTAATCTACAGGAACCCCAGAATGGGTGAAGGCCTCCTCCAGTGATGCCCATTTGACTTTGTCTTCAGCTACTTTTCTCCAGTTTGGACCAGCTATTGCTTTTATATCATCTTCCCATCTTGTAATAGGTTACCTCTTGTTCTTTTGCCTAGTAGGCCATTCCAGAATGTTACTCTTTTGGGAGATTAATTATCCCGGAAAAAATGTTGTCCTAAAGAAGTCTCCACTGTTTGTCTCCGTTCCTCGAAGTTCTATTCCGTTCTTTATTTATTACCAGAGATCGTATGTTCGGACGCATATTTACCTAAAGTTGAGGTGTTGGCTCTATAGAGGAAAAATAGAATGGATTAGATGGGGTATAGGATATTGATAGTAGGAATTATAAATACAACTAGAACTTACTTGTTGGCTCCAATCGTCGATATGTATTCCGGCAGCCCATAATATGGTCTCTTGTGTCTCTGATCGTCTAACTACAGAAACCTTTATTCGTTTGTCAGAGGAATATTTTTGTTGCGACTGGAACGTATGTCCTACTGGTGCGGTCATTTGTTTCTACGAGTATCTCAGATTGACTTACGCGGCTTGTTATGGAAAATAGTTATTCGCAATTTAAACAAAAGCCATAGCACGTATATGTTGAATCTTTTGTATGGTAGCAGAGCTTATTGTCTCGAATGTTCAGGCGAAAATTTACAAACTTAAATTCAATATTTCGCTAATCGCAAAGTAAAAATACAATTACTTGTGAAGCCTGAACATTCTTGTGAAGCCTTGTGTTGTACTTAGCTGTTAGAACTTTTGTTGTAAGGTATAACTAATCCCTTTAAGTATATAGGAAATGATTTGAAAAACTTACATTTTTTATTGAATGAGTTAAGGGACATTTTCAGATTTCCATTGTTCCACAGTATCTATCTGTTAGCATTTTCAGTAATATATACTTTAGATAGTATTAATTAAGAAACAGTGTAGTATTTTAATTTAAATTTTATATTATTGTTATAACACGAAATAATAGGAAATACCTACTTAATAACATAACATAACATAACATAACTTTATTAGCAACTCAAATTACAACTTACAAAAATAACAGTGAAACCACACTAGGCAGAGCCTGAATCGTGGCTATCAAACAAAAACGATTACTCTAATATTAGTAAAATAAATTAAATCTGCATATGATTCTCATGAAGTTTAAGTGCGAGTGTATTGTATGTATATGAGTGTGAAATGTGTAAATAAGTGTTTGAGAGAGTATTATGTGTGAAGTGTGTTATGTGTGTCGTGTGTGATAAAATTTAATGAGAGTGTTTAGCTTAGTCTTTAGACAACTGTACGTAGCAATTGTTCCATCTGATAGTAGTTCATGCCGGTGATCAATTTCAATAGCATAACTCTAAACTGTTAGCATTTTTGTACATACTAGAGTAAAATTAGAAAATATTCGCAGCCGCCATCTTGGATTTACATTTTAGTGTCACTATCGGCCTTAACACCTTCGAAACCAATGAAAACGACACCCACGACGAAACATTTGAAAATATTCGCAGACGCCATCTTGGATTTACAGTTTCAGCAGCTTTCATTATGGGACCAACTCTGAAATCACGAAAAAAATTACGATGTTTGATACAAAAGCTCAATACCTACTCGACCAGCTGATTTATTTTTCGTGATTTACGTGTTGATGCCATAGTGAAAGTTGTTCATAGTAGATGATCCCCTGTGAAAATTTAGTGATAAACAAGTTACCCAGTAATGGTAAAAAAAATACTTAATTTATCAATTCCGGAATCACGACATTTTGACGATCAATACATAAATATACATTCGATCCTATAATCAGAACTCTAAATCTGTGAATCCCGGAATCCGGGATTTTGACTATTTTTGACAATTGTTGATAATTACGCGCGGACGAAGTCACGGTCACGGAATGGAACAGAAAAAATAACCGACTGTATTGGATCAGCGTCAATAATATCGGGACGAACAGACTGTTTTCAGAATGAAGACAGTCTACGATAATATTACACTGTAATTCTGACAAGAGCTTTACCCAATTGAGTAGTTTAATTTTCTTAGTTTTTGAGATCATTTTGAACAGTCTGTTCGTTCCGATATTTTTGACGCTGACTGTACTCGTATTAGTCATTTGTGAGATGTGACTGTAATGAAATGATTTTGCGCCTCATTCAATAGAGGTAGGTACGCACGGCTACAGATCAAGCTATACATATCCAGTATAAGCTGATCTCGCATTGTATAAGATTACCTTACAATGAGAGGTCAGTGTAAACCGGACATGCATAGCTTGATGTGTAGCCGCGTGCACGTTTGCAGTGACTGTGGGTCTGATTGTCACCGCGTCGCGCTGCACGAATTGTCGTACATACACCGCGCGCCACAATATCCAAATTGTATTTTATTTATTAAACAAAAAGGCATAGCACGTACAAGTTGAAACTTTTGTATGGTAGCAGAGCTTATTATCACGAATATGTGGGCGCAAATTTATAAACTTAAATTCAATATTTCGCTAATTGCAAAGTAAAAATACAATTACTTGTGAAGCATATTACTTAGCTGTTAGAACTTTTGTTGTAAGGTATAACTAATCCCTTTAAGTGTATAGGAAATGATTTGAAAAACTTAAATTTTTTATTGAATGAGTTAAAGGACATTTTCAGATTTCCATTGTTCCACAGTACCTATCTGTTAGCATTTTCAGTAATATATACTTTAGACAGTACTAATTAAGAAACAGTGTAGCATTTTAATTTAAATTTTATATCATTGTTATAACACGAAATAATAGTAAATACCTACTTAATACCTATAGCATAACTCTAAACTGTTAGCATTTTTGTACATAGCAATGAATTCACGAAAGTAATCCACTCCGCGAAAATAAAAAACTTTAGAATTATCGAAGGGTAAATGGAAAAAATATTATATCTCTACTGGACTATAAGGCTTTTCAATGTTAGTTAAAATAACATTTCCTTACACAACAAAATTAACAATAATTTTTATAATCATTTTGTATTCATGCTTATTATTGGTCAACGGCTGGAAAAAAATTATAAAATAAGACATGCTCTTTAAAAAGAAAGTTTTATGTGCTAAGCTCCTCGTGGCTAAGTAATAACAGGCGCACGGGACGATCGATCAGGTTAAGCTACGCTTGCTGTGGTTTGTCCGTGGATGGGTGACCATCTTTATATACCGCGACCCCTCCGTGGCTCGGAAAGTACGTTAAACCGTTGGTCCCGGCTGTCATTATTGGATCTTTCAGTCGTTATGGGTAGTCAGATGCCCAAAAAAAGTCGTGACAACCACTCTTACCAAGCGGCATCGTATTACCCCATAACTGGGTTGTAGAGATCAGATAGACAGTAGCTCCATGTAAAATACTAATAGTTAGACTGGAAGCCGACCCCAACAGTGTTGGGAAAAGGCTAGGCAGATTATGTGCTAAGGTTACTGGGAGAGCCAAGAATAATTTGACAAACTATATTTTTCATCTCGATATCATAAAGACAATATTCCCAAAAATTGGTTTCTTGGATTGTCGAGTATGACGTAACGCAATGAAACTATCCGACGCAAAAATTACAGTGGACAGAGAAAGGTATAAAGAAAAATTTTAACCGAAAATAGTTCGATATTCCCAATAAAAAATTTGGAAGTTACTCAACAAAAATAAACTTTAGCGTCGAACATCTCTGTATTTTCAGCGATAACGTCATTCTTTTTAAGAATTTAATAGAATTAGCATTTTTTTTTTAAGTTTAACCGGACAATTATTTAATTTATTGTGTATATTCTGAATAATGTAAAGAAAACCCGGAAAATAAACGCACATTCTCAGCTTAGTCACATCTCGGCAACACAAATATTATTTTCAATTTTCAACCTTATTTCAAGGCAGCTAATGGTGACAATAGATTACGCGGTCGTGTGCCGTTTAAAATCGTAATCAGTCCGCGCCTTAATGTACTCGCACTTATATTTGAGTTTTACAGGCTACGAAAAGCAGATGATAAGCCTTGAACGGCCTGTAAGCTTCAGAGGCTTATTTTTGACATATATGAAAGCATTCGACATTATTATTAGTGCGTAATTTTATGAATGAGAATGAAGCAAGATAGAACCTAGATAAGTAGTTCAATTTCAATTCAATTTAATTTACACATGTTGTTACCTATGAAAGGTAAGTAGACCTATAGATGAAAAATTATTTCGTGACAAAATTATATAGATACATAACGGTTTCATATGCATGTTATGACATGAAATAATCATCATTTCGCAAGTAATTTGCACTCGAGTCAACAATATAAATCTTTTAGAAATGTTATCATTTTATTGCATTAGTGTGACGTTGTATCGGCGTGCAGGGTACTTGTATCGTGATAAGGACCATGACTATAAAAGAATGTAACTTCGTTCTAACTTACCTACTCGGAATAAGAATATTCCGAGTTAGTGTCTAAACACACTATGCGGAAGATCCGCGACGGAAGTTCGGCATGACTACGCCTGCAATGCTACTTGAATTACTGACGACATATTACGATCGAAATTACGTTGCCAGATTACGTTGTTGTTGAATCAGCCGCGGAACTTCGGCAAGTGTGTTTAGACACTAAGTTAGCGTCATTTTCCAACTATCAAACGCCCAATTTCTGAGGTATTCATAATCTAATGGTTCGGTATCTTGAACCATTGCGTTTCTGAACACTCAAGTAAGATGCTTGGGATTGGTTTTTGCTAAAGATCCAATTCCGAAGGCGACTGCAACCGTAACTTTAGAAAAGTCGGCAATGTCGCCATCCACGGAAGCATTTTCATAGAGTTACATAGAAACTATACTTAACGTCAAATAAATCTGAATTAAAGGTCATTGACCCGCATACATATAATCAAATACGTAATTCCGAAAACAGAAATAATGACATAAACTTGTCCTGAAACGACCTTTATCGTGATCCTTGACTTATTCTAATAATAAAAAAAGATTCATAATGTATTGTAGGTGTAGGGGGGGAGAAATTATGGAAAGAGCAATGAACTTTATTTCAGATTTATGTGGCGGCCACCATAGTTGTGTCACTCCGGTCTGTCACAGCGATTTAACGGCTTTGTGGCCTTCAGAATTGTACCTTAAAATTAACTTGATCGACTTTGTCGTACCAATAGCTATTGAGAGTGAGAGTTCATCTGAGAGTTTACCGTGTTAATTAGTACCAAGATGTGATGATAAAGGTAACCTCCAGGTCTCTTGTCTCAGGGCTGGGAGGAGTCGACGGCATGAAGTCTTCGCCGGGGGGCGTGGGAGGCGGAGGGCCTGGCACTCCCCGGGAAGACTCAGGGTCAGGCATGGGAGACTACAACTTAAGTAAGTATTAGAAAATTTTGCTTTTTGCACCTTTCTGTAGCTGCAGCACGAATCTAGCAAAATAGTTTAGAAATAGGGAATAAAAAAAAAATTAAAATAAATTATTTAAAAAAAAAAAAACATAATTTATGTTTTAAATATTTTTATTCGATAGTTTACATCGCTATAGTAAAAAAAACTATTTAGCGCCAAAACAGCAATTGAAAGTACTTACTTTAAAAAAAAGTTAAAAATTGCCAACCGCCACGGGCACCCTAAACGGCCTCCATTAAAAAAAAGTTAAAAATTGCCAACCGCCACGGGCACCCTAAACGGCCTCCATTTTGGCGCGCTTGGTGTGACGTCACAGTCTATGACAACAAACAAACCAAGACTCGCAAACATTCCTACAAAACACAATGACATTTATTGTTGTCATAGACTTTTACGTCACATTCGCTTTTCAAATATTTTTCGTTTTTTTTTTCACTTTAAAAAAATGTATTTCT
Organism: Cosmia trapezina; assembly: GCA_905163495.3. Taxonomy (NCBI): domain Eukaryota; kingdom Metazoa; phylum Arthropoda; class Insecta; order Lepidoptera; family Noctuidae; genus Cosmia; species Cosmia trapezina. The sequence goes on from LR991047.1 coordinate 3,882,685, forward strand.
TGCTCAAAAAGACATTATAATAAAAAAAAATATTGATGGAGGCATAACAATTTTGAAGTAGATACTTAAAATAGTTTATAAAAAAAATATACAACGTGTAACGTTAAATGCGCAAAACCTCTTAAGGGGTCATTGTACTCATCATTATGAACAACTTTTACTATGGGACCAAACCTGAAATCGCGAAAAAAAAATCTGCTGTTCAGTACATTTTGACGAATTATGCGAACATAAATGTACTGAACAGCTGATTTTTTTTTCGCGATTTCAGGTTTGGTCCCATAGTAAAAGTTGTTCATAATGATGAGTACAATGACCCCTTAAGAGGTTTTGCGCATTTAACGTTACACGTTGTATATGACTTATTTGAATCACATGCATATTCCCTATTGGTAGCACCGGATTCTTAGGCTGAGATTGATAAACGTAAACGATAAACGAAACGATAACGTAAATAAGATTTGTTTCTTTCTCTATCTTGCACTTGTAGTGTGACAGTAGTGCGAGAGTGACAGGAATAATCTTAAGACAAAATGCGTGCTGAGTAACGTTTATTAATCTCGACTTAGTATCGAGCTTTACGAAAGCTGAAACAGCTGGGTTTCTTTTAATTATGCCTATACCTACAGGGTTATTGCTAATATGTAATCCATTATTGTATGTACGATAGTGCATTTGCAAAAATGACCCTTAAGTAAATGTCAACCATTTACGAGTAATTGTTTGAAGATATCTGCAGTATACAACTCAAACTCAAAGCATTTATTTCAAATAAACCAATTACAGGCACTTTTGAATTGTCAAGGGGTCGGTCAGTCGCCCATTCCAAAGCGTAGTAGTTAGTTACATATGGAGAAGAACGGACAAGAAATTCCAGTGACACTATTTTTAATCAAAATATGGTTACAAAATATTGGTCATTCATGTTGAAATTATACATGTGAGAACGATGCAGAACGTTAAAAGCGTCCGTAATAAAAATATAAAAAAAAATCAAATCAAATAATTTATTTGCCATGTTAAAAAGGTATAAAAAGTACATAGTATTATAACTTACTGAGGTGTGCAAATTAATATATTAGGTACTAAGCAACATTAAAACCAATTCAAAATTTAAATTAAATTAAAATAAGTCGTGGCAGCTAAGATATGACCAGCCTCCACTGACAGCGACCGTTCACGAACCTGACGCATGGATTAGCACCATACAGCTCAATCATTTTGAAGGGAGCTAAATTGGATGATTTAGCTCCCTTCAAAGTGGTTGAGCTGTACACGTGCCAACTTTGAAAATTGATAAAAAAAATCGAAAATGGTTGAAATTTACATAATTATGAGTCCTAAGCTGCTCATTTGATTTCAAATGACCTTTCCTACATCACCTTAATAGATTTCTGCGAAATATTACCAATAACCCTATATAAATTGGCAGCACCCAGTGTTTTACATATTTTTACTAAGCTCAGCATGATGTGATTACATAAGCAGTTTATGATGTTTGATGCTCCCACTACGGGGACATGCCTTCTCTCTGTGAAAGTGAGTGGGCTGTAATCCACCACGCGGGCCTAGTGCGGGTTGGTGTATGTGATTTGATTATGGCGCAGCGCAGACGACATACTTTTGTGCAATCGAGTCTGTGGCGCACAAAATGTATTAATAATAATTAATATTTCAAACTATGCTGACTTTAAGGCGAAAGCGCGGGTAGCCCGCAAAATTCAAAATTTCTTACGTTTTTTGCAATTTGTAGGTCAGTGTGAGCTTGTATGTTGATTAAAATATGATTCGAAGCCGTAACTAATATGGCTTTACAGAATTAGAATCAGCAATACTCTTCCATAAGTTAGAATTGACCTCAAATCTCATGATTTCATGAAATAGTCATTCAATAGGGTAATATGAACTTAGAGACTTGTGTTGATGATTTTTATGATTATAATTTGAAGCGGCCGCAAATTATATTTAGATCAACATACGAAATTTTGAATTTCGTGGGCTACCCTAGTGCTTTTGCCATAGACTATGTAAATATTCTTGACATTGGGTACTGGCATAAAGCAGCGCGCTCTTTGGTATAGATCGCTGCAGATTGATCTACGGAAAGAAACGGTTACAATGTTTTACCCGTTTCTTTTTGGTGTAAGCACATACCTACATAACTTAATTTAGAACACCTATCGGTACCGACTTGTCGTTACTAGGAACCCGCATCTTTATGCAAGCACCCAAAATCAATCTGCCTAGCCTTTTTCCAACTATGTTGGGATCGGCTTCCAGTCTAACCGGATATAGCCGAATATCGATATTTTACATGGAGCGACTCTCTATCTGACCTCCATAACCCAATGACTGGGTAATACGATACCCCTTGGTAAGACTGGGTGTCAGACTTTGAATTCTGACTACCTTTATGCAAGCACCCATTCTCCTGTAAATATAGCTTGTAGACCTATAAAACGGTTTGCCATTGCACGAACATGTACAGTTTCAACAATCGACAGTCATAAATAGTTTATTTTTAAAAACCAGGTTTCGGTGGCCCCGGCGGCGACCAAAACGACCAAACGGAATCGGCAGCGATATTAAAAATAAAGGAAAGCATGCAGGAGGAGGCGAAGAGATTCGAAAAGGACCCGGAGCACCCAGACTATTTTATGCAGTGAACGGTTTTTATTTCAAAATTACTAACGCGCCGCCGACTTGCCGGAAAATCACACTTTTTTCGTAATTTTTCTAGAGTGTATCCGAAAATTTTGGTACCGATTCTTTTGGTATCGGTAATTTTTTGGTACCGAATGTTGGTATCGTCACGCGATGTTTTTTGGTTTCGGAATTTTTGTTCTATTTTTAGTGTTGGAGATTTTCGGTATCATTTTTCTTTTGGTATCGGTGTTTTGGATACCAATTTTTTGGGTATCGGATTCTGTCGATGACAAGCTGGTATTGGGTTCCGAAACCAATGAATAGTTGCGTCGAAATTTTATACAAAATTTTAATATGCCTTTAGCATTTTAGGACTAATGAGTATTTAAATCAAATTCGATAATTATGTTACTATTTAATAAAAATTAAAAAGGTTTAATGATCTCAAAATTGCATCGTTTTGGTGAGTTGGCGCGCGTTTTGTTTGCGTTCCAACGGTCTGATGGTAAAAAATGTATTTTTCTTTAAATACCCTTTCCTTCGGCGTTTTCCTTTGCACAATTATTTATTATTTTTAATTTAGCCCGGTGTAGTATATTTTTTTCGATTCATTTCTTTTTCTTTTTGACAGTTTCATTCCCTGTACAGTTGCTGTGTTTAATAGAGTACTTAAGTACTTAAAAAGATAAATTAGGATAATATATTTTTAACCAGCATTTTCTATCCCTCTCCTCCGACAATTTGACCATAATGGTATCCTGGGATTTGAACCTAGGTCGTCACGGTCCGCAGCTACATAAAAAATAAGATTACAGTTCCTAACTGACTTTTAAATGAAACTGTCAGAAAGAACACCCAAATGCACTTGGTAATGACGAAGTCATAAACTTGACGATGATCTGTCAGTCAGTAACGATTTTGTCATTCAATAACATGTCAGTCAATTAAAGTTGACGTCTATTTTGTACAGATAATGTCAATCGGCGCCATTTTGTTTTTAACTGTACGTTTGTTTTGACGTCATTGTTATTGCCTGACGGGCTTGACTAAGTAAATAGTTGCAGAAGAGATAATTCTATCTTTGAGTGAAAAGGTACTTTCATATAATATGCCTGATAGTCGCTACGGTACGGTAAAAGTAATGCATCAAGATCTTAATGAGTGTAGAAGACACACAAAATCTCCCATGTTCAAAAAAAGTCAAAATCAAATGATTATTTTGATTTTGACGAAGTCTCGAAAACTTACAACTGTTTTAGTTTCCGACAGCGGCATTTGTGAGTAAACCTGACTTTTATTGTAAGAAGTGTCACTTCTGTACACAGGGTGTTCAATACGACAGTGTCAATTCTTAAAAGGTCCAAAATCAGGCAATTTTTAAGCTAACTCTTGTCGTAAAAACACCCTGTATATTTACTTTGTCAATCTTAACGTCAGTTCGAGTGATGTATTATGTATTAACAATATTAAGTTATATAAAGATTTTTTATTTCGAATAAAATTATTATGTATTGTACTAGTAATATAAAGGTCTTTATTTTTTAAACTAATTTTTGATTATGAACTTAAATGTAAAGGTGGCTTCGGTTGTTAATCTAAAATTGTGGGCTGAGCTTAAAACAGCTACGTAGATTTTTCCAAAATGTCTACTATGGTGTTTGAAATAGATCTATACAAATTTTAGTTAGGTACTTCAAAACCATAGGTATGAGGTCCAATTCTCGTACCTAAAAACGTTCAAATTCTAGTGGCAATCTCATGCCAGCGACAATCAACTGTCAAAAATGGAGGTAACCGCTATACAATTTTTGACATATTGAGACTGAGATGAGATTGCGAACATTGTTAAAAATACGGGAATTGCCCCTCTGATGATCTAACACATTATATAAAAGTTGGCAACGCATCGGCATAGCCTGTTAAAGATGGCGGTAATCACATACCATCTAGTGAGTTCTTAGCCAAAAATCAATCTGCCTAGCTTTTTCCCAACTATGTTGCTGCTTCCAGTATAATTGGATACAGCTGAATCGAGCAACTGCCTATCTGAGCTCCAAAACTCGGTTATTGGGTAACACGATACTCCTTGGCTGTCAGACTTTAGGGATTCTGACTACCCATAATGACTGTTGTATCTACAAATGACAGCCGGGACCAACGGCTTAGGCTGGTTTTCCATCAGAGATGTGCGAGGTAGCTGGGTGGTGCGCGGATGCGTAGCGAGGCTGTGAAACGGTGTGAGTGTTTCCAACAGAAATGTGCTAGCGGTGAACGGTGTGCAAATCCCTCCCAACACACATCCCTCGCAACACATACCTAGCACACATCTTTCCCTTGTTTTAAACGTAAACCTTGCTCCACCAAACCGTTTCGAAGAACGTACAAAAACCTCGCTCCGTCGAGCCGTTCCCACTACAACTGCGCCGAGCGAGGCTAGGTAAATGAAGTGATTCTATTGGTTCTTAACAACCTTCCATCGCTACGCATCCTCGCACATCCCGGGTGGAAAGGCAGCCTTAACGTCTTTCGGAGGCACGGAGGGGTCTCGATATGTCATGGATTGGGTGGATTCTCAGCCAACAAAAGAACCACGTTTAAGACTAGTTCCTCGCAATATTTTGAACCAAAAGATCGTTTAGCCTCATTTATTAAAGCAGCCGAAGCCTTTTTGTTTTTTAATTTAAGAAAACTACAAACGCACCGATTTTTAAATGTCCAAGTGCGTTGATATGTATTAGAGTTGAGATATTTAGTGCTGAAGTGGTGTAATTGCGGGTTTTTTTTTTTACTGAAAAAGTTATATTTCCGGTTAAAAAGGAAAGATATACTATTTTTAATGAAATTATAATACAAAAGAATAATTGCCTGAAAACTGATTAGCAGTGAATAATGTAGTATTTAACACGAATTTTATAAAAATAAAGTTATGTCGTGCTTGGTTATTGCGAAGAATATAAGGTTCTTTCATTCCCAAAAGATGAAATCATTCGGACAGAGAAAAAAAAACGAGTGAGCCTTACAGTAGTCGCATATGATGTGTAACATCTGATATCTCACCTTGGTTAAAGTATTTTTTAGTTCCATACCAAATAAACAACATTTAAAGGTATGGCAACATTTCAATCTGTCACTCAAAACTTTTAGAAAAAAAAATATATTTTCACTTCCTGTTACATACTTTTGTCCCTTTTCACGAAATGACTTCCACAGATTGCAAGAAAGCGAGAGGAAAGATGTTGCACCTTTCATCTTGCGATGTTATTGGAAAAATATTGTTCCAAAACAGTGTTACAGATATTTTTCCAACAGTTATGGATAAGCAAAACTGTGCAATACAATACGGTACTTAACTTTAGTGGAAAAGATCACCAGTATCCTGTACTAGTAGAAAAACTGTATCTCAGGAGACAGGGCCTTCTTTTTGGAAAAAACTTCATTCCTATGTACTTCCAAAATGAAGTAAAAAACTCAGGGTTACACCATTTTTAAGCTGAAAATTTCAATTTATCTTCCACGTTTTAAAAAAAAAAAAGGTAAATTAATTATTTAGCATTATTTTGTTTTAAGCTCTTAATGTTCCTAGATTTGTATTTTTTTTTTATTTATAAGGACGCGTTTTTATTAAAAGTTAATCAGGATATCGGTGCGTCGGCGGTATCGCGTTTGGGATAATAGAAGAACTCAAATAAAATAAAATCAATAATCTTTACTCAAACTAGGCTGAGAATCAACACTTATTGAACGTCAAAATTACTTTAGACAGTCCCCCAAAACGCTAGCCCTTCACCACTTCCTAGTGCTTTAGCTGGGAAGAAGTCGCGCAACAAACTCACCAGCAATAAAAATAGCGGTGTCTCTTGCTAGCAGATGAAATAAGACAGATAAAAGAATCTTACAGCTGTCAAATTAAGTCGAATTTAACTTCCAAAGTTTTCGAGTGGTCGGTTTTAGGTATCTTATTGTTTAGGACAGAATCACAGCTATTTCCTTCCATTGTTTGGTAATTTGTTTGATACTGTCCTTGAAAGTATTTTGTACTGTGTGGTTTAGTACAAGCGTTCTAACCTGCCGCTTAGCAAAATTAAATTAAAATATACGAAATGAATTGTATCAATATTAATTGAAAGTTTTTAAAAATTAAAATGTTTTTCTCTTTTTAAAAGCAAAGTTTTTGGCATAAATTACAATTCAAGAAAAAAGATATCACCAGCTAGTATCCCAAACACGGTATCGCGTCAGTTTTTTTTTAATGTTCCGAAATGCGATAGAATTTTTGCAACGGAAAAAGTGGAATCGACAAATTCCTCTCACTCCGGAACAAGCATTTATTCATGTTTAATAAATTATATCGATTTACAGATATTGTCGCGCGGTAACCACTATGTTTAGTAATAGCGGGCTAGGGCCGTGCAAAATTATCGATATCGACCGAAACCAGAACCGATACCAAGTTTTTATTTTTCGATACCATCGATAATTTTGCACGTCCCTAGTCAAGGTGGAGATTTTTATGCAGAAAAATTTTATACCGTGAGATAGTGATGTGTTGTAGTTTTTTTCATTCTGGTATTTTTCATGTAGCATAGGTATTTACTTTTTTCTTTTGGGGTGTGTGGAAATCTGTATAAATTAGATTTTACTAGAGATTTTTTGGAGAGGTAGTTCTTAAGTTATATGGGGCGCCGCCCTGTCCATAGTTCTGCGCAAAGTTGGGTTCATTTAGTGCCCACAAAAGTGACGCCTCTAAAATCGGTATCAAGAATCTCGACTAAAAAAATTCGGACGTAAATATTTTTCTTTTATTAAAAAAAAATGTGTAAATAAAATCAAACTTTTGGAGACGATTTTTTTTCAAATTTTTACAACTTTTTTAAAATTTTGTTTTTAATTATTATTTTATATTTTATTTAACTTAACACTAAACGGACCCAAACATTGTATATTATGCAGCGTTGAATTAATTAGGAATTAAGAATTTAGTGTTAACACAAAATAGATTTCAACAATGCAAAAAAAAAAATGTTTTTTAAAAATTATTATGATTATTATTTTTTTTTGTTTAATAATATTAATTAATTAATACATGTAGCGTGAGGTTGTATCTTGTTTACAGTTAAGGTATAATTATTATTATTATTTCCTTTAATTTGTGACTTAGATAAATGAATATTTTTTTCTTATCATATTGATGTCATGTTTATATACATACATAAATAGTTATTATATATTAAAGACATTGCTCGTTTTATTTCTAAAATAGAGACCTTTAGCTCAATAATTTATGTACCCCAGTTGTATTAAAATTTTTATCTACACCCAGGCTATAAATCCTCTATAAATGTTTCTGAAACAGTTAGCTTATTGCCAACATTAAAACAGCCAGTGTCATCTTAGATCATTGAAATGCTCTAAGAGTGTCATAGTAACCATGGTAACCATAGTAGCATCCAAACGGTTGTTTTAATGTTGTACTGAATTTCATAATGCAACTCGTTTTCAAAAAAAGAACGTTGTAGCGTCAGCGCCGTAATTTTAAAAAAGAACTTATTCGAATTCACGTCGTATACTATGACGCCGGCCGCCATGTTCGATATGAGTATTAGTATTGCAAAAAACTGTTTCAGAACCTTTTATAGAGAATTCATAACATGGATGTAGATAAAGTCTTGTATGCAACTGTACATAATGAACTTTATGTCAATAGTGTAACATTCAAACTGGATCATCATCATCTGTGTAGCGTTTTCTCAACAACGTTGGGGTTCTAACTGGATGGAGCTGAATACAAGCATTTTATTCCTTGACCTTACAATCCAGTTACTAGGTAATACGGTACCCCTTAGTAAGACTGGGACTTTCGGGCTACGTACAATCTATATTCGAGCCAAAAAATACGTGGCGCGTCTTCCAGAAAATTCTCGTGTATTCACGGGAATTCCCCCGTCATCGCGGCCGTAAGACAGCGATGAGATGTACAGCGATTTGAAGTGGGGGCAATAAGTCCCACTCGCCCCACATGGATTACCCCCAGGTGGCAATTAGGAAAAAAAAATCTAGTTGCCCCCGGGTGGCGACTGGGACTTATTGCCCCCACTTCAAATCGCTGTACATTGCGGCGTGGATCGCCAGACCCCGTCATTGCTGTCTTACGGCCGCGATGACGGGGTTGGCGGTGACTTTTCCAATGTGGTTTTTATAGTAGATAAGTGATATTTTTTTAGGGACATACAAAGATGATTTAAAGAAAACCACCAAATATCAATAAGCCGACGTTCGCACGGTCGTAAAACAAACGCTGCGATTCTTTTTCGCGCACTGGATTTTCAGCGCTCTGCTTAAAGTTGAGCGCCAAGAGTTGAAAATCCAACAGTGTGCTTTTTCGACGCGCTGGGATGCACTCTGTTGTTAGGTTGGATTCTCGAAGCTCGGCTTAACACCGAGAGTTGAAAATCCAGTGCGCGATAAAATCCTGCTGCGATATTTTTACGACCGTGCGAACGTCGGATTATTGACAATATTTGGTGGTTTTCTTTAAATATTGTTTGTATGTCCCTAAAAAAATATCACTTGTCTAGATACTAATAAAACCCCATTGGAAACTCAGACCAATAAAAAAGTATTTTATTGGTCTGAGATTGGAAATATGAAAATTTTATTTCGCGGGCTGCCTTTAGCGCTTCTGTTTGACATCAAAGATTTGTTTTTCCATGTTAATAATAATAATAATAATAACCCCACCGCAGTATCTCTACGTTGACGTCGTGGTGGGGCTTGCGCGCTCCGAATTTTAGGTCTGTGCCGGTAGAGTTCACTTTGCCGGAACAGGTCTAGGATGAGGAGCCAGACCAAGAGAGATACAGAAACCCGCAGGGCAGCATGTGGCGAGCTGTTGGGCAGTAGCGACCCCACGGACCCTATCTCCCGGGAGAAGTCTTGTTCCTCACCTCTCGCTTGCCTTTATTGGCCGGCTGGAGTGACCACTGACGAGGAACAGAGCTCCCACCTCTTTCTTGCCTTTATTGGCCGGTTTGAGTGGAGATTCGCAAGAGCAAACGTGCTCGGAGGAAGGAAGTATTCCAGTAAGTGTTTGTAGGGATCTTGACCATCTTCCGGGCTCTGGGATTGTTCTGAGAACCGTGGGATACCTCTCCACTCCTCACAAGCACCTCAGGACATGTTGCCCCCTTGCCGCTACGACACTATGTGCTAGCGACCTTTTCGGGGGCCCATTATTGTGTGTGCAAGTCACCCCCTGCCATTTTATCCGTGTATTAAAAAACATTGATCCGGCAGGGGCCATAGTCCTTTCATAGTTCTAGGCAACCAGTCCACTTTAGCCACTCAAATCCATAGTCCAATCTCTTTATTTCCATATACTGCAATAGTCCTGCACCAACCGGGGGTTGTCCTTGGGTGCACTTGCATAGTGCGTACAGGGATAATCGTCGGTTGGTGCCTCATTTCATTGAAAGCGTCTAACGGGCCTCTGCGAGTTGGCTTTGGCCCCTCGTACGCCTTCTAAAGGTCCGGGACTCCAGGGTCCCGAGAATTGTCAAGACATAATAATAATCTAGTAAACAAGTACCTATGTTATTATAACGACTATATAGATTATATCACTACAATAACATACGTTATAGAAAAAAAGGGTGGACGGGTGTTTACTCCTGTTTTTTGTGCCGTTCCGACTTTGTATTGTTGGACGAAAACATAGGACCATAGGGGCAGGGTTTCTCCATTGAATCAGTGCTATACAAAAATCAACTTTAAGGTGTAAAGGCACTTGTTTTGTTGTACGTTGCGCAGAAAAACGTAACAACGCTTTTGAGTTAACGCTTGTATTTCATTCCTTTTTCCTCACGATGTTTTCCTTTACCGTTTTGAGAGCAGTTTTGATGAAATTATTTACACAAAGTAAAGCGCCTGCCTGGGTTCGAACCCACGACCTACAACTCGTAAGTCGGGGCCGGGCCGTTACCACTGCTCTTACAATACAGTCTGATTTTTAAATCAACGGAATTCTGACATTTCAAAGTGTTGCCGGAAAAATAAAACGGAACGCATTTAAGTGATATTAAAAAAAAAACCTTGAATTTAAGGTTTCAATTAGAAAACCTAAAACTTAAAAATTTACTGATAATTTTAAAATGGTAAGTAATCAGATTTTTTATTATCAAAATATTGAAGTTATAATAATTAGTAAGGTAATTATTTTTCTTTCACAGGAATCTCTGTCCACTAATCCTTATGTTACAAGCCTTTTTTAGGAATATATTTTTGGTTTTAAAGTCTTCGCTTCTTGTAACGACAGATAACGATGATTAGTGATAATGATACCTACCTATTACTACATTGTCAAATAGTTTACTTGATCTCATTCTCTTTCATATTTTTTGTTATTTTATATCCAAAGAATTCTAGTCATTTTTTTGCAAGACGGAAAAGGTTTAGGATAAGGTCAGTCGGGGCAAGTGCGCCATACTTTTTGCATAGATGATTTCGATGCTAAATATTTTTTTTTAATGCAGACTTATGAGTGTACATATATTAAATAATATAAATTTGGTATTTTGTAGCTGCAAGAAACGTCGATTCAAGCAAATGTATCAATAATTTTACGATATTTTATAAGTAATTGGGAAACATGGATATAGGCGCACGCATGCCTCTGGAAACGGGGCAAGTGCGCCTATATAAAAAAAAACCGATAAAACCGATAAGCTACTGCAGCTTCCATAAGAAATTTGGGGCAAGTGCGCCATAGATTAGCAATCAGGGGTTCTAAACCTTTTTTGCTTTTTTTTATACAAAGTGAAAACTGTTGTATTTATGTATACAACTGTTGTATTTGTGTATGTTTTTGAGTGCGTCAGTCTGCGGCTTGAGAAAACTGGTTGCGCAATGTGAGGCGTATGCTAAAGTTCATGGCTTGGGATACAACACGAAAAAGTCAGAGTTCATGGTTTCTGAGGCTGGGGGTAAAAGTCCTGATGTAGTACCTCCTGTATTACTTTATGGTACACCATTGCAGAGGGTCTACAGGTTTAAGTACCTTAGTCATATATTGACTCCCAACCTTAAAGACGATGATGACATTGAACGGGAGCGGAGGGCGTTGTCGGTTAGAGCGAACATGCTGGCTCGCAGGTTTGCACGATGCTCACTTCATGTTAAAATCACGCTCTTTCGAGCCTACTGTACTTCTTTTTACACGTGCAGCCTGTGGGCTAGGTATACGCAAAGATCGTACAGCGCTCTCCGCGTTCAATATAACAATGCGTTTAGGATACTGGTGGGGCTGCCCCGTTTCTGTAGTGCGTCAGGGATGTTCGCAGATGCGCATGTGGATTGCTTTTACGCAACAATGCGTAAAAGGTGCGCTTCCCTGGTGCGCAGGGTGCGGGGCGGCTCCAACAGTGTCTTAAGCATGGTTGCGAGTCGCCTGGACTGTATCTACGTGGATCACTGTTGTGCCGTCTCTCATGGGATGTCGCAACAGTGACCAACTGTTATTTCTTGTTTTGTTTTTGTTTAGTGTCTGTGTTTACTAACATAGTCGTAAGTTTTACTATCAATCTTGTTGAGTCTTGGTTACTCTAATAAAGACACTATTCTATTGTATTCTATGTAAAAATGGTTAGTTTGGCTGGAATTTAAAATGACAAATTAGACTGTTATTATATTACTTTTATTTATTTAAAAAAAACACAAAAGTAGGTAACAATTTTTCCATCGACGCGATAAGACACAAATACTTAGGCCCGTATTACAGAACGTCACTCAATACTCAAGCATTACTTAAAACTAGATTCAAGGCATTTGATTGGTTGAAACTAGTTTTAAACAAAGATCAGTGCTTGAGTTTCCTTCTGTAATACGGGCCTTAGAATCTAGTGAATGGCACTAAAGAATATCTGAAAAGGCAATAATTTTAGGACTAATTATGGCAAGTATGGACTCGTCTGGGTGTGGACTTTACGGCAGCTGTCCAACAGCTTCTTGTCGACAGGTCTGTGGGCAACCTGGTATGTAGATGTTGAATAATAACAGCCGGGGACAGATGGTTTACCGGCTACCCATCCATGGACTGATCGCGCCAAATTGCTTAGGTAGGCTGCAGGCGCCCATAAAGTAAAGAACAAAGGAAATGACAAATACGATGGTTTTACTGTAATAAAAATCAAATAAGTACTTAAAAATCGTAGCACTAAATACAAGGCTTTTACTAAACCCATCACCCAACGACTTCTCATTCTCCGTCTCCATCACAAGACCCTAAGCACATCCACACAGTAAGTTCTCAATAAGAAACCATTACCATTTTTCAGGGGCAGTCGGGTAAGAAAACATCTAAATCATAAAAGTTGACAACTTCTGTCTCGGGGGAAGTGCGCCATACTACCAACAACTTAGGCGCACTTGCCTCACTTGACTTTTTAGAGGTCAAGATTTTAAATTCGATAAAAAACATTAATTTCACTATCTAGGAGTAAAATACAAACATAGATTTAAAGAAAAACATCTAAATTCTGTACTCACCTCATTGGTTTCCCGCAACACGTAAAATATTTTAAGATTTAAGCTACTGACAGACGTGCTCATTACTAGCACGAAAGCATGCTTTTATTGAGCAAGTGCTCATTAGTAGCATGTGTGACTAGTAATGAGCATGCTTATTTCTAGTATGTTTTCGAGTAAGCATGCTTATAGGCATGCTTTTTATCAGTACCTTTAAGGGGATTCATAACACGTGCTCATCTCTGATAACAGGTTTAAATGACACTAAAACGAAAATGGCGGATATATCAAGTTATGGTGAACAGAGGCATCTGTGATTGTCAAGTGGAACTGTTTTGTTTTAGTTTGTTGCATGGATGTAAGATAACATTAGTTGTATAATATCTGTAGTTTTCGATATTTTTATGGTAGATGCACTTACCCCGTCGGCGCACTTGCCCCGACTGACCTTATCTGAAGTGTCAAAACATTACAGCTGTCAGAATTCCGTCGAATTAAAAATCAGACTGCTGTAGTTAGATAATTTTTATCTGATGAGTTAATTCGGCGGTTTGACTTATGTAGGTACCTACCTAAGTACTTATATTTTGTTTTGCTGGCAAACCGCCATATTTAATTATTAGATGACAGCGTCACAAAAATGAAACTAGAAATCGAACCCTCAATTCCTTCAACACTTTCTTACCCCTTCAATCACAGCACTACACTTCCAAGGGTAGCGTGTATAAGACGCCACGTGTCCATATTCCCACACTCTTAAAATCACAGGGACTTACGCGAAGCAGTTACGTGTGAATAATTGATTGTGTGTATCGTTTGCGCACAGAAGTGTTATCGAATATTTACTACTATACTAGGTAGGTACCTATTCTACTATAAAATATATTTCCACTAAGTACCTACTTATTTAACAGTCGCAAAGCAACGAGCGAGCTAATAGTCAAGAAACCGGTCAAGAGCGAGTCGGACTCGCGCACCGAGGGTTCAATTCCGATTTCTGAAAAAGTTTGCTATTTAGAGACATCGTTTTATTTTACCTGTAGGTAATCTTTACATAAACTTCTATCGCATAGATTATTTCAGATTTTTCTCCATGCAAACTTCGGAGATAAGGTTAAAAACGCAAGGCTCGGACCGCGCTCGCTCGTACAGGGTGTTTCAAATTACGTCATGCGTCATAAATAACATAATGTATAATATTTTAAATTATTTAAAGCTTCACAAATATCTTTTTTTAATGAATGTTTAGTAGCCATTGGATACATGATGTGGGCTGCCGTTGCTGTAAGACGACTAAAATTACACAGTGAATCCACCAACTTACTTTGCCCTGAGACTCGTCGAAATTCATAGTCTCAACGCTTTACCGGTTGGTAACCACTGTAGATTCTGACTTTGGGCACGGAATAAATAATAGTTACTTTGGGTAGGTACAGGCAGTGCAATGGTTGGGAAGTGTGGCGTTCTTGACCCAAATAAGACTTCAGAGGCTTCAGGTAGGTACTTAGGTTTAGATATTTTCGTAAGGCCATTGTACGCGGCTGTACCGAAGACCTAAAATAATATGTAACAACATATTGTTTCCCATTGTTTACCCATCATTTGTCCTCCTAACCAAATTATACGGCAATCATAATGCATTAGGTGCTCGCCCCTTGCCATAAATCATTTAGTTATAACTTAAAATATTCAGTGTGGTGCAGTTTTATGGGTTAAGTTCTAATTGAAGTTGTTAGTTGGCAGAGAATGATTTGAGGACAAGGACATTCATAACCAAAAACAATAAAAATACAGATGAATTATTGTGAACCTCTTCATTTATGGAATTGCGGAAGCGTAAAAAAAATCACGAAAAAATTTTGTTTCTGGTTCTGTTTGCATGACAAATAAATTACTTAGTTGCTTTGAAATTAAATATAATTTGTTTCTTTAATTTCATTAGCCAATCAGCAACTTCTTGCTAAGTACTTACCAAATATTTTAACGTATTTGGAAAACCAAGATGGCGGCTTGACAGTTATGTTGGAAAAATTAAGAATAGTATTCTACGTCTTACTAACTTTGCTCATTCCATATTTGCTTCAAGAATACATTTCAGCTATTTTATTAAATAAAATAAGAACTTGTAACCACTGCAAATCTTGCGCTTAGTAAAAAGTTTGAGTTCTCAAAACATAAATAGAATAATAAAAAAATAAAAATGTCGTTTTATTATTTATTTTTATTAATTTTACTTATCAATTTGGGCTGCGTCATCTCTGAGCTGAGTCTACGATTTGGTAAGTACCTACCTATCTTACCTAGACTTTTGTATTCAAAATATTTCCAGACAGTAAAGTCGGTAATAAAAAAAAACACTAAGAAAATCACACAAACTCTAAAGTGGTACCTACTCTATAGGTTACCTACGATTTTATTCATACTAATTATAATCTTTATTATTTTTTGTAGTATTTATAGTAGAGACTCAAGAACAAGATTTGACGCATAACATCGGAAAAGCTCTGAAATTATCTGAAACTGTAATACCTGATGTAAAAGTTGATGATGCCATTGTCCCTTTGGATAGAGAGAGAGAAGAAGAGAGCTATAGGATATGTGAGTATTTTTTTATTACAAAGGTTAGGTAGGCCAAACGATTACGGTAACGTGAAAAGGTTCAATCGTTTATCTTCTAGACTAAGAGGTCACAGGATTTTTTCGTAACGATTATGGATAAGGTTAGATTTACTTCAATGGGTTGTAGAGTAGTCCCCTAATGTGAATGACTTCGGTCTGCCTGCTCTGAGTGGTTGCAACTTCGAGATATAGCGCTTACAAGAGGCGTGATTGTTGCGAAAAAAAAACGATCAGAGAAATGGTCAGTTTTGGTACACATTCAAAGTATGGCGTCTCCGCAGATGAAATAAGTTGGTCTGCCGGCTCTGAGTGGTTGCATTTCAGAGCTATGATGCGCGCACCATTGTTGCGAAAATAAAACGATAAGACAAATGGTCACTTTTAGTACATATTTGAAGTATGGTGTCTCCACAGGTGAAACGAGTTGGTCTGCCAGCTCTCAGTGGTTGTATTTCAGAGCAATAGTTGTTTATGCAAGACGTTTGTTTGTGCAGAAAGTCTAAAAAATACATCGAAAAACGGGACAATAGCCAAATTTTTCAAGTGCACGCCGGCTGGTGTCGTACCCCCATCATGTCATCATCACACCTGCACCGAGCACCACCCGCTGCGCAACCGTCCCCCCTCTAAAGGAATAGGGAAAAAGCTAGAGGTGTCAAGAGGTGTCAATAAGAGAAATGGTCAGTTTTAGTACCTATTCGAAGTATGGTGTCTCCACAGGTGAAAAGAGTTGGTCTGCCGGCTCTTAGTGGTTTTATTTCAGAGCTCTGTTATACGCTAATGCTAATGATACAACTCAAAAAATATAGAATGTTAGAAGTAAGTAAATATTTAACTCATTTTTTGTCTTAGCTATATTCTACAAAATTATTAATCTGTGATTTACCCAAAGTAATAAGTTGAATTATTAGAAATTGGATTTGTTCGATTTCATTCTTTATTTTATTGATTACCGTTAAGTTGAATTTTTTTATAACTAAGCGCCTTGCGTATAACAATGCTCTGAAATACAACGACTAAGAGCCGGCAGACCAACTCGTTTCACCTGTGGAGACACCATACTTTGAATAGGAACTAAAACTGACCATTTCTCTTATTGACACCTCTTGACACCTCTAGCTTTTTCCCTAATCCTTTACAGGGGGGACGGTCGCGCAGCGGGTGGTGCTTGGCGTAGGGTGGGGGTACGACACCGGCCGGCGTGCACTTGAATAATTCGCCTATTGTCCCGTTTTTCGATGTATTTTTAGGCTTTCTCCACAAATAAGCGTGGTTGTATACACAACCATTGCTCTGAAATACAACCACTGAGAGCTAGCAGACCAACTCGTTTCACCTGTGGAGACACCATGCTTCGAATATGTACTAAAAGTGACCATTTGTCTTATCGTTTTATTTTCGCAACAATGTTGCGCGCATCATAGCTCTGAAATGCAACCACTCAGAGCCGGCAGACCAACTTGTTTCATCTGCGGAGACGCCATACTTTGATGTGTACCAAAACTGACCATTTCTCTGATCGTTTTTTTTACGCAACAATGACGCCTCTTGTAAGCGCTATATCTCGAAGTTGCAACCACTCAGAGCAGGCAGACCGACGTCATTCACATTAGGGGACTACTCTACAACCCATTGAAGTAAATCTAACCGTATCCATGACATGATCGTTACGAAAAATCCTGTCACCTCTCGGTCTATTCGGAAAATCCGAAATGTAGCGAACTGTGCTCGGGCTTTTAATAAAGCTGTAGTAAAATGACAATTCGTAACTGTCATTTCATAAAAAAAATGTTTACAATATCTATTTTTTAAGCATCTTGTTGATCCAAAAAAAAAAATTACAAAAATATTAGGTAACTAGGTACTTACTTACAGCTATTTTTTTTTTATCTACCTCATCGAGTGGGTTATCGTTGTTTACAGCTCGTTGAGTAGATAAATACTGTGTTTTGTTTTTAAAAATATTGGAAAACAAAGGAATGAAGCCACCAGTCGGCTTGTTTTACAAAATTTTGTTCCGAATAATTTTTTAACTTAACATTGACCTTTAGATTTAGTACATAACCCTAAATATGCGAAGTCCGACACGCACTTGTCCGGTTTTATTTGAGTTGCTCTGATAAAGCATTATTTTTCAGTTTGCTCAGCAGTATCCAAAGGAGTATCCATGATAATCGACCTCTCCTGGTCTCCATGGACAATGGCTGAAGACCTGGCTTCGGAAACAGGTCTACCACTAGTCAGGACGTTGTTAGGATCGCAGCAACTTGTGAAGGCGCTGGATGATCACCTGGAGTCTAGGAACGCTACTGATGCTGCTATTATATTGGAGAGCGAGAGTGGTAAGAGGGAATCCAAATTAATCTTTTTTATTGAAACACAGACTCCGGCAGAGAATTCCACTCCTTACCTGTATTAATACAGATGGGACACTCCGCAAAATCGTTTAAATAAAAAGCGACTCTTGCTACGACACAATAAAGTGCAATTCAGGTCGCACAACGCTTATTACCGGCAGTTATATTCACCTAAAAGTTGCCTCTCTTCCTTCTGACCTACTGAATTAGGCCCGCGGACGGGGCCCGCCGCATACTTGTAGCTTCATACCTAAACTGTGGAGTGTCCCATCTGTATTAATCTGTGCTCCTACCTCAAGTTCCAATAAGAGCAGGGTGTCAGTGGATGCAGGATGTCAGGAAAACGAGAACCGGGTAGAACCACAACCTAGATATCGACGCCTTTTTCTTTTTTTTTTTTTTTTTGAGGGTGGTAAATGATCAATTAATAACTTCTCCCGCTCCCGGTGGAGCGGAAGGGCGTGTCAGACTTTTACTGACTAAAACCCACCCGTGTTCCTTCAGTTGCCTATGCCAGGGCCGCGGTATCTTCTTCGACGCCTTAGAGTGAAAACCTCGTAAGTGTAAAAGTAACTTTTCAAGAGGAAGAAAAAACTGCGTGCTGAAGAAATTTTTGGACGGCGTCTTTTATGTTTTTTTTTATTAATTAATAAGGAATATCATCAATTTATAGATGGTGCTACGAGTATCGAATGAACAAATTAGTCAGACCAGGATGTGCGTTGCAAGATTTTCTTCCTAGAAACGCAATAAAATAAATTTTAGCAAAAATACAAACCTCATTACACTTCGATATTGCCAGCTTCGCCCTAACATTACCCTTTATTTTCACAGACGTAGACAGAACTCTATACGAGTTACTGGGAGTCTCCAACATAAGAGTTTGGGTGCACGCTGGCCTGACCAGGGACTCTGCTAGGTCCCTGAAGACCATGCGACCTGAACCTAGCTTCTACATCATTGTGGGGGAGAACGGGTTTGTTATGGACACTTATCGGAGGGTAAGTTTGTAACAGTGATCAAGATACACCGTTTTATGAAAACCCGGAATTTTGAGTAACTTTCACCGTCCTATTTAACATGCTATCCAATTTTTGAGAAAAATAAGATAAAAAAATAATATATTTCGTGTTGCCTTTGCTACTTCATCCAAATCGGTCCAGCCGTTTGAGCGTGAAGAAGTAACAAACATACAAACACACGCACACACACACAAACTTTCGCCTTTATAATATTAGTTAGTGTCGCATAGAAAAATAAAATATAATACGTTGTTCAGAAATGAAACTTTGAACCCGCGTCCTAACCAAAGCGAACGGTCGCATCAATATGTCACTCTTTTGTTGGGAAAACCGGAAAGCGCCCTCTGTCAGCGAAACCACGCGTTCGGGTCCGCCGACGCCGAACAATCGCTTTGGTTACGTTAGGACCCGGGCTGACTCTGTAAAGATTTACTGCGATTTTTGCGCGTTCAAATTGGGAGTTTCAGTTTTATACGCATTATTTATTTAGGGAAAACAAAAAATTGTACAATACAAGTTACAGTAAATATTACAACGTATTAGAAGCTAATGTAACAATCCACGACGTTTCCACATATTACTACGTTAAAGATATAAGAAAACTACAATAGCGCAAATATGAAGACAAAAATAAGAGGAAAAATAAAAACCAAATATACATCACTTAACTTATCTTATGACTAAAGGTACAGGAAAGGTAAATAAAAATAAAGATATATAATAATAACAAAAGAGTCAACTAGTTAACTAATTACTACACAATTGCAGACTATTGACTATAAGTTTCTTAATTTTTTGGCGGTTGGTCTAATTATGCAGTTTTTTCTTTGTTTATGGCTTGTTGTAAATTGTGGAAGATATCACTACTGAAAGAAAGACTAGGAGTATTTTAGAATAATAGAGTCTGAGGAACCTACGTCCTTAAAAGAGGCTAGGTCTTCCCCAAGTGCCTCAAAATGGAAGGAGGCCATGAAGTTGGAAATGAAGGCTTTGACCGATAATCAGACTTGGACATTTATTGACAAGTCTGAAGACGGTGTGTTGACTGTAGACAGTAAGTGGGTATTTAGAATAAAACGCAACGAAAATAATAATAAAGAGGATCTATACTTAAAGTTGCCTGAAAATTTTGACATACCGGTTAACAAAACCAAGTTTAGGTTTAAGAAGTCATTATACGATTTAAGACAAGTGCCACGTTGTTGGTATGATAAATTTAATGATTTTATTATCGGTCAGAATTTTTCTACTATATTTTATCACACCGATTTCACTCTTACTAGGCCGTAAAAGAGAAGCTAGTACGTCGCAGCTATCGCTGGAACTTGATCCTGACTGACTACTCCGCCCCGGACGTCAGTCAGTTGGTGTTACCTACACAGACACTCCAGGCAGACCAAGTGGAATGCTGCAAGCTCATCAAAAGAGAGGACTGTAGCTGTCCTTCGGATTTTCAGGTATTATTTTTGCAGTTTTATACGGTATGGAGCTCACATCTATGCAATAAATCCAACCACATACTTAATATCGCATATGCTGACGATTTACAAAAAAATAACGAAATCGGTCCAGTAATTAGGTCAAAAAGTAGAGATATAATTTAATTTTGAGCAAATTTGAACACTCCGTAGAATTGGATCACTAGGTCAGTGAGCTAATGAACTTGAATCCTAGAACATATGTGCAAACAAAAAAAAATACATGTTCGGCAAACAATGGATTGGGCACTGTGGTGCACCGCAGGTGGCCAGCTCGGTTGTCTATACAGAGTGATTACTTTTACTGAATTTATTTTGTTTGAAAAAATAACTTTTTTAATTTACGGTTTTTAACTTAACATTTAATTTTGCTATGCTTCTGTGGACGAGTATTTCCAGTAGTTTAATTCATTGCACATGGTGTTGGTTCCATACTGTATAATTTTCTCAAACAATTCTAACACGCTGCACACTCTAATTACTAGAGCTGAAATAAAACAACTGTTAATCATGACGCCACCCCATGTATTTGACGGATTTGAACAGAAATTTGAGCGGGTAACTGCATTCCGCCCAGTGACCCAGTATTCTGTCTTACATTGCTGGTAACATCGATGCAGCTAAATTTTGAGGGCCCACATACAGTTGGCCTGCAGTCTCTGGTCCTATCAGGCGGCCTGCCGTCAAAGGCCTGAATAGACCACATTATTGCCTGCCGGCAACGGTCGATATCGCCTCTGGCTTTGTACACTAGCAGACGCCAGTTCCACAACCCGAATATCGCCCGCCGGCAGTGGGCTGAATAGCGGTTCGGTATCTACTCTAACATATCGAATTAGATAACATCGTAATCGTAGTGTCGTCGTCATGTAGTGAATATTATATTCAAAAAATGATAACCAAATTAAAACGCAGTGAGTTGAGTGGAGACCGCGTATCGCTAAGCGTAGGTAGTGTGGGACGCCCCCTAGCTAGATGGACCGACGACCTAAAGCAGGTGGATGCGGAAGGAGGAGGACAGGGTGTTGTGGCGCAGCCTGGGAGAGGCCTATGTCCAGCAGTGGACTGCGATAGGCTGAGTTAATTGATTTATTGAACCAGCCAAAAGAAAAGTCGCTAAATTATTTTTGTTGCTAAATCGAAATAAAATGTCGTTTAATCTAGCGACAAAGTCACTAAATTGGCAACACCTGGACTATCTTTTTTTTTTGTGGATGGAAAATCATGAAATGACTTCTCCCGCTCATGGTCGGAGCAGGAGGGCGTGTCAGACTTTTACTGACTGAAACCCACCCGTGTTCCTTCAGTTACCTGTGCCAGGGCCACGGTATCTTTTTCGAACAACCCGTGACTCGGCTGATTACCTGCTTGCTCGATTTTGCCTTGAGATCACGCACTGTCCGGCCGATACCTGTGCGCCAGGAACAGGCCACACACTCCACAACATGTATATTCCGTTCAGGGTCAAAATATCCAATTCTCAAAATGTCCAGCGGTGTCAAAATGTCCAATTCCCAAAATTTGCAATTACCAAAATGTCCAATCCTTGAGAATGTGGTAAATGTGTTCAATAATTACTCATCAAAGCGGTTCTTTACGGTTTATGAATGACAAACAATAAAAACAAAATACTGAAAGAATTTCGAAAAGGTAAATATAATTATGTTATAGTTTGTTTTTATTATTTGTCATTCTTAAGCCGTAAAAAAGCGCTTTGATGAGTTATTGAACACATTTACCACATTCTCAAAGAATGGACATTTTTGGAGTTGGACATTTTGGGTATTGGACATTTTGACCTTTTAACAATTGGACATTTTGAGATTTGGACATTTTGATACCGCTGGACATTTTGACCCTGAATGGTATTCATCACTCTTGTAGTCACATGCGTTTCGTCCCTCCTCATCAATTATGACAATTGTTACAATGGGTTCTTATAACGGAAGAATAGCTGTTAGAAAAATAGTTTATTTTCCAGCGCAAACAACATATCCTCAACGCCTTAATCCAGTACATATCGGAGACCTACTCCAAGCTGGACAGGGACCTCCTCATCACCACCAGTACGATCGACTGCGACGACCCTCAAACTGTCATGAACAGTACCAGAGAGCGACTGTTCAGACAGTTCGCTGAAGACTCGGAGATGAGTAACGAGACGCTGTTCTTTTGGGATGGGGATAGGTAAGCAGCATTTCTTTACACGACTTCAAAATGGAGGGCATCTCCAGTAAATGGTCCTGGACTCGATTGTTGTTCAGATATGAGCGTTAAAAAAAATAAGTAATTGGCAGTCATGGGGTCTGCCGACAGATCATAGAAGTGTAAACTTAAACTATGCATAGCATCTCGCGGTGACGCGGTGACGCGAACCCGTAAGATCTCCCCCTACCAAAAATCGCTCATCGCGCCTAAAGAAGTTTTCACTTCAAAAACCGGCGTTGAAGCTTGATTCTTTGCCTTCAAAATGACTTTGACTTGACAAGTGACAAACACACAGCGCTCTCTTGCGGCGAAGCTTCCGGGAAACAACCCCCCTTAAACTTACAAACATGCAACGAAAAAACACTTCTGTTAAAACTCCCAGAATGTATTAATCTGCATCTCCTTCTATATA